>JAPVLO010000040.1:22500-1303750 GCA_027257055.1 Cephalopachus bancanus
GGATTATGAGTGTTTCCTTGTAGAAGCCATATGGTGACTGCAATATAAATACCACTTTTAAAACTCACAATACATAAAATAAAGTAGCATATAGGTACTATATTCATTGTAATACATTCTGCTATGTTCTGTGATGCTGCAAAGTATAAGGTGGTGTGGGTGGTCAGAGGAGGTGCATCTTCCAGTTGGAGGCACCTTCAGTTAGAGAAAGGCCTTCCGTAAAGAAGTTTCAGAAGAACTTGAAAAGAAACACAGAGTCACGTGGTTGGAGAAGAGAGAGTACTCCTGTCAAAAACAGCATTTACTCTGACAGAGGAACATGGTAGCTTTGTTTTTTTTTTTGTTTGTTTTTTTTTTTTTTGAGTTGGAGTCTCACTCGGTCGCCCAGACTGGAGTGCCGTGGCCGCTCCCGGCCACCGCAGCCTCGCCTGCTGGGCTCCGGCAATCCTTCCGCCTCAGCCTTCGGAGTAGCCAGAATTACAGGCATGCGCTACCATGCCCGGCTGATTTTTTTTTTTTTTTAATTTATTGTAGAGATGAGGTCTCGCTGCCCAGGCGGGTCTCGAACCCGCGGGCTCAGGCAATCCACTCACCTCAGCCTCCCAAAGGCGCGGGATTACAGGCTGAGCCACCGAGCCCGGCACATGGTAGCTTTGTATGGCTGGAGTTAGAATACATGGAGAAACAATGGGAGATTAGCTGGTGGTACGGGCACAGGGACCATTAGAACACTCATTTTCCACTCTTGACCTGGATTTAAGTTACTTTTGACATTTAGGTTTCTTATGACATTTTCTGTATCTAAGTTTTTCTATAGGTTTTTGCTGAAGATGACTTTTTCTCAAGGGCTTTTGTTGATCAATTCTTTCCCCAACTGATCTTATGTTTCTCTATTATTTTCTCCCATAACACTTATCACAATAGCAATTTTTAAATTACTTGTATTTCCTTACTGGATTGTACTTTTTATAAGAATGACAGCTTATCTGTACTGTTCACAACTGTACATCCCTGACTTAGCACAGGGCCTAGCCCCAAGTAGGTGATCACGAAATATTTTTAAATTAATTAGGATGGTATAGAAAATCAGATGCTCTCTCATACCAGATGTTATGCTAAATTCCTTAGAGTTATTTTATCTCATCCTAACCTCTCTGATTGATGTTATCAACGTCTTCCGTTATACAGAAGAAAAATTGAAGTCAAATGAATGAAATAAATTTTTCAAGGTCATATACCTAATAATATTATTTGTGTTATTTTAAAATTTCTTTATCACGTCACTATGAAGCAAGGCAGTTTAAAGACTCTATTGTGACACTGTAAAGCTCTATGGACTTAATGTGCTTCATATATAAAATGAAGGGGTAGTGGTTATAAATTCTGTTTGAAAATAGATTTATGTCTGAAGACCTAAAAACAGATGGGCTTGGAAAAATTAGATGCTTTATTCATTGTTGTCTAACTAGTGCAGAACAATGACAGAAATCCAAAACTCCTGGTCCTCATAACACACATTTCAGGAAAGCTCTCTGGGTGACTTCCAAAGGGGTCCAAATTATGAAAAATATAGTTCCGATCATACAGTTCTAGAATTATAAAGTAGTATACACAATGAAGTGATTCAGGGAAATTTTTATTCCATTCAATTCATCACCATTTAATGAATTTCCAGTATTATGGATCTATTCCATGCATTAGGCATTTCATACTGACTCTCAAAGCACTGACTCATATTTTAAAAATAAAACCCCATCATCTAGCTCTTTCTCAGGATATGTTTTCTCATAAGAAGTTTTCTGCTCAACTTCTGCTCATCATTTGTTTTGCCAGGTGCATGACAAATGGCAACATGACAACCTGGACTGCTGTGTTCTTACTACCAACAAGGAGATACAAAAAGATCCTTCATTTATCTGTAAGTTTGGCTTTTAAGCTGACCTTGAAAATTGTCATCTCAGATCTTTGGTCTATCTTAACATGAAGACTTACGGTTTCTGGTTGCTTTTCCTTAAAATACCAGTTGATTTGAATATGTGTTCTGATTATAAAGTTTTACATAGATGTGCAATTTACAAATGAGCAAGATAATTCTATTACCCAGTCATTTGATGCCCCATACTTAAACAATTCTGAAATAAGTTTTTCTATAGGCTCAATTAAATGCTTTTGTATTCATTTTGTACACTGAAATCAATATAAATAGCACTGGGCTTGTATTAAGGAGATTTGTATTTAAATTTTGCTGGATGTGTGACTTTAGTCAAGTCATTTCATATTTCTAAAATTTGGTTTCCATAATTGGAAATGAGTATGTTGAGAAAATTCAATCAGCTATTTCAGATAAAGGTCCCTGAGACTGTCTAGCACAAAGTAGCCATTAATAAATACAAATTGAACTTGAATCTCAGCTTTACTTCTTCATATCCTCATTCCATTTTACTTGTAGCTTCATTTTTAAGGCAATTTTCTATGCATCATTTTGTTTAATATATCGTATGGGTAAGTCAAACAAAATATTAACTCAGAATAATTGACTTGGAAAAAAATTGTTTTAAATATAAGCCCCGGGCTGGGTTGGAAGACAAATCCCTATGTTCAAATATCATGGATGTTTCTTGTCTTGGTCAAATTATCTGCACTCCCTCAGGCTCAACTTCCTCATCTATAATACTGATATAGATAGCAATGCCCTTTTACCTGGTTACTGTGAGAATCAACTGCAATCAGTTATAAGATTATTCTCAGAAAATCAAAAGATATTTTTAAATTAATGCAACTTTCAATCTGTTTTTACCAATTTTGTAAACCATTCATGTTCAAGGCAGAAATTGTGGAATCATATGGCGTCAGTCTGGTCAAGTGTTGGGCATAACAGGAAGTAGTCACTATCACTTAAATATGGCATGACAACAATTTGTGAAGCAGTCATAGATTTCTTGGACAGGGTAGTGATTAATTTTTACAACTCGTTTTAAAAAATATTGATATTTATATTGTGTTGGTATCATGACATTCAGGGATAGTAACGTATTGATGATATACGTCTGTTTGCTTTAATAAAATGTTGACAGTTTTAAAAAAATCTTTTGGAAAGTTGAACAAGGAGAGCCATGTGCTTTACTGTCAAGCCTTATCTACTTTTTAAAACTCTGCTTATAATTATGACCATAATTCCACAGGGGTTTAATGCATCTATGATCCCCATTTGAAATTTGAAATAGGCAGACAGAAAATAAAGCCACCTGCATAGAAAGACATAAATATTTTGCCAAGGGCCTCTCACGCACCCAATTGTCTTTGCTGTTTATCACAATTTATTGAAAGTTCACAAAAAATGTAGATTTCACCTACGTATTATCATTTCAGCTTGAAAGATTAACTTGATACAAAGAGGTCATAACATATCCCAAATCAAAGATGTAGTAAGAAGCAGCAATAAGTCTGATTGACTCCAAATCATGGAAATCTACATTCCATCCTTTGCTACACTAGGCTACCTTCATGTAATATTGACTATGACCACGCACAGGTACAACAGGTTACTGTAAACTTGGTCTGACAAATCCCGTAATAGCCCAAATATAGGTTGGTGATGAAAAATATTTAGTCTTTCACAACAAATTAGAACATTTACCTCAACTATATCATCTAAGAGGCTGAGCATATAACAAGTAAGCAACAAATATAACACTCTTACGATTGTTTTACCCCTACCAGTCTACCCTTAAAAATTAGAATCATCTTAAATTCCAGGACAAGGCAAATACAAAAGGGAATCTGACATTTTAGCTATTTTATAGATATGAGAATAGATTATAAAAATCAAATCCACATTTTATTATATCACATACAAAATAAAATGTAACTCTAACCCCAAATCACTTCTGTCACTGTGTTTTTTCTTTAAGTAATATTGTGACTACCACATGGTTATTCCCTAATATAAAATTTGGCATTATTATATTACTTTTTTTTTTTTTGAGTTGGAGTCTCATTCTGTCACCCAGACTGGAGTGCAGTGGCCGCTCCCGGCCACCGCAGCCTCGATCTGCTGGGCTCTGGCGATCCTTCTGCCTCAGCCTTCCAAGTAGCCGGAATTACAGGCATGCGCTACCATGCCCGGCTGATTTTTTGATTTATTGTAGAGATGAGGTCTCGCTGCCCAGGTGGGTCTCGAACCCACGGGCTCAGGCAATCCACTCACCTCAGCCTCCCAAAGGCGCAGGATTACAGGCTGAGCCACCAAGCCCGGCCTTATTATATTACTTAAAGAAACAGACACACACACCTGCACACACATTCACAGACACCTACTAATGAATCAGAATTAACCATTGGTAGTTTTTCCCTTTTCACTTTTTCCTCTCAAAGTATAGAAAAGAACCTAAACCTGACCAAGTCAAGAGGAGTTACTATCTTGAGTTGCTTGCTAAATTAACAAAAGGGAAATATTGCAAAGTAGAAGTTGAAAAGCTTATGTACGAAAAATGTACTTCTCATGTTTTAACAATTTTAGTGGAGACATAGAAACTATTCAAGAACCAAAACAAGCAAAAAAAAACTTCGTTAAAATTTCTAGAAACGACTGTCACCTGTGTCTGATCCTCAGGCGGTCCTTATGGGTAAGCTAAATAAATAACACCTGTGTGACATGACTGATTAGGCACAGGAGAGTTTTTAGAAACAACAGTGTCAACACCTGAATTACCACCTCTTCTGCTTCTACTACTACTTAAATCTAGTATTGAATTTATGTGTGTGACGTCATATAGTTTTTTGGAACAAATATAAGATTTTGGAAGCCCTTCAGGTCTGAGTATGAATTTACACTCTGCACTGATGAGCTACAGTGACCTCAGTTTTCTCCTCTGCAACCTCTGACATACTCCTTCTGTCTAATTGCCACGTATACTTAATCAACCAACTTGTCTGACCCTTCTATTCTGCTTTATATACCCAGCACCATTTCTCCCTTATCCAAAAACATCCCTCTCCCTCACACAAACTTACATCCAGAAAATGCTCTTTTTTCCATCCCAGACTTTGATTTATCTGGTAGCTACTACATTCTTTCAGAGTCCTTGGCTATGATTAAATGAGCCAAGATAAGGTCCCAACTGGTATGTTTTGAACTGGAACTGGGAACATTTACTAAGCTCTGATCCTGTCTTTCACTGGCAGCAAAGCTGTAAGATGGCGATAAGATACTACTAGCAGCCAAGTACGTAGTCATTTAAATTCATTAAAAATTATTGTTGAAAGAGTTGATTATAGTCCCTGTTTTCACTTTCTAACCACACAATCTCCTTTCAATGAACTTCCATGAGGTTTTTCTCTCTAATTCTCCATTAAATATGTTCCTACCAAGGATACAATAGCCTCCATTTTTCAAAATTCAATGGTTGCTTCTCTGTTCTTTTATTCAGTGGCATCACTGCAACATTAAATATAGTAAATGCTCCCTTTGCCTCAAAACACTTTTGTTGTTGTTGACTTCCAGGAAATGGTGATAAGATACTCTTGACTTCCTCTCCTAATTACATACCAAATTCTTGGTCACTTTTTCTTTTTTCTGATTCTTCCTCCATGCAAGCTCTAATTGTGGGAGTTCCAGTATAGGAACCATATTGACCTTCCCTCCCTGAATTCTCTCCTTAGATAAACTCATCAGCCCCTTGGCTTTAGACACCATTGACATGCTGATGGTTTCTTAACCCAGAGCTTCTGGCTCTGACCTCTTTCTAGAAGTCCAGACTTCTGCCTTCAACTGCCTACGCATTGTCTCTATGTGGATATCTAGCAGGTGTTTCAAGGACCTTAGCATCATTTTTTATTTTCCTCTCTCTAAAACGATTTCTTCCCTACTGTTGTCATTTCAGTAATACCAAATTGCTCAAGCCAAAACATGAAGACGTTTTATTTGTTTTAGTTTCAGATGTTCCCCTTTTCTTCTTTCAATGACTATTTCCTGAGTCTTTTCTAGACATGATCCCATAAAAGGCTAATCGTCCATAATTTTTATGTGTTATCCCTGAGGACTGAGATCATCAAAAAAAGCACTCCTGCAGGTTTGAGTTTAATTGAATAGTTGAATAGACCAACTATTTTTCCAACACCTGGTCTACAGCCACAACCTGGGCCACACTAGACTTGTGTCATGCTATCTCTTCAGGTGGCCTCTGATCACAAGTCAGTCTGAAGGAGTTGCAATTGACGCCTCTGAGCTAGCCATCCAGAAGGTGTGATTGCACTCTCTCTGGGAACTCTGAATGTGCTCCTCAAGAATGTCCTTATAATTAGATTGTTCTCCTTGTTAAAAAAAAAAAAGCAAAAAACAAACAAAAAAAAGAGGGCAATTTTCTAACTGTACATTGAACTTTATCTATACTTGTTCTAAGCATCCTACATGCATAAACTTTTTAATATGCATAGCAAACCTATAAGGTAAGAATTTTCCCATTTTACAGGTACAGATGCCAAGGGCTGTTACAAACTATAGGAGGAGAATTGCTTATTTTTCACAGAGTGAGTATGGGCTTGTGGTTGCATCACACCCAGCTGTATACTGTGGGCCTGACTTAAGCAGAGTTTGGCACACTTTAGTGATAATGCCCAACGTGTGAATTAACATGATCAGCGTGAAAGAGACAGGCAGGTGCGTCTACTCTGAAAATCACTGTTTTAAGTTGAATCGTGTATCCCCTGAGAATTCACAAGTTGCAGTTTAAAACCCAAGTATCTGAGAATGTGACTGGATTAAGAGGCAGGATCTTTCCATAGATAATGAAGCTGAAAAGAGGTTAGGTTGCCTTAACCCAATGAGAGTCGTGTCCTTACAAGAAGATATTAGGACACAGATACAAACAGTGGGAAGTCCATGTGAAGACACAATGGGATGCAACGACCATTAGGCAAGCCAAACGGAGAGGCCTCAGAAGAAACCTACCCTCCTGACACATTGATCTTGGACTATCATCCTTTAGAATTGTGAGAAAATAAAGTTCTGTTGTTTAGGCTACTCAATCTTTGGTGCTTGTTATGGGATCCCTACCACACTAATAAAGTCACCATAGTAGATACTACAAGTGTCACAAGTCCATGGGCCACTGTAGTGCAGAGAAATAGGTCTCATCCAGACCCAGGTATCAAAAGAACTGGCAGAATACAGGCACTTAGAGAGACGAAAAGAGAGTCTATGGCAGAAGAAACACCTTATTCACGCTATAAATATGCCACTATCTAGACAGAAGCAGTGAGGATAAGCCTAGGAAAAGACCCAAAAGGCTGAGTTCTCAGCCTGACAATTGATAATCTATAACACTGTGGAAGGCCATCCACGCATCTAAAATCCAGTCACATCACTGATCAAGTGCAGTTAACCCTTGGGCTTTACAGGACAACTCAACAGGATGACAAACCGCAAGTAACTTTGCTAACTCTGACATCTTCTACACATGTGAGGGGTTACTCTTATTATTTTTACTCCTCTTTTCATTTTACAAAAATCTAACCAGTGGCCCAGGACAAAATGCATCCAGCTGCACTGATGAATGCTGCCTGCCTCTGCAATTGCCTTCTTCATTTGTTTCCATTTCAAACACTCTGTGAGCAGAGTAATTGAGTTTGAATTGCTTGGGGGATCCTCCCCCCTCACAGTTCCATGCAAGGAGAAGCTCACAGTTGTTAATGATTTATTACTTCTCTTCCTAAGTGTATTTGGTAAGTGTGCCCAGTATAGTAGCTACACAAGGGGAGCACACGTGTGCCATCACTTCCAATACAGACATGAATAAATCCAGGGCAGACCTTCTGCCTTGATGACTTATGAAGCAGTTCTTTCATCCTCTAAAATGATTTTTTTTTTAATTTCACAGCTCCTCTCATGGGAGCTGTCTAAATTAACTCAGTGTCCTCAAGTACCCTGGCTTCCACCCCAATCCTTAACATTTCTGCCACTCTGGGAAGGGGAGAATAATTCTATGATTTTGCAAACACACAGATATTCCTCTGAATTGGAGCCCACTTGTAAATAAAAAGCACTCACATTTTGATCAGTCATTACATGATAACTTACATTGTAAGTTTTCTCACGTGTAACATTTTTTAAAAATTCACAATTCAATGAGATAAGAATTATTATTGCCTCAATTTACACATGCAGTGATATTAAAATATAACTGTGAATTCTTAGACATTCCTCCCATGGTGAGGTGGGATCTGTGTCTTCTTCCCTTATATCTGCGAGGGCCATGACTGTTGGACAATAGAGAACAACAGAAAGGATACTCAGGGACTCCAGAAGCTTGGTCATCAAAAGCCATGCAGCATTCACCTTCATGACTAGAAATCTCAAATGTTGAGCCTAGAACCACCGGGTAGGAATTTCTACCACTCTGAGACCACTCAGCATGGACGTGGAGAGGCCATGCCTGCCCTTTGGTCTACAGTTCCATATGAACCCAGCCTCCAAGTCATCCCTGCCAAGGTGCCAGATATGTGAACAAACCACTCTTGAACCCTCCACACTAGCCTCTCTATCAACTGAATGCCATCAACTGACCTTGCTAACTCAGAAGAATAACTCAGTTGCCAAGCTGACCTAAAAAAGTGTGAGATATATTTAAATGGAAATCAATTTTAAGATGTTTTAAGATGTTAAGTGTTCAGAGAATTTGTATCCTACACATAGCAGTAAATGATTTAGGTACCAGTTGAAGAAACTGAGGCAAAAAAATAGTGAAGAACTTGGTCAAGGTCACATTGATATTATGTCATGGATGTGGGATTGTACTTTGGAGGATCTGATTCCAGAGACTTATTTAAACGTACAGCCTTTTATTAGAAAATCTGTAACCACACGATCATATATGAATAAAAAATTATGAGAAAGAAAAAGGATCTGACTCAACAAAAGAAGTGCTTTCTAGTGGTTAAAGCTGCCCAACACCAAAGGTAAGATAGCTTCAGCTTTTAAAGAAATGGAGTAGTCAAAATACTTTAACTTTAAATTCTTTCCCAAGTCCTTATCAGCTATATAACCCTGACCCAATAATTCAACTTTTTTAAACCACCACTTTCTCTCTTGTAAAATGGAAAGATAATTCCTAGAGGTTTAAATGAGATCAGACCTAGCACAGAGTACACATTCAATTTTAAATGTTGAGGAAATTCTCAGATGATAATTTCCTCTCTCAGGAATAAACCACATACTAGGGATATATAAAACAGTGGTTGGAGCCTGGCTCCGTGGCTCAGCATGTAATCCCAGTAATTTGGGAGACTGAGGCGAGTAGATTGCCTGAGCCTGCAGGTTCAAAACCTACCCAGGCAACTTGATGAGGCCTTGTCTCTACAATAAAATAAAAAATTAGCCAGACATGGTAGCTTGTGCCTGTAGTTCTGGCTACCTGGAAAGATGAGGTGGAAGGATCTCTGGAGCTCAGCAGGTTGATGCTGGGGTGGCCATGAGTGTGCAACTGTACTCCAGCCTAGGTAGCAGAGTGAGACTCCTTCTCAAAAACAAAAAAACAAAAAACAACAACAACAAAAAAACACAATGTTTGGAACATTGGAACATTTGTCAATAGCTGGAAGCATTTTTAATGTTATGACTGAGGAAGTGCTACTGGAAACCCCTGGGTAGAGGTCATGGATTTCCACAAATATCCTGCAGTGCACAGGGCGGTGCCTCCTCTGTCTACCTCACCCTCCCCAATTATCTAGTCCATAATGTCGATATTGCTGCTCTTGAGAAATACTCATGAAAGGATCTTCACATTGTGTAGAAGCTGAAATAGATAATATCTAAGATCCCAGCAAACTCAATCGCATGACTCAAAAATGCCATTATTATAGTTTTCTAACATGCTAGGATCCTGACCTTTAACAATTCTATGATCCCAAGATTATAAAATCTAAAAGGTTTCAGTGATACAATTCTGAGAAGCCATACTTCTAAATTTCTAAGATTCGATATATTACTCTAAGGTTCTTTAAACCTAAGACTACTTTTATAAGCTTCTGTGATGCTAAGATCTTGAGAGGCTTTAATCTTAGGTTGTAAGGCATTGTTGAGGTTATGTTTCTAATAAATTCTATTCCAAGAAACAGGACTGCTTTGATTCTAAAATAATGGAGTGCTGCAATCTAAGATGCTATTGTGTCATAATGTACGTGTGTAGATGCATGTGGACAAAGCACAGAAAGTTACCGTGCTCAGGTGAGAGGCCAGTCTGTATCCTTGAACTTAGATTTCCAAGCTATTTGAATGATCTGATTTTGTAATCTAACAGCAATGTTTGAGGAATGGGATGTGCATTAAAATGCTTCTTTCAGTAAATGAAGGTTTAATAGCCATGATACAATACAGAATTGCTGGCCCAGGTTTAACTAAGTTGCATATTCTTGAATAGAAAGAGGATACTAACATGTATATCCATTACATTGAAAAAGCATATTTTATGGGATACAATCATAAGGTAACTTGTTTTTTATCTTCTATTTTCCCTTTACATTTATTCTGTGGGGATGGCTAGGCTCTGCCCTTGAATTATATTTAATCTTCTGGTCATGTATAGGTAATTACACACAGGTAATCAAGAGATGTGTATAGGTAAGCATACAAGTAATCAAGAGACAATTTATTTGTCTGTTCTAGGGAAACGATCAAAACTTTAAACTTTATCAGTGCTGCAGCTACTTTCCTCTCCTGGCTCTGAGTCCCTGTACTGGAGAAGAGGTTAATGATTAACTTCCTTTTTCTTTCTCAACATTACCCTTTTACTATCCCATACTACGTCCCTAGCCATGATTTCAGAACTCTCCAGGGCTAGAGAATAGGAAAAGGGAAGAAAAAGGGAGGAATGAGTTCAGAAATAGATTTGTTGAATGGAACTGTTGAGAGAGAACACACGTTCTCCTGGGGGCTGGCAAGCGTTTAACTCTGCCTCTCAGAAAATATCTGTGAATTGTTCAGAGACTGCTACTCTCTCTCCTTGACCAGAGCTCTCCACCTTGCATTATCTCATATGAGATAATGCTTCTCTATTTCAGTTGATTGTGTAAGACTCCTCTTTTAGCCTCTTCTTTTTTGGGGTATGCCTCTCGCATTTTTTCAATCAAGTTAACTCCCCCTTCTCAAGCAAGAGCTAAGACTACTCTTCTACATGAGATCTACCTTGGTCCGTAAGAGACTGCAATGTTTTCTTTGCCAAGAGTTCAAGTCGGTCTCAATTCAGCCACTTTCTTCTCCCTTAGAGCCTTGAACTAGCTGGTAATGTTTCAGATGTCAGTCAGACATGAGTTTACAAAGGCCTCTGAGTGGTCTCTTCAAATCCCCTCTCTTATTTACCTGAGGTGAAGGGAGGATGCTTTCCACACCATTCCTTGTGACTGGTTGTAGGAGAGGTGGGATGGGGTACTAAGGAAATCAACTATATCTAAGGAAATCAATTATAAAGTGTGTAGCTTTATAAAAGTGCATTTTTTTTACCCAACTGCTTCAACATCTTTCATAGTTTAATAGGGATCAGTAAATTATGGTCTTCTGTTCAAATCTTGCCCACTACCTATACTCATAAATAAAGTGTGATTACAACGCAGCCACACTCATTCATTTGCAAGTTGTCTATGGCTACTTCTACTTTGCAATAGCAGAGTTGAACAGATGCTGTAGAGATTATATGGCCCACAAAGCATAAACGATTTACTCTCTGGTACTTCACAGAAAATGTTTGATGAACCCTACTGAAGATAAGAGCACAAAACTGGTTCCTGCCACCTTCTTTGGAAGATATAGCAAGACGCTCTTTCACTTCTCCTTTTGGAAGATAACATCTATTATATTGAGAATTATATGAAACTGAAACTAAAATAACTTTTTTAAAACCTTCTGTCGTTTTGTTGAACATTTAAGTATCTACTCATAAACTAAGTACTGCACTAGTTTATTAAACGAGTTACCTTGTTTAAAATTCGCATAAGGATACTGTGAAGTAAGCAACTTGGTGCTCATTTTATAGAAGAGAATATGCAGCCTCAGAGAAGTAGCATGCCTGAGGATATATGGCAAGTAAACATCTGATGCAAGAGTCAAGCCAGATCTGTCTGACTCCAGAGGAAATACTTTTTCCGATGCTTCATTTCTTTGTAGCTGCATTCTCCAGAGACTGGAAGATGTGTTGGAAGGTCCTTTCCCTCTCAGTGCTGATGCTGTATTTCTATCCCGGGAAAGTATGGTGCTGGTGCTGTCTTTATTACCACTCCTAGAACACATGATATGGGATTTCTGGACACACCGTTTTATTTTAATCACATGAAAACTATTTATTTAATAACTCCCTTTTAAATCAGGGTAGAGCTAGGTGCTGTCAATTCCTGCTTAATTTCAGAACTTTTTGTTATGAATTTCCTCCTAGGGAAAGTGTCTTTTCCTGACTTCTAGTTGTGAAAATTCACATCAAAAGAAGACAGATTAAATCTCTAGAGCTCTTAACTCACTTTCGATGCAAGAAAGAATGAAAGAGTAACAAAAAGATTTTTGACATAATATAGAATAATCCCAATCCCATCACCCATTGTCACATTTTTTAGAAGAAAAATAGTGAGATTAAAGGAAACAAACAAACAAAATAGTGGACCATAATGACATAGCAATTAACTGCTGAGTTAAAAGAAACTAAATTTCAGTTTTCAAACATAGCCTTTTCTCTAGCATGACTGGAACGAAAGATAAACAAACCTTTTGCTCTTTTCCAACTTTCTAGAAAATATTGTGTTTGCCTATTCAATACCCAGGTTTTTTAATCATACCACATGAGAAATGGGTTTTTTAATAAAATCAATATTTCATAAGTTCACAGAAGAGGTTAAGTTTAATCAAAGAGAAAGTTCATCAAGTCACTTTCAGAAACACCAAATTAATCTAGAGTACATGGAAAGGAGAAGAGTACACATGAAAGTCACAATGAAACAAAGTCCAAGAGAGTTCTTAGAGTTTGGGACAACACGGAAAAGACAGAAGAAATGTAGGGGCAGGGGCTGGGAGGGAGATGACTGAGTGTGGAGAACAAACACAATGCGTATAGGATTTTGACAAGATAGGCTATATTTAAGATTAGACTAAATATTCTGTTTTCATTCTATACAGAAACTTTTCATTTCTCTTCCAGATGTCAGGAGAGTGATTTTTCTTAATATATCATATGCTGAGACTTAAGAGGTATCTAGTTTTTGCTCAAGTTAGTTTAATATTCATCAATCCTTTGTCCTTCATCCATCCAATTCATTTATTGACTTATGCCACATGCATTTCTTGAGACCTCTAAGATGTCTTCTATGTAACCCTCACTCATTCCCTTAGGCATCATTTCCTTCAAGAAGCCTCCCTGACCACCTTTGCAGCAGGGCACGTGTCTTGTGTGTGTTTCTGTCATGCCTGCCATAGGATCTGGTACATAACAAACCTTCAGAAAATATATTTATATGAAAGTATAACGGAGAGCCTAAGTGAAGTCATAGGTTTCATCCTTAAGTGAGCATGATACATTTTGGAAAGATAGATGAGTACAGATATAACAGACTGCAGTGGGAAATAAAAGAAGATAAGGAGAGAACATGAAGGAGGCGCAGAGGGAGGCTTCTCTGTAAAGGCCAATCACACTCTTTCTCATTGTCGTGTACATGAGAGCAGAAAGGTCACTCTGGCTGGCTTAGAGAGAGCTCCTCCTTAAAGGAAGAACAAAATTAAAATCCCAAACCTCTCATTGCATGTGTTGCCCAGTATGCTGCACTTATTACTCACATTTCTTGACTATAAGAGGCTTTGACAAGCAACAAGTGTGAAACATGCTGGGAGTTGATTATTCTATTGAATAGGCTCTGAATAAGTTGGATAAATGAGAGGCATGCTGCTTGCCTCTGAAATCCAGGCTGAGGAAATAAAGTGGAATTGGCAAATACAACATTTCAAATGAACTCCAGCCACCACCTTCAAAGACACCAGAGTCAAACCAATATATCAGGTTCATAGGAGAATCCAAAGTGCTCAGTACATATTAATTGGTGGTGTCATTTCCAAGTCTATATTGCATACAGATATGCAGAATCTCAATTCCAATTCAGTACACATTTATTAAAGGCTGACTCTTCATTTATTTATGCATTTATCTCTCATACAAATTTTTTGTGTGCCCAGAACTATGCTTGAGACTATAGAAACAGGGTAGAGATTCCCTGACATTGCCCCACCCTGAGGAAGCTCGTAATCTGGTGAATAACCCACACAGTAAGTAATCACTGAAATAATCAGTTAAGATTGTGATAAATACTAGGAAGAAAAAGCACGGAGTGTGAAAAGAATGTATAATTAGGAAACTTAATCCAGTCCGAACATCAGCAGACGCCTCTCTGAGAAAGTGATGCTTAGGAAAGAATTTTGAAGATGGATCAGAGGGAACTAGACAACGAGGCGGCTCACCTGTTAGGAGAAGAACTGACATCCTCTGCCACAGTTGTGGTGATTGTATGCAAAAAGGAAAAGAGAAGTAAATAAAACCTTTTCTATGATGACCCATATCAGTCATGAGGCGTTTAGATGCAAGTTTTGGAAATCTTGGACAAACTCAAGTAAGTGTAAACAATACGACAAGTTCCTCTCTCTCTCTCTCTCTCTCTCTCTCTCTCTCTCTCTCTCTCTCTCATTTTAATCTAAGCTCCAGCTTTTTTCCCAACTCTGAGTCTGATATTCTTGCAGTCACAAGAAGGCTATCAGAAGCAAATGATATTCTTCTTTGTTCATATTCAATATAACAGCACAAAACCTTTTCCCCAGGTATGAACTGTTGAATCTGTCATTCAGTTTTTGTGAACTAATTAAGTAATTTCAATCACAGAGGAACACCATGCCCAGATTGGTTTGTATCAATCCGAATCTAAACTTGAAGTAGAGCACGATGACACCATTCACCAGAAAGAATAGAGGTGGAACAGAAGCAGAACCCCTTTAGAAGAAGCAGAATGTGTGAAAGAGATGTAGCTTGCTGCCATCTGTGTCACCACACTAATGAACCCCCAAAAAAGCCTAGAGAAGAGTCATATACAGTCCTTGGCTGAATGCCCAATATGAAGAAAGAATCAGCTTCGGTCTTGAAAATATCTGGATTCTGTTTCTGCTCTTTCACCTACTGGCTCTAACAGCTGAATTAACAACTTAACATCTAACTTTCAACTTGATTATCTTTAACATGGAAAATAAGTATGGTTGTGTGGTATGCTCTTTGAGAACTGAATATATTAAGGTAGATAATATTTCTGATATACCACACACAATCCATGTAGGTTCCTTCTTCTTTTCCTGATCCTTCATCCACCTTGCCCTAGAAAATAGGGAAAAGATAATTCTCATCTAGATTCATAGTAAATCTATGAAGGCTCAGTGGTGAAAATGGGTTAGAAAACTGGGAGAGGAAGGGGTGCAGAGGGCATATAGTGCATGCAACATTGGTGATGGAATAGCACAGCTTAACACTGGAAAAGGGAAAGACATGCAGAATGTCCAGCACAGAAGCATAGTGTGGATGTGAATGAATTGAGAGACATAAGGCAGAGGAGGTATGTGTCTGATCTGTTGAGGGACAATCACCTTCCTGGACTAAGAATAATGCCTTCCTTTTTAAGACTAAAACCTCTTACTGTATCAAGTTTATTGTGTCATTCTCTTCAGCAGGCATTCCCTTTCAGGAAGTTCTTCAAGGCTCATGCAAAGAAGCTGCCAGCACACCAGCTCTACCATTTCATTCAAGTGCCCAGACATATGTAAATGCTGCCTGGACCCACCCCAGACTCCACTATAGAAACAGTAGATGTTTAAACTAAGTAATGGAGACTGACTCACAAAAAAACATGTAAAGTGGTTTCTCTGGTGGCATTGCCAATGCTGGAAACAAAGAGTCTGATTTTGCTCTTATTTAAATCATTCCAGAAAGTAATGAGGCCATGTGCTAAGGAGAGAGCAGAAAACATGAGGGGGAAAGAAAACTATAAAGATAACACTTTCATGAAATCTAGAGGTCTTTGGAATCTCCTGTATGTGGAGGGAGTTAAGAAAGGAAAGCAGAAATGTAACATGGCCTTCAGGGTTTACTTTCAAAACATCCTGGGATGTTGTAACTGTATTCAGTGAAGTGGAGAATGGTAGAATTGAAACAGCATATTTTGGGAAAAGTAGGTAGCTCCAAATTCTGGAGCATATGTTTTATGAAGGGGCTGGTAGGAGTTGAGACTATATCCATAGATAGCAGTAGAGAATAAACAGTCTCATGCCATTCTGAGATGTTTACCCTTTATTTTGAAGGTGAAGCAGAATCACAGAGTATCTTTGAAGAAGGGATGTGTAGACTGCTCTGACTGCATAGGAAGATGGATTGAGTAACTGCAGACAGGAAGGATAGCCAGGAGAGCTCACTAAAAATTCAGGTGAGAAGCAAAGTGGTCTTGAAAATACGAATCAATAAGGAATGACAGAAGAAGAAACTGGAGAAATAGGTTGAGCAGGAAAGAAAGAAACTCCTCTGCCATCTTAAGTGACTTACGTTTGAGGAGGTAGAAAAGCTTGAGGTTGGATAAACCAGACTCTGGTGATGATGAAAGAGGCTCAGTGGTCCATCTTTTGTGTAGAAATGATAGAAATGTCTTGGCTTCAGCTGCTGAAAACAGAACCTAGACGCCATGTAGTTATCTAGGAAGATCCCACGACGACCTGAAGTTCAGAAGACACAGAGGAAATGGGAATGTTTGAGAGTATTATTTCTCCGAAATAAATGGTGGGTTTTGTCTTGAGAGTTTGGTCTTACTGTGAGAAATCAGTAATGGGAATTTTCATATTGTTAGTGCTTTAGGCATTTATGTTACTGAGACTCATTCCCTGCATTTTCATTGTGATACATACAATTCCTTGGCATTATGGGCTGGGCTGAATTGTGGCCCCCAAAATACATATGTTGAAAATTGTAACCCCCAGTACCTTAGACTGTGACTGTGTTTGGAGATAGGACTTTCAAGAAAGTCAATTAAGCTAAAGTGAGGTCATTAGGGTAGGCCCTAATTCAATATGACTGACGTCATTATAAGAATACATAATTAGGACACAGATATGCATAAAAAGAAGACCATGGAAAGAAACTGTAAGAAAGCCATCTACAAGTCAAGAAGAGAGGCTTCAAAAGAAATCAACCCTCTATTGACACCTTGATCTCTTACTTCTAGCTTTCAGAACTATGAGAAAATAAATTTGTTGTTCAAGCTACCCAATATATGATATTTGTTATGGCAGTAGTAGAAAACTAATATTCTTTCTATAACCTTGTGGGAAAACTTAGTTTATACTACTCCAGCTACTAAATATATTAAGTGATACATTTTTGGATAGTGATTTTAGGGTCATCTGAATGAAGATATTTTTGTGCCTTATTTTCTAAAAATCATTCTTCGGGCTATTAGAGTCTTAATCATGTATTTAAGTGATTACAGGAGGATGTGTAGGACATAAGAAGACTTGAAGAAAGTTGCTAAAGTGGTGAGCAAGGTCTTTCTTAAAATTCTTCTGATTTCCTTCTACAAGGAAAAGAGTCAACTCTGACCAATTACCCACAAACTTTTTACGAAGCCCGATAGATAAACACAGAAAATAAAAATCAAAGAAATGGTGGCTTCTAGAGAGTGCTTCTTCTTACCATGCCCTCCACCCTGCCACACACACCCACACACACAACTACAACCTTGTTGATTCAGATAGGGTTCAAGATTGAGGACATTTTTGTAGTTCTGCCTTTCCTAAGGGAAACATGTTTCTTTTTACCTTTAATTTTTTTATTTTAAAATTGTGGGGTACAATCAGGGTTAGTTATAAAAATATTCATTGTGCAGGTACCCTTGTTGATGAAGTGTGCACCCCCTCTTCCCCAGGCAGTTTTCCACTACTCCCAATCCCACCTCCCCGCCCCCCAATGCCCCCACAGTTTCCTGCTCCTGTCAATCCTTTTCTTATAGTATTGCTATAGCAGTTCAAGGTCCACTTAAGAGTGAGAACAAGTGAAACTCAGTTCTCTGTTTCTGTGAAAGATCACTCAGATGACAGACTCTAAGTCCATCCAGGTTGCTGCAAAGTTCATGATTTTGTTCTTCTTTATGGCTGCGTAATATTCCATTCTGTATATGTATCACATTTTTTCATCCAGTCCTCTTTCGATGGGCAACATGGTTGGTTCCATGTTCTTGCTATTGTGAACAATGCTGCGATAAACATATGTGTGCAGGTATCTTTTTTATAGAGTGGATTTGAGTTTTTCCAGGTATATTCCCAGTAGGGCGATTGTGGGGTCATATGGAAGGTCAATTTTTACAACTTTTAGGAATCATCACCCTGTTCTCCACAGAGGCTGTACTAGTTTACACTCCCACCAATAGTGTAGAAGTATTCCCTTTTCACAACATCCTCTCCAGCATCTGTTATTTTTTGAGATATTGATGAAGGTTAATTTGCTTCATTTTCCCTCTTGAGCTTGTATACCTATCTCAGGACCTCAAAGAAAGGAGTGTGATGGGTCAGAGGAAGGTTTGAATACTCTCTAGTCACTTGGTCAACACATTATCATCATACTATTACCATTATTATCATACTATTTTTCTATTACTTTGACCTTCTCAAACTTGCCATCATTTATTTTATTTTATTTTATTTTATTTTTATTTTTATTTTTTGAGTTGGAGTCTCACTCTGTCGCCCAGACTGGAGTGCCGTGGCCACTCCTGGCCACTGCTGCCTCGACCTGCTGGACTCCGGTGATCCTTCTGCCTCAGCCTTCCAAGTAGCTGGAACTACAGGTGCACGCTTCCACACCCGGCTGATTTTTAAAAAAAATTTTATTGTAGAGATGAGGTCTCGCCAAGTTGCCCGGGCGGGTCTCGAACCCGCGGGCTCAGGCAATTCACTCACTCAGCTTCCCAAGGCACGGATTACAGGCTGAGCCACTGAGCCAGCTTTTGCCACCATTTTTAAGCAATTGGAAACCAACTGATGGCATTTAAATGAGTTCTGACATGGCAATGTCTCCTTTATACCCTGAAGAACTCAAATCACTCTATAAAAAAGATACCTGCACATGAATGTTTATCGCATCATTGTTCTCAATAGCAAGAACCTGGAACCAACCATGCTGTCCACCAAAAGAGGACTGGATTTTAAAAATGTGGTACATATATACAATGGAATACTATGCAGCCATAAAAAAGAACAAAATCATGAATTTCGCAGCAACCTGGATAGAGCTAGAGTCTATAATACTGAGTGACCTCTCATAGAAACAAAGATTTGAGTATCAAATATTCTCACTCATAGTGGACCTTGATCATCCAACGCACTACCATAAGAAAATGACTGACAGTGGTGGGAAATTATGGGGGCGGAGATGGGACTAATGGTAGTAAACATCTGTCTGGGGACGGGGAGACACCTGTTATCAACAAGGGGGCCTGAATGAAGCATATTTGTATACCTAACCCTTAACTGTAGCCCACAATATCATAATAAAAAATATTGATAAAAAAACAGCATATGGTGGTAGAATTGATATAGAAGTAACAGAAGGCAGAGTAACCCACTAAGAGGTTGCTCCATTAGTCCCTCATTTATTCTATCCATTTATTTTACAAATATGCATCAAGTGCTTATTTTGTGACATTGACCTTGGCTCTGAGAACACTGTGATTGAAAAAAACCAAGTCACTTCCTGCATAAAGTTGTATTCTAGTAGAGAAAGACAAGGAATAAACATGTATGTAAGTTCTATAGAGACAGATATAAAACTCTGCATTGTGCATTGGAGGTTGCTATTAAATAGAGAGATTTGATAAGTCTTCATTGACAAACTAATATTGATAAACAAAGATAGAGTAGAGTGAAGGAACAAGCCATGAGGACACCTGGAAAAAGATTTTAGACGGTAAGACCAACAAAAGTTTCTGAAGCAGTAATGTGCTTGACTTGCTGCAGAAATAGCGAGGAGGCCAGGGCAGTTAGAACAGACTAATTAATGGGGAGAGCATAGTAAATGCATTTGGTGTGTTTGCAGAGATAGGTAGAAGCAAAACAGATTCCACAGGGAATTATACTCCTGTATCTTTTGTTCTAAATTTCTTCATTGTGCTATTTTCGTTTTATGATTTTGGTGTTCCCAGTGTCATCATCATTCCTGAGCAATGGGAAGCTGTGGAAGATATTGAAGTGGGTTCTGACATTGTACTGGCATGACACGAACTTGGACTGGAGAGAAGCAGGAGGACCTGAGTCAGGATAGCAGCTATAGACATGGCAGGTCAGGATGAACATGGTGTTCATTGACTTAGACAGGCAGCAAGGCATTTTAGTTGTCCTGAGTGGGCATATTGAAGGGATGTGTGAGGGGAGTGGAGAAAGGTCTCTTTAGACTTGGTATGCCTTCTGATTTCTTGGTTCATTTAGTTTATTCAGTCATGACTTTTCTCATGAACACTGCCAAACGGTGACAATGTTGAAAGCTGTTGATAAGTGCTTTCACGTGTGAGCTATCACTAATTGTTGACCTCTTTGCAACATTTCTTCAACATTTCTGCAGTGTTTCTTCCTGACAACCATACTAACACCTCTGCACTTGGTATGCTTTGCCTGGAACCAGCGATGGCACTTGCACTTCACAGTTGCACGTATGAGTGGGTGCTGTGTCACTTTTGTATTAAACAGGTGATATAAACAAATGGCAATGGGTTCAAGTTCCTTTCGTCTCAGTCATCATCATCATCGTCGTCATTATTGCAAGCATTCATTCAGCGTTTACTGTGTGCCAGGTATTTGTGATAAACCCTTTATTTGAAAATCTTATTAACTCTCATAACAACCCTCTAAGTTCTTATCATCTCATATTTAGATGAGAAAAGAGAGGACTTAAAATTAAATGATTTGCCCAAGTTCACAAACTAGCCTGAGCTTATTGATCCAGAGGAAATCTCCTAACCATATTGAACTCCTGCCATGAGGTACAGCTGCATACCTAATGATCCCATGCTACTTTACAGAATGAAGAACAGGGGATCTTACATTACTTACTTAAGGCCCCACAGCTAGTTCATTTCAGAAGCTAATTGCTTACACAAATTTTTATTTAATCCTCACAATAACTTGAATTTTACAGATGAAAAAACAGGGCCCAGGGTCCAAGAGCCATCACATAGCTGACAGAAAGTTGAACCCATGATTCTGCTAATTGAGCATTTCTTCCTGACTCCCATGCCCTCAAAACTCTCTTTGAACAAAGCCCAGTTCATAGCCCAGGGTTACGGGGTACAAATTTGGGCTTAGCAAAAGAGGTCTAATACAATATCATATGATAGAAATAGAATGCAAACCATAAACATAATTATGATGTTTCAAATAGCCACATAAAAATATTTTTTAAACATAAGTTAAACATAATGTAAAAAGAAAACTGAAGACAATAAAGCCATAAATAATAGAAAGAGCTCTGTACTTAAAGTCAAGAGAGTTGAATTCAAATATTCTATCTGTTCCTAATTGTTTGACTCTATGAAACCTATACAAAGACTTTGTTGTTTTCCTCTGCAACTTAAACCTCTATGAGAACCAAGCATTCTTAGCACACCATGCTCTATCATGCTCCCATGCCTTGTTCACGCTCTAACTTTTATTTAAATGTTCCTTCTTTTCTCCCTAAAACCCATCTCTTTGCAAAGTGGCTGTTATTCAACAAATACTAACACAATAATTTATTTACTCAAGCCAATACTTACTGGTGCCTTATTTACAGGAGGCAACTGCTAATCAAGAACTTTCCCCTAAAACCTATTAATCCAATTAAATAAGTGAGTCTGTATTCCCTTTCTCTCTCACACACTTTCTTGCTCATTCTCTCTCTCTCTCTCTCTCTCTCTCTCTCTCTCTCTCTCTCTCTCTCTCTCTGTGTGTGTGTGTGTGTACGTGTGTGTAATGAATTTTCCTCCCTGTTGATGTTTGAATAAGCTGCACTACTGATTCATGATGATAAGTAGAGAGTCTTGAGTATCCAAGTGGGGCTCAGTAATAGATGATTCGCCTGAAATAAAACTAATAACCAGGACTGTCCTATCAATAGACCTGGATTTGCATTTTGCAAAATAATATGACCAACTTGATGGTCAGAGTTTGTGCTGTTACTTTCTTTGTAGGCATTCTCTCTTTTTTCTTCTTCTTTTGTTCTTACATATTTTAATGCATATTTTTGCTGATAATTTCCAAACTGATATTTTTTGCCCAAACCTCACTTCTGAGCTCCAGATGTATAAAAAACAACAGTTTCTTTCATACCTCTTCCTTAATTCTTCATAACACAAACATGTAAACATATCCTAACAAATCCCTGGATTTTTCCTGGAGTGTCATATGTGTATAAAAAAGGAATTATTTTTTGGAGGGTGTGTCCCCTGTAGTACAGGCATGCCAGGTAAGCATTCTAGGAACCAATCAGCACCAGTGTACCAACTAATGTTGTTGTGAGAGCCTGTGTTCAGCTTCAGTGAATTTCTTTTGGAGATTCTTTCAACATTTCTGCCCATTTCATGATGGATGATTTACGAGCACACCTGCCCACATTGTGATGAGTGTTCAGCACTTTTGGATCAAAAATGGCATGACCACCTTGCCCACCCTTCCATGTTCACCTGATCTCGCTGAGCAACTGATTTTTTGTTTCTCTGGAAGAAAATGTTCTCAAAGGGAAATGTTTTGCTGATATGAAAGAGGTGAAATAAAAAATGGCAGAAGCACTAAAGGCAACAAAATTAATGAGTTGAAAAAATTGTTGTAAGCAGTAGAAAAAGCATCTCAATAGGTGTATTGCATCAATGGAGAGTACTTTGAAAGTGACTAAAGTTTAAGCATGTAAAAATAAATGCAATTTTTTATAAATAAATGGGGTTTCTTGGCTACCTCCCACCACACACACACACACACACACACACACACACACACACACACACACACACATACTTTAAAGAGCTGTTCTCACTGAGAACAACTGAAAGTCAGATATCTGGCTTGCTGGAATGGATTTTGTATGTCTCTACCTTCTTCATGACACTGTGTCTGGACGTAAGTCTCCCATGAGCACATCCAATTGTAGGAGCCCATCCATGTACCTGGTCTGGTAGACACTTCATGTTCCTGATTAGGAAGCTGTTCCTTCATCCTGGGTGCTTGAGTGATCAGACCAAAACTCACCTAGAGTCTTGCAGAACTCACAGCTGCTGATGTGCAACATGAGCATGAAGTAAATATGTGTATTTGTTAACCTTTGAAGGGGGCATTGCATTCCACTCTGTCATTCTCAATAAATAGAGCATCATCCATCCAATTTTTAAGCCAGAAACCTAGGAGTCACCGTCGATACTCTTACCCTTAATATCAAACCATTTCTTCCCATTTTAAAGAACTTTTTATTCAATTTTGAAATGTTCTTCTCACCTTCACTGTTCTCTCATCCTCCACTACCAATAATAGTGTGTCCACTGTCATCTCCTATTTGGATAATTGCAATGGCCCCTTGACTAGTCTCAGATCTTTCAATCCCAGTGTCCACTACATTCTATTTTTCACGTAGCACAGAGTATACTATTAAAAATACAAATCAGGTTAACCCCCTCGCCCCCCCCCCACTGTGGGAGCTTTTTAGTCTTCTCAAAAAATCCTGCTTTAAAAAAAAAAGAGGACTTCCGGCAAGATAGCGACTGGGCAACCTGGTCTATGAAACCCTCTGCAAAGGAGAACGCAGAGGGTCTCTGGCTCTCTCCCCGGGGCTGTGGACCCCAACGTCGGCAGCCTGCTCTTCATATAAAGCTCAGCCCGTCGCCACTGCTGGGGCATTGCAGCAGTCTGGACAGCCACTTCAGCTGCAGACACAGCAGCCACTGGTGCTGCCGCAGCCTCCATGGTGGCCATAGCACATTGCACCACCCGTGCCTGAGGTGATCCATGACTTCAGTCCTTGAAGCCCCTGCAGGCAAGATCTGCTGGGATCGCTGCCACCTCTGCTGCCATCGTGACATCCTGCCGGGCCGTGGGTCTCCTCCCATGTGCCCTCCCATGAGGCAGGCTCCCATCTCCAGCCTCTGCCCAACTCCTGTCCAGCTCCACCCTGTCTGGGGCGAGTAACTGAGATAGTACCACCTGCTGGCGATTCAAGGTAACAACACTGAAACGGGAGAAACAAGCTTGAAAAACAGACACAGGCCAGATTTGAATGGTGAATGGAGGGTGATCTGAACTGTCCTTCACAGCAGGCCAGGGGCAACTGACCCTAACTGCGAACTAATTTGCCAGCTTGAAAAGACAGCTAGAAATCAGAGCTGAAAGGACACTGGACTTAAACGAAAAGTCTCAGAGTGTGCTCGATTGATTCTGTTAGTTTAATGACTTCTATTCCTACTGTTTTGTTCCTTTCTTTTTCTTTTCCTCTTCCTTTTCTTCTCTTTTCTCCTCTCTGTAAACCATATCTTTGTATAGAGGAACATCACACCAATAAGGTGGTTGGTTAGCTTGTATGTTAGCATCATTGTATCTTTTATTTTTTTTGTATGGGAGTTGGTTAGTCTGTAGCCATGGTCTATTGTTTCTATCTGTTTCAGTTTAGGTAACTCTCTCCATTTGTTGGTACACTCACCTGTTTCCCCCCTTACTCCTCTCTCTCTCCACTGCCCTCTTCCCACCACTGTCTGCTCCATTCTCTTCTCTTTGCTAACCACATTTTATTTCAGGGAGTAAACCTACAGCCCCACTGCATGGACAGATTCCAAGGCAGTGAGAAGTGGGTTTCAGATTATCCATACACCTGTCAGCGAATACCAGGACCTACAGATAGATTTTGAATAACAGCTCCCCCTTTAAGTAAATCTCAAAACTGCAAAAAGGAGCACCCCCAACCTACAGTGCAACTCCAGAATTAAACAAAGTAACAGAGCATAAAGAATAAGAGATTGAACAAACAGAAGTAAACACAATCCCTCTACCCAAAAGAACAGAATTAAAGAAGATGGTAACATGGAGGGAAGGTAAAAGTAGGGAGGGGGGAAAACTGCACAAATGAAGAAAAACCAAAAGAAGAATATAGGTCTCACACAGACCCCTGGGAGATCAGACACTGAGAAAACAGATTCCGGAACACAAACAATGAAGAGCCCCCAGAATGACTGGTCACATGCAACAAACCCAGACATCGAGACATCAATAGAGAGAATTTTAAAAATTGAGGAGAGACAAGAGGAAAATAGGAAGGAGCTGATGTCAGAATAACACCAGTAAAGAATACTGTGATGGAAATAAATAACAAACTCTAAGCATGGAAAGCAGAATTAGCCAAGCAGAAGAAAGAATCTCAGAGCTCGAAGACCAAAACACAGAACTAATCCAAACTGTCAAAAGCATAGAAAAAAAGTTCAAGAAGACAGAACAAAACCTTCAAGAGACAAAACCTAAGAGCAATTGGCCTTCCTGAGGCAGAGAGAGAAACAGAGACCACACTGGAACAAACATTTCATGAAATCATTCAAGAAAACTTCCCTCATCTCATCAAGGATGAAAAAATTCAAACACAAGAGATTCAGAGAACCCCTGCAAGACAAAAAATGAGAAGACCAACTCCCAGACATATAATAATTCGCCTAAACAAAGTAGGTATAAAAGAAAAAATCCTAAAGGCTGCAAGAGGAAAAGGTCAGACTATGTACCAGGGAAGACCAATTAGAATAGCAGCAGATTTATCTACAGAAATCCTCCAGGCTAGGAGAGCTTGGAGCCCTACCTTCAAAGTTCTAAGAGATAAACAATTTCAACCGAGAATAACCTACCCAGCCAAGCTAAGCTTCATCAGTGAGGGAGAATTGAAATCTTTCCCAGATATCCAATTCCTAAGAACCTACGCTGCCACAAGACCACCTCTACAAGAAACACTTAAGAAAGTATTGAACACGGAAGAAAAAGGAAAAAGAACAATAATGTTCTTCACAAGAGTACAGGCAAAAGATTAAAAACACACATGATCCAACTCTAAAACCAAAAGAAAGATAACACACAAACAGGAAGAACAACGACTCTGTAAGAACATTATGATAGGGATCAACTGTCACATTTCAATAATTACTTGGAATGTGAATGGACTAAATGCACCACTGAAAAGACATAGAATGGCAAAATGGATAAAATATCACCAAGCAACAATCTATTGCCTTCAAGAGACTCACCTCACTAGAAAGGACACTCACAGACTCAAAGTAAGAGTATGGGAAACAAATTTTCAGGTGAATGGAACACAAAAGAAAGGAGAAGTTGCAACCTTAATCTCAGACAAAATACCCTTTAAGCTATAAAAAATTTAAAAAGATACAGAAGGCCACTACATAATGATAAAAGGTTCAATCCATCAACAAGAAATATCCATCCTAAACATATATGCACCGAACATAGGAGCACCAACTTTCATAAAACAGCTCCTAGGTAAACTAAAAAAAGATATCGCCTCCAATACCATCATAACTGGGGATTTTAATGCCCCACTCACAACCTAGACAGACCATCAGGACAAAAAATCAGCAATGAGATCTGAAACCTCAATGTGACTCTTGATGAAATGGACTTAATTGATACCTACAGACCCCTCCATCCAAAGAACAGAGAATACATATTCTACTCATCACCAGATGGAACGTACTCTAAGATCGACCACATACTTGGTCATAAATCAAGCATGAGCAAATTTAAAAGGACTGAAATTTTACCATGCACCTTCTCGGACCACAGTGGAATAAAAATAATCATTAACACCAACAAGGTCCCCCCAAAAACCACAAAGTCATGGACACTAAAAAGTATGATTCTAAACAACTCCTGGGTCAATGATGAAATCAAAACAGAGATAAAAAGATACCTGGAGGCAAATGAAAATGAAGAAACATCTTACCAAAATCTCTGGGACACCTTAAAAGCTGTAGTAAGAGGGGAATTTATATCCCTACAAACACACATGAAGAAAATGGAAGGAGCACGAATTAACAGCCTATCAAGCCACCCAAGGAAGCTGGAAAAGCAAGACACAAAAACCCTAATTTCAGCAGAAGAATCCAGATCACCAAAATAAAAGCCCAAATCCAGGACATAGAAGACAAAAAGATAGTACAAAAAATCAATGAAACAAAAAGCTGATTCTTCAAAAGGATAAGCAACATCGATGGTCCCTTAGCTAGACTGAACAAGAAAAAGAGAGAAAAAGCCAAAATAAACACAATCAGAAACACAAAAGATGAAGCCACATCTGATCCTGAAGAAATAAAAAATATCATTAGAGACTACTATGTACACTTGTATGGAGACAAACTTGAAAACCTCAAGGAAGTGGAGGACTTTCTGTCATCACACAACCTGCCTAGGTTGAAACAAGAAGAAATTTAGACCCTAAATTGACCAACAACAATCAAGGAAATTGACTACATAATGAGAAAACTACCTACAAAAAAAAGCCCTAGACCAGATGACTTTCCACCAGAATTCTACATGACATTTAAGGAGGAGCTTATACCAATCCTACTGAAGGTATTCCAGGTGATTGAGAAAGATGGAACTCTCCCCAAATCATTTTATGAAGCTAACATCACATTGATACCCAAACCAGGTAAAGACCCAACAAAGAAAGAGAACTACAGGCCAATATCTTTGATGAACATAGATGCTATATTCTCAAAAAGATCCTAGCGAACCGGATTCAACAACACATCTCAAAAATCATTCATCATGAACAAGTAGGATTCATCCCTGGGATGCAAGGGTGGTTCAACATTCGTAAAATCATAAATGTAATTAAATACATCAACAAATGTCAAAACAAAAACCACATGATTATATCATTAGATGCAGAAAAAGTTTTTGATAAAATCCAGCACCGCTTCTTGACAAAAACCCTCAAACAGCTAGGCATATGGGGAACATACCTCAAAATAGTAAAAGCCATCTATGAGAAACCCACAACCAGCATACTCATAAATGGACAAAAACTGAAACCATTTCCCCTGAAAACTGGAACAAGACAAGGATGTCCGCTCTCACCCCTCCTGTTCAATATAGTATTAGAAGTCCTGGCTAGAGCAATCAGAGTAGAGAAGGCAATCAGGGGTATTCAAATAGGAAAAGAGGAAGTCAAGCTATCTCTCTTTGTAGATGACATAATTTTGTACCTTGAAAACCCAAGAGAATCTATCAAAACCCTCCTTACACTGATAAAGGACTTTGGCAAAGTCTCAGGATATAAAATAAATGTGCAAAAGACAATCGCATTTCTTTACACCTATAATAAACAAACAGAAACCCAAATAAAAAACTCAATTCCATTCACAATAGCCACAAAAAAAAAAAAAAATGAAATACCTTGGCATCTTCCTAACCAGAAACGTGAAAGACCTTTACAATGAAAACTACAAAACACTGCTCAAAGAAGTCAAAGATGACACAAGCAAGTGGAAAAATATCCCATGCTCATGGATTGGAAGAATCAACATTGTGAAGATGTCCATCTTACCTAAGGCAATTTACAGATTTAATGCAATACCCATCAAATTACCAGTAACATTCTTCTCAGACCTAGAAAAAAACAACACAGGAATTCATATGGAAACACAAATGACCAAGAATAGCCAGAACAATCCTCAGCAAAAAAAACAAAGCAGGTGGTATCACATTACCAGACTTCAAACTTTACTGTAAAGCTACAGTAATCAAAACAGCTTGGTATTGGTACAGGAACAGGCATATAGATCAATGGAATAGAATGAGATTCCAGAAGCAAAACCTCAATTTCTCAACCAACTCATCTTTGACCAAGCCTCCACCACCTACCACTGGGGAGAGGAGAACCTGTTCAGTAAATAGAGCTGGGAAAACTGGCTGACCACATGCAGAAGATTGAAACAGGGCCCCAATCTATCCCCATACAAAAAAATTAACTGTAAATGGATTAGAGACCTAATTGCAAAACCTCAAACCAAAAGAACCTCAGAAAATGAAGGACATACCCTCATGAAAATTGGAACTGGCATCCAATTCCTGAACAAAACTCAAATGCATGGGCCATAAGAGATAAGATAGACAAGTGGGACCTCATCAAACTGACAAGCTTCTGCAAAGCCAAAGATACCATCAAGAGAGCAGGGAGACAGCCTACAGACTGGGAAAAAGTATTTGCCAATTCCAGGTCTGACAAAGGCTTAACATCTTGGATCTACAAGGAACTCAAATATGCTGAAAAGAAAAAAACAAACAACCCCATTATAAAATGGGCAAAAGACATGAACAGATACTTCTCAAAGGAAGACATCTGAGCAGCCAACAGAAACATGAAGAAATGTTCAACCTCAGTAAGCATCAGGGAGATACAAATCAAAACCACACTAAGATACCACCTAACTCCAGTCAGAATGGCAATTATCAATAACTCAAAAAATAACAATTGCTGGAGAGGGTGTGGCAAAAAGGGAACACTTCTACACTGTTGGTGGGAGTTCAAACTAGTACAACCTCTGTGGAAAACAGTATGGTGATTCCTAAAAGCTCTAAATATTGACCTCCTATATGACCCCGCAATCCCCCTACTGGGAATATACCCTGAAGAACTCAAATCATGCTATAAAAAAGATACCTGCACATATATGTTTATCGCAGCATTGTTCATAATAGCAAGAACATGGAAACACCATGCTCCAACCAAACAGGACTGGATTAAAAAAAATATGGCACATATACACAATGGAATACTATGCAGCCATAAAAAAGAACAAAATCATGAATTTCGCAGCAACCTGGATGGAACTAGAGTCTATAATACTGAGTGTCCTCTCACAGAAACAAAGATCCGAGTATCCCATGTTCTCACTCATATAATGGACCTTGAACATCCAATGTAATACTATAAGAAAATGACTGACAGTGGTGGGAAACTATGAGGGGAGAGGGGAAGGGATTTGGGATTAACAGTAGTGAATATCTGTCTGCGGATGGGGAGACACCTCTTATCAACAAGGGTGCCTGAATGAAGCATATTTATATACCTAACCCTTAACTGTACCCCACAATATCACAATAAAAAATACTGATTAAAAAAATTAAATAAATAAAAAAATAAATAAAACCAAACAGCCAGGCTCGGTGGCTCAGCCTGTAATCCCGTACTTTGGGAGGCTGAGGTGAGTGGATTGCCTGAGTCCATGGGTTCGAGACCCGCCTGGGCAACTTGACAAGACCTCGTCTCTACAATAAATCAAAAAAATAAGCTGGGTGTGGTAGCGGTCGCCTGTCGTTCCAGCTACTTGGAAGGTTGAGGTGGAAGGATCGCCGGAGCCTAGCAGGTCGAGGCTGCGGTGGCTGAGAACGGCCACTGCACTCCAGTCTGGGTGACAGAGTGAGACTCCAACTCAAAACAAACAAATAAACAAACAAAGAAAAAACAAATCAGATGATGTTGGTCCGTGGATAAAACTAGCTAGCATTTTCCCACTACACTTAAAATAGAATCCAAATCCCTTACTCAGACCTGCAAAGCTCTGAACAGCCTAGCCTCTGTGCAATTTCCATTGGCACTGTATTTTTTTACTTTCACTATGCTCCATCTATACCAGTCTCATTCCATACCTTCTTATTCTACACTTACGTATTTTAGACTTTGCTGTTTCCTCTAAAACTATGTCCATGGAGACCCCTTTTATTCCTTTAATTCTAATTCAAAGATCACTTTCTTGAAAAGTTTCCTTATCTAGACTTTATAAAGTAAGGCTCATCCTTTTTCACCATTTCAGCCCCTCTAATTTTTTCTTCCTGGTATGTATTTTAACTCCAATAATTTTAATTATTTAAATATTTGCCTGTTAATTTGGAAATATTTTTTCTAGACAAGAATGTAAAGTTTATAAAAGCAGATGCTTCTGTTTGTTTATTTGGGTTTTTTTGTTGTTGTTTGTGATTATTCTTGTTCAGGTTTATCCCTGTTGTTTAACATTGTTCATGGTACTTAGTAGGTATTGAACAACTATTTGTTGAAGGAAGAGATGGAGGAGGAGAGGAAGAAAGGGAGAAATAACTAACTGAAAAAATAAAGAAAGGAAAGAAAGAGGGCAAGTAGGTAGGCACTTAATTTAATGGATCCTCATATTTCTGTTTTACATTGAGCTACATGAGTTGAATTAATCATCAGAGATTTTTGTGTGATAATCAGAGCAAGGTGTAAACAAAAAAAACACCATGCAAATCACAGCCATTAAGGCTTGTTAATAATTCTTCCCTGCCTACTTCTCCAAGACCACCTCTCACTTTTCCATGCTCAGAACATGATGAATGACGCTTCTTTCCTTCTACCTTGAGTTCTCTGTTCTATGACTAAGCATGCCTACTCTAGTCTGTCTTTCTTAATTCCTACTTACCCTTCAAAACTTCCAAACTTTTCCATGATGTCCTATTTTCCTACATTTTGAGTTAAATATTTCTTCTTGACATTTTATGGCATCCTACATGCCTATGGTGATGATATGTCAGTAAGCCACTGCCTTAATCACATGGCATACATAACTCTGTGGAAGAACCTGTCCTCTGATTGGTGGTAAGTGTTCCAAGAAATTATTTGGCTAAGTACTAGTGTTACAATAAATAAGACCTTATTCATTGTAACACTAGCACTTAGCCAAATAACTGGCATATAACTTGCAAAGAATAAATGCTGAATCAATATATAAATAAGCGAATGCTTGAGAAATTAAATAAACATTGTATACCTGTTGAACCCGGGAGCTGTATTGTTGAAATTTTTATACACCATCTAGCATCTAGTGTCTTACATGTAATAAGCACATAAATGTATGGTAGTTTTGTGTTTGGATGGGTGGTTATTTCTCTATAAAGGAACTACCTTATCTATGACAATGTGGCCCAATGAGACTGCAAACAAGGGTATTTTGCTCATCAGAAAAGGCCAACAGGTATTATTCTAGAAACATCCACTGCCCGAGCAAGAGCAGAGTCCTTAATTTACTCTGACAACTTCTTTTAAGTAGCCAAAGTGAATTGGAAACCTTCCCTTGAGACACTTAATGGAAAACACAGTTTGGATTAGTCTAATAACTGAATGTCAACTGACTTCCAAAACAATGCAGTGAGGCATGCTTCCCTCTTTACAAATCAAGTAACCCAGAAGAGTACAGCCTCAGTAACCACTAATAAGGGTTCTCAGAGGATTGAGTCCAGCAAGGAAATTGCTTTTACCTACAGGCAAAAGTCCAATATCCTTAACTTGGCATGCACAGTCTTTTACAGGTTGACCCTGACTTTCCTAATCATTGAAAACACTGGGTGAAATCTCATGAGCATTTCTAAAGAAATAGAGGGGAAAGAACATTCCAGGTAGAAGAGGCGATTTGAATAAAAGCAGGAAAGTAAGCGAAGGTCAGCAAATCAGAAGTGTTCATAAGGTGTGTGTGGGGGAGGAATTTATAATAAATTAGATAAACAATACTCTGACTATGGAATGTCTTGGATGTCAGGTAGAGGATGATGTGTTTGCATCAATAGGCTATAGAGAACAATACACATGTGTTTGTTAAAAGACAAATCCTATCTGGAGCAGAGAAAAGTAACTCAAATCTGATTATTGATTATGTATGGTATAGAAACACATGTCAGAGTATTATAGGACAGAGCCTACTTATTTCATAAAATACCACTTGGTACAAATGTCTCTTGGACTTCTGGTATGACCACAGTGGCATAGTTTTCCCTTGTTCCTTCCCAAAAAATATCATTATAAACCCTGAATCTGCTGGAAGAGACAAAGGAAGAGGAACTCTGAATGGTGTAAGAAGAGGGTGAGCTGATTTGGGACTCCAGAAATGGGAACAGCACAGTTACAGGGCATCTTGTACCCTCTCGCCCAACAGAGAAAGGTCACCAAGAACTGGTGTTTACCAATCCCTGACTCACCAACAGAGGACAGCCCAGATAGGTTCATTCTGCCAGCAAATCAAGCAGAAGGCTTTCTGACAAAATCAAGTACCAAACAGTACCAGCAAGAAGGATTGTTTGGTAGCTCCCAAAATAATAAGCATCCAGGCAAAGGAGTCTCCTTTCTTACTAGCCTTCAGATCATCTTTTTCCATGGAAAGATTTGGAGGCATCAAGCACAATGGCAACAGTGACCCAGTAAAGCAAGTGGCCAAGTCCAGGAAGTCTCTTTGTTCCCATATGCCCAAGACTCTCCTTCCCCATCAGAGACACCAGAATTACCAAGAACTCCAGTAAGTGGACCCCACAGCACCCTTTACCAATGAAAGACAACTGGCAGCTAGACACGGGGATAATCCCTTCATATCCCTTCACAGCCCCAGGGAGCACTAGCCAGGACAGTGAGATCCCAATTGCACCACACCACGCAGATGAAAGTAACACTGTAAAGGCACTGTAAATTAAACTGTCATTAAAACCATACTTCATAAATTAAATCAAAGCCTACTTTCTAAGCCTAAAATACACAGCTGCCTATGGAAATAAAAGATGTAAATAAGAACAGAAGTATTCCAACTTATTAGACAAAATGTCTAAGGTAAGATAAAAATAATATTTAATACTAAACTCAAGAGACTCATAACTTGAAAAAAGAAAAGATACTCAATGACATACTAGAATGAATCAGATGTTGTAATTAGCCATGCATGGTTTTAGTATGCACTTAAAATATCATCTACTAGGGAGACCAAGTCTGGAGAATCACTTGAGCCCAGGAGTTTGAGGTTGCAGCAAACTAGATCATGACATTTCACTCCAGGCTGGGTGACATAGCAAGACGCTGCCTTAAAAAAAAAAAGACTTCATACTTGTACCAACAGACATGGTTTTACAGATTTACAGAAGCTTGGTATATCCGAAATATGCAACCTGGAAAATGAACAAGAAAAAAACTCTCAAAGGATAGAATAAAGATTCATATACTACAAGAGACAATGAAGGTTCTTACAAAGACCAGAAACATAATTGGATAATGAAATATTTCCCTTTCTCCGTGTTGAGGATCTAGATAAAACCTGTCCAGCAAGACTTCTGAACTGTTACAGAGCAGAGTCTGCTGTGGTTTCCCATTCTTTTACATTCTGATTGAGCATTTCTTTGGAAATGAAGAAGATGGGGGAAGATAGAAAACTTTCTTTTTATTCATACATTATTGAACAGTAAGCACAAATATTAAGATCTGATGGAGAAACTGAGCATCACTCAGAGATACTAGTTTTTTTAACAGAAATCAGTGGGATGTGAAGAATCCAGTTTGGCTTTCCTGGGAAAGGTATGAGAGGTTTTTCCTGAGGGAAGAGTACAACATACATTGTGGCAGTGATCAGAAGAGTGGACTGAGAACAGAAAATAACATCCATATTTTTCTCTTTTGTGACACACAGGGAAACTACTTGTTCTGGCTTTCCAGCAACTACAGAGGGCTGACATCCAGAAAATGGAATGTAACTAGAAGCAATGTGCTTTATGTTTAGAACTGGTCCATTAAAAACAAATCCCTTATAGATAATTTTTGATTATCTTTTTTCACGTGTAGCTAAATGAATAGATTTTACAGAACTTAAAAGTAAGTAAAGACAAAGATGAAATGAGGTTGGTCTCTAAACCTCTATAGAAATGCAGAGTCCTCTTGCTAATTCACATTGAATTGTAATTTATGTTACATGGTAAAGGAAAATAATTTTACAGATGCAATTACAGCCTTTACTCAGCAAACTTTAAGTTAATCAAAGGGGATATTATCTTGGGTAGACATAACCTAATCATATGATCCCTTTATGCAGGGCTAGATGTCAGAGTATTAAAGCATCAGACTCTCTCTTCATTGCTGGCTTTGAAAAAGCAAGTTGTCACAGGAACTATTTTTCCTGATTTGAGTCTCCAGGTGAAGACACAGCCTGGCTACAACCTAGCTTTATCCTGGTGATACCCTGAACAGAAGATCCAGTTAAGCTGTGCTCAAACTTCTGACCTATAGAAACTGTGAGAAAATGAAAACATGAATACATGTAGTTTTAAGTCACTAAGTTTGTGGTCATTTGTTATGTGGCAATAAAAAATGAATACAGTTATTTTGCCTAATGCAGATCTTAACTCCTTTTTGGAGAAAAAAATCATGCAAGTCTTGTCAAAGCCAATAGTTTTTCTGTTATTTTTCCTCAATTTCTTATATCAACCAGGAGAGGTACAATAGAGAACAATCCCTGGTATGTAACATGTTATCCCTCACGTCCTCATTTCTATTGAGTCTAAGTGATCTATATCTGTGCATTATTTTTGAGAATGCTACCATATTCGTGAGTCACCTGAGATAAAATTAATTAACGTTTTCCTCTTTCTATCTGCTCACATTTTTGCTTATTTACCTCTGTGTGAAGAGTGAGTTAATTATAGCAACACTAACTACTGTAGGAAACAAATCACCATATCTCAGTGGTTTCACAGAGTAAAAGTTTATTCATTCTTATGAACCATTCCAAAAATGGATATTTGCAGGAAACTCTCCTGAGAAATGGTCTTTTAGGCATTGATTTAGGACCCATTTTTTTTAAAACAACCTGTATATCTCAGTGATCATCAACATATAGCCGCCAAAATAGCCCTGGTGTTCACCTTCATATCATTAAATCTGTGGGTAAAAAGAAAATGAGGAATCATGCATCAGGTGTCCCTATGGGCTAAATTTTGAGGTAGGCATGGCATCTGTAAACAATTCCATTTACTCTAACTAGTCCTGGGTAAATGCCTAATCGCTGGGGCTACAACTGACATCTTGTGAGTAGAGGCCAGGAATGCTACTTATTACCCTACAAAGCATCGGACAGGTGCCCACAATGGAGAATTGTCTGGTCCCAAATATCAACAATGCCAAGAATGAGAAGCCCTGGTAAAAAGTAAATAGCAATTGACTTGTAAATAATGATGTTTATTTATATAGTAAATATATATATATGTGTGTGTGTGTATATATATATAAATATATATATATATATATATATATAAAGCATATCCTATGTGCCAGACACTCTTGTATGTTCGGTGATGCAGAAGTAATAAGACAGACATAGTACTTTCCCTTATATGTTCTGGTTTATTACATACGTGGCCCTGTTAACCTCCCTAAAATTTATGTTTCTCACCATGCAGTACAAGTTAATATAGTTCACAGGTCACGTATGGGGCTTAAATGAGACAATGCATGTGTAACGGGATGTTAAAATGGAACTCTTCATGCTTCATGAGGCATGAATTCAACAGATGCTACATTCCAAAGTGAATTGGAAACAAAACACCATGGGAAAATAACTAGTTCAATAGCTATCACAAAGTGAGGATATAAAAGTGTGCACAGAGTTGTGATCCAAAAGGAGTCTGCAATGGGGACTTTGGGAAAGGACCTTGGGGCCTATGTGAGTGTGAAGGGGTGGGAGCCTGAGAAGAAGGCTTGAGGAGCACAGTTAGGTTTGACATGTGTCCCTGCTGCTGAGGCAGAGATATGGGTGTTGATCCATGCCTGAGACATTTATAGTGACTGTAGGCTATAGGGTGGAGAGTCACATTTGGGGAAATAATGTCATGTTACTCCTTCTGAAGGTTGATTAAACATGCCTGGAGGTCCAAACTTCACCTTCATGAAGCCTGCTTGTATAACTAATTCTGACTTGTATCGCACATATCTATAATAAAAATATAAACAAACAAATAAATAAAATCAACATCCCCGGGACTTCAGGATCAGATGACCACACAGGGTAGGATGGGAGACTCAGATTCTTTCTAAAGGCCCCAAAAGCGATCCTTTCACAGGACCAGATGACCTAGCATCTTTCTATAGGCCATAAAAGGGCCTAGGATGGGAGACTTAGCGTCTTTCTATAGGCCATAAAAGGGATGCTTCCAGGGTGAAAGAAGCCAGCAGTAGCGGGCTGTGGAGTTCTCTGTTAGGGGACAACCTCAGGAGTGATTTGGAAGAAGTAACCAAAGGATGCCCTATAATGGAAATTATAGTGACAGAGTATCACCAAGGAAGTATATTTCTGAACTCACCAAAGAACCCCCCCAAAAGCTACATATATATCAAGCATGAGCAAATTTTAAAAGATTGAAATAATACCATGTGTCTTCTTAGATCACAGTGCAATCACCACCAACAAGATTCCCCCCAAAATACTTAAAGACATGAAAACTAAAAAAACATGTTGTTGAACAACATCTGGATCAACAAAGAAATTGGAAATCCAGACAGAAATCAAAAGATTCCTGAAAACAAACCCAAACAAAGATACAACTTATCAGAATCTCTGGGGTGCCATGAAAACAGAGTTAAGAAGAAAATTCATAGCATTACCCACACAAATCAAGAAAACAGATCACAAGTAGACAGTCTAGCATCATACCTAAAGGAACTGGAAAGGCAAGATCACCTAAATCCAAGCTTCAGCAGAAGAATCCAGATCATGAAGATAAAGTCACAACTGCAGGAAATTGAAGACAAAATACCACAGAAAAAAATTAACAAGGTTCTTTGAGAGGTAAATAAGATTGACAGACCCCTGGCCAGATTGACTAAAAAAATGAGAGAGAAAGCCCAGATAAGCAGAATTAGAAATGCAAAAGGTAAAGTCACAACTGACCCTGAAGAAATTCAAAAGATTATGAGAGATTACTATAATAACCTGAACACAAATAAACTAGAAAACCTAAAGGAAATGGAGTACTTTCTGTTATCACACAACCTTGTATGGTTGAAACAAGAAGAATACGGGAAATTTACTCAGTCATAATAAATCCACCCACCAAAAAAGCCCCGAACCTGATGGCTTCCCAGCTGAATTCTACAAGACATACAAGGAAAAGCTTATGCCCATCTTATTAAAAATATTCCAGGCAATCAAGAATGATGAAATGGTTCCCAACTCTTTTTATGAAGTCAATATCATACTGATACCCAAACCTAACAAAGACCCAACAAGGAAAGAGAATTACAAACCAATCTCCTTGAGATGCAAAAATTCTAAACAAGATTCTAGCAAATTGGATCCAATATCACATCTCAAGGATCATCCACCATGACCAAGTGGGCTTCATTCCAGGGATGCAGAACTGGTTCAACATTCACAAGACCATAAGTGTAATTCAACACATTAACAGATGTAAAACGAAGCCCCAAGTGATTATAACATTAGACACAGAAAAAGCATTTGACAAAATCCAGCATCTCTTCTTAATAAAAACCTTTCAGCACCTAGGCATAGATGGAACATTCCTCCAAACAGTAAGAGTCATCTATGATAAACTCACAACCAGCATTCTGCTCAATGGGCAGAAAATGGAAGCATTTCCCCTAAGAACAGGAAGAAGACAAGGATGCCCACTCCCACTCCTCCTGTTTGATATAGTGTTGAAAGTCCTAGCCAGAGCAATCTGGCAAGAGAAGGAAATCATGGGTATCCAAATAGGAGAAGAAAAAGTTAAGCCATCCCTCTTTGCAGACAATATGATTCTATATCTTGAAAAACCTAAGGAGTCAGTCAAAAGCCTCCTCCCACTGATAATTGACTTTGGTAAAGGTTCAGCTACAACACTAATGTGCAAAAGACAATAGCATTTTTATACTCCACAATAAGTAGAGACCCAAATAAAAAACCACAATACCATTCTCAATAGCCACAGATACACAGACAAAACACCAAAAACAAAATGTCCTAGTATCCACCTAACCAGAGGAGTGAAAGATCTTTACAAAGAGAACTACAAAACACTACTCAAAGAAATCAAGGATGACACAAATAGAAAAACTTTCCATGCTCATGGATCAAAAGAATCAATATTGCCAAGATTTCCATTCTACCCAAGGTAATTTACAGATTCAATGCAATACCCATCAAATTACCAACATCATTTTTCTCAAAAACAGCAATACAGAAAGTCATATGGAAACAAAAAATTGCACAAGTGGCCAAACAATCCTCTGTAAAAGGAACAGTGTGGGAGATCTTAAACATTACCACAAGATCACAGTAACCAAAACTGTTTGGTATTAGTACAAGAATAGGCACCTAGACCAATGGAACAGGACAGAGATCCTGGAAGCAAAAACTCGGTTTCTCAACCAACTCACCTTCAACAGAGCCACCAATAACAACCATTGGAGAAAGGAGACCATATTTAGCAAATGATTCTGGGAAAACTGGCTTCATTCACATACAGAAGAATGAAACTGAACCCATATCTATCACTATATACAAAAATAAGCTCTAAATGGATCAAAGACCTAAAGGTAAAACCTCAGACTATAAGAATCATAGAAGAGGATACAAGAAACGCTTCTTATGCACTCTGTAGTGGGCAACAAATTCTTGACCTAATCCCCAAAAGTGAATGCCATAAAGGCTAAAATAAAGTGGCACCTCATCAAACTGAAAATATTTTTCATAGTAAAATAAACCATCGAGAGAGAGGAGACAATTCACATATGGGAAAAAATATTTGCTAATTACATATCTGACAAAGACCTAACATCCAGGATCTACAAGTTACTCAATGAGCTGAAAGAAAAAAACAACAATCCTATCAAAAAGTGGGCAAAGGACATAAATAGACACTTCTCAAAAGAAGATGTACAACCAGCCAACAGATACATGAAAAAATGCCCAGCCTCACTAATCATCAGAGAAATGCAAATCAAAAGTACAGTGACTTCAGTAAGGATGGCCATCATTAATAAATCAAAAAACAACAGATGCTGGTGCGGGTGTGGAGCAAAGCCTCTACACTGTTGATGAGAGTGCAAGCTAGTTCCGCCTCTACAGAAGGCAGCCTACTGGAAATACACCCAGAGTAACTCATATCATTCTATGAAAAAGATACCTGCGCACATATGTTTATTGCAGCATTGTTCACAATAGTAAAAACATGGAACCAACTGTGCTGCCCATCAAAAAGGACTGGCTAAAAAAAATGTGGTACATATACACAATGGAAGATTATGCAACCATAAAAAAGAACAAAATTTTGAACTTTACAGCAACTTGGATAGGCTTAGAGTTTATAATACTGAGTGATCTATCACAGGAACAAAGAACTGAGTATCACATGTTCTCAGTCATAAGTGGAACTTGAACGATTATTGTAATACTGTAAGAAAAGGATTGGCAGTAGTGGGAAACTGCCTGGGGGGTGGAGAGGCAGGATGGCAGTAGTGGGAATCTGTCAGAGGAGGGTGGGGCACACCTCATCAACAAGGATATATGCATAATGAACATTTGTATACCCAGCCCTGAATTGTACTCCACGTCTTTAAAATAATTTTTTTTAAAGAAAAACAAAATCATGGTCTTCGCAGCAAATTGAATGGAATTGGAGACCATCATACTTAGTAATCTATCACAGAAACAAAGAACAGAATACGGCATGTTTTCACTCATAAGTGAGACCTGAATATTAATCACATTAGCACAAAGGTGGGATGTGCCATCCCTGGGCACTGCCAGGGCGGGAAGGAGGGAGAAGGGATACATAACAACACAAAGTGTACATGGTCCTATACCAGGGGAAGTAGGAGCCAGTTGGAAGCCCAAATTCCACCTGCATACAGCCTACTTATGTAGTTAATCCTTACTTGTACCTCACATAATAATAATAATAATAATAATAATGAAGGCAAGCTCTATGTATCTGCCAAAGATGAAAATCTTAGGATAATACCTACTGGGGTCAGAAGATTATTTTATGAGTTTAGCGAGAGAAATACCAGGCAGAACATAAATGAGTATGGGGATTTCACCACCCTCTCTCATTTCAATTCAAAGTTAAAGCCAGCTTGCAGAGGACAGAAAATTTAAAACTAAATTGAGTTCAGGAAATTAGTCAAGGTGGACTTGGTTAGATGAGGTAACACATAAACCCACAAAACCAGTCAATTCACACCACACACCTTCATTTCTTCTCCTATAATATGTCTAAATTGTGAAAGTAGGTATGTGTATGTGTTGGGGAGAGGGGTGGCAGACTCTTGTTTTGTGGATTCATGTTTTTCCTTATTCCAATGATCAGAATAAAACAAATTGGTAGCAAACCTAATTGTACTGAAAGTTGGAAAAGGTTATATTGCTGTGTCCAGAAAGGAGACAGCTGAATATGGGCGAGAACTCGTTAGTGTTCAGGTTTCCAAGTTGTAATTCACAGAGACTAGACGTTTTTAATTGTTGACTTCAGACTGTTTGTACTTTAAAATGTAACCAAGTAAGTCAGGGACAGTGTGAATTTTCACCTAGAGGCAGAAGAAAGATTGCCAGCCATAAACAAGTTTAAAAACAATGGTGAGAAACAAATATAAAATGTTTTTTATTAGATTCATTGACTCCAACAAGCTTAACTTCTTGGTAACCTAAACAAAACAGTAAGTACATTGAGGCACACATAGTAGGCACCATAGTAAGTACTTCTGCCTTTCTCTTGTCCATGAGCAAAGTTTCAATATCTGACTAATTCCAGATGTGGAAGGAAATCATTTCCTATGAGGTTTCATTTTTGTAACAACATTTGCCATTTTCTTAGCACCCACTTTAAGACACACGCCATGTGTCTTAAATAATAATGTCTGTCATTTTTCTCTTCATAACACTTATTGGGCGGTTCCATGTTTGTAATGGGATTAATGCAGAAGATTGCAGAGTGTGAGGGACATAAATAGTCATAATTTTATTGATCCAAAATACTCAAATATTGAGCTATATCACTTATAAAAAATATAAACAATTATGTATGTATATTTTGGATAATTCTGTGTATGGATGGGTGTTTAATTTTTTTCTCCCCTAATAGATGTTGGAAAATCATTTTGCTTTCTGAGGAGGAGATCATTTGTGAGTCACTAAAGAAAAAGCAAATTGGTCAGTAGATGTAGGGCACTCATGAGCACAGAGAGAACACACCCTTTCATGGTCGTAGGCTAATTCTATACTCCAGGGAAGGATGCTATAGGATTTTTAGTATATTTTAGATGAAACAAACAACAAAAAAGATCTACTTTAAATTCTATGAATGAGACTCTCTGGGGAAGAAAGTCAACAGGTGTTTAAGATCTATATAGAAGCGTAAGTCTGCTCCCCATTCAGAGCCACGATTCTGGGAGCAATGGGTGGCTTGGCAAGATAAACAGCTGAAAATAGTAGTGAGAATGTGGGTCAGTTTTTTAAACTCCACATCACTAGAACAAAAAGGCATCCTCACAAAGAACACTTACAAAATCAGTTAAGACATGGAAAATCAGCTCATTCTAAATACAAACAAAGCAAACTGATGGAACACAGATACCCTCCCCATTTGAGCAAGTAATTCTATCTGACCCAAAATTACACTTTTGGACTGTCCCCTGAGAACTAGTACTTGCTGAGTGTCCACAACAGACCAATCAAAACATCTCTGTGGATCACTAGTAGTAGGACTTCAGCAGGTATTTGTTGGTGTTTGAGGGAAATTATTATTCTCATCCCTGTTCTGAAAATATCTAAATTTAAGATCAAGGCAGAAATAAAAATAGAAATAAAAATCAAAGTAGTAATAAACTTGAGTGAAAAGATATGCTGTGAATTCAAGGTCAAAATGGAGTTTTCAAAACTTCTCTCTCCCTATGAGCCGCAGGAAAACTGTTGACCAGCCCAGCGAATGTCTCCTAGGAAAGTAAGAGGAGGGAGCAAAAAGAACTCTAGTTATACACAGCCCATACCCCGTCCTTCAATACCAGCAATCACAAAAGCCACTATCCTACCCAAGGAGATAAATATAGAGAGAAAGGGGGCAGACTGCTGGAGGCGGCTCCTTTTTTTTTTTTTTTTTTTGAGTTGGAGTCTCACTCTGTCACCCAGACTGGAGTGCGGTGGCTGCTCCTGGCCACCGCAGCCTCGACCTGCTGAGCTCCAGCGACCCTTCCGCCTCAGCCTTCCAAGTAGCCGGAATTACAGGCATGCGCTACCACGCCCGGCTGATTTTTCTGATTTTTTGATTTATTGTAGAGATGAGGTCTTGCTGCCCAGGCGGATCTCGAACCCGCGGGCTCAGGCAATTCACTCACCTCAGCCTCCCAAAGGCGCGGGATTACAGGCTGAGACACTGAGCCCGGCTGAGGTGGCTCCTTTTTTATGGGTTGAAGCAAGGACAAAAGTAGCAACTGACCAAATGTAAATCTTCTTATGTGCAAAATGGAAATAAAATAGTAATTATTTTTTACCTAATCTGTAGTTGTAAAGGTTAAATTAAATAAACACAGTACCTGGATTATAGAAATCATTCAGTAAGTATGGCTTGGACAATCATAACACAATTGTAATTATTGTCATCTCAACTCTCAAATTGATTTGCTGAATGTTGTTACCATTTTTCGGGTGGGAAAACAGAGAATCAAATTGTTCAGTTATTTCCAAGACTGTGCATGTGGGAAGATGAGGGCTTAGCTTTGGATGCCAGGCCTTCCTAGATCTAAAGTTCATATTATATCTACACAGTCAGAATCAGCTGTCTCAGTCTCAGGAGGCACTCTTTTTTTTCTCAGAACCATATCCTGGCTTGACTTAGTTTTTTTCACTTTGTTTTTATTCCCTCAAATGTGATACATATACACCAAGGAATACTACACAGATATAAAAAATAATGCAATCATGTCTCTTGCAGCAATGTGGGTGCAGCACAGATAACTCTGTAATTATCACAGAAACAGAAAACTGAATACTTCATACTCTCGCTCATAAGAGGGAGCTAAATGCTGGGCATACACAGGCACAAAAATGGGAATAATAAACACTGGGGACTAATAAAATAGAAAGAAAGAGACAGATGATAAGTGTTGGATAACCATCCATTAGGTACCTTGCTCACCACTTAGTGGGTAGGCTCCATGGAAGTCCATGGGTAGGCTCCATGGAAGTCCATGGAAGTCCATAGAGTCCATCACTGTCATGCAATATTCCTATGTAACAAGCCTGTACATTTATCCTTAGAATCTGAAATAAAATTAAATTCAAAAAATAAATCTGACCCCAAAAAACCAAAAAACTTAATGCAAGTAGAATGAACAATAACCTACAATAACTCAGTGGGACTGGACCTGTTACTGTCCCTCTCATAGCTTCTAGCTACTTTTTATTCTATACACTCTTATTCTTTTGAAGTCAGGGATTTTGTGTGTTTCTAGAAAGAATATGAGTATGTATTCTTTGCAGGAAAATGTGGAAAGTATAAAAAGTACATGAAAACAAATCACCCATGATTGACTCAACAAAATTTTAACATAACATTGTGTTGTGTTATTCTGCAGAATGTTGTTAAAAATCGACACCATTTATTATATAGGTATGAATTTCCTCTTTAAAACTTTCATCATGATATTTTTCAATTAATATTATAAAATAAGCAGTTGTAATTACAGATTATTTTAAAGGTCCCAATTAGTGCCTGAATATTATTACATTATATGGAAGAACCAAAACAATTTAAACTTTCATCTTTATTGTATATGGTAGACATTTTCAGTTTTTCATTAGTATAAATACTACCGAGATGAATATTTGATTGCATTTTATATCATTTTCATAGGATGTGCTCTAAAAGTGGAACATATCATTAAATCAAAGAGTATCATCTTTTAAATAAAAAAACACCACTTTTTGAATAGAAAATAAAACATATAAAACCTGTTATCAAAGAAGTGGGGGGAAGGGGTGATTAGTGATAATAAATAAAATAAATGAAATACACAGCTCAGTTTTCTGATTTAGGCCACTGATATTTAACCATACAATAGAACTAAGCAGCTTTCAGGCTGTCAGCATTTTCTTACAGAGAACAAGTGGGTGTGTGCAGTTCATAGGCAGAATATTTTGGATTTTTTAAAACTCTTCTCTCTGTGCAGAAAACTTTGGCTCTCCTTTTTCCTTTTTTCCCATGCCTTCTTCTCCTCTCTCCACCATATCTCTCCACCATATCACACCAGTGATCAAACACAGAGTGTCACCCTCAATGCATGAGCACATTACACTGGGCTCTTCTGAGACACTTTCCTTAAATCTCTCTCCCCACATTCAGCTGGTCTTAGCTGAAGACGGAGGGGGGTGCACTACCTTAAGCAACCAGGTAAAGACAAAACTCTTACTCTGCTTCACACTTTCAGGGGAAATCTCCCAGAAAAAAAAAAACAGGAAACCTTCCCATAGCAAGTGAACAAAGGGAATATTTAGGGGAGAATCCGAGATTAACCAAAACAGAATGAAGCCCCAAAACTTAACTCTAGAAACTCTCAAGGATGATAATCTGTACAATGATTAATCTCTTCATCATTCCTATAATATTAACTGAACTTTTCCTATATGTAGGGAGCCCATAAATATCACCACATTTAATCTTTTCAACACATTTTAATGAAAATAGTATTATTTAGGATATGCACACAATCATATTGAGACTCCAGAAGGTGAAACAAGTTTTGCTAAGGTCAGATAGCTGCACCTAATAAAGCTGTGATTCAGTCTTTCTCACTCTCCTTGGCTTTCATATAATGCTCATTCTCCTCCCTGGCCTTGTTCTATAAGGCTGTAGGGGCTACATTGTACCCTAGGTAAAAAGACGCCCCAAAACTAAGTTCTGAAACCATCACTTACCTCCTCACCTTCATGAGCTAGCTTGTTAATACTTTTGAGAACCCTTTTGTCAGAAAAAAGTATTAACTTCTGATGCTTTCAATAGAAATAATGAAGAAAGATTTTAATTCCAGGTCAAGAAAAACATTTAGAGTAAAAAACTCAAAGCAAAACTAAACTATAATGATCATTCCTGTACTGATTGCTTTAAATCTTTTTGAAAACAAGGCAGCTATAAATAAATACATGCACTGATAGCAGCCATAGAAAACAATACAAACCATTAAGAATCATGTAGAGCTGTATTTTGTAAACCAAGGCCTCATGGGATAGTAGCTCAATGAAATTATCCTCTAAACAAATTTAAAAAAATAAAGGATTATATAGTCATGTTGTTTGGTAAATGTTTGGAACTTAGAAATTGATATTAGCATTAAAAGACTGAGAAGTCTATTAAGACTATAGTTAACTTGGCTTAACCTAGCATGTTCCGAACGTCACAGAACCGTCTTTTCTATGCATTGAATGATCTTATGCTATGTATGTTCTGTAGAAACTCATAGATAATGCCAACAGAGAGCCACCTCTTTTTTCCTTCCCAGTCCCTGGTTCAAACTCCTTCACGTACATCCTCTAATATCTGCCACATCTGCCCTCACACCAGGGCTATCCAGAGACTTTGCCTTAAATGTAGCCAAAGTCCAAACCTTGTCTGTATCTTTTCTCTGGGTCACTCCATTGTTCTTTCCTACTCTACCTCACTCTGGCTACTGTGACTTCTTGGCTATCTAGTTGGGCTGTTTTCTTGACCTTTGGGTTATCTGGATGAGTGCATGCCTCTTGAGCTCTAAGCTAAGCACTCTTGACACTTGATCTTGACACTTGGTCTTTGGTCTATGAGCGTCCTATACTGGTATATCTTCCTTCCAACAATTCAACAAATTTTTACTGAGAGGCACTGAGTGAACACAGAGATGAATAGGACAGACATGTAAGTTCACATAGCTTATGTTTATAAATTAGCTGCACAAACAAGCCCTTATAAAGCAGTGAAGTAAGCTTCCCAAGAAAGATCTCTAGGAGTGGTGTGTAGTTGTCTACAAGTGTCCATTACAGTACCAGTGGCACCCATACCAAAGGTACCTGTGTCTATTATGGGTTTATTTTATTTTCTTTCAAATAAGCAGTATATTTCAAGCATGGGAGGGGAGACTTATGCTGGTATCAAAAAGTTTTAGCCTAGACTTAGGAGATAAGAGAGGATTTCAAGGAGAACATAGCATATTCTCTAGGCTATCAGTGTGAATATGAACATTTACTCGAAAAAATGTTGAAGTGAAAGCTGGTCGTAAGTATTTTGGACAGATGGAACCAGAGGGACTAGAATTTGGTGCTAAAAGAGAGAGAAAGAATGGAAGAATGGAAATTAGTTTTTGTTTTGTTTTGTTTTGTTTCCAATGGAAACATGTAATTTGAGGAGTTGAGTAGTAAGGCATTAGACTTAATAGAAAAGGATAGAAAATGTGCACCTTTAACACATCCAGCCTAGGACTGAACACTTGGCCGAGCTAGCTTTCTGGACCAATTCTCACCTAAAAGCGAAGCAGAATCATCCAATTCCGAATCTCTATTCAACTGTAGGCAGCAATGATCTTTTCACTCTGGTCAGAATCCTTCTCCTCTATCCAGCTCTTCAGTTAATTGCAGTAAATACCAAATGAATATAAGGAGCCTCAGACCCACCACTTAGAAAAGGAATAGGAGAACTGTGTGAGTTGAGGCATCTGATCTGATCCTATAAGTTAAGGGTTAAAATTCCCGTCTATATCTGAGGAAGTGCAGGATGAGAGACATTAAGTAATTTACCTAAGAACATGCAGATTATAAATCAGAGTTGAAATTCAAACACTGATCTATGAAAACCTATTATCTCTCTATCAAGGTGTCTCGCTCCAATGCATATTTGTTTTTGTATTGTTTTATTAATAGAAGCAGTAGTAATATAATAACATCTAGCACTGATTAAATGTCTTTTTTGAATAAGGAACTTCATTAGGTGTTTTGCATTCATTGTCTCATTTAAACCTAACAACAGTACACGAAATAAATATCATTATCATTAATTTACTGAGGATAAACTTATAGTTCAGAGAAGGTAATTTTCCAGGAAAAGTGGTTATTATGTAGAGGAAACAAAGATTAGAATTCAGGTTCTTCTAGCTCCAAATTACATGTTCTTCCCATAACCAAACTGTTTCTAGGCTGAATGAAATAATGAATAACTACATAAATAATAGTAATAGTCTTTTCACTTTTTTGAAATTAAATGCATTTAGTGTTCTAATTAAATAATAGCACTTTGTTTAAAAAAGAAGCTTTCCAGGAACGATCTTTAGGTGTATTGTGCAACTGTCTACAAGTATCCCTTACAGTATCATGCGTTACAAAACACATGCCAAAGGCTCCTATATCCATCATGGGTTTATTTTATTTTATTTCAAGGCATATAATGAGCATCTCATTTATTCTAGGCACTTTTGTTGATGACATACTAGTTGCCATAAAATCTGAAAAGTAAGATCAATTTTATGAGCAATTAAATGGGGTCTATCCAGAGGTAATTAATTTTATGATGGAGGTTGAACAAGGTGATAGGAGAGCCTGTTTTAGATGCATTGGTGATAGGGAGGAATAATGGCTCATCAGGTATGAAATAGTTCCAAATTACCTTGCTCTCAGGTCATTATTTATATTTCACGTCTGCCCTGCTTACATTATGAAGGGACAGCATATTGTTATTCATAGCCTTTTAAGGGAGCAATCTACCTTTTCTTTTGTGAGTGTAATAGAAACCTGGGCTGTTAGGAACCAAACTTCCTTTCCTAGAAGACAGGTGTCCTGTGATCTACAGTGGAAGGAACAAGTTCATTTATCAGTGAGAAGAGTATTTGAAATCTGGGGAAATTGATAGCAAACAGATGAGAGTTTGTGCTTGGACGTTATGCCCCTGGTAGAATTAATTAATCTATTCAATCATTTAACAAATTTTTATGGAGAATATTCTGTATGTTAAGCACTATAATAAGTATTACAGAAATAAAATGAAATTAGACACAATTAGGGGGTAACTAGTGGGTTTGTGATGGAGGCTGTTGCCCCACCCTAGAATAATTCAAATATTAAAACAGATTGCTCTTGAATGGGCTTGACCATATCAAAACGCAGTGGCTACAAAAAAATGTGTAAAGCAGCTTGTTTTCAAGGTTGATGATAATCGTGTTTCTCCTTAGAATGGTGTCCCTACCACAGAGAGACAAATTTAGGTGTGATTATCAAGGACAGGATAGCACAATAAAAAATGCCAATGGACATTCTACTCACCATAGCTTGTCAAGTCTTTATTAATCTTTCGTGTCTTCATTAAGTGTCTTTTCCCCTGTTATTAGAGTACTTACTCTCACTTTCCCTCACCATGTCACCTGACATGGGCAGAGTAGACCTCTGAGTCAAACTGATTTGTCAAAACCTAGTTGTCCCAATATATAGATAAGAAATTTCACCTGGATGAGCCTCTCTCCTTCCACTTGCCAATAAGGAAATCCAACCCAGGTGGTTAAGGAGAAATCAAACATGTTTCACTGGATTGTATAGCTGAGTATGGAAACTGACTTCAAGCACAGCTCAACTCATAGTCACGTAGGTTCTCAGGACTCAGTTCCACACTTTCTCCATCTTGTTCTCCATCATTGTTTTGTTTGTCTCTGTTTATCTCCAGCAGGACATCTTAGACAATGGCCTCTAGTATCTCTGCATTAACGTTATCTCCATTGACTAGAATTTCACAACTAATTCTGGGTCTCTCTCTGCTACTTGTTCCAAAAATATTTCTGGAACTTGTGCTAATGAGACCAATTTGGGACCCATGTACCATATTCAACCAATCACTCTGATTAACCAGGTTTGGTGCGCATTCCCACTCTGGGAAATAAAGGGTGAAATTAAAGTTCTAAGAATCCCATTGACATAGAGAAGGTTGGATGCTCAAAGTTTATTGTGAGTGATGCTTCTAACTAAGCAAACATAAGCAGCAGAGCCCACTTTACCTCCTTTTTTTCTGCAAATTGAGCGTTTTAACTTCATGAAGTTAAAAAGTCTGGAGAATGAAAATAGATGACTACTTGAAGAAAAAAATTATGGACTTTGCCGCAACTTGGATGGATTTAGAGTCTATAATAGTGACATTTCACAGAAACAAAGGAGTACTGTATGTTCTCACTCATAAGTGGACCTTGAATAGTTACCATGATATTACAAGAAAGGGATTGGCAATAGCGGGAAACTGCCAGAGGATGCACATAACATTAATAAGAGTATCTGATCTCAAACCAGGCAAAGTGGGGACCAACGGTAGGCCCAAACTTTACCTGCATGATGACCACTTATATACCTAGTCCTGAATAGTAACTCACAATCTTTAAAATAAAATAATATTCTAAAAAACGGAAAAAGAAAATAGATGACTGCAAAATTCTCTACTCAACGAATGGCACAGAGTAGGTGTTCAAAAGTCTGTTTTCTTTCCTTTTTTAAAAAAATGAAATATATTGTGATGTGTTTTCTTGTCTCTTCAAACAGATGGCAAAAGCTTTTAAGTTAGTTATCAACTTGTACTTCCTAGTTTTGTCCAAATATACCAGTCCAATGGCTTGCACTGAGTGATAGGTGTATTCCTTAAAAGGAAAAGTGTTTATGAGAACACAGAATGAAATTTCTGGGACTGTGAATAGATTTCTTAGATAAAATCACTTATGTTCATATACTTGATTAACTGGTTCTCTTTCTAGCCACATCATAGTTAAAAAAAAAAAAAAAGATTCCACCTGAGCTCCAGTTCCCATGGCTGGAAAAATACTCTTAGAAAAAGAAAGGATTCAAAATCAATTTCTGACCCTAGCAAAAGTTATATGTGACACAACAGCCTCCCGAAGTCCTGACAATCAAAATTTGTGATGGACAATCACATAGCCTTTAATGTTCTTTCAGCTAGAAAAGGTGAGAGGGGACATTGTACTAGAAACACATCTTGCTGTGCCCACATAAATACAGCCAATTGAGTAGTACAGTCTGTGGCTAGGATAAAAAAAAAAAAAAAAAAGTCCTCTGACTTGCTGGAATAGACCCAGATAGACTTTGAGACATGTCTCCAAGACCTGAGTTTAATCATCAAAGCTCCTGGTTTCAGGATCTACTACAAAGACTAATAATCATTTTGTTTTGTTTTTGGCAATTGCTTGTGTTACAGTTGGTCAATGACTCCTGGCTAGAGTCTTAAATGCAGCTTCACAGTCATTTTTTCCAGATGTTTTAATTATCTCTCTCTCAACCAAGAAGCATGAGAAACTAACTCCAACCTACCTCCCAGATCAAAATTACGGCTATGTAAGCATAATATTATAACAACTCCTGATAACCCATAACAAAATAAACTCCCACTTCTTGAACATTCCCTGGAATCACCTAACACAAGCTCAAATCTTATAGCAAGCTCCTTGTATCACCCCCTTGCTGGGAATTCCTATAGTTTCCATGGTGTGTGGCAGCCCTTGCTTTAGTAACTCATAAATATTGTTGTATAGCATGGGTGTTCCTTGTGGTCTTCAGTTAGTGGATATTGAAACTTTATTGAGCATTCAATGTTAATATACTGTGGGAAGTTCTGAACAAGTAGATGGAATACATAAATGGGAGCCATTCTTAGACATTTGGGCTCCACTCTCATAAACTTGTATATTTACCAGTCTTCATCCTAGTAATATCTGTGGTATCTCTAGGATATATTTGGAATTTATACTGTGCATTTCTGGATACAACTTATGTTGGTAGAACCTAATTTTGGTCGACAGCATATATGATCTTTTCAAATGAAAACAGAACTACAGGAAAGAACCCTAGTTTCAGAATGAAATCCTTCAACAGATGGCAGAGGGAGATCTTGTCTGCCTCTATGGCTCTGTGCCTCTCTCTTGTAGGTCTAGACTGTGAAGACTTTATTTATCTAGGTTCTGGAGAGAGGGTGTTAAGATAGTACCTACCATACAACAGGAAGTAAGTGAATGCCAAGAAAAATCTAACACATACGCCCTAGAAAGCAAGTCATACCTTCAAAACAAATTGTTGGGTTGTTTGTAACTTTTTGTATTTGTTTTTGGTTAATGTCAAGTGCTTTGCATCTCTCATTTAAATGCTTTAGTTTGGTTTAAGCTGTATGAGTGATCATACTTGGTCCAGGGGATCAAAGAAGCAACTCCCACCTAGCACAGTTTGGAGGTGGAGGAGGTAAGAAACTAGAGCCCCCAAATTGTGATATATTTTAGAGACAATCTTGAAGATGCTGGTGTTAATTGTAAGAAAAATGATATTCTTTCAGAGTGTGCTTTTACTTGTATTAAAAGAGTTGTGCCCTGAGCTCAACAATTTCCCTTCCCTAGGGAATTTGGTGAAAAAGATGAGGGGAAGAAAACCTGTGCTATGAGAAAATCACAGACAGCTAGTCAAAGAAGGAATCACTAGCGGGGCAAAAGCCCTTGAAGGTACCCATAGTTGGGAGAAAAAAAAAGGTTTAATTTAAAGCAGTTCAATAATCCCAGACTGCAGTGGCTCAGCCTGTAATCCCGTGCCTTTGGGAGGCTGAGGTGAGTGGATTGCCTGAGCCCGCAGGTTTGGAACCTGCCTGGGCAGGCGAGACCTCATCTCTACAATAAATCAAAAAAAAATTAGCCGGGCATGGTAGCATGCGTCTGTAGTACTAGCTATGTGGAAGGCTGAGGCAGAAGGATTGCCGGAGCCCAGCAGTTCGAGGCTGCAGTGGCCGGGAGCGGCCACTGCACTCCAGTCTGGGCGACAGAGTGAGACTCCAACTCAATAATAATAATAATAATAATAATAATCCCAGACTGCACACCCAGTCCAGTTTCCACCTGCCTCTATCATCTTTCGACACCAGAAATCACTGCCTAGATACCCTCTGTCTTGCTATAAATACCTCTCTGAAGCATTTTTGTCTATCCCTTTCTGTCCTAATCTTTCTGCCTGTCATGCATAGGTAAAAAGTGATTGCAGAGTTATGATCTGCAAGTCCAGTAATGTATAATGCAGTTTGAGCAAAGAAAATACTAAGACCTATTTGCTACTTACTGGGCAGGATTATAGTGTTCACAAAGGTCTTGAAATATTTAGATGTCTCAGAACTACAGGTGAGGATTCATCAAAGTCAGCACAGCTTTTCTTCTCAAGAATTAGTTAAAACAAGCCTAGAGTTTCATTGGGTGGCAGCCTCTTTGACAGGATATTAAAATTGGTAGCACTATTATCTCCGTTGCCCTGAAATAGTTTTATATATTTTATTTACAGTAATCTACTGGTAAATATGGCTGTTAAAAACAGCTAAGAAGCCGGGCTCGGTGGCTCAGCCTGTAATCCCGCGCCTTTGGGAGGCTAAGGTGAGTGGATTGCCTGAGCCCGCGGGTTCGAGACCCGCCTGGGCAGCGAGATCTCATCTCTACAATAAATCAAAAAAATCAGCCGAGCGTGGTAGCGCATGCCTGTAATTCTGGCTACTCGGAAGGCGGAGGCGGAAGGATCGCCGGAGTCCAGCAGGCGAGGCTGCGGTGGCCGGAAGCGGCCACTGCACTCCAGTCTGGGCGACAGAGTGAGACTCCAACTCAAAAAACATCAACAACAACAACAACAACAACAACAACAACAACAAACAGCTAAGGGAATATTAGGGACAGACTTTGAAGGAAATTTCAAATCAGACTGAATTTAGGCTATTCAGTAAGTATTAGTTGTACCCTTACTACCTGTATGTACCAACTCTTGTGTTTGGGCCTGTAGGAGACATGAAAGGTGTGATCTTACCGGAAAAGACAGAGCCAGCTGGTAACCCCTGTGATTATCCTCCATCAGTCTTTTCATCCTTCTCATTTTGCATATCCATTCTTTCCCAAAGCATGGCAGCTTTCATCATAGTGTCCATTCATTTTTGTCTCACACTCTCCCAACTCTAAAGCTAATAATAAATTCAACCACTTTCCTGTCTACTGCCAACACCCTACTTTCAGCCACCTTCCTCTTTCTTCTTGAGAATAGCAAAATCTTCCCCATGGCCTGCCTGCTGCCAGCTCTGTGACCCTGCAATCCTCAGTTTATTTTCCACGTAGTAGCCAGACACAATTCAACTACGGTTGTTTTACTCAAACAATCTTAGCGGTGACCTGATGGAAGAAAGGGCTTGCCCTTTTGGGGAGGTAAATATCTATTTCATTACCACTGTATTGTACTCAGAATGTCTGGCAAATGATTAAAAATTAGGAACAAGTGAAAAAGGTAAGGAACGATGACTCATAGTGAAGAGAGAAATTAGTCAATAGAAACAGGCTTGATGTTGGCTTGGAATGATCACACTGTGGCTTTAAAATAATTATAAGAAAGTATAAGTATTTTTAAATCTAGTAGAAAAAGTATGAGCAGATGGAGAATTTCAGCAGAGGAATAAAACTAATAAAAAATCAAATAAACACATATAAATGAAAAAACATAATATAATGTCATCTCTTGGGTTTCACAGCAGAAGAAAGAGAAATAAACCTCAAGTTAAGTCAATAGCATTACCCAATCTCAAGTACAAAGACAGAAAAAGAGTAAAATAGAACAGGCTGTAACAGCCAAGACTTTGGAACAATCTTGGCTGCACCTCATGTGATTGGGGTATGACAAGGAGAGAACAGAATATAAAAGTTTCTAATAAATTTCCAAAATATTTGAAAGACATTAATTCACAGAATCAAGAAGGGTGGTAGATAATAAGCAAAATTAATATGAAAATAGTGACACATATGTATATTATAGTCAAACTATAACATATTTGAAATACTGAAAGAAAAAGTAATCAATCTAGAATTATTTATATACAAAAATTTTTCCTCAAAAAGGAATGCAAAATTGAAGGCATTTTCATTTAGATAGACATTGAGAAAATCTGTCTACAATTGAAATAAAATACAACACTGTTAAAAAAATTTATTTGACGTAGAGGAAAATTATGCCATATGAAAGCCATATTGAATAGAAGGACTAAAAAGCACCAAAAGGGTCAATATATCAATATACCTTTTATTACTCTCTCTCTCTCTCTCTCTCTCTCTCTCTCTCTCTCTGTCTCTCTCTCTCTCGTTCTTTTAAAGTTCCTTTAGATACTGACCACTTAAACTTAGCACACACCCCCCAAAATACTATTATGAGTCCATACTATGAGTATAAAATATTTGGCGATAAGGACTCTCATGGTGGGAAGAGGGTTGCAAGTAGTGCGAAGTAAGTGAAGTGTGTACTGGAGGACACAATTTAAGGAAGCTCTCACCCTCTGGGTAATGTTTTCACCCCAGGTCCCTTGTGTCCCTCACCCTTGTCCTGACTCTGGGTGGGAGAGGTGAAACAGAATTGTACTAGCATAATAACTGTAATTTGTCATAAGGTAGTATAATTTTATTTGAAGGAAAGGTGTGACAATTTAAAAACACGTTATAATATCTAGAGCAACCACTAAGAAACATAAGAGATTCAACTAATAAGTCAATAGGGTAAAATGGAATATTAACAATTCAAAACAGAAGAAAGGAATAGAGAAGCAGAGCAACAAAATGCAAATGGGTTAAATGGAAAACAAACATCAATTATTATAGAATCAAGCCCAAACACATCAATATTTGTATCTGCCTGAGCAGCGAGACCTCATCTCTACAATAAATCAAAAAATCAGCTGGGCGTGGTAGCGCATGCCTGTAATTCCGGCTACTCGGAAGGCTGAGGCGGAAGGATAGCCGGAGCCCAGCAGGCGAGGCTGTGGTGGACAGGAGCGGCCACTGCACTCCAGTCTGGGTGACCGAGTGAGACTCCAACTCAAAAAAAATTTTTTAAATTTAAAAAATAAAGAGACTAAAACAGTCTAGTTGAAAAACAGAAGTTGTAAGATTGGTTACAAAGCAAGACCCGGCTACAGATTACTAACAACAGTAAAAAAAAAAAAGTTGTCCAGTGAAAAGACAGGTTGATAATAAAATAATGTAATGTAAAACATTAAGAGTGAAAAAGATAGCATGGTTATATGTTAACCAAAGTATACTTTAAAAAACAGTATTAAATGAACATATTTAGCAATGATTAGTGGTTACATTAATCAAGAAAGTGTAATTATCATAATGTGTATTAAACTAATAATAGAGTTTCACAGGATTTCTTGAAGCAAATTTTGACAGACCTAGAAAGATACTAGACATCTACAAAGACAGAGATTTTGACAATTTTTTTTAATAACTGGTAGACCACTTAGATACAAATATTTAACATCTAAATTTGTAGACTTTTGCTAAGTTGGTATTTAGAAGGAGTAGTTATAACAACGAAAAGCAAAGAAAAGTTAAAGGCAATGGTATAGGAGTGTAACGTAAGAATTAGACACAAAAAGCAAATGAAATATATAATAGAAAAAACCCAAAATGAATAAAAATTAATAAAATAAAAAATTAGATTAAAAAATGTCAACAGTTCTAAGTTGGTTCCTTAAAAGGATTAATAAAATTGGTTGAAATTTAGAAGAATGATATAAAAAGAGGGAACAAGAAATCAGAATACACCCAAGTGTCCTGCCAATAGAGCAAGAAATCCCCTGAGTTTGGTTAACAAATGTACATCTCTACATGGCTGCGAGTCAAAAGTCGAAGCTGGCTGCATTACAGTCTCACTCATAGGTGATCTTGTACTACTGTGACAATAAAAAGTCTTTCCAATTGATAGGTTTAGGCATTATAACGTCATCCACTTTGAGTGGAAGGAGAAGTGGTCCAAGATTAGTGTGCACAAATATATATATTATACATATATAATATTATATATATTCTAACATATATATGTTAGTATATATAGTCTATGTATTCTGTAATATACATATTCATTTTAACAAACAAGGGACTGAATGGACATAATGCAAGATTGAAGATAGGATTACAGGTAAAGGTTTACGATGGATATGTGAGAGTGGGCATAAAGTATACAAACATTTGTATTGCATGTTAGTGTCCACCAGAAAGCATCTACCATAGAAAAGGTACTAAGGAAATAGGCAAAATAATTTGGAAAGTTGGTAACAGCCCGTCTCTGTCAGTAGCCCTGCCAGTGAAGACGTTAGGGACATACTAATTAAATATTCACAGTTGTAAAAATTGATGCTATGTATTGACTCAATAGCATGGATTTCTATTCCCAAGTCTGATCTAGATACTCCAACTGCCAAATGTCCAACGTGTCAACAACAGAGACCAAGGATAAGCCTCTAATATGGCACTATTCCTCAAGACTAAACCACCACTGGATGTCAAGTTCATTCTGTTGGACCATTCTAAAAAGAACAGTGGTTCTATTCTTGAAGGAGTAGAAACGTATTCTTTGTATAGTTTCATCTTTTCTGTCCATATGAGCTCAGCCAATACTGCTATCCAAGGCCTTAGTGAGTATTCACTCCACCACATGGGATCTCTTCAAAAAGTCAGAGCACAAGATTCACATTTCAGCAAAGGAGATAACAGAGTGAAGTGATGATCAAGGGATCCAGTGCAATATTACATACTACATTACCCAGAAGATGCTGGTCTGATAAACCTCTGGAACAGCTTGCTGAACACACAGCTCAGAGGTAGTACTCTGCAAGGAAAGGATGCATCAGAGACATGGGCTGATACTGTGTTTTCTACAGGAGAGATTCCTGGGTTCAAGAACCAAGTGATGGAAACAGGAATTGCCTCACCTAACATGATTCACAGTGAACACTGGGTACATTTGTACTTCTCCTCTCTGCAATTCTAGTCTGTTGAGTTACAGGTCCTGGACCTCAAAAAAGCATATCCTCACCAGGGTCACTGCATAAAATACACTGAATTAGAAGTTGTGGCTGACACCTGGTTACTTGACTCCTTTTTCCAAGGACGTGCAGGCCAGAAAAAGAGTCACCATCTTAGCAGCAACAATAGACTCTGTTGATCGTAAGGAGGTAGGGCTGCTATTATACAAAGTGGGATAAGAAAGAATATGTATAGAACCCAGGTGATCTACTCAGGTACTACTTTGTAATACCTTGACCAATTATGATTGTACATAGCCAGATATAACAACCCCAGTCTACAAAGGACATGTGACCAGGAGCTTAGACTCCTCAATGATACGGGATAATTCTTCTAATTATACAGGTCAGCAAATGTGATTCCTGAGAGAGGAAACCACAATTAATAGAAGAAAAAAATGACAATAACTCTCTATTGAGGTCTGAGAGTAAATGGAATGGTGTGATTGCAGTTTATTTTTTATTAATCTCCCTCTATAAATTTCCTCTCTGTGAGGAGGAGCTAGAACCTTAAAGCAGTGGTTCCTAAATGATTATGGAAAAGAATGAATTCCAGCAGCATATGAAGTAAATTATTGTAGTCATGGAGGTACATACCCCAGAATACCCTCCCATCTCTAGGTCTTTAACTCAGTCAAACCTGCAAAGTCTCTTTTGCCATGCAAGGTAACATGCAAATTCCACTAGGATATGGACATCTTGGGAAGACTACTATTCTACTGACTAAAGATCCCAACCTAGTACATCTCCCAATAGTTGTAGCCTTCAATTAATTTCTTATCTTTAAAATTATGTGGGAGATTAATTGACTTCTAAAGTAACTTTCAGCTCTAATAAATCAAGGGCTCAGAAAGTTGCAAACCTCTTAAAATTGCATAAATGACTTTATTTGCTGGCACCTATGTACTCTTTCTAAGAGTGAGATAAAAATAATAAACTTTCTTTCCAGATTTTCCAATAAGTTTAACAACTACTAGTCTAAATTCATTTTTTGCTATTGGTAAAAGTTCAAATAATATGTCTCAGTAACTAAAGGACAGCAAGTCATCTTCACATGAGAAATGTAGCTTCAAAGACACTCCATAAATGTGGATGAGACCTGCATTAGAAGACAGACACTTATATGGCTAGCATTATATTTTATAGCCATCATTTATTGGCTGCTCACAGAGATCCAGTAGTGATTGTGTTTAGCATTTTACATAGATTGGTTAACCTTGATCTTTTGAACATTCCCATGAGATATTCATTTTAGTCATTCCAAATTCACAGATAAAGAAAATGAGACTTAACAAAGCTAAGCAATTTTCCTGAGTTTACATAAGTGGGATTTATACAGGCAGTCTGATCCCAGAGCCCACACTCAACACATGCTCCTGTTTACAAAATTTGTTTGATCCCAGGAATCTACTAAAATTGTGTTAAAATAAACACAGAGAGACATTTATTTTCTGGCCTTACTCAAGACCTACTTTATCAAAACCTCCAGAGGAGTCTTGAGATTTGTGTTCTTAAAAACTGACCTAGGAATAGATAAAGTTAAGTCATCATTCTCTGCTATGGCTGTGTAATTAGTTAAGATATTAAAATAACTCCACCATGTTTAATAAATAGCCACTGCCCTGACCCTCCCTGAGTGTTCCTTCTCATCTAACCTCCTAACTGCTCTGGACTTTCTGACTTTTCCAAGGGATCTGGTAAGTACCAGGTCAACACCCAGCACAGCACAGCACCTCCAGACCCAGTCCCAACTTCACTATTAACTTAGCCACCTTGTGCCAGGTTCTTCTTGATTCTGAGGTCACTTTCTCATCTATAAAATAAGGTAGCAAAATTACAGAGTGTTGGATAAGCTAATTATGTAGAAACACTACATTAACTTTAAAACACTCTACATTTGTAAAGAGATGCTACCTTTCCTCTTAAAATAGGAAACTCAAATAAATATATACCTGATGAAATACAAGTATGAACCCATCTGTCCTTCAAAGGCTCTCCTAAACTACCAAATATCCTCTTGATGGCAAGTAAAAGTCACTGTCACCAGAATCTCTGGGTCTCTCAGTTGAATGCACTATTGATTTGAAGATTAACCAAAATTTGTTCCATGCCTAATGTATTATACCTGTCACTTAGATTTTGAGAGTCTTAAGACTGTGGTCCCCTGTTTATAGTGCCCTGCAAATTTCCAGACAGACAATAGATGATCAGAAATGTTGCTAGAGAAATTTCTGCTGCGTCATTATATTTCCAATGAAAACTCAATGATTTATATAATTCTTGTTATAGTAATCTCATACTATTAACTTTGTTAGGTCCCACACTGACACAGTGGAATAAACAGGGATAGTAATATGAGTAACACATTCAGATAAAGAAGCATTAGACCGAATACAGTCATTCTAAGTAGGCAAGAATCATGCTACTAAGTGTTTGAGGATAAAAATTACAGTCAGATAGATAGATGATAGATAGATAGATAGATAATACATCTATATATACATATGTATGCTGTATTTGTGCATATCTATATCTATTTATATCTATTAATCAATCAATATTAAATATTCACTTTTCTAAATAAATGTCATGACTAAATTCCCACCTGACTGCTGGCTATTTTGATCTTCATCTTTGTACTCTTTCCTCACACCATGATGTACTGAAAAATGCTAAGGCAACAGTGATATTACTGACAAATAATCAAACATATGTGGCTTCATGGGGGTGTTATAGCACAACACCAGTACTAGATCCTAAAGGGAGGAAGTCTAAAATAGTGAACACGGATAAAATGGCAGGTGGTGCCACTGGGGAGGCGAAATAGCTCTTCTCCCAAGGGGCTAAAGATAACAGCCCATTCTTCCCACATCATTGACTCAAAAGACTATAATGAAGCTATAATGATTCATCATGTCAGATTATACTACTGTTTAGGGAGTACTTGGTCCACGAGCCACTGGCATGGTGTACTGTGAGAAATAATTAAGGTACAGCTTACCAATGTGCATAATATTTGGGGACCCACTGGTCCCAAAAGGAGAAGCTTCTTCCTGCTAGCTCTGAGGGCACCATTTCTGAGACACAAGTGAAAGATGAAGCAGAAGAGGTTTCTCAGACCAATCACTACACTTTTTGAGAGAGAGAGAGAGACAGAGGACTAATAGATTATATTAAAATAATTCTTGAAGTATAAAAGTATTGATCCTGACTAACCTGACCTGACTCACATCAGTTCGATCAGTCTATAGAGAGTCATTAACCCTAACCAACCCTCTGAAGTAAATTAGACATAAGAATAAAGACGAGAAAAAAACGAAATATGAAGTGACATTAAAATAATATCATTCATGGGCTCTCCATATATTTCTGTAAATAGGTTTCTTGAGATGTTGAAGTGGAAATAAACTAGAATCTGATAATCTGGCCTTGCACCTCGTTCTATCAATTACCTGCCTTATGATCTTGGGCTGAAAATTTAAGGTTAATTTTTCACATACAGAAGAAGAGGAGAAGAAGGAGAAGGAAGAGGAGGAATATTCTCTATTCAGTTAGATTAAATTGGTTTGTAGAGTTAAGGTACTCAAAAATGGAAAGCTTTCTTCCTATTTTCTACTTTGAATTTATAGGCAGGCTTTTTAAAAGACTTGGTGTGCTCACTGTTTTCACTTCCTTGCTTCCTTCTCTCATCTGAATTTCTCAGGTTTTCACCACCAGCATTCCATTGAGAAGGCTTTTTCAGTGTCAATGATGACTTCTGCATAGCCAGATCTGATGACTGAGTTCAATTTTTTGATTTTTTGACCTGGCCTACCAGCAGATTTTAACTGATTATTCTCTCTACTTTTTGAAACATGTTTGACACTTGAATTCCAGGACAGCAAAATCCCTGGTTGTTTGCATATCTCACTGATCATTTTTTCTGTTTCCTTTTCTGGATCTTTCTCCCCATTCCGATGTCAAAATGTTGGGATTTTTCAGAATTCATTTTGAAACTCTTATTCTCTTACCCCTAATTGGTTATATGAATCATGTGTCTTTAATTACATTTTGTACACAACTGATGGTTAACTTTTCTCACAAGAAGAAAAGAAAAGAAAAAAATTAAGATTTATAATTGGAATCTCTACTTGTTTATACACCTCATGCAATCTACCAATAAGGCTTTCATCAATGCCTTTAAAACCTCTGGTAAGAAGTCAGCCATGGAGGTGCATGCCTGTACTTCCAGCGACTGGGGAGGCAGAAATGGGAGGATTGCTTGAGCCCAAGTGTTCGAATCTAGCTTGGGCAACATAGCAAGACCATGTTGGAAAGAAGGAAAGTAAGGAAGGAAGGAAGGAAGGAAGGAAGGAAGGAAGGAAGGAAGGAAGGAAGGAAGGAAGGAAGGAGGGAGGGAGGGAGGAAGAAAGGAAAAGAGAGGGAGGGAGGGAGGAATAGGAGGAGAGGAAGGAAGGAACAAAGGAAGGAAGGAAAGAAGGGAGGGAGGAAGGGAGGAAAGAGAAAAAGAGAGACAGAAAAAAGAGACAGAGAGGGAGGGTGGGGAAAGGAAGGGAGGGAAATAAATAAAGAGAAAGAAAGAAAGATTGAAAGGGGGAGAAAGAGAGAAAAGGGAGAGAGAGAGAAAACAGAGAGTAAAAGATAAAAGAGACAGAGAGGGAGGGAAGGACACAGAGAGAGAGAGAGAGAGAGAGAGAGAGAGAGACAGAGAGAGAGAGAGAGAGAAGAAAGAAAGAAATGCCCATAAAGAAAAATCGATTCATCATTCCCATTGCTCTCCCCTGGCCCAAGGTGCCACCCCATCTCTCACCTGCATCAGTGGCATAGCCTCTAAATCATTTCCTTGTTGTCATTTCCCCCCTCTGTAGCCAAATTCCAGAGTATTCTTTAAAATTATAGATCTGTTCATGTCATTTTCCCAAAACATTAATCTTCAGAATAAAATTCAATATCTTTAGAATGTGTTACATGTCTGATATAATTTTGCACCATCTTATCCCTGAATTTTTAATGTTGCTGTTGTTGTTGCTGATTGCTTTTTTGGAGTTGGAGTCTCACTCTGTCACCCAGGCTCAAGTGCAGTGGTATGCTCATGGCCACTGCAGCCTCAACTTGCTGGGCTTAAGTGATCCTTCCGCCTCAGCTTTCCAAGTAGCTGGAACTAACGATGCACGCCACGACGCTCAGATAATTTTTTGTAATTTATTGTAGAGAAGAGATCTCACCAAGCTGCTCAGGCTGGTCTCAAATGCCCAGCCTCAGGCAGTCCTCTGGCCTCGGCCTCCCAAAGTGCTGGGATTACAGGCTGAGCCACTGCGCCCAACCATCCCTGAGTTTTTCTACTCACCTCCTACTGACCTGCTCCTTATTCATTGCACTCCAACCACCATGGCCATCTTGCTTTGCTTTTAAACTAGCAGGCGTGTTCCTACTCTAGAGCTTTCTACTTGTCCTACCTTCTGCTTAGAACATTCGTTTGCAGGGCTTGCTCTCTCAATTCACAGGTTTACAGGAAAAGATCATATTCTCAGAGAAGCTTGCTCTGGCCATCAGATCTAGAACAGCTTCCTGCCTCCCCACCCTCTCTTGCTTTTGTCACTCTTCGGGTCATTTCTCTGCTTTATTTTTCTTCATTACAATAGTTTGTCACTTTGATCTCAAACTCACACAGTAACGTAAACTCTAAGAGGACAGAGGTTTTTTTGTTTTGTTTTGTTTTTTGTTCTATATTATATCCTACATGTTTGGAACAGTTTGGATCCTAATAAGGGAGATAACAGCTAGCTAGCTAGTGAGATGGTAGGTAGATAGATAATATATTTAGATTCATATTCATGTTGAATGAATGAATGAATGTGACCTCTGAATGGGTAAAAGCGCACAGGTGGAGCTATAGCCACAGTGTGCTGCCTTCCTGGCCACTCTGGGTAATTGGAACTGCTCCAGAATGTCAATCAAGAATTCTCTCGGCTGCAGCTAACAAGGAGCAGACCTCTATCTAACAACAAGACCTTTTGGAATCAGGTCTCCCTGGGCCCTTCTAAAATAACACAGATACAGTGCAGTCAAAACAGCCTGCAAAAACAACGTTTATAACTCTCTTTACAACCAAAGTCTATCACAGGAAATGCCGAGCAAACATATATAAATAAAAATAAATCCTCAGATTTATCTGCAGAGACTGTAACAACCTAATAAGGTTTCTCCAGCAAAAGCAGGACAGGCAGAGTGGGTAAACCACCCTCAATTTCTTCTTTCCAATCCGCATATAAAGGCAATTCTTTCTTGTTTCCAGCTGGGGCCTTTTCCAGTCACACCTAAGTGGCTCTAACTACTTTAGATTGAAGGCAAGAAGGGAAGAAACCATGGCTTACATTGCTGAATTCTCCATTGCACATAGTATAATTGGTCTTATCCAGGCATTGCATCCTTATCCTGTCACTATTGAGATTGGTCTAATCTACCTCTGCCAGAACACTTAGCAATAAAAATCTCAAAAGAAAAGAAATATATATATATATATATACATGTATATGTGGACACTCCCCCACCCCACACACACACATGTACACACATTTGTGCACAATCCTACTTCAGGTAGAAAGAAATTTTTTTTAAAAAAGAAACTAAATTTTAGCTACCTCAGTTTTCAGCTCATTTTTATTACATGAGCCTTAACCATATATGATAGTTCTAATAAAAGATTCTAGTCTCCTTCTCTGTGTTTGAGTCTCTAAATCTTCAGTGTCCTCAATATACAAATAATGAAACTCCCCAGGTTAAAACAAGAAGACACTGAGACACTAAATAGGCCCATAACAACCCAGGAAATTGACTCTGTCATACAAAAACTACCTACAAAAAAAAGCCCTGAACTGGATGGCTTTCCAGCAGAATTCTACAAAACATGCAAGGAGGAGCTGATACTAATCCTATTGAAAGTATTCTAGGCAATTGAGAAAGATGGAATTCTCCCCAAATCATTTTATGAAGTTAACATCACACAGATACCCAACCGGGTAAAGATCCAACAAAGAAAGAGACCAACAGGCCAATATCCCTTATGAACATAGGTGCAAAAATCCTCAAGAAGATTCTAGCAAATTGGATCCAAAAACACATCTCAAATATCATCCACCAGCCGGGCTCAGTGGCTCAGCCTGTAATCTCGTGCCTTTGGGAGGCTGAGGTGAGTGGATTGCCTGAGCCCGCGGGTTCGAGACCCGCCTGGGCAGTGAGACCTCATCTCTACAATAAATCAAAAAATCAGCCGGGCATGGTAGTGCATGCCTGTAATTCCAGCTACTCGGAAGGCTGAGGCGGAAGGATCGCCGGAGCCCAGCAGGTCGAGGCTGCGGTGGCCGGGAGCGGCCACTGCACTTCAGTCTGGGCAACAGAGTGAGACTCCAACTCAAAAAAATATATATATATATCATCCACCATGACCAAGTAGGCTTCATCCCCAGGATGCAGGACTGGTTCAACACTCACAAAACCATAAATGTCATTAAACACATCAACAGATGTAAAAGCAAGAACCACATGATTATCTCATTAGATGCAGAAAAAGCTTTTGATAAAATCCAGCATCCCTTCTTGATGAAAACCCTCAAACATCTAGGTATAGAAGGAACACACCTCAAAATAGTAAGTGCCATCTATGACAAACCCACAGCTAGTGTATTGCTAAATGATCAGAACCTAGAACCATTTCCCCTGAAAACTGGAACAAGACAAGGTTGTCCACTCTCACTCCTCTTGTTCAATGTTGTGTTGGAAGTCCTAGCTCAGGTAATTAGACAAGAGAAGGAAATCAGGGGTTTCCAAATAGGAAAAGAGGAAGTCAAGTTATCCCTCTTTGCTCATGATATGATCCTATACCCTGAAAATCCAAGAGAATCTGTCAAAACCCTACTTGCACTGATAAAGGACTTAGGGAAGGTCTCAGGTTACAAAATAAATGTGCAAAAGACAGTTGCATTTCTCTACACCAACAACAAGCAGGCAGAGACCCAAATAAAAAGCACAGAACCATTCACAATAGCCACCCAAAAAAATGAAATACCTCGGCATCTTCCTAACCAAAGTGAAAGACCTTTACAATGAGAACTACAAAACACTGCTCAAAGAAATCCAAGAAGACACAAACAAATGGAAAAATAGCCCATGCTCATGGATAGGAAGAATCAGCATCGTTAAGATGTCCATCTTACCAAAGGCAATCTAAAGATTCAATGCAATACCCATTAAATTACCAACATCATTCTTCTCAGACCTGGAATTGGCAATACAGAAATTTATATGGAAACATAAACAACCACGAATAGCCAAAACAATCCTTAGCAAAAGAAACAGAGGGAGGTATCACACTTCCAGACATCAAACTTTAGTATAAGGCTACCGTAATCAAAACAGCCTGGTACTGGTATAAGAACAGGCACATAGACCAATGGAACAGGATAGAGATTCCAAAAGCAAAGCCTCAATTCCTCAACCAACTCATCTTTGACAAACCTCTGGGGAGAGGAGAACCTATTCAGTAAATAGTGCTGGGAAAACTGGCTGAACAAATGCAGAAGATTGAAACAGGACCCCTACCTATCACCATACACAAAAATTAACTCTAAATGGATCAAAGACCTAAATGTAAAACATCAAACTGTAAGAACCTTAGAAAATGCTGGAAACACTCTTATGGAAGTTGGAACTGGCAACCGATTCCTGATCAAAAGCCAAAGTGCCCAGGCCATAAGAGATAAAATAGACAAGTGGGACCTCATTAAACTGACAAGCTTATGCAAAGCCAAAGAAACCATCAAGAGAGCAAGGAGACAGCCCACAGAATGGGAAAAAATATTTGCCAACTGTATATCAGACAAAGGCCTAACATCTAGGATCTACAAGGAACTCAAATGTGCCAAAAGGAAAAAAAAAAACAAACAGCCCCTTTAAAAAGTGGGCAAAAGACATGAATAGACACTTCTCAAAAGAAGATATAGAGGCAATCAACAGATACATGAAAAAGTGCTCAGCCTCACTCATCATCAGAGAAATGCAAATCAAAACCACATTGAGATACCACCTAACCCCTGTAAGAATGGCCATCATTAATAAAGCAAACAACAACAGATGCTGGCGAGGATGTAGAGAAAAAGGAACACTTCTACATTGCTGGTGGGAATGCAGAATAGTACAACCTCTTTGGAAGACAGTGTGGCAATTTCTGAAGGATCTAGAAATTGACCTTCCATATGACCCAGCAATTCCCCTATTGGGAATATACCCGGAGGAACTCAAATATTTCTACAAAAACGATACCTGCACAAGTATGTTTGTAGCAGCTCTATTCACAGCAGCAAAAACATGGAAACAACTGTATTGCCCATCGAAGCTGAACTGGATAAAAAAAATGTGGTGCATATACACAATGGAATATCATGCAGTCATAAAGGACAAATATATGGACTTTGCAGCAAATAGGATGGATTTGGAGTCGATCATACTCAGTGATTTATCACAGAAACAAAGAACTGAGTTCCTTATGTTCTCACTCATAAGGTGACCTTGAACAATTGTAATGCTATAAGAAAGTGATTGGCAGTAGGGGAAAACTGTTAGGGAAGGGGGTGGGACTGGCAGTTGATGGAAACTGCTACGGGAGGGAAGGGCATACCTTGCCAACAAGGGTACCTGCATGGTCATTGTTTGTATACATAACCCTGAATTGTACCCCACATCTTTATAATAAATATATAACTTTAAATTATATATATATATATATATATATATACACACACACACACAAATAATGTCTTACTTTTCAAAGGTCTGTCCTAAGCACTGTTTGCATACTACTAACTGTTGCCTGAACTCACCTTTTGTCATTCACCCTTAATATCCAACACAACAAGGAAGTTGTTCTACTTCAAAATCCAGTCTGCCTCAGTTCATCAAAAGAGTACCAGGCTCTGACTAGCAATGTTCCAAAATATAGCACCACAAATAATAGATTCTTTCAAACCATGGTTTATTCTGCAAAAGAACAAAATTGTAGGTCAGAAAGAGTAAAGGAGGGTACAGTGATGCACAGTAGGAATAGAGGGTATTTGGAAAATTAGTTTGGAAGAAACAGAAAATTTGAATAGAAATACAAAGGCCTTGGGACATATTCCTGAGTCTGCTAGGGTTGGCCAAGGGGCAGTGGGTTACTAATGCCACAATGGAGGAAAGGAATAGAGGTCAACAATACCTCAATGGATGAGTAAAAATTACTGGATAAATGCTCCCTTGCCAAATTACTAATGTTTTCTCTGAGGACAGTGGTAGACTCCCATGATTTAAGGCAGCCCCAGCCATCATGAGATTAGAGTTGAGTTGAGGTGGCAACTTAAAAGAAAGCTGGCAATTTTAATACCGTTATCTCTAGCAAGGCTTTTATTACGTATAATGCTTCTTAGGAGTTCTAGTCAACATAATAGACTGAGCTGACATAGGAATTCACTCTCTCTTCCTGAGTTAAAGCAAATAGACTGCTGGATAAAGCCTAACAAAACTTTGCTATTTTTCCATACATAATATGAAGTTAATCCAATAAAGGGATAAAGAGCAAGCACACCGGTGAAGAGATGCGAATACTAAAGAACTTATGGGGAAATCAAGACCAATATAAAATGCAAAGCCTCTGAGATGGGTATTAGCATCAGGAAACATCAAGGAGTACAGTGCAGGCCATGACTCCTGTGAACACTGGAGCTAGCTGCTGAAGATCAAAATCATAAATGTCCAGTCTTCACGTGATATGGGAAACAAACTCTCTATCCACTGGTCCAAGAAAGTAGCAAGAAAGCTGACAGTCATGCTTGATATGACCAAATGCAGAGCTGTTTTGTGAGAGTCTGTGAAATATCAATTCATACAGCTGCACATCAAAGAAACTATTAAGACAATTTTGTTTGTTTGTTTTAGGTTTTGTCTTATTTTCATCTTTGTATTGCTAAAGCTCACATTTCAGATTCAAGTGGGCCAACTGGACATTCAATTTTGGAGTGTTTGTGCAAAGACCATTTGCCATTTGCTTTCAATACCTTGTGGAGTTTTGTTGTTGTTGATGGTGTTGCCCTTATATTCAAAAGATACATAAGCAGTACAGGTATATTGAGTTATGGTGAGGTTTGGGCTCCTACTGAGTCAGTCACTTAGGTAGTGGCCATGGTACCCAACAGGTAGTTATTCAGCCCTTAACGCTCCTCTCTCTCTACCTTCTCGGAAGTTCCCACTGGTTGTTTTCCCCATCCTCAAACACATGTGTATTCAGTGTTTAGCTCACACTTATAAATGAGAATATGGGGTATTCAGTTTTGTTCCTGTTTCACTTTGGATGCTGGTCTCTAGCTGAATCCATGCTGCTACAAAGGACATGATTTTGTTCTCTTCTGGGCTGAGTAGTATTCCATAGCCAACCAGAAACAGCTGGTGTACACCTCTCTCACAAAGAACCATAATAGGGAGTGAGTCTTTACACTTAAAGCAGGATGAGAAATGAGAAGTAACACACCCCTTGAACTCAACAGATAAGCAATGAGTTCTACAAAAATTAATATTTAAAAACTTCTCCCAGATCAATAAGATCTATACTTTCTCAGCCCTCTAATCCAGAGAAAAACACAGATTTGTCTGAAGGGACAGATTTCCAATAGACCTAACACTTCCGGAAGATGAGTTCACAGTGGAAACTTACAAACCACAGTAGGACAGCAGCCCCCATGAGGGACAATCAGCAGAGGCTACAAATGGGAAAATATGTGCCCAAGAACTAAAGATAATGTATTCATGAAATCAGCAAATATTTATAGAGCACCTACTACATGTAAAGCACTATTTTACACATGGAGCTATATCAGCAAGCAAAATAGACAAAAATCCTTGCTTGTATGCAGTTTATACTGTAAAAATCTAAAAGATATTTGAAAATAAGCATCCAGGGAGAACATAAAACTAATGAATTATCTATAAAGCATATGCTTTCTCCAAAAAACCCAAGGAGTCTCCTTGGACTCAAAATTTAAGCAACATGTCTAATCTTCAGTGTATTAAGACACTTAATAAAATGAAAAAATACAATATAATGGTAAATATCATTCAGTTAGTGTTCAATTCTAATTATATAGCCTAACCACTTGGATTTGGATTTGACTGTTTCCTCTGCATCCATCAGCAAATATCTTTTATATTTGAAACATAAGTGTGTATAGGGATTAAAGCATGGATTATAGAATTAGTCAAGCTGGGTTTGAGTATCACCTCTCCATTTACCAGTTGCAGAACCTTGGAAAGGTTGCTTAAACCACCCTACTTGTTGCATAGTTTCGAAAAGCAGCAGACACTAGAATATAACTCATGGGGTTCTTAGGATTCATGTTATATGGCACAATGATTTCACCTATTTAAAGCACTTAGTAGTATCTGGCATATAAGTAACCAATAATTATTTACTGTTATTATTGTAACATTTTGAAGCCAATTAAAACTTGTTCATAATAAACATTGATGCTTCCTGATTCTTTCTTCAAAAGATGAGACTCTTCATGTTCTGGGAGCTACCACCAGTCAAATCCTGAAATCTTTGCAACTCTTGTGAAATGTAGTCCTTCCCCCTTCCACAGACTGACAGGCTTAAAAAGAGAGGACTGCATTTGTTAAATTGCAGGATTATTTCAGAACCAGAGTAAGTAAAATATGTCCAATAAATTTTGACCAACAATTTAACTGCAGTAGAGAAGAAAATGGTTCAGACATGCGATTTGGAACGATTTAGGGATAAAGCTCCTTTGAAATGTACATCCATTCTGTCCTTTAATACCTCCCGAAGGTTGATTAACTCACTAAGCTGGGTTTTATGAGAAAGCCCCTGCGATATCTGTGGGTGAAGTCATGCTGAAAATGACAGAGTGTGGCATTAAGGGCAGTTAATCTTACCTTGTGTCTGTTTGATGTCAGTAGAATTTGACATGCTAAGATGTGTTACCAGTGCCTAGTGAAGTCATCAGAAGCAAACACATATGCCTTTTCTATAAGAAGAAAGATGCTATTGATCATGATGGTGATGGTGATGATACTGATGATGATGATAACAATATTGCTGACAGTGAAAATAACTATTTCCTATTGAGGGGTTGAGGCTACATTGGTTTCTATACATGCATATTCTACTTTTATCCATAAACCCTTTGGACATGTAATAAAACTTATCTGTATTTTACAGTTCAATAAATTAAGACTTAGAAGAAAGTTTAAGGCACACTATTAATTATGGCAAAATTATCATTCCCAACATGTTCACCCTGAGTGCAAAAATTCTGCATGGAATCCACTGTAAAATCATAAAATCAGGAAATTCTGCAAATAGATTTCCTCTATGTTATTATTCTTTGGTTCAAAAAAGATGATATCAAGTGTAAGGAAAACATATTCAGCAATATTTATAAATATTTTAAAAAACAGGTTTTAATAAGGTGCTTCCACTTGAAAAATTACTCTTGTGAATCTGATATTCCTTTGCTATATTATTTATCTATCTTGTCTACTTGGTTTCACAAACACTTCCCACAGTGTTCACTTGTCCCTAATAAAACAATGTGGCACTTGCATTATGAGCTCTCCATAATTAGGTTGACAGCCAGTAAAAATCATGTTAAGAGAGAGAAGTCTCAGCTTCCAAATTGTGATGGACATTTATTTGGACATTTGACAATAATATTTGAGCGACTGGAGTACACAGCCTGATTACAGTTTACAATTGTTTAGCCAGCTGTCTCATTTTATTGCTGCCGGGTTTTATCTAGACACATATCTTAATCATTCTCGGGTTTTGTGGAAAGATTCCAAAGGGAATAAATAATGGGCCCACCATTCTTGCCTGGATGTTGTCAGATAAGATGACTGTCAGAGAGATGAAAGACACATAAGTGATAAGTTAATCCAACTACCTTCTTTAACAAAGTAATAAACTGCACCCCATAGAGAGGGTGTGATTTATTTAAGTTTGCCTTATTAGTCAGGATATGCAAGGTTATGCTGCAGCAACAAACAACTCTTCATTTTGAGGCTTATTTTTTAAAATTCATTTTCCTCCTATGCTATGTGACCCAAAAAGTTGCCAATCAGGTATCCAGGTCAACAAAACCCTCACCTCCATCCCTCCAGTAGGGACTTGCATTATCATCACAGTAAAGGATAAATATGATGCAAATTAAGTTTCTTCCATTGTGTTGGCATAAATCACATGCCCAATTTCAAAGAAAGAAGAAAAGTGTGATTATGCCATGTACTCAGAAGAAAAAATCCAGAAATATTTGAGTTGCCATAATCCACAATAACTGTAATCATAATCACAAGTGTGACATGAGCATAAGATTCAGTGGAAGGCCTAATTTCAGCAGAGGTGAAAACCAGGAAAGATATTCTGTGGTAGACCTAGAAGTTCGGTGACAGAAGGCCAAGTAACAGGTAATATCTGAAGTGAGAAAGAAAGCTGACATAATATTCCTGTAATTTTTCCATTTGAGGCAAAGTCCTCTCTGGGTAGTTCAATATATCTTGATAGTTCAGGAGACAGGTGTCCAGTTCTGACACTTGATTGGGGAAAACCACACTAGAAAGAAAACAACACTAAAGTAAGTGGATTCTGAGGACTTCAACATAGGTCCAGAAAGGACTGGCAAATGGACAACCCAAATCAGGGTGGAAATATAGTGAAGGCTGTAACTAGAAAAGGTAGCAGTATTTATGATCCAAATTAAAGTGTACTGAGGATTAAAATGCTAAAAAATGAGGGTGGAAGGCGAAGAGTTGGAATCAAAATAAAGAATGGGTCAAGCCGGGATCGGTGGCTCAGCCTGTAATCCCGCGCCTTTGGTAGGCTGAAGTGAGTGGATTGCCTGAGCCCGCGGGTTCGAGACCCGCCTGGACAACTTGGTGAGACCTCATCTCTACAATAAAACAAAAAAAATTAGCCGGGTGTGGTGCGCGCAGCTGTAGTTCCAGTTACTTGGAAGGCTGAGGCGGAAGGATCGCCGGAGCCCAGCAGGTCGAGGCTGCGGTGGCTGGGAGCTGCCACTGTACTCCAGTCTGGGCAACAGAGTGAGACTCCAACTCAAAAAAAAAAAAAAGAATGGGTCAAAAGTGACATACCCCAACTTAGAAAGTAAAAAAATAGGAAGGAGATACATTATTATGGTTCTTGCATAAAGATTGGTAGAATAATGATAGTAGAGTCTGGAAAAATGACTTCTGAGCTTCATTCTATCATTCCAGCAGAAAGACTTGTCTTAATGAGGAACCAAAGGAAAACTGACACAGAGGTCTAATCCAAAGGAGGGAGAAATAGAGGGAAGAGGGGGCAGAAAATAAATGCCACAGCAGAGAATGACTCATGTGCTGAGAAGAAATCAGGGTATCACAAAGGCCTTCAGTTCACTCAATGACTCATTTCCTGGTCCTCTAGGATTTTTGTGTTTAAGATTGTTCATGCATTGCTTACCTGATCCTGTCTAGCATATCAGTTTTGCAATGACTACAGAAACCAACATAGATATATCCTGATATAAAAATCTGGAAAAGGCTGAGTTTTGTAAAGAAAACTAGAAAGCAGGAACACCAAACCCAGGAACAATAGACCATTTCTTCCTCCTTTAGAAGATCCCATCAGCAAAATATTATTTACTGGCCCTTAAAATATGGGTAACATGGAGGCATAGTCAAGGACATACAATAATTGTTTTATTAACTATCTCATTATGTTGGTGAAGATAACATTGTTATGGAGTGGAATTTGTTGCTATTACTTCCATACTCATGAGTCCATTAAAGATAAAAACTGGAAAGTGAAACGCTGAAGCTCACTTATACCACATGAAGAAAAAGTGAGATATCTTGGGTCTTTATGTGTGTCTGGGTAGGTTGGGTGTTTTGGACTTTTTAAGCTGCCTCTAGCTTAAACACTTTGCTTTAGGACGATAGAAAAATTCTTTTTAGGAAAACAATTGTATTTTTGTTTAGAAAAACTCACAAATACTTTTCTTTAGACATACAAATTCAAAGCCAGAAACTAACATGAAGTAGAAATTAGGAGGGAAATATTCTGCACAACATATTAATAGAGTTTCTGTCAGTTCTTCAGACAGCAAAATTTGAAAGTCCCAGAGCAGAGAGAAAAGAGAAGTAAAGGCTGAGTAAGGAGGACTAAACCAATAGTACGGTGACCAGCAAGGTCTTTAAAAAAAGGCAGCCAGGGAATGTCAGCAACTGAGGACACCTTAGTTATGGCTCATCCTTTAGTCATTTCTCACCTGCTCTATTCTGAAGCAAAAGCTTCCTTTATCATTCCTGGTGCTCAGTAAAAGTTTGTTGTACACAATGGCCTCCTGTTAGTGATCTTGAGAAGTCTAAATCATGACTATTTCTCATTTGTTTAAAAAAAAGGGCAAAAAAGAGCAGCAGTTTCTGAAGGCAAGATAGAAAGTGGAGTGAGGGGATAGCCAAGATAAGCAAAAATCTTTAGAAAATGAGCAGAAGGTAGTATGTGAGCCTTTTTCCCAACCTTAGAGATCTCAGAGATGTTGGAATAGATTAGGGTATTTGTCAATACTCAATTTGGGGGGGCTCTAGGCATTTCATTATAGCACTAACAGTTCAGAGTGGTGGGCACTCATAAAATTTGTGCTGAACTTCTGTGCCTAAAAAATTGGGAATTGTAAAAAGCATGTAGTTGCTACAAACTGGGAAGAATAGGTGGTTGCAAACAGATTCTGCCCGTCACTCTAAATTAGAGCTGGCTGAACACAGAAATCATAGGAATGCTGGAAAATTACTACTCTGCTCTCTGAATCAGTGAATTTGCTTTCCCAAGACTATTCCATTCCTGTGCCCAATACAAAAGCCAACTAAATTTTGGAAGGGAGTTACTATCTCTTGAGAACTTCCTACAATAGTGTTGGGTTATACTAAATTGTTTGCTTCACTCTAGTCTTGGTTTGGCAAGCTGCTTATTCACCATTCATGTGCCCTTATTTCTTGTTAACTGAACAAATTTTGTTGAGGCATCTACTTCTTCATCGTGTGGTTCTGGGGATCATGACTGCATCACCAATTTCTGCGAATAGATAATAATTCACAAAATAGAGAATGTTGAGGATGTTTCATGTACAGTAAGGAAATTGGAACTTCATAAGGATTAGAAATAGGAATTAAAAAGTTAATCAGATGCCAAGTCACCTCTCTCTTTCTCTGTATCTCTCCGTCTCTCTCTCTCTCTCTCTCTCTCTCTCTCTCTCAAACACACACACACACACACACACACACACACACACACACACACACACACACACACTTCTTAAAAATCTCTTCTCCTCACTCTTCCCAACATCCTGATCTGTTCTGAAGACAAGCACATGGCCCATATATGTCCCCCCTCCCAACCCTGGCTTTACATGGTTTCCTAGAAAAGGGACACAACAAAGACCAACAAGTCTTTGAGTCCTGACTCCAGATTCCCTGCCAATTAGTCCGGTTTGGCCTGCTATGTCATTTCTGGCTCAACCAGCTGTGGCTTGGGAGTTAGACTCAGAGTCTAAGGATTCCCAAAGGTGTCTTCTCAGGAGGATGAGCTATGATACTCTCTAACAAGGAGTGTATGAACACTGAGGAGCAATGAGGGTTTCTAGTGTTTAATTTTAGACAATCCTCCATGTCCAGGCATCCTAAAAGGAGTGGAAATTCACATGGGATGTACCCCCTGTATCTTTGAGTGGTGTCGCACATATAATATAGTTTTTAATTTGTCCAGAAACTTTTGTTTTAAACTTTCTTCAACATGGTGAGAATGCAAATTACAACTATATGGCCTGTTTCCTCTACATCCCGAGAGTCTGATGATACAGCCTAGGTGCACAAATTCCAGAGTCCAGAGTTTAACTCAAGAACAGTACTTAGAACAATAATTGCAGGGAATGAGTGAATAAATGAGTGAATGAGTGAGTGAGTGAGTAGGCATGTGGCCCAATCAGGACCAATTATGTCCTTTTGGGGAATTGACATGGATCTTGGAGAATAATCACTCACAAAAGAAATGTGTAAGCCTGGAGCTGCTTAGGGTCTTTCATTTGCCTGAATAGGAGGAAGACTAAAATAAAAGAAACAAGAATACAAAACAGATGTGTGAGAACAAAAGAATTGTCTAAGCCCTGGACCCAGCCATGCCTGCCCTTGGACTCCCTAGTTGTATATGCTTAAGCTTGTTTTTTTCTTATATCCCTACCTGACAAATTTGTGATACCCAGTTAACTCTGCTGGGTATTGTATATTCATATTTATCCTATGGGCGTAGTTTGAGTGTCACCTTCTCTCGACAATCTTTCATGGCAATCCTTCTCAGAGCAGAAATAATGCCCCATCTATTCACCAACATGGCATTCTGAGTCTGTCTTTCAAATGACACTTAAGCCATGTTATCACAGCGGTCTTGTGTACTTCCCACATGATTATAAGCAAGGACAAAGGACAAAGAACATAACTGTCTTTTTCATCATGGAAACACAAACATGTTGAAGAGTGACGAACACGTAAAGGGTACTCAATAATTTTTAATAAAATATCACTGGAAATAACTCTCCCACATTCTACACATGCACAGAATGTGTTCTACCTTCTTGTAAAAATTTCAGATTAGTAGTATTTCAACAGAATTGGACCAATTCTCTTGAGCCTGTCCAATAAAAACAAAGGAACAATATAATCACCCACTCTTTTCAGCTTCATTAAGTAGGGAATTGGAGGTAAAACTAGAAGCCAGACAGCACTTGGGAATGTGATACATGCCTTTTAAAGGACTTAAAAAGAACAATTATGAAGACAGGGTTCTACAGTTAAAACGAATCTTAATTGAATCAGTCTGGAAAGAGAGGCCTGAATTAGATTTAAAGGAAAGTTTAAGGGATTCTTCATAATTGAGTAAGTTAATTCAAAACATTCACAGTCTAATAGTTTCGTCCACTCCTAAGACTAGATTGAGCAGAAGAGGACAAATTAGTAAGAAGCAGTTCTGTAAAATTTATACCACATAATCTGCTCTTTTTTTCCTGGATGGGCTAAGACCTGGAGCAGTGGGGAAATTGGATGGTAGGGTAAAATTGTGCCTCAAACTGAAGATTGAGATATGCAAAATCAAAGAATTAACAGAGGCTTCTATTCCAGAGATAAAACCAATTAAAACACCCAAAGCCACGTTAACAAATCTAAATAAAGTCTAAACCGAAGAAACAAGTTCATTTGCCTGCCTGGAACACAGCAAACATAGAACATTTTTATGCATACCTAGAATGCATAAAATTACAGGCGTATGAAAGGATCATTTAAGAGAGACATAAGCATTAAGCAAACTGAACATACTAGGGATTCGTGAAGAAGGGAGGACCATGGGGGATGCTCCAGAAGGAAGCCATTCTGACCGTGACTGAGTTTATGCAATTCAAGAATAACAGCAAAATGACTGAGTGCTGAATGTAGGCACTACAGTCTTAAACACTAGAAAATTCATAGATTAAAATGATTACTTCAAGCTATACCACTGTATGAATTTTTATACTCTATCCCCAAAACTTGTTGAAATAAGGTAGGGCATAACTGACTTAACAAGAGATTGTGAATATACCTAGATGAGTTAAAAACAGCCCCTGCACCATGGAAGTCCACAGTCATATAGAAGATATAACATGTGACTGCTAACATTCAGAAAGCCAAGCCAACCAAGCAAAAGCAGCATGACATTTTCAAATAAAGTGATGTTGTTAAATAAATTGATTAAAATACAGGGAGATGGAAAGTGATTAGGTAGATCACTTTATAGGTAGATCAGACACCCTGTAAATTTAAACAGCATTTAATTAGAAAACAAAACAAAAGAACTTCTAGGTAGAGAAACTAGCACAAAACTCCTAGATAGAGAGGTGTACATAGATTTCAGGAACATTTTTGGCAGTCCAAAAAGTATTTTTAATGTTATTACTACAACCTCTATGGCACAACTATTTTTATTACAAAAAAAATTATTTTTAAAATACTTTCACATAATTTATTTTGTTATCCTCTTTATAATCCTATGAGATGGATAGAAGTGACTTTATTCCCATTTTACATATGAAGAAATTAAAATTTAGATGAATGAATCAAAATGGCACAGTCCAAACTAAAAGTTTTCCAGCTACAAATCTGAGACTTTCTTCTGTTTAACAAATCCAGAAACATAGGACAATAATGGAGGAAAAGGTCATTAGAGTAACTAGAACCACACTGTGTAACATCTTTCATGGTCCCCTCAAAAGTTTAGCGTTTAACCTATAAATACTCAATAATCATTATTTCATTATTACTTCACAATCTTTAACAAGGACTACCAACTTCGGATCTGTTTCAAACCTGTTTTGGGAAAGATAAAGTGACGTGAATTAGTCATTATTTTTAGCCAAAGGTTTTGGTGGTTCACACACAAATCTCTAGAGGAGTCTCAAGCCACTTCTTACCTTTCTCTCTCCTGTACCTATACAACAGAAAGGGGCTTTAATATATGTTGTGGTGGGCAGCCAGAGGAACTCCAGCAATCCTGGGCTCATACTTTAGTGTGCCCTTCCATCCCCCGGATTGTGAACTGAAATTGTTGATTCACTTCTAACAATTAGAAAACAACTGAAGTGATAGGATGCCAGGCATAATTAGGTTTTCAAAAGACTGTAGCTTCCATCCCCGGCACTGCCTCTCTGGGGGCGGCCAGCTGTCATGCCATTGTGGGAATGCTGTGGAGAAGGCCATGTACTTAAGGATTAAAGTCTGTACACAACCTTGTAAGTGACTTGGAAGTGAATGCTTTCCTATAGGTCAAGCCTTCCAGTAAGACCACAGCCTTCCTTGACAACTTGATCGAAAGCTCATGAGAGACTGTGAATGGCAAACATTTAGTTTATGGCCAAAATCTTGACCCACATTTAATGTGAGATAATAAATGCTGGTTGTTTGAAACTGGTAAGCTAGAGGGCAATTTGTTACACAGTAATAGATAACTGATACAAATTTTGAAGATTAGAGGAATCTTCGAGAATATACAAAGTGCTAATATTTATTTTGCTTGTTTTTCCTAAAAGCATGGTATCAGATAAAGAGATTATAATCAACAGGGCTAGAGCAGCACTCAGAGGTCTTTATTTCCAAAGGGCTATATGGATAATTCTGAAGTACACCAAAGTTTGAACTAGACTGTAAATATACCTAGAGTATTGGCATAGTTAAGTTTAATATATAGGCTTAATTAAGAAAATGGAGGTTAAAAAAAAATCTGGTGTTTGGCATATAGTGAGTACTCAACAAAATTTTATTTTCTCCCTGGCTAGTTGAGTTTGACTTCAGAAAAGAACTACATATGTTAACACTTACAAGGGCAATACTATCAGTGTAAAAAGTATGAACGAATACTGTTTTTCCCCTCAAGGATTGAATATAAAGCTGTCACCTTGTTTTTGTTTTGTTTTGCTTTAAGTCAAAAAGGATAGAGCAATTGGAAAAATAAGATTTAGCCAGAGGTCTAAGTGGCCACCCAAACTTCTCAATCCTCAGAAAAAATAATATTCAGAAAGAATATTATTGCTGATTTAAAAAAGCATTTTTTAGCTGAATAGATGTTGAGAGAGATGCAAGATTTCATATATACATACACATACGTGTATATATGTGTATATTTCCACAAATATATGTAACTATATATGTATATGTAAATACACACATATGACCCTGAACCCTAACTAGAGAATGAATGTGTTGCATTGCCTAAAGCTGTGTATTTTTTCCTTTAAATACACAGAAGCTACCCTCCCAGTGAGCTGTCTGCATGCATTTATCATCCTGGAAGCAGGGCACCAACAAGTTCTAACAGACGATGTGGAATTAGAGTCAAACAAAGACATATGTCGCCCGATGGCTCATACACCACATTGCACAATGAACCCAAAGTGAAAGTTCTTTGTCCTGGCAGCTCACAGTTGGCAGCTTCTTCCTCCCCCCCCACTCTCAGAGACTTTTCCCGCCAGCACACTCTTCTACTTGTTTATGCTCCCTGTCTGCTGTGTCTTCCTCCTTGCTGCAGCTAATTCCACTCAAGTGCCACGTGACCTTTGATTTCCCTACATTTGGGGTCATGCAAGTAGCAAAAGTGACTGCTGAAGAACAAAGATGCCAGCCAAGATAGAAAGGGCAGGAACTTAGCTAAATTCCAAGTCTGGTTTTTAACTAGCTAAATTACTCATCTGACCTTTTTCTGTTTCTCAACCTTTGCCGCATGTGTACACTTGAACATATCTCTTAACCTCTAAGAGGTTCCAAATTCTTGGGATTATCAAGAATTATAAGAACACATCAAACTGAACATGGTGTGTGCCTGTAGTTCTAGCTACTTAGGAGGCTGAAGCAAGAGGATCACTTGATTGAGACCAGGAGTTCAGATCTAACCTGGTCAACATAGTGAGTCCACATCTGTAAGAAATAAATAAATAAATAAATAAATAGATCTCTGTAAAACACTATTACAACACTGGTGCATAGTAAGAGCTCTTTAAAGGTTAACTCATATTGATGCAGCAGTTTTATTATATTTTACTTTTGTATGTAAACCATATAAAAATTTGCATATATATAAGCTAATACATATATGCAAATCTATACGTGCATATGTATCTCCATGGGATCACTGAAGGAATTAAATGAGATAATCTATGCAATGCAGTCACCATAGGGAAGACACATTATATTAATGCAATCAAAAATATTTCAAATTCCTTCCCTTCCTTTTTCCTTTTTTGCAGAAATCTTCCAACGGGTAGGAAGTTATGTCAACAATAGGTAGAACAAAAGATTTATCTGTTCCAGAAAGACCATTACCAGCCCCTTCAAGTAACTTCAGAACATTACAGATTTCAAAATCTTAAGAGGGTCTCTGACAGGGCCTTGTGCTTCCTAACAGTTTCTTGGAGTTCCATTTTTCTCCACATTCCAAAATAATGTCTGACATTTCCTTATGAGAATAAAAACAAAGAAAAAATTATTAAAACCTGAAATAGAGTTTGTTCCAGAGATTCTTACACTCTAATCTTACTCGGAATAAAGTGTTTGGAGAAATCTCATTGTGACAAAGACCAGTAACTGTTCAACAAAAGTTTTTGTTTCTCTTCCACGGTATAGAGGTGTTGCTGGGACATAGCAGCTCAGCCAAGAACTATAATCCTCAGCTCCTGTTCCATGGTAAAGCAAACTTGTAATTGAGTTCAGATCAATAGTAGGAGCAAACTTTGTGGCTTGATCCCACTCAACATCTTCCTGGATAATCCTCAATTCTCCCACTTCCCCATCTGCCAGCCAATTGGATGTGAACAAACAGCTCAATCTTAAAAAACAAACTTTTAAAATGACAGATCCTCTACTTCACCTGGGTCTCTCTGAAGCCATGCATGGAAAAATTTACAAGCACCACCATCATCAATCAACGTGTATGCAAGCAAGAGATAACTCACTATGTTAGAACATTGAGATTCTGTGTCCTACCTGTTAGAGTAACTGGTGTTTGCTTTAACAAACACATCTATTGTCTATCTATAATGTCCCAGGAGCTTTCTAAGCACTGGTAACAAAATGATAGACAAAGTAAGAATGGTTTATGTCCTCATGGAGACTAAATATGGAAAGAGAAACATAATTTTCAAAAGAATTACAACACTCCTGCGTTTAGCACTGTGTCTAAAGGGTATGATATTTTAGGTAATAATGCATCTGAAGAAAGAGGTACTTCTATTTGGGGAAAGCAGCTGTGTCAGAGTTCTAGGAGAATAACAGATTCAGACCAAGTCTCAGGTCAGCAGGTTTTATGGTCTATGTGTAGAATATTTACCACCTGGCCTCAAATGGGTCTAAGCCTGAGCATTACCCTCTGGCCACTCCTGATACTGTCTTGCTTCAAGATTCATTGCCTAACTTATTTCTGAGTAGGAAGTATATTACTTTGATATGATTCAGTAATGGGCCCATGACTTAAGTCATTTACATGAGTAACATCCCTTGGTCTTTAAAAATGGTGAGAAAGAGGCATTTTCTTTTATTTAAGGCTATTCAACTGTAGGCTATGGACCAAGATCAGTTTATGACCATTCTTCTGCTATATCAAGCCCCTTTGCTCAAGAACAAAGCCAATGTATAGAAAATCAGGGCTGAGGCTGTAATGCCAAAATGGATATTTCAGCTATATAAGCCATGATTTTTTTCCATTAAAACAACTTGAGCTATTTCTGTCACATGAAACCTAGAGAATCCTTGTGAATCTATTCTTACCTCTCTATAAAGTTCACTTACTAATACTTACAATACAATTTCTTATCTTGCAATATGTCAGAGTTACAACACAGTAAAGTGGAAAGAACGGGAGTTTTTGAATTACCACTGAATAGTCATGTGATCCTAGACAAGTTACCTAACATGGTTGAATACAAGCATACCATTATTAAAGATGTGGATAAAAATATTATGGTACCCAGGGCTCCTGGAATGAAAAAGTGAGACTGCGAGATTAAAGATTTGACATATGGTGGAACGAGTTAACAGTATAACACAGATGTTTTTCTTATATTATACTTAAAAATAATGAATTAAACAATTATTTTAAAAAGTAAAATATATAAGTGGGTACAACATTCAAAAGGGAAAGAAGAAAGACCCAGGTGCTAGAAACTGGTACTATAAGCTGTTCTTGAATGTTGGACTGAGAAATACAGACAAGATGGAAGTCTTAAAGGTGACTTTAGGAATTCGAATCATGTATAAGGACAGAGGACTTTGCTATTTGGCCATGGTATCTAGATCTTTTTAAATGAGCTCCCTGCATAAAGTTAGGGCCTGAGAAAGCCAATACCTAAGTGATGAAGAGATCAGAGCAGCAGTGTTCACAGCCAGGGAAAGAGGGAGTGACATTTGTCTCTAGCCAAATCTCTGGGTGAGGAGAAATGCAAGGTCATTCATGAGAAATTATTAAGCACCCAAAACTTCATGAAGTGCTGGTATAGAAGTAAAATTACTTTATCTGAATTGCTTAGTAAATGCTAAACCTCTATCTATATTAACAAATTAACTTCCATCAGACCAGGAACATATAGGGGAAAGAAATTTCAAAATTTTCTGCAACAACATTTACAAAATCCAAAAATCTCCCATCAACACCCACAATAAAAATAACCCATAGGAGCACATCTATTCTGATATAAATATTTTGACACTAGATTTCTTTTAATATAAGTAGGACAAATACTAACTAAACAAATTCAGAATGCATTAATATGGTTAAAGGTGGCTTTTATATATTATAAAATGAATAATTCACCAGAAAGATATAATCCTGCCTTGTGTGTGCTTTAAAACATAGCTTTTAATAGTAAAAGCAAAAATGATGAATAGTTGATTAATGAAAGAATATTTAATGAACAATTTTACCACATCACTACAAGAAAATCATAAACCAAAGAAAAATATTAAAGATATAGAAGAAAGATTGACAATTTTTTTTTGTAAATGGCCAGTTAGTAAATATTTTAGACATTGTGGGCTACATATAGTCTAATATTATACTTTTTTTATATAAAGATGTGGGTACAATTCAGGATTAGGTATACAAACATTGATTATGCAGGTACCCTTTGTCTCTATATTATTCTCTCCCTCTTTTTCTCTATTGAGTCTGTATGATATACAACATATGCATAATTATATATGTATGTGTATATTATATATATATATACACATACATATATACAAAAGTATTCATTCCCTTAAGGATGCAAAAACCATTCTCACAGACCACACAGAACAAGTCTGAGCTTCCACCCAGATGGTGACAGAATTGGTCAGAGTGTGTGAGTCTCTGCATAAATGAGTGGGTTCAGGGACGAATATGCATACAAGTATGTCAGAGAGTGGTTGTGTGAGTGTCTAATTGAGTGGGGATGTGGCAGCAGCCCCATATGACAACTCAGTTCCCAGCACAATCCAGAGCAATCCGTGGTCCAGAGGAAGGCACCATATTTATTGGTGATGAAATTTGAAAGAAATCAGTGAAAAACACCACAGCCAGCCCCACTCACCACCACAGCCTGCAGTGCCAGATCTGACATCAGCAGCAGGAATTGTGAAAGAAATGCAACAGAGAAACTAGCCACCAAGTCCCAACAGAGGATGAGACACAGGGCAGTCCCTACTGTGTTCATCTTGGTGTTCGAGCAGACACAGGCTCCAGCCTGCCCATGTGAACAGTGATGATAATATCTGAGGCTGAGGGACAAATCCAACACCTCTTTGAGGTAGATCAGTGCCAACCCCAAAAGGGTGCCCTGAGTGCAGTATCCCCAGAGTGACTGACCCGCCGAGGATACCCAGGCACCCTGTCTCCTTAGCTGAAACATTTGCAGGTCTATGACTGCAACAAGAGACAAAGAATCCAGTCCACAATGGATAAGTGGTGGCAAGTTTTAAAGTGACCCAGCTCCTTTTTTTTAATGGGGTTGGGAGGTCAGAATCTCACTGCTGCTCAACTGGAGTGCAGTGGTACACTTATGGACACTGCAGCCTTGCCCCACTGGGCTTGAGTGATCTTTTTGTCTCCCAAGTGGCTGCAACTGGCTGATTTTTTATCTGCTGTGGAGAGGAGATCTTGCCAGGCTGCCCAGGCTGGTGTCAGGCCTCTGGTGAGAGGCAGTCCTCTCATTTCTGCCCCCTGGGATGCTGGGATTATAGGCATGAGTCACCACTCCCAGTCTGCCCAGTTCCCTATTCCCAGCAATTCATGAGACATGTGAGCCAGATGGGAAGCATCCTGATTAGCACACACAGAGAGAGCTGAACACAAGCGAATCAGTTGTGGGCAATCCACACCCTCCCCCTCTACTGCATGGTGAGCAGGGGCACATACTAGAGGTAAGAATTCCCTCCCCTCTGCTGCAACCCAAGAGCAGAGGTGCTTGGGTCACACCTACAAGAAACTTGAACCTTCACAAACTGCCACAAGAAGGCACTCAAGGATTACCTAAGGGTTTTTTTGTTTGTTTTGTTTTATTCTTTATCCTTCTTTTTTCACACAAGGGCATATATGAGTGTAAAATCTCCTTATATTGTTGGTTTTAGATTTTTTTCTACTTTTTTCTACTTTCTGTTTTTTTCTTTCACTTCTTTACTGGTTTGTTTGTCTGTTTGCTAGTTTGTTAGTTTCTACTTCTTTTCTTCCTTCTCTTCATTGTCCTTTATTCTCCCTTCTCTCTTTTTTAGTTCCTTCCCTTTCCCTTGTGTTATTTTATACCCAGGGAAGATACATATGTACTCATTGCATGGACCTACTGTAAGGTGGAGAAAAGTGGGTCTCCGGGGGCCCACACTCCAGTCAGTGAACATTGTGATCTGCAGGCAAAATGTCAAATTCTAGCACTACCCAACAAATCTTATTCAAATCTCAAAGCTGCAAAAGGATATCACTGCACCTCAACCTCTACCTGGATTCAAAATCAAACAAATCCAGAGACTTACCAAAGGAAAAATAGGTGAAACAAAAAGAAGTGAAAACTGTTCCCTCTCTCATTGAGCAATGAATTAAAGGGAAAAAGAAAAATCTGTCACAAATGAAGTGAAATCAAAGAAAAAAAAAACAGGTACACTCAAAGTCCTTAAAGGATGGTGTACAAGAATAAAATTTTGGAACTCAAACAATGAAGAGTGCACAAATTGGCTGGTCTCAGATCACAAATGCATATAGAAGAGATGAATAAGAAGCAAAGGAGGCAAGAAGAAAACATGAAAGAATTAATTACTGAGATTAATGCTTTAAAAAATACAGTAAATGGAATAAATAATAAACTGACAAGCATGGAGAAAAGAACTAAGGCAGAAGAAAGAATCTCAGAGCTTGAAGACCAAAATATGGAACTCACCCAAACTGTTAAAAACATGGGAAGGAAGTTTAAAAACATGGAAAAAAGTCTTCAAGAGATGTGTGATAATATTTAGAGACCAAACTTATGACTGATCGGTAACCCTGAAGTAGAAAAGGAGAATGACAGCAGCCTAGAACAAACATTCCATAAACTCAGCCAAGAAAACTCTCTGCATCTCATCAGAGATGAGACCATCCAAACACAAAAATTCAGAAAACTCTGCAAGGCACCAAATGAGATGACCAATTCCTGGACACATAGTAATTCGCTTACACAAAGTAGATATAAAAGAAAAAATCCTAAAGACAGTGAGAGAAAAAGGTTAGACTACCTATTAGGGAAAACCAATTAGAATAGCAGAAGATTAAGCTATAAAAATACTACAGTCTAGAAGAGACTGGAGTCCAATCTTCAAAGTTCTCAAAGATAAGCAATTCCAATCAAGAATTTCCTACCCAGCTAAGCTTCATCAATTACAGAGAACTAAAATCCTTCCCAGACATTCAACCACTAAATGTCTATGCTGCCTCTAGACCAACTGAACAAGAGATACTTAAGAAGGTATTAAGTACAGAACCAAAAAAAAAACAACATAAGAACCAAAAAAGGCAAGAAGAAAATATGAATGAATTAATTACTGAGATATTTGCTTTAAAGAATACAGTAAATGAAATCAATAATAAACTGATAAGCATGGAGAGTCGAAGTAACAAGGCAGAGGAAAGTTCTTCCAGAGAATGCAGGAAAATAGAAAACCAACACAGTAAGAGTTGCGACAGCAAAATTGAAAACACACACATATATCAAACCAAAAATTTAGAAAAAGAACAAATAAGTAAAAAAAAACATCAAAAACTCTATGAGAACCTCATGACAGGGATAAACTTTCACATCTCAATAGTCTGCCTGAATGTGAGTGGACTCAATGCACCAGTGAAAAGATAAAGAATGGAAAACTAGATAAAAAACTATAACCCATCAATATTTTGTCTCCAGGAGACATATCTCACCAGAATGTACACTCACAGACTCAAAGTTAGAGGATGGAAAACAGATTATCAGGTAAATGGATCACAACAGAAGGCAGAAGTCACAATATTAATATCAGACAAAACGACCATTAAGTTATTAAAAATTTAAAAAGATACAAAAGGGTGCTACATAATGATAAAAGGTTCAGTCCAATAATAAGAAATACCCATAAACATATATGCACCCAACACAAGAGCACCAGCTTTTATAAAATAGCTACTAAGTAAACTAAAAAAAGATACTGATTCTAACGCTATCATAGCTAGGGACTTATATGCCCCTAGATAGATCTATCTATCTAACAACCCTAGATAGATCTTTGAGACAAAAAAAAAATCAATAAATAGACCTAGAACCTCAACATGACGCTTGACCAAATGGACTTAATAAATACCTACAGAACACTCCACCCAACAACCACAGAATATACATTCTACTCAGCACCACGTGGAACATACTCCAAGACCAACCACATCCTTGGCCATAAATCAAGTATAAACAAATCTCATAAGACTGAAATACTGTCATACACCTTCTCTGACCACAGTGAACAAAAATAAATATCAACAGCAACAAAATTCCTCCAAACCCATAAAGGCATGGACACTAAACAGCATTATACTGAACAATTCCTGGAGCAACAAAGAAATCAAAGCAGAAATTAAAAGATTCCTAGAAACAAATGAAAATAGAGACATATCTTTTTTTTTTTGAGTTGGAGTCTCACTCTGTCGCCCAGACTGGAGTGCAGTGGCCGCTCCCGGCCGCCACAGCCTCGACCTGCTGGGCTCCGGCGATCCTTCCACCTCAGCCTTCCGAGTAGCCGAAATTACAGGCACGCGCTACCACGCCCAGCTAATTGTTTTGATTTTATTGTAGAGATGAGGTCTCACCTGCCCAGGCGGGTCTCGAACCCGCGGGCTCATACAATCCACTCACCTCAGCCTCCCAAAGGTGCGGGATTACAGGCTGAGCCACCGAGCCCAGCTAGAGACATATCTTACCAAAACTTCTGGTATACCATGAAAATAGTACTTAGAAGAGAATTTATATCTCCATGAACACATCAAGAAAATGGAAATATCACAAGTTAGCAGCATTTCAAATCACCTAAGGAAGCTGGAAAGACAAGATGACCAAAATCCTAACTTCAACAGAAGAATCCAGGTCACCAATGTAAAAGCCCAAATATGGGACATAGAAGACAAAAATATCAAAGAGAAAAATCAATGTAACAAAAAGCTGTTTTTTTGAAAGGATAAGAAAGATTGATGGATTCCTACCCAGATTAACCAAGAAAAAGAGACAAAAAGCTGAAATAAACACAATCAGAAATGCAAAAGATCAAGTCATAACTGACCCCCAAAGAAATTTTTAAAAAATTATCAGAGATTACTATGCACACCTGTATGTAAACAAACTTGAAAACCTAAATGAAATGAAGGACTTTCTGACATCACAGAACCTGCCAAGGTTGAAGCAAGAAGAAATTAAGACCATAAAGACCAACGACAAACCAGGAATTTTACTGTTACAAGAAAACTATCTACAATAAAAAGACCTGGACAAGAGGGCTTTCCAGTGGAATTCCACAAAATACAGGGAGGAACTGATACCAATACTATTAAAAGTATTACAAGCAATTAAGAAAGATGGAACTCTTGCCAAAGCATTTTATGAAACTAACATCACACTAATACCCAAACCAGGAGAAGACCCAAAAAAGAAAGAGAACATAGGCCAATATCCTTGATGAACATAGATTCAAAAATTCTCAACAAGATTCTAGCAAATCAAATGCAACAACACATTTCAAAACCCATCCACCACAGTGAAATAGGCTTCATCCCCAGGACGCAGGGCTCGTTCACCATCCACAAGACCATAAATGCAATTAAATACATCAACAGATGCAAAAACAAGAAACACATGATTATATCATTAGATGCAGAAAAAGCTTTTGCTAAAATCCAGCATATCTTCTTGATAAAAACCCTTGAACACATAAGCATAAAGGGAACATACTTCAAAATTGTAAGAGCCATCTATGGTAGACCCACAGCCAACATACTACTAAATGGACGAAAACTGGAAGCATTTCCCATGAAAACCAGAACAAGAGAAGGCTGCCTACTCTCACCTTTCCTGTTCAACTTATTGTTTGAAGTTCTAGCTAAAGCAATCAGATAAGAGGAGGAAATCAAATAGGAAAAGAGGAAATTAAGTTATCTCTCTTTGCTGATGATATGATCCTATACCTTGAAAACCCAAGAGCATCTGTCAACAATATCCTTGTACTGATAAAGAATTTGGCAAGTCTCAGGGTACAAAGTAAACATGCAAAAGGCCATTGCATTCTTATACACCAACAACAAACAGCCAGAGAACCAAATAAAAAGCACAATCCCATTAGCAAAAGCAACAACAGCAGCAAAAAGGAAATATCTTGGCATCTTCCTGAGAGATGAAAGAACTTTGCAGCGAAAACTACAAAACACTGTTCAAAGAAATCAAAGATGACACAAACAAACAGAAGAATGTTCCATGCTCATGAATTAGAAGAATCAATATTGTTACGATGTTCATCCTAGCAAAGGTAATCTACAAATTCAGTGCAATATCCATTAAATTACCATCACCATTCTTCTCAGACCTGGAAATGACTTTACAGAAATTCATGTGGAAACAGAAAAGGCCATGAATAGCCAAAACAATCCTTAGCAAAAGAAACAAAGCATGAGGAATCACACTTTCCGAATTTAAACTTTACTATAAGGCTACAATAATCAAAATAGCCTGGTAGTGGCACAAAAACATGTAGACCAATGGAAAAGGATAGAGATCCTATAAGCAAAACCTCAATTTCTCAGCCAGTTCATCTTCAACAAAAACCGCACCAACAACCCCTAGGAAGAGAAGAACCTATTCAGAAACTGGTGCTAGAAAAACTGGCTGACCACATGCAGAAAATTGAAACAGGAGGGAGAAAAAGGAGTCATGAATCAGAAATTACCTATGGGATACAGTGTTCCCTATCTGGAGAATGGGTCACCTGAGACCCAATCACCATCACTACACAGTATGCCCATGTGGTGAACATACATGTGTATCCCTGAATTTAAAATAAAAGGGAAATATATACATGTATGTGTGTACATATATATGTATTAGAGAGAGTAAAGATGTTGACTGATACAAATTAGTCTTTATTTTTTTTAAAAAATGTGTTTTTTATGTAATATAACAAATTAATATCTGAATTTCTGTAGGAAAATGAAAGTGTAAGAATAGCCATATCAAATGGTAAGATGAAATGGAAGGAAAAGAAATTCACCTCACTGAAATTGACACATATAGCACTGTAAAAAATATATACATTTAAAAACTATGAGATTGGTGTAGGAATAGAAAAATAAACCCAAGAAAACCCAGAAAAAAATATGCACATGCTATATAGATATATTTAATATATGATATATCACAAAATAACATCAAAATGATGTATTTAATATCTTATACACTATGCAATAACATGTCCCAAAGCCAGATTTTTTAAAAATTACTAGTAGTTCTCCCTCTCCTTCAGAGCATAAGAAGGTGTGCAGTATTATATAACTGAAGAGCAATTTAGACTTTAGAATTTACTGAGGGTTTCCTATAATTGAGTTACATATAATTTTCTCAGCAACCTGGTGAGATAAGCAAGAAAGGGGGAGCATTTCTCATTTGCAAATGAAAAACTGACACTCAGAAGCAAAATGACTAGTCCAAGTTTATGGAGCTATGTCATATCAAAACTTGGATTTGCATACAAATCTTCTACTTCTAAATCTAATTTAAAACCAAGTCTCTCTTAGGGTCTAATTTATATATTTTCTGTGGTGTTGCTGGCAAAGTTCCAGGATCCATTGTCATAAAAGCCTTTGAGACACTTTCCAACAGCTTTTGAAGGAGGTTTGGCATTGTCTGTATTGTTGATTACCTTGATATAGGTGACCATCTAAAGAGGGCTGCCGTGCTGTGTCTTGGTGGGCATATTAAGAAAAGAGGAGCCAATGCCTTGGTAAGCTATGGTGTGGCCATGTGTTCTTTGAGCTTTGGCTGACCATGTTTTCTTAACTTTGGCCCCCTCCCCCACCTTGGGGAGTTGAATCCCCTCTCTCTCTCTTTATAATTTAGCTTTTAAATAAACTATATTTTCTAATTTAAAAAAAGAAAGAAAGAAAAGGTGAACTTAGCCTGAGCCTGACAGCTCCAGAGATCATGCATCATAAAGGCAGCACGAAGATGGAAAAAGAATCATCCAGAAATGGAATAGTAGTGTCAGGATTCCCTCATGGCACCTCAAGACTCAAAGATAATGTGGAGGCCCAATTAGGGCAGCATCAATTGAGTAATATGGGTAAACTATATTGAGGAAGAAAAATCTCAGATTGAAATAGAGAATTGTAAAAACTGAATAACCAACTGTAATACAATTGCTACTGGTTTCATAACAAAGAGCAATTAACTGTTGCTGTTAAAGAAACAAAACTCCATAATGACCTCCACCTGGCCCATGAACAGCTTATAATCAAGGTCAAACATCAACCCATCAGAACTATGTGATTTGCATTGCAGGAACCCACACTCAGACAGGAATTCTAAAATTCACTCTAACCAAAGAGAGAGTCAGATTCCACTAGGAAGAAGCATAGGCTCCTTCCTCTTTGCAGCTGGCTGCAGTCTCCCCCATATTCTGCCCATTGTGCCCTTCACAACATGTCTTCCCTCAAATAAATCTCCCCTTCTTAGTACATAACTGTCTTGGTGAATACGTTTATCCCCAAAACTCCCACCTACCTACCCTGCCCCAAGGCAGATAATATCCTTAACATAGGGAACTAAGGCAATCCCCAGACTTTTTAATTTGAGGTTTGATGACTCATGGAATGCCTGAGCTTTCCAGATCACACTTTATATTGAAGCATCTCAAGCTATTGGCCTGAGGATCAGATAGTGGACCAGGAGAAAAAGACAGGAACAAAAGCTGATACCCAAAGCATGCACATGAACTTTAGCTAACCTAGACATAGTGGCCAGAAAAGTGCCAAAGAAAGAAAAGTGAGAGTGAAAGACAGTCCTGAAGGGTAGCAGAAGAAACTTAGAACATGCTAAAGAGATGGGCAAGAAGTAAGAAAACACAGTATCCAATGTGGATGGGAAGGAAGGAATGGTAAAGGGGTGTGGAAAAAGAGTCTGATGTGAGACACTCTTATGGGCAATTCTCGCTCTGGAGATTCCAGCCAGGTTGGCCAAAGTTTTGTTGGGCCTGCATTGCAAAATATCATTTCTACCAATGCCCAATTCTGCTTTTTCTACCTTCCCATAATAGGATTTGATCCTGAATTAGCATCTTGCACCTCAAACTTCCTCTTTACTGGGGAACTAGAAATGATTGATACTGGGAGTAGACCAAGAAAGTAGAAACTTATTGAGCTGGATTATGCACCATACAGGTGGCAATGAATACCTTATGCTGGCAAAAGATAAAACAGAAAGCTTTTGGCACCAGCTGGTTGTCCAATTGTTAAAACATTCACAGGCAGAAAATTAGTGAGAGGAAAATTGTAAACAGGAAAAATTGTGAAGGTAAAATTAGTGAAAGGAATTGGTGAAAGCAAATTCATTAAAATTGTATTAGATACATCAAACATTTGAAGTACATACAGAAAAGAGTTGCTTTAAGAATAATGGTATCAGACAGTATTGCTAAGCATCACTGATCTATTACCCCCCCCAAAAAAAAAGAACTCCGTGCAAGTGGCATGAAATTGAAATCCAGATGTTAAAACTAAAGGGTTGCATACAAGAAATCTCTTATATTCTCTAACAGAGAATAGAGAACAATGAGAACTAAAACCAGTACCCAACAGCCAAAGTGGATGACCTTCAAGGAAAGTTACACAAAAGCAATATTGCATTCTGGGAAGTGAGAAGGTCAGAGAGTAGTGTCACCTTTAAAGACACAAAGAATGCAGGAGTGGTGGCCCCTTCAGTTCTCACATTTAATATAACGGTCTAGTCTGAAGAAATCTGATAGATTAGCTAAAGGAAGACTGTAGAACACTGCAAGAACAACCAAGTAATACACCTGATTATAGACACCGTGCTGAATGTGTTTTTTGTTTGTTTGTTTGTTAGACTAGATTAATATGAACTGAAGTATATGGTATGTAGATATTGTTTTGCAAATATGTTCTTTTGGACCCCAGTCAAAAGAGAGAATAAGACATGGTTTGTATTCACATGGACTAGGCAAAAATATGCTTTAACAATATTTCCCCATATCTATGATAACAATCTTACCTTCTGTCACAAATTAGTTTAAAGAGATATGGACCATCTCCAAGGCCCACAAACACTATTTTAATTTATTGTATCAATGGCATCATGCTCATTGAACAGATTGAGCAAAATGTGGCCTGAATGCTGGAGTTCTTGCTGAAACTCATGTGCTGCAGAGGGTGAAGTATAAATCCTATGACGTTTCAGAGGTTTGCCACATCCTTAAAACTTTTAGAGTCCCAATGGGCAGCTATATGTGAAAGACTTCCAGCATTGATTGGGGTCCATAGCAGAAAAGAGCTTTGTAGAGGCCCTGGCATTAGTGTATGCAGCAGTGCCAATTAGGTCATACATACAATGTGGCTGACTATATGGTATCAGTTAAGTCAGGAAGGATAGTTAGGTCAGTGGGCGGGTGTGCTGAGCTGGTGACACAGGAAAGATGCAAAGAATTGCACAGAAATTAGATTAGAAAATATGCTTATTGAAAAGGATTGGCAGTGGGAAACTGCCTGGGGGGGAAGTGTGGGATTGGCAGTAGTGGGAATCTGCCGGTGGGGAGCACACCTCATCTACAAGGGTATCTGCATAATGAATATTTGTATACCTAACCCTGAACTGTACCCCATATCTTTAAAATTAAAATTGTTTTTAAAAGATATTAAGCTTTGCAAAGTGAAAAAAATACTTATTTAGAAAGTAGATTAGAGAGAGAGAAAAAAGGGGGATTCACCTCCCCCAGATTGGGGGTGAGGGCAGAGCTTACAGAGAAGCATGGCGGCACCTGCTTGAGGTTGACTGCTTTTTTCACTTTCCTTTTGGTGTGGGGGTAGGTTGTTAAGGTAATTGGGTGGTGGTTTGTTTTAATTCATCATGAGAGGGGAGGCAGATGGGTGGATTAGTCACATAACTGTTGCCATGGCGATGGGGTCTGTCTGTGTCACATAGGTCATTCTGGTTCTTTATGGCTAAAAGACCAAGTTGGAGTAGAAAAATAAACAGTATAAAGTAGGTTCGGAGAAGGCGGTTATAAATTATCAATAACTATCTCTGGGAAAGTGGTTCTGTCCTTGGCTAATAACTAGAGGGTAAATTAAAGTGAACTGCTAGAAAAACATGATAAAGCTAAGTAATGTTAAAATGGCTGCACTTTGGCTAAGATTATTTCATTAAATCATACCATTCTGACATTCTACCCTTTCAGTATTGGAGGAGCTAGCAGTGGGATAAGATGCCAGGTGTAACGTATGACTTATGCCAGAGGTAGAATCATTATTCAGTCACCTGGGATGGGAACAAGGTCATACCAAAAGTGGGAAAGAATGTCATGGCTTTGGAAAAACACATTCTGATGTGCTATTGGATATGATAGAGACAGAATTTCTGAACTTGAGATAAGTTACCACGTTTCTGGAACTGTTCATCATGAGCTGGAACTGTTCATCATGAGCTGATTTCCTTTCAGTATCCCAAGTCACAAGGTCAAGAGAACCCAGTGACAATTCTTTATATATTCAAAGTAGTACCTGCAGAATTTAGCATGAACAGGACCAGAAGGTACAAGCAAGATGCATGAACATATAATTTTTATGTCCATGGTTTCCACTTGTATTGGACAAATACTCCTGTCTTCGTATATCTCCTATGTTCACATGCATGGGAGACCTTGGATAAATAGCTGACATAGGCTGAAAAACCTAAGCCTGGCTTACAAGTGTCCTGGTTCAGTATATATGTATGTATATATATGCTGGATAAAAATAGAGAGCAATGTCAAAACAGTCTCATTCAGATAGTAGTCTTGAAGACAATAGCAAGGGCAAATTCACCCAGTGAACAGAGAGGCAGTGCACAGGGTTGCCCAATTTACATGGAAAGAAAAGTGTCCCAAGATTCGAATAAATATGGAATCATAGGCAGTAGTGAATGGTCTAGTTGACTTTTAAGGGACTCAAGAGTAAGGATTGGAAAACTGATAACAAAGACATCCAGATGGATGTATGGGAGGGATAATGAAATGTAAAGTTCTCAGTATTCAATAGAGTGTATTCACTATGGTAGAGACATTAAATAGTCAAGTAAACAAAAGGGTCCAGCAAGCAAGCTGATGTCAGCTAACCTCTGTCCTTGGTTATCCCAATGCTGGCTCATAAATGAAATGTCTATAGTAGCAGAGAGGGACATTATGCAAAGGCCTAATAGCAAAGACTCACTTACCACATTTGATCTACTCCTCCTACCTGATGTCAAAACTGCCAGCAACAGAGACAAATGCTGAACCCTCAGTGGGAGACAATTTCTACAAGAGATCCTGAAGTCATTTAGTGACAGACTACATTGGACTTTTCCATTCTGAAAAGGCCAGCAGTTTGCTCTCACAGAAATTGATACACACTCTAGGTACAGATTTGCTTTTACTAACCAGAGGGCCTCAGCCAGTACCACTATTCAATGGGTTTTGAAGAATGTAATCCACAGTTGAAAGGTTCCATATAATATCATGTAAATCCAAAGGACCCACCTATAGAAAAGGAATTGAGGGAATGGGTCCCTGACTATGGGGTCCTCTAGTCGTATCAAACTATAGCTTTCAGCCTGAAAGAATGCTGAACTGGCCTATTGAAGAACAACTGAAAACAGTAGTTCAAAGACAATAACTTGGGGTCATTGGATAGCATCTTTCAGAACCCATTATGCTTTCAATTAAAAAAAGATGCATATGGTATTGTGCTTCCAATATAAGGAATACATACTCTGGTAATTTAGGGGTAAACACAACACTCACAGTGACCCACGGTGAAAATTTGTATATCCCATTCCTACAGCCAGGCTCTCTGCAGGGCTAGATGACCCTATCCCCAAATGTACATGTAGAAGTACATCTGAGAAGACAAGAGCTAGACTATAGTAGACATGGAGATGTGCTGTTTTAATCCTTTTGAAATAGGACGTTGCTGCCGTCTTCAGGGAATGCAGCACAGAGATAGCCATTGACAGCCTCCTAGTATTTAACTAAATATCTACTTTTTTGCAAGATGTGTATTTAAACAGATATGCACATGTATGTATATTTTTCAAATGTCATCTTTATAATTTATGTATGATTGGATATTGTTTTATAACATTTTACTTCACAATTTAGTGTATACATTTATTAATATGATTAACTATTCTAAAGTATAATATTTGTAGCTGCATTAAATTCTAAAAGCTAAATACAATAATATATCTCTCTAATTTTAATAGTTATTGTAATTATACTTCCCTTCTCTGTGTGAAGCAGTTTATGAAGTTCCCCTATAGATGGTGGCATGCAGAAATTCTCAGCATATCCTTTGAAAGACTTAGATCTACTAAAAACTTTACCAACAAACAGGTTGTAGAGTATTGTTAAAAATGTAGGGATACATTGATGACAGAGTATACTCATTATAACTGTTTACTAAGCTTACTCAAAACATTCCTGACTTATGAGTTTAAATACCACCTGCTATTCTTGAATCTGTCTTCTTTAGCCCCAAGAGAGAGTCTAGCCCCAGGTAAGATGGGCTGGAGCAGATGGGGCCTTTTTAAAACCAATCTCCAGTGACCCATTTCCCCATCTTAATTATTGGGGAGAGTTGCAACAGCACAGCATGAAAAAATAAATAAATAAAACTTACGTAATTCTGGTTCTAATTTATGCTTGCAATAAATTATGATTGTGTCTAATTGCCTATGCCAACCACCAATTTTAATAAAAGGGGGATGACAACGCATTTCTAAAATAAAGCTTGACTGAGATTGCCAATATATTAAGCAGATTAACCAGAAGAAAGTGCAGAATGACAGTTTTCACATTATCAAAAAATAATAAAAAAATAACTGTCAGATACATAATCTATATCTTTCATATTTGTGTTTCTGTTCATGTTTGATTTGTTTCTTGGACCCCCCCAAAAAAACGATATGTTGTGTTAGTGACCTTGATCATGACATTACTGAAAGCAACAGAGAAAATTCTCTGTGAAGTTTCAAGGAGGCCATAATACATATGCAATTTGGATACATTTCTTAGTATTTTTAATCTTGAGCTTCCTTTTATATATGAAAAAAAATTGTCTATCAGAATATCTATAAAGATGACATGATAATTTAAATAAAGTACTTACCAGTGTAAATTACACTTTTGATGATAGAGTTGTACAGAGTTTTAAATTACTAAGTCTTGTCGTATATCTGGAACCTGCTCAAGTACTTTCAATAATATTTTCTAATTTAAGCCTGACAGCAACCTTGCAAAAACATGATTTTACTCATTATACAGATAAGAAACAAAGGGTCAAGAAATCTTGTGACTTGACCAACATTACATAATTGACCTGGGAGCAAAGGTTAAGAGTTTAGTCTTTTGAATCAAATTCAGGAATAACCCCCATACTCATGCTGGAGTAGTCCACAGCATGCCAAGAAGAATTGCTTCCTCAACTCTTGTACATAATCGATTATAAATACCTACAGCACTGGCTCACTTCCATCCAGGCACCTTTTACTTGAAAATGTTAAGAGTTAAAAATAAAAATGGAACCCAGTGTATATCCTGCTTAACAAAACATCAGCAAACATTAGATTTATTGATATATTTAACAAATAGTTATTAAGCAGCTTCTACATACCATTGAAGCACATGCTGGATTTTATTCATATATGCACAGAATCTTTATAAAATAAGTGCTCATCTGAATAGACTTTAATTAATTTTAGGCTAAATCTTTGTTAGTTAAAATAACAAGAATAACCTAAAAGTGGGCCTTGCACTATTTACCAATTTTTCCTCACTATAACACCAGCTGTACCCTTAGAATAATGAAGACAGAATCTGTGTGATTCCAATACTAATATTATATTTATTGGTATTGCACAGTAGTGGGGCCTCACATTAAACAAAATGTGAGTTTTTACAGGTGCATTTTCTCAAACTCTAACCTTTAAAATATGGAGGTATTTTATCTTAACTACCTAGAATTTAAAAACAGTCTACATAGGTCTTTAATTATTGTTGTCCCTAATAGCTATTTTGTGAATCCATAAAAATGACAGAAATTCAACATGTATGGTTCACCTTGAATGCAAAAGTATTGCAATGACCTCTGTGAAATGCTATGTAGCTATAATGGGAGGAGTTTAATTTCCCTCCTTGAGTTTTCAAGGGAGAATATCATTTTCCTGGCTGACTACTGCCTGCAATGCTCACCCCATAACTAATGTACTTTTTCATTTTGTTGATTTCCTATCTGCTGTCTTCAAATATTTTTCCTCCTCCCACCTCATCTTCTACCTCCAGCCTCCCCATCTTGTCCATCCCAACTGTAGCAAGTAGAATATAAAGTCATATAGAATCACAAAATAAATTCTTTCTTGGGATCTGCTTTTTCAATCAATACGTGTCTACTCCATGGGAGTTAAATTGAAAACATGTGAGAATGAAATTACCTTGTTCTTGTTTTTCTTTTTTTATGTGCAGTTAATGCATACTTTGCTATAAAAATTCAACACTGTGTGTCAGTAAACAGGAATAATCTCTAAATTATATATTGAGTATGCATTTATATGGAAAATACTGATAGAATTATTTATTACAAAGAAATACGTTTTCATGTATACTATAAAGGAAAGTGTGCACTGAAAATATGAGAACTGGGATGAAATACATGCATGTACATATATTTCTTTCAGTCATTTATTAAATAAGAGTGGTCATTATGGAAGCCAGGAGCTGAGTTTTACAATACAGTAATAAATAGACATAGTCTCTGCCTTCAAGGATCTCACTTATAGGAAAGGAGATAGACCTAGAAATGGACACTTACAATGCAGATGCTATTTTAAGAGTTATCTCAGAATACTGACAAATACACCTAGACTCTGCATGAAATTCATCTTCTTTGTCCAAGTCTTTCATTTTCTAAAGTTGGTCTGTGTGCCCGCTCTAAAGTCAAACAGCTCATCAGTAGAAAAGTATCTCACATGCTGCAATTGTAAAATGAAAGGGTCAGAATAAAATCTTTCAAGAGAGATAATTTGCAAGATGCTTTGGGGAGAATTGTTAAAATAAAATTTTAAGAAGAATCAGATAATAACTTCAATGCAGAGGAGGAATATGACAAACTAGCTTATGATGGGAACAATATTTTATCAGTTTTCTGTTTATAAACAATACCATCAAAGAAGATTAAAACAGCACTATTTTTTATTTATTTTGGAATTTTTATTTTGGGATTACTTTTTTCACTAAACAAACGAAACAACCAACAAATAAAAATACACACACACACACACACACACACACACACACACACACACAATTTTATTATACATGTTGTCCTTAGATATAAGAAACTTTCAATATAGTACAGTTTTCCCAAAATCATATTGAACAAATATCTTGATGTGTTGAGAAGAGGTAGTATAGGTGGAAGTTTGAACAAGTGACTTAGTGGGAAAAGAAAAAAAAATTAAGGCGTGCATTTTGGTTGTGTATTGTGTGTACATGCCAGCAGCTTATACGGGCTGATGTTTAGAGGGTTGTTCTATGAAAGAAAAAAATCTTCACTGGATTGAAACTAATCCCTTAATCTCTTCCATTTTACATCAATTTACAGTTCTCCAAGCACTTTTCCTACTGTTATCACATTTAATCTTCACAAATGCCAGAAAAGAACACAGGACATGAATTAATCTGCCCCTTTTAATGTAAAAAGTAGAGGATGTGATTTGACCAAGGTCACAAAGACAGGAGGGGCAAAGCTGGCTACAGCCTTTCGTTTTTCTTTTTTCTTTCTAGTCGTGGCTCCTCTTATTACTTTTGTAAGCATGGAAGTAGATATTAATTTGGGGCATGGGGAAGAAATACCTCAACAAATGAGAGTCTCATGTTTTGTGCCAAGCTGTTACTCCAGATAAAGACTGACTCCTCCTAAGATTCTGCCTGCCGTCTTATTTTCAGCCATAGGACTCAAAAGGTGGTGCAAGGACCTCTGTTAGCTCAAAACTGTGTTTCCTCTCTGCATTGAGATAAGAGGCTTGTACCTCAGCTGACACAAAGCATGCTGTTCATGTTAGGTGACATATTTTTTCATAGCAAGGCTTAGTCAATTAAGAAGGTGATGCATTGCCTTACATGCTAACACAAACATGTTTTCCCATCACAGTCTTGTAACAAGCAATCAGATGACAAGAACTTTGTGCCATGGCTCTTAACTGATGAAACTCAATTAATAGAACTCACCAGTGTGGGACTTCAAAGTGGCCTCTCCCCATGGTAACCATTTGAATTCCAATGGGGAACTTTGAAATCGGAGAGTTCCCTACTCAGATCCTGCCCATAACTTCCCTATCCCCCCAACTCTCTCAACTGAAATAGCACTCATTAATTCGACCACAATTATTTGAGCCTCTGCTACTTGCCAGCTGTGGACTAGGGGCTTGTAATGTCTACAGACATGGGCAAGATCTTTTATGGAAGATACTGATGTGGTAAAGGGATGCACAGTAGGGGCTCTGAAAAAGACATAGCAAGAACCCCTAAACAGGGAGGATGAGGGGAGTTCTTCAGGAAATATGTCAGTGAGGGGCTGATGAATGTACTGAGAACAATAAATTTATGAATTTCACCAAGTATTTCATCCCACAGATGAAAAAGCACTGGAAAACCACAAAGGATCAAGAAAATGTGTTCACAGAACTGCAGACAGTTTTTTTTGTTGTTTGTTTGCTTTTTTTTTTTGAGTTGGAGTCTCACTCTGTCGCCCAGACTGGAATGCAGTGGCCGCTCCCAGCCACCGCAGCCTCGACCTGCTGGGCTCCGGCGATCCTTCCACCTCAGCCTTCCGAGTAGCCAGAATTACAGGCGCGCACTACCACGCCCGGCTGATTTTTTTTGATTTATTGGAGAGATGAGGTCTCGCCAAGTTGCCCAGGTGGGTCTCGAACCTGCGGGCTCAGGCAATCCACTCACCTCAGCCTCCCAAAGGCGCGGGATTACAGGCTGAGCCACCGAGCCCGGCTAACAGTTTTTTTATGGTAGTACAAAGGAGCCAGGCATGGAAGGCAGGCACCAGAACATAGAGGACCTTGGATGCTAAAGTAAGAGGCTTAGTCTGTATCCTGTGGGCACTGGTAAGCCACAGAGGGCATTTATACAGGGGTGTGGAGGATGAAGTCTCAATTCTTAAAAAAATCTCTCTCTGGGAATTATGAATGTGTGTTGGAGGAGGCTGTAAATGAGGCCAAGGAAACTAGTTAGCAGATGTTTAAAGCATCCCAGGAGAGCAGGATTGACCGAGTCGGAGAAAGTGAAAATTTGGGAAATAAAGTTTGAATTTTTAGGAAGTTAAACTTACTCACAAATTATATTAGGTGAAGAGTGGTGAGAGAGAGAATGGTAGCCGGGGCAACAGAGTGGTTGGTTTTCACCATGTGTTCAAACAGAGTGGTTGTTTTCACACAAGCATAGTGATTCCCAACCCAGCACTCTTTTCTCTCCAGAGCAAGTTATATGTGAATGTCAGAATCCCCCTACCTCTGTCTTTTGACCTCCGCCCTGCACTGGTTGGGTTCTGCATAGTGACCAAATTGAGCTGCAGACGTCGCCTATCACCCAGGATGCCCTTTACTTGTTCACAATCTGCTCACTCATAGATCTGGGGCCTTTGGCATTCTCCTGATTGTTGCTTTCATCTCATCAAGACCTCCTAGACCTGGTAGTTGTCTGTGTTCTCTCAGCCTTCTGATTCCACCTCTCTCCGTTACCTACTGGTGAGATAACTCATCCTGCTAACTTGTTGTGAACTGCCTTAGATGAAATGCCCAGTCTAGCCAACACCCAGGATTCTGGAGTACTTGGTCCCAGACCACTAGCCAGCTTTTGAGTCTTGATTGAGTGACTCTTATCAGAGTGCTACACAGTTTTCGCCTTCCAGATGGCCTTGGGTTTGGTATGACTTCTCTAAAGGCTACTGTGTGGTCATTTCTCTCGGAGGCCACATAGATCTTCAGAGAGAAGATTTTACGACCGGATCTGCTCAGCTGCCTCTGGCATACCCTGAAATTCACCGCTGTACTGGCAACATTTGTATTTCTGGCAGGGATCACAGGATGTGCAACTGTACTCAGTGGATGAAGCACCAGAAGGATGAAATAATTAGGTTTAGGTCTAGAGTGAATTTTGTCTCATTAAATCCTGAGGTGCAATATGACCCATTGAACATAGTTCAAATATGCCACAGATGTGTATTGTCTTCAAACTAAGTACCAGATACTGTTTGAAGAATCAGAGATTCAGAGTGGGGAAAATAAAGATATGCCTTTGTTAGGGAGATAATGTTTTAGTAAAGGAAAGATGAATATGGATGAATTTAAAAATCAGTTAGTGATAAGTTATATGAAGGAAATAAAATGGGATAAAGAGATAGAGAGTAGGGGGGGTTAATTTTGAATGCATGCTTAGAGAAGTTCTCTCTAGCAGGAAAACATTTGAGTTGAGGCAGGAATGTAGGCAAGAGTCAGTCCTGCTTCCTGAGAAGGCCGGTAGGAAATGCATTTTAGTAAGAGGAAACAGCTGGTTCAGATACTCTAAGGAGGGAACGAGCTTAGGTAAACACAAGGAGCCCTAGGTACATTTGTCTTGGACATTCATATAGAAGTTAGATTTTGTTTAAAAAATTATATTCTGGAAGGTCATCATCGTGTCTGAATTTTCCAGTAGATGTTTCTTTTTTATTCTTTAGATGAACAGTTTGGCACATTAGAAATAATACAGGGTTTGAAGGCAGACATAATTAGGTTTAATTATCAATTTCATCTCTCTATATTTTCATTAACTTAGGTAAGATATTTAAAATCTTTCAACCTCAGTTTCTTCACCTGTGTAATAAGGACATAAAGGTTGACTTCAAATATTTAAAGTGAGACTCAAATGAAATAAAACATTTATTGATACTTAGTAAATTTTCTGAGACATGATATATATTTAATAAATATCATTTATTTCCTTTTCTTATTAGAGAGGTTTAAGAATATTATAACTAGAAGCATTATTAGAGCTATTGTTCATTTCATAACCCTCTGGCTTTCATTTAAGGAAAATTGTTTTTATTAGTGTAATGACATGTGAATAGAGATTTGAATATCACAATATTTGAAAGTTCTATTAAATATATTTAAGTGTAAAAACTAAAAGATGATCTCAATATGTGAGTAATCTACTAAAACATACACATTTTATTGGTTCTTGAGGATGAATAATGTGAACAAATAGAGAAAAAAAACATTTAGGTTAGGCCAAGATCAATAATGTGAACAAACAGAGAAAAAAAAAAACATTTAGGTTAGGCCAGATTACCTTGTATTTATCTAAAGAAATCATAAAAGAACTTGTCATTTTTGAATGATTACCATGTGCCTTGAGTTTCTTATATTATACTTCTAATCCTTAAAACAATCCTGAAATGTTAGATGTTTTTACTGGGACTCCAGTCCCTGTAAGTGAAACAATCATCACATCTTTAACTCATAAAAGAGAAAAGTTTGATTTCCTTAACTGTGAAGTCCAAGCTTGAGACTAGAACCAGACTAGATTTAAAAACTCTAATGAAATTTTGACTCTAGCTTTAACTTTTGTTTTCCTATCCTTCTCTGCATCCTTCTGTGTTGGTTTTGTCATTATGCAAGCTCTTTCCAAGAGAAGAAACATTATAATTGGAGCCCCAAGTTCCTTAAGGTTCATGATCCAAAATTTGAAAAATGCATCTCTTTTCTAATAGCTATAGCACAATTCCAGGGATGATACTCATTGGCCCTGCTTGGTGCATGTGACTTTCCTTTAACACTTTCTTTAATCAAGATGATGAGGTAAAATAAGGATGAGAGGAAAACAGCACCATGACTGACAGCTCAGATAGGACCAAATGGAGATGGCAAAAGCACTGTTAAAAAAAAAAAAAAAAGATGTTAAATGGATATATTATACATTCTATTCGTGATTGTAGTCTTAATTTGCATATAAGAAAACTGAAGCTTGGGTATGTAAAACAACAAACAAACACAACCTTGCTCAAATCACATAGCTAATTAGTGAGATCACATAGCCCAAGATCTTTGCAGGATACTACCTTCTTCCCTCACCCTCTGTTAATAAATGCAATGGTACCTTCAATGGATATCTCAGGAGAGAGAATTATACTATTACACTTGCAAATTTCAGTCATAAGGAACATTTTATGCTTGTGTTTATTGTCCATTTTGGTCTATTTGTGTTATATGTATATTAAGTAATTTTAATGTAGCTTTTTTGTGCTGTTTTATATTTGTTCAAATGCATTCTACTAAACAATAAAATTATCAGGAAAAAAAGCAGTTAATTGGAAAGGACCCAGGCTGTGCACAGCTGAACTCAATAAGTCTTGGATTTTGACCAGTCTTTATTTCTCATTCAAATTCACAGGGCCATACAGAATGTCAGAGAAAAATGAAGAAGCCAGGGTAATGGTTTCCAAATTGTGCTTGCCAGAGCCATGGGCCTACAGGGATTCTCGGGGCCCAGGCAGAAGCTGAAAGGAGGTGCAGAGCTGGCATGGCTTAGGAACTCCTCCCCTACCAGCTTTAGTTGCACCATTTGACATGAGAAATGCACTGCTTTAATAGAAAAATTTGAAGTCTTGCTCAGAAATCTGATAGCATAACATGGTTGTTTATGCCATCTCTAGCATACATCGCAGGGCTGTTATTTTGACAAGTTACCTTTACAGTGAGACCCAGTTCCTGCCCCTTTATTTCAAAACACTCCGCATAAGTAAGTGAGTACGAGCATCTCTGATACTTATGACTCACACTGGCATACTCCACGCAAGGGGAGTCCCTGGAAAGGGGACTTACCAACAAGAGGGCAGGCTCTCTGATGTCTGGGCAGAAAGAGAGCCTGGTCCTGAGGACAGATATACAGGACAGGACTCTGAGACTGAAATTTTTGAATCATGCTGAGAGCAGACTTATTTTGAGATTTTATTTTATTTTATCTTATTTGAGAAGGGGAATGAATGGGGCAGGGAAGACTACTTTGCATACCATTTATGAAGCATCACAGAAGAAAATGAGACGGGGCCGTCTGTTCTGGCAAGTATTGACAGTGTGACCAAATGTCTTTTAGCTGAAAGTGACACACTGCTTCCAACCCTATGTCTCTACATTACCCAATCCCTCAGATCTCAACTTTTCCATTTGTAGAGAGATATAAAAATTTTTATGTTGCAGTTGTGTAATTATTAGAAATAGACCTGCCTCCTAGTACTTCTAGCAGCAACAAAAGTTTGTTGTCGTTATTTCTATTATTATTAATGTTTATTGAAATGACCAATAAACATTTCTTTTTTTTTTTTTTTTTTTTGAGTTGGAGTCTCACTCTGTCGCCCAGACTGGAGTGCAGTGGCCGCTCCCGGCCACCGCAGCCTCGAGCTGCTGGGTTCCGGCGATCCTTCCGCCTCAGCCTTCCAAGTAGCCGGAATTACAGGCATGCACTACCACGCCCGGCTGATTTTTTGATTTATTGTAGAGATGAGATCTCGCTGCCCAGGCGGGTCTCGAACCCGCGGGCTCAGGCAATCCACTCACCTCAGCCTCCTAAAAGGTGTGCGATTATAGGCTGAGCCACCGAGCCCGGCTCAATAAACATTTCTAATACATTGTACTATGCTGCATGATTTATATCTATTGTCTAAATATTTATTATAATCATTCAGGGGTAGGTAATATTATTATGCTTAACCTTGAAAACTAAAGTCTAAAGAGTTTAAGATAACTCATGCATACTGAAACAATATTTGAACAAAATTATATCTGAGTCCAGGACCCAAAGCTTTAAAGCATGAATATACTCCATCTGTTAATAATTAAAAATAATCAAATATGTATTATAAATAGTAGTAAACCTACTACCTAGTATTATTAATGCAGATAACTAGCCAGAATTCAGTTAACACCTCACTCCCTCCCTCTTCTACCCACTCCCGCTCCCCCCAAAAAAACAAGAGTAGGAGAAGAAGAAAAAGAAAGATCTAGTCCATATTCAATACTTCCAGCTAAGCAGGATATTATGGGTCCCAATAACTTTTATGACTTTTTAATATTTTGATAGCTTTATGTTTTCCATTAAGTGTGAGAAACTCAGTTGGTATCTGTGACGGTCCTGGTTAATATGTTACTTTTTATAGCAATCTTCTCTTTCCTGGAGACTCTTTCCTGCCCAGGCTGTGAATTTAGATACATATTACTTACATTTAATATTTTCTATCCTCATTATCCTTAAAGACAAATTAATAGGCCCATTTGTTTGTTGATCCTCTAAAACAAAACAAACAAATAAAAAAACTAAGAGTAAAATGTCTTACCGTTTGACATCTTACTTAGGCATCTCCTCTTCTGTACAGCCTTCCCTCACCTGTATAGGTAAACCCAACCAAGTCCTGTGGCACTCATTCATCTGTGAACTGATCATCAGTGTGCTTATTGAGCCTCAAGCATATGTATCCAGACTTGTCCAATTTACCACCAGCACCTGGACGGTGTAAAATCACAAGTGGTCAGAAATATGGAAAAAGGAACCTGAAATGTTCAGAAAACTGCTCAGAATAAAGTAGAGAAATAGACAGGTGGTGAACTTATGTTTACTACGCTTTCTGGACTCAACAGACAGACTTTAGGCTCTCCCATCAGCTGCATCAACTCTACTATTAATATAATGAATCAATCCTAAATAGACTAGGGTGACTTTTTTAAACCAACCAATTACATTTCTGTATGAAACTTCATGGCGTCTGCCTTTGATCAGAGAGAGATCATCACATGAGCTGCTCTCTCTCATATATTCCAATATTGAGGAAAACCTTCAAAGCTTTAAAATAATAATTTCTATTGTTTTGCAGCTTAGTACCCACCATGCTTCTCTTATTAACTGTATTAGTACTGTTGCTGTATTAGTACTCTGTATAGTTTAACATTTGTCATACTAATGTGTGTTATTCATTACTTGTCTCTTTCAGTGCTATGCGAGTGCCTCTATTCACTCAGAAAATGTTTATTTGACAGTGATTGTAAGCCAGATCCTGTGCTACACACCAGACTTGTACATCGAATAAACACCCCTAATACTATGTTCTCACAATACATTGGGAGTTAGAGGAGGAAGACAGAATCACAAACACATAATAATAATGCAAGATTGCAAGTGCACAGAGAGAGGGGTGTGTAAGGAACTGAAGGAGCACTCTATCCAACCCAAAGGGGCAGGAAGAGTCACGTTGGCCTTACAAAAGAGGAGACTCCTGCTCTTCTTTTTATCAATTCTTCATTTTATCAAACTACAAAAAAATGGCTAAAATATTGGTGCAAATGTTTGTCTTAAAAAACACTTAGGAGCTTTATAAGAATGAAGATTTCACATTTATAGTCTCCTAATCAATCTCAGTTAACCTCATGCTTTCTTCTCTTAACTTTGAGAGTGTTGTTCAAGGGATGTTTAGGCCTACACATTTTTTTTCCTCTTGGATATTCTATGTATCTCCCCATGAAGGAAGCTCTTTCCAATATAGGCAACTTAAATTTTAATGGAAAGAAAAAGAGATGTGAAACAATGTGCCTTCAGGGCCTCCCATGTTCAAGGAATTCTTCATTTTTGTAATCTCAAGACTAGGTAGTTCCCAGAGAAAGGAACTACCTGCCTCATGCAAGGATGTCCCCTTATGTATTTTGATCACATCTTCAAGGCAGTAAGAAATGGTTTTATAGGAACGAGAGACATGAAGTACAGAACCCTGGTATATCAGGTGTTGAGGTTTAAGAGCATAAGGCTTGAGGGTCAGCAAAAGAGATGTCCATCCTCTGGCTCTTTGTGAATCACTGGGAGAACTCGGCGAAGTTATTTAGACTGTCTTACCCTTGGTTTTCTCACCAATAAAGTGGATAGTTACTAAAACAAGCCAGACATAGAGAAATACCACATGTTCTCACCCCTAAGTAGGTGCTAAAAATGGTGTGCACATAGACATAGAGAGTGGGATAATCAACAATGGAGACTAAGGAGGGGTAGGAACTAGGAGGAAGGTGGAAAATGAAAAATTACTCGATGGATACAATGTACATTATTTTGGGTGATGGATACCCTAAAATCCCTAATTTGACCACCACACATGTAACAAAATTGCACTTGTGCCCCATACATTTATATAAAATAAATAGTTTTAGTATCTATGTCATAGTGTGAGAATTAAACCTGAGAATGCATGGTGAGGAAAGCATTTGTCAGTAGTTCTTATATAAGCATTTGTCTCAATGCTGATAGAGTATGTCTAGGGCTTGGAAAATTAGAGACTTTCACAATTAAAGTGGAGGCAGTGAAGACAGCCTCAAAAAAAATAAGTAAATAAACCAGAGAGAAGCAAGGTTACTAATTTTCATCAGTGTGTATTACATAAACAGCAGAAGATAAAGAATTTTTACCTAATAGTGCTTTGGAGGACATATTCTGCAAATGCTATTATAATGAAAAGTTACTGAGACTCTACCATTAACAACTACAATGCAGAATATTTTGGGGAATACAGGGGTGAACTGATTTTATGAGGATAGGAATGGTGTTTACACATTGTTGTATCTCAGATACCTGTCAGATAATAAATGGTCAACAAATGTGCTTTGAATAAATAAGCTGGAAAAGATCCCAATCTACTCTTGTGATTTTCATACAACAGGTGTGCAAATAACGATAATACAGGATAGAAAGTGGTAACTGCTCTGAATGTGATACAACTGGGGAGCGATAAAATGACACCCCAAAATGTGATAGATCAGGATGAAGTGAGAAAGTTGATAAGCCATCTCTGCCACTGACAAAACCCTAAATGCATAACCTTGAATGAGTCACTCAGTTCAGATCAATACTGGTTGAACACTCACAGCACACCAGGCATCACGGATTTCAAGGCAATGTGCCATGCTTTTTGCAGCAGAGGAACTTTAATACCCCTGTCTGTGAAATGAGGACAATGATTATACTGATATCCTTGGACTCTTTGTGAAGCTTTAGTGGATTAGCATATGCAAACGCACCTTTTCAAACTAAAAACTGTTTTTCAAGTGTGCACTGTTGTTGAGCTTTTTGCTCTGTGAGTTCATTAAACAGAGAAGAATGACTTCCAGGTGGAGCAATGAGCATAAACAGCCTCCACATAGGAACTGAAAGATTATCTGAGTCCTATTACATTTTATCTATTGAAGCCAGACATCGTGTAACATTTATGAATGTTTCCAAAGAGAAATAAGAAAAATGTACTAATTGAATAAAAGCTGGATGTTTATTATTACAGGAATGTTATTCAGAGGACTTTAGAAAACATGCTTGGCTAATTAACTATTATGATCAGGTATCTATGGAAACAGCTGTAATTCAGTACTTAAAATAGACAATCATTTAACCACTTAAAAGGGTGCGGGGGCCCGCCCCACAAGGGTTGTGAGATATCCTGAAGGAGAGACGGATAGGTGAAAGACGAAGATAATATACCGGACACCTCCTTCTTGAACAGATGACAATTTAATGTTAGTTAACACAGAGCTTTTATACCATTCGTGAAGGGGCAAGACAAAGAAAATTCTTTCACGTACATATCTTCTAAAAGTTACCATCTAGTGGTCTTAGCAGCAAACAAACCAAGATTCCCATAAACATTTAGACAACAAGTCTTATTCATAAAGTCAACAATGATACTTTCAGTCTAATGTCCCGAATTACAATCCTTGAAATGTCTCAAGAAAGTTTCTTTAAGTTTACATTTCTTCATGTGTCAGGAATTTTCCTATCTTAGACTTTTATGTTCTTCAGAGTCCCGTGATCGCCTCCCTTGTCCAGATGTCCTCGTTACTTTTCTCTTATCTTGCAGTGCTTGTTTCTAAAGAGAACTCAAAAGAAGTTTTTAGTAATGTTTCCCAGGCCCCCCAAGGTGGCTTTCTGTCTTTAGCTGATCTATCATAAAAGTGTCTGATTAGTATATTATGAGTTCAGTGAAAACCCACTCTATAAATGTTAACTTAGAGTTTTAACTATTGAATTAGGTAAAAACCTTAACATTATCTTTATCCTGTCAGTGAAAACAGTGTTATAAATCACCTACATAACTCCTATACAAGTGTTAAAACTTATAATGAATTCATAATAAACTTACTATAAACTTGTGCTTCTAAAAAACCTTATGTCTAAACACTAAACTGCATAATCCTAAATCAAATAAGGAGTGAATATACTTATATCATTTTTTACTCAAGCAATATCTAGTAACTTATAACCAAGTGAAAGAAAGCATTCTTGATGTGCTTCAGAGTTTAACCCTTGCATATGTTATAAAAGGCCAAACAGCATAGTGGGAAAATGGGAAAATAAACCATGATATTTCCAGGTTAGCTGTGAGTACTTCACATAAACATGCCATTTTCTTCTTCCACGACTACACAGAATTCTTCGGCGGTATCAAACAGCAAAGGTGGAAGACAGAGGGCCTCAGCTTCCTGGGCTCGCCCTGCGGCCCAGGGTCTTCGGCCCACCAGGACCCTGTCAATCAGGTGGGCCTCCAAGGCTGGCTCCTAACAAAAGGGAATAAGAATACAGAAGCAAACATAGTTCAATGATTTCTTGCGACATATATAAAACATACATGCAGCTGTACAAATCTCAAGAGAAAAAAATAACATTAAAAAAATCCAGGTGGGATTAAAGGAGTAGAATAGAATAGATAAGAGAAACCATTTTCCATTACTTGAAGTGCATTAGCAGCAACATTCATTGTGTCCTTGGCAAGATAATAATTTGTTATAATATTTAATATATGTTATCAATAATACAAAAAGCATTGAGCTTCCTTTATGCTATCTAGCACTTTCAGAAAAGCTAAGATGAAAAGAGCCCAATCTCTGCCCTTGAGGAACTCAACAATAAGTAGATCAGGAGAACAAATTAACAGGACAGTGACTTGTGCAAAGTATTTTTGGAGCGTACATTTAGTGTTGGGGCTGGAAATTTGTGAAAGACATGAGGAGAAGTAGCATTTGAGCATGAACTTAAAGCCAGAAAGATATTCATACAGGTGGAGGAGATGGATGAGAAATAATATCAGCAAGGCATCGTGACACTGAATTATATGCACAGTACACTGGGAAAGGAAGGAGACAGTGGATCCTTAGCGACTCTTCTGAGTTTTTGAACACTTTCTAAATATATCCTCGTTTAAGCATCACAGCAACCCTATGTTAGGTATTATTATCATCATCCAAGTTTTATAAATAAATATGTGCTCACAGATATCAACTAACTTGCCCATAATTTTCTTACTATGAGTCAATATTTAAAATTTTTTTAAAAATAATCTGTAGAGACAGGATCTTGATATGTTGTCCAGGCTGGACTTGAACTCCTGGCTCAAGCAATTCTTCTGCTTCAGCCTCCCAAAGTGCTAGGATTAAAGGCGTGAGTCACTGTGCCCAGCCTGAGTCATGATTTGAAATGATGATTGCCCAATTTCTGAGTCTGGGATCTACATTCCTTCTCCCACTCTGATTGTCTCTTTCTCTCTGATTTCCTTTTGCTCCGGTTTTTCCTGCCACCTTTTGGGGATCTCATATTCAAATATTTCAATGATAATGTCTGATGGGGATATTTCTGCTAAACAGAGTACTTATAGGAGGACTCTGCATGTAATACCAGTATCCCTCTTAAGTAAAGCATGTATGTGCATTGAGATTCATGGGCTAGTCAGAGGTGACCAGGAGCCATAGGATCATAACTTATGATCAAGTGATTTCAAGGAGATCTGGGCTAGGACAGTGCCTGTGCATATGACAGGCACTCAAGAGTCTCATACATTAATCCCCAGTACAGATGTTCTCCTGTGAATAAGAAAGAAGCTACTATCTCCATACTTATAGAAATGCAGTTTCCCCAACTATCCAGCACAACTTGCTGGTCTACGTAAAGAATGTTCCCTTCCACATTCCCGGCTTACACTGCATTACCAGATTGGGAATAGAGCTTGGATACAAGCATCAACCAGACTGGTTCATATCCTGAATCCTGGATAAGTTCCTTACAGGCAACTCTCACCATAAGATTGGTCTTTTGATGCCTTGTTTTAAGCTAGAACCTTCACTTCCTTATGATTTCTCTAACAATGCATGTGATCTTCCTAATGACAATGTTACCACCTGATGGATAATTCCTGGTAATGAAATAATCCTGAGTAATGCAACCAGTCATGGGTTGGCAATGGGCAGAACAAAGGCGGCACCAGAGACAGGTACAAGAACCACATGAGCAGCTAGTTGATCATGTCTGGTCGACAGGAAATGGAGTTAAGTCCCCAGTCACTGTTAGTTTCTTCTTACTGTATGTGGATATAATACATAATAACAATATAACCCTAATAATATATAATAATAATATAACCTAAAGGAAGAGGGTAAAAATACCAATTTAACTTAAAATAGTAATCCTAAACAAACTGTACAAAGATAGGTAGAATGTTGAAATCCCTAAGAATAACCACTAATAAAAAGAAAATGGGGAGTATAGCTGAAAAGACAATGAGTTAATTAAGAGTAAAGGCTAGACATATTCAAATCATCCAAAGCAAAGGAAGAACAAAAACTAAAGGGAACAAATAAAACATAAAGCATAATTATCTATGTAAAGAAATCCCAAGGTATCTATAAAAAGGCCCCTTGAACTAATGAGTGAGTTTAGCAGGCCACAGTTTACAAGGTTAATATAAAATATCAACTGTATTTATATATACTAGCAATAAACACTTGGAAATCAGATATTTCTAAATGACCATTAATTCAAAATAGAAACAATCAGTTAAATATTTAGCAAAATATGTGTAGAATCTGTATGTTGAACACTACAAATTACTAATTAAATAAACCAAACACGACCTAAATAAATGAAGAGAGATACTGTTTCATGGATTGTAAGACTCAAGGCTGTTATGATGCTAATTCTCAAATTCATCTATAGAGTCCATGCAATCTCAACTGTAATCCCATATTGAAAAACTGATTCTAAAATGTATATGAGAAGCATAGAAACAAAAAGAACATATTTGGAGGACTCACTACCTGATTTCAAGACCTATTACAAAGCTACAGTAACTGAGAGAGTGTGTTATTGAAAAAGGATAGAAACTTCTATACAAAAAGTGACTCTAGCTGATGCTATGAATATTTCAGTATTAAGTGTACTGATATCTGCAATTTGCCTTAAAACACATCAAAATAGAATGGAATAATAAGTAGTACAAGGAAGTACAGACAGTTATACAAAAAAAGTAAAAGGATTGAATATATGTATACATACACACATACATGCATGCACATAGTCATACACACATGAATGTATTTTATTATTATTAATATTATTATTATTGTACAAAACATTCTTGTCTGTCTCCAGACTGCTCAAGATCGAAATAAAATCAGTAGCAACAATGACCACTAAATAAGAGTATTTTGGGTCTTCCCTCACTTCAAGATTTCTCACCTCTCCCGCATTGCTGGGGTTCTGCTAAAGTTGTTTTATATGCACTTTCTGGCATTGACCTCAACACATAGCATTCCCCATTTTCCTCTCCTGCCTGATATAACTCCCTGCCTTGATCTGTTGCCAGGCTCTGATTGCCTCTAAGGCTACCATCAAGGATCTACTGCTTCAGGTGGCACAACCCATCGCTTTCAGGGCTTCATCACCTGAAGGCGCAAAACCACATCATTATGTGCAGGGTAAGTGGGATTTTGTGTATCCAACTTAAAACATGGTATTCTTGGGGAAGCCTTACCCTACTTTAGGATGTGAGGTCAAACATATCATAATACCTTATCTGTCCCCCATCATGACACTCATTGCATTTAATTTTAAGTACTAATGTCTTAAGAAAGGAAGTGTCTGTTTCATTCACAATTACACTCCCAGTGCTCAATGCTCATTAAATGTGTGTGTGTGTGTGTGTGTGTGTGTGTGTGTGTGTGTGTGTGTGTGTGTAGTGTGTATTTCAGTAAATCCATGATGGGAACCAGGAATTTTCAGAGGATCAAACTTTTTAAAAAATTTTTTATATAGGCAGACATTAAGCAGATGTTTATTGAGTTGATGAAGTGATAAATAAACATATCAATTGGTCATTTAATTAATGAAAGGACAAATGAATTGTCAAGCTGAAACTGGACCTGAAATTGTGCTGACTCCAATAAGATTCTGCCACAATAGCCTGAACAGGCCGCAAATCTTTGGCATCTCCTTAAAACCAATGCTCAGGGATGAAATAGTTCTCTGATAATCATCATATTTTATATGCAACACCATCACTTCAAATGAAGCCTTTGTGCTAAATCTTTATAGAAACAAACAACTGGGAACAAGACAAAGTCGTAATCGACTTGGAAGTAAACACTAGGTTGCCATTTAAATAACTATCATCTCCCCAAACGTGAACTCCCCAAGACCAACACTGAATAAATGCAGGGAACACATCAATTAGCTGAAAATGAATAAAACAGTATTTATAAAATGAGCAATTTGGATTTGATTAATGTTCATAAATGTGTTTACATATGAATTGAATATTAACCTATAGCTTGTAGAGGTTTAATTAGCCTTAGAATATTGTTTTGAAGCACAATGAAAAATAACCAATTCACAAAGGGGAAGGAAAAGGATATCTGCAAGCACAAATAAGGTCAATTAATTAAGCAATTTGCATACATTTGAATGGTTATTTCAGAGTTTTTCTTGTTTGGCTCTTCCTATTCCCATATTGTGTTTCCAGCATTCTATTTAAGCAACACATCAATCACCCAACCACACTGAGTACATCATGATCAGCTTAGGAGCAACCCTGGAGCCCACAGTTTTTCTAAGAACTAGAAATCTCTGCACAGAAGATACAGTAACTTGTCCATATGAACCCCAGAATGACAAGGAGGGGAAATCAGGTTTAAACTAAACCAATTACTTTGATATAAAACCATAAACTGCTAGTACACGGAAACTGGAACATAGCAGAAGCTCAATAATTATTTATGTAATGCATGAATGAATGCACACTATCAGGGATTTTTCGAGTACTGAATGTATTGTCATATAAAGATCATTGCATATAATATTATTTCAACTGTTTTTTAAGCCACACCCTCGACAACTGTCTATATGTTGCACTTATCCATCTCTCAGGAATACTTTTTAAAGTCATCTTTTTATTACAGTTGCTTTAAAAATATTTTATATATATATATATATGTTCAATAAACGTTTACGAATTATAGTCCTTTAGGTTCTGCAAAGCTCCCACGAAGGATGAAGGATTCTTACCTTCCTCAATATCAAGGCAGTGTTATTGAACTTCCTAATGCAAAGTCAAACAGCTGGTTAATCAAGTAATGATAAAATTAACTAGATAGACAATTACACCTCACCTCTACATAGCCCGCAACAAACGCATAAGGAGGCCATTATTAGTCAGATGCCCAAGAACTGTAAGCGGAAGAATAATAGCACCACCAAGAAACAGCCCATTCCTAGAAGTATATTGTAATGTGTTCAGTTGCACAAAGTGCTATTACATTCGTTATTTGATATCAATTTGTGAAAGAAGCATGGAAGGTGTTATTGTCTTCATTTGAAATAGAAAACATGTTATTTTCATTGGAGTGGGATATCTGAAGCATTATCACTGCTATACTCAATTATCAACCTAAGGGTTTCTCAGCCTCAGGCCAAGAAATGGTTCGGAGAGCAGTGCAGAAAGAAAATCCATTTGCTTTGAGCGAGGTTAGCATTTTGTGTGGGCATGTGAGTACCTCCTGCATGCTGTATCTATATGGACTTTTGAAAGTATTCCACTATATCCCACCAAAATTGTCCCTAATTTATTGGATAATGTTTAAATATATTTAACGGTGGACAGAGACTTTCTTTCCACAAATATTAGTAAGATAAACAATATGATACTGCCAGAAACAATAATTGTTTAAGCTAAAAATAAAAATTAAGGCATGGAGAGTTAATATCAAATCCTGGCTTTCTGGTAGTTTTAATTAAGTGTAAGTTTAGATAGAGCCTGATAGAAATAAATTCCTTGATGATTGGGTTAATGAGTTGGTTAGGGGAGGTGGCTTTTAAAGAAAAAATAGTTCATTAAAGGTATTTATTCATCTATGCTGAATTCACCCATTGCTCACATTCCAGTTTTCTCAAGATCTAGATAGAGGTGATCTCTCTTATTATCCTATCAGTCAAATATTTCGTACTTCATTACTGTCTTAGAGACTGCGAAAGGTCTGAGGGTATAGTGTAAAGTTCAGTGAAGTTGGAATCACACATTTTTTTTAAGAGAATGAGGTAATTAATGTACTGAGAGCTTACAATGCACCAGGCATTGTCTGAGCCCACTGATATGCATTATCTAACTGAATTGTCACAATAACTCTTTCAGGAAGAAATTGTTCCTGTTTTATCTGTTTTTTGCCTAAAGCTTATGGGATGGTTAAATGTACGTGGTTTCTCTTAAGTAATAAGTAGTAGAGCCAAGACCTAAGCTACAATCTTCTTGACCCAAATTCCAGATTCTCGCTTTTTGGTTGTACTACTACTAATTATGGGCTGGGCTCCTCTAGCCTTACTGAATACTTTTAAGCTTAGATAACTTAAGTCTAGTCCCAGGAAAGTAGATTACCTTTTCCAGATGGTGATACTATTTTCTCTTGTCTCTTTTACATTCAAATCATAGAATTTACAGACTCATGGTCAAACTACCATTCTCAAGAAACTAGAACAGACACTTCTGTTAAGTCCCCCCACATGCCTTCAACACACACACACTTAATTTTTATTAATTATAGTCTTTTAAAAACATATATAATATTCCATATATTTAGGGAGTACATGTAATTATTTGTTGCATGCATAGACTGTATAATGATCAAGTCAGGGTATAAGAGGTTGTTATCACTGAGTATTTCTTACTTGTATATTGGGAACAGTTTAAGTCCTCTCTTCTACCTACTTTGAATTATACAGTATATAGTTGTTCAGCTACTCTGCTGTCAAACAATACAACTTGTACCTTTCCTGATTTTTCCCTGCCTCGCTTTCCCCCCATTTTCTACTCATTTTACATAGTCCTTATGTATATGCCCTCTTTCTTCCTGATCTACAAAGGCAACATGGCACAGGAAAACAGGAACAGATATTAAAATCGGGAATAAGTGATTTTTGACTATGACTAAAAACTGGTTCACTGTGGGACTTTGAGAAAAATGATCTTGGACACATTTGTCATCTATTAAATAGGAAAAAATAATCATTAAATCAAAATGCTCTGACTGTAATGAATCTAGTTTGCAAATAGAGCTATTATTATTTTTTCATACTTTTGAGGTTTAACTCAATTCAGTAGATATTTAATAAGGGCATATTATTAGCAGATGAGCTGGGAGAGCAATTGACCTTTTTATAAGACTAAGTAGCTCCCAATTCAAGCCACCAACCCCAGTATAAAGGAATTCCCTTTATGTGACTCCATGAGTCATTCCTTCTCATACTCGGATCTTCTAGATTTGTCTTTGTCTTCTGTTTTCTACCTTTCACAAACCTCCCAAACCCTAAGGCTTTCCATTTCCCCTTTACCGTGCCTTGGTTTCAATTTTCCCATTGTGTCTATGATCATCCCAGTCTCCAGCTACCAGGGAAAACAGCTGTACCTTTCTCCACTCCATTCCAGGACATGACGCCCTGTTGCTAGCACACTGGATGAAAACTTACTCCATTCTCATAAACGCAAACCATCCAAGGAACACAGAGCTAAGTTCTGGGGACTCTGATGAACTAAGCACCAGTTTTCATATTTAAAGAAAAAAAGTGGTGTCAAATATATACACTTTCATTGGCCTCTTTCAGGTTTCTATCACACGAATTTTTCTTAGATGCCCATAAAAATGTGCTATTGCCTTGGAATTCCCTCATTGCTTAGTTACACACACACACAAGTTCATAGGTACTTTAATAGCAAACATAGTCTAGGTGACAGACTTGTTTGAATATGTCTTGTTCTCTGAGTTTGTCTAATTTTTTTCTTTCTTTTAAATAAAGAGCAGAGGGTAGGCAGAATAATCAATATCTGTAGACCTGTTCCCCATCCCTTACTTCTGAGACAAGTGGTTTGTTTCCATATAACTCTTCTCTAGAGGCTTCAGAATCAGTCTCTCTCACTCACTCAACTTTATTCATTCATTAATGCCAATAAATGCCAACCACAAATCTCTTATATCCTGAAAAGCAAATCCCAAGTGTAGCTGCACTATCTCTTCTCTGACCAAAACTGCCCATAAATTTGACCAAAACAATTTAACTGAAATATGGTCATTTGAAACAAATGCATTTGCTAAAGGCAAAATCTGAGCAACTATAAGCCCTGGAAAAAGGATATTAACAAATACACATCTGCTTCAAGCTTCAATACAAATTTTAAGTGTGTGTTTATTTTGATCAACCAGTATTCTTTATCAAAACTATTTTTATAAGAAACTAATTCCTGTGGACTAAGTATTGCACCTGACTATAAATATCATATAGTAGAAAAATCAGAGACATCAGCATTAGCAAATTAAATAGCAGATACTAATGAAGTTTATTAGTTTATTAATGATTAAGTTCATTAAATGTTCTTAAAGTTTATTAATAATTAAACTAAAAGGTTAATTAAAATAAAACATGTTCAAATTTGACAAGAAAATTATAAGTCAGATATGGATAAATTATTAAAGGCTTAGTTAAGTAAAACTAGCTTAGCAAGGGGTTTTTAGGTTTACCTATTTTACTTATTCATTCATGCTATTTCATGTCAGTCAAATATCTACTTTGTTTAAATTCCATGTTAAGCACAGAACAGAATGCAGAGATAGGAACACACACTCTTTGTAATAAAAGAATTCCCATTGAGTGAGGAAAATGATTCTTGTGTCATACAATGGCACTAGAGTTGTAACTTTGTAGTTCCAGGGGAGTCTTTGTTAGTTTATCCATGTAGCAGAGTGAACTCCCGTAGGGAACTTCCGGTAGGGAAGTAATATTGGAAGTGATGACCACAGGTTCATGTGTAGAACTGAGGTAAACCAGCAGAAATGGGAAGTGCACAAAAAGAGAAGAAGGGATTAAACTTTGGGAAGTGGATGCTTCTTGTGTTTCCTTCCATAGAACTGAGGCTCCTTAAACATGGCCAGTGAGTGGTGATATTTTTAACAAACTTCAAGCAAATGGGCAACAAAAGGACAGTGCAGATCCACTGGGCAATCTAAATACAGTACAAGTTTGCTTATTTGTTTTATCTTGAAATATGTAATTCTGCTTTGAGATTAAAAATAATCTTTATATTTATGTACTAACAGTAATATTAGATAATTGTTTTCATTTTGTTTTATTTTGAATGTCATTACTTGGCAAAATAATATAATGACAGTTCTATACTGGTATGTGTGTGAGTACAAAGCACACACAGATAAATGAACATAATTTTATACACACATACAGTACATAAAATACATAAACACCTGTCTAAATATATAAATATGTATTTATATATAAGTATATACATGCATGCACATATACATCATATACACTTGTGTAACCTGTCACATTCAAAGGTTAGCATAAGGAAATAATACACAACAATAAAGACTTACTTGTAAGAGTAAGAAACATGTTCTACGAAGGCAAACAGCGTTTCTTACGGCTTTAGAGGAAACTTCTTTCTTGAACGGGCAGACATGTATCTGACTAACACTGATTTAATAGTCATATGGCTTTTTGGTTTGTTTGTTTCTGCCCATTGTCCTTTACTCAGAAAATGCAACAGTAACTGATTTCTTTTGGAGACGCAAACTCTGAGGGAAGACAAATGACGCATACTTCATGACCCATGGTGGTCACTTAAGGAAAAAAGAGCAGTTTTCTTATCTTTTACTTATTTTTTCCCTTCAAGACTTGGCAACGCCTTTAAGAGACCCACTTCATTTTTCTTCTGAGTATAGCTAAGGATTTGTTAATGACATGTTTAAAAACAAACACCTCTTAGGTTATTGTTTTTTTTCTTATTGTTTTCTTTGTCTAGATTTCATTTATTTCTATTCTCGTCTTTATTATTTTATTTATCCTGCTAATAGTCACCTTAGTTTTTTTTTTTTCTTTTTCTATTTCCTTGAGGTGTGAGATTAGGTTGTTTACTTAGATCCTCTTTTGTAGTGTGGGTATTTATCATTACACACTTTCCTCCAAGTACTACTTTTGGTATATCCCACAAATTCTATAAGTTTTGCTTTGTTACTCTCAAGATATGATGAACACACATGCAAAAGTGCTGAACAAAACACTACCAAATCAAATTCTACAGCCTACTGAAAGAAATACACTCCATGATCAAGTGGAATTCATCCCTGAGAAGCAAGAATGGTCCAACATATGCAAATCAATAAATGTGACACACCAGATTGCCAGAATGAATGATAAAAATTACAAGATCATCTAAGTAGATGCAGAAAAAGTACTGGACAAAATTCCACACTCTCTCATAATAAAAATGATGAGGAATTTGTGTATAGAAAGAATGTACCTCAATATCACAAAGGCCCTAGGTGGCAAGCCCACAGCTAACAGCATACTCAATGGTATAGAATCTAAAGCTTTTCCTCTGAAACCTGGAATAAGATAAGGATGCTTATTGTCACCGCTTCTATTTGACATAATACTGGAAGTCTCAGACAGAGCAATTAGGCAAGAAAAAGAAATAAAAGATATCCAAGTTGGAAAAAAAGAATTCAGAGTGTCCCTGTTTTCAAATGACAACCCTGAATACTCTATCAAAAAATTGTTATAATAAATGACTTCAGTAAACCTGCAGGATACAAAATCAACATACAATTATTAGTGGTGTTTCTATATGGTAACAACAAACCACCCCCTACCACACAATTAGGAAAACAATTCCAGTTTATAATAGCATCAGAAAGAAGAGAATACATAGGAAAAAACTTAACCAAGGAATTAAAATATTTGTATCCTGAAAATTATAAGACATTAATGAAAGAAAGGAGATACAAGTCAGTGTAAAGAATTCCTATCTTCATGAATTAGGAGACATGATGTTGTTAAAATGTTAATACTACTTAAAGTGATCTGTAGATTCAATATCATCCCCATCAAAATCTCAATGGTATTTTTTAAAGAAATACTAAAAACAATCAATTCTAAAATACAAATGGAACTACAAAAGGTTTAAAATATCAAAAGCAATCTAGAGATAGAAGAATAAAGCTGAAAGTATTATACTTTCTGATTTAAAAGTAGATTGCAAAGCTATAACAATTAAAGTGGTATGGCACTGTCATAAACATAAATATAGGCCAACGGCACAGAATACAAACCCAACTATATACGGCCAAATGATCTTGACAAAGGTGCTAGGAATACACAACAAGGAAATAAGTCTCTTCAACAAATGTTGCTCAGAAAACAGGATATTCACAAGACACAAAAAGTCAACTCAAAAGTTATTGAAGGCTTAAATGTAAGACCTGAAACTGTAAAAGTTTTAGAAGAAAACTTCTTGGCATCGGTCTTAAAAATGATTTGTTGAGTATAACATGAAAAGTACAAGTAACAAAATAAAAATAGAAAGCCAGGATTATATCAAGCTAAAAATCTTTACAGCAAAGGAGACTATTAACAGAAAAAAGGGCAGCCCGTGAAATGGGAGAAAACATTTGTAAATTATATACATAATAAATTTTTAATTTTTATAATATATAAGAAATTCCTACAACTCCATAAGGAGAAAAATTAATAATCATCAAAATAAACTGATTTTTAAATGAGCAAAGGAACTGAGTAAAAATCTGTTCAAACAAGACATCCAAATGGCCAACAAGTATTTTAAAAGATGCTCAACATTATTAATGATCAGGGAAATAGAAATCAAGACCATGGCGAGATGTCTGTTAAGATGGCTATTACCAAAAAAAAAAAAAAAGTGTTGTGAGAATGTTGTGAATTTGGAATCTTTGTACACTGTTTGTGTGATCATAAAGTGGTGCAGGAGCTGTGGAAAACAATACGTGGATTCCTCAAAAAATAAAAATAGAACTATTAGGTGATCCAGTAATTACACTTCTGGGTGCATTACCCAAATAATTGAAATCAGGATCTCGAAAAGATATCTGTACTCCCATGTTCTTTTCAGCATTATCTGCAACAGTCAAGATATGGAATCAACATCGAGGTTTCATTGATGGATAAATGGATAAAGAAGACATGACATGAGTGCATGTATTTATACATGGAATACTAGTTAGCCTTAATTTAAAAAACAGAAATGCTTCTATTTGCAGCAACATGGATGAAACTGGAGGAAATTACAAAGTCAAATAAACAAAGTTGGTCACAGAAGGTGGGGGAAGAAGTAAAAGGGAAGTTGTTCTTTAGGTATAGTTTCTATTGTGTTGGATGAATAAGTTCTAGAAATTTGCTCTATAACAAAATGCCTAACATTAATACATTACCTTGCACTTCAAAATTTGTGACAAGGGTAGATCTCCTGTCAAAGGTGTTTACCACAAAAAATAAAAACAGAAACAAAAAACAAAAGCATAACAAAGGGACCCAAGAAAACTTTAAGATGTGCTAGGTATGTCTATGACCGGGATTGTGGCAATGGTAGCATGAGTGTTTTCATATGCTCAAACTCATCAAATTGTACATATGAAATACGTACCATTCTTTGTATATCAGTTGCATCCCGGTAAAGTTGTTTTACGAGAGAGTGAGAGAGAGAGAGAGAGAGAGAGAGAGAAACACTCCACATCCAACTTGATTTTATCCAGTTTTGTCAGTTTGCAAAATGGTTGCCCTCTGATGAGAGAGCAATCATTTTACTGATTATCAGAAGACTAGAATTACACCCACAGCTTCTTGGAGACAGCTCAGGAGCTATTCTTCAAAGACAAGGAATGGAATTACATCATCTTTCCCACTTGTCTGTCTTCAGAGTTCCAGTCTCAGTTACCTCGATACACCCATTGCTATTTCTGAGAGTTAATTGATAAATAAAATGCTTCCTCTCACTCCACCTCTCATAGTTCTAGGAACAGGAAATGGATGAATCACATAATCAAATATTTAGTAGGCCTGGGACAGTGGGACTAGTTGTTAGAATACAGAAAGACAGACACTATATTGCATACTAAAGCTAAGTGGAAAAGTATATGGTTCAAAGTATTTTAATGACTTCTAAAATAATTTATCGGTGGATACGAATAAACCACTACTGTTCATAAGCTCACTAGGAGCACGAAATACCCAATGTCTTTACAACTTGAGTTAGAATGTCTCCTACCTCTTATCCTAATCTGCTTCTCTAAGTTTCCCATTTTAACAAATATTTTCAACTAGGTACTGACTTTTCTTTTTCCTCCAAATGAGAGCAGGAGACAGAGCAGTGAGGAAGCATGTAGTAAGTGTGTGTGTGTGTGTGTGTGTGTGTGTGTGTGTGTGTGTGTGTGTGTGTATACATGTGTGTGTGCACACACGTGTGTATGCCTACCTTGAACCAAACTCTGAGCTACACAGTTTAAAAAGGATCTTATATTGTCATAACAAGTGCTTTTCTCCTTAGATAATGATTATATCAATCATGAAAGTTAAAAAAATTAACACTTCAGCAAATTCCCTTGGTCATCTGAGGAAAGTAAGGTAGAGGTTATACCTTGTTCTGTCTAGTGTCAAAACCTATATCCTTGATTATAGGTATATAATTCTGCAGGATCACTTAAAAATTTTTTCCACGATTTAGCATTTCATCATGGCTACATGTCTTGCCTCTATTTCATGTTTATAGCCTTTATGTTCCCTAAGGAACTTGTAAATGTCTAGAAAGCATCCTATTTTGCTTGGATACAGCAAGCCAGGATGCAATAAGTCAATATGATGGAGGTATGAACAAAATGGGATAGAGTGCGGAAAGGAAAAATAATTAGGAACTGATTCAAGAAGGCAAGCTCCTGTATTGGATAAGAAAACATGTGTACGGTGAAATCCAGAGCATAAAACAGGTCAGTAGAACCCACTGGGGAACCTTGTCTTCAAATCTTTCTTCTGGAATGTTATGGATATATTGCTTCTCACTGTAATCTAGATTTTCTCTATTAACAGAAGTTTTCTGGATGCAGTTCAATGCTCTCACACTCATATGATTATATGAATGTTTTCTACACACCCAAATTCATAATATTAATCAGTGAAGCAGTCCAACAGCTATAAAAATTATTATAGAACAATTAACAAACTTTACTTTCCATAGAAAATAATTATTGGCTCTATTACATCTGGATATCCACTTCTTTCTGATTAAAATGAATAAGATATTTCCCTATATTTGCCAAACTCATGGTCATTCTCGGGAATTACATGTGCCTGGATTCACCATCTCAGCTCATTCAATACTAGGCAGATGATCTTGAACAAATACTTTCACCTCTCTGAATCTCACTGTTCTTATCCATAAAATAACATCTTTTCGGTGATTTGTTAACTGAATGTATCCTATGGAATGTCTAACATAAGATTTGACACACAGAGTTGTTCAATAAAACTTATCTGAGTCAGAGACAAACTTTTGGTGGCAAATAAATCTTGAGACTCAGAATTTCTGGTCATTTTAAATTTTGTCTCTATGCCCATCATTCTGAATTTGGTCATGCCTACCAACAGTATGCAGAACTCAAGGACTCTGTTTAAAAAAAAATGTAGCTTATATTTAGTGATGAGTACCAAACCAGTGATTGGTTTCCCATGATTACATGCAAACACTCATTCACAGACACATCAAGCTGTGCACAAATATTTATTTAACTCCCTCCACATGCTAAGCCCTCTGGGTAGTAAAAAGAGAAATAAGATGCATCCTGTTGTTGGGTGTTTTAAGTCAAGCAGGGGAGATAAGACCCATAAATCACTGGAATGTAAGGTTGAAACAGATAACAGTAGTTACAATTTATGAGACATTTATAGGTACATCTGGTATTTTTCATTCGGCATTTCTGTTTCAGAAATAGGACTTTGTTCTAAGACCTATTTTTCTGACCCTCCTCACTTTCCTACCTTGGCCAGTTGAAGAGGGAGCCTCCCCAACTCTTACATACTCTCAGAAGTCCCAGGTTTAAGATGACAAAACATTGGAAAGGATGCCTATATATGGGTAAGAACATTGATGCACTTTGGATAGAGAGTGCTGAAGTACCGGGGAGAGTGTTGAAATACTGGGGAAGATGCCGAACTATTGGAAGATTGCCACAGTACTGGAGAGGATGCTGAAAGACTGGGAAATATACTTATGTACCATAAGATGTTGAAGTATTAGGCAAAATGCTGAATTATTGGGAAGGCTGCTGAAATATTGGAGGGTGATGAAGCACTGGGGAGGGTGATGAACTACTGGAGAGGGTGTTAAAGTATTGGGGAGGGTGTTGAAGTATTGGGGAGGGTATTGAAGTACTGGGAAGTGCTGAAATAGAGGAGAATGCTGAGGTCCTGGGCAGTACCTTGGGAAGATCACTGATGTGTGGAAGGGTACTACCGCTTTCTCTTCATCCCCTTTCTTCTCAGTCTCCCACAAGACTATGAGTGTCTAACCCATTAGACCAAGTTACCTTAAAAAAAGACAAAGTCAGCCATCTAGATGGGTCTCTCTCTCTCTCTCTCTCTTTCTCCTCTCTCTTTCTCTCTCTCTCTCTCTCTCTCTCTCTCTCTCTCTCTCTCTCTCTCTCTTTCTCCTCTCTCTCCTCTCTCTCTTTCTCTCTCTCTCTTTCTCCTCTCTCTCTCTCTCCTCTCTGTCTCTCTCTCTGTCTCTCTGTCTCTCTCTCTCTCTCTCTCTCTCTCTCTCTCTCTCTCTCTCTCTGTGGGTCCTGGAAAATAAGATGATTTCTCTGACTTGCAGTGTGAACCCACTCAGGGGCAAGACTCAGGGTCTACCTCCAACCTCTCCCTCTTGCTCTCTTCAGAATTCTGTTTCTGTCTTATTTTAGTCTTAGCCACAAAACCAAATAAATTACTCGGTGGTTCCATAATGTTTGGTCTGTATCTTGATGCTATTACCACAGAAGAGTTGAGTTGGTCAGTAGCCACTGTCACCTTCTGTTTATTGAATGTTTACAAAGCACCAGGAGTTTGGCCAAGTGCTTTGTACACATGATGTTTACAACAACCCTCAAGGGAACTCCCACCTGACCAACACATTTATCTGGGTTCAAAGATTCTGTTCTCAAAGAAGAAAGGTAAATTGACAGTGATTAATGAAGTAAGATTTATGAACATATGAGATGAGATACTAGCAAGGAGAGAGACATGCATTAAGAGATAAAGAACAGTAAAACTTTCAACTTCTATCCTTGTAAAAATCCCTCTGTGAGATAATCTGTTATCACTGCTGCAAAACTTTTTGCTTCTGTGCAGGCTCATGATTACATTTTCTAGGGAAAGGTCAATTCTGTTAAATTCTTAAACATTTTCTGAGCACCTACATAATTTTAGACAAAGCTCTTTATGTGGTAAGCGCCGACTGATAAAAAAGAACCCTTGCTTGGTGTTTGGAAACAACAAATGCTTTGGAAATAGAGAGCTTGAGTTTAATTTCCAACCTTGCATTGTACAGCTGTTTCACCTTGAAAAAGTTAATTTATATTTCTCAATCTCAGATTCATCTGTTTAATTAAACAATAACAATAAAAAACTTGTTACTATCTATGATAACATGTAAAGTTGGCATCAAGCCAGGCCAGATCTGATAGTCAATAAATGGTAGTTACGACGAAAATTTCCTGGATCAAGTGGTACCCAACCCCCTCCCTCTAACTCTTAGGATGCTTGGGAGAAAACAGAATTGATGGTTTCAAAGTCTGGATACAAACTTGCAAAGTAAATAGGAGAACAGACATTAAGCAATAGCAACTCAGTTTTGAATAGCCATCTATAGTTCAATAAATAATCACAGACCCATTTATTTGATTCTCACTGCAATCTTATGTAATGGGAAGTAAATAGTATGTTTTTTATTTTGTTTGTTTGTTTTTCATTTGGAATCTCACTCTTTTCATCCAGGCTGGAGAACAGTAGCACTCTCATGGCCACCACAACCTTGACTCACTGGGGTTAGGTGATCCTTCCACCTCAGCCTTCCAAGTAGCTGGAACTACACATGCACGCCACCACATCCAGCAGGTTTTTTGTGATTTATTGTAGAGATGAGGTCTCACCAAGTTGCCCAGGCTGGTCTCAAAGCCTCCGATTCAAGCAATCCTCTCGACTCGGCCTCCCAAAGTGCTGGGATTACGGGCTGTGCCATGGTGCCTGGCCTTAGTATGCTTTTTAATTATTTTCAGAGGCTCAAAAAACTGAACAGCATTTCCCAAGATCACAGAGTTTATAAGTGGCAGAGCTGAGGTCTAAATGACACTGCTAATTCCATGGTTTTTAGCCAAAGGTCAATCCATTCAAGCCAAGGAATTTGCAATTGTATCAGTTTTCCTGTCTCTTGTATCAGTTCTTCTGTCTCCTGTTTGTGTATCCTGGGTCACATTAAAAAAAAAACAAAACTCATGTCAAAGTACTGGGTGGAGAGTCAGAACAAGGATTTTAAGGCTAAGTGGGAGTCAGACTTACAGTACAGCCTGCTTCTCCTTTAGTTAACTTTGTAGGAGCATCTGTTCACTCTGTGGCCCCGGGGTCTGGGTAGACAACAAGAGATGATATGACTGACAACATTAGCTCATGTTATGAGCAATCAGAGACCTTTCCAGATCCGTGACGATGCCCCTCCTGGCAGGCTAGGCTGGATTCTGCATGTGCCATGCAAACAGCAGAGTTCTCAACGGAAGCCAGGACAGCATGGCCCCACTTCCTCACACTTCATTAACTGTACTTCTATTTTTTTTTTTTTTTTTTTTTGAGTTGGAGTCTCACTCTGTTGCCCAGACTGGAGTGCAGTGGCCACTCCCGGCCACCGCAGCCTCGACCTGCTGGGCTCCGGCAATCCTTCCGCCTCAGCCTTCAAAGTAGCTGGAATTACAGGTGTGCGCTACCATGCCCGGCTAATTTTTTTTTTTTTAATTTATTGTAGAGATGAGGTCTCACCAACTTGCCCAGGCAGGTCTCGAACCTGCAGGCTCAGGCAATCCACTCACCTCAGCCTCCCAAGGTGCTGGATTATAGGCTGAGTCACCGAGCCCAGCTTGTACTTCTATTTTTGCATTGCCTTGTTTCCATTTGGTGTGAGAATGGAATCTAACCCTGGGGTCAGAGGCATTTGTGTCAGTGGCAGCCAAAAACTCATATGCTTCAGTGCAGTAATTTTTTTCTTTAATTTTTTTTTATTCAGAATTCCTTGGTCAAAACATAATCACTCAGATTCCCTAATGGAAGAGAATATGACAGTGGCGTGGTTTGTCTAAATATTGCTGGATCATGATACTGTATTTTGTCCTTCCTTCCTTCCTTATTTTCGCATCTTTAGTTTTGTTTAGTGAATATTAACTCCGTCTTATGCACTCTACCAGGTTCTGAAGTATAGAGAATACATATCCTCTCCTTAAGTTTCTGATAGACTGTTGAAAAAGTTAGGCATAGGTACATCAAAACAAATTGTTACACAGTGCAAGTAGGATAACAGAGGTTGCCAAGCATATTATGTGGAAGCTCAGAGCAGCAAGATTTCAACTTTCACTAGGGAGAAAGAATCAAGAGAGTTGGAGGACAGAAAGACATTCAGTCTGGAGTGTGCAAGCACAGATGCAAGTATGTGCGGGAACAGCAAAGGAAAGTGAAAAACACACAGGTTGTCCTGTACAGCAAGTCAAAGGGCCTGAGAACTAGCTTTGAGCTGGAGGGTTTTATGGGGCGGCTGTCATCAGGGCTGGGCTGCAGGAAAGCGATGGTGTTAGTGTAGACAGTGGGTGAGAGTGGGTATGACACAGAAGCCCCTTTAGACACTAGGGCAGTTGGGGTAGTGAGAATGAATGGGCCAGGGAAGGGCTATTTTTCTTTTCAGTCTATGGACCCTGGAAAGGTCATCTTTAATCCACCATCCCATGTCCTTCAATATAATTAAAAATAAGTACAATATTAAACCATCAATGAAAAACACATATGATAAACTAAAATGTCTTTCTAGACCTTTTTTTTCTGAACTAGATAGATCTATACAACCGCACTGAAGTCACACCTTTCTCTTTTATTTTTTGAGTCCCTTCTTACAAGTTCTCTAAGCATATGCTTAGAGTGTTGAGAGAGGAGATCCATCCATGCAGGAGACTCCACAGGGAATAAACTTACAATATCATGACTCTTCCACAGCCTTGGAGCTTTAGTCACTTGGGCACATGGGCATGGACAGTAACAAATGAGAGGTGTTGAAGGGACACAGTATGACTGTATGACTGCTTTGTGAGTCTGACATCCTAGGTTGGCTCACACTGGAAGGAGCACATGTGACATTTCTGTATGAAGGTGCAACAGGTGCATGAACCAGTATGGCTCAGTTCACCTTGCACAGCTGACTGTTATCACTCTAATCAGAATGCTAACTCACTCCTCTCTCTTGAGATGATATCTTCTACTTCGTAGAGTTTTTTTTTAAAAAAGATAGTACAGGAAGTGTTTGATGAAGGTGGCTCAAAAGGGCACAGGCGAAAGGAGGTGGGAGAACAAGTTCATTGCCAAGGAGAAGGAAAATGGCAGGCTTTCTTCTTTCCCTAAGGTTGATTCTAGCCTTGCAGTACAGATCATATTATACAAAGTCATTGGCATGCACATCACTATAAATCAAGACACAGGTGCTCATTCTTTGCAACTGTCTACAAATTTCCCCTGAAAGAGAAAACAGGGCTCTGATTCAGAAGCCCAGCTTCTCTAAATGCTACATTGTTTAAAAGTCTGGCCCTAGTGAGATAACTCATGATAGAGGATATCCTCACTTCCTTTAGTCCCCCGCATTACCCTTCACCATCAAACATACCTTCAAGCTACCCTTCTTCACTCCTGCTCACTTCCTAAACTGGAGGTAGTTCAATCATAAAGGGGTCCTGGATATAATGGAATGGAATAATCTCTTCTATAGCAAGAACAGGATCTATCCATCATGTACTCTGTGACTTTCTGAAGACCGTCACCATCTCTTAGTCCATAACTTAAAAGTGTTTCATGACGTAATACTCACAGTGAAAAGTAGGATTAACAAGGCTCTTCCTTTCTTCATTTTGAATTCCAGAACCATTGTGATGTCTCTCGCTCTCTCTCCATTCCTCACTTCCCCTCACTTCTAAGTCTGTTCTCTAATAATGTAAATTGTTTGCATTTCTCTAAATGAGCCATGCTCTTTCCTGCAATATAAATGCTGCCTCTTCCTTTTCCAGAGATAACTCTTTTCTAGTCTTTAAATCTCAGACAGCATCTCCTCCAGGAAGCCTTCTTTGACCTGTCCTAGGCTGGATCAGCTGCCTTTACACTGAACCTTGATAGCACCTTGATTTCTTCTATTACAAACTGCAACTCTGCTGCAAATATCCGCTTCCATTTCCATTCCTGCCACTAGAACTTGAGCTTCTGAGGGAGAAATACTTTGATTATAATATGTGACGGTAGTTACACACATCATCAGTTCAATAACAACTATTTATTGATTTAATAAACCTTACCATATAAAATACAGGCACTTATTATAAAACACGTTTCAATTTCACAACATTGAGAGAAAAAACAATGTGGAACTTTCTACTAAGAAAATATGATTTGTTTTCTAATTGCTGTATTGTTAGCCCCTGACACTTAGTAGGGATAGCAGAGGCTGTACACATTGGCAAACATCCATGTGATCCCCCTCATTTTCAGCCCCCATGAAACCAGGTGAAGTTCTGCCACTGTCTTCCCAGTGGAGCATAAGTCAAAGTAATGTGTCACTTCTGGTAAGAGGCAGTTAAGAGTAAGTTATTCTTTTCCACTCTCTCCTTTCTTGTGTTTAGAAATAAAGGACCCTAAGATGGTGGAGTTACAGGAGTCTCTGCTTCACCACATCTAAAATGAATAGAACAGTGATGGAAACACAAATAAATCACAAAGAATAAGCCATTAAAACCTCGTGTTTTTCCTTTTTCTTGCTGTTGTTGTTGTCCTTGTTCCTCCACTATCATCTATATTATCTTTATTAATATGTCAAAAAACTTGAACAATTATAATGCTATAAGAAAGCAATTGGCAGTAGTGGGAAACTGTCAGGGGATGGGTGTGGATTGGCAATTGAGGAAACTGCTAGGGAAGGGAGGGGCATACCTCATCAACAAGGGTATCTTCAATGTTTATATACCTAACCCTGAATTGTATACCACATCTTTATCATAAATAATTTTTAAATAGGTCAAAATAAGGGTTTTATAAATAATTTCTTAAATTCAAAAATTAGAATGTTGGCCAGGAACAGTGACTCATGCCTGTACTCCCAGCACTTTGGGAGATGGAAGCAGGTAGATTGCTTGAGCCCAGGAATTCGAGAACAGCCTATGCAACGTAGCAAAACCTCATCTCTACAAAGAATAATTTTTAAAAAGTCAGGTGTGATGGTGTGCACCTGTAGTCCCAGCAACTCAGGACGCTGAGTTATAAAGATCACCTGAGCCCAGAAGATCGAGGCAGCCATGACCTTACTCCAGCTTGGGCAACAGAATGAGACCCTGACTAAAATAAATAAATAAAAATAAAACAAAAAATACTGCCATGTTAAAGACAGATAAGTACATATGATTTAGCTTTAGAAACTAATAAGTGCTGTGCAAAAGCAAAGAGTTTATTTGATGACTGCAATACGCCATCTATTTTAATCCTCACAGCTCCAGTTGGTATCATTTCCATGTGCAGGTGAGGAGTCTTAGCTTTGGTGAGTTTGAGAGTCTTGTTCAAATTCACGTGCATGCAACTACTTAAGTGGTAGAATTTAAATTCTCAACAAATCCTTTAGTGAGAAATCCAGACTTATTTCCAACTAGTCTGGCACAAAAGACAAGACCTCCTCAGATGCAACTGTGGGTGCAGCCCTAATCTGACTGCAGGTGTTCTATAAGTCATATCCTTTTTTAGACCCTGAGTGCCCAGGAGATTTTTGCTTAGTTCCCACATGACATTGGTTTGAAAGATAAATGATCTATTAACAAATATGTGTCACGTGATCATTTTGCCCTAGGTTGTGTACTAGGCCATTAGTTACCAGGATAGGCAATACTTCAGAATAAGACAGATGCGTTTCTAATGAAACATTAAATCTAAAATTTGTTAAAAATGAACAAACCATCGCCAGTAATATGGAGATTGCAGGCCAAGTGTGTCAGACAGTTGAGTAGTTCAGAATTAAGGTTTTTGAGTCAGCCTGCCCTGTTCAAACTCGGCACCAATTAGATGTCTTACCCAAATATTGTGAATCTCAGATACTTTGCATGCAAAACGGAGACAATGCAACTACCTACATTTATTCTGCTGTTGTGAGGATCAAGTGGATAATTGGTGTAAACCTCCAAGAGCAGCTACTACCTAGTCAGCCCTCAGGAAACGTTATCTGCTGATCAAGTTGTTACGATTTCTGAGAAGTTCATGGTATTACACTAAGGGAATAAACTTTATGCAGTCAGGAAAACTTCTGAAGAAATGACCTTTAAAGTCAAATCTGGAGAAAGGGTGGGATTTAGCAAGTGAAGAATCTTGGGATGTTTTCTAGAGCACTCCAAGCAGAAGGACCCGCATGAGTAACAGCACTAGGCATCAAAGAGATTGGTGCAAATAAAGTATGCCTGTGTGGCAGAGGCATAAAGACTATACAGAGTATGTGGATAGGTAGGTGGGGGCAAAGTTATGAAAGGGATTTGAAGCTCAGTTACAGTCTTCAAAAGGTATTCTAGAATCATTGTGATTCTGCTCTCTCCTCTCTCTCTTCTTCTCCCTCTCCGTCTCCCCTCCCCTTCCCTCTCCATTCCACACCTCCCTTCACTTCTATGTCTGGTGCAAGGAAAGTCACTAAAAGACTGTAGATTTGCTTTAGATAGTCAGCATCTGATTTTGGATTTTGCAAGGTAGGGAGGCTACCATTCTTGGTTTGACAGGTTTAAGCTTCCAGGCAGTTCTTTAATAAGTAATGTTAATTAGTATATTGCCAAAATAGATACTCAAATTCTACCATGTCCCATTTCTCCATAACCAAGATCCTAGTACAATCCAAGTTCTCTTCTTAATTTTCACAACAGCCTATTCAGCTGCTATTTTTGTTTTCCCTGATGCCACCCCCACTCCACCCAACAGCTTAATATCCTGTACTCAGCAACCAGAGTAATCTCTCTAAAGCATAATCAGATTATGTCATCCTCTGCTTAAAACCATCTAATCATTTTCCTTTTCACTTAGAAGAAATATCAAAAATCCTTACCATGATGAACACAGTCTTACATAAACTAGATTTTCTTTTCTTTTTTTTTAAAATCATTTCAGTTTCAATTTAAACATTTTTATCTAGGGGAGATTTTTTCTGACAACTCTAGGTAATGCAACATGGTACCTCCCCTCCCCATAAAACAAAAGTCATTGTTCTCTCTATATAATTCCTGGTGTGATTTTTAAAGACTTTATCAGTACCTGAACATGTCTCCTGTGTTCATTTGTCCCTGTGTTTGTTATTTTTTCACTCCTAGAAGATAAATTCCATTGGGCAGGAATTCTGTCTGCCTGATACACCATTGTGTCCTCAGCACAGGAAGGAATTTGTGGCAGAAACTAGAGAAGAATAACTGGTTTTTGTTACAAACTAAATGTGTCATTCTTCCAATCAACATTTATTTTTCCAAATCGATGTGTGTTCACCATTACACAAGTTTTAGAACTCCATGCACCACAAGATTGCCAGATAATGTGACACTGTGCATATGCCAAATCCCAGAGCCTTTTGGGTCTGAATCACATATGGCTATCACTGCTACTTCTAGTGACCATTATCATCGTTATCATAAATCTTCAAACTTGATGTTCAACAAAACTCTGCTACAAAAACAGCTGTCTCTATGGAATACATTCCATGTGCTGAGTACTCTGTCACTTTTTTGATCTTCAGAATGAGTGCAGGCTGACACCATTTTCCTTATTTTTCACATGAAGAAGTACTGGCTCCGAGCTCAGAAAGTTTAAATGACTTATTCAAAATCATGTAGCTAATATGTGAGGGAGTGCATTTCAAGCCCAAATCTGTTTGACTCTAAATACAGCGCTTTCCACAAGACAACTCTGCCTCTACCATTTTATTCAAAATCTTCTCTGCGCCTGAGTATCGGCTGGCTCTCCAGAAGCCAGCTCTGCATCATCCTTTGGATCTTTAGGACTCGCTACAGTCCACTCTTTCTTTCTGCAAAACTATGATAGGAATTGATTTCTGAATCCTCACTCTTGGCCACTCTGTGCCGAATTCTCAACACAATCTCTTATCATGAGGCCGTAAATCAAGTCCAATTCATTTCTCATTCCAAGTGGGGAAAGATAAGAATATGTTTGTTTAATCCAATTGGTGAGATCAGGTTATTAAGGCAAATTCACTGAAAAGCTCTCACTATCTACATGTGATTTTTTGTTGTTGTTGTCTACAGTAAGTACTTACTGCTTTAATTTTAATGGAAAAGATTTGAAGCTCAGACAATTCAGTCTGGGTATGTACAGTCTGTAGAGTGAGAGAATGGTAGGACTCTGCTTGCCCTTCCCTTGCAAAGATTCTTTAATAGATATTAAGAGATCTTGAAATGAGCGTGATAGAGAACGGCTTTCTGCTTGCATCATGTTAACCATATTAGATCCCACAGCATTAAACGTGCTTCTGGAATAACGCTAATTATAAGCAAAGAGCTGCAGATTTGAGTTAAATCTTTGACATTTCAAAAAAAATATTCGAAAAACATGCCTCACATTTTTCTCCCTTGTCAAACAAATTGGTATTCTGTTGATCTTATTTTGAAATATCTTGCAATTCAAACCATTAGAGAGAGAAAACACTTATTTGTCATCAGTTTCCTATGATGCTTAGATGTGCTCTGTCAAAGATGATTTTTCAGACATAATCCATTCATGTGAGAATTGCTATTTGTGTTAATTAGTATGTGACAGCTTGGATTTCTCTAGAGGGCCTCCTAATTCTTGTGGCTTATTTAAAGGGGCGAAATAAATCTATTGTACAGTAATTGAGACATGGGTCTAATATTTCTTCTGCTGGACCTCTTGCCCTAAGGGGTTTTGTAAGATGTTTATCTCAGATATGGTCAAAGTGTATTTTCGTTTGGTCAAGCTTTTTTTTTTTCCCCTCCCCTCAAGATCTATACAGCTTGTCTCTTATATGCACTTTTGAAGTCGAAAACTATTTGACAGCTGAAAGGTTTTTTTCAGCATTTTGCAGTGAAGCATTGCCTGAATTGTCATGAGGCTCTTTATACTCTTTATTTATACCATTAGTGTGAAGTTTTTGGTGGTTTACTAGCTAAATATTCATGTATTTGCTGTCCCTGATCCACGGAGGATATTGCCCCTGTAAAATTTTAAAAAAGAAGAAAGACAGACAAAAAGAAAACAAACAAAAAAATTCTAAAGCACATTCAGCACAAACGCTTCTTAATATATTATTATGAATCTGTGTTTCTATGTTGATGACAACTATATGAATATTCATGTAGTTTTCATCTGTATAAATATTTAAGTTCAATTAGTAGATACCATCAAGTTGATAATAATATTCGTCTTTTTCTTTACTCTCTATACATCTGCCTTCCTACACCCTTAATATAAAAGACCTCTAGTCTCTATAACTGAAAAAAATCTCATTATATTCCAAGACCCAAATTCCTCCACAATGCCTTCTCTATTTCTCTAGCACAGCAATATATACCGTTTCGCAGGGGGAAAAAAATTTCAGGCACCTTTATCACATTCAAAAGTGAATTTACAGTTAATTGCTTGCAGGTCTTCCTACCTGACAGTCGAGTTTACTATTCTTTTATTAATTTATTTTTTCATGGAATAATATATGGAATTAATCAACTTTTGTATGAGTTCTATACAGGTACTTTTAACTTTGTTTTTCTACTGGATGTTCCAAAAAATTTTAGCATACTTATTAATGCCTTTATTTTATACAGAAGAAAAAAACTGAAAACCAAGCCTCAGAAAAATTAGATAACTTGTCAAAGGTTATACTTATTATAAGCTGCAGTGTTAAGACTATAACTTAGGTCTTTATGACCCAAAAGTCCACATTGTATGGATACTCTGCCATGTATAGAGGATATATTGTTCATTTTCTCTGTTTTGGTCATGCTGTAGGTCATGATCAATGTGTTTTGTAAATAGGTAGTTAGATGTACTGTTCATTTTTCAGTGGATGACACAGAAGAACATAGATACTTCCTGTCTGACTCTAAGGAATTATGTTCTAGCCTAAGACTGACCTATTGCTTCCTCCATAAATCTTGTTTGTTGAATTTATTCATATTCCAGAAGAAATAATACCATCCAAAATTAAAGACACTTAAACACAAGAAAACATATTACTTTTATTTGGAATGATAGATTTACAATTGGCTACTATGACAGTCAGCTGAAAGTAAGGTACCAGGCCCTGCTAAATCAATTATCTGTATTTTCTTTTCTTCTTTTTAAAATTTTTATTTTAAAGACGTGGGTTATAATTTAGCGTTAGGTATACAAATGGTCATTGTATAGGTAAAGTTTGGGCCTCACACTGGTCCCCATTTCACCTGGTTTGAGATCAGGTACCCTTACTGATGAAGTGTGCTTCCTCCCTCCCACCCCTGGCAGTTTTCCACTACTGCTGATTCGTTTCTTATCGCATTATGATAATTGTTCAGAGTCTGCTTATGTGAGTGAGAACATGTAGTACTCAGTTCTTTGTTTCTGTGGTAGATCACTGAGTATTATAGATTCAAAGTCCATTCAAGTTGCTGTGAAGTTCATAATTTTGTCCTTCTTTATGGTTGTGTAATATTCCATCATGTCTATGTACCACATTTTAAAAATCCAGTCCACTTTTGATGGGCAGCATGGTTGGTTCCAAGCTTTTGCTATTGTGAATAATGCTGCAATAAGGATGCGTGTGTAGCATCTTTTTCACAGAGTGATTTGAGTTCCTCCAGGTATATTCCCAGAAGAGGGATTGCTGGGTCGTATAGAAGGTCGATTTTTAGATCTTTTAGGAATCGCCTCACTGTTTTCCATAGAGGTTGTGTTAGTTTACATTCCCACCAGCAATGTAGAAGTGTCCCGTTTTCTCCACATCCTCTCCAGCATCTGTTGTTCTTTTGAGTTATTGATAATGGTCATCCTGACTGGAGTGAGATGGTCCCTCAGTTGCATTTTTCCCAGCACTCTCACCTCTGATGCTTCAGCACAATTATGACAAATGTGTTGTCCACACTTCAGGACGCAGTCAAAAAAGGGAAATCTGATCTATAGTTCCTGACCTCAGTTAAAACAACCTGTTTTTTTCCTGTGGTCATTTTCATAGTATTTTTGCAATTTAATTTTATTTTTAGCTCAATAATATATAATGTCTCTTCTCTGTGTTAATCTATATTGTAGCGATGTTCACTTCTGCATGGTATTCCAATGAAAAAGTATTCCACAATTAATTAATCAATCTTACAGTCAGAATACCTTGTTTTGTTATTTTTCTTCTGTTTATCTGTTCGGTATCCTTTCACTTATTATGCAAATATTTTTTGAGTGCCTATTCTGTGCCAAGTACTATTTTAGGCAATTAGGAAATAGCAATAAAGAAATGAAGTGGTGCACTCAGAAAGGTTATATTCTAGAGTGAAAAAACAAATAAAATAAATGTGAATGCACATTATGTCCGACGTAGAAAAAAACAAAGCAGTATGGGAAGCTAAGAATAGTTGTATAGGATAGTGTCATTATTTTATAAGACTTAGCTAGGAAAATTATCATTGATAAAATGAGAATTTTAGTAGAGACCTTTATCTGGTGCTTTCCAGAGAAAAAGTATTCCAAACAGAATGCAAAGACCTTCAGTTTGTAGGGTTTTAGAACGTTCAGGGAATGGCAAGTAGGCCACTGCACCTGGACCAGAATAACTGGGGAGAAAGTTGTAGGAGGTAAAGTCAGAAATGTTGTAGGATCTTATGAGGAAATTTGTTCAGAAAAGTGACAGGAAAAGAATTACTATTTAATAGAATTACACTGGCTGCTGTGTTGAGTATGAAAATTAAAGATTTAATGGTGAGTCACGGAGTCTGAATGGAATGTACTGGAGACTCAAGTTCAAAGGTGGTGGTAGTTTAGACTAGGGTAGCGAGAAATAATCTAATTATATAAATATAATAGTATATTTACGTATTAGGGAGTAAGATTTTTCACATCTCCCTGTGTTTCTGCTGACACTGACTTTACACTTGACATGTGACTATTTTGGCTAACAGGATAGTAGCAAATTAAAGTAAATAAGAGATTAAAAACTTGCTTGTGTGCCTCTTCTTTCTCATCATCATGATATCAATATGCCTGGACTAACCTATTGAGGTATGCGAGAGATGCAGAGAGGTGAGCTATTCATGCCAAAGTCACCAAGGCTAGCCACCAGCTGAACACATACACATGAAGGAGCCCATGAGATAAACCAAGTCAGGTCCTAATAATCAAAACGGTTCCATTAATCTATAGGCTTGTGTAAAATAATAAGTGATTACTGTTTTAAGTTTTGAAGTAGTTATACAGCATTAGCTAAGTAGCTTTTCTGCTTACTTTTCTTATTTATAGAAACAGAAAGTAAGGTCAATTACTAAGAATGGAGATCAAAGAAGAAGTATCAGGATTTTGAGGAGTGAAGAGAAGGTATAAAATATCCATCTAGGAGAATGAAAGAGAACAATATAAGAACCTTAGGAGAATTTTGTAGTATCAATAATTGATACAAATATTCTGGTTAGGAGTAATGGTTAAGAACGTAACAGGAGATAAGACTATGTAATTGTGTGGTCATCATACATATTGGGCTACATTAGGTAGGTGAAGAGGAGGCAGAGACTTGGATTTAGTCAGGTTGGCTATGTTTTGGTTTTTGAAAAAGGAGAACTTATCAGGAATCTGCACACACTTATGGTAATGGGTGACAAATATTTTAGGTTGTGAGCCAGATTCTCTGTTGTGACTGAACTCTGCTATTGCAGCAACAGAACAGTCATAGAAAGTGTGTAAACAAAAGTGCATTGTTCTGTATTTCAATAAAGCTTTATTAACAAAACAGGCAGCCAGCATCAGTTCTAGAGAACTAAGGGTGTCTGATGCTGGTCATCTGTTTTGTAAATAAGATGACGTTAGAAAAGTGCATAATACATCAACACACAAACACATGCATATTTGTACCAATTAATGTGTGCTGGAGTGTTAATTCCCTTCTTTACCCAAATTTGATTACATAGACTGTCATTGCAATCATTCTCTTCTACAACTCAAGATCATATTATACATCACTGTGTTTCATTTATATTTGTGGTCATGGAAAATGACATTTTTAAGAATGTAAGTCTCTGGGTATTAATACAAATATGAAACCCCATGGTGATTTGGATCTTCCTTATGTAGCATGTATTTGCAAATGGCTTAAAGAGAAGGTCTCGATGCCAGCATGTCTCATATATAGAAGCCAATTAATATTTTATTTTGCCTCTAACGCAAACAGTGTTGTCAGCATTTTTAACACTAATATAAAAATATCTGTTCATTCTCAAAAAATTTTTAAACATAAAAAGTGACAAAAAGTAAAATAAATTTATTCTAAGTCCCAGAACACAGCATTGTCAATATTTGATTATCATATGTGTGTGTATACTCAAGTACACACACGCAAACACTCTCAATAGATATTACATAAAATATAGATGTTGCTGTGCTTTATAAGGAGGGACTATCTGGAACAAACAGTTCTATAACTGCATTCTATTTATTTGTAAAGCCTAATGACACTTAGCTTGATGTGTATTAGATAGTATTTTTTCTTCCATCAGGTTAGTGCTTCAGAATATGTCAAGGTAATTATAAGAGTATGCATGGATCCTGGGCAGACCTAAGAAAAATTCTTATACTTCTAACTTATCAGCTAGGAGATAGTAATAAGAAAGTTAATGGTTGAGATTTGTTGACAGCATGCTAAATTCCAGGCATTGCTTTGAGCACCTTTCTCATACAGTCTTTTATAAATCTCACAAGGCAGTGAAGTGGTAACATTATCTCCATTTTACAGATGAACACATTGAGATGCTAATACACCAACTCTCAGTTTATTCTCTTGGAAAACAGGGGAACAATATCTTCCAGAGAGGGAAAATAATAAACAATAGTTAAGTCTCAATCACTGAGCACTGTACCTGGCCCAGGATGTGTACTCAGGAAATATTTCCTTTCCCTTCTTCTAACAGAGAATCAAGTCATCTCAACTAATACTTCAATCATCTGTGCAACATTAAAAACATTAAAACAAAATTTACCATGAAAAGAGAGGAAGAAAAATCAGGCAGAAGTCAAGATGACATAGTCATTGCTCTCACAACCCTTTGATTTTGCTAGTCAAACAAGGATTCTTATGGAATTAATGCTCCCAGAGGGAATGACTCTGAACGAGACCATTCACATTCACCGACCTTGTCTCCATAGAAAGACAGTCTTCCAAAAATAATACAAAGACCAGAAATACTTTGACTGAAACATACATATACAACTAGATGGTCCCAGAATCATACCCCAGGCAAGTTCTTGAGTGTGTCTCATTTAGGTGCGAGTAGCACCCAGCAAACTCCATAAAGGAATGAGGAGTTGAGGAGGGGAGGGGAGACAACGTATAATGCATCGATGAGCAAGTCATTACCATGGGCAAGTTGAAGTTTATACCACTAAGAACTTTCTTAGAAAGAATGTACAGAACTGTGAGTTGCCGAGTTGAGTTCTCCCATTCTAGGTATGAAGCTGGAGTATAATATACTCACCATCTTCTGTATCATTAGTTAAGTACTATTTTCAAGGATGTTGCTTCCTGGCATTCTTACCGGCCTCTTCCCTGCTTGTGAATGAATCATGCTCAGGTAAACAAAGACCTCAGACAAAGAGTCCTATATATTTGCAGAAAAAAAGACCCTGGATAAGGAAAATATCAGTGATGAAGAGATAGAAGAAATGTAACAACAATCCCTGCTACAGACCAAGGATTAAGATAACATAATACAAAGTGCAGCCTAGAGTATAGCTTCACCACACTAGCATTACAAATATTATTACCAAAGAGGAAAAAACCTTCAATATATGGAATGAGAAAGAATAGCTATCAAACTGAGGGATATGGAGATTCATGGGCATAAGTGTTGGGTTCCTTTCCCTATTTTATTTTATTTTATTTTATTAGCAATATGCAGCATAGTGCTTTTTTTCAGAAAAGGAACTAGGCCAAATGACCTCTCCTATATAAAGAACTTTCATATGTTTCCTATGTGAAGAGTTTCTGAAATGTTTAATAAGTTAAACAAAACATGCTTTGTAGACATAGAGGAGGTGTTAGAAGTATCAACATATCAGAGTCCCTCTTTTTATCATATTTGTTTTTAATAATGATTTCAGTAGTCCAGCTTGCAAGTCTACCACTTCTGATTTCAAATTTTACAGTCATTCCCTACCTTGGATAGTTTACATGTTTATCTGAACTCAAAAGCCCCCCAGGAAGCTTTCGATTACCCAAGTTCTATTTTTGATAAGACAACGTGGTCTTTTTTTTTCCTTTCTTCTATTTTTTAAAGTGTAGTTAAAATATACACACAAGGTAAAATTTACCCTCTTAACTCTTAATTGTATAGTTCGATTATATTAAGTACATACCCACACCGTTGTGCAATCTTCATAACTTCTTTGCCTTGCAAATCTGAAACTCTGTACCCATTAACAATAACTCCACATTTCTTTCCTCTTCCCTGATCTTGGAAACCACCGTTTGACTTGGTTTCTGTGAGTTTACTACTCTAGGAACCTCAATTATGTGGAATCGTATGGCATTTGTCTTTTTGTGACTGGTTTATTTCACTTAACATGTTATCCTTATGGCTCATCTGTGTTCCAGAATCTCTTTACTTGTTAAGGCTGAATAATATCCCATTGCATGAATATACAGCACTTTCTTTCTTTACTCAGTATCAATGAATACTTGCATTGCTTTCACTACTTGTCTTTTATGAGTAATGTGATATGAAGATGGTGTACAGCTCCTCATTTTATTCAGACAAGGAGACAGAAGCTCATCAATATGGATTAAGCAGCTTGCTTGGTTCCAGTAGCTACCTGTGACTGAGCTTGGACTCTGATCCAATTGGCCTAAGTCCAAAGACCATCCTCTTTCCAGTCATTCAATCTTATAATTTTGTTGAACACTTACGATGGCCAAACCCTGTGGGAGATGCTGGGATAGGAAAGTGAATAAAACAGACACATTCCTTCCCCCCTTGTTGTTTATATTCTACTGAAGGAGATGGACAATGAAGTGGGAAACAAAATCATTGACAGTGATCAGTTATATGATTTAAGAAATGACAAGGTTATGGGAGAGAGTAACTGATGAACAGGGATCTTCTTTGCAGGCAGCTCTAAGTACATGGCCCTTGAACAGAGATTCAGAGGACAAAAAGGAGCCAGGAATGAGGGAAGTTAGAAGAGCCTTCAGCAAAAGAAGCAACAAGGTATGTCCCTGAATGAGAGCAGATTTTGCTTAACTGAGGAACACACATGATCGCTGTGTGTCTGGAATATACTGACCAAGAATGGAAAAATGAGTTGAGGATAAACAAGCAGACAGGTGGTGAGTCAAACAGGGAATTTATTGTGAATTCTAAGAGCAACAGGAAGCATTTGAAGGGCTTTGAGTGGCAGAGTGCAGTAATCTGACTCATATTTACCACTCTAACTCTTATACACTATTAATAAAAATCATTAATGTTTGTTGTGTACTTACATTATGTCAGGCAAGGTTTTAAGCATTCATTAACTTGTTAACTTTTACAATACTTTTAAGAACCTATTATTTTTGAGACACAGAGAAGTTAAGCAATTTGCCCAAAGTCACACAATATAACTTGCAAGTAATAGAGGTAAGATCTGACTTTTGAAATTTGACCCAAGTATCCACTCACTTAATAGGGAAGACATAAAGTCAATGAAATATTATGATGCAAAGTTTGTTTAAGTTTGGTTTTTCTTTTGTTTATTCTCCACAGGCTTAGTTCACAGAGCCTTCTAGATAGTAAACAGATAATACCATCATAGGGTTGTAAAATATTTTCTAGTCATTGCGTTTAATCCTGTCGACAGCCCTGTGAAATAACAGCTATAAATTGACTCTTGCAGTACACATTGGTCTGCAGAAGGGACCACCTCTTCCCAGATCAAACTCTTCTTTTCGGGTAGAGGCAGATCTGTTAAGTTCACACCACTTGTTTCTCTTTCTTTTGTCTCACTCATTGCTCTTGTGCAGAAGTCTAGAGACATGCTATTGGCATGTATACAAGAAGAAACTCAAGACTGCTTAGCCCATGCATTTTATCTCCTCTTTTTCTTGGCTGCTGGCTTCCAACAGATAGCTGAAAGTCTCAGTTGCTCTCAACCATGTGGAAAACTTGACAACAGATGCCAAAAGAAGGCTGCTAGTCCAGGAGTCTAGTGACCAGGGAAATGGATATGAGATAGAAGCCTAACTATCCAACTCTATAAACTGAGATCTACAACTATTTTCTAGCATGAGTGGTAAAGGATATATTTTGACACTGTCATTCAAATCTATATTTGTTTTTCTTATCTCTCAACTGGTCAGAAGGGAAAAGAGGTATTGCATTTGCTGCTCGCTCAACCCAAACACTGGTCATATAATAGTTACTTAGTAACTTCTGGGTCAGTACTCCTATTTTCCAGAGGTTCAAAGACCTCTTTAAAATCACCCAGCCCATCAGAGAGTTGAGTTTGGAGCCCATGTCTTCCGTGCCTCCAGGAGATCAGTGAATCAATGAATGAAAAGTCATATGTAGAGATCTTGGCCTGTCAAAGACCCATCCGTGCATCCGTGCCCACAACAACAACACCTGTCTTGGAAAGTCTCTCAGAGACAGAGCCCTCCCCTCTAAGCTTCAAGGGTTTTCAGCAGGTCAGTGGCGCCTCCGCTCATGACTCCACACAGACCAATGTCAAGCTCTGGGAACCGTTCTCTCAGTTTGCCTAGCCAAGAGCCATGATTGCTTCAGGCATCACTAGTCATGTGTCGAATCTGCAATCAATAATTCAAGCAGCTGAGAAGATGAGTGTCGTCTATTTTGCCCAAGCACTGCTTGTTCTGCATTCCCAGGGCTTCAACCTTCTGCAGTCATGTGAAGGCAACTGTTTCCTTGTCAGGTGGGAGCAGGCAGTCTAAACAAGGAATGACATTTCCTCTCCTGCAAGAAATAAGCAAAAATAAACACCCTCAATGGTGGATGACATCAGATCACACAATAATATTGTCCAAAGGTCAGAAGGTGGAGCCAAATGTCAAATGCTGGGAGGAAAGATTGCTTTTCTGATGTGGAAATTTGTGGACTCCCCTGATACCTTATATGCTACCAAACGCTTGATTGCTGTAAAGATCATAGACTCAGAAAAATCTTGATTTGGCTTCATCTCTTGACATTATTTTTTCCTTGTTCCTTTTTTAACAGAAGAAGTGGAAAATAGGCTTCAATGTCTAATGAAACTAATCCTTGGAAGTAGGTTAATCCAAAGCTGCTTTCACCATTAATAAGAAGTGGATGTCTAAAATGTTATCTGATTACATTTTTAAGTTTTTATTGAAAGAATAGTGAGGCAAAAGATTAGGTTGTGATTATACTCTACTTCTAGACTAATTAAGAAAAAAGCAACAGCACAAGCATGGTATTTGAAAGGCATCTAACTGTATTTCTTCAGCATAGAGCATATAATGATATTTTCTACCTGATAATTTGTTATGACTCTGGATTATATAAGCTAAAGTGCTAAAGTTATTTTTCACAATCTTAACTCTCCCCACATTTTTATCTTGTTGGCACCATGTTGTACAAAAATACCAATAGTCCATTCTTGAACAACCTCAGGAGTACAACATATAAGACTTACATTTAACATTCTAAATTTATTTTCCACAATAGCTTCCTCATCTCCATATTCCTCTCCATTTGGCATCTCCGAAGTAGAATATGTGTTTGGTTGGTTTTGTTGCCTAAAGTGCGCGTTGGGTCACCAGACAGCAGCCTTAATGTGCATTTCAGCACAATTTCCCTGAGCAGATATTGACCTCTGTCTTCCTTTCCTGTTGCCAGGCATCCCTAGTATTGGAGTACCACCTGAACATCAGATTTGACTGGAGCCCAGAAACAATGAGCTTCACTTTTTGCTGCCCCCTCCTCCCCCAAAAAAATCACTCTGAAGAGATGACTTAACACAATGGCAGTCATTCACTTTGTTTATGAGTCTCTTTCTCTCTCTCTCTCTCCTCTCTCTCTCTCTCTCTCTCTCTCTCTCTCTCTCTCTCTCTCTCTCTCTCTCTCTCCTCTCTCCACTTGGTGATCTTAGAGTGGCTCCCAGAGTACCACCAAGTGTCTTCAGAAAAATCTACAGGAGCCACATGGCCTCTTCTAACCTGGCCTTGGAAGTACATGGAGTCACTTCTGCTACATCCTACTAGTCAAGGAAGTCACAAAACCTGTCCAGGTTCTAGGAGAAAGATATTATCTCTTGATGCAAGGTGTGTTAATGAATGTGTGGGCATGTTTTAAAGCCACCACACATAGTCTCATTTGCTGAATGTCTTCTACGCCCACCCAGATGCTACACTGAACACTGTAATAAGCTAATGCACTCCTTTTAACAGTCCCATTGGAAAGTCTATTTCTCACTTTAGAGAAAAAAAGTAAGATGCAGCATTGTTAGATAGCTTCACAGAACTAGGAAGTGGTAAATCCAGGACTTGAAGCTAGGCCCATCACTGTACTATCAGTAGCATCCCAGTGGAATCACAATGCCTAGCATACTGTGGACTCTCAGTATACATATGGCCAATGAATGAGTGAATGAATAAACATAGGATTTCAAATCCTGTGCTCCTAAACATTCAATATTACCTAAATAACTTAAAATATCATGTATTGGGCTCTAGATCCTGCTTTTATATTTCCAAATGCTGACCCAGATCTTTTATTTCTCTATTTATTCACACAAATATATGACCAGCACAGATTTATCTTAGATTTACTATGGCCCAGACACTTTGCGAGGTGCTAAAGATAAGCCATGGATAAGCCCAAGTTGTCTTTTTCATTACTGAGTTTACATTGTAGAGAGGAAGATGGCATTTAAAGACAATGATCTCCTGAGTTAATGACTTATATTTGTGATAATTACTCCAAAAGATACTGTTGGGGCTGTGAGTCAAACATAATTGTTTTACCAAAATAATAGAATAATAGTTACAGGGCATTTCATTATTACAGACAAAGGTCAGACGTGCCTTCGATTATCCTGACTTGATCACCTTTGCTCATGATATCAGACTTCAATCAGGGGGGTTGACCAGGTATTACGTGCTTCACAGTCCGAAATGCTGCCTGTGGTTGTCTGATCTAGGACCATTTCATTATTATATTGTGATTATAGTGTCATGATTAATCAATCTAATTGATCATTTGTTAAAACATGGTTTCTCAGCCTTGCATTGATGACATTTGGGCAGAATGATTCTTTGTTGTGGGGACTGTCCTGTGCATTGTAGAAAGTTTAGAAACATCCTCTGCACACCAGATGCCAGTAGTACACCCCTCTCCTATTGCAACAAAATTTTCCACAAACATTGCCAAATGTCTCCTTGGGGACAAATCTGCCCCTAATTGAGGACCGTAGAGTTAGAGGCAAAGTCAAAGACCTTTACTTCTTTGTTGTAAGACCTTAGACAAGTCACTTAACCTCCCAAGGTTCAATGATGCCATCTATAAAATAGGAAGAAGCACAGTGATTTGTTTATATGGATTTTTTTGTTTTTTTTAGTTGGAGTCTCACTCTGTCGCCCAGACTGGAGTGCAGTGGCTGTTCCCGGCCACAGCAGCCTTGACCCACTGGACTCCAGCGATCCTTCCACCTCTGCCTTCCATGTAGCCAGAATTATAGGCACGTGCTATCATGCCTGGCTGATTTTTTTTTTTAATTTTTTATTGTCTCACCAAGTTGCCCAGGATTTTGTAAAAAAATACAATCATTTTAGTTAGCATTTACTAAGTTCTTGTTATTCTCTAGGTACTATTTTAAGTGTTTCATGCATTAACCTTCTGAATTCCCCCATAAATCTCATGATGTAAGTATGATTATTTATTTCCACTATATAGATGAGGAAGCTGAGAACATGTAAGCAATATGTCCAAGGTCACAGAGGTGATCTGTGAAATAGCTGAAAATTGAACTCCTGAAGTCTGACTCTAGATCTCATACACTGCCCCCCTATATTCTCCCCCCTCATGGTCTATAAGGTGCTTTGAAGAGAGGACCTGCACTTTCTAGCCACAATATGCACCATTACCTTCTTATTCCCAATGGTCACTGCTTGCCTCACAGATAAATCTATAAGAGTTATAAAAAAAATTAGGTGATAAAGTAAAATATGACTTTAATGGAAAAACTGACACCATTAAAGATACAGATTTAAACAGGGACCATTACCTGTATTCAAGCTTCTCAAATCTACCATCGACTTTCCCGCTGTAATCATAAGTCCTAAACTCTCTCTCTTTTTTTTTTTTTTTGAGTTGGAGTCTCACTCTGTCGCCCAGACTGGAGTGCAGTGGCCACTCCTGGCCACCGCAGCCTTGACCTGCTGGGCTCCAGCGATCCTTCCACCTCAGCCTTCCAAGTAGCCGGAATTACAGGCACGCGCTACCACGCCCGGCTGATTTTTTGATTTATTGTAGAGATGAGGTCTCTTTGCCCGGGCGGGTCTCGAACCCGCGGGCTCAGGCAATCCACTCACCTCAGCCTCCCAAAGGCGCGGGATTACAGGCTGAGCCACCGAACCCAGCCTAAACTCTCTCTACTACATTGCAGAGGCACTGGAGGGTCGTGCACACCAACAGCAGCATATGTCTGCCTGGTTGGTCAGAGGTAATCAGTAAACGCACCCAGTCACCGAGGAGCATAACTCTCCACAGCTTTTGAGAAAAAGTTTAAAGGAAGGGAGAGTAGAGACAAAGAGAATCAGTTAAAGAAGCTGCTGCAGTTTCCCAAAGAGGAAGGGAAATCTCAGTTGGGGTAGTCACAGTGGGTTGTCTACAAAGCGGAGGATCTTGCAAGCTGTGAGATTTGGAAAGCTAAGTCATATTTCTGAGCCTCTGTCTCCTCATCTACAAAATGATGATAATGGTATTCACATTTCCAGATGCTGTAAAGATTAAACAGGATCAAATCAGAGAATACATATAACATTGGATAAATTCCTCAATTAATTTCAGCTGCAATTGTAATTACCGTACTCTTGCGCATAGAGAAGTTCTGAAAAACGGGTAGCTATTTTCTCATCCAGTGCCCTTCTCCGATGCATCCAGCTTCTTCCTTACTGCCCTAAGGATAATGTTATTGTGAACATTGACCTAATAAAGATGCACAGAAATGGCTTTTCAGACACTGAATCAATGCAAAGCAAAACAAAACCCAAAAAGGCAATGCAATTCTCTTTCATGTTCTGCAAGCTCCACTGGGATTTCCTTTCCAAACGAAGACATTCTATTTCTGCTCCCGGAAATAAAGATATTGGAAATAAGAAAGTCCCCCCTTAAGATTTGCTACTGAGTAGCTCAACAGTTTTTCCATTTTATTTTCTCATTTTCCCACATATCATCTGACTTATATTCATTCTCTTGTGTTCTCTTGCCAGGAATAGTTGAATATACTTAAAGAAGAAAAAAACAGCCATTCAAACCAAAGCATCCAAACCTAACAAATATTGTTTTTCCCTTCAACTTATTCAAACAGCGGATATTATTGTGCACCTACTATGTGCCTAGCACTGAGCAGAGATTTATTTTTAAAAATATGTGTGCTCTTACAGAGCTTCCTCTCCAGTGATGGTGGGAGTTGGAGTAGACGCAGGTAAACAAATAAATGATATCATTTCAAACAAAACTTTAGGCTATTCATAAAATAAAAAGTGTTTAGTGGTAGAGAGTAATGAGAGGAAGGCCAGGGAGGACTGTCTGCAGAGGTGGTATTTGAGTTTAAACGTAAAGGCATCACAATGCAAGCCATGCAAAGCTCTGGGAATGGCACTCCTGGGACACAGAACAAGGGAAGCCCAGGAGGTGAGAACCTGTAGGGAGTCTTTGACTGGAGTATGGCTGGGAAAGAACGAGAAAGGGCAACCAGGTAGGGCATAACCGTGGAGAAGGGGCAGAGGACAGGTCACATGGAACTTCTCAGATCATGGTAATAACTTGGATTTTTACTCTAAAGTAGAGAAATTAAGAGGAACCATAGAAGATGTTGAGGGAAAAGTCCTGATCATGTTTATGTCTGTAATAATCGGATTGGTTGCTGTACAGAGGAGAGGACAGGTCAGAGGCTGTTAGACACTAATCTGAGTCAGAGATGATGGTGACCAGGGTGGGGAGGTCATAGAAAAGGTGGTGGGATGTACTCACTGGTGGGACTACTGGATGGCAGAGTCAGAGGATCTGCACACAGACTGCAGGTGACTTGTGAGACAAATGGAAGAATAAAGGTGACTGCAAAATGGATTTGCAGGAGCGACTGCATAGAGGAAAATGCTATTTCCTGAGATGAGGGAGATTAGAGGAGGGTGGTTTTCAGGGCACAGAGGCACAACTTGCAATTTAAGTTGTCCACTGTGAACGGGTTATATGAAAGAGCAGACTATCAGACGTCCTACAGAGATGGTGATTAGCACTGGGTAGGGTTGCACGTGGGTCACTGGAGATGCTAAAATTCCAACCTCTGCTAAATTCTTGGTTAAATGAGCATGTATGAACTTCAAGCATCTAACATGCACTTGGCACTGCTAAATGGAACTTGGGGAAGGAAAAAATCTATAAGAGATTAAATTAATTAAGAGTTTTCAAAGAGAAGTTTGAAAAGTATATGTGTTAAGAGGAGGTAAGAGCCGGGCTCGGTGACTCAGCCTGTAATCCTGTACCTTTGGGAGGCTGAGGAGAGTGGATCGCCCGAGCCCGCGGGTTCGAGACCCGCCTGGGCAGCGAGACCTCATCTTTATAATAAATCAAAAACTCAGCCGGACGTGGTAGCGCATGCCTGTAATTCCGGCTACTTGGAAGGCTGAGGTGGAAGGATAGCTGGAGCCCAGCAGGTCGAGGCTGCGGTGGCTGGGAGCAGCCACTGCACTCCAGTGTGGGTGACAGAGTGAGACTCCAACTCAAAAAAAATAGATAAATAAATAAATAAATATTAAAAAGTTTATAAAAATTTAAAAAAAAATTTTAAAAGAGGAGGTAAGAGACAGAGGGACCATTTCACAAGATGAGAAAAAGGGATGGAAGAAGCTGAATTAGATCTAACCAAAAGAATTGGAGTGTGCAGGTGGGAAAAAAGGGGTCAATGGAAGAGAAGGCCCAAAAGTCACAAAGGTGTGGAAAGGCTAGACTGGTTCTGGATTCTCAAGGTCAGGGCTGTCCCATTTGCACATATATTATATGCATAACAAGACTTCTTTTACATTTTATTATAAAGTTTAGAAAAATGAAAGTAATATGCAACTAATGGAAAATTTGACCTTGTTTTTGTTAAACGAATCGATCAATGTCCGGTTCGATGGAAGTGGTCACAATTTTTAGTGAGTTCTCAAGGTACTTGTCAGAAATGCTTGTTCAAATTTTGCTTTTCATATGCTTCATGACTGAAAACAGCTGCTCATAAATGTATATGCCGCCAAAAAGTGATCATGAACAAGGCGTGATTGTGAACTTCAAAAATGGAACAACGCATGGGGTCACAAACAAAATAAATGCTAAAAAAACACATGATGTTAAAAGATTTTGTGGGGCAGCATTACTAGCTGTCCTGGGCTACGTGAGGTCCACAGGCCACGGGTTGGACATGCCTGCTCTAGGTCATCCTATATGAGTGGATGAGGATAGTTTCTGGACAGGATTTGAAGGCTCCGGAGCCCCAAATATGTGGAACCTGTGAAAGAAAGGAGCTTGTATTACTCAGGGTTCTCTAGAGAAACAGAACTGAGAGAGAGAGAGAAAGAGAGAGAGAGAGAGAGAGAGGTTAGTTATCATAAGAAATTGACTCGCACGGTTATAGAAGCTGGCAAGTCCAACAGGCTAAAGACTGAGGAAAGCCAACAGTGTGGATGAAGTCCAAAAGCAGTCTGCTGGAGAAATTATTTGGGTTCCATTCAGGCCTTCATCCGAGAAGATGAGGCCCACCCACATTACAAAGGGCAATATGCTATGCTCAAAATGTACTGCTTTACATGTTACTCTCACCAAAAAATACCCTCCAAGTTGACACCCCAAATTATCCATCACAGAGCCCAATGCAGCATTTAAAAAGAGACAACCTAGTATCCAAAATCCAACTATACCAAACCAATCACAATACTGACCACTTATTGTGGGGTTAACACTATAGGAATCACTTAATTTTGACTCATTCAATTCTCACAACAACCCAATAACAGAAGTATTCACATGATCAGTTTATGGAGGAGCCAAGAGTACTACATCTTGCCAATTGCAGATGAAGTGGAGCAGGGATTTAGACACAAACTGTTTCCAAAACCCATACTCTTTAACAAAACATTATAATGACTTATTTGAGACTCTTATATTTGATTTCCCTATCTGTCAAATGTTAGGCATAGTAAGACCTGCTAAAGATTAAGTGGCATAAAATCAGCTAACAAAGTGGCTAAAACTTCATAGGTGGTAAATACATTCTAGTGCCCTTCCTGTCCCATAATCAGATGACATGTCCCATTCACTCATCTATTCATACATTTATACATTTAAGCAATAATGATCAGGTCCCCATTTTGTAAACACCATGAGTAGCTTTTACGGAGTGAGATGATCTGTCACTTCCCCTCCATCAGCTATAGACTAGGTATGGGTGATATTATGCATCAGTGATGAAATAAAATCCAAACTTCACCACATGGCATTCAAGGCCTTTCACGCATGTGATTCCCCTGCCACCTCTCCCTCTTCACTCTCTGTGCAGTGACATCACACCCGCAGGGCCCACACGTGGCCACGTGCCAGGCCGCCCAATGGACTTGTGACTGTTACATAGAGACCTCAGTCCTAGTCTGAATCTCTTATTTTTCCTATTATCTTTACTACATTGAGGAAAGGAGTGCTAATGATTGGTCTTCTAAGAGTTATAGGAAGTACTACTACAGTTATAATAGTAGCTTTTATTTTCATTGCTATGAAATTACCACTATAATGGTACACAGTGTGAGTATCCCTTATTTGAAGTGCTTTATACCAGAAGTATTTTGGATTTTGAATTTTTTTCATTTTGAAATATTTGCATTATACTTATAATTGAGCATCCCTAATCTGAACCTCAAAGGCCAAGATGTTTTAATGAATATTTCCTTTGAGCATCATGTTGGCACTCAGAAAGTTCTGGATTTTGCAATATTTTGGATTTTGTATTTCCAGACTAGGGATATTCAACCTGGGGTAGCTATCATTCATTCATTTAAAAATATGTATAGAACGCTTTTTACTCTTAGTGAGCTGGGGAGACACAGAGTGCTTTGAGGAAAGGGGTGATATGATCTAATTCATATTTCAAAAATATGACTCAGATCGTTATATTAGGAACAACAATGAAAACACAAATTTGAAGCAGGGGGATTAGTGAGGAGGTTATTGCAATAATCCAGATGATAGAGAAAGGGATCTTGAACCATTGTGATATGAATGGAGGAGGTGAGAAGTGGTCTAATCTGGGTCTATTATGAAGACAGGGATTCAGAGGGTAAGCTGAAAGACTGGATTTTGAACATAAGAGAAAGAGAAGAGCTAAGAATGATCCAAGAATCACTGAGCAGCCATAAAGCTGGAGTCACCACTATTGGAGACCATGTGAAGACCATGTGAAGAACAGGTTGGGCAAGCTATGTTTGAAATGTCTCTCAGACATTCATGTGGAGATTATCAGTTAAATTATTTGCTCAGCTTTAGAATTTAAATGTGCCAGACACTAGTCTGGGTTCTAAGAAAGTAAATCTGAAAGATAGAGTTGCACCTTCAAGCATCTCACAATTGACTAGAGGTGTTGACGTTGTTCTAACAGAGGTATGTCCAGGTTAGGAGTCCAGGAACACAGAAAAGAGCACCCGCTTATAGCAGAATTTGTAGAGGAGAAGTGACTTAAAATAGTCTAATGATTCATTAGAAGCCATTTCAGCCAATAAAATTGGGCTACCATAGTTGGATAACTACTCAAAAGAATCAATTCACTAGAAGATCATTAAAATAATGCATATACACTTCAACCAGTTTACATGACTTTATAGTAACTTAAAACATAAAAGTATATTCTTATTTACCAAGGTTCAAATATACAGACAGGACCTTGATTTGAATATGGGTCCTGGATTGATAGCAGTTCACTCTAGGTTTTTTTGCATAAATCACACTCATAATATATGGCCTTTCATTTCCACTATGAGTTTCTTGAAAGTAGAATAAAAATACAAAGTCACTTGGAAAGCAATAAAAATGCTAACATCTGGATATTTTTTTGCTTCCAAACCCAGTCTTTCACTGACATAACTGTTTTTAAACTATATCAAATATTCTACCAGATCAGTCTTCCCAAAGCATTTACATTTGTTTTTATAGAAATAACTCTCCTTGTCCTTGGTCCCATTTCTTTATTTATGTAGTAATTAATTAAAGATACAAATACAACAACAAGTATAATGGCCACAAACAGTGATTTTTAGGAAGCATCAACGCTCCTCTTGGGAGCAGACGTGAGCAGGCATACAAAAAGTAATTTACCAATTTGGAGCTACCAAACGCACTCTAGACATCATAACAATATTTTATTAAGAATAACTGGGTTTGTTTAACTAGCAAATGATTAAACTAATGATTAAGCTCATTTAAGAGATTATTTGGGAAAGAAAGAAAACTTGAAAGGTTCTGTACTCAACTTCTCCTTTCACCCATATTCCTCCCCTCACTTATAAAGTCCTCCTGTAGATTACAAAATAATCAATTTAAAGTAAATATATTATTTGAAACATGTTTGCTATCAATTATTTGATTTTTCCTCTTTTGCTTCAAGGTTGTACTGATAACTAAGATTTCCTGAATGCCCATGATGTAGCAGGCACTAGTCGACTGACCTTCTCTGTATTAAATTATACTGTCTTCAGAAAACCCCATTTACTATCCTCATTGGTAAGATGGGATAAGTAAGGCTCAGAAGGGTAAAGCCCAAATTCCTTAGTGCATCAAGACTCTTATTTCCTGTCTCCTTTCTTCTTTCCTTGTCTGCTCAAGAACAACACTCTAGAGCAGAGGTGGTGATTTTTTTTTTTCTGTAAAGGTCCTGATAGTAAATAGCTTCAGCTTTATGGACCAAAAAGCTGTTATGTTTCTGCCACAACTACTTGACTCTGCTATTATATTATTAAAATGCCACACATAATATATAGACAAATGCGTATGACTATGTTCCAATAAAACTTTATTTAAAAAATAGATGGTGAGCCAAATGTGGCATAGTTTGCAGACCCCTGCTCCAGATAAAGAGAATTAGACACTATTTCTTAAGAAAGTCACACAGCTCTTCAGATGACTCCATTCTACCCTCTAAAGTTTCTGTTCAACTCCTATAACATTGCTTTATTGTTTATTACTGTTTTGTATTAGTTAAGCTAAACTCTAAAATTCTGTGGTTAACAAAGTAGAACTCTATTTCTTGCTCATATAAAGTCCAAACTGGTTGTTCTGGGTCTAAACACAAGTCTCCTTTATGTGGTGATTCAAGGACCCATCCTGTGCTTCTACCAACATTAGCACATGAATGTCAAGGTCATTCCAGAAACAGAACACACATGGAAGATTGTGCACAGGAACTAGAGGTATGGAGAACAGTCACAGCTTCATAAAAGAAATGTCATCTAACATGTGTTTTGAAAATCAGGTAGAATTGTAATAAATGATAGGTAAAGGATATTGGGAAGACTAGTACCCTTTAATAATTGATCCAACTACCTATCTGCACAGGGGCAAGATGTCTAGGCCGGGGGTATGCAGAATACATCATGAGTAGTAGAGCAGTCTACCCCATGTAAGGATATAACTAATATTTAGGTGCCAGTGTATAGACAATATTTTAACTCTCTGATCCTGTTAAGAACAAAAAATGTGTTTGAGGGACTCTAAACAGGGGAACTTATGAAAGAGGGACCAGGGAGAGGACAAGAGGGAAGTAGGAAGAACAGTTCCGAGGCCACAACCACAATGGAGCTTACTTAACAGTCACCTAACTAAAACCCAAGTACAAAAATGTGATGGATGGAAAATAGCATTAGATTTGAAAACAGAAAACTTGAACTTGAGACTTGGCTCTCACAATAAGTAGCTGTCACCTTGAGTCAATCAATTCTCCTTTCCGGGATCCAGAATCTTTGTTTCTCACAGAAGAGAGTCAGAGTGCAAGATGACAGAAACATCTGCTTACAGAACTAGTATCCAGGTGCTCAAGAAAGACTAAAAATAAACAAAGAATCCATTTTAAATCTCTAGCACCTGTAGTACAGAAGATGCGCTGAATTACAAATGCAAGAAGATTCAAAAAGGGACTAGAGGCTGTAAAAGAGAAACTTCCACACATTATCACCTCCACTCGACCTGTGAGAGACTTAATAGCCTGAGAGTGAAAATGAGTGTGCTCCTTGAAGAGCACCTGAGGGAATCTCCATTTCTGCTGATAATATTGTCCATTAATTTATTCAACTTGCTGCCTCTATTTTTTTCCCCTATTGTCCAGAATCCGTCAAATTATTCTACCCTCTCACAAGAATTGCTGATGGCCATTGATCAATTACTTTGTTTACAGAGGGTTGCAGTGACCCAGCTTTAAAATAAAATTAAAATGAAAAATAAAAATTGTAAAACCACCCTGCAGCAATAGGAAAATTAATTGTTGATTTCCAAAGCATACTGGAGGCTGAGATTAAGAAGCCTCAGCCCCCTAAAGGATCACAACAAATAAGGATCTCCATTCACCACCAGAAAATTATTTTGGGGCTTCAAATGAAAGCCAAGCAAACACCTTTCCTGTGGCCACTCTCAGAAACATTCACCACACCACTCAGCCTCAACACTGATGAGTACCTGTAGACAGTGCTTACACAAACAGAGCAGTTTGGAAGCCATTCTGATAAGCGATACTTTCCTCTCAGCATTGGTTGAACATGCAGGTGTTGTCACTTCTAAGTGCATCTAAATTGCCCTGCACAATCAAGGCGTCATTTAAGCTCTAGGAATGTTTTGTCTGATTCTGAAATGGGGAGTCGCTTAAAACATAGATCTTGTCCAGACACAAAATAAAAGTATGGTGACTTTTCTTTCCAAATCCCTCTCAAACTCTAGCCCTCCCTAAAATACATATATCTATCTGTTCATCACGCATATATCTCCTAAGTTACATCAGCCATGAGAAAAAATCATCAGTGTTGACTGTAGTCACAGAAATACTGGCACTGAGCTACCATCCAGATTTTCTGAGATTTGAAACTTCACCCAGATTCTCTGGGATTTAAAACTCCACCAACTACTTTAGTGGCTTTGTTTCTGGGGAAAAAAATGTGAGTTAGATTTTTGCTACCTTAAAGTGTCAGAAGCAACTGGTATAGTAAAGGACATGGGGCCAGGAAATGGAAGGAAAGGAAGAAAAATCAATGTTTTTGAGTTGTAGGAGCACAGCAGTTTTCCTATAACAAAGGGGTCAGATAAATTGGGCTTGAATCCCAGCTCAGCCATTTTCTAGCTATATAATCTAAGAAAACTACCTTCACTGAATCTGATTCCTTTTCTGAGCACAAGGGATGAGAAAGGTTAGCACATATATCTGTTGTGGGATTTGACTGAGATAACGTGTGAAGTCTCAGTGCCTGGGGTGCAATGGGAGCTCTATGCATTGTATTTAATTCCTTCTACCGACCCCTACTCTCATTCAATGAGTCTTTGGTAAGACTCTATACCCTGCGTATCTTTTCTTGGTCTTTAGCTATCCATTCAAGAAACTTGTCTGTAGAGTATACTATTTACCAAGTGCTGAGCTGGGCAATATAAATGTGTTAACAGTCAACATAAGGTCCTGGTCCTCAAATAATTCAGAGCCTTCGTTAGGAACTTGGGTGTAAAGGTGGGAAGTAATAATATTAGGACAATGCTAAAGGTCAACAAAGGGCTTCCTGGGAATATAGGAGAGGCATACACAGTCTAACCGTGGGGATCTTCATCAGGGAGTTTTCTAGCAGAAAAAAACAAAAACAAAAGCAAATTGAAGTGAGTCATAATGTATCAGTAAGAATTATGGGTAAAATCAGGAGGCCAAAAAAATAGCACAGTGTTTTCAAGGAGTGTGGTTCTGCAACATTATAGGACAGAAATGGAGCAGCCAGAGACAAAACTGTAGCAGTACATGGGATAGACCCATGGAAGGCTGTCTATCCCTGAAATTTATATTATGAGCTCATGATGTTCCACGAGAAATAAGACTGAGGAGCAGGTGGTGATAGGATAATACAGGGAGAACCTGGAAAGATGAAATGGAGTATAATTTTAAAAGTATATTCCACATATCTATTGTTTTTATAATACAAGTTTTACAGAAAGTAAAGTTCAGCCAGACATGGTGGTTCAGGCCTATAATCCCAGCACTTTGGGAGGTGGAGGCGAGAGGATTGCATGAGCTCAGGGGTTCGAGACCACCTTGAGCAGCATGGTGAGACCCCCATCTCTACAATAAATTTAAAAAATGGCTGGGTGTGGTGGTGCATGCCTGTGGTTCCTGCTATTTGGAAGGTTGAGGCAGAAGGCAGAAGGATCACCTGAGCCCAGCAGGTCAAAGCTGCAGTGGACGTGAGCATGCCACTGCACTCCAGACTGAGCGACAGAGTAAGACTTTGACTCAAAAAACAACAAAAAAAGTAAAGTTCAAAAATCTTCTTGACTAGTGAGTAAATTCGAAGAAGAAGAAGAAGAAGTGAGAGGAGAGCAGGAGGAGGAAGAAGAGGAGGAGGAGGAGGAGGAGGGAGGTGCTGATCATGCAACTTGTATTTTTCAAGATTTTTATGTGTATGAGAAAGTTGGGTAGCAAGGAACAGGTTAAGGAAAAGTGAAAAACAATATTTTAGGGCATTGGAACTTCTGAGAGGTTTGAACTAAAGGCTGTATTTACAGTTTAGCTGGATTCCTCTAATATCAATGAGCAAGTAGAAACTAGGAAAGGGGAACACCTAAACATTGGGAGACACATCAAGAGGCTATTGCAGTTACCCTGGAGGTTATTGTAAGAGTCTGACCCACGGGGATGGGGTTAAGAACAGTAAAGGTGTTAGATATAAAAAGCATATGTGAGATGAAGCTAGGTGGGTGTGAGGATACACGGGCTGTGCAACAAAGGAGAAATTGGAAACAAAGAGGGAGTCCCAGCTAGCTGGAGAGAGGACAAGATAGATGGGAGAGCCACTGACTGGAGTAGGGTTAGTTGGAGAAGGCAGAAAAAGGAAGAAGATGGTGGCTTGGTTCAATTTTGGATCAGTTTTTCACTCATGCAACCTCTGCTGCTGATGCTGAATTAACATCCAACTACTGAAAATCTATGCATAAGTCATTGTGTTTAGTCACATCATAAACCTTCCACTGAGTTTTGCTCTTACTGACTGTGCTATTCTTTGGGGCCTGAAAACTGGCCTTGGTAATACAGATTTATAGTTCATTGTGTTGTAGACCTTGACTTACAATACTGGCAAAGGAACAGGAAGCTTGATGTTCAGTGAGGGGCTATTCTGTGTGCAATGTTAGTTCTTTGCCACTGGTTTCAACCATAAGGTCTAAACTTGCTCTCCCTCTTTTGAATTTCTCCTTCCTTGTCTTTCTTCTTATTGACTATGTAGGCCTGATTGTAAGACATAAAGGTAACTGATTGCTGTAACTAGATAGAAATGAATCAGAAATAGATAAGTCTAGGAGAGAGATACGTTTGGCAGTCCAGCCATCCAAATCTTTACTCTAGGACCAGCAAACCCAGTATATGACACATGATCGATACCAAAGAAAAAACAAGTCTGATCAGGCGTGCTTAATTCTGGTCTCATTACTGATTTTCTGATCCTGACTTCTGGCCTTCAACCTTCACCATGATTTAAGTGCTTCCTCAAACTTTGTCCATGGAACTAATTTTCTAGCTCTGACCACATTTTCCCCTTGCTAACTATATTTTGTATTCATCCATTGCATTTCAACCGTGTTCTCTGAAGATAAGCTAGTTCATTCTAGTTCATTCTCATCTTGAAGACCCTAATTTGGGTCGTCAAAATCAAGGTTTCTATGCAACCTATTGTAGTCCTATAGATAAGACTCAAAGAATGCTCAAAAGACATGGCAAATGTTGAACCAATATTGAGACAATCTCCAGACCCAAAAAGCAGGGCAGCAGATGCTATTTGATTCAAGAGAGAAAAATTAAATCCGCACACCATTTAATGGCAAATGTGATCATTTAAAAAGTCCCAGCATATGGCACACTGTTCTCTAAATGTTCATTTGTTTCTTGTCACTATGATTCGAAAGAAGGAAGTGTCCTCAAAGATTAACATTTTATGAATTAGGCAAGTTTAGAGTGATTAGCAGAATTTGCCAGAGTCCAAACAGCTAACTTGTATCAGAGTCTGATTAGAACTCAGGATATCTAATATTAATATGAATTTTAATATTAATAACTATAATAGCAGATATAAATTGAGTGCTGCATTTGAAACTTAATCATATACCTTAATTATTTTTGAATAAGTAATATATCAACTCGGTTCAAAATCAAAGAATTTTTATAGTAGTTCAGCGAAAAATCTCCCTTCTCTCAACAAGTAACCCCTATTACTATAGTTTCTTATCAATCTTCCTGGAGTTTCTCTATGAATAGTAAACCAAGAACGAGTATATTTTCTTATTTTTCTTTGTTTTCATAGAAAAGACATCATGCTACACAACTCTTATATTTGCTATATTTTAGAGATAGTTCCAAATGGAGATTTTTCTAATTCTCTTTTACAGCAACTTAAAATTTAATTCCATGAAAGTGCAATAGTTTTTTAGCTAGTGCCCTATTAATGGACATATAGGTAGTCTCCAATCTTGTATTACTACAAATAATGCCATAGTGAATAATCATCTACATAAATCATCTTACACATGAATAATTCACACTCTAGAATAAACTCCCAGAAGTAGAATTTCTGGATCAAAATCATATGAATTTAAAACTTTGATAGATATTTCCTCTCATATAGGGTTCTACATTTCCTTAAGAAGTGTGTGAAAAGGTTAGCTTCCCCACAAAATTCTTTTTTTTTTTTTTTTTAGCAGAGCGAACATTAACTATCTTTTCAGTCTTGACGATCTAATAGGTAAAGACAGTAACTCAGTATAGTTTTAACTTCCATGTGTCTTATAGTGAGTGATGCTAAGCATCTTTTTATATATTCAAGAACTTTTCTATGAACTCTTTACTCATAATCTTTGTATGTTAAAGTTTATTCCAACTCTATAAAACAAATTGAAGATTTTCCCCTTGGTTTCCAATTTGCATTTTTGTAGCAATGCAAATAATTTAAGTTTTAATTCATAATTATTTTTCTGGACTTTGAATCATTGTTAGAAAGTTCTTTTACACTCCAAAATTTAAAAAGTACTTATCCTACCTTAGGACTTTTGCATTTTCTCTTTTCTTTGCCTGGAGCATTCTTCCCCCAAATCCTCAAGTGGCTCAATTTCACACTTCTCTGGTGTTGACTCAAATACCATCTTCTCCTCAAAGACTTTTGTAACAATCTATTTGAAACTGCCTCTTTAAGCAGTTCCCATTACCTTGCTCTGCTTTATTTTTCTCTATAGCAATTATTAATCTACTTTATTTATTTGCATTTTTATTTATTAACTTATTGTTTACCTATTTTCTGTTTTTACACACTATAAGACTATAATAAGCAAAGATTTTTGTCTCTTTTGATCATTACTAGACCCTCAGAATTTTAAAAGTACATGATATACAGTAGGCATTCAATAATTGTTTATTGAATTAGTAAAAATTTCCTTCACTATATTCACAGTTTCATTTTTAACATTTAAATGTTTAATTTTTCCTAATTTTATCTGTCTGTAGTATGAGTTATAAATCCAACTTTGCAATTCTAAGTGGTTAATTAATTGTCCAAGCGCTATTAAGTAAATAGTCTTTATTTTCCCAAATAATTTTAAATGACTCCTTTGAATATACTTTTGTATATTTGTAGATTTCTATTTCTATATTTTATTTTCATTTAGTATTCACAACATTCATCTCAGTGTGTGTCATTATTCTGGCTTTATAAGTGGAGAAATTGAGACTCCTTGAAAACAACTGACTCACATGTCAGGAAGCAATAGAATCACAACTAAATTTACATGTCAGAAATTCAATTCAATCTGTCACCCTACCTCCAACAATATATTTTCATTTTGTAATATACATGTACACCCTCATAGTATTGCATAGACAGTTCATGACCCTCAAACTCTTTACAAAAGCAAACTGTGAACTGCTTTGGACTAGAAATTGACATAAATATAGGGTCACAGAGATATGGTATTTGAATACCAGAGAGGTTCAGAGAACATAATTTTTTCTTCCTTAACAACTAGAAAATGAAGCCCTGGTCCTTGGGGGCCAGAGATGCCCATCTCAGAACTAAATATTCTCTAGGCAAAAAGAAAAATCAGTCTCTCAAGAATAAAACTCAATAAATTCAAATACTTGTCAAAAAATTTATAATTTTTTTAGGAAAATGTATGTTGGAATAAATTCTTCAGGCTTTAAGTTTATTTCCCAGTAAGAAAGAGTGTTCTCATAAGACCTTTTCTGTAAAGTACGAATTTCTGGGCTGAATAACTCATATTACTAACAATAATTACATTAGTTGAATAACATCAAGGCAGTTCATGGGATTTATGTAAGATGCAATATTATAGTTCATTCAAAAAATACAAATGATGCTGATTTTTCTGGACGTATAAGGAAATCTCAATTTTAATAAGGTAAAAAACTAACTTCTATGGTTAATTTATGTGTCAATTTGACTGGGCCAAGGGGTGTTCAGATAGCTGGCAAGCATTATTTTTGGATGTGTATGTGAGGGTGTTTCTGGAAGTGATTAGCATTTGAATCAGTACACTAAGTAAAGATTATCCTCACGAATGCAAGTAGGAATTATCTAACTCACTGAGAACCCACATAGAGCAAAACAGCAGAGAAAAGTCAAATTTGCTCTCTCTGCTTCGGTGGAATTTCCTTCTTCTCCTGCCCTTGAAGCTTCTTTCCCTCCTTCTCCCTCATTTCTCAGGTTTAGACTTAAACTGGGACTTACACAATTGGGTCACCTAGTTCTCAGGCCTTTGGATTTGGACTGAAACTACACCAGAGACTTCTCTGGACCTCCAGTTTATAGATAGCAGATTATGTGACTCCTCAGCTTCCGTGAGCTAATTCCTCATAAGTCTTTTCTTCTACGTGAGTGTGTGTGTATCCTATTGGTTCTGTTTGTCTGAAGAACACTCACTAATTCACTTGCCTTAGGTCTCTTACCTAGTGATTGTGAATCCAGAACTCATCAAAAATCTGACTTCAAACTGGTGATTTTTTTCACAACACCCTGCTGCTTTCAACTATGTGCTATCCTAGTTCTGGTGTGATTATTGAACAAACGGAAAACACTGAAGCATATGAGACTTTATTCTGACACTTCATGACATAGTTTTCTTTTCCTTGCCTCTCTGCATCACTTTAGTAAGCCATAGAGGGAGGAGTCTCCTTTGTCTTAGGTCCTTTAAACCATTCTAGCACAATAATGTCCCTCACATCAGCTGGCACTGAAGGCATGTGGCAAACAACCATGGTTGCTTCTACCATCATCTGTGTTCACCTTTTGACTTCGGATCTCTTCTCATATCATCCAAACCTAGCTCAATACTGGCTTGAAAATCCAGGCTTGGCCCTCCTTATGGACAAATACTTCGAGTGTGGGGTTCCTGAGTGATTTTCCTATAATAAATGATTGTCCATGATTTATGTCTCAATGCTCTTACAGTATTTTGACCTATCTGATCTTAAAATTCACTCTAGATCCAGACTTGAGGCCAACTCCCTCATTGACCTACCTGCAGGATGAAAAGAGTCAAGCAGGTGGTTCTAGGGCAGATTCAATTCACTGTCTTCCTGATTCTGTCCACACGCTTCTCAGTCTCTTCTTAACACAGCAAGCCAATATCCTTCTATTTGAAAACTTCTCTTTTTTTATTTTAAATTTGTTGGGTACAATATAGGGTTAGGTATACAAATGTTCATTATGCAGTTACCCTTGTTGATGAGGACAACGACTTCTAATGACTCCTATTTTATTCTTAGTAGAGGACAATTTTTGACCAGGTTTTGCAGAACTTTGTGCTAGTTTCTTCGGCTCCCTGTCCACATGTGCTTTCCCTCTCATTGTGTTCAGCCACAGTGTCTTTCTTACTTTTTTTTAGACTCTACAAGCAAACTTCTCTCTTGGCAGATTCTTGGTGTGCGTTATTTCTTGCTCTTTCAAAGGTTTCTATCTCAGTGAGGCTTTCATTGCAACCCCCTTAAGGTCCCCATGCCCCAACCTGCTTTAATGTTCATAAAATTTCAACATTGACTTATGCACACAGTCATACCTATTTTATTTTAATTACTGTCCCTCACCCCCTCCTACATTCCTTGAAGGCAGAGATTTTGTCTGTTTCTTTCACTGCTCAAGGTCTCAAATTTTTCCTGGCATATACTCAACGAATAAATGTTAAATAAATGAATAAACAAAACGACAGCCAGTATAAAGAAAAGATTCTAAGTGGGGAAAAAATATATTCTGGCAGATCCTGTAGGTAGGATAGAGATAAGTAATCAATTAAATGAAGTATTAGTGGTCAGATTTTGAATAGTAACTTGACATATTTATAAACATTGTTCTATAGTGAGATGCGTTTCTTTGTTAGAGGATAGAACTGTGATCCTCTTGCCTTTAAGGAAATAGTTCTAGTCTAGGGCAAAAAAAAAAAACCCTTCTGAAAATGAGAACCACCTAAAATTAAGATTCCCAGAAGTGTAAATTAAAATTAAGATTCCAGCCGGGCTTGGTGGCTCAGCCTGTAATCCCACGCCTTTGGGAGGCTGAGGTGAGTGGATTGCCTGAGCTCATGGGTTCAAGACCTGCCTGGGCAGCGAGACCTCATCTCTACAATAAATCAAAAAAATCAGCCGGACGTGGTAGCGCGCGCCTGTAATTCCGGCTACTTGGAAGGCTGAGGCAGAAGGATCGCCGGAGCCCAGCGGGCCGAGGCCACGGTGGCCGGGAGCAGCCACTACACTCCAGTCTGGGCGACAGAGTGAGACTCCAACTCAAAAAAAAAAAAAAAAATTAAGATTCCCAGATGTGTGGTAAAGTGAGCAGAGTACTGGCCTGGAAACAAAGTAGGCTAGAGTTAAAAACTTGGTTCTTACTATTAATATGTGTGTGAAGAATATATTGTCATTCTTTGACTTTCAATGGCCTTATCAGTACAATGGAAACACTGCCACCCATGAGAAATCAATGGAGTAATGTAGGTCTACTACAAAGAGCTCAACAAAGCATAGATTGCCTTTTGTTTTTTTACACTGAACAGTCTTATTTAATAGTAATGACAATACTAATAGAGTTCAAAATACCTTAGCCTCATTTTTGAAATCTAAAAGCTTTTGGTAAGACTAGATAAGGGGACAATGTAACCTGGCCTGTTCCCATTTAGCGGTAATATTTATTTATTTATTTATTTTAAAGATTTAGTCACTTTATTTGTTCTCTTAAATTTGAAAATACTTTTTAAAGACTCTATATTATTATAGAAACTTGGGGTACAAGTCAGGATTAGGTACATAAGTAATCTATGTGTGGGTTAAGTTTGGGCCTCCAACTGGTCCTCACTTCCCCTGATAGGAACAGGTACCCTGTGTATTGTTATGTGCTCCACTTCCCACTCTCCCAGCACATTGAGAGACCACCTCACTCCAGTAAGGATGGCCATCATTCATAAGTCAAAAAAATAACAGATGGTGGCCCAGGTGCATAGAATAGAGGACTTGTCTTCACTGTTGGTGGGAGTGTAAACTAGTCCAACCTCCATGAAAAACAGTGTGGTGATTTGTAAAGGAACTAGAAATTGACCTTCCATAAAATCCAACAATGCCCCTTCTGGGAATATACCTGGAGGAACACCAACTGTTCTACAAAAAGGCATCTGCATACACATATTTATTGTTGCACTATTCACAATAGCAAAAACATTGAACCAGCCCGTCTACCCACTGAAAGTAGGCTGGATACAGAAAACGTGTTACATATACACAATGGAAAGTTATGCAGTCATAAAGATGAGCAGAATCATGAACTCCACAGCAAATTGAATGGAGCTGGAGAAAATCATACTTAGTGATCTATCACAGAAACAAAAACCGAAAACCACATGTTCTCACTCTAAGTGGGACCTAAACATTAGTCACAGTAGTGGCAATATTTAATCCAGCCTGGAAAAAAGCTCCTTTTAATTTTTATTTATCCTACTTGATGCAAAAATTTTAACTTGAATGTCAAGAATATCACTGAGCTTGCTGGAAGACTGCTGGTCCAGATCCCTGAAAGTTAATATATGATGTGCTCATTCTTTAATTTCAAAATTAACAACAATAATAATAATATACAGCTCCAAAGGGGTTCAGATATGTAGTTTTTAACCTATATTTTTGTTCCTAGATGCAGTTAAAATTGTAAATAAAAATGAGAGTATGAAGCTCAGAATTTGGCATCATTGGGGTCATGTGCTATAGAGGTAAAGTTTCTTAGTTGCAAAATGTGTGTGTCAATAGGTAGTTGGTGATCATCCATGTTACTGAGTATGATGCATTGACTATAGTCCTGCTCCCAGAAATCAAGCTGAAAAAGTCTAAGTTTGATGGAATGGGTTGGGATGTGGGTCTAAGTAGAGGGGTTTTTAAGTTGAGTAGATTGATTAGTGAATTGAGACACAAACTAGAGGATGGGTGCGATGTCAAAGGTAATCATCACATTTTCTGCTGGAAGTTAGTAATGTTATTCAAAAATTTTTATGTGCTCAGCCCATCCATGTAACTAATTCTTTTGCTCTTAGTTATTTTATACATCCAAATGCAGCAGTAGATTTCACCTTCAAAGGTTAAGAATCTGGGACTTTGAGAGGGAGATGTAAACCGACTAATGTCAAAATTAATCACTGTTTAAATCTCAATCGAAAGTAAGTTATGTTGTTTGGTAGATGCACTTATAACCCAATTTGCAGCAGAAAAGGATATGACAACCAGACTGGGTCACGCAGGGAAGGACAGTCTATGGAAGAAGAGAATATGCATAAGTCAGCTCAGAGACAAGAAACTCTTTTTTGGAATAAATATGGTTGGAGTTTAGATGACCTAGAAGTTCATGAAATGGATTTTTTGGAAGGTAAATAATAGGATATTCAGATGGGTGGTGGTAAATTCTTGGATATCAAACTTTAAATCTCAGTCATCATTTCTGTCCTTAATTTTCAAAGGAGAGCAAGTTCAGCCACTTAAGGCAGGAATCTTGAGAAGTGAGTTTGGGAGGAAAACCCTTTATATATAAATATCCAAATCTAGGATGGCCCCACTCTGGAAGCTGAGGTATAAGGAGACAAAAAGGCTGCAGAACCAAAGAGCAGATTTCAAGGAAGCTGGAAAATCATGCCACAGCAAGGCAAGTAGAAGTTTTTATTTGAAATAGGAGATCCTTTACTTATCCAAAGTTTCCCAAGCAATGGGATGAGTAAAGTGTCTCTTTCCCTGTTGTTGAGGATACAGAGGAGCAGACTGGGAGATATGTCATACCAAGTAGAAGGCCTTTGAGTTCCCCTACCCTTAGTTCTTAGGAAAGAAAGCTGAGCTAATACTTCTCCCTGTCTAAACTCGTCTCTTCTCTTCTTCTTTCCAACATTATTCTCTTCACTAAGAAGATGTCCTGCATGTCTGGAGCATGCACATGCCTTCATTCTCTTGATGTCCTATTACAGCTTGCATGCTCTCCCATTATAATGTGCTCACTCAGTAATTGAATTGTTCCTGTGTCTGTTACTAAAATACATTGTATAGACCTTGAAGGCAGAAATCAAGTCATTACTTCATAAGTTCAGGTCTTCTACTTTGGAGAGATTGAGTTTTCCAAAAGGGAGAGTATTTTCTAAAACCATGAATTGTGGCAGCTGGTACAAGCATATTTCCATAAGTGTATTTGGGACACTGGATATTTCTCCCACCCAGTTTCATTTGCTAATGAGCAATCAGTTCAACCTGAAGTAACATATTTTATTATTGGAAATCTGATTAGCTCTTGGTTCTGTGGGTGTATAGACACTGTGCGCTTGCTATTATGGTTGAATATCAGTTTCGAGAGTTATTTTAATTTTGATCTCTCATTTTTCTCCTGTTTCTCTTCAGTAATGTGCCAATAATTGAAAATTGGTTCTTCTAAAATTACCCAAGTTATGCGATATATATAAAATACAGACAGGAGATCACCTGATTTTACAGTGTATTTTATAATGGGGCTGATTGGATAGATGTCATGATATTGTATTACTATCTTAAAAATCTTGTTCTGTATGTTAGGTTGAAGTATAGTCAATTCTTCAATTTCCTCAAGCAGAAGAAGAAACTGAATTGCTCAAGTCTCTGAAAAACAAGAACTTCTCTGTCCTAAGGCAAAGGCTGGAAAAAAAAGAGTGCCTTTGTGGAACAGAGAAACTGTCTTGTGTTTACCAGTGCCTGATATGGATCATGGACTTCATAGATATAATAACAAAATAAAGGAAGAAACAGTGAGGGAAAGGGAAGGACTGAGTCAATAAATAGCCAACATTTATTGAGTATTTAAATATGCTAAGTATCTTATAGTTTATTCAAATTTATTTAATCCTAACTATACACTTTGAGATGACTAGTAAAAGATAAAGAAACTGAGACATAGAATTATTATAACTTGCTCAAAGTCTAGCACATATCCACCATAGACAGAGTAGAGGTTAAGAGGGGTTAAGAGACTCAGTGTCAAATCTGAGCTATAAAAACTTGAGTCAATTAGCATATCTCTTTGAGCCTCAGTTTCTTTATACATAAAATGAGTTTGGTGATATCTTTGTCCATAGATGTCCCTAAAAGTAAAATCGATGATGTATATAGTACACTGAGCATATAGCCCAACACAAAGGAAGTGTTCAATGTACAGTACTATTGAGTTATAATGGAGTTGGAGCTATTTGAAATGCTATTTTTAGAATTCCTGTTTTTGTTGCAGCTGGCAAATTTAAATCCTTTTTAGGACAGATGCCATATATTAATGAAGAATAAATGATACTCTGACATAAAGCCTGGCGGGAGGAGGAGTGACTAAGAATTGCTTGTGGCACCTCTTCTGGTGAGTAGAAGATAAAAAGTAGCATTTCCAAGTCAGGTGGATGGCAATAAATCATGTTTAAATGTATCCGACAGGGTGAGAACCATAATTGCTTCCTTTGTTGCTCACGATTGTTCATTATGGCTTGGACAGGCCCCCAGATCATATAAGGAACATCAGATATAAAACATATTACCCTCAGTGTGTTTTTTTAAATAAAAGAAAAGAAGTAAAGCACTGATACTCAAGTCTTAAGAAGTTACACATTTCTCTCATTTTGCTCCCTCTCTTTGCTCTCACCTTTGTGTGTTATGGAAAAGAACTGGGAGAGATGGTGTCCAGAACCAAAGCAGCTCATAACACATAAAACAAGTAAAAGTATAGCATGGACAAAGAGCCTCTAGGCTTTTGACCCCAAACCTGATGGGCACCTATGCTACACTCTATTACTAAGCAAGGTCTGACTCCCCACCCACCATCCCAGCCTAGAATGGAGACATGCTTACCTCTCACCAATCACCTCTCATATCATCCCTTGATGACCAGAAAGAATCATTCAGTAACGAGCTTGCAAAAGTGGACAGTCAATTGCCTTAACCTTCAAGTGAATAGAGAGGTTAAGCTTCTTGCCTAGCCTAGCACTGCGTTCCCCAAAAATCCTGTAATAGATGTGTGTGACAGGCCCTGTTCTAAATGCTTTATATGCAAGAACTAACCTCAAAACAAAGTAACAGAGTAAAACGAAGCTATGCAGTAAGTAATACATTCATTTTCCCAATAAAATAACTGAGTCACAGAGAAGTTAAAACTCACAAAACTAATAATCTCAGGAGGCTGGAGAGATGTATCTGTATTTCATCCTCCCTGTGTAGCAATTAGGCTGAGATAACATCTCAACAATCTCTGATGTGGCATAACTAAGGTTTAAAATCTTATTCACAACATATCAAACAGGTGGTAGAGCTGTTTGTTTTATGTTCTCTTCATTCAGGAACTCAGGTGGTTATCAGCCATGCCACCTGTGTGCTTCCTGAAAGAAAGAGAGTGCTACTGTATCTTGCACTGGAGATTCAATGCTTCTTTCCAGAAGCAACAAACCAGCCCAAAATCTAACTCGTCATCCTCCCACTTTTTCCATTATCCTGTCCAGATCTCCATCTCTGGTGGTAGGAGCACTTGGTCTCTTTTGTGAGACAATTAGTAGTGACTCTTGTTTTCTCTTGCCCATTAGTCATTGACAATCAATCAGAGTGTCCCATCTAGATCATCCTCAGTCCACCTTTACCTTTCCGTCACTAAACCCTTTGTCTATATTTAGGTTTTCATAATTTCCTTCCTGAGTTACAGCAAATGCTTTCTGATTGCTTTCCTTGCCTTTAACATTAGTCCTTAAAAAAGCATAAAGGGAAAAAATGGATTATACAAGTTACCCCCTCTCTCCCTGTCTCAGAAACAATTACTTTTACCTCTTTTAGCTGTTTATTTGGGCATTACTCCCATATTTATAAAAAAATGTTCTTTCATTGCAACATTTGTTTTCTTAGTTTTAGGAATCAGCTATTGTAGTTTCATGACTGAAGATGAGAATTTCACTCAATATTTTTTCTCTCCAACCCAATCACAAATGAGTACCTTTCTCATTTCCCACTCCACTAGAATAGTATATATAGTGAACCAATATAGTGGTTCAATTAATACTGAACCTTTACCATGTATGAGTTTGTGAATGTGTGAACATATTAATGTATGAGTTTGTGAATGTGTGAACATATTAATGTATGAGTTTGTGAATGTATGAACGTATTAATATATGAGTTTGTGAATGTTTGTGATTAATAGTATTTGCATATGCAAATACTATTAATCAGTGACCCACATAGGATTGTTGTTCATTTCCAGCAGAACATTTTTGGTTGTTGTCCTTTCAAGTTAACATTTTTTTGTCTATTATTTTTTAGTTTTCTATGTTCTTATTGAAATTCAACCCCAAATGCTACCCTAATTATCTTAAATTTGCTTCAAAGTTATACACATATATCAGAAATTTAATAAACTTAACTTCTTAAAAACTTCTGCAGTAATTTTCTAACTATCTCCTGCTTGGACTGGCATCTCTCATTTAGTACATGGGTGTCTTTTTAGGATTTCTCTATATCTGAGGTTTTCTCCTGCTTTTATCCTATGTCAAAGCTCCTTTTGCTTTATCTCCCAGGTAGATTTACACTCCTTTTTGTTGTAGTACCTCTAAGGAATTTTACCAAAGATTAAGAAGTGTTTGTAGTGGTTTATTTTTGTTGAAATAGATTTTTTTTAATTTAAAAATATGTTACTATACTAAATGTTTAATTTAAGTTCATACCATCACTTTGGGGTTTTTCTATTTTTTAAATTTTTTGTTATAAAGATGTGGGGCACAGTTCAGGATTAGGCATACACATGTTCATTATGCAGGTACCCTTATTGATGAGGTGTGCCCCCCATACCCTGGCAGTTTCCCACTACTGCCAATCCCTTTCATATCATATTATGCTAATTGTTCAAGGTTCACTTATGAGTGAGAACAAGTGGTACTCAGTTCTTTGTTTCTGTAATAGATCACTCAGTATTATGTTTGGTGTTTTTGTTTTGCTTTGTTTTGAGATCACACAAGTTTGAAAATGTTTATTCCATTTTTATGCTTATTTGACAGTTTGGGTATAGAAGTCTAGGTAGGGCTCAAATAGTAAATACTGTGTTGTTTTTGTTTTCAGAATTCTGAAGACTCTCTGTGCTGTCTTAAATCTTAAAGCTTTTTTGGAAAAAAAGCTGAATTTTTCTTTTTTGATTTGCAATATATTAAATGCAAACTTCTTTATTCGTTTGGGAAACTTCAGGAGTGTTATATCCAGTGATATAAAACTAAATTTGTTGTTCCTTGGAATGTCTGTTTTCATCTATTTTGTTGGGGACTAGGTGTATTTCTCAAAATTAAAATGTGTATCTTTTAATCTTGAGAAATTTTCTTGAATTACTTAATTTTTAATTTCTTTTCCTTTGGTTTCTCTGTAATTTTAAAATGAAACTTTTATTATTTTGATTTTGGGTCTCCTAGACTATTTTTTATCTTTCTATTTTATTTTATTTTATTTTATTTTTGAGTTGGAGTCTCACTCTGTTGCCCAGACTAGAGTACAGTGGCTGCTCCCGGTCACTGCAGCCTCGACCTGCTGGGCTCCGGTGATCCTTCTGCCTAAGCCTTCCAACTAGCTGGAACTACAGGCATGCGCTACCACGCCCGGCTAATTTTTTATTTATTGTAGAGATGAGGTCTCGTCAAGTTGCCCAGGTGGGTCTCGAACCCACGGGCTCAGGCAGTCCACTCACCTCAGCCTCCCAAAGTCACGGGATTACAGGCTGAGCCACCAAGCCTGGCATTTCTATTTTATTTATCTATTTTATTATTTTTACCTTCCTCCATTCCAGCTCTGTATTTTTTTTCTTTTACTTTCTGGAATATCTCCTCGAATTTATTTTCAAAGTGCTCTACTTGGGATTTTCATTACTGCGTCCATTTTTTTAAAATTTTTAAGAGTTATTTTTTAACTAATACACTCACATTCACCATGATCTCATTCAGTTACTCATATACATAGATAAAGTTATATAAGCACACATATATTCATACACAAATACACTCGTATGTTAACAAACTTCTAGGAATATGCTTCATATTTCTCAAGGAACATGTTCATATATATGCACATGCTCACATAATCTCTCACTCAAACAACCATGCTCAGAAATTACTTACACTCATAAACATGTATGTGCTTAATACACAAGGTCACATAGTCAAGTACACAAATTTACTTAAATTGACATGCTCATCCCGTGAAAATACTCACACATTTACTCACACTCTTGAATATGCTCACATTCCCAATGTCATTGACATATTCACCCACACATATCAACACACTCATTCATTCACACACGAGCATACATGGCATTAATATGTTCACACATTTGCAGACTCATACATTCACTCACACAGTATGCTCACAAATTCACTTACACACAGAGAACCACACATACATACATTCCCATTATACACTGATGCATGCTAACACACACACATTAAAAAATAGTTTTTTGATTCTTTAAGTTTCTCTTTGTTCTAGATATGTTTTTTAGGTTTGTATTATCTTTTTTATCTCTATAATTATATTAATAATAAACATTAATCGTTTAATATTTTTTCTCCCAGCATTGTCTCTTTTGTGTGGCACTGATTTTTCTGTCTGATAAACCATGTTTGTCTGTTTATATTTAGAAATGGAACTCTAAAAAGATAATCAGAAACAATGAACATGACCAGAGCTTGTTGGTTGTGAGTCTCACTGTAGGGTGATGTGGTTGTACCATTTCACTGGAAACCACCATTTCAGTGATTTTGGGGACTTTCTGCCTGAACTGGTCAGATTTCCCAGAAAAGATTCTTACAATCTGCTGCTTGGAGGGTAAAGTCCCGGCTGCTGGAAATTCAGGAATTATATACTTAATCGTTTCACTTATTTATGTGTCTAAAACAGTCAATTCAAAGGAGCAGAGAGTAGAACAATAGTTGTCAGAGGTTGAGGGTAAGGAAAAATGGAGGTTGTTGTTCAACAAAGTATAAAGTTTCTGTTATATAAGATGAGTAAGCTCGAATGAATGATCTGCTACTGAGAAGCAATAAGACAACCAATGAGTATAAAGTGTCAGTTATATGAGGAACAAATTCTAGTGACTCTGTAGAACATGGTACTTATAGTTAACAACGTGGTGTTCTGTACTTTAAAATATGCAAAAGGAATAGATCTCCATTTAAGTGTTTTTAACACACACACACACACACAGAACAGAACAGAAGGCAATTTTTGTAGATGATGGACATATGTAGTAACATGATTGTGGTGGCGACATCCTGGGTACATGCAAATGGCCAAACTCATCAAATCAAATGTATTAAATATGTGCAATCTTATGTCAATTATTCCTAAATATAGCTTTTTCCAAAATGTAAGAGTTGTGCAGATAAGAGCATGCTTATTCCATCAAAAGACTTTGTGAAGATGTTCCAGGGCAGGAGATACTAAAGTTAGAGCAAGCAAGTAGGTGTCTTTTTGAGGTCATGAAGATACACTAACTTAGTTACATAGCATTTAGAAATCACTGAGGGTTTGTCATAAACAATGAAGAAACACAATTTTGTTGAGAAAAAGTATTCTTATTTTCAACTCAATTGGTAGAAATGGTTTGATTTCATGTCAATGAAAGTGGCACATGCCGCATTGCAGGGTCTTTCATTGTATTTTTTTATTATCACATAATCTAGACACCTCTTTCTGCTGTCTTTGTTTTTATTAAATAGCAATGCAAGCCGGGCTCGGTGGCTCAGCTGTAATCCCGTACCTTTGGGAGGCTGAGGTGAGTAGATTGCCTGAGCCTGCGGGTTCGAGACCCGCCTGGGCAACTTCGAGAGACCTCATCTCTACAATAAATCAAAAAATCAGCCGGGCGTGGTAGCGCATGCCTGTAATTCCGGCTACTCGGAAGGCTGAGGCAGAAGGATCGCCGGAGCCCTACAGGTCGAGGCTCCAGTGGCCAGAAGCGGCCACTGCACTCCAGTCTGGGCGACAGAGTGAGACTCCAACTCAAAAAAAAAAAAAAAAAAAATAGCAATGCAGCTACTGCAATAAATCACCCGACATTTTGCACCATCTTTCTCAAACGTCCCTACTGATGAACACTATCTTTAATTGAGTACCTAAAGACACATGTTTCACAACTGTTCAAGGCCCTTTGCTGTGACAGAAGTGCATGACTTTATTAGCATAAACCAGGAATTTATTAATTCCTTAAAGAGTAAAACCCACCATACAATATATTTGATTGTTACTGGTAAATGCTTGTTAGTTTTTTAGAAAACGTTTATTTTAACTTTGTTCCTTAAGAAAAGGCATATTGTGTGGACAGGCTGTCCTGCAATAATCCATTCATAATCAAGCACTGGACCCCTGACATAGATAGATAGATAGATAGATAGATAGATAGATAGATAGATAGATAGACAGATAGATAGATAGATAGTATGGATATCCTCTGTAGATTACAAGAATACAAAAACAAAAGAGAAGGCAAAGGACTTATGATCTCCTGTGAAGGGTGGTGAAGTGGTGTTTGGCCTCCCAGGTAACTTAATGATTGAAATCCTCCCATATGGAGCCTGTCTAATTCTGGAAGAAGGACAGGACTAGAGTGATATAATCAAGTGCTTTTGTCAAAAAATAAAAATTAAACCGGGCTCGGTGGTTCAGCCTGTAATCCCGCGCCTTTGGGAGGCTGAGACGAGTGGATTGCCTGAGCCTGCGGGCTCGAGGCCCACCTGGCAGGCAAGACCTCATCTCTACGATAAATCAAAAAATTAGCAGGGCGTAGTAGTGCATGTGTGTATTTCCAGCTACTTGGAAGACTGAGGTGGAAGGATTGCCGGAGCCCAGCAGGTCAAGGCTGTGGTGGCCGGGAGCAGCCATTGCACTCCAGTCTGGGCGACAGAGCGAGACTCCAACTCAAAAAAAAAATTAGATAAATAAATAAAAATTTTTAAAAATAAGGAAATATGACCCCGAAAGGGAGTATCTCCTTAAATTTTACACCCTAGGTGCCTTTCTTGTCTCAGCCAGCCCTAACCTTGTACTGGAAGGGTGTGTGGTGAGGGTTGTGGTGGGAATGTTCCATGCTTTCCTAATCAATGTCCCAACTTTCACTTGAACAGCCAGACAAGATTTGAAATTTTACTAACGTTGTAATTCAGTATTAAACTTTAATAATTTTGACTTTTTTGTGACCTTAATACTGCAACAATGAAACTTAGGTCTTTAAATTTTATCGTAGTCATAGAAAGTCTCTGGTCCTCTGACTTTGACTTGAGACAAAAATTTACATTTGAAATGGTCAATCTTTTTCTTAAAGTGTCTCAGTGCAGTTAGAAGGGCCCAACCTGTCCCTTTTAGTCCCCATACATTTTACTTATTCTATGATCTTTTAATTCCCTAAGTACTCGTTTTAATCTTTAACTCATTTCAGGCAATCCAAGGCAACTATTTAATTTGTAGTTTTGCAACTCTGTGCCATGAGTTTCCAAAACCCCTTTCTCTGCCTGGGCTAGATCCTTACAGTCTTCAAACACAACTAGTCCCAAAAATCCATTTCAAACTATCATTGCTTTGATGATCTGATGCCAGAACCACTTCTGGTACGAGTTTCTCTGTTACTCGGGTTTCTACAGTAAAAATAGCAGAAACCAGTTTGGCTAAATAAGCAAAAGAATAACCTAGTAAACACATAAAGAGCTCCCAGTATCTTTGAGAGAATTAGCAAATCACACTGAGAACTGAACAGCAATATCCAAGGTTAAAATAACTGAAGGAATGCTCTTCTGAATACCCTCATGGTTTTCATTCTTGGGAGACAGAGTTTCTGCTTGCCCTGCTAACTTGAAAGCCCAGAAGCTTCACAAACATTTTTTAAACCTAGGTCCCTCAGGCTCTACCTCCATGGCAAGATGGATTCTGGTAGTGCCTGCCCTCTGGAGTTGACAGTTGGGTATATCTGATTGGTAGAACCAAGCTCATGTGTCTGTATTCCAGTTTCAAGGATTGCTAGGAAAGGGACTTCAGACTTCTACTTGGGAATAAAGAACTCATATTTTGTAAATTTTCTTAACATAGAATTTTCTAAAGATGTTGGGCTGCTACAAATATTTCCAATATCTACATTGGGAGAAGGATTCAGGAGGATTCAATTATCAACGTGTCTAAGACCCCATACTCCAGACAACCTCAAATGAGACACACAGAATTTCTAAGAAAATTGGGAAGCAAAAAAGACAACCAATTAATAAAAACTCATCGGTCCACAGTAGTGTATTATTTTACCAAGATCGAATTTCCAACCCACATGACCTCCCTATGGATCTGGAAAATCAAGAAGTTCTGACCTTGAGAGTATTAATAGTTCAATCACTCAAGTCCTACCTGTCTCAACTACATTCTGATGTAAATCGCATAAATAACTTTTCTGCATTTTTTTCCTTACAGATCACATTTCCTTTAGAAGCTAATTCCTTTGGTTGACCACAGACCTGTACCTTGCGTCCTTTCTCATATTCAATCAATATTATTATTGGGTCATCTTAGGAAAGAGCAGTGGCCAGAGCAATAGGATAGAGATACTGGATTCTAATTATACCTGGTTGACCTCATCCAATTTTTGCCAACCTCATGCCAGGCAACACAGAACACATGCCTACCTCCTAGCTTTTCCCAAAGCCATAAAGATCACACTGTGGTTTTATGGCATCCATGATCAGACCTGAGAGCACTGTGCAATCAACAATGTGGGTTTGAAGTTCAGGGGCAAAGAATGGAAATAATAGGATTTAAAACCAGTACCTCTTTCTGAAAATTGAAAATATGGAAACTTCCTTATCTGTAACATAACAATAACAATAAAATATTCCTGTTCATATTTTGAAGTGCTCATGAGAGTCAAAGGGATATTGGTTGTGAAAGTTCTATGCAAGTCACAGGGTTCCCAACAGGTGCTATAAATTATTCCCAAACAGATTGAAAAAAAAAATCTGAGCTTTAATGTCAAATACCTTTGGGCTCAAGTCTTAACCAGTCAACTATGTTACCTGGAAGCCCAGGGTTCTTTTTTCCCAGTCTGCAACAAGGTAACTAGTGCACTGATTCCAAAACTCAGTTGAACATTAGGGCCATCTAGAGAGTTTCTCAAAACCCTGATATTCAGGCTGTAATCCTTTAAGTTTTATGAGAATCTCTGAGGGTAGGACACAGGCATCAGCATTTTTAAAAAGCTTTCCACTCTTTTCAGTATGAAAGTAACACTGAGAATCTCTGATTCAGTACCGTGAATGCAAGAAATTACTTGCTGTCATCTCAAACACCTAAAATACCTGCACTTTAATTTTTCTACTGCCACTTTGAGTGGCTGAAGTCATCATTACCCTCAATTCATTCCATCATAATTAAAATAGAAATAGTACTCGTCTAACACATTGCACGACTGTGAGAATCAACCTGAATGGTCTTTGTAAATAATACGCTGCTACGTGGATGTTAAGACATGTGATTAAACCACACCTGTAAGATTCTTCGGTCGTTAGAAGGTCCAGAAGAAAGAAGGTGAGTGGTATAACGTAAATCATTCTGATTGCCAGGAAATAAACATACCAACAAGCTACTTGATATTTTGATGAGGAATCCTACCATTTTCATGGCAGACCATACAAGGGATATGGATTTAAATCTGGACCTAAAAACAACTCATCATTCACAGAGACTTTCTAATGAACCAAATGGCAGCTGACTTCTGTTTGCTGCTTCCATAAAAAGATTCATTTCTTCTAACTCCCAGCAGTTTCTATGCCCAAAGAAATAAGGACAAGGGGAGGATTCAGACTCAAGAATGGCAGGCTCTTTGTTAGGGAAGGCTGCCAGGAACTTTGCAGGCCTCTGTTGCCCCTTCTGCTTGCTAATTGATTTAATGGAAGACGCTGATAGATGTATTTCAGCTCCACGAAGGCCTGTCTAGCTGATTTATATCATGCAACAAGAAACCGGTATATTCTTTTTCTGGTTTCTTTTTTAATTGCTATTGAAGGGGAGGCGTGTAACATTAAGAGCAGGAGTAGTCATTCATCAGCTCAGCAATAGCTCATGCTCAGAAGGTTTCAGTCCTTCTGTTTTAATAAAATTCCCATTTCTTAGAGGAATGGCTTCTGGATAGCATGTGTTGAAATAATGTCAAGAAGAAGAAGCCATTTATGTGTCTACTTTATTCCTACACTTTAAATTCAGCAAGGTGTATGCCCAGATGGCCCAATATGAAGAACTAATATCCTTCCTTCCCAGTCCTCATCCGACAGGTTCCCCAGAGTCCCACACCACTGTCAGGAAGCCACATGGGTCAAGCTCAGGACTTCTCAGTCTCAATACTATTGTCATTTTGGACCAGATGATTTTTTTTTTGTCACAATAGCTATTTTGTATATTGTAGGATAAAAGTATCTAGACTCTGCCCAATAAATGCCAGTATCAGCTAACATCAAGAAGTTACAAGTTGTCACAAGTTGTGACAAAAAAAAATCTTGTCTCCATATATTGCCAAATGTTCACTGGCAGGGACGGGGGCTAATCACCAGCCTCCTCAGTTGAGAATCACTGGTCTAGTGGGACTAGAAGGCAAATTGTCACCTTTGCCCTGACTCTGACCCCTCCTGACTGTGTCACACTACACAAGTTACCACTTTCTCAGACCCAGTTGTCCCCACCCCGAATATATGTTTAAAACATAGAGTGTAATAATTCCTTTGATACGTTTTGTAAATTATAATTTACAGTGAAGGGGCAATGATGGCTATGATAGCAACATAGATAACTACTGCCAAGTATTATCTCTGTGTTCTTAGGAGTTTCTACCAACAGAAAGCCTTCTGCAGAAAAGAAGCTTCAGCCAGACAAAGATTGATATTTCATACAGCTAATGCCAAGCAAGTGGCTATTTAAAACCATTTCTTTCAAAGGCCCATCTCTCTGGCTTTTTACAGTGTCAAAGGACTGCTTTTAGATTTAGTTAACTTGCCAGAATCATCATTGTAGATGAACAAGTGTGTGTGCTTATCAGTGCAGATGTGTGTGTATTTGAGTGTGATTCTTATGGCGAAGAAATGAACCGTGAAGCACACATTGTATATATAACTGCATCGTATGTGAAGGGTGTTTGGGGGGTGGAATGTTCATGTGTGACATGTGGTTGTGGCGAAACCCTGAGGGCCCATCTCTTTGTGGTGTGTAAATGTTCGTGTACTGTGTTTTTGCACATGAGTAACACCTGTGTTCACGTGATGTGAGGAATGTGGGAAAGCTCTATGTATGGACAATGTAGATATGCTGGTGCGATATGTGTGTATAAAGCACGTTTGCAATTGTGGGTGTGCATATGTGAATGGATACCATTTATGTGTGTGGTAGGTAGATGGACTCTGAGTTTGAAGGCGTGTAAGAAATGTCCATAGTGGGCAGTGTATGGGGTTTGTTTGTCATGTGGTTTATGCAAACCATACAAGCTTTGCACTGGCTGCACATTCAGTTAGATGTGAGGGATGCATCTTCGTATGGACAGTGTGTGCGTGCGTCTGTGTGTGTGTGCTTGTGTGTGTCCTCTGTGTGTATGTGTGCACACACATGCTTACCAACCTTTATCTTAAACTTTTAAAATTCAATACATCTTTGCTAAATTTACTTTAATAGAATGCAAATGAAATGTTTCCCCAGTCTCATTATATTCCAAGTCTTTTTCATGAATTGTCTCCTGGACCATCTCAAAAGCAATTATTTTCTGGTTGATGCCCCCACCTTAGAGTTCACTCCTCATGCAAAGCCTCAGCTAACTAACCACACAAACTGAGCTAATGTACTGATGGGAATTGCAACTTCTAATTTTTCTCTGTAAGGAGCTTCCAAATGGGTTAGGTCAGTTAATGAGAATAAAACAGAAAACAATGAATGAATTTCTTTATTGAATAACTTTTCAGCACCACTTCTCAATCTATTGATGGCAGAGACCCTCGGCAACAAAACAGCTAGAGAGATCAACCTGAGAGTGGTAATAAAGTATTAACTCTGACTTTTGATAATATTCTCCACATTCCATACTCAATAATCTACTTTAACATTCAACAAATGTCAGGGGTCTTGGGGACTCTTGCTATGTGACATGGGAAGTTTGAGGATGTAATGATAAATCAGACATGCCCCTTTGCCAAAAATGTACATATTTAGTAAGAGAGAAACAAGCAGGTGAGAGAACAATTTCAACATAGAGTGAGGTGGCATATTAGACTGCTGACAGAGCGATTATGTTTGCCTAGCCCTGATTATTTGGGGATAGGAGAAAGCAGTCAGATAATTGATCTCAGGTTTACAGGGTGGAGGCAGTCCATTCTACTAGCAAGGCAAGTTGGGAATTCCAAAGAGATCTGCATGAGAGTATGTCCCTCCCAGTAACTGGCAAAGGACTGAAAAAGGTGGAAGTAGATGAGCTTCAGGCAAGAGAGGAGCATCACCCAGACTCTGGAGAGCTAGGAACTGTGTTATGTCCACCAAAGGTAGGCACTGAGTAGCTTATGCAAAGATCTGACATTAAACAGCTCTGCGTGGTTCTGTTTTTTTCCCCAACTCCTAACTTATATGGCAGGAAGTATAAAAAGAACTCCTGTCTGAGGCAGGAGTCATCTCTATTTTACAGTTCTCTTATATCTGGTATGTTAAAGTGAGTTGAATAAATCTCCTATGTCATTTGTTTTTGTGTCATTTGTTTTTGTGGATAAACCAGCTCTAATCTATGTCCAAATACTTTATTTAAACTAATGTTTTAGAACATTAACAAACAGTGTTCTGGGAATGCATGTGTCAAAGGCAATTTGTAAATATAGTTAGAAAGTCGCCACGGTTGCTAAGGAGTCATATCTAAATTTTGGCTAACTCCAAACTTCTCATCAAAAAGGCGTGGGGGGGGGGTCATAAAATACTTCTTGTTTTTTTAATAATAGAGTGAAAGATTAGATACTTCTGATTGGATAAAAATATGCTCGTTATATCAATTTGCAATATGGGCATACTCTTGTAGCTATTTTTACTTCTTACTCACATTTGGAGGATGAAAGAGAGAAAAATATGAGAATGATTCTTAATACAGTTTGGATGGTTGTCCCCTCCAAATCTCATGTTGAAATGGGATCGCCAATGTTGCCAGTGGGGCCTAGTGGAAAATGATTTTATCATAGGGGTGAATTTTCATTCATTGCTTGTTGCCATTCTCATGATAATGAGTGAGTTCTGGCTCTGTTAGTTACGGAAAGAGTTGGTTGTTTAAGAAAGCCTGGCGCCTCCTTTCTCTTGTTCTCCTGTTCTCACCAGGTGACATGCCTACTCCCCCTTCACCTTCCACCATGACTGTTAGCTTCCTGAGACCCTCACCAGAAGCAAATGCCAGAGCCGAGCAGAACCATGAGCCAAAATAAACCTTTTCTTTTTGTAAATTACCAGGCCTCGGGTATTTCTTGATAGAAACACAAAATGGACTAATAAAGTCCCACATAAGGAATACTGTCATTGCAAAATATGAAAGAAGGCAAGGAAGAAACTAACTCCCTAAGCTGAAATTCCCATCCCAGATAACTTTAAATCTCCAAAGGCTTTGTTTGAGAAGCACTGGGTTGGAGGAAAGAGACAAACTTCACCCCAATCTTCTATGGGAGTTTTAGAGAAGTGGTGGTCAAACTTTGGTGTGATGAGTTACCTGGAGGACTGCTTAAACACAGATTGTAGGATACTGTCCCGGCATTTTTGGCTCATCATGTCTGAAGCAGAGACTGAAATTTTGCATTTCTAACAAGTCGCACTGTGATGCCAATGATGCTAGTTCTGGAAGCACTTTGAGAAGCAAGGTCTTGTGAATATTTAGTTTCTCTAAGTCCCTCACAATGTGGATAACAATGTCTCAAAGTGAGATAAAAATTTTAAAACACATACAAAACTTCTAGAAAATAAGTCTGCATCCAACCAAGGTAACTTGAGGTTACACAGCATGAGTTCAAATGAGTCATATAAACTTCCTGGCTGCCCGAGCTTCCTTTGATCAAAGAAAATGGGCTAAATTATTCCTTAAGGAACTTTCTGTTGCTTTACTTTATATTTAATTTGACCTAAAATCTACAAGCTATATCCTAACAGTGAAATAAATTTGGGTCTAAAAAAATATTTAGAAGTATTAGAACTGTTTTCAATACAGGTATCATCAACACATTTTAGGAATTAATGAAAAATGTATATTTACCTAGGTGGTAATTTTCATCACATTTGTCACATGTAATTACCACTTTTATTATTTGATATTTACATTTTTCAAAAAAGAGTTGCATCTGAGATTAAGCTAACATTATTTTTCAATTATAAATCTCTAGAATGTGATATAGACAGAGCTAACATATTAAAGGACTAAGAATAATAGAGTACTTTCTTTTCTTCTAAAATGAGATAAATAATATAAAACTCAACGCTGATTGTGGTCAGATGTCTCTTGGATGATTAAACATTAACTCTCTCGTTCTAGAGATTTATAATTGAAAAATAATGTTAGCTTAATCTCAGATGCAACTCTTTTTTGAAAAGTGTAAATATCAAACAAATGAATGAATATATATAATACACACACACACACACACACATATATATAGAAAGACAGTTTATATTAATGAAGATGTATGTGTGTGTATGTGTGGTATGCAAGGTATAGAAGGAGAGAGAGAGAGAGAAAGATCTAGACTTATTAACAATGACTACTGTCAGGTGCCAGGCTTACAGTACTGTGCTTTTCAAATAATTCAGTCATTCACCTTGGATTTGAGGTCCTACATTTTGGCAATATCTGTAAAAGTGTTAAATACTTGTACCATTTGACACGACAATTCTAGTTCATCAAATGTGTTAACAGACACATATTTCAAAAATGTAAACACACACACACACACACACACACACACACACATCACTATGACTTTGTGTGTAATGTAAGAACAACAATTAGGAATAACTGAAGTGTCCTTCAATCAGGGATTGGGAAAATCACAGTTCATTTACACATTGGAAAACTGTGAGTGTTCAGAAAGTATAAAAATCATCTCCGAAGTGCTGTGGAACAATTCCCATGCTAAAAAAGAGAGGGCAAACTATGGAAAAGTGAGTACAATGCAGTACAAACTTGCATGCTGAAAGGGATGGTAGTGATGAAATAACTACACCTAAACCTATTGCTACCTTGATATTGACACTTCTACACTTATACCTACAGCTAAATTTATGTCTACACCTAGACTTTCAGTTACATCTATATCTGTAGCTACACATATGCATTCCTATCTACATGAACAACTATATCCATATCACCAACTACAGGTATCTCTCACTAACTTATGCATCTATACCTACATCTACATCCGTATCTCACCTGCATCTGCAACTGCATCTGTACACGCATCTGCACCTCACCTACATCTACACCTGAATTGTTGTCTACACATGCTCTGTATCTCACCTACAACTATTCCTGAATCTGTATGCACACAGACATTTATATCTCCTTTACTTCTAGGCCTACGTCTACATAAACATCCAATACCTACACCTATATCTGCTCCTATATTTATGCATTTTCTACGTCTGTATTTTCTTGTGTGCTGATTTAAAAATACATAAGAATTGTCAACAGTATTTGACTTGGGTGAGAAATAGATTCTAGTCTGGGTGCAGTGGCTCAAGCCTGTAATCCCAGCACTTTGGGAGGCTGTGGCGAGGGGATTGCCTGAGCTCAGGGGTTTGAAACCAATCTGGGCAACTTGGTGAGACTTCATCTCTACAGTAAATTAAAAAATAAGCCGGGCTTGGTAGCGTGCACCTGTAGTTCCAGCTACATGGAAGGCTGAGGAGGCGGAAGGATCACCTGAGCCCCAGAAGGTTGAGACTGCAGTAGCTGAGAGCATATGACTGCACTCCAGCCTACGCAACAGAGTAAGACCCCAACTCCAAAAAAAAAAGCAAAACAAAACAGAGAAATAGATGTCTAGGGTAAAAAAGAGACTGAGGGAATATTACATTCACTACTTTATACTGTTTAAAGCATTGCCTAATTGCTTGTCTTAATTTTCATTGCATGCATGAATTCATATGTGTCTCTCTAGAAGAGAGACAAAAAGAGATAGCCTTGCCATAAAATGTGAGTCCCACTTAACAACAAGTCTTCTCCTACAGCTTTTGTGATTTCTGCATCTGCCTTCCAGGTCAACCCTTGGTTGATTTTGACCTTGTATTTCTTTATGGATATTTCGATTCCTAAAGAAGCCTATTTGGATTTCTTTCTGATGTTTAAGTTTCTAGCTCAGACTAGAGTTGTTCTGACTCAATTTTTATTCAGTTTTACAAATACCATTAAGGTCAATCTTGTACAGACAAAGAAACTGGAATCAGGGAAAGTGGGTAACTTCCCAAAGTGATACCACTAGAAACAGAACTGCAATTTGAGTTAGGTCAGCTTGAATCCAAAGTTTGTGCCCTGTCCAGTTCATCATCAAGTGTGTGTTCTTATTGTGTCCTCAGATCTCCCTTGAAGCATAGATCATCACGATCTTAGTAAAAGATGATTAGGAAAATTCAAATGAAAATGTTGCTTGTGTTATTTGTGTGGTTCTTGTTACAAAACGTTTGTCCCATCTTACTATACTGGTCCATAAGCTTTCTGTTGGTTTCTACATCTTTCTCCCTTTCCAAATTGGCTCTTTCTTCCCATCTTAAGTCTGGCGTCAGACTAAAGTGCATACCTATGCATTTTTCATCAATCTGGCAAGTGTCTTAAAACCTTGAGATGAATAAATCACCACCATATAATTCATTATGAATAGCATCAGCACAGGGTAGGATTCTTCTGCTACTAAAGAGTCAGCATGTTTTACAATTTTTAACAGGAGGATTTGATTTTTTTTCTCTCCTTTCTGCTGAAAGCAATTTTAAAATGTTCCCCATATATGTATATGTTAATGTCATTATTCTTTATGTTCTTCAGCCATTCATCTCCAAGATGCCTCCACTCAGCTCTGTCATGGGTGAATATGATTGATCATCTCTGCTCTTATACTCTAGAGAAATAAGATAGAATTAAACCATATGGCGGTCACACAAATAGACATCCAGAGTGAGGAGGACTTTGTGACTGGCGGGTAGGTCAGTATTCAGCTTTCCTTTTTATTGTCTTCTGAAAATCATGAGTAAATGACCAGCTGCCTTAAAATTCCCAAGATGAAAATAATAGTAACAGTTAAATTTTTGTTGGTGTCTCCAACTGTACCTGGAACTGTACTGCTCCTTTTTAAAAGTCTACTTCAATCTTCAAAGTCACTCTATGAGATAACTTCATTCCTCATTTTTCTGAGAAAACTGAGCCTCTTCAGTGGCATAAACTATTAAATGGTACAGTTGATACTCAAATCTAAATCAGTTTATTCCATAAACTTGATTGGTATTTGTCTCTGAGTAGCCAGAATGTTGAGTGATGCTAAATAAAATGAAAGGCATTGAGTGCCATTTTTTTAAAAAATGAAGCTGCTTATAAAACACTTGTATCTGTGTAATTTGCCTGGATTTCTACAGGTAACTACTTTCATGAAAATTTTCTGAGTTGGCATCTTTCCTTCTCTCAGACCTTCTAAGAAAAGTCTGAAAAGCTATACAGATTCTTGTACAGTTGAAGTATATTAATATATTTAATTAACATTAATCAGTTTTAATGCAGTAGTTGGTATCTGACTAATGTTTGAAATCTCACTCCTCTTGGGCCACAAAACTTCAGCACTTGTGAGGGTTTGACCCAATGTATGCAGCTTGAATATGCAAGACGTCTTAAAGTTGGGTGGTTCTGGATGCTTCAGTCTGTCTCCAGTGCCGGCAATTCCTCTACTAAGCCTGTCCTTTGAGTATTTCTGAGCCCAAAAGTGTCTAGGCCTGATTCAGTGAGGTCTGGCCGTTCTTATTTATTCTAAAACCTGTGGTTCATAGTCCATGTTCCGCTGACCAACCAGGGTAAGGTTTGTTTTGTTTTTGTTTTATCCCCACCTGTTTCTTCTCTTGATTTCTTAAACTGTTTGTTACTAGACACAACAAGAACACAGCATTCTGTGAAAGCATCTCTGTGTCTCAAGCTCTTTCTCTCCAACCAGCACATGGGTTCTTTCCCAGAGATGCTCCCACAGCATGTGGCAGGGGCTTTGCTATAAGATATAGTCTGAAGTATCCAGCAAAGGCAGTCACAGTTCTCTAGCGTCAAAACCAGGGCTAGAATAGCAGGGTCTTGCCAGACTTGATGATACTAGGTGACAAGAGTCCAGACAGCTACCCAAGACTGGGAATAAGTGAGGACCGGAACAAAAGCTTGTCATATGTGGGTGATTCAAGAGATGTGATACAGGAACATGAGACCAAAGCAGAAGCTAAAAAAAAAAAAAAAACTGGTCAGGAAAGAGAAAGTGTCTGAGCATAGCTCTGGCACAGTCCTGAACATGTTTACAGGAACTATTCAGATGACACCCAGTGCCTTGAAATGCCTGGAGATGGCTGTGTGATACCAGGAATGTTGATCACACACTCAGCTCCCTACTGAGACTTCCCAAAACTGCAGAACACCAAGGAAGTACGTGAGCTAATTTCTGGGAGTCTCTATTAAATAACAGAGGTGCTACAGGGTCAGCTATAATCATTAAAGAATTGTCGAGTCAATCTATCCTCACTCACTGAAAACGGATGACTGAGCCGCTATTGCATACTAGGCTCTGTTAATGCCCTCCATTTACCATCTTGTAGAACTTTAATTTTATTATACTCTTACTTTAGCATAACTCATTATTATTTCCTAATATTACTGATAAATTTCCTACTCTCCTTTGAGAATCATTTTTAGGTTAGAGAACAAAATACAGTAAGAATTTTTCCTTTAATTTTCCTCTAAGTAAGCTTCATTCACATTTCTACGTAAACACCAGAGTATTATCTCCAATTCAAATGTCTCTGCATTAATTTAGTTTTCACAGAAAAAGTCAGCTCTAGAAATTCTTAGCATAGACATAATTCAGATGTTCATCACTAAGAAAATGAGGCAGGCCTAAATTAGCTAAAACCTTAGCAATAAGCCAATGACAGTATCAAACACTGATTGATGAGAGTGATATAGGGAAGAATTAAGAATGTCTTTCTACTCAGATATGATACTTGTCGAAATCTGACTCTTCATTAATTCATTCTATAACAAACTAATCATTATAGATCATTAACAACTAACACAACAAATACAATACTTATGTTTTATAAAATAATCAATAATTTCCTGCATTTTTCTTTATTTTAACAGACTAAGTTACGCATGCATTTGAGTCATTTAAATACAGGGCGGGGGAGGCGGGGGGGATTGGCAGTTAAGGGAAACTGCTAGGGGAGGGAGGGGCGTACCTTATCAACAAAAGTACCTGAATGATCAATGTTTATACACCCTGAAATTTACCCCACACCTTTATAATAAAAATTTGAATGAATGAATAAATAAATAAATAAATATGGGACCTAAGAGGCAAAACCTAAATCAGAAAAGAAAGCCAAAGAGTCTTGAAGGAAAGCACACAATTTTCAGAATTCCACTGGGAAGACCTCACAGTTTTCAATCGCATGATCCATCAGTAATGCGACCGTTATGTAGATTTAGAGATGTATTTGAAATTGACTATGTTGTAGTTCTTTTTTTACAATTTATCAAGTGAAACCAATTTATCATCTTTAGCATGCTTTCACGTGGTGTAGGTTGTACATCCTTTCTATGTCTCTACACTTATTTCTCTCTTGGCATTTAATCACAGTGTTTTGTAAATGACTGGGTTTTGTTGATTTTTCTGTCTCTGTTATGCCATATTACAAACACACCAGATCCCAAGCTTCTTAAGATTAATAATTACATGCTTTGTTTTCAAATCCAAAGCCCCTGTCAGAGATCTACACATATTAGTTGTTAACTGAATATTCTCAGAAAGAAAAGCAAAGGACATGTCCAGGGATATGGTGTGTGTGTGTGTGTGTGTGTGTGTGTGTGTGTGTGTGTGTGTGTGTGTGTCTTATGGGATAGAGTTCCAAAGGCTGGCTATAGAAATGACTAAGTAAAAGAGGTTTAAAACCACATGATCTAGGCACATAAATAAGACATTTTATTTTCTAAACAGATTTTTATTTAAAATAACAAATGATTCAGCTAACTACCTCCCCTGAGAAGTGCCTGAACCGGGAGAACACATCTGTAGCACCTGCTGAGCTCACCTGCTGAGTCTATCCCAGCAATTCTCAATTATGTCAGACTGAACACTAGAGCAAGCACATATGGGAAGGGGGGCAGGGATGATGAATGAAGAATGATCTGAAAAATTTAGGAATGTTCTGAGATTTCCTGTATATTGTAAGTGTTTAACGTTATTTAAGTAAGAATTTGATCACGTCTATGTGTAGATAGAACCCCCATTGTATATAAAACCTATTTATTCCCACAAAGAGTGTTCGCATATTTGGGGAAGTGTTACATTTGGTCTTGGTTATCAATCACCGCTTTTCAGAATCTTTTGATTCTTTCTTCTTTCTAGAAATCTTTACTTTGTTTCATCAGTGTTTTCAGAAACTGAATATTACATCTAAGTCATTATTTTTCCCAGATATTCCTACTCTTGGTTTTGGAAGCTCCCTGGTACCTGCCTTTCTCAGAGGGAGGTGTCAACAGCAGTGTTTCTGTACAGTATATATAAGAAGATATCTGCTTTCAAAAGCAACTGTTTCTTTGGTAGACAGTAGAGCCCAAACACAGCTAATAACTCTAAAGATAGGCGACCAATTCCTGTTGACCAGTGGGGTGCTAGAGACAATGTAAGTCTACGAATACATCATTGCCATCTGTCAATCAAAGCAACATATTTAGTAAACCTGGGAGCTTTCTGCTAGCACTGATTGTTAATTCAAGCCAGGAGTAGAGAGATAGAGAGATTCTCATCCATCACTGCAATGAATATATCTTTAGTATAGACTAAAACATTGTTTTTCCTAAAGATTCAAGCTGTAACTTTGAGGTTTCAGATATGATCTTTCAGAAGCCATGGTTACTTACTTCTCTATGAAAAGTTTAAAATGTAGGTGAGTTGACCAGAACAAGATTAAACACACCAAGAGAGTTTTTTTTATTTAGCAAACAACATTAAACGGATCTGGTCTTTACTCTGGGGAGTCTGTTATTGATATTATATCACACCGGTCACGCCTCGGCTTTCTCAGATACGAAGTTGGATTAATAAAAAATATCTCATGGTTTTGCTGAACAGTTGTAGTGGCATGAAGAACATACATCTCCTGGCATTGTATGCATCTCGTACATAGATCTATTTCCCTTTAACCCCCAAAAGAAGTCGAAGTGTATTCAGTAAGTGATACGTCGGGAGGTAGATCTGTGAGTAGAAAACAAAATGGTAACACAACAAAAAGGAAGAAGACATGCTAACCATCAGGGATGATGATGCGTGTGTTACGACCAAGTCCTCAACTGAGGCATCAGGGAGCCAGTAACAAGGTATTTGGGTAGATAGTCTCTGGCATTGTCCTTCACATCTACACATAAATTAACATGTCACCTAAAATTAACATTTCACATTATTTTAAATCCTTTGCAACACCATCACCATCTTGAGTACCACCGCCATCATCACTGCTCCGATCTCAAGGCTCATAACAAATGACAAAGTCCTTGCTCCCGTTTGATCCTTACAAGAGCTCTTAGGGTTTGATGGGGAATGCATTTTCTTTCACTTGTAGGGAAAAATGTGAAGCTCAGAGAGTTGTTTTGTTGTTGCTGTTGTTGTTGTTGTTTCTTTCTCAGCCTCGCCTGCTGGGTTCCAACGATCCTTCTGCCTCAACCTTCCAAGTAGCTGGAACTGCAGGCGTGCGCTACCACACCTGGCTAATTTTTTGATTTATTGTAGAGATGAGGTCTCCCCAATTTGCCCAGGTGGGTTTCGAACCCGTGGGCTCAGGCAATCGGCTCACCTCGGCCTCCCAAAGCGCTGGAATTAAAGGCTGAACCACCAAGCCCAGCCAAAGCTCAGAGAGTTTAGTTGAATTCCCAAAGTCACAGAGCAAATGAGGGAAGAACCTGTATTCTATCTCTGGTCTGAAGATCTCCACTCATCTCATTTTCTCAGTTCTGTGCCATCCTTAGGTTCATCATAAACTGATTTGTCAATGAATCCCCTCTTAAAAGCGTGACTTCCCTCAGGAATTAATAACAGTGATTCATTCCTGTGACGTAGTTCTGAGTTTTCTACATGATCTCTGCTTATATCCTTAAAAAGCTTTCTAAAAAGACTCCTTCAATTGCTAAGTAAATTGACTTCTTAACTTGCTATTAATTACTCACAAGAACTCTGGCCTATTACAGAGAATCAACACAAGGCGGAGTTTCTCTGTTAATTTATTTTATTCCTTCATTCTGTATTCTGGTTGATGTGCCCTCTTGGCATTATAAATCCAGAGCAAGTAATTAACAGCCACACTTTGAACCCAATTCTCTTTCTTTTCTCTTTCCTAACTACCTCTGCCTCCTTTGATCTGGTTCATTTTCTTAATTAACTTATGTGCATGCCAGACTTATTTCCTTGGGCCTGTGCAAATTTTGGGAAGTTTGGATGTGTGGGAGAGCAAGGCTTACTTTACAGTGAAAGGGCACAACACAAGAAGTCCCCATTCCTCCCACCACACAGCTGCATAAACCCTGTGAACAGGCAATTTATTCCACCCACCACAACCATAAAGTCACCATTCAACAAGAAACCACTATATATCAGGAGCTTCACACACTTCACCTCTCATCCTTACCCAATGAAGAAAGTATCAGCATCATCCCTGTTTCAGAGATAGCACAACTAGGCTCAGAAAGGGTAAATGTTCTTCTATAGAATATCCTTGAGAAGTTAGTTTACATGCTTGTGTCTTTGTTTTCTTATTTGTAAGTTACTTAACACGCTTGAGTCTTGGTCTTCTTATTTGTAAAATTAGAATGATGGACATAAACTTGTGATGGAAAAGGAGTTATAATAAAGTCAGTTTATGTGCTCAGAACACTTAGCATGGTATCCGTCATAAAGTTGAAACCTGACAGGCAATGTTAAGGTCTTTCCAGTTTTGATCAGAACTCATTTTAAGATGAGCGGATTTGAAATTGTACTTGGAAGGTGTCTCATTTATTCACTCATTTAACCAATAATTATATACCAGGCACTAAATTAAGGTTGGGGTTTGGTGCCATATATCTTTCCTTGCCTGCTTCTTTATTATTGTTGCCTTAAGAACTCACAAGTATTCATACCTGAAGCTTAAGAAATAACAAGTTACCTGAAATCTGAAATCATTTAACTTATTGAAAATTATTTATATCAGAAAATGTCTTATATAAAGGATGGATTAGCTACAACAAAAAAGTATAGAGAGACCTCAAAAAGTTAAAAATAGAACTACCTTATGTTCCAACAAATTCCACTTCTGGGCCCAAAAGAATTGAAATCAGTATCAAAAAGAGATAACTGAACTCTCATGCTTCTTGCAGCATTGTTTGCAATAACCAAAAATATGAAAACAACCCATATGTCCATCAACAGATAAATGCAAAAAGAATTGTGAAATACACACACACACATACACACACACACGCGCACGTGCACATGCACATATAGTCAAAATGGAATAGTATTCAGCCTTTTAAGAGATATACTGCCATTTGTGGCAACATAGATGCATCTAGAAGACATGAAATTAAGTAAAATAAGCAGACACAGAAAAAAAATACTGTAAGATCTCACTTATACACAGAATCCAAAAAGAAAGGAAAAGTTTGATTAATAGGCAAAGAGAGTAGAATAGTGGTTACCAGTGGCAGGGAAAACAGGAAAATGGGAAAAAGTTGGTTAAAGTATACACGTTTGCAACTAGGTAGGATGAATCCATCTAGAGATACAATGTGTAGCAGAAGAACTATGGTTGATAGCATTGCATTGCATGCTAAAACTTTTGCTAAGAGGGTCGATTTTAGGTATTCTTGCCACAAAAATTTTTTTTAAAGGTAACAATGGAAGATGATGACTATGTTAATTGATTTAATTGTAGTAATTTCACTATGCATACATATATCAAAATATTATATAGTACATCTTTTTTTTTTTTTTTTTTGAGTTGGAGTCTCACTCTGTCGCCCAAACTGGAGTGCAGTGGCCGCTTCCGGCCACCGCAGCCTCAACCTGCTGGGCTCCGGCGATCCTTCCACCTCAGCCTTCCAAGTAGCTGGAATTACAGGCATGCGCTACCACGCCCGGCTAATTTTTTTATTTATTGTAGAGATGAGGTCTCGCTGCCCAGGCAGGTCTCGAACCCGCGGGCTCAGGCAATCCACTCACCTCAGCCTCCTAAAGGTGCGGGATTACAGGCTAAGCCACCGAACCCGGCTTTATATAATACATCTTAAACATAAGTTTACTTTTTTTTTAATAAAAGCCTGTAGCTGCCAGCTGGGCTCAGTGGCTCAGCCTGTAATCCCGCTTCTTTGGGAGGCTGAGGTGAGTTGATTGCCGGGGGTTCGAGACCCACCTGGGCAGCAAGACCTCATCTCTACAATAAATCAAAAAATTAGCCAGGTGTAGTGGCGTGCGCCTGTAGTTCCAGCTACTCGGAAGGCTGAGGCAGAAGGATTGCCGGAGCCCAGCAGGTCAAGGCTGCGGTGGCCAGGAGCGGCCACTGCACTCCAGTCTGGGCAACTGAGTAAGACTCCACTCAAAAAAAAAAAAAAGCCTGTAGCTGGTTAAACAGACCACAAGACTAGTTAATGCTAGAGTCGGGATCTCAACCTCTTTCCTCTGTCTCTTGCTCCACTTCTCTGTGATTAATGTTTAAGAAGTGATAGCTGGAAGAAAGAAAAGTAAGAGGATGGCAGAGCTGGAATAGATGAGGAAAAGATCAATGAGCTACATTCTATCCTCTTTGTGAGGAGTTTGCTGGAGCATGTGATATGGAGCTGATGGAGCGCCTCTTCTTTGACGTGGAATTTTCTGAATCAAAACAAAGCTGAAGGTTGAATACTTCAGAGAGGGATTTAAAATTACCCTCACATGAAAGCTAATATGTCTTCCCCAGGTGTGTTGAGTACATAATTAAATACAACTGGTCTTTTCCTCTCCCATGCATCCAAGTTATTCTCTGCTACTGTATGCATAAGCATACAGAAGGTAAGTTTCAACCCACCTACTTTTACACTGTGCTGAGAGTCAATATATGTGACCTGGTGCATGTGACCAACAATTTTCTGCTGAAGCAGGTGGAAAATACAGTACTACTCATAGGCTGAGTGCAAAACCACAGCCCTCATTTTGCTGAGTATCTAACATGTGAGCAAATCTCAACTGATCAGAAAGCTTGGGTAGGAGATGAAATTGAGCTAGAATTGTTCCATAGAGTGATTATTGATTATGCCTCTAATAGCACTGTGGCACATCAACTGTGACTTCAATTAGAAGTAATTATACACTTTAAACTAATGTGTCCAATTAAAAGGGTTGGAATTTGCAAAGGTCTCTGGAATTCTTGCATGATAATGGAATATACCAAAAGAAAGGGGAATAACTGAGCTTTGTGGGGGGGATGTACAATTTCTGCAAAACCTTGCAAACAGAAAGAATCACAAAAGTTTATTACATATGTCAGAATCTGAAAAAACCTCAGGATAATGGCAGATAGCCAAATTCAGTAGAATGACAGATGCCAGTCATAATAACCATTATCATAATCTCAATGACAGCTATTTTTTATTAGGCACTTTCTGCATACCAGGCGTTGAATTTTACAAATAACATGTAATTTAATTATTTTGACTAGGGATTGGCCAACTATAGCCTAAGGGCTATAGTCAGCCTGCCCCTGTTTTGATGAGTAAACTTTTATTGGAACACAACCAAAGCCTTTATAGTGTATTTATAGTGGTTTTCACCATTCATTCAGCATTTGGGTGTTTGTGTTTATCCCAACTCATTGGACTTAGGAAACTGAATTATCCCCCTTATCATTTTCTAAAATTTGCTTTTCCTACGTAGACGTTACTTGTACCTCCTCCAAGCAGGCATTCCCAGCATGCTGTGTGACAATACATTAATGACTATGTATCTGTTTACTGAAAAAAGTTTACATTCAAATTAACTCAATTTCCTGAAAATAATTTTTAAATGTATCAGTCACAGAAGGTTTAAAAAATAAACATTGTTTATAAACACAAAAATTGAACAAAACTGAATCACCCAACTACAAGGGGATGAAAGAGTAAAATAAGTTGTCTATTTGATGGAATAGTAAGCAATCAGTCAAACATGTTATGGTGGTCTAATGTTAATGATACAATGTTACCTGAAATGGGCAGAACATAAAATTGTGTCTTTATAGTTAAATTCAATCATCAGTAAATATTCAAAGACGATCCAGGTACTCAGTAAGAAACTACATATACAGCGATCAATACATAGATATTCTCCACCTCCAAGAAGTTCAAAGACTATGGGCAAGAAGGACATGGAACAAAAATCACCCAGACTATTATAAATACAGAGATGCAGAAATAAAAAAGGATAAAGTACTACTAAGATGTAGTTTAATTAGAAGGATCTAGTTTACATTGTGGCAAGGGAAAGTACCTTGACATGTATAGAATGAGTTCATCAAGCAGAAAATATGGGGAGAGTTTTCTTTATTTTCTTTTTTCTGTTTAAAATTTTCTTATTTTAAAGGTGTGGGGTACAATTCAGGGTTAGGTATACAAATGTTCATTATGCAGTTACCCTTGTTGATGAGGTGTGCCCCCCCTCCCCAGTAGTTTACTACTACTGCCAATTCCACCCTCCCCCGCAGGTAGTTTCCCACTACTGCCAATCCCTTTCTTACAGTATTAAGATAAATGTTCAAGATCTACCTTTGAGTGAGAACATGTGATACTCAGTTCTCTGTTTCGGTGAAAGATCACTCAGTATTATAGATGCTAATTCCATCCAGGTTGCTATGAAGTTCATGATTTTGTTCTTTATGGCTGTGTAATTTCTATTGTGCATATGAACCACATTTTTTTTATCCAGTCCTCTTTTGATGAGCAGCATGGTTGGCTCCATGTTCTTGCTATTGTGAACAAGGCTGCCATAAACATGTATGTGCAGGTTTCTTTTTTATAGAGTGATTTGAGTTCTTCCGGGTATATTCCCAGCAGGAGGATTGCAAAGTTGTATGGAAGGTCGAGTTTTAGACCTTTTAGGAAGCACCACACTGTTTTCCACAGAAGTTGTACTAGTTTACACTCCCACCAACAGTGTAAAAGTGTTCCCTTTCCCCTGCATTCTCTCCAGCATCTGCTATGTTTTGAGTTATTGATGATGGCCAACCTGACTGGAGTAAGGTGGTATCTCAGTGGTTTTAATTTGCATTTCTTTGATGACTAGTGAGACCGAGCATTTTTTCATCTATCTGTTGACTGCTCATATGTCTTCTTTTGAGAAGTGTCTATTCATATCTTTTGCCCATATTGTAATGAGGCTGATTGTTTTTTTTCTTTTCAGCAGGTTTGAGTTCTTTGTAGATCCTAGATGTCAAGCCTTTGTCAGATATATAGTTGGCAAATATTTTTTCCCAGTCTGGGGACTGTTTTCCTGATCTTTGGATGATTTCTTTGACTTTGCAGAAGTTTGTCAGTTTGATGAGGTCCCACATGTCAATCTTATCTCTTATGGCATGGGCACTTGAGATATTGATAAGGAATTTGTTGCCAATTCCAATTTTCATAAGGGTGTCTTCTGCATTTTCTCAGATTCTTATAGTTTGAGGTTATATGTTTAGGTCTTTGATCCATTTAGAGTTGTTTTTGTGTATGGTGGTAGATAGGGGTCTTGTTTTAATCTTCTGCATGTGGTCAGCCAATTTTCCCAGCACCATCTACTGAATGGGTTCTTCTATCCCCAGTGATGATGGTGGGGGTTTGGTCAAAGATGAGTTGAGAAATTGAGGTTTTGCTTCTGGAATCTCTGTCCTGTTCCATTGGTCTATAATGCCTGTTCTTGTACCAATACCAGACTATTTTGATTACTGTAGCTTTATAATAAAGCTTAAAGTCTGGGAGCATGTTGGCTCCTGCTTTTTTCCCCCCTGAGGATTGTTTTGGCTATTTGTGTTGTTTATGTTTCCATATGAATTCCTGTATTGTCACTTTCAGGTCTGAGAAGAATGCTGCTAGTGATTTAATGGGTATTACATTAAGTCTGTAGATTGCCTTGGGTAGGATGGTCATCTTAACAATTTTGATTCTTCCAATCTATGTGCATGGAATATTTCAAGAGAGAGAATAAAGTATGACTAAGGCTGAGCATTGAGAGAAAACCCAGAGCATGGTTGAGAAAGTGGAAATAGATGAATGTGGCAGGAATCTATAAGGAAATTGAAGATTGCCAGAAGATGAGGTTAGAGAGATGAGCAGGGCCTGACAGTGTCAGGCAAGAGTTTGATAAGGATTTGAGACATGATCTTGAAGGTCCTGTAAAAGCTCCTGAGGGATATAAGCAGAGCATAGTGTGACCAACTTTACATTTCAATATAATGTGTCTGATTGCCTGGGGAGAATGAGTTGTAAAGGAGCAAAATAAAAATGCCAACATGGTACATATGGGTGACCAGTGACATGTGACAAACATGAGGAAATTAAATTCTTGTGTTTTGTTTGGGATTGCCTGTGGTTTTTTCATTTCATCTATTTGCATGTCCCTTCATGTTTTCTATGTACTTATAGTTTGCTTTTTCAAAAATAAGAATTTGAATAATTATCCCAAGCAAAACAAAAAAGTAAAGAGAAAATTCATGAGGCCATCTTCCAGATTGGGTAAGAAAAATCTGATGCTGATGGAAACTCGTATAGCTCTGCTGTCTGTGCAGTCTCACCACTGTCATCCTTGCTTTGGGCTCCTCTCTTCTCCACACTGTACCCAATGAGCAGCTTCTGTCATTGATTAAATGCTGCAGCTCGCTTGGAGCCATTAATCAACTTCACCAGCTGTTTATGGCTTTATTTACTACAAAGGAAGCACGGTAATCCCTGTAAACTCAATAGATCTAAATTAACTGAACGTTCAGGAGCTGGCTTAGAAAGAATTATTCCTCCTGGACTCAGGGGGCCAGAGAAAAAGAATGAACACAAAAATCTGTGGCAGAGGCTCTGACTTGTTCTCTTGCAACCAGAAGGGTCACCTCACAAAGGACACCTGCCTGATGGGGTCTCTACTAACCAGGTCTCCCAGCACAGAGTCCAGGGAAAGCTTGTTTTGACTCTACACTGCCTGCCACAAAACATGTCTTCCATGTATTTCTCTCTCCATCCCTCTATTCTTCCTCCTTGTCTTGCCTTGCCTTCAATTCCCTTTTCTTGCCTTCCCTTTGGTTAGGGTATATTCTGTGATTTAAACAAATTTTTCTCCACAGTATTTCTTTTATTAATTATCATATAATCCTGGATTCATTTAAATTTGTTTAACTAAATTATTTTCAATCCAAATTCACTGGGCATCAACTGAATTCCCAGAGAAGATACGAATATTTATGTGCCAGGGATATTACTGTGTTCTTTCATGCCAATGGATTTTTTTTTTTTTTAGTCTGCCAGAACAAACCTGTAAGATAAATACTAATGCTCTTAGCTAAAAGATGAGAAAGCTGAAGCTTAAAAAGATGAAATAATTTGCCTGACATCACAAAAGTGGCTAGAAGGCAGCCCCTCTGGTCTTCAACATAATCTCCCAATGCATGCTTCTTCTAGGTCATAGCATTATCTCTTAATACTGATTGGTGCTGTAGGGTCTAATTGCTTCTTAAAAAGTCATACCATGACCCCTGCCTACAAAAACCACCTCACGTCCTGTACCTCTTCTCAGTCCAACTTCTTTCCCATTTCCCATTCTCATCTTTTTCAAACTCTCATGATCACTGCTACACATTTTAGACTTTAACACCTTTACAAAGGGCTTGAAATTCTTCAAATAAACCATGCCTTCACATAGGCTATTTCTTCTGCCAAGAATGTCATGGCCACCTTACTTCACTGGCAGATCCCTATGAAGCTTTCAAAGCCTATTTCTGAAAACTTGTTGAGAGCTTACCAAATTTCTTTCTCTCTTTCCTACCCTAGGAAAGGTTAACTACCCCTGTTCTGTGCCCCTCTGATTCCTGCTCATACTTAAGTTACTGCACTTATCTCCTTGTGTTTATTGCCAGGTCCTCAGCACATAGCAAAAGTGACTGAATGTATGCTCAATCGCTTTGCTGAAGTGTACCAGACTGACGCAGGAAAGAAGACATTGTCCCTCAAATAAACTGGAGAGATAAACCTTAAACATATACAAAGCAATAAGACAGATATCTGAGGGGGGATTCCAAAAAATGGAATCTATTTATTTTTAAAGTGTGTATTTATTCTGACATGTTTCAACTTGTCACCTTCGAAGTGACATTACTCTCCATTTAATGCAATACGCCTATTGAGATGCTTTTTCCACTGCTCAAAACAGCTTTTGAACTCATCCATTTTGAAGCCGTTTGGTGCTTCTTTTTTGTCTTACCTCCTCCACTGACAAAATATTTTCCTGTGAGGACTTTTTCTCCGGGGAAACAAAAACAAATCCCAAAAAAGTCACTTGGGACAAGATTGAGTGAATAGGCAGGGAAGTCATACTGTTTTCTGGTCAAAAACTGCTGATCACAGCACAGTGTGGGCAGGTTGTTTGTGCAAATCACTCACAATGAAATGGGCAAACACATTGAAAGAATCTCCAAAGCAATATTCACTGTAGGCGAATACAACCTTTCACAACAACGCTAGCTGGTAAACTGATGCGAATGGGTTCCTAGAACACTTAGCAGGAGAAGCCTATTCTACAAGAGGCCTGTCTTCAAAAAGACACCTTCAGCTTTAGGGAGTCTCCCCTCGTATGAGTGAATAAGCTTGCATCATTACAAACTTCTTATGTTTTCCTAAGTCAAGAGCCTAGTCTTTTCCAAAATGTCATGACATCAGGCAAAACAGCAACAAGAGGTTATTTACCACAAGTGCCCGTGGTTTTCCCTTCTCCTACCTTCTGTGCATCATTTTTTCTGGCAAGTTAAACAACAGCAGGTGGATTACATAGCACCCTTTGCATGCCCCAAAGTCTGAATCCAGTGCAAACTTCAGTCACAATGTAATTGCATTCACTTGCCATTTTCACACCAAGCTAAAAATGTTCAAGTTCCTTTTTCGCTGTGGATGCACCACAACCCTCCCCCAGCCTTTCAGGCTGGAGATTCCAATGCTAATAGACATCCTTGTGCCCAGTCATCTGCTCTGATCCACAGGAGCCCGTCTGCCAGGGCTTACTGGGATGCCTAACTCTTCCACACAGCTGCTGTTGAAATCATTCCCACTACAGATGTATGGACCTCCTAGGAATTTACTTTCTGGACAAAGTTTATAAACAGCAGACAGTGACCCTGACATTTGTTGATCCTGGTTGGGCAACAGATAGGAATTATGACTTGTCAAGAGGGGTTATAACTGGTACTTGGCTCTTAGCACATCTTCTACTCCTCGATGTTTAGGATGTTTTTGCTGCTCAAATCTCTTGACCCTTCTGCATATATGAGTCTTATAATAAACAAGCAGGGAAAGTAAATACCTTCACAGCATAGTATAAAGATTAAGGATTATGAGGTCAGCTAGACCTACCTTTAAATATAAGCCCTGCTATATTCTAAGCACTTGATTTGTGAAGTTATTTAACTTCTTCATGTCTCCGTTTCCCTACTATGTAGTATGGAGAGAGCATCTTCTTCACTGAGCTCTTTTGATAACCAAATGAAATAGAAATAACTTTTTTAAAAAAGCTCCCTGGATAAAGTAAAACCCCAATAAATAACAACTAATGGGGGTGTTACAAAGACTCAGTGAACTAAGGAACACAAAGTCTGATACATGGTAAGTGCTAATTTTTTTTCTTTCCTTTTCCTGATTCCCAGAGATCCCCAATGAAGGACTGAGAGAGTGATGTTTGCAACAAGCATTTTCTAGACAGTTTAGCAATAGGCATCAGCAGCTAAAAATATTCCAAATCTTCAGCCCAGGAATAATGCTGGAAGAAATCTATTCTAAAGAAATTGCCCCCCCCAAATAGTATGTGCTTTGTGCAGAAGACATTACTTATAAGAGCAAAAACTCTGGGAGAAATGTAATAGTCAACAGAAGGAGAATAGTTCATTAAAATTATTAGGCATCCACTTGGGGGAATATTAAGTAGGCATTAGAAATGATCCTTCAGCTCAGTGTGGTGGCTCATGCCTATAATTCTAGCACATTGGGAGGCTTAGGTAGGAAGATCTATTGAGCCAGGAGTTCAAGGCCATCCTGGGCAACACAGTGAGATCTCATCTCTACGAAAATATCAAACAATTAGCTGAGTATGGTGGTGTGAGTCCCCCAGCTACTCATGAGGCTGAGGTGGAAGGATCACCTGAGCCAAGGAGGTCAAGACTGCGGTGAGCCATGACTGTGCCCTGCATTCCAACCTGGGTGACACGGTGAGAGTAAGGCTCTGATCAGAAAGAAAGAAGGAAAGAAATAGGGAAGGAAGGAAAGGAGGGAGGAGAAAATAAATGACTTTTCAAAGATGCTACAGCAACATGAAAAAATTATCATTTTGAGTTCCCAACATGGGACAGAAAATTGCATATGGTATGATTGTAATGGCGTAAAAATATTTAGGCATTTGGATAAGCCGAGAAATAAACCTACAAGAATGAAAAACACCACTTTGAGGCGATGAGATAAAGAATGATACAGGGTCTATTTTCTCTTTTCTTTTCTGCTGTTACACCACCTTTACCATGGAGAAAGGGAAACAAAATGAGCACCTTCTGCTACTCAAGTTTTGACCCAAGCTTTAGCAAAAGCGATTCACCTCCCACTGTGTCTTCAGTCAGAAGCTGGGGCCTAAGTGCCACATAATGATAACAGCAATCGAAACTTTCCTGTTGTAATAACACCTTTTAGAGACAAATCCTCCTTCTTTAAACAATCCTTTAAGGATAATGGTCTTTTCTCACACACTCTCTCTCTCACCTTCAAGTCATCTTTGTCACCAAAGCAATTGTTCTAAAACACATGTCTGATCACTTCAAATTCCAGCCATAAAACACTCAGCGGGTGTCATATTCTTCTTGTACTAAAAGTCCAAAGATTCTGAAGTGGCCTTTAGTGCACCAGCTCCCCCTGTCCTCAGCCATGTCTTGTTCTTCCCTCTAGGACTTTGCCCATACTGTTCAGTCTGCTCAGAATCTTCTTTTTAGCAGGTGCTGTCGCTCACACCTGTAGTCCCAATTACTCGGGAGGCTGAGAAGGGAGGATAGCCTATGGCAGGAAGCCCAAGTGCTGTCTTCTCCAGCTCTCTGCTTTTAGACTTCAAGATTCAGGTCTCATCTTAGAAGTCAATTCCACTGGAGAGCTTTGCCTAATATCTCAGCACGCCCACTATTGCCCCAACACCAGTACACACACATGTATATGCATGTATACACACACACATATTTTCTTTCTAAATGCACCTACTACTACTTTTTCATGGCACCTAATATACATATGGCAATTACCTGGGTAGCAGGGTAATAGTTTCTGAAACACAAGGTGCTTTATGTTTTTTAGAAGATTCCTTTAAAAAAAAAATAGATGGGGTCTAATTCTGTAACCCAGACTGGAGTGAAAAAATAGAGTATAAGCAAGACAGAGTGCAAAGGGTCAACTCAGATGTATGATCTCTGAACCAAGACCAAGAAAAACACAAACAATACAATTGGAGAAAGATCTTCCTGAGGTTTTCTACCCTTTGTGGTTTTGAGTATTTTAGTGGTTGCCTTAGAGTTTGTAATGTACATTTACAACTTATCCAACTCTGATTTCAAATAATACTGTACCTCTTCATGAATAGTGAATACCTTGCAATAAAATAATCTTAATTATTTCCTCCCATCCCTGTTTCATTGTTGCCATTCATCTTACTAATATATAGACGTGCATCATACATGTCTCTATATGTGTGTATATCTGTATATACTTGATTAAATTATTGCTATTATTTTCCTGAATAAATTGTGTTGACTAATTAAGAATAAGAAAAATCAGTTTCTTAATTTTACTTTCACTATTCCTTCTTTGATGCTCTTCCTTTCTTTATGTAAATCTGAGTTTCTGACCTATATTATTTTTTCTTTTCTCTAAAAAGCTTTTTTTTAACATGTCTTGCAATATAAGTCTTCAGCCAAGAAATTCCTTCAATTCTTAAAATTTTGTCTGAGAAAGTGTTTCACTTTTGAATGATAATTTCACAGAGCACAAAATTTTAGGTTGGTGGCTTTTGTCTCTCAACACTTTAAACATTTTACTATACTCTCTTCTTCAATGTATAATTTCTGAAGAGAAGTAAAATGTAACTAATATTTTTGTTCCTTTTTAGATTAGGTGTTTATTTTTTCTTCTCTGGCTTCTTTCAGTATTTTTTTTTTTGTCTGTTTTTTGTGTGATTTAAAAATGATATGTCTACATGTAAGACTTTTTTGGCATTTATCTTTCTTGATGTTCTCTGAGTTTCTTAAATTTGTGGTTTGGTGTCTGACACCACATTGAGGAAAACTTTCAGTCATTATTGTAACAAATATCTTTTGTTATTGTTTCTTCTTCTCTTTCTCTTCCTTCTGAATGTCTGTCACACATATATTACATCTTTTGTAGCTGTCTCTCATTTCTTGGATTTCGGCTTTTTATTTTTTTTACTTTTCAGTTCTTGCTCGCTTTACTTTTTTGGTATTGAAAGTTTTTACTAAGATTTTCTCAAGTTCAATGATTCTTTTCTCAGCTGAGCTGATCAAAGGCATTCTTTTTATTACAGTGGGGTTTTTTTTGTTGTTGTTGTTTTTGAGTTGGAGTCTCACTCTGTCGCCCAGACTGGAGTGCAGTGGCCGCTCCCAGTCACCGCAGCCTTGACCTGCTGGGCTCCGGTGATCCTTCTGCCTCAGCCTTCCAAGTAGCTGGAACTACAGGCGCGCACTACCACACCCGGCTAATTTTTTTTATTTACTGTAGAGATGAGATCTCGCCAAGTTGCCCAGTCGGGTCTCGAACCCGCAGGCTCAGGCAATTCACTCACCTAGGCCTCCCAAAGTGCGAGATTACAGGCTGAGCCACCGAGCCTGACTACAGTGGGGTTTTTTTTTGTTTTTGTTTTCTTTTTCTTTTTTTTTTATCTCTAGCATTTCTTTTCAGTTCCTTCTTAGGAGTTCCATCTCTCTGCTAACATTGTTCACCTGTTCTTGCATGTTATCTGCTTTATTTGTTAGAGCTCTTAGCATATTATGCAATAATTGTTTTAAATTATTGGCCTGATAATTCTAACATTTCTGTCATGTCTAGTTCTGATACTTAAACTAGCTCTTCATATTTTGTTTTTGCCTTTTAGTATGACTTACAATTTTTTTTAATAACAAGATGTGTTGTAGTGGGTAGAAGAAATTGCTCTAAATAGACCTTTAGTAGCATGGTAGTAAAGTGTGGGGGCCGGGAAAGAGCTCTATAATCCAATGATAAGGCCTCAGACCATTAGTAAGTTTATGCCTCCAGACTGTGAACAAGACAAGTACTTCCCAAGTGCATTAGCTGGATAGGATGATGACAGTGTACTAAAGTTGGGTATATCCCTTCCATCAGGTTAGTGTGGCTTTAAAAAACTCAGCCGGGTCTAATTTGCTAGTTTCTCTAGAGCTCAGACCTTGTTAAGAAGAATAAAGTGCTCTGGAGTATCTCAAAATGGTTCCTTTTTCCCTCAGCCTGCTGGACACAGAAGGGAATTTTTCTCTGATTATTTACTATGAGAACCTGAGAAAGCTCCTGGAGCTAAAACTCACAAAAGTGTGAGTTTTCTCTGTGACTGGATCCCCTTGGAATTTTTAACTCTTAGATGAGTTGTCTACACTGAACCTCTGGCAATTCTTCAATTACAGTCCAGGTTTTTCTATCCTAGCACTGGTTCCCCAGAGGTTTCTGCTCATGAGTCTCTGTTCCAGTAAGCCATGTTTCTCAATATTCACCAGTCAGTCTCTCCAATCTTGGAGGTAGTGCTTTGCCTTGTGTCCTCATTTTTCTTAAAGATCTAAGAGTTGTTGAATAGTTCATCTGTCCAGCTTTGTGCCTGTTGTTAGGATGGAGTGGTGACTTCCAAACTCCTTGTGTGCAGAACTAGAAACCAGAAGTCTTTTTTTGAGGTTTTACATGTGTATATTGTTTAATCTTCATAGGTCCCCTGAAGCAAAAATAATTAAATGAATTTGCAGATTTAAAAAAAAACTGAGGCTTGGAGAAGTGGGGAAGCATGCTTTAAGCTATTGAAGTGGATGTACTTGAGCTGGGACGAGACCCAGGTTGCAGGACTCCAATGTTAAGGCAATGCATCCCACATTTAATTTGCCAGTAGACTGAACAAACACACTCACTTTTTTTTCTTTTTCCAGTTTTATAAGTTCTATTTTAGCATATGGCTTTAGTTGCAAACTAACTTAAGTTCTTTTAAATAAAATGAAATAACTTCAGAAATAAAAAATAGCTACTGCAAGTTGTTCCTGCCTACAAGGAAGCACTAAAACCTTTTGTTTCCAAGGCAATTTTACTCAGACGATCACATTTTTTTCTCATGACAATCTTTGAATGTTAGTAAGGAAATTAATCAAGTAAGACCACCGATGGACCTCTGTGAATTCAGAATGACTGTTTCAAGAGTTAGTTAGAATCTAAGTGATGCTAAGTATACAGATTGATTTATCATATTGTAGTTTAAAGATACTTACAATTTAAAAACACATGTTTCGCCAGGCACTGTGGCTCACACCTGTAATCCCAGCACTTTGGTAAACCAAAGCAAGAGGACTGACCCCAGAAGTTCAAGACCAGCCTGGGCAACATGGCAAGACCATTTCTAAAAAACAAACAAACAAACAAACAAAAAAAAAAACTTAGCCAGGTGTGGTTGCCATGCCTGTAGTCTGTAGTCCCAGCTACTTGGAAGGCTGAGGCAGAAGGATCATCTGAGCCCAGCATGTCAAGGCTGCGGTAGCCATGTGCATGCCACTGCACTCCAGCCTGGATGACAGAGTGAGACTCTGACTCAAAAACAAACACACACAAAAACATGTGTATTAATTCTCTTTGGATAGGCATATCTCCTCAACCAGGCTTGAAATTCCAGAAAGCCACTAAGACTTTTTGGTTATCTCAGTGGCTAGAGTTGTCCTTGGCTTGCTGCAAGTGTGCAATAAAACATGTGATAAACATAAATGAAGGAAGTAATGAAATCAATTATCACTCTCAATTATTTCAGAAAAATCTCCAAGTGTTAGAGTAAGACATGCTTTCTAGACTTTTGATTTTCAAACTTAAGACCTTTTAGGTACTCCTAAGAAAAATAGAGCATTACAACTCAAACATTAACACTTAAAGCTTTCGCTTGAGATAGTTAACACAAGTGCTGATGCTAGGACTAAATTGTAGTAAGAACTTGGTTGTTAGTCATACAAATGACTTAGATACTACTTTTAACTTCTTATAAATATTCTTCTAAATACAAACATAAAATTTAAAACGACTCAACCACTCCAAGAATATGTCCCCCAATTCAAGTAGATCCATGGACCTCAGAGTGTGAAACTCTTCACTAGACTAGTCCCTTTGGTTTACAAAAATCAGACCCTATTTTTCCGAATTTTAAATTTCTATATTTATTCACTTTTATTATGAAAGGAAGCATGAGGTTACCCTAAAAATAATGACTTTCCAATGCCACATTGTTATTTAGTAGCAGACCAAAAACACAGACTTTATAAGTGCTCTTTTCCAACAAATTGTATGACCACCAATTCATCCGACAGTTAGTTAGTGGAGTGATGTCTGTAACATCAAATACAGTGGTAAAAATAATATATGGGGATCAAACCAATAAATACAGGCTCTCTATCACTAGCTCCTAATTGGCTGGCCCCAGGTTTCTGGTACTGACATGATCACTTGCAAATCCTGATACAATGATGGACTGAGCGGTTTTACAAGCTAGGCAGTGTGTGGGATCATTGGTCAAAACAAATTACATGTTTCAAGTGCAGAGATCTGCAGAGTTTAGGTTCCCAGGGGCACTGTAGTTTTTCTCTGTTTGTGAGTTTAAAAAAAAAAAGAAGAAGAGTAAACAAAATTAGTATATTTATTTTATATACAATATTTAAAATTGTTATGTTGATCAATGGGGGTTGAAATACACTTTAGTCTCTGCTTTTATTGCATTTTCAGGACTTTAATGATGAATAATGACATGGATTTAGACTGAGGAAAGCAAAATTCAGGGCAGAGATTAATTGGGCAAATGTTTTGTCATTGGATAGAAAAGGCAGACAATTTGATTCCCAAGTTTCAGAAGACTAAGACACAACAATGAAGGAAAGATGGAAAAATCCCAGCATGTGTTTTCTTTTCATATTTTTGCACGGCATACAACTAAAAGCAGTAGGCTAATTATCAAAAGCAGCATATAGCTTTGTATTATGTGTAAGAATAGGAAGCTGTTTGGGACCATAAAATATTAAACAGATAAGGGAAACGTACCAGAATACACACCCCTTTCTTTTGATATTTACAAGGTTCAGATGTTGTATTGTAGACAAGCTTCCTGTGTTTCCTTCTTTGCTGAATGATGCCAGGCTGTGCTATGATGTCAAAGACCCAGAACTGAGAGCCCAGGGCTGCGGTTTCTCCAACCAGCTCTGCCAAGCTATATCACCTTTGGCATACCAAGTAAGGCAAGATGTTCTCTCAGGCCACTTCCAGTCCTTCAACCATTCACCTTTCTCTTCATATATTCCTCTGCAAAATTTCCATTAAGCCCTTAACCAAGCCAGACACAATGTTAAAGTATGGAGAAACAAAAATGAATGCTCATGATCCTTCTTCATTTTGGAAAAGATTACCAACAAGATGTGGCACGAACAAATGTGTAAATAGACAACTGCAATACAATGTGACCAGCATAAGCCAGAATAGATAGCTAGGGTTACCACCTGTACCTCTAGAGTGAGAATACATTCAAATCCCAAGTATACACTTATAACCTCTGAGGCCTTGGACAAGTCGCCTAACTTTTCCGAAGTTCAATATTTCACTTCTATAAAATGATAGTGATCAGACTACTACATGCCTTAGGACTTCTGTGGTTATTGCATAAGATAATACAGGCAAAGAGTTTAACGCAGTTCCTCGTAACACATGGTAACTACTTATCCAATTTCATTCTTACTCTTATTCTTAATTAGTAGTAATGGTAGAAAAAGTGGGAGTTCCTCTGAAGTAGCCGAGAAGAAGTCACCTCTAAAAGTTCTTGGGGAAGTCAAAGAGAGTAAATGGAGGAGATTAATTTACAGGCAATAAGAGTTTTTAGCAAGTAATCAGGGTGGAGGGAAACAATGCAAGAAAAGAGAAGGCCTAAGTTATATGTGATTATTATAAATTATATTGTAGCAGATACTACAACTAAAGGCCAGAAAGTGCTTTGTCTGGTGTTTGTCTGTGGCCTAAGATCAACCAGAAGATTAGTCACAGACACAGAAGATATAGCAAATCATTCTGTGTAATTGAGGCACGACATGAGGACACAATTTGGGGGAGACAACGTGTGCAGACAGGGACAGGTGAACTCTTAAGAGACCTTACAGCTCACAATGAAGACTTAGGTATATAGGTATTTAGGAAACACTACATTTTCAGCTGTGGAGCGAGGGAGTCTGGATTCTGGACTTCTTTGCCTTCTTAGATGTTCCATGCTAATAATGTTATTGTGAACATTGTAGATAACTGTCTTTCAGGCCAAGAGTGTTAATTCTTATAGCTACCAGAAGGTGAGAAATGGTGCTTGTAGAATGGTTGAAGGGTCTAATTATAAGGCTCTTTCCTAAGTGAACTTGGAAAATCTCCTTAGTGAATTTCCTAAAAATTCAGGAAATGAACCTGGACCAGTCAGGGTTCAGTCCAAGAAGTAGAACACAGAGGTATATGCATAAAGAGATAATGATAGGTGTGAGAGAGACCGGGGGTGGAGGGTTACCATAAAAATGTGACATTATGCGCTGAATAGTGCTATTGTTTTGGTATCTGATTTAAGAGCTTGAATTGCACAGAACAGCCAGTTCCTTCAGAAGTGAGGATGGATATAAAGTGGGCCAGAGCAAGCACATACTGGAACTATATGAGAGCTGACAGATCTTGATCCTGTAAGTGTCCACAGGAAAAGTGGACACCCTCCCTCAGGGAGTACACCTAGCAGGGGATCAGAGAAGCTGAAGGAGGAAGCAGAAGGAGATGGGACAGTCACAGGCCCTGCCCAGCCCTATACCACCAAGGTGAGCTGGCAGGTATGTGACTCCCTGTATGAGTGCTGCTGCATTTCCACCCTCCAATAGGTTTACCAAAAGGTCCTATTTTCTGGGGAGTGTCCTGGTTTTAGGACTGGCAGTCCATGTCCAGGAAAATCATTTAGTCCTCGGCAGACTGAGATGGATGGTCACCTTGCCTCCAAATCTTGCACAGGATTCTCCTTTGTAGCTCTTACCTGAAATAGACAGAAAAAATGATTCTGCACGATGTAGTTCATCCTGACTCAGTTGACACATTACAAAAGCACCACAGAACCTAATGGGTGCCTTATTTTAATCTCTCTAATTTTTATTAAAATCATAACAGAAACGATTTTATCAAACACAAAATAACATATAGTTGAGAATGTACATAAAACATAAGATCTAAAAGAGGGAGAAGCCATGAATTTTATCCCTCACTCTGTTTTCCATTGCTATGTAACCAAATCCTTGACTGCCTTTCTACTTTCATGGATTATTTATAACTCCTTCAACCCTCTTGTACTTTTAGATTGAAGAGCTCTGGGCCCCAAGACCACAGATAGTTGCTGACAGATATGAGTGGCTTGGGAGTTAAAGTCCTTGTGGACACTCTTCCTGCTGTCTTTTTAACTAAGCCTGGTTGATGGAAGCTTTGCCTCATGTGGGCACCTCAGTCTATCATTGATGCAGCCAAATGAATGGATCAAGCTCTACTGTTTGTCATGTGCTTCTGATACTCATTGCCTATTCACCTTAATTTGATGAAGGGAAGCAATTTTTAGGCCAGAGTACATAAAATTGAGGCAAGGCTATTTTGCATCTCTCATCTACCATCACTGCTTATTCCCAGCAGGAAGCAGCTGCTACTTTCAGCAGGGGAAGGAGAAACATTTGATGCCAGAAAGACATGGGCATGGCTATGAACGCCAAAAAAGGATGAAACATCCTGAGTTAATGAGAACAGATACAGGAGTGGTTACCCCTCTAGGCCTGAAAGGGAAAGGAATAGTGAGAGCATAGTAATTGGACTTAGAGAGAGCTGTTGCTGTTCTGTACTGTAGCTGTAGGGGAGGAACCCTGGTAGGAGCTGTAACCTTAGACAAGAACACTCTACCAACTATGGCTCTGGGAAATAAACACCCCAAACTCTGTCTCCCCTCACCCTTAATGTCTCATGCTTGTGCTTCCATTAGCTAAATCCAACTTAACGTGGGAGGATAAGGGAGTGAGACTGAAGGGGACCTTTGGGGTCAGCCTCCTAGGTCAGAGAGCAGGGTGGGGAAAGGGAGAAGAACATCCAACACACACCTCTTATACTGTATTTAAACCAACTTTTCCTAATATCCAATAAGTAAAGAGTTATCTTAGCAACTAAGTTACTAACCCCATTGATTAAGTCTTCCAAATCCTTCATAGCCCAACTAACATAATCACATCTCTGCAAAGCTCCATATTTTCACAATGCATTCAGATCAATATGTCCTTAAAAATTCATGACTTTATTTTCTTTAAATATTTTTTCAACAAATGAAGAGAACCCATTGCTCCTCGTATCTCTTTTTGGAATCTATGCTTGGGGTAACAAATAAAATTATGTGAAAAGACATTACCAATAATTGTCCCAGTTAAGACTCCTGAACCTAAGAGAGGCTGATAGGGCAGAACAAAGAGATAACAGCTGTCACATCAAGAACTAGAAAACCTGTGACTGAGCCCTGTTGATCACCTATGACTTTGGTCAGGTCACTTTTCCTCTCTCCATCTTAATTTTCTCACCTGCTCATAGGAATACGCACAGTGACCCTTTCAAACACTTTTTTAATGAATTGCAAATAGAAAATATGTATAAATTCCTTCTAGCAATTGGAAAAGCTATTTATTGATTGCTGATGGGCATTTAACTTCTTGTCACTAAATAGCAGGTGCTAGAAAATCTCAAATTTGTATACATAATACGCTTTAAGGAGAAAAAAGGCCATTGCAAGAATTATCTTTCACTTCTTCTTTAAAAATCACAAGAAGCATGCATCATTATCTCTGTTTTATAATATTATTAAATTTGTATTTCTACCTTTATAAATGTTGTATTATTTTTGTTTGGATCTCTGAAGAGTTCTGAGAGGTTAAGCTGAACACATTACTTCTTTTTTTTTTTTTTTTCACTTAATGAATGAGAACACCCAAGAGGTAAATTGTTTATAGACAAACTCGGAACAGAATGAAGACACTTAAAGTCTTGCCTAATTTTAGTATAAGATATTCAGTCTGAAAGATTGGTATGACACTGATCTACTCTGGAAGTGAATACCAGCTTTACATCTTCCAAGTTAAAGTCCTAGTTCAATCTCAAATTCTGTCCTCTGTCATATCTGTAAATTTGACCATGACCATACAAATCTAAGCCATTAGGATATTTTTAATGAAATTATAGATATGGACACATGTAGTACAGTTCCTGGTACATACGAATGATACTTCCCAAACACCACTCAAGTCTGAACACAAATACACTGAGTCTCTTTGACCATAGTCTACACTTTATTTTATACTTATCCCCAAAGACCTTCCTATCTTTAGCCCTTCTGTTTTTCTTCCAATTCTGTAAATAGTCTTTATTCATTTATAATAACATTCATTCCACAAACATTGAATGATAAAGCTATGATTTATTTATTGCTTACTACATATCAGGCATTGTGTTAATTATAGAAACGTAGGCCAGATGCAGTGGTCCACACTTGTGATCCCAGAACTTTGAAAAGACAAAGTGGGAGGATCACCTGAGGGGGCCAAGAGTTGAGATCAGCCTGGGTGACATAATGAGATTCCATTTCTACAGAAAATTATTATTATAAAAATAATAAAATATATAAAATTTATTATAAAATAAAATATAAAATTTATTATTATAAAAGCCTGATATGTATATTATCATTTCAATTTTTAAATGTGAAAATATAACTTTAGAGGCATGAGGTGAATTTGTTCAGTTATTCATTCATCGATCCACTGAGCATCTACTCCAGTGTGAGCACCATGCTATGCAGATGAACAGGGCCTGCCTTCAGGGAGTTCACGGTTCAGCAGTTTATTTCCTTGCCCAAAGTCACACAGATAGAAAATGGTGCACCCTTTGCCACTGTGCTGTACTGGTTGATTGTTCTTTGGTGACTTCCTCCCTTAGGGTCTCATACACACATTCAGCCAAGGAGAAGAACACTCCAGAGTGGCATTTGCAAGCTACTGCCATACTGAATGACTGGAGGAATCAGAAATGGTCACTTTTCCAAACATAATTTTTATATAATCTGAAAAGATTTGTTTTCATGGGTCTGCTTTTGTAGAATTTATCTGACTTTGGGTTAAAGGAGGAGACACTAGTTTCATACTTTAGCTTGTTTTGTTTGTTTATTGCTTGTAAATTCTCTCTCTACTTAGTCACTGATAGCCAGCATGATGTTGTTAACAGAGTGGTACCTTGGGCTTCAAAAGCCCATGTTAAGTCCACTGTGATGATGAGAAGGAGAGCAGGATGATAGTAATGATTATGGTGATGAGATTATTCAGTCACTCATTCATAGATCCACTGACCTACACTTGTGTAAGCACCATGCTACTCAGTTGAACAGGACCTGCCTTCACGGAGCTAACATTTTAGTGATGATGAGGAGGAGGAAGGGGAGGTTAATGATGAAGACAATGCCTCCCATTCTTACCTGTGGCCAAATGTGATCTCTTCAAAGATGGTTTCTTTAACTATTCTATCCCAATAATTACACTCATCATTCCAACTCTTTATGCTACTTTACTTGTTATCATAGTACCTGATATTACAACCTGACATTATATTACATATGTATTTGCTTTTGTAATGGATGATCTTTCTTCTACTAGAATATAAGCTGGCCGGGCTTGGTGGCTCAGCCTGTAATCCCAGTGCTTTGGGAGGCCAAGGTGAGTGGATTGCCTGAGCCTGCAGGTTTGAGACCCACCTGGGCAACTTGGCAAGACTTCATCTCTACAATAAATCAAAAATTAGCCAGGCATGGTAGTGTACACCTGTAGTTCCAGCTACTTGGAAGACTGAACGGAAGGATTGCCGGAACCCAGCAGGTCTAGGCTGCGGTGGCCAGGTGTGGCCACTGCACTCCAGTTTGGGTGACAGAGTGAGATTTCAACTCAAAAAAATAAATAAATAAATAGAATCTAAGCTAAATGGAGACAAATTTTTTCTTCAGTTTTATTCTTTTCTCTACCACTGGAACTTAGATTCAAATCTGGCACTCAATACTTGATTAATTTTTTTTTTTGAGAACTCACAATCTGCCAGGCACCATGTTAAGTGTTGTAAGTATTTCATAGAGTATAACAACCCTATGGCAAAGATACTTGCTCTTATATCATTTTAAAAATTAAGAAACTAAAGCCCAGAAAATTTAAGAAATTTGCTGAAGGACACAGAGCTCAAGAATGAGTAGGGCCGGAAAACTAGTCCTTACCTCTTAACCACTTCTGTATACTGCTGTGAACGATCAATGTGACTTTGAGAAAGTCATGGTACCCCTGTGCGACTCAGCTCTGTCATCTGTAAAATAAGAGAGATTGATTATAATTTTTTCCAAGTTGTTGAACTGCTCTAACCTAGTTGTGTTTCCACTGTCTTCCCCGAATCTCAGTAATTGTCAAAATATCTATAGACTGTTTTTTCTAGAGAAAACTTCAGGAATACTATAGAGTAAAAGCTGACCCCTGAATGGGACATAAATATCGTTCAAAATAAGAGGAAGAATAGATTTTATTCCAGGACTACGAGCTAATTGCAAGAACATGGCTACTTGTGGCTGAGGTTGCAAAGTATGACGCTCAGGGTGATTTCTTGTAACAAATTCCCACAGGATTGCCAAGTATTGTATGTTATCTGTTTCTGTATAACAGTTTACTCCAAAACTTAATGACTTTAAACAACTCAATATTTGCAGCAATTTTATGGGTTAACTTAGAAATTCTTCTGCTAGTCTTCCCTGAGTTCACTCAAGAGATTACAGTCAGTGGAGTTCAACAGAAGTTGAAACAACTAAGTTGGCTTCACTCCTATGTCTGACATTTGGTGCTGGCTGTCAGCAGGAACATCTTGGTTCTTCTCCCTGGGGCTTCTCATCTGCCAGTAGATGGTCTAGTTTTCTTAAATGACAATCTCAGGGAAAGTCCCAGTGCAGTTATGAAATATCTGCTCATGTCAAATTTGCTAGTGTCCTACTGACCAAAGCAAATCACAGGCCAAGCACAGAGTCCTTATGGGAGGGGACTCAGACTCCTCTTGATGGGATAGTGGCAAAGAACTAGTAGTTATTTTTATTCTACTATAGTATTGAAACAGACCAAGTTACCAAGTCCAAATGTACTCAACAAAGAAAGGCAGGCAAAAAACTACTCCCCTTATAACCTTCTCCATCTCAAATAGTAATTTTATCTTTCCCATTGCTCAAGTGAAATTCTTGGAGACTTCCATGAGTTATTTATCTCAAACCTGTCATCTAATCCATCAAAAAATCCTATTGTATCTACTTTCAATGTTTAACCAAAACCCAACGATTTCCCCATACTTCGAGTGCTCCCTGCTTGGTGTGTGTCTTCATCAGCTTCCTCCTTGAGCTGTTTCTCTGGGAACCCTCTGAGAACTGTAGAATGCACTTCAAAATTGTCCTGCCAAATGATGGGTTGGTCGGTACATTAATCTGTTGGTTCTCATCATCCAAATATTGGTAAGTTCTCCTCACACTCCCTGACATTTCTGTTTCTCTTGCGCGTGATCAAATGAGTTCTTATGATGTCAAAACCGCCTTCAAGCAAAGGAGAAGACATAAGAAATTTCCTAGAGCTGTCCTATCAAAGTATCACAAACTGGGTAGTTTAAAATAACAGAAATCTATTATGCCATGGTTCTGGGAGCTAGAATTTTAAAATTGAGGAGTTGGCAGGCTGATGCTCCCTCTAAAACCTGTAGAGGAGAATCCTTCCTTATCTCTTCTAGCTTTTGATATCTGCAGGCATTCATTGGTGCCCATCAGCTTGTAGATGCATCACTCCAATATCTGCTTCCATTATCACATATTAATCTCCTTCCTGTATGTCTCTCTTTTCTTATAAGGATGCCAATCATATTAAATTGGAGATATAGCCTACTCCAGTATTACCTCATTTTTACTAATTACATCTGCAACCACCCTGTTTCCAAATAAGTTAACCTTCAGAAGTACTAGGAGTTAGGTCTTCAGTACATCTTCTTGGAAAACACAATTCAAGCCATAACAGATGGAAACTGTAAGCATGTTAAAAATTATTTATGATGGCTGCAGCTAAACTCAGAGGTAAACACAGGGTATATAAGCCAGCTACGGGTTTTTACCTAAAATGATAAATTTAAAGATTGTCTGAATTTGCCTGAAGGATGAGGAAGGGAGCCAAAGTCGATTTCAGAAGAATGTGAGCCACTGTCAAGTTCAAGGCAAGAAGAAGTGAACATATTTAGCCTGAGAACTCACTAGTATTGGGATTTACTGTCTGATAGAAGGTCAAGTCAGCAAATTTAAAGGTGGAGACCTGCCATTTCTAAGAAACTTAGTCGTCTCAGAGAACAGAACCTCCAGGGTAAGGGACGGCCTTGTCTTAATCTGCATATCACTCTGGAGGGTAACCAGCTTTAGAACAAATTCTAGCACACACATGAGGCAGGTCAAAAGGAGACATTTAAGCATCACTCTAATTAATCACTTTGGATAGAAAGCTGGTGACCCAAATTCCGGTGTCAGTGTCTTAACTCCCGTATGCAATATCTACATTAGAAGAACTTTTCAACCCTTAGAAATTTTCTTCCCAAGAGGGTCCTGTTGCAGAGCAGATGTTTGCAAATCATTTAGCCTGTCGGTGATGAATTAGCTTTTAATGGCATTCTTGTGTACTTGTTATAAATCATTAAGCATCCAACAGACTGTCTCCTATCTTCACAGACTTGGTCTGCTCAGATTTCTAAATAGCAAAAATTCACGGTGATGGGAACGAGCCTGCCACACCCAGCTGAAAATACAAATCCTTCACTCCCCTCCCCCCTTGTCCTTGACCCCTTGCCCACGCCTGTTCTCACCTCTCTTTCTCTTTCACTCCTCTCTTCCCTTCCACATCATCCTCTGCCCCATCTGTGCACCTTGTCTTTTTCCAGTTTCTCATTTCTCCCTCTGTCCTTTCTTGGCCTTCCTCACATCTCTCTATTACGCTTATCTCTTTCTTTCTCTATACTTTCTTTTTTTAACATCCCAATCTTTCCTCAGCATTAAAAATAAAAGCTGTTTTCTTGTGATAAGCTGAGAGAGAGATCCACATGCTGACAAAGTATGATTCTTAACACCAGTAATAAATTCATGGTCAGCTCTTCTTGGAAATGAAGGAAAGTTAAAGCTGGGATGAAGGTGGGGAGAAAGCAAGAATAAACCTGAAAAACAAAGAAAAAGAACTCCAAGTCCATTCTAGAGCAGTTATCAAGTACTAGCAATGTAAGATGGTGTTCTAATCACAAAAATTGACAATATAGTATCCTAATACTATAGAAAGCATGCATGTTTTTGGAGCCATGCAGACGGTTTGAATCATGGATATACCACTTACTAACCTTGTAACCCAGGAGAGTTCAGGAAATCTCTGAGTTTGACTATGGCATCTAAAATCATGTAAATAAAAGATCATTCCATGGAGTACGTTTTTCAGAAATTACTTCTTTTTCATTTTAGCATCTAGCGGGGAGTTAGAAAAGAAATGAAGATTAGAGAAGAGATAAGTCTAATTTAAATATTGTTTAAAAACCTAACATTTATTAACCGAGTATTTATTGAGTGTTGCTGGGTGCTGGCCATGTGTGAGATCCTGGATTCAATACAAGTTATGTGGATTCAGCAATACCATGTGCTCATATCCCCATTAAAACTGAAAAATAGATGACATTTTCTTTTGGCATTGTCAATTTAATTTTAATCCAAGGTGATTAGTAGTGGGAAAAAATGCTATATCCTTTTCTTTTTCATTCCCTCATCCTAAAAGTTTTCTGCTCATCAGTCTCTCTCTCTCTCTCTTCCAGTTCTTTTTGTTAACAAAGTCAACTAGGATTGTTTTTACCCACAACTATAATGCCAATCTTTAAGCTTGTCATACAACCTGCAATATCAATTTCTTTCTGTCTGTGTCGGAATTATCTTTCTCCCTTGTTAGGAATTTCCTCATCAGTTTAAAAAAATGTTCAGTCTTTCCCCAGCTTGAAAGAAACAAGTCTCCTTTATCCCCCTACTCCTACACATTGAGTGACTTTACTCTCTCTTTCACCTTGTATCCAAACAACTGGAAAGAGTGCTGTTTGGCAGGGTGCAGTGGCTCACGCCTACAATCCAAGCACTTTGGGAGGCCAAGGTAAGAGGATTGCCTGAGCCCAGGGGTTTGAGACCAGCCTGGGCAATTTGGCGGGACCTCATCTCTACAATAAATCAAAAACTTAGCTGGGTATGGTGGTATGTGCCTGTAATTCCAACTACTTGGAAGGTTGAAGTGGAAGGATCACCTGAGCCCAGCAGGTCGAGGCTTTGGTGGCCACGAGCATGCCACTGCTCTCCAGCCTGGGTGACAGAGTGAGATTCCAACTCAAAAATAAAAAAATAAATAAAAATAAAAGAAGCAAAGAAAGAAAGAGTGCTTTTGCTAGCCACTGTCTTTTTTTAAAAATCAGAACCTTCCTTGGCTCTGTGGACCTATATCATATATCATAGCCTCATTCTTAGACAATGATTTTTCCTTTGAGTACCATAACAATCCCCTACTCAAAAGGCCTTTAGTCCTCATCAGAGCCTGATGAATTGAGTCCAAATCACATAGTTCACCTCCTGTATTACTCCCAACTTTCAGAATGTTTCTTCTCATCTCTCTCGGCCACTTCCAGGTCCCAACCCCTCAACCTCAGTGTCCCTCCCAAAGGCTGTACTCACCCATTTCTATCTCCTTTGTCTACATAACCACCACACAAACTGCTTCTCACTCCTGAGGCTTGAACATCCAATTATCTGCTGTTTATACACAAATGTCCAGGTCTAACCAATTCTTCTTGAGTTCCAGATTTTAGAATGCTCAGCATCTGCTAGGTAGTTCTAGTTATTTGTCTGACCTTCAAATGCAGTATGGCTAGAAATCAGTTCTTCGTGTCCTTTCCCAAATTCACTCTTTCTCTAGCCCTCACAATTGCTAGAAATGGTACCTTTGCCCTGCTAGTTTCTACAGTTGATGAACTTGAGAAGCCTCTTTCCTCCTTGGCTCTCATATGTATTATGTGCTTAGTCCTGTCAACACAGCACTTACAGCGCCTCTTAAGAAGCCTTCCCCCACCTGACTGTATTTCCACTGCCCCCTGCCTAGTTCTGGTGCTTATTGTCACTTACTTGAACTGTTTCAACAAACTCTTAAATTTTCTCCCTGTCTTCAGTCTCTCCAGCTTTCTACCCCTCATTCTCCATGCAGCTGTCAATCTGCATTGCTGATTTCAGTTCTTGAAAATGCTACTGAATAAGTATCAGCTCTTTAGCCTCTTGTTCGAATATCCCCCAAGCTTTTCCCAGCCCAGCTCTCCACATTTGTTTCATGGTTAAAGTGTAGGCACTGTGCTGAGTGATATAAGTTGGTGTGTGTAGGAGTCTGTGTGTGATTACTATGGGGGGGGCAAAAATCTAGAATTATCTTTAGGAGAGTGATTTTCTTGTAGTACTAACTTCTCCCACTAGGTAAGCATTCTGGGAACCCATCAGCATCAGTGTACCAGCTGGCATTACGAAAAGCTGCATTCGGTCAAAGCAAACTTTTTCTCTTTTTCTTTTTCTGGAGAGTCTTTCAACGTGTTTGCCCATTCCATGATGGGTGATTTACAAGTGCACTTACTCACACTACACTGAGTGTTCAGCAGTGTTTGACCAAAAACAGCATGACTCCTGTGCCCCAGCTTCCCTGTTCACCCAACTTCACCCTGAGAGACTTTTTGTTTGTTTCCTCAGATGAAAAAAATAAAAAGGTACTCAAAGGGAAACATTTTTCTGGTGTGGAAGAATTGAAACAAAAATGGCAGAGGCACTAAAAGGCATCAACATTGACAAGTTCAAAAACTGTTTTGAGCTGTGGAAAAAGCGACTCGATAGGTGTATTGTGTCAAACAGAAAGTACTTCGAAGGTGACTGAAGTGTAAACATATAAGAAAGAATAAATACACAGCTTTTCATACATAAATTTTGGATTTGGGGGGTCTCCCCTCGTACATTGTCTGATCAAGAGTAAGTGCTCATCCCATCCTGGGTTCTCAAAGCATAGTTTCTATTTTCATTTTTTTCATTGATAACCGAGAATATTAGTTTCCATCTTCTTTATATATAAAGGAATAATCATATATAATTCATTAACAATTCTTTAGTATTGTTAGGATCAAACGAAATTATACATTTATAAACCTTAACACAACATGGACTATACACAGAGCAGGCACTAATAGTTTCTTTCCCTCCTCCCTGGCCCTGGGTCTAGATAGCTAGTCTCTAGTTCTCTAAAATTAAATTAGAGACCCATGTATTCATTGACAAGTTTATTGGGTTATTAATAACCTGTTTATCAGGTTATTAATGTTAATATCAAACAATGCACTGTTAAAACTAGACTGAATGGAATAAATAGTAAATGCTATATATAGAACTGCAGAGGAAAGTATTGTTTGAGCATGGAGGGACTCTTTTGAAGTTTAGACAATAGACATCCAGCGTTAGAGCAGAGGTACAGTATACACAGCTATAAGTAAATCAGTTTAAGTCCCTATTTATCCCAAAGAAACCCCAGCAACATTTTCTGATCTGAATAGAAAAAGTTTCTTTTTGATCAATGTCCATTTACTTGTTTTTATTAGGATTAAATGCTGAAGACTCCTTGCAGATAATAATACTTGATGATCATTCATGAAATGTGTCATGTGTGTTGTATCTTTACACCGACCCTGTGAAGTAGATGATTTGATCCTTCCTGTTTCACAAGTGAAACATGGTGAAACTAAGAGCTTATTTACTTGCCTAAGACACACAGCTGAGAAATGATAATGCTAGTTCATACCAAGATGACAGACTTCAAAATCTTTGAATCTACTACACAGATATTTTTATATTATTCAGATTATATATACCCATATATATGTTTTATATACATAAATGGATATATATGTATATATATACACTTGCATGCATACATATATGTTGTTTGTTTAGAACAAAACCTAGTACATGGAAAGTGTTGTTCACCAAATATTTCAATTTCTCTTACCTACAAACACATAGAAGAATTGCATTTCCCTGCACTTCTGGTTAGGAGTGATCATGTGACAGACATCGGTCAATAAAATGTGAGTGGAATTGACGTGTCAGTTTCAGATGGAAGCTTTGATAGCTAGCTAGCACCTCCTTCAGTGTTCTTGCTTTTCTTATACCAGTGGGATCAGCAGTAACCCAGACCACAGGTGCTCCATCTGTCTGGGTACTAAAGAGACGGGAAGATGAAGCAGAATCCCTGGAGAACCCCTGGGTGGACAGGAAGTATGAGTGAGACATACGCCTTTGCTATTTGAAGCAGTGAGATGATGGAGTTGTTTGTTATTGCAGCATAACCTACCTTCTCTTGCTGATACCATGTTGTTGTGGTTGTTGTTATTGTTGCATTATATACCATCCCCACCAGTGTTTGTGAAAAGAAAGCAGAAATGTCCAGGTTGACCCTGCAGTACAGCATATATTAAAGCTCCATTATACAGACCATGAGGTGAGATTCAGATTGTCTTTATTATATTCTGTTTGAAGACCCCAGGTGGCCCCACGTCAATCCCCAGATGAGAAGGGAGAAGGGCTGTAAGCAACACCAAAGCTATTTAATCACTCTTATTAATTTCAAGGTAAAAGTTGGGTTTATAGCATTATAAAATGAAAAAGTACTCCCTTGCCTAACTCCTTAGGAGACAGGCCTGAATGTCATTCTTGGTTTATTTCTTTGGGGAATTAACTGCTTGGATTCCTTCAAAGTTTAATTAAATTGTCACATAACACATAAAATAGCAAATAAAACAGGCTTTTCCTATGTCCTGGTGTTAATTTTATGTCATCAAAATTGTTTAGCTTGTTAGCCGCTTAACTCCAGCTGCCCCAGTTACCAATTAAGGGTTCTGTGTGAATGCCTTTTCCCCATTTAAACACCAGCTCTGACTGCACTCTTGTTAAACTTTTCATTTCCTTGGGGTTGCAACTACTAATTTTCTAATAGGTTCTTGGTCATTTAAGTTTTATGCTGTGCAGTTTTTGATGGCAGAAGAAAATTCGAAAAGTTTGGTTCAGGAAAAAGTGTCAACAGGCTGACGTGTTTGTAGCAAGAAACTTTCTGTATTATCAACCCTAATGTGCTCATTTCTAGATGAAGAAACTGTGGTTCAGAGAGGTGACCTGAGCTGCCACGAGTCACATGATAACTAAATGGCAAGAATGGGGTTTTAATCCAGAAAAGCAACTCCAAATATGATGATTTTGTGAATGTACATAGCTGCTGTTTTGCCTGATGCTCTCTTCTCTATTCAGTGACGTTTCTTAATTTAGAATCTCATCATCTGTTATACTATTGATATCATAATCTTTTTTATTAGTCTTCCAAGGTTAGATACACCATGAGGTTGGATGGGAACTCTATTCACCATCCCTCCTGTCTCTTGCTTTCCTCACAGTTCAGTCTCCAAAAGAATGAGGAGTCCTTCATTTTACTCCTTGGAGTGAACAGAGTTGGCATAAATACCTGTGCATATCTGAATACCACAGGTAATCAACCTGTGCCCTACACCTGAATACAACAGGCGGTCACCCACCCACCACTCCACTATAGAAAAGGGAATAGCCCATCAGATTAATGTGCCTCAGAAGCCTGACACACATTGGGCCATATGAGCTTAGGGCAGAGCCACTGCCTTACAAAGCCAGCATAGGCCTGGATATTGACTCTCTCACCCCTTTGGCTCCACCAGACACTGTGAACAAGACATGTGAACAAGAGCATAACCCGTATTTCACAGCCTGCACAAGTGCTTTCTTGGAAGATCATGCTTTCACCACAGGTGATCTTTCTTTCTGTGCAGAGTGAGGCGTGAGGAGGCTTCAGTTTATCTGGGATCAAGCTGCCCCCTTGAGCTTAGCTCTATGAAGGAGCCCTGAACATTGGGGCATAGTAGGAACTGATCTGGCCCAGTAATAAATCATATTGCACTTCAGTCTTCAAGTTTGTTTCTTACGTGGTTAAAACTCAGTTAAAAGAATGAGTGAGTGGTTAGTATCCATAGATTTCCAACATAAATTTATCTCTATTTCAATCCTCCCTACTGACACCCAAGATATTGCTGGATGGCTTAAACCTTTAAGATGTCCTCAAGGTTTAAAGTTGGGATAAAATTCAAACCATTTAGAATAATAAAAATAACTTTCCTTATATTGTCCCTCTCTACTTGTCTACCAGTCTCTCTCATCATTCTCCTCCTTGTAGTCTGCCACTCAGCCATACAGAGGTGTTGGAAGTTTCCTTGAAAATATTGCAATTCTAACTATCTGTGCCATTTTACCCCTCTTCATGGATTCTATCCTCATGTCTGCTCTTCTTCAACCCAGTCCCCATATATACACAATTCACTGGTTGGCAAACTCTTTCACCACTTTCCAGAATAGGCTAAAATGTCAGACTATCAATGAGAAGGCCAAATTAAGCTGCATTGATTAGCGTTGATTTCAGCTAGATTCAAAGAAATGAGGAAAACTTATGAGTGATTTATATTCCTCTTTCAGTTTCTCTCTTTTAAATTAACACTATTTGTTAATTTTTGCCTATTTAATTAACACTATTTTAGAAACAAAAAGCAACCTTTCCTCTTCCCTTCTATTTTCTGAGATTGGGGTCAAATTACACTATAGTCCTGAATGGTCTGCCTTGTCATTTTAATCTAGTCAGGATTCTATTTATATAGAATAAGGATATCCCAGATTGTGAAAATGTCCTTTTCATCCTTATTTTTGACAGAAAAAAATAATACTTTAAGTGTCATAAGCTCATGCACAACATTATAAATCCATTCAATGGATTTATTCAACAAATATTTAATAAGCACCTACTTTATAGCAAACCTTCTTCTATTCCTTAAAGATTTGAGGATGATTAATATATACTCTTGCTTCTACAAAGTTCACAAATTAGAGGAGACAGAACTTGAATAAGTCTAAAACAATTTAACAACGTGATGGACAAGATTCAATAGGACCAGAGAGAAAAAAGTATTTCAGCTTCTTTAGGGCAGGAAAGAAACTTTCAGATAGAAACTAAAACTCAGTGAAGACCTTGAAGGATGAATGCCAACTTGCTAAGTGAAGAGGAGATGACATTTGAATACTGTGAGCATTCAGAGGAAAGATAGATGGGAGATGAGAGGTAGGAGGAATGGTGATAAGAAAATACACTACAATTGAGTGTCCAGAAGATTCTATAAACTTTTCAAAGACCCAGTTCTGTACTAGCCAACAACAAGCCTTAGCAAAGATCACTACCAAGATGGAAAGATTGTTCTTTGAACAGTTATCTTCAACAACTTCTAAAATCATGATGCTAGTAACTAATATCGCAAGCAAAGTCCTTGCTATGTGTCACGCTCTCTGCTTAGCACTTTTCATATATTATCTAATTTAATATTCACAACAAATCTGTAGAGTAAATACTCATATTCAAACAGCTACACCTTATTTAAAACCATTGGAGTAAGTCAACAGAGAATAGGAAGTGTTGTTAATTATTGGAAAAATATCAAACATTTGAAGACCAGGAGGAAAAACATAGGTGATGTAACTGGCAGAAGAGGAGTTGCTGCTTCTGAAGATGGAGTAGACAAGAACACTGGTATTCAGACACATGTCAGTGGCTGTGAGAGGTATCTGCCAGAGTGAGCTTAGAGTATTCTGCTAAAAGCTTCTGTGCTCTGGTATGAAGTTTTCACAGGAGGAGCTATGCTCATAAAAGTTACTTTATTACCCTGCAAACTTAACCCAGTTAATGTGCCTTCAGAGGTTGACTCAACCTCACTTGCATTTTGGACCATAGTCCTTTGCTCACTGGAAGACCCTATCATTACTACCTAAAATGGCCCACTGTCTTGCACTCCCCTAGAGTGAGGGCTAGCCTTAGATCTATCTATAATGTTGCTACTATTGCAGAAGCTATAACGGCCCCATGCCCATATCAGACCCAGCTAGATTCACAGTGGCTCTGATATTTTCCATCACTTCTAGATTCAGATGTAGTAACAAGATAGGTGGTGTACCCATTCACAGATACAGTGCTAAATGGTGAGACTGGACATCATGGCTTCTCCAACTTGTTACATGGCTATTGATTTGGTGAACTTCCTTCTCTAAACCACCAGCCAAGAGGATCAAAAGAATTTTACCTTTACATGCAAAGACAGCAGATCACCACCTCCTACCTCTAGGTTATATTAACTCTCTTGCTGTCTGGTAAAAATATTCTGCAGGGATCTTGATCATCTTCACATTCTTCGGTGTATCAAACTGGCTTGCTATATTAATGACATTCTGCTAATCAGACTGGGTGAGCAGGAGGTAGCAAGCAAGTTATGTTAGATGGCTTAGAAAGTTATATGTGAGTCAAACTCCATGGCTACTCAGTGGTCTACAACACTGGTGAAGCTTTTAAACACCAATGTTCTGGAGTATAACACAGCATTTCTTCTAATAAAAAGTCAAATTTATTCTAACTTTTGACTTCTACAATTAAAAAAAGATTCACGGCATTTGGTGAGCATTTTTGGATTTTGAAGGCAATGTATATTGCCCTTGGGAATTTTGTTTTGACACATTCACTGGGTAACTTAAAGGCTTCTACTTTTAATTGGGGTCCAGAAAAAGAGAGAGCTCTGTATCAGGTCTAAAAATCAGTGCAAACTTTTGTCACTTGAGTTTTATGACCTGGCAGATTCCACAACACAGAGGTTTTTGCAGTAGATAGCAATACTGTGTGGAATCTTTACCAAGCCTATTGAAAAAGTCACAATGTAAGGCTCCTAGAATTCTGAAGTAATGTCATCCCCTCTGCAGAAGGGAGATACTCTCCATTACAAAATCAGAACCTGGTAATGAGGATTTAGCATATAACCATGAAGCACCAGTTGTTTATGATATCTGACCTCCCCATTATGGATTGGGTATTGTCTCATGCATATATAAAGTTGTAAGTGTGGACAGGTATGTAGCAATTTATTGTATGGTGAATGAGATATAGTTTGAACCAGCCAAGTCAAATCCCGAGGGCATGAGAAAAGTTCATTAAAGATGGACCAGACATCCATGCAACCTATGTCTATTACACTGATCCCTCTTCTTTATCTCACAATGGACTAATAAGGGGTACTGGGGTATATAAGTTAACTGCCTCATTACAATATCATCTTGGGGTAGCCCTCAAAAGCTACACAGGAGAGACATGTGGGCAGATATGTGACCATTGGGAGAATACCCACTTTACATGAAGGAAGGGGTCTACTGAGGCATCTGTCGGTACACATTGACTACTTGGTAGTGGTAAGTTGCTTGGTCAGTTGGTCAAAAGCTTGGTAGATACATGACTAAAAAAATAAGGCAAAATGAAGTCTGGTTAAGACATATGGAAATGAATCCATAGAACCAGCTACAAAGATATGAATCTTTTTGTTTCAAATTGATGCTCACCAGAAAACTTCTATCACACAGGAGGCATTGGACAATCAAGTGGAGGGAATAATCCAAATTGTGGATGAGGGCCAGCCACTTTTCTTTCAACCGCCTCAGAGCTTGTATAGTGTGTCCATGATCATGTTGTATATGTTGGCACAGATGAAACTTCTAAAGAAACTTGGAAGGGTCTTCTCTATCTGGGATGATAGCTACTGCTACTATTGGATCCTCAACATGTCATCAGAGGTAAACATGTCTTCATGGCATCATTTTTCAGGGGGACTAGTGAAATAATAAGTAGAAGGTTGACTATATCAAACATGCTCCACCATAAGGGACACTGTAATTCATACATACTGAAGATATTAGTTTCCCTTCCCTAACCATGGTGCCTCCTCTACATCATCGTCCAAGGATTTGCAAAATGTCTGACCCATGTTATCCCACACAGTATTGCCTCAGACCAAGGGAGTCATTTAATGTAAAATATATTCAGTGATAGTACACAATCATGAGTTTTACTGGTCTAACCATGTATTCCATTATCCAGAAGTAGGCAGCCTGAAGGAATCATGGCTAAAATTTAATGTCCCAGCTAAGGCACCTTCCAACCTGGAAAGGTGAGTTTAAATATGGACTTCCAGGACAACCTGCACACCAAGTATGGCCCTAAGATTGCTTTTGTAAATAAAATTATGCCAGAACACAGCCACATCCATTTGTTTGCATACTATCTATGACTGCTTTGCTACTAAAAGGGCAGAGTTTTGAAGCTAGGAGAAGTGGCTCATGCCTGTAACCCCAACACTCTGAGAGACTGAGATGAGAGAATCACTTGAGCCCAGGAGTTTGAGATCAGCCTGGGAAGCATAGTGAGACTTCTTTTCTACAATTTTTTAAATTAGCCAGGCATAGTTCCAGCTACTCAGGAGGCTGAGATGGGAGGATTGCTTGAGCCTAGGAGGTCGAGACTGCAGTGAGCTGGGATTGTGCCACTGCACTCCAGTCTGGGCAACAGAGAGAGACTCTTTTTCAAAAAATAAATAAAAAGGCATAGTTTAGCAGCTTCAACAGAGATTGTATTGCACAAAGACCCTAAAATATTTACTATTGGGCCCTTTATATATTTTTAAAAAATTAAATACTTCTGCACTAAAGCAATGGCTGCTAAATAATTCTATGTCTTTAATAACTAGGATAAATGGAATGGGAAACATGGATCGAAAAGTAGGGCTGACCTTTCCACCATCACCTCCAGGGACCTATGTATAGAATTTGCATTTTTTGTGCTCTGCACTTTAGAGTGCCATGGTTTGACATCTTGATTCCAAAGGAAAGAACTGAACAGGAATCTGTGACTACGACATGACCTCTTTGGGTTCCCTATGCCAATGAACCAACAGGATAGAAAAGTAGATATTGAACTTCTGATCAACTGATATTGAACAACCGATCCCAGTTTCCAGAATTACTGCAATCAAGAAAGAGAAGAGTTTGTTTAGATAACAGGTATTCATTGTGATGTCCTTTAACACTCTTGGATAGTATAAATGGTCAGTTGCACTAGTCATGGCCTTGTCAAGGGCTAGACATTACAGGCTTAGAACCCTCTGGGGTGAACATATGGGTCACCAGGCAAGTAACCTAGAATAGACAAAGTTCTGTCTAAGGGTAAGGAAAATCTTGAATAGGTCAAAGGAGAGAGAGATGATGGGTAGCAAGTATATCCTCAAGATCAGCACCAGAGACTGAAGTTGGGCTTCCTAATTCTACTTAACTATTTTGAGAAGATTGTTACTGGCCACCACCTTGAAGAAGTAGAAGAGATGAGTACACCTTGTTCTAGTATCATAGAATGAGATTCAGGTATCTTAAGATAGTAAGTGGATTTCAATGACAAGAAGGTAGATTCGCATATACTTCCTCAGGTTCTACACTTCCTTAGATTCCCTTAGGCCCACCTTCCCCCAGATTTAGGACACTAGCTCCTGTGATCTCATGGCCTAACACTGCTGGCTGTTTTATCTTCCCTAGTTGAGCACTGGGCTTTTGCATGTTCTCTGACATGCCTGTCTCTGTACTTTTAACAGTCAGGTCCAGTCCAGCTGGACCGATAGATATTCAGACTCTCCCTGTCTTTTCTGATTTCAAATGAAAGGCCTCAGCATGAGACATGGGTCTTTTTTTTTTTTTTTTGTCAGTATCTACCTGGAAAAGTTAGGCAATGCCATATAGAAGTGCACATGAGCTAACACCCTATGGACCAGTAAAAGAAGATGGGAAATTGCTGAGAGATAAACACTCTTTTCTCCTTCCCTGGTCTGACAGCTCTAAAGTGAAGTGCTGCCTTTTAGTTTGTCTAAAGATGACCCTTGTGCCAGTCACACGGCTATATTTTCCTGTCAAACTGGTCAGCTCTGAAACCTACCTCTTTATATTTGCTTCCCTTTTTTCTGTCTGTTGTTACCCTGAGATGGTGCTTCCTAGTATGGCATTAACATGCTATTTGTACCTCATTTTTTGTTTTATAGCAGAACATAATTAAAACAACCTCCTTGAGCGTTGATCTTGGGTGAGGCTTGGCCAAAGAGAATATCAAAGAGATTTTTCAAAATGTTTCACCTTGAAGGTATCCAAGGTATTACTCATTCCAAGCCATTGGGATTCGATTAAGCAAAAGTAAAAATGAGGTTTGAGACCAGACAGACCTGATTTCATCACTTGGGTCTACCATTTACTTGGCCTGGTCAAGTCTCTTATGCTCTCTGAACCTTAGTGTCTTTATTTCAAATATTAAAACAAACTCAACTGTTTAATGGGGTCATTTTTAAAAGGTAGCATGATAAGATATAAAAGACCAGTGTACTGCTTAGTGCATGATAGGTGTCAGTGAATATTATCCCCAACCCCACTTTGAGTCCTAACTCCTAGGTGTCCCGAGAGCTGTGAATACGAAATATTAGAACTCTCTAGCTTCTTACTTATGTTTAAGTTCCATGCAGGGAAGCCATACATTAGACAGGACAAATGGTGGCTGCCAGGGACAATGCATTTTAGGAGTGGTATCCATATGGCAAGGAACTGACATTTCTGGCACCCAGGCAGCCCATTTCCTCCCAAATGCCTGATACTTCTTAGACATCTTATGTCATTCATCACAACTGTCTTGCTGGGGGACATCTTCCATGTGCAGCTTCTACCTCTGCTTTCCTTTTGGCAGAAGATAAATGCATAAATATAATTCATAACCATTTTTAAACAGTACAGAAAAAGCAGTTTGGTATTTAATTTGGCAATCCTGCCCAATGAACTTCTTCTGAATCTTAGGATCAAGCTCTGTGAATAAATTGTCATTTCCAACCTTCTGTGTAGTATATTCTTTTCCATTGAATCCAGGAATATATCTACATAAATATGAATATCAACATGCAAATACATGGAAATGAGGCCCAAATGGGGCTAAATATAGGGTTGTAAAAGAAAAATTAACTTGTATATGTGAGCATGTAAATGTTCTATATGAAAAAGTTATTTAGTTATTGTTCTCCACATTCATGAAATCTACCCAGAAGGAAATTGACTATGACAAGAGAGATCTTAATTAAACATGAGGAGAAACTACTTGATTTTCTCAGAGTAGGGATGCACATGAAAACCTAGAATGGGCTGCTAAGGAAGAGTGTGGTGCCATTGCCCAGAACATAGAACATGTTAGACATCAATATGCCTGGAGGCATGAAGATAGAAAAGATGGCTTTGATTCAAAAGTTCTCAAGACAAGGAGAGATATGAGTACTTTGAATTCCAAACCCTTCTTCTACCCTATTTTATATGGAAGAAAACTAAGACCCAGGAGAAGTTAAGTGGGTTTCCTTGGGGCACAAAACTATGTCAATCTAGGTAGTAAAAGAGCTATGGCAAAACTCAACTGAGGCAGCTGAAGGATTACCAAGCGGTCTATAAACTAGAAGTAACACAGGTTCAAGGCACATGGGGTTTCCAGCCAGAGATGCCCTAGCCCTTTATCCCCTAGGACTTCACTGTTGTTATGCTGATGGAACTGTTAAAATAAAAAACTTAGACAAATAATTTTTTTTTTTTTTAGTTGGAGTCTCAATCTGTCTTTCAGGCTGGAGTGCAGTAGCACACACATGGCCACCCCAATGTCGACCTGCTGGGCTCCGGCGATCCTTCTACCTTAGCCTTTCAAGTAGCCAGAACTACAGATGTGTGCTACCACGCCCAGCGAATTTTCGATTTATTGTAGAAACGAGGTCTTACCAAGTTGCCCAGGTTGGTCTCGAACCCGTGGACTCAGGCAATTCACTCACCTTGGCCTCCAAAAGTGTTGGGAATACAGACTGAGCCACCCAGCCCAGTCAAGACAAACTAAATGTAAACAGAGTTTAATTCAGCAAAGAAAATTCTCAAATCCTGCAGCCTCCTAAACCAGAGTAAGTTCAGAGACTCCAGTGTAACCACGTGGTAAAAGAAGTTTTATGCACAGAGGAAGGAAAATGAGAACAAAAAACAGAAGTGAGGTACAGAAAAAACTAGTTTGGCTATTGCTCAGCATTTGCCTTATCTGAGTCTACTTTGACAGCTGGCCACTTTTGATTGGCCAAAACTCGATGATTGGCATAAGAGTAGTCTATCTACATGTCTGAATAGGTTACAGCAAAAGGTTATAGAGAAACCTCTGTGTCAGACCCAAAATATACAAGGAGGCAGCATCAGGCTAAATTTAATTTAACAGAACATTCTGGAAAAAAGAAAACCTAAGAAAAAGCAAGAGGAGAGATGCAGGTGGCAACAAAAGAAAGCCAAAAAAAAAAAAAAAAAGAATTCTGTGGGTTAGAAAGATCTACTGACCAGGCCGGGCTCAGTGGCTCAGCCTATAATCCCAGCACTTTTGAAGGCCTAGGTGAGTGGATTGCCTGAGTCCATAGGTTCGAGACCAGCCCAGGTAACTTGGCCATACCTCATCTCTAAAATAAAATAAAAAATTAGCCGGACATGGTAGTACATGCCTGTAGTTCCAGTTACTTGGAAGGCTGAGGCAGAAGGAGCACCAGAGCCCAGCAGGTCAATGCTGGGGTGACTGTGGCCTTGAGCATGCCTCTGCCAGGCTCCAGCGATCCTTCCACCTCAACCTTCCAAGTAGCTGGAACTCTGTGGGTTAGAAAGATCTATTGAGCAGAGTGGGCTCGGTGGCTCAGCCTGTAATCCCAGCACTTTTGGAGACCAAGGCGAGTGGATCTTCACAATAAAATGCCTTATCTCTCCCCCAGACAGGACATTGATTCTAGAGAGAGGGCAAGCTGCTGTGTCTTACTTATCCAAGTAAGCCCCTCAGAAGAACTTAATACAGAACCCTGTTGATAGTGGATTCTTAATCAAATGTTCCACACATCCCATTGCTAACTAGCTTAGTCTTTACTGGGCTACACTGGCATAACTCGCCAACCAGAATGCATCTTTCCACAGTACACCAATAGATATGCCTTATGAGGCTTGTCTAGTGGTGCAATTCAATGCAGCCACACCCCAGCAGGCAGAGTCACTTTGTTTCCAAGCTTCTTTTTTTGCCATTTGTCCCTTTGTCAACTAGCTAAGCCTTTCCAATATGCTTCTGACTCCACGGCCCCCCTTTTAAGAAGTAAAGCATGGCTCAATTCATCTGCACCATGGATGATGTCTGCCTCTTCTAAGGTGGAAAAAGTCAATCATTTAAAAGAGTAATACAAAGATTCAGACAGAGAGTGAGTGGGATGTGAAGAACACATTCACAGTGCACAACACTGAATGTGTTTAACAAAGAGTTTCCGCTTCCCTGTTCTGAGTGTCAAAGAGAAAATAAATCCATTTATTTTAAGTTTTCTGGATGAACATAGAAAAGTGAGAAGAGTTTATTAGAAAGATGCTAGAGAAAATAAGAGAGGCAAGAAAAACAGAGAAAAGAGAGTAGAGAGAACATCTTGGTATGCAGGAGTTGTGATATAATGCACCGGATTGCATCTTTCAGAAGACTTCTCAGAATAGTGATATTCCAGCTAGATGGTCAACGAGCAATGGTTGGGTCACAGAGGATCTTAAATCTGTCCCCTTATATATAAGAAACCAGGACCAGAGAACACCTTTGCTGGACTTGGCCCAAGGAAGCAAGCCTTACTTAGGTCAGCTTAGTTTCCATGTGGACACAAAAGGGAAGAACAACTCCTGCACTTACAACAGAAAGGCTCTGCCTCCCAGTCCAATGTTACCCAGTGTTTGTCTTGGCTTCTGATCGATCTGATTTTCCTTCACCCCCCTTGCCAAGTGTGGTTGCCAAGAAGTAGGTAGGCAGAGGCCCTGGCAGGAGCAGATGGCTGAGAACCCAACTCCCCCACACTTGATATCCAACATGAGCATTTTTGTACACAAGAATACAAATAGTAGCTAGCATTTGTTGAAGCAGAATTGAATCATGCATATAATGATATCTAGCATATAATGTCTATCTCTCATGTATTACCTATTTTAATCATCAAAAAATTCCATGAGGTTTGCATTATTAATATCATCTCTGATACAATCATAAAGAAGAACAAAATCATGAACTTCACAGCAACTTGGATGAACTTAGAGTCTATAATACTGAGTAAACTTCCACAGAAACAAAGAACTGAGTATCACATGTTCTCACTCATAAGCGAACCTTGAACAATTATAGTAATAGTATAAGAAAAGGATTGGCAGTAGTGGGAAACTGCCGGGAGGGGGGCAGGGAAGCAGGATTGGCAGTAGTGGGAATCAGCCTGGGGAAGGGGAGACACACCTCATCAACAAGGGTACCTGCATAATGAACATTTGTATACCTAACCATTAATTGTATTCTACATCTTTAAAATTAAAAAAATCAAAAGTTCAATTAAAAAATATATATCATCTCTGTTTTATAGGCAAGGAACCTGAGACACATGGAGTCTCTGTGATCCGTGATCCAGGGAAACACAGAATGTTATCGAAGACCTTGAAGGTAGAGGAGCAGGATTCGTGTGACTTGGTTTGAAGGAAATAGAGAAATATATAATTAAAATGATGGTCTTGGAATCATCCTTGACTCCTCTTTTGCTCTCATTTTCCATTTTCAATTTATGAGAAAATGCTTTCAGCTCCACTTTCAAGATATTTCCATGTTTTGACCACTCTTCACTACTTCACTCTTTCTACGCTGGTCCAAGACACCATCCTCTCTCCAGATCTGAGGCCTCCTAACTGGTCTTTCTGTTTTCCCTCTTTCTTCTTTTTCTTCTGTTCTCAACACAGCAGGCAGATCCAGCCTGTGAAAAGGTAAGCAACTCTAGACCCCTCTTCTGCTGAGAGCCCTCCAATGGTTTCCTATCTCACCCAGGGGAAAGTCAAAATTCTTAAAATGGTCAAAAGTTCTATAAAACATACGGCCTCCATTTTTCTCCCTGATTCTATTTTCTCTGTCTGTGACCTTCCCATTGGTATACTTCAGATACACAAGCCTCCTCCTTATCCCTAGAGTAGGCCAGACACACTCTTTCTTCAGAACCTTCTCATGGCCTGGTCTCTTTCACTGAAGTCTCCTGCCATGGATACTTACAAGGTTCGCAATCTTCCAATCTTTTCTCAAAAGTCACTACCAGTGAGGTTTTGTGAACACTAAAATTTCTTTGCTATTTTTTTTCTGCTTCACCCTAATTACCAACACTATCATGTTTCATCATTTCCAAGATTTTTTCTCGTATTTTTACATCTTTGAAATGTACCCGACAGTTATCTTAAAGATGTATCTTACATTTGATCATATATCCTGGCATGGGCTCCCCTAAGGGGCAGGCTGAACCTAGGACACTAAATACTAACCCTAGAACCCCAGTGTCATTATCTTCACCACACTTTAGGTTTATGTTTGTGTTCTTAGCTGGGCAGCTTCTCATGGCATCTGAGTAGCCAAGCAGAGAGGAAATCTCCATTGTGCATGTAGAATGCAGAACTCTCTAATACATATAAATGTGACCCATCTCGGCTGCCCTGACATCACAAGCGTCAATGTAAGCTGGCACACCATTAAGGTGCCAAACTGGGGAATGGGGATGGTTGGCAGGATGTCTGGGGTGGGAAGGAATGATGGACTTTTGAAGGGTGGAGCAAGATTGAGATAAAAGCTCTAGCACTTGTGTGGCATGTTCTTTTCTTGGAAAGTCTTTTGTTCTTTTGAGATGCATTTTTCTCTCTTCTCCCACACTGAGCCTGCCCCAACATGAACAGCCAGTAGAAGAAGGAGGCCCATTCACCCTTGGAAGGCCTAGCAGGAAACAGGCCCCAGGGAGGCCAGCAGCCCTTCAACAGACTTCTTTGATCTTTGGTGTCTTTTGTGATCTAAGGGAGAAAAAGTCTTTTTCCTTGGTGAGCAGAGTTGGGCCACATGCAAGTCACAGATATTTCTTTTGAATCAACCCTGCTTCCCAGTGCTGGAATTAATTCCCTACAGGGAATACACACCAAAGCCAAATAGTCACAAAAGGTGTCTTTCTCCCCCCCACAGAAAGAACCCTCTAGGTAATTCACATATGGTATTTTACTTAAGTTGGCAACTGCATGGGGAGGTAGGAGTTTGACATTGTTTGAATATATTTCTCTCTCATTACAAAGAAACTTCACCAGCTCAGTTTTCCTAAAGGGTGGTTATGTGATTATGTGTCTGAACAGACCTTATCATCTAGATTTCTATATCTTCAGAATTTATTATAGAGCCCACAGATAATAGATACGCAATAAAGTTGTGACAAAGTAGAGATAAAGCTTCATAATAAATAAGCCCATACTCACTGACAAGTTGCCTTAAACTTTTCTACCACTCTACATTGAAAAGTTAATATGCATGGCATGGCTATTTAATAGTGTATAAATGACATCCCCTTCTTGATTTTTATTTTCTCATCTATAAAAATGAAGCACTATTCGTATGATCTCTAATACCTTTCCTACCTCTAATGCTTAATAGTTAAATTTGATTCCCTTTGCTATATTTCCTATCACTGTTTGTTTTCTCCAATAACAAACTCAGTGACCCATGTCCCACTCAGAGCTATCATTAGACACCCAACTGTGAGGAGGAGAAGTATTTTGGAGAAGGAAAAACCTCCCAAAAGTCCCCATTTGCCTCTGGTTAGCCATTTTTACTTTCCAAAGACTTTCTTATATTTCTAAAATAACTAAATGAAACATTAACTTTTTAAAAGTTTTTTAGTTTATAGGGGTGGAGAGAATTTACAGAAAGACTAGTGGCTTGGAGTGTCTCATGGAAAGGTGGGGAGGGAGAAAGGAATGCTAAGCAAAGGCCATCTTGGTAGGCAGATCCAAATCCTTCAGGTAGCTGTCCTCAGAAAGAATAGACGGTAGCCCATGGTAAATGGTTTTTCTCCCAAACCTTTAAAAGCATCTGACTTTTAGTCTTTTTTTTTCCTGTGAGTTAAGTTTTTCTTAGATCTGGTCAAGGCAGATAAGGAGACTTCAGAGAAAGTCTGTTTACATCCACTATTTACTTCACAAATAGTAAATGTAGATTTCCTCTACAGATGCAAATTTTCCCCACAAAGAATAGCTTTCCAGAGCTATTTCCATGTCTGCAGTCCCTCCGAATAGCCATTTAGAAATGTGCCAAATAAATATATTTGGGGGAGGGATATTTTGGTATCTGTCAAGCTCTTTGGCTTATTACATATCCACAAACAGTTTAATGTGATTCAGTGTGCTGATTGGTGTTGTCTATAAAGCAAAGAGAAGGTGGATGAACTATGTACAGCAACCTCAATACTGCTTTCATCTGTCCAGGCTCCTTCTGTTCTGATGCAAAACCCCCTCTGCTTCTGAAGTCTCTTCCACAACTCTTCTGCCCTGGCAGCATGAAACCACAAGTCTTTAAATGGTATTAATGGGCCCATGCCCTCTAGTCTCAACTTAATTAGTCTCACCTCACTTTACAGCCTTTACTTACTTGATGCTCCAGTCAAGCTTCCATTCTGAAAACAAACACAGAAAGAATCACTAGTTTTCCTACTGAGTAAATATGAGAAGTTAAGGGGATGGAAGTCTCAAAATCAACTCCTAAAGATTAGTTAAATAAAATATGTAATCACTGTTAATGCAGCATTGCTCATAGACAAGAAAGCTAAACCAGGAGAATAACACATACCTCTTCAAAGTGTGAGATAGGATGGGATAGTTAGAAACTAAGTAGTGACCTGATGTGAAACATATTGAAATAACCATGTTATCCAATATTTATTGCATGACAACCACATATCAGGTACTGGACTGTCAGAGCCACTCTTTTATATATATATATATTTATCATGTTGTACAACATGATATTTTGAAATATAAGTACAATGTAGAATGGCTAGATCAAATTAATTAACATATGCATTCATGTAGAATAAGAGTGCCTTATATAATTTTTTGTGTCAAGAATACTTAAAATCTACTCTCAGCAATTTTCAACAATACAGCACATTTTTATTTACCATAGTTGCCACATTGTACAATAAATCTTTTGAACTAATTCCTCCTATCTAACTAAAATTTCTCCTCATTTATAGCAGCTGATTTGATCTCCCAACTCCCTACAGGTAGATAATATCATTCTTATTTTAAAAGTAGGCTTCTAAGACTCAGATAAAAACAAGACCTTACAACAACTTTTTAAGCAAAAATCTGGAATACAAATCCAGGTATAACTCCAATGGCCTTGTTCTTTTCCTGGTATGATATATTGTCTAAAATATTAATTTCAAGTATGGTCTACATGAAACATGGTTACATATATGCTTACATTTAGAACAGTGATATATATAATACAAATTTTTTAACATACTTTAAATACAGAGAATTAAAGTAACAGTCCCATTGTCTGAAAAGTTAATACCATCTTTCCCTCATTGGCATTTCTCAAGGCCAATTGTATTTCTCGCACTTGACAGATGAGTAAATCAAGAAGGTATGGTATGATCACTGATTTTCTCCAATTAGTAAATATTTGTGTTTGTTTTTGCTTTTGGAATAACATAACGGCTATGATCAAATTGGCTTCATATATATCCATTAGAAATGCTTTTTTCTGTAGGTAATAGAAAACCTAAATTATAGTGGGTCTCTGAACAATAAGAAAGACATTAAATTGTCTCCTGGAACCAGAAGACCAGAGCTTCTGTTCTGGGACTTAACTGGGTTAGCAAAGACTGAAGCTCTTTCTAATCTTCCTGGTCAGCTATACTCAGGGCCTTGACCTTTTTTTTTCTCCTTTTTTATCTCCTTGGGTTATCTCCTTTGGTCACAAGAGAGCTTCTACAACTCCAGGTTCATGTTCTTTTATTGATATCCTTCTCTGGCAAAAGAATATGTGCTAAATTCTTTCTCTCTTATGCCTCTTTTTGCTTGAAAATAAAACTCCTTCCCAGTCTTGCTTCTATGTCTCATTGGGCAGAATTAGATTATACATAAACCAAACATAGGTAAAGAATATAAGATTTTCACAACAACTCTAAATCAGTGAAGGTTGATTTTCCTTGGTGCTGAGGTAGGACTTCCTTCTCTAAAAGCAATCACATAAATGTATACCAATCAGGCTGAGATTAAAACTTGGGTCTTGTAAATTCTCACCAAGAGTGAGATTAACTCCTGCAATCTTAAGCCTGACTCTGAAAAGCCACCAGAAAATCCATCCTTAAACTTTGAAGGCCTTTTTTATTATTCATTAAGGCATGTTTTTAATACCCATGGTTTAATGTACAAATAGAAATGAAATGTCAGTCTAGACATGTTTTCCAAAGCCAAACTCTATAACAGATCCTCTTTCTAGATAAATGGGAAAACAATTTCACATCCAGCCCTCGACAGGCACTATTACAAGTCACTCTATCCAAGTGGTTACAGGCTGAGAATCAACACAAGGACAGATGATTTGTAGTGAAGAATCTATAACCAGTTTCAATCTCTAACACACCCTCTCTGAAGTTGTTCTATATAAAAACAGGGAGCACCTTCAGAACAGGAACTATGCTTTCATTACCCATCCAGTTTGAGTCCATTCCAAATGACTACAACACTGCTGGGACCCAATAAATGCATTCATTCATTAATTCATTCATTCTTTCATTCATCAGTGTCAAGTCTTATCCAGGATGCATAGATACAACAGTGAACAAAAATGATACATCCCACGTCCTCATACCATATACTCTAGCTAACTGATGAAACAGACAAGGGAATAAGCAAGTACACATAGATGTTCTATGGAGGGAAGATGGACCTTCAAGAGAGCATAGATGCAACAGGGGTTAGAAAGCTATAAAATGCCCACTTATGAGGTGATGTATAAGTTGAGTTCTGAAGCAAGAGTAGAAATTTTCCCGGTAAAGAGGGGAGAATAAGAGCACCCTAAGGGGATGAAACAAAAACTCGGGAGCAAGAGAACTTGACATGGTTGAGGAAGTAAAAGTAATTCAAATTGACTGAACTATAAAGTACATGTGAGTTGGCAGCGGGGTGGGATGGTGATTGGTACTAAGGGTGGTAACAGTACCAAGAGATAGGGCTGGAGAAGCAGACAAAATCCAGATCACAGGTACTGCAAAATGTTTGTTCAATATCCCAAATGCAAAAAACAATTTTAAGCAGAAGAATAAAATTCTCATATTTGCATTTTTACATATTGATTTGGCTGCTGTATAAAGAATGGATTAGAGGAGGCAAAAAGCCTAGTGATATGGAGATTAATTAAAAGGCTATTAGGGTAGGCCAGACTAGAGATTATAGAATAAAAGTATAAAATGGAAATGATTTAGCTGGCCCATCTATATCCCGAGTGTGTTTATTCATTTATCCCCTTATTCATGACGAACTCACTCAACCATAAGTTACTGAGCTTGGCATCCTGCTGCAGAGATTGGTTGGTCTCCATCACTGTTATCAAGGGTTATAGTCTAGAGGAAAAGACAGTCTGGTAAACCAACCATTAAGTTGTGTGATAAATGGTGCAAGAGAAGAGTGGTAATATGGATGTTTTTTGTTTTGTTTTTCATGCAATTAGTTTGCCTTTCCCCCTTCGTTCTGATAATGGAAGCTCTCCTTTCCATGGAAAATCGCTTCTATGTGGCTTCAGTAGAGCTAAGCAAGCAAGCAAGCAAGCAAATTTGCTCCCCAAACCACAGAAGTGATTTGAGTTAAGGCTTATAAATCTACAAGGGGTAGCCAAGACTTTACCATGATATTTATCATATACCATACTCTCTCCGTAGGATTCTGACTTGAAGGACAATGGAAACCTAGCATTGCCAAGGGCTAATTTGCCTTTATGTTCAAAGACGTTACTGAAATTGAAACTGAGGTAGGCAGAGCCAAAAGAAAGAGAAAGGAAAAAGTACACCGATGCCTAAACTATAACATCTAAACCTTTAAAATTATCTCCACCATCTCCTTATCCTAGTTGTATGAAGCAACAATTCCCCTTTTAGGACTATGCATGCTTGAATTGGGTTTCTGTCACTTACATTCAGAAGAATCCAAATATAAATAGATATATGAATACACAGAGGATGAAGAATAAAGTTGCATGTAGAAAAATAACAAGTAGCCGGGCTCGGTGGCTCAGCCTGTAATCCCGCGCCTTGGGAGGCTGAGGTGAGTGGATTTCCTAAGCCTGTGGGCTCGTTACCCGCCTGGGCAACTTGGTGAGACCTCATCTCTATAATAAATCAAAAAATTAGCTGGGTGTGGTAGCATGCACCTGCAGTTCCAGCTACTTGGAAGGCTGAGGCGGAAGGATCACCGGAGCCCAGCAGGTCCAGTCTGGGCAACAGAGTGAGACTCCAACTCAAAACAACAAAAAAAAGAAAAAAGAAAAATAACAAGTTTCCTAGAAGAGGTGATCTTGAGCTGAATCTTAGAGAATGAGAGGATTGCATCATCCAGGTGATAGGGGTAGAAGAAGGAGGTATTCCAGGCAGGAAGAATAGAATATACAAAATCTGAGTGCATGAAAGGCTAGGAAATGGACAGTGAAGCACAAATATTCTAATACGGTATGACACCTGAATATTCTACATGGAAGGCTGAGATGGAAGTATCACTTGAGCCCCAAAATTGAAGTCTATGATGAGCTGTGATCTTGCCACTGTACTCTAGACTGGGTGGCAAAGGGGGAATTTGACAAAATAAAATAACATAAAATAAATAGGTTCAAGTGTACTTAGCATAGGAGATCAACTGTACACATACACACACCTGTCTGTGCAAATGCGTGTGTGTGCGTGTGTGTGCGTGTGTGTGTGTGTATAATTGCATTTTGTGGATATAGGCTGATACTTGAATATGTATGAGCAAATGTAAATATGTAGTAGGCTGTAGGTATGGGAAGGGAGACTGAAGCCATAGTAAAGAAAGATCCAGAAATGTCTCCTCCTTCGCCTGTCTGTATATCTCCCAAAATTCGCATATAACTGGACTGCAGAGAGATTATCATCTAAGCTGTTCTCTCTTGACATTAACCTTAGAATCATCTTGGGTTCATTTCCTCATTTTTTTTTTGTCTCCAAGACTTGTTATGACATCCCTTGGATTTTCAGGTTTTCCCACTCTTCCTATTCCCTGAAATTTGTAAAGCCTTAAAATAAAAACCACTGCCTCTCAGAAACCTTCCTTGATTTTTCCAGGAGTCTTTTAAGCACTTATTCTATTATGTCTCACAGGAACAAATTTTTGTATAGTACCAGTATTGTGGGATGTCTAAGTGTGGAAATCCTGACTTATGCATCTTTGAGAAACCTAGTAGTTCCTGGCTGCTGGTATTTCATATAAGCGGGTTTTTTGTGGTTTTTTTTTTTTGCTTGTTTTTTAACGATATAAGTGCTGACAAAGAGTTTCAGCTTGAGGTCAATAGCAACATCAACAATGAAAATCCAAAGCCAAATAATATATATTAACTTTCTGAGTTGAGAGACAGTTACAAATGTTTAACTTCCAAAGCTTTCCATTAAAACTTGAGGAAAATGTGAGATCAGTTGTCCTCCCAGAATTTCAGACTGACAGTTTCCGGACTCAGTTGGAGTCAATGAAATAATTTAAATAATGGAGAAAACACACCCATAAGGTCGTTTAAAGCAAGAAGAGAAGTAAGGGAATCTGACCATCTCACTTCTGTGTTTCTGGGACAGTTTTTTAAAGTGCCAAACAGATTAAAAGGGAAAAAAATCCACTCATCTTATTCCAGATTTGCAAATAATACATCTGGATCCTTGGCTTCATAAAGACAATCATCTGAAAGGTCAGGTGATTTTTCCATCTTTCAAACAGTTGTTTTAGCATCAGGCAGATTTAACTTATGGAAGGTCTTTCTGCCAATATGGCTGTTCATTGACCATCCAAAAAGAAGAAAACATGAAACACATTCCTTGCATGTAAAAAAATCTGAATATAATTCTTTTTTGTACCTGAAATATTTGGATTTATTCTATGTCCCTTTTCTGCAAGATGCACAAAGCACCCAGATTCAGTCAAGCACCTTGATGATCAGCCAGCTCTTGGAGGTGGTCCATAGGATGGATAGGCCTGAGTCACAGAGATGGTACTCACTAGGGTTACCCATGGAGGCAACTTCTAGGGCCGAGTCAGAGAGGTCAGAGCACCAACATTTATGAACTGGAATTCAGGCCTTATAAATAATATCGATAAAATGTTCACATAAATATGAGCAGTAGCTGGGTTCGGTGGCTCAGCCTGTAATCCCGCATCTTTGGGAGGCTGAGGTGAGTAGATTGCCTGAGCCCGTGGGTTCAAGACCCACCTGGGCAACTTGGCGAGACCTCATCTCTACAACAAATAAAAAATTAGCCAGGCGTGGTAGCACGCGCCTGTAGTTCCAGCTCCTTGGAAGGCTGAGGTGGAAGGATCCCCGGAGCCCAGCAGGTCGAGGCTGCGGTGGCCAGGAGCGTCCACTGCACTCCAGTCTGGGCAACAGAGTGAGACGCCAACTCAAAAAAAAAAAAAAAAAAAAAAAAAAAAAAAAATATATATATATATATATACATATATATATATATATAAGCAATGCTGAAGCTACAAAGATACGTTTAAAGTAATGATTCAAGGCTGGGTGTAGTGGCTTACACTTGTAATTCTAGAACTTTGGAAAGCCAAAGCAGGAACATGGATTGAGTCTAGGAGTTCAAGAGCAGCCTGGGTAACATAGTGAAATCCTGTCTCTACAAACAATAAAAAATTTAGCCGGTAGTCTCAACTACTTGGAAGACTGAGATGGAAGGATCACTTGAACCCAGGAATTTGAAGACGTAGTGAGCTGTGATCATACCACTGCACTCCAGCCTGGGAGACAAAGGGAGACCCTGTCAAAATAAAATAAAATAAGATGCAAGAGTACTTAGCATAGGAGACCTATTGTATATATACACACACGTGTGTGTGTGTGTGTGTGTGTGTGTGTGTGTGTGTGTGTGTGTGTGTGTGTGTGTGTTTGCACATTTTGTGGATATAGGCAGGAGACACTGTCACAAGGAAAAGTTCTTTTGGTACATTTATTGCAGTCCAGGTTGTTAATCACAGCTCTGTAGATATAAAAGAAAAATATTCTCAGCCTACTCAGAGGCAGTCAAACCTGAGAGCTAGCCTGATACTGACTGAACTAACAGAATAGCAACATATTATCACACAATAAAGATTTCATTTTAGCAACCAGAAGCCTTATGTTTCCTACCTAAGACATTCTGTCTTTCCAATCTTGAGATACAGGGAAAGTCACCAAAATATTCAAAAGATTGCTGGATATCTCAATTAGGTCTCTCTCAGTTGCAAATGGCAGAATTCCTAATCCAAAATGACTTCAGCAATCATGTCAAGTGATTGAATACTTCAAAAGAATATTTTTAGGCGTAAATTGATCAAAGCAGGGTCTGGTCACTTTCTATCTCTCAGCTCTGCTTCCCTCTATGCTGGGTCCATCCTCAGGCAAAGTCTCCCCTTGAGATACAAAGAAGGCTGTGGTAGTTTCAGATTTTGCACAGTCTCCAATTAAATACTATAGATAAACAGTGAGTTTCTTTTCCAGAAATCTTTCCCAAATTGTATTGTGTGCCATGCATGGTAGCCCTGGCCTGTAATCTCAGTCCTTTGGGAGGTCAAGGCGGGAGGACTGCTTGAAGCCTGGAGTTCAAGGCCAAAATTGTGTTGTACCTGATTGCATCATCCTTGAGTCAGACAAAGTGCCCAGGGAAAAATAATGCCCTGCTGTGCTTTGTCCCAAGATTTGGAAAGTTAAGTCCCACCTAAGCTACTGAAATACAAATACCTTATTATACCACAGACATACCTCTGAGATATTACAGACATGTCTAAAACACTGCAATAAAGCAAATATGGCAATAAAGCAAGTCACACAAGTTTGTTTTTTTTATTTCCTAGTGCATATAAAAATTATGTTTACACTGTACTATAGTCTGTTAAGTTTTCAATAGCATTATGTCTAAGAAAAACAATGTACATACCTTAATTTAAAAACATTTCATCGCTTAAAAATTGTTAATGATCGCCTGAGCTTTCTTTCTTTCTTTTTTTTTTTTTTTTTTTGAGTTGGAGTCTCACTCTGTCGCCCAGACTGGAGTGTAGTGGCCGCTCCCGGCCACCGCAGCCTCGACCTGCTGGGCTCCGGCTATCCTTTCACCTCAGCCTTCCAAGTAGCTGGAACTACAGGCGCGCGCTACCACGCCCGGCTTTTTTTTTTTTTTTTTTGATTATTGTAGAGATGAGGTCTCCCCAAGTTGCCCAGGCAAGTCTCGAACCTGCAGGCTCAGGCAATCCACTCACCTCAGCCTCCCAAGGTGCGGGATTACAGGCTGAGTCACCGAGCCCGGCTTGATCACCTGAGCTTTCAGCAAGTCATAATCATTTTCCTGTTACAGGATCATGTCTCAATGTTGATGGCTGCTGACCAAGGTAGTGGTTACTGAAGATTGGGGTGGATGTGCAATTTATTAAAATAAGACAACTGAGGGGGGGAAAAAGAGGGGGAAAAAATAAAAATAAAATAAAAAATAAGACAACTATGAGGTTTGCCACATAAATTCACTCTTTCTTTCACAAAAGATTTTTTAGCCGGACTCGGTGGCTCAGCCTGTAATCCTGCGCCTTGGGAGGCTGAGGTGAGTGGATTGCCTGAGCCCGTGGGTTGGAGACCCGCCTGGGCAACTTGGCGAGACCTCATCTCTACAATAAATAAAAAATCAGCTGGGCGTGGTAGCGCGCGCCTGTAGTTCCAGCTATTTGGAAGGCCGAGGTGGAAGGATCGCCGCAGCCCAGCAGGTCGAAGCTGCGGTGGCCAGGAGCAGCCACTGCACTCCAGTCTGGGCGACAGAGTGAGACTCCAACTCAAAAAAAAAAGATTTTTTATGTAGCAGGCAATGCTACTTGATAGCATTTTACCCACAGAACTTTTTTTAAGTTTATATTTTATTTTAAAGATGTGGGATACAATTCAGGATTAGGTATACAAGTGAACCTTGTACAGGTAAAGCTTGGGCCTCCCTTTGGTCCCCATTTTGCCTGGTTTGAGATCAGGTATACTTATTGATGTTGTGCCCCCCCCACCCCGGCAGTATCCTGCTACTGCCAATCCTTGATAAGTGGAACCTCATTAAACTGAAATCTTCTGCAAAGCAAAGGAAACCATCAAGAGAGTGGGGAGACAATCCACAGAATAGGAAAAAATATTTGCCAACTGTATAGCTGACAAAGGCCTAACATTCAGAATCTACAAGGAACACAAACATGCTAAAAAACAAAACAAAACAAAAAACAGCCCCATTAAAACATGGGCAAAAGACATGAATAGACACTTCCCAAAAGAATTTCATTTAAAATTAGAGTCAATCCTCTCAAATCTTGCAGCTGTTTATCAACTAAGTTAATGTAATATTCTAAATCTTCTGTTGTCATTTAAACAATGTTCACAGTGTCAATACCAGATGTAGAAACCACCCTCTTTGCTCATCTGTAAGAAGTAACACCCCATCCATTGAAGTTTTATGAGATTGCAGCAATTCAGTCACTTCTTCAGGTTCCACTTCTACTTTGAGTTCTCTTTCTGTTTCCACCATATATATAGTTATGTCTGTCAATGAAGTCATGAAGCCCTCAAAGTCAACCATGAGAATTGGATTCAACTTTTTCCAAACGTATTTAATGTTGATGTTTTTACCTCTTCCCATGAATCATGAATGTTTTTAATGACATCTGGACTGGTGAATTCTTTCCAGACATTTTCCATTTCCTTTGCCTAGATCCATCACATCAAAGGAGTCACTATCTATGGCAGCATTAGCCTTACAAAATATATTTCTTAAATAAAGTCATGAAAGTCAAAATTACTCCTTGATCCACGGACTGCAGTATAAACGTTGTGTTAGCGGCATGGGAATAACATTAATCTCTTTATACATTTCCATTAGAGTTTTTGGGTGACCAGGAATATGATCAATAAGTAGTATTTTTTAAAATCTTTAATTCTGAGCAGTAAGTCTCTATAGTGGACTTAAAATGTTCAGTAAACCATGCTATAAACAGATATGCTGTCACCCAGGCTTTATTGTTTCATTTAAAGATCATAGGAAGAGTATATTTAGCATGATTCTTAAGGGCTCTAGGATTTTCAGAGTGGCAAATGAGCATTGACTTCAATTTAAAGTCACCAGCTGTATTACCCCCTAACAAGAAAGGCAGTCTGTCCTTTGAAACTTTTATAGCCAGGCATTGACTTCTCCTTTCTAGCTATGAAAGTTCTAGATGGCATCTTTTTCCAATAGAAGGCTGTTTCATCTACATTGAAAATCTGTTGTTTAGTGTAGCTACCCTTCAGATATAATCTTAGCTGGATCTTCTGGATAACTTACTGCAGCTTACATCAGCACTTGCTGCTTCACCTTGCACTTTTATGGTATGGAGACAGTTTCTTTTTTTAACACACCATGCTAACTTCCAAACTTTCTCTTGCAGCTTTCTCACATCTTTTAGCCTTCATTGAATTGAATTGAGTTAGGGTCTTGCTCTGGACTAGGCTTTAGTTTAGGGGAATGTTGTGGCTGGTTTGGACTTCTATCCAGACCACTAATACTTTCTACATATCAGAAATAAGGCTGTTCTACCTTTTAAAAAAATAATTTGTGTTCACTGGGTTAGCACTTTTAATTTCCTTCAAGAACTTTTCCTTTGCATTTGCAACTTGGCTAACTTTTTGGTAAAAGCATTCCAGCTGTTGACCTATCTCAACAGTAGGTGTGCTTTCCTCACTAAGTTTGGTTATTTCTAAATTTTGATTTGAAGTAAGAGATGTGTGAATCTTCCCTTAATTCGACTACTCAGAGGCCATTGTAAGATCATTAATTGGTCTACTGTTGTCATTTTTTGTGTAGTAAGGAATAGGGAGACCCCAGGAGAGTGATGGGGGAACAGCCAGTTGGGGGAGCAGTGAGAACACACACAATATTTATCAATTAAGTTCACCATCTTATATAGTCAGGATTTATGGCACTCCAAAACAATTACAATAATGATATCAATGTTCACTGATGGCAGACCACCATGACAGATATAATAATAATGAAAGCATTTTAAATACTATATTGCAAGATTTCCAAACTGTGACACAGAGACACAAAGTGAGCACGACTTGCTCGACCCAATATTGCCACAATATCTGTGGAGCATAATATAGCAAAGTGTAGTAAAACAACATATGCCTATATTTTGATAAGGCATGTAGGGTATCCATAGCAAGTGGATCAACCCCCAAAACCTAAAAGCACAGATGATTTCTAAATGGTCTTTGCAGAAGAATAAAGTTGGGACCTCATAGAACTTGTTCTGCAGATAGAGTGTGTCAACATAGGGCTGAATTTTCAGTGGCCCTGATAGAGAACTTGAGTCTTATACCTGTAGGTCTCTTTCTCTACCTTTCCTCAATGCAAGACTCAGTCTTTTCCTGATACTACTTAATAACTGTTATTATTAAGCAATTTTGTTGCTTAATAGTTGTCAGATGTATATTCAATAAAATCAGCTTTAGGGGCTGCCAAGAAGTAAGTCTGCACACAGGGGGACTCATTTTGGTCTAGCCTGGTGATAGGCTTTTCTGGTTATGACAAATGCTCAGTTGTTTCACCTCATTGGTTGATTCATCCCCAGAGGTAACTGCTAAAAGGTGCGTTTAATAGACCAGTTTTCCAAAAGGAGGAAACTTATGTATAGAAATGGGAAGCATCAGATCGGACACTTGAATGCTTTATTCCTAATTCAATCATGTAATCTTTTCATATCCATTGCCTGATGACACCTTTCTCTACCTAGTTCTCCCTCCGTCAAAAGTTCTAATCATCTTAACCTTTTCTTCCTCACAGAGCATTGATGTGGATTCCACATGCTTTGAGGACAGGCATTCTCTAGACTGCAGTCTCAATTAGCCATGAGGAAACTGAAGCTCAGAGGAAAGTGACTTCTCCCCAAAACTGTACTCTACTTTATTAAAGTGCTTATAAACCAATGCCAGCATTACCCTACTTGCGTCTATTTCCTTGAGGCCTCATGGAGCCACCACTGGCTATGGTGATGAATGAGTTAATAATGGAGATGAAAGTTTTCAGGTACTTGAGCAGAGGGTAACTGCACCAAAATGGATTAGCCTGGTCCATCGGTGGTAGACCTGAGGGGAGCATGTTCCATCGGTGGTAGACCTGAGGGGAACATAGGTTCCTCCAGGGACATTGTTTAGTGTTGCGATAAGGATAAATTAAGGAGAAAGTCATTCTGGTTACCTACACGGAAATGCTGACTGTTCCGGCTGCTTGAGGATTTTAAATTTACAGGGCTGGTCCTGCCCCAGGAAGGAAGCACAGAAGGGGAACAGCAGGTCTGGCTTCTCAGTCTGTTCTAAAGCTAATTTAGCATGTGACCTTGGAGAAGTCACTTTCCTCTGAGTTTCAGTTTCCTCAGCTATAAGAGTGTAGGACTAGCTGATCCCCAAGACCCTTTTTAAAAACATGAGGGGGGTCCCCAAGAAAATTAGAATTTATTTTTTAAAAACTGTGTATTTATTCTTATATGTTTAACCTTTAGTCACCTTCAAAGTACTCTCCATCTGATGCAATACACCTATCGAGATGCTTTTTTTCACTACTTAAAACAGTTTTTGAAGGTATCAATTTTGACACCTTTTAGAGTTTCTGCCACCTTTTTTGTTTGTTTGTTTCACCTTTTCCACATCAGCAAAACATTTCCCTTTAAGGACTTTTTTCATCTGTGGAAACAACAACAACAACAAAGTCGCTCAGGGTGAGATCGAGTGAACAGGTTGGGTGAAACATGGGGGTCACGCCATTTTTTGATCAAAAACTGCTGAACACTCAGTGCAGTGTGGACAGGTGTGCTTATAAATCACCCATTATGAAATGGGCAAACACCTTGAAAGAATCTCCAGCACTTTAGGAGGCCAAGGCGAGAGGACTGCCTGAGTCCACGGGGTTAGAGACCAGCCTAGGCAACTTGGTGAGACCTCATCTCTACAATAAATCACAAAAACTAGCTGGGCATGGTGGCATGCATCTGTAGTTCCAGCTACTTGGAAGGCTGAGGGAGAAGAATCGCATGAGCCCAGCAGGTCAAGGCTATGGTGGCCGTGAGCGTGCCACTGCACTCCAGCCTAGGCGACAACAGTGAGACTCCAACTCAAAAAAAAGAAAAAGAAAGAAAAGAAAAGAAAGAAAGAATCCCTCCACCCCCAAAAATGCACTGAAGCTGAATGCAGCCTCTCACAACAACACTACCTGGTACACTGATGAAGATAGGTTCCTGGAACACTTATCTAGTGGAGGAAGCTTGTACTACAAAGGGGCTGTACTCCAAAAAATAATTCTGGGTTTTTTTGGGGGGGGATCCCCCCCTCATAGAATCTACAATCCTATTATTTGAGGCACTAAGTAAACGGTCAGAAACAGCAAATCACCACCCCCTCTAGGAGTATTTGCTGTTAAAATAGTCAAAACCTCTCAGTCCAGGCTAGGTTTACCAATTTGACATAATAAAAGAATCACATGAATTCAGAGTTAAAAGTTCAGAGTCTCAGATGACACCCTAGACAGAAAGGCTCATAACCTGGTCAGAACACTAAAATCAGTGTTTTTAACAAACACTTAAGATGATTCTCGAATCACACAATTTTGGAAAATACTGAGATAGACAATAATGTGCATCTATCTCAAATCCATGGTTCTTAACCTTGAATGGACGTAATAATCTACTGGGAGCTTTTAAATCCCTGCGCCCCTGGGATCAACTCCAGAAGTTCATTCCAAATTGAGAAAAGGCAGCCTGGACTTTGGATGTTTTAAACACTCGTCGGGTGAAGCAGTCAGAACTGAGAATCTCTGCCTTAAACCCACACTGTGTGTGATTCCTCAATTTTCCAGATGTTTCTGTAAGAATGACACTGGGTCATCCAGCACTCAGCAGAGACACAGACAACCAGAGGACCCTTTCTGGTTTTTCACACTCTGGCATGAAAGCAAGAGATGAGAGTCTCCCTGTGCAAGATGGGGACATCAGTTGTTCCCTTGCTGTTACTAGAAAGAGGGGCTTTACCCTATGCTTGTTGACACCACAAGTGCTCAGTGAATATTAGTAGGATTGAAATTTGGGGAAACGATGACCACTTATGTACCTAACTCTGAATTGTACCCCACACCTTTAAAATAAAATTTAAAAAGAAAGAAAGAGAAACAACCATTTTTTTAAAAAAGGAAAGAAATCTGAGAAAGATCAAAAGTATTTTTAAGAGATTGCAGGAAGCCCCGAAATTACTTGGCACATAATTGTCTTTGGCCATATTTATCACTTTGCTTCAATTTTTAAAAAGCAGAAATAGTATTAACTTTAGCTATCAATTTTTGAGCTCCAACTCTATCCTCTACACTGGGATAGATGCAGCAATTAGAATCACTAACCCTCACTCCATCTGCAGAAAGAAGTCTAACCCAATGTTTATTTGCAGGGGAAGCAACTCAGGTTCAGAGACTTGAAGGTCATTCTGCTGGCAGAGGACAGAGGTTCAAGCCCACATCTGTCAAACCACAGCTAGTCCCAGCCCCCACGCCACACCAGCCCTGCAATTTATTTGGTAGATTGCTTTATTTCTGAGTAATAAAGTCTCTCCCTCTGCCCATCATCTAATTCCATATAATTTACATGAAAATCCTGTCACTAGAATATTGTCTCCGTGGGAGACGTCAGTGCATGTCAGCCTTTTGAAATGTCTAGAGCAGGAGCTTGGAGCCTGTCTTGTAGCATTTAAGCAATCAGCATATGTCTATTAAGGAAGGAGCATCCATTTTGAGAGTGACTTGACATTTTAAAAATGTCTATTTGTTACCAACAATATCCTTTCAAAACTTTCAAAATCTTCTAAAACCAACAAAATCAGCTGCCACACAAGTGAGCCTCTCTTCCTTCACTGTCTGAGCAGTGATATTTCAACACTGAAAGGAAATGTATGTATGTATGCATGTGTGCATACATGTATGTATAAATGCATAAATATGTGTGGGGGCACACGTCTGTGCTTGGATGTGTGTGTGTACACACAGGAGCTTATGTGTATGATTTGAATTTCCATTGTGTAGGAGGGCAAGGACTAAGATATACAGACAAGACAAAGGACTCTCTAACAATGAAGTATCCATAGAATAGGGATCAGAAGGACCTGAATTCATCCAGTTTTGTCATCATGAAAAAGGAAGGAAATGAGCACAGATTTGAAGTTGCAACCAGTCCTAGAATCCCAGCTCTCCTTCTGTAATGTATTAACCAACTTGGGACTCAAACTCCTCATCTGCAAAAGGAGAAAATAATTATTTGTGGAATTGATTCCCACCTTGATCACTTTCAACTCTCAGTGTGTTATTTAATTTCTCTGTGCCTCAGTTTCCTCATAGGATTATTATGAGAATTAAATGAGCTAATAAATGTAAAACAAAACATATGGAATACAATAAGTATGGTTGTTATTGTTATTTCTAACTCAAAAATATTATTGGTTTGTTCTACTTCACTATCTTTGGGAGCAGATTAAAGTCATATTTCCTTTAATAGTCAAATTAGAAAAACACCCATCTCAATGAATATAGATAAACAAAATATCTAGTTTTTCTCCTGGGGTTTCCCTCTCGCCAAAATTTCCTTGATTACCCTAACATTTTTTATCGGCTCTACTAATCCACTCTGGTTGCAGATTTTTCATTCTCTAGCTACGCTTTACTCTTGAGTTTCTTTTACAGAAAGCATCACAGTTTATTCTAAGCTTGGACACAGTTTTCTTCCTTAACTTTTTCTCTAGATACCTCAGTGTTGCATTGGGTCTATGCTTGCAGAATAAGAAAGAATAAAGCAAAGACTGGCTCATATTGCTTCCAAGGTTGTTTATGGGTCTCACAAACTATTAACCCCATCTTGGATTTCTGTTTTATAGCTAACAAGCCTCCAAGTGAAGGAGGCATCCAATCCTCACCACGGAATAATCTCTAACTCCTTTGGAGACCAGATGGCCATTTGTTGGTACATAGAAAGGTTTCTTTCCCAGTCCCTGCCCACATCTAGCATAAACTGGCTTCTCTCCTAACTCAGAAAGAGATAAAGCAGGAGTACCCATTCTTCAGGAAACATCCTTGTCTTTCTTCAACCCATAGGGTAGTCTGATCGCTAGGGGCAAATAGTACAATGACTGTCTTGTCATTTTTTCTCTCATTTTTTTCTTTAATTGTTTTTCTGAGTTTATCAATTTTAAATAGCACTTCTTGAGCACCCCAATAGTACAGTATAAATCCACGTCTAGGAGAAACAATTCTTCAAGAATTAGGAGAAAGACATACCCAACTTACATCAAAAAGCCAAATGCTCAGTACAGCAGAATAATAGGTGGTGTCTGTTTTACGGGTATGTAACTAAAGGGATTCAGTGGTAATTTTCCAAATGATAATTAACGTTCAACTGCAGGAAGAAAACATTGTCAGTCACCCCAAAATGTCCAGTTCATATTCAAATGAAAGAAAAAAAAATCACAGGTCCTCTTCCTTGGATACCCCATCCACATGGATGTGGTAAAGGCAAAATGAAATGTTTTGTAAACTATAAGGGGCTATTAAGACATGTGTCATAATTTCTATACTTTGGTCACATTTTTCCATCTGAAACAATGGGGAGAATAGTCACCACAACACAAAGCAGGATTTGGTGTGTGACAATTTTACACAGAGGCTAGGTACTATTTTTCATTTCCAAGCTCTGGAAGAAAGTCGCTGTGTGAATTGGCTAAGTTACTTCAACACTCATCCTTTCTTACCAGAAAATAAAGTTATTCCAGGACTGATACACTAAAAGGATGCGGCATCTTCCATGCAACCATACATAAGATGTCCTTCCTGTGTGTGCTTTATTATAAAATGTCACCCATTCTTCAAGACCCAGCTGGAGTCTAATCTCCCTCAAGAAGTACTCCTTGGCTGGGGCAGGAATTCCATTGCTCAATTTTGATAATTCTGAAGTAGGTATTTAATATTGTCTAATTCTGTTTGCTAGTCTTTAAGTAATATTCCCAGCTCTAAGATCAATCCATGACTTTTCAAGGACATTCACTACATTTTGTTATTTGTTTAGACAAAGTCTAAAGTATAACCAAAACAGTTTGTTCATTTAATTCAGAGAATCTTGAATTCAAATTCTGCTTTTTTCACTTGTCAGTGGTAATATTTTGGGGCAATTACTTTAGATTTCTGGGCATCAGTCTCTTCATCATGTATAAGTGTGTAAAGAGAAAGTATAAGAGGAGAACTTCAAATTTTACCCCAGTTGCCTTTCCCTGCAGGTAGAGGCAGCAAGACAATGCATGAAAGATACAACTTGAGTGGAAACTTGTAGTCAAGCAGATTTCCACTGGCAGAGGGAAAGGGTGAACAGAACCTTCTCCACGAAGTCTACCCCTCACTTAGTCATCTCAGCATACACAGGCCCTGGTGAAGGTTGGACCAATTTTTGAAAGGAGCAGAAGGACTTTTGGAAAAAGCTAAGACCTACAACACAAGTAGTCTGAAATTAAAAGGTAGAAAAAGCTTCCAGGACAGATCAGGTGGCTCTGACCCAGGCCACTGTAGGCAAATGGAGCAAGAATTCCAAAGGAAAATTTGGCAGAAGAAAAGAGAGAATCTGAAAGGTAGCCTGGGTGGAACACAAAAGCCAGGATGCTTGTTTGGGTGACTGGTTCAGGCAGAGTAAGGAACTGAGATTTAGAGCCCTTTAGCATTCTACCACTGTAGTGGCAAACACCACTTAAGACTATTTAGCAAGGCATACCAATGGGAACAAAGCAATCCTAAGCATGGGCAGCCTTGCTGTGTGCATTCTGGACATCAGCAATCAACATTTTGTCCAAAAAAACCTCCATATACCTGTGAGGAACTAAGTTGACTCACTGTCTTTGTAGGGTAGTACTTGAAGTTTTGTACAGCTAGATGGATCTGGTTTTCCATTATTGAACTACCTGGCATCTGCAGGCAGGACTCACCCTGCCAGACCCAGATCACTTAGCAAATTAGGACACAAAAAGATCTCAAGAGGGAGATATTGAATCTTCTTCAATCAAAGTAGATAGATTCTAGAGCAATAATTCAAAAAATTAATATATATCAATGTGTTTATACCCCAAACTGGTGGCTCTAGGCATCTCAGAAGAATGAGGTTAATAGCCTACCTTGTAAACAGATGTGAGAATTAAATGAAATAACAAGCGTGAAAGCCTGGCATAAATGTTTGTTCTCTGCTCATCACCTTCCTTATTTCCATAGCACCCAGAATCACACCTTATGCACTTGAAAATCTTAGCCACTTTTTTTGTACAGTAAGTGATATAAATACAAAGCTAGAGTCTGAGGAGAAGGTGAATGACACCCTTTTGTTACCCCAGAGTCAAAGAAGGGCAGAACTTAAAGGAACCTTGGAGATTATGCCATGAATTCATCCACGCTGCAGATTGGGAAACAGATGTCTGGAGTGGCTGAAGAGACTGCCCATGACAATGACTAGTAGCTTCATTTATAGATGAGCTGTCATTCTATAACATCACCTGGCCTCTTCTCACTCTGAAATACTTAACACATACAACCTTCAGCATTTAATGCCTTGCCTCAGCACAGAGTGGCAGCACTGAATCTTTCACCTGCGATATATTTCAATTTAAACACATTCAATTGCCATATTTGCTGAATTATTCCCAGGAACAATTCTGTGGGCCACTGAGAATAGACAGAGTTCTTATAAGAACTAAAGAGGGGTCAGAGACACAATTTATCAAAGTTATGACCAATGGCACCTCATCTTTTACAATAAAAGTGTTATTTGTATAGACTACAAATATGTATGTATGTACGTGTTAAAAAAAGATACAATATCTCAGGTTTTGGTAGGCAGTGAGATACAGGTGCACTTCAAATTGTAATAAGGTTATGTCCCAATGCACCCATTGTAAGTTGAAAATATTTTAAATTGAAGAGCAATTTAATACACCTAATCTACTGAAAATCATAGTTTAGCCTAGCTTACCTTAAATGTGCTCAGAACACTTACATTAGTATAGAATTGGACGAAATCACTTAACATAAAGCCCATTTTACCATAAAGTAATGACTATATCAAGTAAACTATTGAACACTGTGCTGAAAATAAAAAAACAGAATGGTTGTATGGTAGTCAAAGTACAATTTTTACTGAATGTGTATCACTTTTGCACCACCATAAAGTTGAAAAATTGTAAGTCAAACATCGCAAGTCAGGGAATACACTCTGGGCGAAGAAGTAGAAATTAGGCTTAGTGCATCCCACGGTCATGTGTTCACTGGGGCAGCTCCATAATATAAAATGAGTGTCATAGACACAGGCAAGCTGGGTGGACTCCCTATAAACTGGAAATGGTGGTACTGGCAGAAACACTGAGGGAAGGAAAGGTCAACGTGTGTCAGTTCCAGTAATGACAAAACACTACTTCCCCAGAGTACAAGGAGTCCAATGTAAACAAACTCCCACCAAATTTCCCTCAGGGATGGTGCCATACCCAGGAGCTCAGTGTGGGTCTCTGCAGCTGACAGATCATGCTAAGCAGTAACAGAACCTGCAAAGGACTTGGTATGTGTATGTTGGGTCCATACACAGCTGTTCTAAGACTCATTGCACAGGCAGACTAGCTGCAGATAGAGAACAAAGCTGACGTTCTAGTACAAGTCTTTCCTGTTTGATGGTTGAGACACTCTTCTATGGTGGATGCTTTCTGGTAAGCACAATGTGAAACACAAGTTCAGTAAATAGTGTGCCCACTACCATAGTTTTACCACCTGCCCCTTTCCCAAATGTCCACAGTTGGTTCTGATCTTCTAATCACGTTCCTTTTAGGCCTCTGATCATCCAGTTAAGCTATTCTCCCTGCTTGGGAGTCTTCATACTTCTGTAACTCAGGCCATGTCTTCTCCACACCAAGAGTATTGGTCAGCTTGGGCTACAACAACAAAATGCCATAGACTGGATGACTCAAATAGCAGAGATTTATTTATTTCCTCACTGTTCTGGTGGCTAAAAGTCTATGATCAGGATACCAGCCTGGTTGGTTCTGGTGAGATCTCTCTTCCTGGCTTACTGTAGATGGCCAACTTCTCATTATGTCCTCACGTGACCTCTTCTTTGTGCATACAAGGAAAGAGAGAAAGAGCAAGTGCTTTGGTGTCTCTTCTTATAAGGGCACTAATATTCTCATTAGAGCCCCTCCCTCATGAACTCATCTAAACGAAATTGTCACCCAAAGACTCCATCTCCAAATACAGTCACATTGGAATTATGGCTTCAACCTATGCATTTGTGGGGACACACACATTCAGTCTATAACACAAAGTAAATGTACTGTGTGTAGCCTGACTTCCTGGAAGGATTTCCTCTCATAACTCTGTTTCAAGACCACTTTCCATTCAATGCCTAATTTCAAATAATATCAACTTAAGTAGTTGTCCCACTCATAAATCAGGCCAGAGTAGTTTATTCCTCTGTTAGTTTGTTGTAGAAAACTACTATGAATCAGGTCATAGGTATGAGCTAAAGGGAGAAGTGTTAGTATAATAGAGTTAGTAAGTAGGATCTAGGCCACCTCTTCTTGTAACTTCTTTTTACCTTCTGAGCCTGCTCAATTCCTATCCCAACTGTAGCATTTCCATAGAATGGTAGATTGCTGATGTGCCCATCTGACCTTATGACTGAGTGGGTCTGACACTAACAAGCTCATTATGGGCAACACTGGTTGCACATTTTCTTGTCCCATGATAGCCTATCATCAAGCTCTCAGTCTCCACCAGAGCCCAGAAGCCCATCAGGAGCCAATATATCTATGCCACTGTAGGCATTGTCTTTCTCCACACTCTAGGGGTCTATACCATGACTATATGTACCATAGGCCTAGAGGTCTATTTCATGATAAGAATATTAGGAGATTCCATACAGAATCCTTATCTGCCATGGTTATCTCTTGTGTCTTAGGATCACCCATGTTTTATGTTGCTTGCACAGTTGCCTGGACCTCCAGTCATATGGACATCTCAAAGGCCTAGATAGAAAGAGAATTCTAGATCCCATGGTGTCATTGAAGTGCAAGAGATTCAGGGAAAGCCTGTATGCTGCTCTAGGACTTAATGTCTTCTGAATAAGGAGTTCCTTATAAAGATCTATGCTTTATATTTTGAACCAGTGCTATTCACGTGAGGGAGGTATGTGGTAAGGATGGGGGCAGTGCATGGGTTTAGAGACTTTTTTAGATCACTTGAAAAAACTGTGGCAAAGCTGTTAACAAGTATGTGTATTACTCCAGAAGAGAGACTTGCTCTTTAAAGATCAGGGAATTGTGCTGGTTTTTGTTGTGTTAACTTGGCGAGATTGAACTAGAAGCCCCAGATTTTCCTTTTAAGTATGTCCTGATTAACATGGACTGGAAGGACATTCTCTTCTGAGAACTGGAGGTCAGAAAGGAGGCCACAGGTCTCATACAGACACAAACTTCTCCCTGTGATTCAATCAAATTATACCCTAGGTGTTATTGTAAAAGGATTTTACCAAAAGACCCCTAATCAGTTGACTTTAAGTTAATTAAAAGAGAGACTAAATTGGTTACAAAAAGTTTTTATTTTTTCTTAATTTCTAGTGAAAAGTTTATTTTTTAATTTTATTTTATTTTAAAGTTGTGGGGTACAAGCCAGGATTATATCCATAAGTGGTTTAGGTACAGGTGAAGTCTTGGGACTCACTTCACCTGGATTATGATCAGCCATCCTTATTGATATTATGTGCCCCCAACTCCCCTGGCAGTGTCCCACTACTGCCAAGCTCTTTTTTGTAGTATTATGATAGACGTTCGGGATCCACTTATGAGTGAGAACATGTGGTACTCAGTTCTTGGTTTCACTTTGTTATGACTGAGTATGATAGACTCCAAATCCATCCAAGTTGCTACAAAGTTATAATTTTGTCCTCCTTTATGGCTGTGTGATATTCCATCATGTATATGTACCACACTTTTTTTTAAAACCCAGTTCAGTTTCGATGGGTAGTGTGGTTGGTTCCGTGTTTTTGCTATTGTGAATAGTACTGCAATAAACATGTGTACACAGGTACTGTTTTTGGAGAATAATTTGAGTTCCTCTAGGTATAAGTTTCAAAGAGGGCTTAGGCCTTTCCTGAGTTCTGAAACTCCTGTCTGTCCCTAGGAAATGTCATCTCTGCCTGTGGAGCTCATGCATTGTCATCCTCTCCCCTTTGACTTCCCGACTGCCTATCCTGTGAACTTCAGACTTGCTAAGCCAGCCCAGAGTTGTGCAGACAACTCATTATGACACTGGTCTGCTTATCTGATACAGAAATGAAACAGAAAGATTAATTGCAAGAAAAAAGTTAATTGGAGATGTTGAGCTGAATATGAACAGAAGGAAAGGAGTCAAAAGATAAGGAAAATATCACAAAGTTTGTCCAGAGACAATATGTAATATGAACTGATCCAGGGCAGGGCGACGGGGACAGTTGTTGCTTCCAGGTTGAACTAAATTCAGGTAACCCAAAGTAGACACTCTTGGTTCTCAAACGTAGAACACCCCTTGTCAGTCTGGCTACCCATTCTTCAGTTTCTATGTGCTACGATACACTCAATTTGCCACTGTGACCTTCTTCAGAGTCTGTCCTTGGGTGACTGTGGTTGATTTATCCATCAAAAGAGGAAGAAATGTCTAGGCATTTATATCCCCTTGACTTGGACTGTACTAAAGGCTAGCAGGTGCTCGGTTGTAAAAGTCCACCTTCTGTGCCCCAAAATAGACTCCAGAGAACCTTCTAGAGCAAGATAAGGTTGAGCCTTCACCTGAAACTTCAGCCTTACTTGCCTTCTTTCCCTTTCCTATCTTGCTCCCCTCCCTCTCCACATCCCCCTTACACACACCCACATTTTCTTACCAGGTCTTTAGAGACTTTCTTTGGAGAATCCCCCTCCCCCCACTTTTTTTTTTGAGTTGGAATCTCACTCTGTCGCCCAGATTGGAGTGCAGTGGCCGCTCCGGGTCACCGCAGCCTCGACCAGCTGGGCTCCGGCGATCCTTCCGCCTCAGCCTTCCAAGTAGCCGGAATTGCAGGCATGCGCTACCACGCCCAGCTGATTTTTTGATTTATTGTAGAGATGAGGTTTCGCTGCCCAGGGGGGTCTCGAACCCGCGGGCTGAGGCAATCCACTCACCTCAGCCTCCCAAAGGTGCGGGATTACAGGCTGAGCCACCGAGCCCGGCTTCCCCCCTTTTGCTATAATGAAACAAGACCTTGAATCATCTGCTTGGTTGATGGATGGCAGGACCTGAAGTCCCTTCTGTCTGCAATTCCTTTACCCCACAATTGGGAACCTAAAGACTCCATGAAATACTACCAGCAAGACAGCATATTGGGTGATTTCCATGAGCCCTCCAAATTCATCTCTGATGCTCTGTGATGTAGTTCTTAAATCAATTTCTGTTGGTACAAAAGAAAAACAAACAGAGCTCCTGTTGTCCCTCATCTCAACAGGTGACCACTACTTTCTTCCCCCATGCTATCCCCAGTTTCCCAGCTGCCTCCCAGCTCACTGCTTTGCCATACTCCACTGTTAACTGCAGGTGATCAAGCACACTGCAGTTTGTTTGTTTTTTTTTTCCTTTTATTGCAGTTTGGTATCTCATGCTTCACATTTCCAAATACAACCAAAAGTCTTAGGAATCAAATGCCCACTAGCTTTTATGGGCTGGATTCAGAAGTAACAAGCACCTCTTCCCTGAGAGAAGCATGCCTTTTTGTGAACTTTTCACTGACTATCCCACTTTGAAAAGTACATTGGAAATCTCAAAGAAAAATAATTTAACCCATCAGTGGATTGTTATAGAGAAAAACCTGGAGAACTGCAAATAATCAGACCCCTTGTCTTCAAGAGCAATAATGACTTCATACCCCACCATTTATACAATGATTTTACACTCATTATCTCATTTCCTATTTTCTGTCAGAAATACTTATGCCTGTTTCTTTAGCTCATATCTAAACCTCAAAACCTAAATGTGGCACTTGGGATGTGTCACTCTCTGACTGAGAGTTTTTCTCTTACCTCAAAGGCCAGGTGTACTGAAAAACCCTTCCCATTCCATCAACTCAGAAGAGATAGGATGATATGGCTTTAACACTGGAAGCTGCTGAAGGCCTGGCGGCAAAAGTGAATGAGTACCACTTCTCTTGGAGTTTAGTGCATCTATGGTTTCACAAATAGGAACAGATATAGAATCTTTGGAACATAGCACAAAAACTTAGAGTTTGAACTTAACATCACTGCAGAGTAAGAATTTTAAATTTGAGGAGGGTTCAGTGGAGCTATAAGGAAGAAGAGGGGAAGTCTTTTAAAATAAAGTTGGAACTCGCCAAAGCCAGAAACATTCTCTCAAGGTTTCTTTGGGACTCTTGTGAGGAAGGATTGCTATTTAACACCTGTATAAACACACCTAGAAGAAGCTGTGATCTAGGAGAGAGCTTTGGTGGATCTAATAAACCTGAGTTTTCCCCATTACATGCTATGCCTGACCTCAGGAAAGTTACTTAGCATTCTAGCACTCACTTCTAGAAATGGAAAAAGCATTCAATTCACAGGGTGGTTGTAAGAATAAAACAATGTACGTAACTTCCCTAACATAATTGTCTCACATGAAACAGGTGGTTGAAAATGTCAGTTCCTTTATTAGTCTTCTTGGGTTATTATAACAAATATCATAGACAGGGTGGCGTTAACAGCAGACATCTCTCTCAGTTGGAGGCTGAAACGTCTAAGATCAAGGTGCCAGCTAATTCCATTTCCAATGAGAACCCTCTTGCTGGCTTGCAGATGGCTGCCTTCTTGCTATGTCCTCAAATGGTGAAGAGAGAGACCAAACTCTCTTCCTCCTCATATTAAGCCACTAGTCCCATCATAAGGGCCCTATCCTCACACCTTCATCTAACCCTTATTACCTCCCAAAGGCTCCATCTCCAAAGACCATCACATTTCAGATTAGGGTTTAAATATATGAACTTAGGGGAACACAGTTTTTGCCATAGCAGTCCCTTTTTCCATTTTTCTTTCATATAATGTGATTCATATATGTGGATACATATATGTATATATATAAATGATCCTTCACATGAAAATATAATCTGCATGTGGCCTATCTTATTCCTTTTTTGGTATATGACATATGCTCAAATTACATATTTATTTAAATTATTTAACAAATCATCTTAATTTATACAATATGCATAATCTTGCAACAATCAAATAATTGCTCCAGTTGTATTTTGGCTTAACACCATTATCATCATTGTTTATTGAAGACCTCGTGATTGAGTATTTTGAATGGCTAGACCTGTATAACTGCATTTTTAATGCCCAGTTCTGCTACTAACACCCTGCAAGATTTTAGGCAAATTAATTAAAAAATCAGAGCCTCCATTTGCTACTATGAAATAAATATTCAACCAAATATTGTTTTTTCCTTTTCTCTCTAGCCCATTTCCAAAAACAGAGGTATAGACATGAAGTGTAAAGGGAGTTCTGGAGAAGATGACAATGTGGCTGGGAGTAGCGATGAAATGATTCTTGTTGAAGACAAGTGTTCAGACATTACCACTATACCACCCCGATGGGAAGTAGCCACAATATTTAACAGCTACTTGTAAAATTCAAGCATTTTTGACAATAAATAACAAAAAAGTACAAGTGCAGAATCATTAAGTATAAGGATAAGCTCAATTGTACTAAAAAGGAAAAATCAGTAGTTATTAAGATAAACTTATTTTGGCTTGGTCTAATCAATATATCCAAACAAAAACCTTTATTCTACTCTCAGACTGGTTCATGTTTATGATTCTTCTTTACTCACTACCTGTCTTAAATGACATGTCCATGCCACCATGCCCAGATCTCATATATTAGAGTCATGAATAGCAGCTGTCAAAATAATACCCTCTTTCTTACTACGTCTAAACATTCATGACTCTCTTCTCTGGAAAACTGGTCCTCCGTACCTTCCATTTCCTTTTATATATAAATAGTACCAAACTGTGTTGCCTATGATATTTTTCAAAACCTTTGATTATTCCCCATTGCCTACTGAAGGCAAAATAAATTCTGCCTGTGTTTCATGGTCCTCCTTAGAAGCCTAAAACAGCAGCTTGTGTCAAGAACGACACTGATTAGAGGATAAAGAAGTCAATGGAGGCTGTGTCCTGCTTTCAAGAAGCAAAAATTCCGAATGAGGATGTGAAGAAGTCAGTCAGTCAACAGAGAATGTTAATATTATGCTGTGAGTAGCATAGCAGAAGAAATGCCTTATGGACAGAAGTGCTGTGGAGGTAGAAGGACAGAATGACTCATTCTGATGGTGTAATTGGGGAGGCAATCAGCAAAGTCACTTTCACCTGACCTTGAGGGATGAGTCATAATAATTAATGGTTGTGTTCTGAGCACACCCTGCAGTGTCCTGCCTTTGGGCTTCTGTTCATGTCATTCCTTCTGCCTGGAATCTATCCCCTCCCCTCCTTCCGGACACATTCTTTCTAGCCCCAGTCAAACAATATCCCTGTTTAGGAGCTTTCTTCAAGGTACCCAGTCAGAATGAAAGTTTTCTTCCTAAGGAATGGCTCACAGTGGGCTGCCGGCCACTCTGTTTAGTTTTTATTTTATTTTCTCTTCTGCTCCAGTTGTTTCCATGTGTAAGTAGACTCCCTGCTTCATTCATCTCCTTAGCTCCCACTGCCCTAAATACAATGCATTACATCTAGTAAGCAATCAATAAATAGCCACTGAATTAAACCATTGTCATAGTCAATTCTTGTTTGAAAACAGTAGCTGAGGTTCATTGTTAGAGAGGACTATACAGCATAACACATAATATTCCCTTGGGTGCCTATAACCTCAGACTTTCTACTCTTATTCTTGCACTGTTCCTTTAATCTCACTCTGTGAAGCAGCCCACCTGTGAGCTTTACTAATTTATACCCTTGAAACATATGCTACTGGGATTTTATTTATTCTTAACACTAATTCTATCACTTATGTTGCCTGTAACCATCCTATATTTTGATTTTTTTTTTTTTTTTTTTTTTTTTTGAGTTTGAATCTCACTCTGTCGCCCAGACTGGCGTGCAGTGGCCGCTCCCGGCCACCGCAGCCTTGACCTAATGGGCTCCGGCGATCCTTCTGCCTCAGCCTTCCAAGTAGCTGGAACTACAGGCACACGCTACCATGCCCAGCTAATTTTTTGATTTATTGTAGAGATGAGGTCTCGCCTGCCCAGGCGGGTCTCGAACCCGCGGGCTCAGGCAATCCACTCACCTCAGCCTCCCAAAGCACGGGATTACAGACTGAGCCACCGAGCCCAGCTTTATTTTGATTTTCTCTTGTCTTTATAAGTATCGCTAAATGTTAGTTGTACTTCTTTCCCACTTCTTTTCCTACCTATACTCTTCTTCCCTTGTTGCAATATGGATTTGTTTTACTTCTTCCTTTTTCATTTGACACTACCCTTTCTCCTCCTTCTGTTGATATCTTCCCCAAAACTGTATTTTGCCACCTTCTTTTCTCCTGGAATCTAATCAAATGAAGCACTATAGCCCTAACCTTCATTAGTGCTGTTAACAGAGATTAGGTGACCCTCTGAAAAGACCTTCCTCAAGTCCAAGTAGTCCCTTGAGAACAGTCAAGCCTTCTCTTTCTTCCACAGAGTCTCCTGGTTCAAACTTGAACTCTAAGTGTCCATGCTGTCAATCTTGAACAAGAAGATCGCGTCTGTGGTTAAACCCTCTATTTGTTCACGAGCAAGGATTTTGCCTTACTTGGTACTCTCTATCCAGACTTGTCCAACAGTCCTAGGATATCGTCCACAACAAGCCCTATGCTCCAGAAGGAAAATACAACTCTATCTCACTTAAGAGGAAAACATTTTCCCCACGCAAGGCCTTCTAGTCTTCCTGTCTCACCTAAGGTAGGTACACCTAAGATAGGTAGAGGAAGCCAAGGAACACTTGCAAATATTACAGTCCAGTGACACAGGTCTATTAAAAGACTGAGTTTTACTCATAAGATTGATAGAACACTTCTCCTTTCTCCCATTTTACCGCCACATAAACAGGATTCCAGTATAGTAATAGTGGATTTCAACTGAAAGAACTGTAAGACACAGACTCTCTTAAGAGTACTTAGGGAAGCACAAAGTCACCAAAGAAGACAAAAACAAGGACACAAAAGAATGTGAAGACTCTGGCATCTGGAGATATAGCAAACATTAAACAAAGCACAATTCCTAGAAAGGTTAACATAAAACCTCATTCTGAAGTATTATTGAACTATCTTCCAATTATATAATACATCATGCCCAGTTTTCAACAAAATGCTACAAGGAATGTTAAATAAAAAGCGCCCCCCACCAAATAAAAAGTTTAAAGAGACAAAGCAAGTACCATAATCAGACATGACATAGATGTTGAAATTATCAGATAGGAAATTTTAAATAACTATGATTAACATATAGCTTTAATGTAAAAGCAAAGTAGGCAGATGGGTAATGGAAACAGAGAGATGGAAATTCCGAGATAGAATTAAAAGGAAATGCTAGAAATCAAAAACATTAATAAAAATTTAAAATAAATTTGATTGGCTCATCAACATACTGGACATGAATTAGGAAATAATCAATGATCTTGAAGATCAGTCAATAATAACTTCTGAAACTTAAATGCAAGGAGAAATAAGGAATGAAATAAAAAATAAACAAAACAAGACAGAACATCCAATAACTCTGAAAACATTTAAAATAATGTAACATATAGTAGGTCCCCTTTGTTCATGGAAGATACGTGCCACAACCTCCAGACCTGAAATTGAAAATAGTAACAAACCTCATTGTCATCAGTCAGAACATGTTTCTGTTCATGTCTTTCCCTCACAAATATAATGCCTTTTCCATCTTAAATAAGTACTTGTCGCACACTGTGGCCATACCCTTTATAGCTTGAGGTACAGTAGCAAAACTAGCACAAATTTATTTTTCTTTCTTCTCAATTTCATGGATAGAAGATCTGTTCTTACCATAGACTTTAGCAACCCCAGCACTTACTTTTTTCTTTCCTTATTAAGTCAAGAACTTTTACCTTTTCACTTAAGGGAAGAAAGTTACAGCTTCTTTTTGGCATAATCAAATTGCCAGAATCACTACCCTTGTGTTTTGCGGTCATTCTTAAGTAAAATAAGAGTGCCTTGACCACAAGCACTGTAACACCACCACAGTCAATCTAATAACCAAGATGGCTGGCTGTCTAAGGAGTAGACAGAACATATAATGTGGATATGCCAGACAAATGGATGTTTCAAGTCCCGGGGAGAATGGAGAGGGACAGCAAGAGATTTCATCACACTACTCAGAATAGTATCCAACTTAAAAATTTAATTATTTATTCAGAATTTTATATTTCATATTTTAGGACTGTGACTGGTCACAGAAAACTGAAACTGTAGAAGGCAAAACTGAGAATAAGGGGGAGATTCCTGCACATGTAATTGAAATACCAGAAGGGAAAAAACAAAAAAGGAAAGAATAGAGCAGAAATAAATATTTAAAGCATCATGACCAAGAATATATCAAAATTAATTATATCAACCAAAACACAGATCCAGGAAGCTCAGAGAACACCAAGCAAAAAATATACCAACATGTATCGTATTCCAACTGTAAAAAAAAAAAGACAAACAGATCCTAAAAAAGCCTGGAAGATAGGCACAAACACTTACCTACTGAGGAACAAAGATGAGAATTGCACCAGATTCCTCATTAGAAATCATTCTAGCAATAAGACAATGAAATGAAATAGTTAAAGTAGTAAAACAGAAAAAGAAATCCATCTAGATTTCAGTGTTCAAGAAAATTATCCTTCAAAAGTAAAAGTAAAGGAGAAATAAGGACTTTCTCAGATAAATAAGATGTAAGAACTTTCTCACACAAACAAAAAGTGAGAGAACTTATAGCAATAGACATCTACCACAAGAAATGTTAAAAGTGCTTCAGGAAGAAGAAAAAATACCATTATTTGCCACATAACCACGTTTTGGTCAACCACTGACCTCATACACAGCAGTGGTTCCATAAGATTATAATGGAACTGAAAATTTTCTATCGTTAGTGACATCATAGCCATCTTAATCGGTGCACATTACTCATATGTTTGTGGTGATGCTGGTGTAAACAAACCTACTGCACTGCCAGTCATATGAAAGTATAGCACGTGTAGTTATATACAGTAGATAATACTTGATATGATAAATGATTGTTACTAGTTATGTATTTACAATACTTTACATTTTTTCATTATTTTGAAGTGTGTTTCTTCTTTTTAAAAAAATTTTTGTAAACAGCCTCAAGTCAGTGCTTCAGGAGGTATTCCAGAAGAAAGCATTGTTAATATAGGAGATAACACCTCCATGCATGTAATTGTCCCTGAAGACCTACTAATGAAACAAGATGTGGAGGTGGAAGGTAGTGATATTGATGAATCTGACCCTGAGTAGGCCTAGGCTACTGTGTGTTTATATCTTCATTTTTAACAAAAAAAGTTCTAATGTAAAAACATAATAATAAAAATAAAAAATTTAAAAATAGAAAAAAGCATATAGAATAAGGACATGAAAAAGAAAATATTTTGTATAGCTGTACAGTGTGTTTATGTTTAAAGCTAAGCATTATTATAAAAGATTCAAAAGTTTAAAAATTTCAAAGTTTACAAAGTTCACTAGTTACAGTAAGCTAAGGTTAATTTATTATTGAAGAAAAAATGTTTAAATAAATGTAGTATACTTAAGCATGCACTGTTTATAAAGTCTACAATCATTTACAGTGATGCCCTAGGTCTTCCCATTTACTCAGGCACTAACTTCCAGTCCTACAAGTTGCATACATGATAAGTACCCTATTGGTTTTTTAAAACCTTTTTACCCCATTTTTTACTGTACCTTTTCTATGTTTACATACACAACTAGTTACCATTTTGTTACAACTGCCTACATTATTCAGTATAGAAACATGCTGTGGATTTGTAGCCTAGCAGGAATAAGCTATACCATATATTCTAGATATGTAGTAGGTGATCATGTAGATTTATGTAAGCATACTCTATGATGTTTGCACAATGACAAAATTGCCTAAGAATGCATTTCTCAGAACATAGTTCTATCATTAAAGGACAAATGGCTGTATATAAATCAGAAATTCAGATATATCTGCATAAAAAAGAAATAGTGTCAGAGAAGAGAAAAAGCGAAGGTTAATTTAAATTGCATATTTTTTTAATTTTTAATTGACCTAAAGTTTGACTGTTAAAGTAATAATAGTTAACAATATATTGAGTAGTTACTGCAATATCATAAAAGATGTAAGAGAGTAACTGGCAATATTCTGTTATAAAGAACCTGAATTACACTGCAAATAGCACAAATAGGATAGCGCTAATTGAAGATGAATTTAGTTAAAAATATATATTGTAAACTCCAACACAGTCACTTAAAATAAATTTTAAAGAATTGTAGTACCTATAGCAAAAAAGCAGATAAAATGGAATCATACAAAATGCTCAGTCTAAGCCAGGCTCGGTGGCTCAGCCTGTAATCCCAGCACTTTGGGAGGCCAAGGTGAGTGAATTGCCTGAGCCCGCGGGTTCGTGACCCGCCTGGGCAACTTGGTGAAACCTCATCTCTACAATAAATCCAAAAATCAGCCGGGCGTGGTAGTGCATGCCTGTAATTCCAGCTACTTGGAAGGCTGAGGCGGAAGGATCGCTGGAGCGCAGCAGGTCAAGGCTGCGGTGGCCGGGAGCGGCAGAGTGAGACTCCAACTCAAAAAAAAAAAAAAAAATGCTCAGTCTAAACCAGAGAAGACAAAAAGAGTTGGAAAAGAAACAAAAAATGCAACAATAGAAAATAGTTACAAATATGGTAGATGTTAAATTCAACTGTATCAATAATCACTTTAAAAGTGAATGACCTAAATATGCTAAATGAAAATAGATAAATTGTCAGAGTGAGATTAAAAAAACAACTATTCTATAATTTGTTTTGACCATTCTCCCATTGATGTTCACTGGGGATAATTTCAGTTTGGTGCTATTATAGATAGAACCATTATAAATGTTATCATTCGAGTGTTTGTGTGGATGTATATTTTTTCTTTCTTTAGTAAATACCCAGAAGCTTAACTTCTAAATCATAGGATAGCTGTATTATTAACTTTAAAAGAAACTACTAATTCCATTCTACCCTCTAGTAGCAATATATGGAAACCCCAGATGTTCAAAACTTCACCGATGTTTGATACATTCAGTCTATTTTTAGATTTATTTTAACAACTCTAGCACCTTTGAAATGATATCTCTCTGAGTTTTTAATTGTATGTCCCTGGTGAATACCGCTGAGCATCTTTTCATGAGCTTATTAATCACTTCTATATCTTTCTTAAGATTGCATCTCTTAAAATCTTTATACTTTTCCTTGCTTGCTGTCAGTCATCCCTTCAGAACTGTGTTTCATGAACTACATCCAGCCCACTGTCTATTTCTGTAAGCTTACAAGCTAATAATTGTTTTCAGAGATCAACATTTATAATCAATTTGATGATAGGGAACAGTAACTTTCAGCTTCAAATAAATGAAATGTTATCCTCCAGTGTCTTAGTCTATTCGGGTTGCTATAGCAAAATACTTTAGACTGGGTAATTCATAAACAACGGTTTTGGAGGCTAGTAGTTCAAGGCCACGGCACCAGCAGGTTCGGTGTCTGAGGGGAGCTTGCTCTTATCTTTAACAATGGCACCTTCTTGCCACATCCTTAAAAAGAAGAAGAGACAAACAAGCTATTTCAGGCCTCTTTTATAAGGGCACTAATCCCATTTGGAAGAGTGGAGCCCTCATGATCTAATCATCTCCCAATGGCCCCACCTCTTAATACCATTACGTTGGAGACTAATTTTCAACATAAAAATATTGGGTGGTCACATATATTCAGATGATATCACCCAGAAAAAAATTTTTGCTCTTCTCACTAGTAGAAGTAACCTTCAGCTTCAAATAAATGAAATGTTATCCTCCAGTGTCTTTTAATGTAACCAATTATCATAGTCTTAATTTTATCATTTCAAATTGTTTAGAAATTTGTTTTCTTTCCTATTATACAGTACCTTTACATAAGATTCGATTCTGCCTTTTGGTCTGCAAAGACTAAAAAGCTTACTTTCTGGAGGTTTTAAAAAGTTTTTGCTGATCCATGGTCCAAAATAAAGTGGACCATCCAACAGGTGTTTGGTAAATATTGATCAATGAATTAATAAATGGAAGTCCAAGAGGGCTTATAATGAGTTAGTAGTGACTAACTCCTGGGATGTATACCCAGTCATGCTGTGTGGGCAGCATGCTGCCTCAGTCATACATAGTATACCTGTACACATAGCAGATTTCCTCATCAGCAAAAATGTCATATTTCATCACTGATTATGCTCTTGGTATCCAAACTAGGTTGATGAACCTCAAGGATTCTGTGTGAATTGCCCACTCTAATCAGAAAATAAAGACTCTTACGTGGAGAACCAAGTATTATTCACAGTAAATCCAAGAAAGAGAAATATCCAATAGTCTACTTCCAGTAATAATTTCTGCAAATTGGAAATGCAAGCCCAGGCTCACCCCTTTCCTAGAAAGACTGCTCTGAATCCTCACAGTGGGTGACAAGTGCTCCTCCTGCAATCCCTGTCACATCCCTGTCTTTGCAGTTATAATATTATATTAAACAAATCTGCTAACATGTCAACTTCCCTATAAGAATATGATCCTCAAGGGCCGAGTCAATGACTCGTCTGTCTGAGTCTCCAGGTGTCACACCAGGACTTTCACTTAGAGTCTAGAGCAGATCATTAAAGAGTGAGTGTGCAATCATTAGAGTTAAAAGATTTATCTTCATGATGAGGGACAAAATGAGCCCAAAGATTTGTTCTAATTCAGTAAATCCATAATATCTCACAGAAATACAGTTCTGTATGTCTTGGCCCAGTTCTGTAAACCTTCTCACCATCTAGAATGTATAACTATTGATATTTCTTTCTATCTAATTTATTCCATAGAGTGTATCACTAGGTTCTGCAATGACTTCTAAGGCCTGAGCTTTTAGGGGCCAACAGCAAAAGCAGGAAGTTCACAAAGTAAAAACATAAATGCATAATAATTACATGAAATATATTTAACTGCATAATTATAAAATATATGTATATAAGAGCATTAACTTATTTTATGTATCAAATCATAGAAGTCTGTTTAAGTTAACACTCACAGCTTGTCTTAGTTCATTTTCTGTTGTTTATAACAGAATGCCTAAAACTGGGTAATTCATGCAGAAAAAAAATTGATTTCTTATAGTCATGGAGACTAAGTACAAGGTTGAGGGGTTGCATCTAGTGAGGGCCTTCTTGCTGGTGAAGACTCTCTGCAGATTCTCAAGGCAGCAACAGGGCATCATACAGTGAGGGTTCTCTCTTTCTCTTCTTATAAAACTCTCTTCCCACTCCCATGATAACCCATTAATTTATCATTCAATTAATGAAGGCAGAGCCCTTATGACCCAATCACCTCTCAATACTACCACGTTGGAAACTAAGTTTCAACATGAGTTTCAGAGGGGACAAACTTTCAAACTATAGCACAGCCGCTAATGTTCAGTGAAACAGAATCTCCAATGCACTAGAATCTCAATGACCACAGTGATCCCAGATAGATGTGATCTCTCTTTCATATTCAGGAAAAATGAGTCTTCAAGAACATAAAGTCTCTGACTATTTACATTGTACCAACCCTATCCCAAATCCTGTTCATCCTTTGTGACTATGTTCAGGTATTATCTCCCTCAGGAAAGTGTCTAGGATATAGTATCTTAAATTGGGCTTGATGTATTCCATAATCTTCAGTGCATCCTTCATCTCTGAACTTGCACATTGCTATATGTGCCTTTGCTTAAGGCTTATAATCCCCTATTGGTTGTGAGCATCATGAAGGTATCAATTGTTCTAATTAATTTCTGTATACAACTCCCCCAACTTGACTCCCCCATACCTTAAACTAGGCACTCAATAAATGTGTGTTAACACTCAATAAATGTGTGTTAAAGACTAAAAGATGATGAACCACATACAAACCTCTGCCTTTCTGAATTCAGAACTCGGACTCTTTCTGTTAACTGAGCCTTGCTGAATTAGTTGAAGTCTAACATCTGGGGGGTTTGAAAACACAGTCTGAAGGGCAAGCAGGCTAAGATCCCTTCTTTTCTTACCAGGTATGTGAGAAACACCTTACCTGAAAAAAAAAGACAGCAAAAAAAAACCTGTTCTATCTTTTTCCATGTAGAAACAGTTCATCAATAAGTATTATATTCTTAAGGGAAGGGGCATCTCTGGGTACCTTACCTGATCTTTAATTGCCTGGCAACCAGAGGCCCTTAAGATACATCTAGACACAACTAGCCCCTTACTCCCACTCTGTCCTGGTTTCTTAATATCCAGAGTCCAGGCTCCCGTGATGAACAAATTCTAAAATAGGCAATGCCTTGAGCATTTTTTATGCTCCAGGCAATAAGCTATTTTGCTTGCTTTATTGCACTTAACCTCAAACCAATAATGCAAGGTAGACTTTAGGCTCTATTTTGCAGCTGAGAAAATTGTGGTTCACAAAGTTAAGAATTTTGGGCCCGGGTCACCAAGGGAGTAAACGTCAGAGTTGGAATTTCAACTGAGTCTGAGTCTAAAGCCAGTCTCCTAACTACTGTGCAACATGCTGGTTTCATTCCCTGCTTTTCTCTCATGCTTTGTGATAGAATCCTGCAAAGTTGCCTCTGAAGCCCATCCCACAGATGTCAGAAACCTGCAATAACAAGGTTTTGTGCACTGCGCTTCCAAGACTGGTCACTCGACTGGGTAACAGCAACCTCTGCTCTTCGAAGCAGCATTTCTCCTCCTTCTTCTCCCACTTAAATCTTTTCTGGCTCCTTTTTTTTTCACTAGATTCAGCACAATCAAATTTTTCCATTATATTAGCCAGCTACAGGTCACCACCTCTCTCAAATTGAAAATTATTATAGATAGCTTTACTTTTCTTTCTCTGTGTATATGTTTCAGGAAATAGAGATGTTTTGTTGCTCCATCTTCTCCCCCTCTTGGGCAGCTTTGGTGGACAAGTTGAATCTCTGCCATTTTTTTTTTTTTTTTTTTTTTTGCCATTTCCTCTGAGGCAACATTGTTTCCTACAATGACTTTATTCAGTTGAATTTAAAAACCAGATGAAAGTAAATACATGCCAGGAAGCAGGCAATTCACAGAAAGAAAAGAAGGGAGCCTTCCAAGTAGATGAGATATTTATACTAAATTTAATTCAATCCAACAAGTCTTTGTAGGGCATCTTTGGGAGAGGAGAGAAAGAAACACAGCCAATGTTTCCTGAGCACTTACTATATGCCAGGCCAGTGCTAGGTGCTTCTGCTATAGGATATTTCCCTCATTTTTTTTTTTTTTGAGTTGGAGTCTCACGCCATTGCCCAGGCTGGAGTGCAGTGGCACGCTCACGGCCACCCCAGCGTCAACCTGCTGGGCTCAGGCGATCTTTCCATCTCAGTCTTCCAAGCAGCAGGAAATTCAGGCACATATCACCATGCCTGGTTAATTTTTTGACTTATTGAGATGAGGTCTCGCAAAAAGTTATTCAGGCTGTTCTCAAACCTGTGGGCTCAGGCAATCCCCCCACCTAGGCCTCCCAAAGTGCTGGGGTTAAGGTTTGAACCACTGCACCCACCACAGCCTCGACCTGCTGGGCTCCGGCGATCCTTCCGCCTCAGCCTTCCAAGTAGCTGGAACTACAGGCGCGCGCTACCACACCCGGCTAATTTTTTTGATTTGTTGTAGAGATGAGGTCTCGCCAAGTGCCCAGGCGGGTCTTGAACCCTCAGGCTCAGGCAATCCACTCACCTCAGCCTCCCAAAGCGCGGGATTACAGGCTGAGCCACCAAGCCCAGCTTATTTTCCTCATTTTTAAATGAGGAACCTGACGTCACTCTAGCATGTGAAGTATAAAGGGATTTATTAAAAATGAAGATCATAGCAAACAATAAATGCCAATGAGAGAAATCTGAAGTTCCTTCAGTTATGGGGAGCCATCCAGCCACAGACACTAGCAAGCTCCACCATTAGAGTGAGAGCCCCAAAACTCAAGGCAGCATCAGAAGAGCATCAACAGCCTCTGCCCAGCAGCAGATGTGTGTGTGTGGGGTGACATCTGGAGATTGTGGGCTTTGGACTAGGTGACTATTTGGACCCACCCTGTCTGTTGGTTCTGTCTGTATGATTGGATTCCTTAGGTTTCCTGTTTATATCTTGACTGCGCCATGCACACATCCTTGAACCTGCCCAAACTTGGTTGGATCCTAGCTCTGTTCCCTAACATCCTGCCCTGCCCTGCTTCACTGGCACTGGCCTGGGCTGTGCCAGGAAGGAACAGCCTACAGGCACTCAGAATGTAACAGGCACAACTATGCTCTTGGCCACAGCATTCTTAAGTCCTCTGGGTGTGTTCTTCCCATGTTTTGAAGAAACCCATAAAGTGCCGTGTGTGTGCTCCTCTGCTTGAAGGAGAACACTGGGCTCTGCTTTCCTATTACATCACCACACCAGTCAATGTTCCTCTTGTCCAGTTTTGTTGCCCTACATTGCGTATCTGATGTGTGAACTGAGCGATAACTTTGTGGGGATAAGACAGCAGACATTTCCCTTGAGTCTTTGGACTCCTCTACTGTTGCTCTGAGGCTGGACATTCAGGTTTTCAGCTACTCGACTTCTTTTTGAGAGGAAGACTGAATGGAATGGCTTTAAGCCTGGACTTGCCCAGAGGTGCCTGCACAGCAGGTTAGATTCTCCAACTGGTAGGATTTATTCTGCTGCTATAAAGTTACCAGAGCTGGTTGAGTATAGTTCTAATGTTCTTTATTACCACTGGGTGTTGGTAATCCCTGAAAAAGTCTGAAGTGAATAAAGGTTAGCTGCTCCCCCCATTCTTGTCATTAGGTTATTTTGAAAGCATGTCTTAGACCAACATTTATCACAAGGTGAGTTATTATTAAATAACCACTCATTGAAAAATATGGTGCAAATATTCATAAAACCTGTTCTGAAAGTTTGAGAAAAACTCAGGTCTTTGCTCCCAGGGATCACCGACACTCCTTGAAGGCTCAAGAGAGGCAAACGCCAAAATTCCAGAGACAGGTCTGTATTGAAGTACAGCCACATGATTCTGGCATTCACAGAGAGTCAGGAGATTCTTAGAGGGTTAACCCAAGGTATCTCTAAGAGTGAAGGGCACAGGCATCACTGAACTTCACAACCCATTCATCAAGAGCAGAGTGTTTCTAAAAGTCAGGCACACATTCTGAATACCCTTACTTTTAAAAAAATGCCCCTTTAACATATTTATCAGGCTAATTAATAAGTCACTAGTCTTACCAATAAGAATTTATTTCTGACAATATGTTAATTAGCCACTGCTCCCTTGGGATGGGAGAATTCAGATAACAAAAGAGCTTTGGTAGCTGCTTCTGGGTTTTAGTTCTTCGAGACACAGGGTTAAAATTCCGCACCCCGCACCAAAATCCAAAAGGTCTGAAAGCTGGAAGAATTGGATAACACAAGTGGAGGCAAAATCTGACCTGATAAGGACTTCTGCAGTGGAGAAACCTCACCTGCACCAAAGTGAGGCCATTAATGGCCTTACTGGTCCTACTTCACTTGACCATTCATATGTTTCATGCAAATTATTAATATTAGGTTTTATTACAGTGTTCTGTCTCAGACCCCACTGGGACATACATGATACCCAGTACATGCACAGCATTACCTTTCTAAAATACAAAAACTTCTTAATTCTTAAATATATCTTACCCCAAAGGATTTAGCTAAGAGACTGTAGACCAGTGAAATCCAAGTTGATCCCCTCTAGACCTGCTTGGATAAGGAGTTGATAAAGGGATGTGCAGACAGAGTAGCCTCTGGCACTTGCTTCTCCATCCCCCTCTATCTAACTCCCAGGGCTGATGGTTTACAGCCTAGGAGCTTATCCCAATCTGTTTCTTCCTACAGCTTTAGAAGTGAAGCCCTGACCTGAAACGTGCCTGTAGGGATGGAGAGAGCAGGAGTGATTAAGGTACATCTGAAGTACTTACGTTCTTCACCCTAGGTCCTCCCCTCTCCTTCAACTCCTCAAAACTGAGAGAATAAGACCAGGGTCTGACTTCAAATCCATCTTAAATAGCCATTACCAGACAGTGCAGCAAATATTTCCTGGAGCATATGAGCTCAAAATGATAAGACACTTGTGACTAGCTCAAAAACCAGACCAGAATCTGGAAGAGCCACACCAGGTAAAATTAAAGAAGCAATGGACAAAGAATTTAAAATACATATATTCAATACACACAAGAAGCTAAGGAAAGATATTAACTATAGAAAACTAAAACAGGATTTTTTAAGATAACAATAAAGGAGAAACAAAAAGAGCGATTGGCTATGGAATACATAATAGTTGAAGGAAGGAGAATAGTATTGAATAGATGGCTAAATAAAAGGATGAAATTAGCTCCAGAATGAAATTTTGAGTTACAAGAGTAGATTGGGGAACCTTTCCAGAAGACATTAGAAGAGTGTCTTAGTTGGTTTTCTACTGCTATAACAGAGTACCTGAAACTGGAAATTTATAAAGAACAGAGATTTATTTCTTACAGTGCTGGAGGCTGGGAAGTTCAATGTCAAGGGTCTCTCATTTGTTAAGAACCTTTGTGTTGCATCATCCATGGTAGAAGGTGGAAGGGCAAGAAAATGTATACAAGTGAGAGAGGAAAGGGGACAAACTCATATTTTTTATCAGAAACCCCACTCCCCCACAATAACAGCACTAATGCTTTCATGAGTGCAGGATCCTGGTAATCTAATGATCTCTTAAATGTACCACCTTTTAACACTGTTGCATTAGGGATTCAGTTTCCAATACATGCACTTTTGGGGACACACATTCAAACCATAGCATCAGGCATTGAGAGGTAGAAAATGTCAAACATTTTTTATTTTTCAAACATGAATTTAATTGAAAGCTTTTTTGATATTTAATAATCTCTGCCTTCCTTGAATGAACTTTACTTGGTCATACTTTGTTTCTTCACACTACAAGACAGATTAACAACATAATAACATCTTTTTATTATTCTATGCATTGAATATTTTCATCAAAGTTTTATTAGCCTCTTAAAATATTGGATAACTTTTCTTTTCTTTTTTTTAGAAGACTATATAAATTACATCTGTCTTAAAAACTCATCTATAAAAATATCTGGTCATGGTAAACATGCTATCTTATCTATAACTATGCTGTATTAATAGTAAATCTCTCAGTTGGGCATGGTGACTCATGCCTGTAATCCCAACACTTTGGGAGGTCAAGGCAGGAGGATTGCTTGAGCTTAGGAGTTTGAGCTTGAGGCCAGCCTAGGCAATATAGTGAGAACTCATCACTTAAAAAAAAAAAGTCATCTGTGATGGTGTGCACCTGTAGTCCCAGTTACTCAGGAGACTGAGGCAGAAGGTTCACCTGGGTCCAAGAGGTCGAGGCTGTGGTGAACCATGCTCGTGCATCTGCACTCCAGCCTGGGTGACAATGAGACCCTGACTCAAAAAACAAAAAATGTTACTCCCTAATGTACAAATACACATTTCTACTGTATACTAAACTACAGGCTTACCTCCCCCCAAATTATTCTTTTTTCCTTGCCTTCTTTCTTTTTTCTGTTACCATCATCAGACAATGTTCCAGATAGTCCAGCAAGCTTTTTCCACATTGTATCACTGAAAGTCCTAATGGGAAACAGATAGCACACTCAAAATCTTAAAATGACCTAACAAAGGGTCTATTTCCAAAGGTGAAGGCAGGATAGAGGCAGATTTGGTGGTACCAGAACAGTGCAGTACTTTGGGCTAGTAATGGTCTGGCAATTGCCACCCATAGACTTGATGACATTTAGGAAAAAAAGTGGTTATCAAACTCCGGAAGTCTTCTGGAGTCCACCTTGGACTTCTGTATGAAGATATAGCCCAATTGAGGTGTGAGCCTATAGCAGGAGAGAAAATACTGTAAATAACTTGATCTCTCTTTTACTTCTCTTATGTCTTGTTGGAGCTCCCACTGGTCAAACCCAATAAGAGTCATTTGAGCTCATCTATACTGATCAGCTTCTTTGTACAGCAAGAAGGTTGAGAAGCAAACCTGGAGAGATCAGCAAACAATATCCAGCATATTGATCTTAATCCACATCACAAAACGTATGAATGTCCAATAACCAACTGTTTCACAACCAACTTGACAGAGATGAAATGCAAGGTAGGAAGCATTTGAAAATAATTGAATGCACCTGTAATCACCTGTTTTGTTTTGTTTTGTTTTGTTTGAGTTGGAGTCTCACTCTGTCACCCAGACTGGAGTGCAGTGGCCGCTCCCGGCCACCGCAGCCTCGACCTGCTGGGCTCCGGCGATCCTTCCACCTCAGCCTTCCGAGTAGCCAGAATTACAGGTATGCGCTACCATGCCCAGCTGATTTTTCGATTTATTGTAGAGATGAGGTCTAGCTGCCCAGGCGGATCTCAAACCGCGGGCTCAGGCAATCCACTCACCTCAGCCTCCCAAACGCGCGGGATTACAGGTTGAGCCACTGAGCCCAGCTTAATCACCTGTTTTTTTGTTGGTTTTGTGTGTGTGTGTGTGTGTGTGTGTGTGTGTATCAGTTTCCAAGGAACAGACAGTATTGCTCATCTTCAATCACCAGCATTCAGCCCAAAACCTGAAACAGAGTATGTACTCAGTAAACTATAGATGAATGAGAGTGAAGACACAGAGAGACCTTGTGTGTGAATCACATGACCTTTCAGGTCTAGTTCGTTTCTGTTTTTAATTTTGAGAATGAGAAGTTGGACTGGATGATCTCTAAATTTCTTAAGAACACTGGTGGTCCTTGTGCCTATGACTCTAAGATCTTTCATTCATCCTTGTCAAAAAACTTTGAAAACACCCTTTGTTATTCCAAGGCCTGGGTATTCCGGTTGGCCTACAAAGTCTTTAAAAGGAACTAGAGCCTTTGGGGAAAGTTAACAAGTGAGCCCCGATTCTCCACTGCCTAAATACCCTCACAGCTGAATAGCTCATTCATGCCTTTGTTAATTCATGGCTTCCATATCCCATCTGCCCTGGTGTGGGCTCCAAGGACAAATGTCCAGCTATTCAGACAGTCACAGCTGCCTCTGCTACATAAATACAATGACTTCTTGAGAAGTCAAGGATGATATAAGAAAGACTTTTAGGTTTATCTCATCTGGTGCTTTATTAGTTTACCAAAAAATGTTAGGTGCACACACTCAACCTAAGGGAAGGAACCTAGGATTTATGAAGCACCTCATCTTTTACCTCACTGAATTCCTGCAAAAAATGCTATGTAAGGCAGAGAAGGGTTATGCCCATTTTGTAGATGAAGATCCAAGCAGGTAAATCATTATCAATGCTTCCCAGCATCTCTGTGGCAGAGCAATACAGAACAGCAACAACAAAAAAATCCAGTTTTCTTGATTCCAATCTAGCATTGTTTCTGCAAGTGTCTGTTGGGTGATTCAGGGCTTCACACAATTGTCCCTGCTGGGACAATTTAGTGTTCTGAACACATCTACCCCAACCAAAGACAGTTAGAAACCCTCTGCTCTTGCTGCTTGCTGGATGACAGTTGATTATGCAGACTACAATAGTAATAATAATAGTACTAATATTATTTAATTCAATTTAAATTTAATTAAATGGATTAATAGTCATTATAATGGCAGTTACTATTTTGGCAGAGTTACTATGTGCTTGGCTCTGATCTAAGAACTTCACCAAAATAAACTCCTTTTAACCCTATAGCAATTTTGAGCTGTACATATGAATATATCCCTGTTTTACCAATGAGGAAACTGAGACACAAAAAGCTAAATTACTTGGCTAAGTTCACCCAGGTGGTAAGTGGGGAGCTCCAACACAGTCTGATTCCAGAGTCCATGTATTCTACCATCTTACTCTATCATTTCTCTCAACCACCTTGCAGGGGACATAGGGCAGTATTGCATTAGTAGTAATTTGTAGATAAGAAAACCAAGGCTTAGAGTATGGACATGACTTGCTGAGCGACAACATGCTGTTTAAGTGGTTAATAAACATATCTAACATGTGCAGAGCCCAGATTCTTTCGCAGAGTCATTATCCCGAGAATTTGTGTCTATGTATTTTGACTTCTTTGGGTCTAAATAAAATAATGGACATAGGAGCTTGTAGTAAAGAATAGTTCTTTGGCTACTATTGGTTTCTTTACATTTTTTCTCCCACTTTTAATGAGAATGGTAGATCCAGGACTCAAATATGGTTTTTGCAATTCAGCCCTGGTATTCTGTTGTATATATACATAGTTACTGTCAAGGCTCTGCCAACTGCTTTCTGCTTTACGTGAATGAGTTGATCAGCTTTTCTACAAGATAAAATCCAAAGGAGACTAGGATTCTGGAAGGCGGAACAGGCAGCTCTCCCAAAGCCAAACTCAATTGGAGTTCTTGGGTAGTTCAAACTAAACTGAAAGCCCAGAAGGTGTCAAAGAGATGTGTTCAGGTATCAAAAGAAGGAGGAAGAACTCCAAGCACACCTCAAAGTTTCCAACATGAAAAATCTGGATGCTAGCATCATAGTAGGCATTAGAAAAATATGGTACTCTCCATCATTAATCATCCTTTCAACAGATATGTATTGGACACCCATAGGAGTGAGCTTCTATGAATCCAAAATGAGTACACATACTAACCCTTCACTCAGGAAATGTATGGTCTGAGAGAGAAGGTAGATAAATACGAAGGAACTTGCAACATGGGGTGAGAAGAGTTGCAGAGGATCCACCCTCAAATCTCAAATGGAAGCACTTGGGCAGCTTTTAAAACTGATGATGCCTAGACGTTATGCCAGACCACTGGAGTTCCTCCTATGTGAGTTCCAAAGGCTGCCAATGTTGAGACACACTGCTACAGCAATAGGCACAAAATCTGTGTGGGGACTTGGAGAAGTCTCCAGCCCCACTTTAAAGGAGGAGGAAAGCTTCTGTGAGGAAGTAACAAGTAGGTTGAGACCTGAAGGAGGAGCCAGCCAGGCTCAGGGAGGTGGAGAGTACGGAAAGGGGAATGCCGACAATCTTTAAAGAGAAAATTGAGTGCCTGGCATAATTTCAAATCTTATTTTAATGTGATTACTTGTTCCCTAACATTGAGGTGTACATTGAGCACTTTAGAATGGAAATCACTCCTTACTCAATCTGAGAGTCAGTCTCAAAGAGACAGCTCTCCGTTTCCCTATGCAAACTAGCTGATGAGGGCCAGAGGAAGACTTCAGACCCGCTAGAACATTTCAGCACCCAGTTCCTCAAATGCAACTTACCTGAGGAATGAGGTGACTAAACGGGAGCTCTGAGGAGACCTCAGGTCAGTCAACTGTGATTTACCAGCGGAACTCAACCTCAGCACCATTTCCTCTGATAAGCCCTCCCTGGTCTCCAAAATGGAATTAGCTCCCTCATAGCTGCACCTCTTCTTGTGGTGTTCATCACATATGCAGTTATTTGGTCAACATCTCTTTTCCTTGAAGTCCGTGAAAGCAGGGATCCACATGTCTGATTTACAGCCATATTCTAAGAACTGACTACCATGCCTGGCACATAATTGGTATTGAATCAATATTGGTTGGGTACATAGTAGGTGGATTCGTGAATTAATGGGTGAATGGATGGATGTTAGAGTAATAGAGCAGTTAAAGTTGTGGGACTCTCTTCTCCTTGAAGTAGGCCTGAGTTCTGGCATCAACTCCTCCAGAACAGAATGCTATTCGCATTTCCCTATACCTTTGCTTTTACCTGGGATTAACATGCTGGCTATGGGCAGGTTTAGTTAGCTACCAGCAGGCTTGGATTCCTTTGTGATTTTAGTAGCTGCATAAAAATCACAGAGCCTCAGTTTCCTATTTTGTAAATGAAAATAGTAGCACTTGTCTTATAGGGATTTTTCTAAGAGAAAATTTTAAAAGCCCCAGATATTCTGCTGGGTACTCAGCTGAAATGTAAATAAAGGATGTTCCCTTCTCTTCCCTCATCTTTGTTCCCTCCTCATCCTAATACTCTTTTCAGGTTTTTTTCCACTAAAATATCTGGGTTTGAGGAGATGAGCTTATAGCACTATTTTCTTCCTCTCCTGAGTTCAGAATTTATTAAGAAATGAAAGATAGAAAAGTGAACCCCAAAATATCAGCTTAGTTATTGATCAGCTTGTATCAGAGGATGTGGCTTAGATATGTGGCCTCATCGGGCTTGCTAATTAGACAGATCCATTTACCAGCCACAGGCATGGCTGAACCACTGTTAAGACCACACACCCCAAACCCAGCACACTGTATGCATTGTTAGAAAGGGTTTGGGGCTTGAAAGGAGATTATAATTTCCTACCTCTTTGACTTCAGCTGTGGCCATGACTTTTGGAAGTAATAAGAATGCAACCAAAAGTGATGACTAAAGCTTCTAAACAGAAACTCTAAAGCCAGAGAGGTTTGTCTTGTCTTTCAATTCCTTTGCCACAAGACTAGTGTCTTGGCTCAAGCCACCATAACAAAATACCATAGACTGCGTGGCTTAAACAACAGAAATTAATTTGCTCACAGTTCTTGAGGCTGGAAGTCTGAGATCTCAGTGTAGGCATGGTCAGATTATGGTGAGAGCTTTCTTGTCTGGCTTCTTTTTCATTGTGTCCTCACATGGTAGGGGTGGGGGAAGGGAAGAAGAAAGGGAGGTAGGGAGCTCACTGCAGTTTCTTCTTATAAGAGCACTAATTCTTTCATGAGGGCCCCATCCTCATAACCTCACCTAAGCATGATTATCTTCCAAAGTCCCCATCTCCAAATAGCATCACATTGTGTATTAAGGCTTCAACATATGAATTTTGGGGAAACACAGTTCATAGCATCCAGCAATGTTCTAGAAAGAAACTCTTCATAAGTAAGGACCAGGAGTGAAGACTCTGTGAAAAAAAGACACAGCTATCTTGTGAAGGATAGGAATCTTGGTAGTAAGTCTTTGTTATCAAGCTACTAAAGCTTTGGGGCCATTTGTATTGCAGCATGCCCTAGCCCACCTGACTGAAATACAATCTTATTCCCTGCCATATTACCCAGATGAACTCACTCCATGGGTAAATGGAAAATTCAACTTCTCAATGGGCAGACAGATTTGAAAGAAGGGACATAAGAAACAGAGTAGGACATGCTCAGTTCCTTTCTTCATACCCATCTATTAGTTAAGTTACTTCCACTTCAGTCATTTCACTCCTTCCTCTCTTAGGAAGAAGAGTAAAATTTCCCTTATTATTATGGAAATATATTCAGTGGCAAATAAAGTTAGCCTATTTCTGCATGAGTCTGAATAGAGCAGGACATTTATATATAACCATATAAACTGTGTAATAGTAATTTCGGTATTCTAGGGTGGAACTCAGTGTTTGGAGCATTAGGACATATCCTACCCTTGCTATTGATTCCAGTGCTCTATTTTGTTCACTCTTCTGTTGACACTACCATAAAGTCTTTTAAATTATAGTATCAGGTCTAATTCAGATCATATTCCTCATATAACCTTCACAACCTTCTACCACTCCAGTCAATATCCACTCTTTCACAACCTTCTACCACTCCAGTCAATATCCACTCTTGGCATGAGTAAGTTCTCAGTAAATAATTGTTCTTTATACCTTTCAACTTGAGATGTAGCTCCCAGCACTTGCCCTCTTCTTTTTCTGCTTCTCTGGAACCAATTCCAAGAGCCTTGGGGCCTGTGAGGAGGCACCATCCAACCCCTTTGCACCAGCATCGTACATTTCTGATAGTCCTGAATCTCTTCCCACAATGCTCCCTCTTGGCTAGGGATCCACCAGCTCACTGTCACAGCTGTTCCTGCCAAATCTCATCCTAGGGGAGTGTATTTGGCTCTTCTGCTGTTTTATCTCCAATCCCCCTGCCAAGACTAGAGGAAAGTAAATGACACTGTGCACAGATGAAATGAAGCCCAACTACAAAAATCGTGCTGTATTTTTTTAAACCTAGATTCAAAAAATAGACAAGTCAGGAAGGATCTTATATAACACTTGGCCAAATCTCCTAACTTCCCACGTGAAGAAAAATAAGACTGAAAGAGTTTGTAGAATTTGGTCACAGTATCCAATGCAGAGAGTCATAACTCTCAGTATTGTCCTGCAGAGCACTGATTAATGTTATTCTTATATTATAAAAATATAAGTAAATATTTTAATTCATCCCAACAGTTAGCATACTAAGCATCTCAGTTAATAAATATTTTCCTGTGTCAGATTATCTAGTGGAAAAAAGTTCTGTTTCATTCAGCACTAATGAAGCTTAGCTATTAAGAGACACTTCACAGTTCTGGTTTGTCTGTCATTACCATGGCTAGAATAGGACAGACCACCAGTCCCAGATAGAGGATAAGGGACATGTGGGACTGAGCTGTTCAAACCAAGGCCAATCCAGATGATCCAGTCTATGGCAAAGCCACAGGCACATGAGAGAGCCCAATCATGTCACACATAGATCAGCCATACCCTAGCCAACCCGTAGTCGCAGCAGAAATAATTAATAATTGCTGTTTTAACCACTGTGTACTGGAATAGCTTGCCCCCTTTGATGGCTAAGTTTATGGATTAACTTGGCTAAGTTATAAGATGCCCATATATTTGAGTAAACATTATTTCTGGATGTGTTTGTGAGGGCATTTCTGGATAAGATAAATATTTGAACTGGTAGACTGAGTAAAGCAGGTTGCCCTCCCCAATATGGGTGGGACTCATCCAGTCTGTTGAAGGCCTGCATAGACTAAAAGCCTGCTTTGAAAAGAACTATTTTCTCTGTTTGACAGGCTTTGAGCTGTCTTCTCCTGCCTGCAAACTCAACCTCAAACCGAAACTTATACCAGCAGCTCTGGGTTTCCAGGCCTTTGGACTAGGACTTCGACTGGGTATATTCCATTGGCTGTCGCAGATGTTCAGATTACTAACTGGAGATTTTGGACTTCTCAGTCTCCAAAATCATGTGAGCCAATTCCTTCTAGTAAATCTGTCTTGGATTGATGATAAAGAGAGAGAGAGAGAGAGAGAGAGAAAGGGAGAGCTCCTATCGGTCTGTTTCTCTGGAGAACCCAGATTAATACAATGCCCCAGTTAATGAGACAGCTTGATACTTCAGCTAATGAGAGTATTAACTAGCCTCCTCTATTGTACTCCTATCCCCTCTGAACCATCTGTAGATATTTACTTTCTCTCTTCTAAATTATTGCTACTGCTTATTAACGGCCTCCCTGCTTCTTTTCCTATGCTTTTCCAATCTATGTCCCTCATTACTATAAAATTTACTGTCTAGAAGACCACCTCTGTAACTTTCCCTTCTGCTAAAATCATATGAGTAATAATAATAGTAGCAACACAAATACAGCCACATGAGGCTAAAAGCAAAATTCTAAATGTTTTTGCATAATTCAACTCACTAAATTCTCCAACAGTTTTTATTATTCCCATTTTGCAGATGAGGAATGGCAGAAAATGGTTAAGAAACTGGCCTAACACCAGTGGAACATGGATCCAAGCCCTAGTAGTCTAGACCCTGAGGCTGTGTTTTTAATCTCTACACTATGGTACAGCTCAGACCCTTTTGTCATTAGAGGAAAAAACCATGCTGTTTAGTACAGAGATCCTTTGGGTCATCACACTGAACAACTCTGAAGCCATACCTCATGATCTAGTGCTCCCTACTTACCTCCTGAATTCTCATGACTCAGTGTCTGAAACTCTTGCATATCTTGTTGTCCATCATTGAGAAGTGACTTAAAATTCTGAAATGTATATATAGTTTCCAACATCACTACCCTTTACACAGGCACCTAACTCTACCTGTTTATCACTCCTCTGCAGCCACTTGGAAAACTGCTCTTTTGAGCCTCTACCATGTTATCTGTTCTGTCATCCCTCCTTCTGAAAATCTCAGGGACTAAACACAGCCTGGACATGCCCATAGTGGCTGGAGTTCACACTATCACAGCACCACCCCACTTAACTGAAGCAATATTTCATACTTCTGTCTCTCTTACATCTATAGTTATGTATAGACATTACTGTAGAAGCTTAATATATACTAAGTGATTAAATAAATGAGTCTGTAGGACTTATTGCTACAAAGACTGCATAAGAGATTCCAGAAGATCAACAAGAACCCTACAAGTAAGGCTGGCCTAATTCCAGGGTATAGACATGGCACAAAGTCCTCTCCTGCTGATTAGCTAAAGCCTATAATTCCACCATTAGCATGTGACTCTCTTAGCTTAAAGTCACGACCAAATTAAGGAGCATGTCCCCCTGAGAGAGGTTACACTGAAGCTGTAATCATTAAACTGAACATCAGTGTGGAAAAATAAGTTCAGTACGCCCTTGAAAGCAGGTCTAGAAAGGGTCAGAATCTATGGAGAAGGGGATAGGGTGGTGAGCAGGAACACTGAGCTATTCACGTCATTTTTCTGAGCTTGTCAGATGAAGACTTGGAGTCAGCAATCCCAAAATCTTCCCAGCCCAACATTCAATGATTTTATGATGACCTTTCTTCTCACAGACTCATCCCTCCTCCACTTTTCTTCCCTGGGCTGCCTAAATAATATATCTGAGTATTTCTGTCATTTTGGATTTTGTGAGACTAAGGGGGTAATGGAAAGAGCATTTATTTGGAGTTGAATACTTCAAGCCCAAGCCCTGGCTTTGCCATTTCCAAGCTGTGTGTTTCTGAGTAAATTGCTTTAACTGCCGTATATTAAGTTCTTCCTTTGTGTCAAGTCCTCTGCTCAGGATTTTACGCTATTTCTAGCTTTTCCAGTTCCCTCAACTCTGTGAAGGAGGTAGTGCTGTCAGCATTTTACACATGGGGAGACAAGGGCCCAGTGCCTCTGAGGGACATGCCTAAAGCCATCTGCCCAGCAAGTGGACAGATGAAAACCCCAGCACAGGTCAGCTCACTCCAACGGCTGCTCTTCCTATGTGCCATGAGTCTCAGTCGGCTCATCTATAAAATGAAGGGGTTGGAACAGTTGCCCTTCCAGCTCTTTCGTTTTATGACTTGATATCCGCTTGTGATTGGGGCAGGTTTGAAATTACTTCAGAGACCCAGTGTCTGCCAAATCATAATCAAATTGGCTGCCTAGTCTGAGACCTAGTGAACGAGGCCACATTCATGGGTCAGGCCTACTTCAGGGTGGTGATGGCATATTTTCTAAGGTGTCTCGAGCTCTTCGGGGAAGGAGAACCTGGCCCCACTTCCCTTCATTCCTCATTCATGCTCCGTGCAGTGAGCCACTAGTCGTTCAAAACACATCAGTGTGTTCTTTTTGCTGCCATCAAAACCTCTGCTCATATGATAGCTCAATCACTGTGATTTATTTTAATTGAAAAGACTACCGGCCACCTCTTGCCAAAGCAACTGGCCAGCTCCTATTTGATTTCCTACCAGAATATTCCCTGTTAGCCCATAGTGATTGGACAGGCCAGTGAAAGGGAGGGAGTGAGTTCTCAAAGGCCATTTGGTCTCAACTGATATTCACAAAGATCCTCAAATTTATATTTTAACCTCCGCCCCCATGATAATATATAGATTACATGTATTTTGTATGTTTTAAAGCAGTCATTTATAAGTAGAACTTATTTTTTAAAAAGCTATTTTGGTATTTTCCTCCCTATTTAATTTATTGAAAGTAACAGATAAATAAAAAGTAGCCGGCATCTCCCTGAATCCCTGAGATGACGGGGCTGGTCCAGGTTTCACTCTGGTCTTTCCTGCCCTGCATCTTCAGACAAATTATCTTATTTCTCTTGGTCTTGGTTTTCTCAACTGTGAAGTTGAAATGATACTACCTACTTCATAAGAATGATTTTTTTAAAATGTGTTTAGCTGTTTTGTTTTGTTTAATTCAACAGCTTTAGGGGGTAAAAATAGTTTCGGTCTGAGCTTTAAGTGTACCCTCTACCTGCATCTGTGCACATTATATTCAACAGATGATTTTTAAGTATCCCTCCTTCCCCTCTTCCAAGCCTCCAGTATCTATTATATCATTCTCTATGTCTTTATGGATCCCACTTACAAGTGAGAACATGCAGTGTTTGGTTCTCTGTTTCTGCGTTCATTCACTTAGGATGTTCTCCAATTCCACCCAAGTTGCTGTAAAAGAAATTATTTCATTCTTTTTTGATGGCTGAATACTACCCAATAGTGTATATGTACCACATTTTCATTATCCACTGATCAGTCAATGGGCATTTACAATTGCAAAGATGAGGAGTGATTTTGCTTCTTTCTTTTCTCTTTCTTTCTTTCTTTCCTTCTTTCTTTCTTTCTTTCTTTCTTTCTTTCCTTTTTTCTTTTTTCTGTCTTGGAATTACTTTTTAGGTTTTCCTCCACATTATGTAGTGAGCTCCAGAACAGCAGAATCCTATTTTAATATCTCTGTTATCCAGGTTCACTGTTGATATGTAGGAGCTAAGGAAATCAGACTTCCCATAGTTCAATTTTGTGAGCTCTGTTCTTCATCCATACAAAGTGTGTGCATAGCTTACTGAAATGTTCTGCCTTTTCCAATTTTTTTCCATTAGTTGATGCAATTCTGTTCACTCAAATTGCCTTCCTTACTCATCTGTTGAAATCCAACTTATTTTACAATGTGCTGCTTTAATCCTAAACTCACTCACAAATTTCCCCTGAATCCTTTTTTAATCTTTTCCTCTCCTAAATTACATATCAATTTTTCTGAGTTTTTTATTCTCTTTCCATGTTTTAGTTTTTCTTTTAACTGCACTGGTTATAACCCCTTTTCAAGGAGAGGATCTGAGTTGTTCTTGTCAATTCATTACTTAGTGAATGTTCAATCCCAGGTTAAAGAAAAATTGGGTCAGAAAATGCAATGAGATTTATTAGAATCTGCTGAACACTGTGGCTCATGCCTATAATCTCAGCACCCTGGGAGACTGAGGCTAGAGAATTGTTTGAGCTCAGGAGTTTGAGACCAGTCTGTGCAATACAGCAAGACATCATCTCTAAAAAAAGTAAAAAAAAAAAAGAAAGAAAGAAAAGAAATAGCCAGGTGTGGTGGCATGCACCCATAGTCCTAGCCATTCAGGAGGCTGAGGTTGAATTATCACCTGAGCCCAGGAGGTCAAAGCTGCAGCGAGCTGTGAGCCATGCCACTGCCCTCAGCCTAGGACACAGAGAGAGAGACACCCCCCACTCAAAAAAAAAAAAAAAAAAAGAATCTGCTTGAAGTTCATTCCGGGGATCAAGAAACCAGTGGTAAAAGGTATGAATTTTGTCACCTTAGTTAGAGTTGGTTGAGTCGTAAGTAAATATTGTATTTTTTTTTTTTTCTTTCTTGGTCATGGTTTTCTCATCTGAAAAGTTGAAATGATACTACTTACCTCACAGGAGTGATTTTTGCTTGCTTGTTTCTTTTTTTCTCTTTCTTTCTACTCTTTATACTTCGCAAACTTGTTTATTTTTAGGTGAGGGCCAATTGAAAAAGCATAAGAACATATATTCACAAATCTAAAAGGACCAGACAAAGTTAAGATATTTGTGCTATTTGGGAAAGAGAAGAAAAAAACAGAAACAAAAGAAAAAATAGGGAAAGAGGTCTCAAGAAGAAAAAGGGAAGATGGGAGAGGAAAAAGAAAAGGTAAGAATTATTTATGTGCAATCTTTTTTGTTTCTCCAGTTGGTCTTTCTTTAATTCTCCTAAAAAGTCCATGATAAATGATTTCTCATTCATATTTTACAGACGAAGGAAACCAAGCTCAAAGAATTTGCAAAATTTGATGCAGATCATGTTTGCTCTCTTTTGAGTGGGGTGGTCAACATCTAAATGAAACATTTCCCATTTCATAGCCCAGGCTGTTTTCTCAGCATTGTAGTGAGGGAAACATCTCTGAAGAACTCGCACTGAATGACAGTTGCCCCCAAGGCCACTGGGGGTGCCCTGGAGTTACCAGGCTCCTGTGGGTAGGGCTGGACAACAGTGGGAGGCACTAAAAACAAACATCGCATTTGCAATTTTGGTAGGAATCAGGTATGGTTGTGGTAGTTCCTAGGAAGATACAAAAGAAGAAAAAAATGTTTTCCGGTATTTTGCAGACTCTAGCATCACAAGGATGGAAAAAAAACAGTCCAACTTCCACCCAGTACAGAAATGTTTCCTACAACCTAATAAAATATGGGCTCCTATTCTTGACTAGATTACCTCCAGTCAGTGAGAAGTTCACTACCTTACAAGGCAGCGTTCTCTACAGAAGCATCTTTTCCAAGATGAAACTGACAATACCTATTCACTGGCAATAGATCTGTCCTCTAATCCTAATCTCTCTTGGACACGAGGGACCTTAAGATATGCTTTCAAGCCTCTTCTGAAGACTCCCATGGGGAAAAATACAACTTCTAACAATTCCTCTCATGATATGGTCATTGCATGATTGTTAATGTTCATTACCCAGATACATGCCAAAGGTCTTTGATGCCTTGCTTGTCATAGGAACTGTCTGTCAGGCTCTCCTCTTTCTCTTTCTCCTTTAATATATTGACTGCATTTTCTTTTGATTAATCCAGTGATACACATTAATTATAGACACCTTAGAAAATACTATGAATAAACAGATCACTATTATCTTCTAATTCTGGACCAGGCACTGTGCTACATATAATTTAATATACATGGTCTCATTTAAAATTCACAACAGCCCTACAAAGTCACTTTGTTTCCCATTTTAGAGAGAGGGCTCTTAGGGGGTTTAGGTCATTTTCTTAAGGTCACACACATGAAAAGAGAATTCAAATCCAAGTATCTACTAGAACCGAACAAAGACAATGAAACCCACTAAAAACCTGGAGCAGCATACTGTATTTTAGTATATCTTTCCTGTCTTTGTTATACCCACAGAGAGCCATGGTATTTTTTTTCCTTTTTCATCAAATTGGAATCTTACTCTAGACATTGTGTAATGATAAACATAATACATCATTCAGTGGCTATGCTACCAATCAATTCAAGCCTTTTCTTGTTAATGGATATCTAGATAGTTTTCTACTTGCTTAGCAACACAAATTCCTATTCTTAATAATAGATATTTGTGCAATCTTTCATCTTTCTCTTAAAATAAATTCCTGGGAAGATGATTATCTTTAAAAATATCTGAAGCTGAGTGTGATTCTCCTAATTCTACTTCATGTAACATAAAAACACCCGGACCTAGAAAATTATTTACCTTTTCCTGAAAAATTATATGAAGGCAGCAACCTTGACTGGCTCATTATGCCTTGTATCCCAAGGCCTACAACATCATCTGGCATGTACTAAGCATTCAGCAAATATTTGTTGAATGATTAAATGGAGAAATAGAATGAAAGTGACTTTATCAAACCTCCATTAAGAAGAAAGTTCTTATCTTCCTTGAAACTCCTAGGACATGAATAGCTGTATTTATAAAACAAAAGCAGCTAAGTTTACCCTAATGTTTGACCCTTAATGCTTTGTTCTTTCCTGATTTCCTATCCCAGGGGTCATCCTAATATGTATGGTGGGAAAAAGCAGTCTTTAGACTCCAAAGGAATTGGAAGACAGCCCTGGTTCTTCCATGTACCACTTGTACATGTACTAGGTGTGTGGGTGTGTACCAGTTGTGCCAATGCTAGTTTGAGCAAACAACTCAGTTGAGGGAGTTTTTCATCATCATGGCTGATTAGAGTCCATGATCTTTGGATAAAGATCTCTCACTCTGAGTCAAAAGTGAAAAATTGATTTGCCTTTGAAGGTAAGATTTGGAAAAAAAGAAGAGAAAGGGTCTGGCACTAATCAAGCAAGAGAGTAAAGGCTCAGCTAGCTGCTCATCTGACTTCCATTTCTTTTTAGCACCTCACAGTTTATATACTACTTGTACACTATGGGTCATACAATAACCTCACAAGATGGAGGTTATTGTGATTTCTGTTTTACAGATTAAAAAAATAGTGTCTGAAATTCATTGCCTTAGCTAACCCAGGATCACGTAGGTTGTAAGGAGCAGCATTAGAATGTGAAGATTTGCCTGTCTGAACCCAAGGCTATGTTCTATCCACGATTCTACCCTGCTAACGCCACTGCCTACTTCGTTAAATAAGTTTCCCCATCTGAAAATTTGCCTCCAATCTTATTTCTCTGAGGTCTCTAGTCACAGATAGGCATTCTCAGATCCACCTAAGATGCCAGGCCACCTCTCCCCATGGTTAGTTCTGGCCCTCTGCCTCAAGGACCAAACCTACAGAGAAGGAAAGGGCAGACTAGGTGTTGAGTCCATTCCTAACCTAAGATGAGAAACAATTATTCACCAAAATGTGGCCTAAAAACATAGCATTTCTCAAACACACTGTATTCCATCTGTGAAACAGAAGCAGTTTTTTATTATCAGAAATCTGGGCTGTTTTCAAACCAGTGACTCAAGGTAAAAGGATTCAGCCAAGTAGCTTGTTAGCAAGCCAGAAAGTCTTTGAAGCCAGCCATTCTGCCCCAACTAGTTTGCCCAAATGTGGAATCGTTTAGGAGGATGCAGCAGCAGGTGCCATCTGTGGTGATGAATCGAACCCATGTCATCTTTATTTCCCAGGGGGAGCTCTGTGCATTCCAAGTAGGAAGCAGAGATTTTCTTGCCTAGTCTTAAAATAAATTAAAGCAACAGCTGGGGTTTTAGATTCATGAAGGTGCTATTATTTTTGAAATAAGGAATACTTTTTTGATCCCTCAGAGATTAAGAACAGCCAGTGATATTTTGAAATGCTTAGGAGGGATGACAGCTGGGTGTGGCTGAAATGGTGGTCTATAGGGGGAGCTTGAGAACTGTAAATCCAGCAAGGAGATTAGCAGCTAAATAAAATTATGAGAGGACTGTTTGGCAAAAATAAATCAACAGGGGAGAAAGTGTCATTGTACAAATTAAGTTCAAGAGTAAAGGCTAAATAAAAATGGATTTATCTCAGGAAATTCATTCATTCACTCACTTAGTTGTTCACTTGCCAAGTATTTACTGAGTATCTACTACGTGGCAAACTTTGTTCTGGGTAATTGAAATAGACGTTTATCACTGAACAAAACTGACAAAGAAATTCCTGTGTTCATGCAGGTTGTATTTTGGTGGGCGAAGACAGACAAAAAACAACAAACCTAAGAAATAAGTTATGTAGCATTTTAACACAGACACAGAGCTAAATGCCAAGGAAAGATCCAGAAACTAAGATAAGATAACAGGTGAAGAAAATGCAGTTATGAAAGACAAAAATTCAGAGGTGAAATTAGAGAGACCAGAGAAGGGAGTTGAAGAGACCACATAAAGCAGACAGAGAGATCAGATAGCAAGTTCTGATGCCACTCAGGGCATTTTTATCCACTTATTCAGTTAATGATCTTATATTGCCCATCTCTGATGTGGGAGTCACTCTACAAGCACACGTGATTATGAGAGATGCCTTGGTCTCCAGGAGCTTACAGTCTAGAGCAGTAGTTTTGAATGTATATGACATCACCTAGAGAAGTCATCAAAATTCAAACTCCCAGGTTTCACTCTTGAAGAGTCTTGCTTTATATCATTGGCATTCTCAACAAGATTCCCATGACTCTCTTGGGAAGGCAGGAGGAGTGGGAGGATATTTGACACAAATAAATAACTATGAATGGATGATATAAGCAGGGATAGACATGTATACCCTGAGGGTTGTTTGATTCAAACTAAAGAATCAATCAGCAAAGATTTTTGTTAGATGACTTCTGATCAAATTCTCTAAGGTCAAGTTGGCCAGGAAAGTACGGATAAGGGCCACAGAACAGCCAGGGGCAGAGCACCATCGACAATACAGAGGTCAGAGGCAGGATGGGTTACACAGGAAATGCATAGAACTTAGTGGTGTTGAAACCTAAAGTGATTAGAAAGAGCAAGGAAGTAAAATGAAAGTCTTGAGTAAAGCACCTAGCTATTGCATCTATTGGTACTCCATAGCCTCACCCCTTCTTCTTGAAGAAGAGAGTAGACTGGATTTTTAAGGTGGACTTGGCTGACTCATGGCCATTATGCTCTGGCCTCACTTCCTTTGTTATAGCCTAGGATTCTCCTACCCTCAAGTACTGGTCTCAGAACTTTGGACCATTTGTTATTAAATTCATTGAACAAGCAGCTGTTGGGTTTCAGAGGCCACATAGAGATTACATTTAAGCTGCATCTAAAATTTACCAAGAGTGGTCTCAGCAAAGGCATAGTTTATAAGAGTCTGTGCCTGCCTGGAAAAATACGATGACTTCAATACGGTTGCTCTGTCATTATCAGGAGACAGTAGGAAACGAAGCTAGTAAAGGAGGTAAAGCCAGATTTTGTAGTGTCTTGAATTTCATGCATAATAGCCCAACGTTTATTCTGAATATAAAGGAGTTATTTGTTATTCAGACAAATATTTATGAGCATTTGCTACGTACTGGTTATTGTGCTAGGAACTGAAAATGCAGCAATGATCAAGACAGGGGTGGTTTTATCCTCTTGGAACATTCGCTCTGAAGAAAAGAGAAACAATAGACTACTGCAGTGGGGTGCCTGCCACTCTCCAAGATAGATGAAATATCCTAAATTGACCATCTGGGTGAAATATGAAAACCACCTCTTGATACCACCAACAGCACTCTAGAGGCCTTAGTTCCATCTTCTATTTCTAGAGAATACAGATATCCTAAGAAACTGAACAAGAAAGGTATTGGCCACATAAGCAGGTCTGATCTAGGACTGAACATAATCTATATTATAGACAAGTCTCCTTTATGGTTGATGTTCAACAGGCAAACTTTGTTATTAACAAGAGGTCTTCAATCAAAAACAAGAAAGAACAAAACTGGACACATTCTTAGTTTTAGCATTATTGTAGCTCCAAGATACTGATGATGGAGACTTTATACAGTCCAGGGGTTAGAATATTCTTCATAAAAATGGACTTTTTGGCATCTTTCTGCCTTATATTAGAAACAGTGCCTTTAAGTCTTAATAGACAACTATACCAAACACAAAATACCAAGAAGCAAAACCCATATAAACAAATAATCGTCTTCCTTCTTACTACTTTCTGAAAGCTCATTATATCTGAACTCACTAAACAAGATTTCAAAGACTGTATTTGTCTAGTTTGCAATTAAAGTGCTAGTTTTCCCCAGTCTGAAGTCAACTAGGGGGAAAAAAACTTCAGCAAATTGCTCTCGAAATGGTATTCTTTTTAAATTATTCGTAAAATTTGCATTGCAACCTACTCCCCATTAATGGAGTATGTATTTTAAATTTGTGTTACTTTAACTTAATTAGCTATTTGTACTTTTTTTTTAAAAAAGGAAATCAGGGAATGGAAAATGCACCATGTTGGTGTTCAATAACTGCTTAATGATCACATTACAACCTTCACATCGAAAAAAACCACAGCACTCCAAGGTTCACAAGTGCTAGCTCTTTTGTACTGGAGAATCCACCTACAGAATAATTTCTTTGATTTCTTAAAGGAGTAAGTGTGAACTTTGTTTTAAATGCTATTAGACAGTTAAATGAAACAAGACAAAAACTGCAGATATATTAGTCAGGATAAAGTCCATCTTGAGAATGACAGAGAATCCAGCTAACACTTATACTAGGTACAAATATACTTCTCACATACCAGTAGAGTAGACATAAAGATTGGCAATGTGGGGTAGGTAGGGGAGTTGAATTTGTTTAGACCCAGGTCACTTCTACATTGCTGCTCTACCACCCTCAACACATAGCTTCTATTTTAAAGTCCAAGATGACTGCTCACACACCAGCCATCATGTCTTCCAGCAAGAAGGAAGAGGATGAACAAACATCCACTCCCATTGGAAACATTTCCTTCAAATCACAAATGACACTTCTATTTGCATACCATTGTCCAGAACATGGTCATTCAGCTATATCACACTTCAAGAGAGAATAGGAAACGTGGTTTTATCCAGCACGTGCACACATTCCTCCAAGATTTGCTGGTTGGAAGTGGTTACAAATGAAGAAAATACTAATAAATATTCAAAGTCAAATACCAGTTTCAGCTAGGGACAGTGAATTGCGTAAAACCTCTCAGACCAAGAGGAGCATTCATCCTACGGACTTCAGAGCAACTAGCTTGAACATTTACTGGATGCAGAAAACCTTAGTGCTTATAGACTCCATTAACAGCTTTTCTCAGTTGTCATGTTTTCATTTTCCTTTCTGAAACCTTGTTTTCATTCTATTCTCTGAAAAAGAGAAGACAGCACAAAAACTGAACATCTGTGCAGGAGCTTTCTGGCTCCCTTCCCCTTCACACTAGCTGGTGAAAGCTTTTCTTGTTCAATGAGAAAGTATTCAAATCGTTTAATGTTTTGGATGAAATTTTCTAAAAAAATAAAATTCTCTTTGATCTGATTAAGAGACACGCCTGGTATAGCTATTTATGTTCTTTCAAATGACGTTGGCAGGCTATGGGCAGGCAAAGAAAAAGAAAGAAGAGGTTACTGTTCATGGTGAGATACAAAAGCATTTTCCAGGAGAGACAAGCCAGGCACGCCAGAAATCCAGCTTCTGGGAAACCACCCAAAGACTGGTTGCCTGTTCATCCCCGCTGTTCAGAGGAAACAGACCCTCTATTTAAAGAAATTTCTCCCTTTGTTCTTACAGACTCTTCAGTAAATACATATTTGAGGGGGGGGAAGAAAACCAAATGTTAAATCTCATCCTAGATTCAGGGGATAGGGATGAGGGCTAAAATAACTGGGTCAAGTGCTGCTCTGTTCACACATAAGAATCCAAGGGCAGCAGAGGAGTGGTATCAGAATCAGATGAAGAACAGAAACACTGCATAACATGTCCCAGTCCCATGGATCTCACTCTTTACTTGATGCTTGTGTCTATGACATTAGATCAGATTTCACAATCTCTACAATAATTCTTATTCATTTCAGATACTATAAAAATGAATAAGAAAATAAAAAGATTCTATTAGTAAGAGGTATTCATTAAACTGCCCTTAACAAGGCCTCTGTGACCACCAGGTAAAGCAACCCATTATTTGTCAGGTGGAATTTACAGACTGTTATCATGTCCTGCTGCTCTTATGCAAGATATTCTAAGGTCTGCATGAGTACTATCTCTGGTTCCTAGAACTCAACAAAATATTAGGGATGTCTATAGCAATCTGAGAGGTCCAAGATGATATAGATAGTGTCCCCCCCCATTATTAAAATTATATGTATGTTGAGAAAATATAACAAACTGTTTGACACAAAAGTGAACTTTAAAAAAAAGAATGGAAATTCATGGGTTGCAGTTATAAAAAGAGAAGTGAAGCCAGCAAGATAAGACTGGATTGATATTGCAAGGGCCCTCAGGGCTTTAGACTAAGATGTGTGTTGTCTAAACACATGGTAAAAACTAGGGTCTTGCCAGGCACTGTGGTTCACACCTATAATCCCAGCATTTCGGGAGGTCGAGGTGAGAGGATTGCCTGAACCCAGGGGTTTGAGACCAGCCTGGGCAACTTGGTAAGCCCTCATCTCTACAATAAATCAAAAAATTAGCCGGGCATGGAGGTACACTCCTGTAGTTCAGCTACTTGGAAGGCTGAGGCGGAAGGATCACCCGACCTCAGTAAGTTGAGGCTGCAGTGGCCTTGAGCATGCCACTGCACTCCAGCCTGGGTGACAGAGTGAGACTCCAATTCAAAAACAAACAAACAAAAACTCGGGTTCTGCTCTTCAGGAGATACAGGAAATGTGAGTTTAGGACCATGAAAGCAGAGCCCTTGCATAAATTCCAGATTTCTCAAGAATTTTATCTTCTATAAAAACTCTGTTTGCTGATTTGAAAAATAATAAAGAAACTTGACTCTGTCAAGAGCATTGGATGTGAATAAAAGGCACCAGTGTGAAACTGAGCCTCAGGCCTGAGCAACAAAATTCATAAATTAACATAAAAATTAATCTAGTACCATTGAAAACCCCATGGTCCTCTAGAAGCAATTAGAAAATTTCCCACTGTGGCCTACATGGCTAGGTAGGGAGAGAACTGGTTAAAAATGAAGCCCAATAAGAACTACAGCCATAAAGAAATAAGCTATCATGAGGTGATTGTCAGATACAATGAATATGAAAATGAATGTCTCAAGAACTGGAAATAACAGCATCAACAGCAATAGCATCAACAAAAACTAGAAAAAACTATTAAATAAATATATTTAAAGTGATAGAAAATTAAAGTAGCAAATTTATGTTTAATAAAAAATAGTGATATAATCTGAAAAAGAAAGAAAAAGCAAATTTGAAAATGTTCAAATTAAAACTTTCAAAAATAAGCAAATGATTATTTAAATTTAATCAGAATAAAGTTAATCCTAATAAACATGATTAAAATGACATTTTAATATGAAATTTCTTCTAAACTAAAATATCTGATGAAAACATCATGTATGTAGGAAAGATAGACATGAAAAATCAGAGAGACAGATTAAGAAACTCCAACATACATATATCAAAGGAACGGAATACAGAGCATAAAAAGCTAATATTTGATGAGTTAAATGAGAAGCTTTTCAGCATTGAAGAAAGACATGTCTCCAGCGTGACAAATGACAAGTTCTTAGAAAGATAAATTCAGAAAAAGACACAAAACAAAACTGCAGCACATCAAAAAAAATAAATTATATATTTATATATGATTATGAGGATGATATATACTTGTGTGCATATATATATACACAGAGAGAGAGAGAGAGAGAGAGAGAGACTGATTATGAACTCCAAGAACAACAAATAGACTGTCAGTGATCAGTGAACTTTTCATCAGCAACAGAGATATCAGAAAACAACAAAATAGTATCTTCAAAATTCTGAGGAAAATAACTGTCAGCTCAGAATTCTAGAGCCAGATATATTACCATTCAAAAATGAGAGCAACATAAAGACATTTTTGGATCAGTTCTCACAGTCTGTTATTCAAAAATGTTACATTAAAAATGCATTTCAACCCAGCTCGGTGTCTTAGCCTGTAATCCCATGCTTTGGGAGGCTGAGATGAGTGGATTGCCTGAGCCCATGACCCTCCTGGGCAACTGGGTGAGACATCATCTCTACAATAAATCAAAAAATTAGCTGGGCGTGGTGGCGCATGCCTGTAGTTCCAGCTACTTGGAAGGCTGAGGCGGAAGGATCGCTGGAGCCCAGCAGGACGAGGCTGCAGGGACCGGGAGCGGCCACTGCACTCCAGTCTGGGTGACAGAGTGAGACACTGACTCAAAAAAAAAAAAGCATTTCAGAATAAAAGGACTTGAGGGCAGAGAGTAGAAAAAAAGAGTGGAATCAAATAAGCACAGATAAGCAAATAAGATTGGTAAATCTATGAGTAAAAAATTATTTTGTATTAGGCAGATATATGTTCTTCCTCTCTCTCATGGAAAGAACTACAAATTTCTCTTTTTTTTTTAAGAAAGCATTTGAATTTAGGCTTGGATTTGTTGGCCTAGAAGTGTTTTTTATGTTTGTTTGCTTCTTTTTAAGACAATTATACTTTCTTAAGAGCCCAGTATTCCATACCAGATAACATAAATTTAAGTAAGTATTAATTATAAGAATAAAAATGATGAGGATGATAATTTGAATTGGTTTATAATGATTTGGAACTTGTATGGTAGATTCTATTACAAAGGAGGAGAATAAAAGTATTGCTTAATGTTGAACTTTGTAAGAATGCCTGCTATAATTGAAGGGAACCATGAAATAATTACAATAAATGATAAGTTCCAAACCAAAAAGGGAAATAGATTTGGATAAAATTCAATCTTTCTAGCAGAAAGCACAAACAGTGGGTTACCAAAAAAAGTTGCATTTTATATTTGCACTAAATATAAAATACAAAACAAAGAAATAACCCCATATATCGGTCTAGTCACAACAAATATTGGATCTTCACTTTTTTTTGTAATATATTGTAATATATATGTAATATAAAAATCCAACAATATTCATACATGAAACAGAATTTTTAACTTAAGAGATATTGATTTACTATCCACAAAGCATTATAGATATACCAGTGAATAGAAGAGATTAATTTCTTACTCTCCTGGAATGAACATTTTTGTAGGGTGAAATAGTAAGCAAACAAACAAATACATACATATAAATCAAATATAAATAAGTATTTTGTGGATTGAATAGCGTTCTCCAATATTCACATCCACCCAGATCCTCATAATGTGACCTTATTTGGAAATGGGGGTCTCTGCAGATAAAATTAGTTAAGGTGATGTCAGACTGAATTAGGATGGGCCCTAAATCTAAGGACTGATGTCCGTATAGGAAGAGAAGAGAAGACAAACACACGGGGAAGAGTACCATGTGAAAATGGAGGCAGAGACTAGAATGATGCATCTAACAAGCCAGGGTACACCAAGAATTGCCACCAACCACCTGAAGCTAGGAAGAGGCAAGGAAGATTCCTTAGGGTCTTTCGAAGGAGCATGACTCTAACAACACCTTGGCTTTGGACTTCTAGCTTCAGATCTGAGAGAATAAATTTCTGTTGCTAGCTGGGCTTGGTGGCTCAGCCTGTAATCCCATGCCTTGGGAGGCTGAGGTGAGTGGATTGCCTGAGCCCGCAGGTACGAGACCCACCTGGGCAACTTGGTGAGACCTCATCTCTACAATAAATCACAAAATTAGCTGGGCGTGGTAGCGCGTGCCTATAGTTCCAGCTACTTGGAAGACTGAGGCGGAAGGATCGCTGGAGCCCAGCAGGTTGAGGCTGTGGTGGCCGGGAGCGGCCACTGCACTCCAGTCTGGGCGACAGAGTGAGACTCCAACTCAAAAAAATAAAAATAAAAATAAACCTATTTCTGTTGCTTTCAGCTTCCCAGTCATGAACATTTGTTACAGCAGCCCTAGAAAACAATACAAAGTCTATTTGAAAAATAAAGCTGGGTGAATGTGTAGGAAGTGATTGTGGGGCAAAGGTGTTATTTAGATAGGAAAGCCAAGAATGGCCTATCAGATGAATTAAAATGTGGTCAGAGAACTGAATTATACTGGAGAGTGAGCCCTAATGACAACTGAAGGAAGGATGTCTGTATAAGAAGAAAAAGTTCAAAGGCCCCAGAGAAAAGCATGCTTGGCGTGTTAATATAAGCAATCAGGTGGCCCATGTAGTTGAGCAAAGCGAGGAGGGGATTTGTAGGAAACAAAATCTGAGAAATAGCCAGGGGTCTACTATGGTGGGACTTGTAATTTATGGAAAGAAAGTTGAACCTTATAATATGTGTGGTTAGAAAGTCTGAAAAGGTTTTTAAGGTAGAGGGTATCATACTTATCACACTTAATAAGATGTAAAAGACCTGGCAAAAAATAGAATCAGTATACAAATATTTTAAATCAAGGAATAAAAGAACATACACCAGGTGAATATTGGTCAAAAGAAATCTGGTGAAGCCACATTAATATCTATCAAAATAAACAAAATAAGTAAAAAGAAATGGTGAAATTTTTAAAAAGGAATACTTCACCAAGTTCATATAGCCATTGTAAGCCTCTATGCAGCAATCAATTTAGATTCAAAGTAAATTTGAAGAAAAATGAGAAAAATATACATAAATATTTCTCTTAAAAGTTGATAAGCCAAAGAGGTAAAAATAAATAAGAATACAGATTTTAAGCCAGCCAATAAGCCAATTTGATTTTGAGTGTGTGTGTGCATGCACTTAATTAATATAGTCCTATATGCAATAAACAGAGAATATATTTTCTTTACAAACATACATGGAATATTTATAGAAGTCAGCTAAGCAATAAATATTGACATCATATAACCTATATTCTCTAAATATCGTGTAATACAATTAGAAGAAAACAAATAAAGGCAGAAGATAGTCTTTGTCTCATTCTCTGAATAACAACCTGGATGTCTTAAGTATTTAACAAGTAAAGATGTTTGTCTAAGTGCCATATGTGTATCGATTCATGACAATCCCAATAGTGTGTTTATTTCAAAATTTTTTACAACCCCGAGAAATAGAGAATTTAAGTAACTTGTCAAGGGAACATGACATGGTTGGGTGAGAAGCTTGTTGGCTTATTCTACAGCCTTCACCAATCTAACCAATGTGTGTTAAATCCAACAATTACCTGGGCTCACGTTGATCTTTATGCTGAGGAGATATATGCAGAGCGATTATGAGAAAAATCTCTCAAGTTAGATTGCTGTAGTCTGGTTCTAAATCTAGACATCAAATGGGTAATTAACTTCCTATAACTTACTTTTCTCGTATGTAAAGTGTGTTTAGTAATAAGTTTATTGTGGAAAGTTAAATGAATAAATACATGTAATACATTTTAAACACTGTGAGAACCATGATAATTACCCACTAGGTGTTAACCTTTATTGTGCTAAATGTTCATGCATTCCTCCCTTGGGTTCCATGATCCACCTCATTACAATCTACTTTGGACAATTTTTAAATATCCATTCATTTCAATTATTCTGTGTATATTGATGATTCTCATCTTCTCCCAGATGTCCTCAAAAATAACCATAAACTTACACCATACCCTCACCATCCACCCATGATTGGGCTCTCAGTCTTGTCCATTCCATTTCCTTGAACTCTCTCTGTTTAGGATAATTCAAAGTATTTGAAGTCACAGGCCTCACATCTAGAATACTTACTCATCTGGTCTCTGCTATTCCCTTACTACCACTCACCTCTTTCACTTACTTATTATTCTTCATACCAACTATTTCAGCATCCTCCTAACCAGTTCCCTGTGCCTTCTGTCAGCCCCTTTCCAATTTAGCAATAGTTCAGTTTAACTTTGCAAATCGCAATCTAATGTTTATAATATTTGTTCATTTAATATTTTGACATAATTTAATTCAATATTTATCTAATTCATCTACTCACTAAGACTATTGAAAGACTTATTTTAGTAGAATGGAAAGTTAATCACATCACTCTCCTGTTCTCAAGTATATTGGTCATTCCTCACTGATACCAAATACACCAAAGTCCTTCGAATGTGGACAGGGTTCCCCAGGAGCCAAACAGAATTACTTTGAGTTTCTTGAAAGGAATACGCTGTTTCATGTTTTCATGCCTTTGCAGATAGTTCTCCCTCTTTCCAAAATGCTTTTTCCCTTCCTCATCTGTGGAAGGGAACACCTTCTAGAGAACACCTAACTACAGCTAAAATGACAAAAAAGGCAATACAAATACTGTAGTTCTCAATCTGTCTTTCCTATTGATTTGTGTCTTTCTTTTTGCATAATATCCAATAATATTCAATCAGCATGCTTTCTAAAAAGGATAATATTTATTAAATTTATATTTTTCTGACTTTCTAAAATAAAAAAGTCCACAAATCAGAAAATAATTTATTGACAGATCCTCAATGTGGGACTTGAACAACCAGGTCAATGGTGAGTTTGTGATCTTTCCGAGGAGAAATGGGACAGTTATTTAAGTTCTAGGAGACTATTCTGAGAGTTATGAATTGTTTTATTTAAATTCAAACTTTAGGGACATTGATTTTGCTATTTGAATTTGTCCATGACCACATAATTTAATGTCCTAGCATGGAGAAAAGCTTTTTCTCAAACTATAATTGGAGGGCCAGTCAATAAAATCAAAATTCTGGATTATCATTTCTTAGTAGTGCCCATGGGTCTAAAACTTTAAGGGATTTTTTTTACATGGAAAACAAAATAATAAAAGCAGAAAATAATCTCTCTACCTAGTGTTTGGAATAATAATAAACAACTATGTGTTCAGGACTCACAAAATAATATTTATCTAGTATATATCAGACATGTTTAACCAGAATAAATCAACCTAAAAGATTAAAATAGTGAGAACATTCTATATAACACAAGCTAAGATGACCTGAATGGTGTCTAGTCTTGCATATTATTAGGGTAGAGACAAGGGCTGGGAAAACAGCTATAGTCACTGTGGAGGGGTCCCTACTAGATGCCAGAAACCATACAGAGCATTACACATGGATCAGCAGCCCTACTAGGATGGCTATGCTATCTCCATTTCACATAGGAAGACACTGGGCATTAGAAAAGTTAAGGAACTTGACTCAAGCCACACAGCTTGTAAATTAGTTATTATGAAAACTAAATGTAGTTATGCATATAAAGTACTTTAAAAAATGACTAGCACATAGTATTCATTTAATAATATCATATACTATCATGATAAAATAAATTGACCTTTTTTAAGATGTTTATAATATACATATGTTGGTTAAATCAAGTTTTAAAACAACTTCAAAGAAGAAAAATTATGAAAGGGTAAACAAAGAACTCTTAACTGTGAGTTTATCAAAATTTGGCAAGGGAGAAGAATTAAATTAAATTTTGTATCTTTTTTGTTTTTGAGTCAGAGTCTCTGTCACCCAGCCTGGAGTGAAGTGGCACGATCATGGCTCACTGCAGCCTCAACCTCCTGGGCTCAGGCAATCCTTCCACCTCAGCCTCCCAAGTAGCTGGATCTGCAGGTGCAGGTCACCATGTCCAGCTATTTTTTAAAATGTTCATCTTTGTAGAGACAAGGTCATGCTATGTTGTTCAGGCTGGTCTCAAACTTCTGGCCTCAGGTGATCCTTCTGCCTTGTTCATCCAAAGTGCTGGAATTACAAGCATGAGCCACATCGTGGCCCAACTGTGTATCATTTTGACAGTTTGAAATTTTTAGCACATGCATGTAGCACATTATATTTTAAAAATCATTTTTGCTACTTGCTGTAGATTAAGATCCAAATATAAATTCAAGATCTAGCTCTAATAAAAAGGACTGACACCCAGAAAAGGACGACACCCTTGAATTATAATTCACCCTGGGGAGGATGTGACAGGGGAACAAACATTTTTAATTTTTGAAAAAATGAATTATCTGCTGGCTACTCCTCCAAGTCCCAGATCATACCCAGATATCAAGCAGGCAAGAATTCTGTCTTCCAAGTTCTCAGGCTCAAAAATCAATTTTCCAACAGATCTATTCAACTTAAAAATGGTTACACAGACCTGCTTTGTAAATGTTTATTAAATCTTAGTCCTATAGAGAGAGCTATCTGCTGGATTACTGTCTTATTTTCCTCCAAGTGTGAACTATTTCATAGTACTCAATAACCTTTTATTGAATGGGAGATTCTCAGTGAGCATTTTTTAACTAATGAGGTTAAACTCTGTATGATGGTTAATTTGATGTGTCAAGTTAACTTGGTTAAGGATAGCTTCCAAAATGTTACTCTGGGTGTATCTTTGAGAGTGTATCTGAATAGTATGTAAATCCGTAGACAGAGTAAAGAAAGTTACCCTAACCATTGTGGGTGGACATCATCTAATCTGTTGAGAGCTCAAATAAAACAAAAAGGTGGAGGAAGTGAAACTTGCTTCTGTTTGAGCTGTGATATCCATCTTCTCCATATCTGGAACATCAGTGCTCCTGTTTCTTGTGTCTTTACTCTTGGAATGTGACTTAGACCATCAACTTCCCTGGCTCTCAGGCCTTTGGACCCTGAATTGCACCACCAGCTTTCTTGGTTTCCCTTGCAGATATCAAATCATTGAACTTACAGTATGAGCCTATTCCTATTTCATATATACACAGGGTGACAAAAAATGCATACATATTTTAAGAAAGGAGAAACTGTATTAAAATGTTAATGCTCAATAAGATGAATACAAGTAATGTTTGACTTCTGTAATTATAAGAGGTGTTCAAAGTGGTTATCATCAGTGTCTAGACATTTCTGATTATGGCAAACATTTCTCAGCATCTTTTAAAATGTGTATACATTTTTTTGGCACCCTGGTGTATATTTCTCTGGAGAACCCTGAACAATATTATATTTCTGCTCTCAAATCAATTCTATGAAATGGAAGTTTAGGGAATTTACATGGCATAATCAAGATTCCACAGTAAGCAGAGTAGGCATAACTAAAACCTAATCTGCCAGATTTCCAAGGTCTGTACTGTCAACATTACACAGTATTGCTATAACAAACGAAAGCTATTCATCTTTTTGGCTTTACCATTTTAAAGTAATTAAATTCTGGTATATATGAAAATAGTGGTTCTAATAACCTACAAAAACATCTACTTAATTTTTCTTTTTTACTCCCCAAATGTGTGACCATTGTTTGTAGACATAGCCTAGGCCTCTGACTCATCAACCTATCCAATCTTAGTCTCCATAGCATCCCAGTGTAGACATAGACTCAGACTGCCTTGAGACAATTCTCCTCCCTAAATCATTCAGGGGCTTCTAGGGCTATATACTAGAAGCTTTGAGTTACATCGATGAAGAATACTTATCTTGAAATGAAACTAATACATATGTTTCCACCTCTCTCTGTGGTGTCCTTGAAATTCAGAACTATCAAACTTGACTTAGTCTGAAGCCTAGTGAGGTCCTTTTCTTTTTCTAACCCCACAAAGCAGCTTAAAGCCTGGCTCTATGCCCACACTGTATCATATTTCCTTTCAATTGGAGTTTCGCTTTATTTCTTCCCCTTTGCTGTGAGAATGATTCCCTCCCAGAGCTGTGGAGCTTGGGTGTAATATAAATTAAAGTTTAATATGTGTTATTACGATCACTATTATTATCATTACTGTTATTAATAATGTTCTTTTTGGCAGCATTTGGAAGCCATTCCAGCAGTGACATTTGGCTCGAGGGATAATGGATGCTTTTATGTACAGGCTTGTAGACTTGATGCCTGTTGTTTTCATTGCAGAGAGAGCAATTTTCTGACATCAGGAGGCCTGCAGGAGCTGGAAAACTGGGAGTCTTAGTTGTGTTTTCCAAAGTGAACCAGAATTCTTTGGGTGACCAAGATGGGAAGACCTTGCCATAGTCACTGATGAAGACAATGAAGCCCTGCAACTATTTCTTTATTCATGCTTTTAATCAAAGTTTGTTGTTTGCTAGTGACCCATTTATTTTATTTGTTTTCAAAATCAAATATATGATATATTTATATATTATATAATTATAAATGTGATCAAATATATAATTATAAATGCTGGCAATAATATGGCAAGTAAAATTAAAATTAGCTACTCTCTCTGTCATCATAGAGTTAAGAATCTTACAATAAAGAGTAGAGTACACCAGAGCCATGCACCATGAAAGACAGATACATAGGAGTGATGGAGTTGAGATCTGCAGGCAATTGAAAACCATGTTTTTGAGTAAATGATGATAGGACTGGAAGAGTTGGAATTAACCAAATGAAGCAAGAGAAGAGCATTTCAGAGACACAATAACACATGCAAGTGCCCAGTGTATGAAAAGGAGGAGAGGTTCTAGCCCTGATTCCATTAGAGGAGGCTGCACTGACAAAGGCATCAGATAAGAGCTGCCACCATGAATTGGCAGTAAGAAGATGCAAAACAAATCACATATGGATCTCACCTTGTTGATTCCACCTCATAGTATAGTGGGGAGATTAAGACATGACTGAAATGTGTTCAGTTCCACATGTGAGAAAGAGAGATTAGATATGGAGAAGGAAGAAATTCTTTACAATCAAATATATATTGGGAATGTTTTCTGAAGCATTTAGAGTGTGAACATAAAAGATGACAATCCACCTGCCAAGATCAATGTTGGGTCTAGGTGGTACTGGCCTGAGCAACACCACCAGGAGCCCAGTTTGAGCACTGAGACAGAACACCATGTGTTAGGAGGCTGCAGAGTATGAAGCCAGGAAGGGAACAGCATCTGGGGAGAAAATGACCCAAAAAGTGAAGTACATATCTCATGCAAGTTGGTGGATGGAATCCAGGACACCTGGGAAAGAGGAACTGATTCAACATGGAAGGAGGAAGATGATGCTTGGAACAACTCCCTGGTCAGCAGAAAGTAGCTCAAGCCCCTTTTGTCAGGTGTTGCAGACTCAGACAAGAAAAAGAATAGAGCCAAGAAAGAGTTAACCAGCCTGGATGAATTTTCCCCAGCTCAGGCTCAAAGCCACACTGCTTTTGGCAGGCAGACCTGAGACCGGCCTCAGCATCACCTGATTTCAGCCTAGTGTTACTTTATTGCTTTGTCTTATTTTTATTTATTTTCTTGTTTTTAATAAACACAACTTGCTTGGCCCAGAATAACTTGGCTTTTCCAACCCTGAGGGTATGAGCAAAGCAGCAGCTATAGAAGGAGAAGTCTCTGAGGTCCAATATGCAAATAGCCACATTTTTCATAAGCCTGAGGGTTCTCAGAATCATAACTCCCCATAGTTAAATATCCTCCAGAAAGTTGCAGAATGGGAAATTACTTTTTTTTTCTTTGTGTGTTTAACCTAATTTATAGAGAATGAATTCACTTAACCATTTTAAACATTTTCTGATTCAGATTCACTGCTAAATTCCTTTGGAAGGTAAACTCAAATTTGTTCTCTCCTATTTTCCTTGAAACTAAGAATCCTGAGAAGGCTGACATATATAATTGCAAAATCCAGTATAAATTAGTAAATCAAAACATGTTCAGCAGCCTTGTTCTAACCATGTTTCCTTCATGTCGTATGAACATGTTTTCAAAGCACTTTAATGTACAATATCTCATTTATTACCATCCTTCTACAGCCATAGAGAGGTTTCTAATCACAGTCTTCGGGTGATAGTTGAAATTCTGTGTGATTAAGGAAACTTTCCAAGCTACAGAGCACAGAGCAGGTCTTGGGTTTAAACTTAGGTCTATATGATCCCAAGCCCTATCCTCTTTCTGCTTCATCCTGAAGACTACCTCTTCAGTATCAGCACTGAGAACCTCACCTTCTCTTGGTAGTCATGGCCTTCTTAGAGTATGAGAACCAAATGGAGACAGGCACTCAGAAGTGTGACAGGTATATCAAGTCAGACTCAGTTGAGCCTTCTCTCACATAAACAGGGAAACAACTGTTTGCGCCAAAATTCCCTGGTGCCTCAGATGAGCTACAAAGCAATTAAATTCTAGAAACTCAGTTTGGTAATTATCACAATTTGGTTGCAGTCATCTAGTCATTCATTCAAACCAGTATTTATTTCCTGTCTTTCCTTAGACAAGCCCCTGCCCCAGATTAATTCTAACCAACAGGACCTCTAGAGGTAAGTGCATACATACAGTTTACTTCTGCATATGTTGTACATAAGGAGATAAATGTTTGGATCAAATAAGCATGCATTTGGTGCCGCACTAAATGTAAAGTCCAAGTTGATGCATTAGTAGTTTGCCCTCCTAGTATCTCTCTTGCTGGCAACAAGATAGTCCTAATACTTGCTTTCTTTGTTTTCATTCTTCTAGCTAGGGCTCCTCATTCATTTTAAGACTCATGAAAATACATTCCTTTTATTTTATATACTTCCAATGTGCATAAGTATTTTAAAAACTCTAATCCTGAATGTCACTCTGTGTAACTGCAAAATCCAATATAAATTAGCATATTATGAGATATGAATATTTGTCCCATGGAAAAGCAGATGAATGTAGATAACAGAGCAATGTCCATTTCCGACTCTATTACTGACTAAGTGCTCTGACAGACCCTCCCACATAAATCATTCTGAAGAGGATATACCTCTTAAAGGATTATTATCCTTCTCACAAAGTTTAAGGAAAATTTTCAATTACTTTTCCATCCCCAGTTTGGAAGAAGAAGAAGAAGGAGAAGGAGAAGGAGAGGAAGAGGAAGAGGAAGAAGAAGAGGAAGAAGAAGAAGAAGAAGAAGAAGAAGAAGAAGAAGAAGAAGAAGAAGAAGAAGAAGAAGAAGAAGACGAGGAAGAAGAAGAGGAGGAGGAGGAGGAGGAGGAAGAGGAGGAAGAATAACAACAACCAGGGCTAAAGTGGCATGTAGCCAACATTATGATGGATGCTGAGTGGTTCCCTAGCAACAGATATTGATAACTGCAAGCTAATTTACATGGGAGCGATGGGATATGGTTGAGATGGGAGAGGAAAGCCTTGGGTGCCAGAACTGAGTCAAGACTTTTGAGGGGTGTTGGAGTGGTCTCTGGCTAGTCACAACCTCTGGCAGCCAGAAGAAGCACCTCCACTTTGGAGGAAAATTTCCCTTCTGTTGACCTTGCAGATTTTGACAAATCAAGATCAAACAGTGATCTCAAAAGATCAACAAATACCCAGGATACCAAACCATCATGAATGTGAGACAGTAGCAGTTATAATAACACATTTAATAGACCAATGATTGCAGTTTTTGGAATTGTAAGACAAAAGTATTAAATCAATATGTTTGAAATGTTCAGCAAAATAAAAGACATTATCACAAAATGAACAAAAACAAGACATTAACAAGAATTAAGGAGCATTGACAAGAATTAAGGAGTAGACACACTCATAAAACACACTCAAACTTCTAGAAATGAAATAAAATTATGGAAAATAAAAACTCAACAAATGGTGACTTCACCATGGCCATGTGAAAGAAATTGTTATCAGAAGTTCTACCCACTTAACCATAAACAACTATAAAATGCATGTAAAAATAATAAATGAAGCAACTGTTTTTAAGAACTGGAAAAGAAGCAGAGCAAGACTATGGTCCCAACACCTTATCAGAGGCTTTTGTAATCCTCACACTTCCTAGGTACATGTTCTTCGTTATGGAGTGCAGCTGAGGAGCCCAAGCAGAATGCTGAAGTTGAGCTGAGCTGAGAGGGCATAGAATAGTGTCTGTGGGTGCTAGAATTTGAGAGAAATCTACCAAAGAGAAGGAAATTGGACACAGTGGGTCCCCAGAAGCTTTTGTGGGTGCATTGCAGGTCTTAGCAGAAAACTGAGCTGGTCCTGCACAGAAAGAGACTCAAAATGCCTATCCAGCAGTGACTGGTACTAGGCTGAAAGCAGAAACATTCTGGAGGTCACAGTGCCAGAAGACTCTAGAGTTCCAAGCCAGCAGAGGGGAGAGACTTAACTGAGCATACTGGGCATTCAATTGAGACTCTAGAAATCCCTTACTTTAGAAGTAAAGATCATTTTCTAAAGGGTCATACCCTAGTAATAAAAAAAAAAGTCCTCATAAGAAATATAAACCCTAACATGATAGGATGCAGAGAATACAGCCAATAATGTGCCTATCTTTTATTTAAAGGAAGACCACATAATCCAAACTTCTTATAATATATCACCCACAATAGACAACATATAACAAATATTTTGGAAAAATGTAACAAATAATTTAAGAAAAAAAATTTAATAGGAGCAAACATGAGACAAAATAGAAGGAAAAAAAGCAATAAATAACTTTAAAAGATCCATAAAATAAGTAAAAAGATTTAAAAGAAAACATGGATATAATGATTGAATAGACACAGAATCTCAACAGTAAAATGAAAACTACAAAAATTTTTTTAAAAAGTGAAAACCTTCAAAGGTAAAAGTAAAATATCAGAAATAGAAACTTGACTGAGTAGGCTAACAGCCTATTGGAGAAAACAGATAACAGAATCTGTGAATTTTTTAAAAAATCAATAAAATGGTTTAATCTGATAAACAAAAAGAAAAATATATTTTTAAATGACCAGAGCCATGGTGTATTTAGGATGATTTCAAACAGCCTATCATAAATGAAATTAGACTCGTTTTAACCATTTTTAGCAGATTCCTTAGTATTTTCCATAAACAAGATCATATAATCTGTGAATAGAGATAGTTTTACTTTTTCCTTTCCAGTCTAGATGACTTTTCTTTTATTGCCCAATTGCCCTGGCTAGAGCCTCACAAGTGGAAAAAGTAGACATCCATGTCTTGTTCTTGATATTACGGGAAAAGCATCCTGTTTTTCACCATATGGTGTTAGTTGTAAAATTTTTTTAGATGTCTCTTCTATCATATTGTGGCAGTTTCCCTCTTGTTCTACTGTGTTGAGTGTTTTGGCAAGGCCTTTGTTGTTTGTTGTGGTTTTGGCTTCTTTTGAACAATTCTTGCTCTTTATTCTCTTAGTTTATTTATTTATTTGCTCATTCATTTATTTATTTATGTAATCTTTACGTTCCCTTCATTTTTTCTTTGTGCTGACAAGGGAAAACTATAAGCTGAAAAGCTGGTAATTCCTTGGTAGATAGAGAGGGAAAAAATATCCTCCTTATATTTTATAGTTTCTCCTCTAAAGTAAGCTGGCACTGAAAATTGGATCTTGGTGAGCCTCGATATTCAAATAAGAGCAGCCAAGGAAAGATTATTGCAAACCTCTAGGATAAATGCAAAACTGGTCTGTAATAAAGGGCAGACAGCCCACAGTAGGCAAGTAGGATATGTCATCAAGACAAGCAGTCAGCACAATATCATAGACCGAAGATTAAGCCAAATAATTTAGGAACAAGACAAGCCAGAACAAAAGACTTAAGCCAGGGAACAAAAGAAAAGACAAGAGCTAGGTAGGAGAGTCCTGAGCTATTACCAGGAACCCATCTTGAGTGATCAGAGCTCCCCAGCTGGAGAGCACCCAAGTGGCTTGTAGCAAGTATGGCTGCTTCAAAGCACAGAGACCACAATGTAAAATGGAGGAGAAAAAATGTGACCATTCTGCAAAAATAAGTGAGATGTGAAAATCAAGTGTAGCATTCCCAGGATCTGAGGAAGTGAAACCTGAAGAAAGCTAAGAAAGTGGTGGAAGTTGAATTCACTCCTTAAATTGTTGAGAGCAGCTATTTAGAGTTTATTTTAAGAACTGTTGAGGGTAGTTTTACTTTATTAATGAGCTTCATAAGGCATTCTACAAAAAATATGAATTCAGTAGACTTACTAAAAATTTACTTTAGTCCATAAGTCTACTAAAATTGTAGTTATTTACATCATAATAGAAAAAAATAAATGGCAATGAAAACAGCAAGCGAACATGAAAACATGTGAGTTGTTCTTCAGGATGATTAATTGAAATGCATTCTGCTTTGAAATTGGTTAGCCTTTCACATAGAATTTGATGAAGGCCAGATGACAGCCTGATCTAGAAAGAATAGAATATAGGCTATAATACTGAAGTTACAGCACCAGGAGAAGAGATGAGGACTCTGAAGGAAAAATGCAGAAGACAAAAATCATCCAGCATTAGGAAGTTAGAGTCTAGGTACAAAACAATCTCAGAGATCAAAGTCTAAAGGGTAAGATTTCCTGTTATGAATATAAAGCTTCCATCTTGATTTCAAATATTCAATAGCAAAAGCCATTCAGACTAGGGAGAACTGGCATCTGAAATGCATTTGTGTGTTTTTGCCTGTAACAGTACTGTTTCTGATCTGGAGAGTACCTAGGATGATGTTCTGGTTCTCCCCACTGGATATCTAACCACACTTCCTCCACTCATTTACTGATCCATTTGTCAGATATTCACTGAACACCTCCTATGTGCCAGGCACTGTTTTAGGCATTGAGACTACAACTGTGAACAAAACAGTTAAAAATTCCTACTTCATGGGACTTACAGTCTAGCAAGAGAAATGAGAGAGTAAGCAAATAAATAATTGTAATATATAACATGTCAGGTGATGATACATATTACAGAGGATATAAATCAGAAAAGGGAGATAGAGAATGGGGACTGGCAAGTTAAATAGGGTGGGCAAGGGTGACCTTCCCGAGAATGTGATATATGAACAAAGAGCTGAAGGATGTGAGGGAGCAAGCAACCGACAGCAACGTGTAGGAGAAAGTGTTCCAGGTTCACCAGGTTGGTCTTGTTCTCCTGAATAACATCTTGTTCAACTGGATAGCTTCCATCAGACTTGACAAGCAAAATCATACCTTTTTGGTTTTTTGGTTTTTTTTTTTTTTTGGTCTGGATAAGTAGTATGGTAGAGATAAAACCTTCAAGATTTTCAGTAAAGGTTGGTTCTATCTTCATAATTGACAATGTGATCCTCTCAATACATAAATGAAGGTAGTAATATTTAGTATTCGAGCGCAAGGTACAAAACCACTCTGTGCCTTCTTCCATTTTTCATGATCTTCTAATATGGCCTCCTTTCTTGCAAATTCAACTTTTCAGTTATGCAAATACCAAGGGTACACTGATTTTTATCAGAATTATTTCCTATTCCTAAAATAATCAAAGTTTTGTGGGGTTTTTTGGTGGGGATAAGAATGGATATACTTTAAAAAGTGCATAGTATGAGGGGATGAAAGGTCACTGGGAGGCCTCCCACTTAGGAATTCAAGGGAAAAAAATAACATCTATTACAAGAGAAAACGGTTGTGCTTCTGAGTGGCCTTAGGCTTTGCTTTTCTTCTGGGTGACCATTAGCTTCAGATTTACTGTGGAGAGGAGATGTACTGGCCCCAAATCAGCGAAGATAAGAGGCTTTCTGGCGAGAAGTAGACAAGAAAGACAGGAAGCAACAAAGAGGGCCAGAGAAAGATTAGGAGAAAATGCTGTCCTAGCAGCAGTAAATAAATCATTTGCTAAAAAGGATATTTGGCTGTATTGCCTCCCAGTATATATTCCCACTGGGCATTTTTTATCAGAAAGTGCAAAGCATCAAAAAAAACATTTCAGAGATGGGGACTGTGTTCCCTGAAGAACCTAGAGGGGGTTGCCAAAAAGGGGGCTCCCAGTCATACCTTGTGATTTACTAGCGGTATGTCTTCAGGCTAGAAAGAAACCCTGGGAATCTTCATTTTATCATCTATAGTACAGAAATCACAACTAAGGCTGGTCCTCTTTCATTCTTTCTTCTGATAATATGCCAAATATAGTAAGTTCTTTTTCAGCAGAGTTCACAATATTTTCATAAAACACCTACCAATTATTATCAAGGCTACTTTGGAGATTTAAAAAGGCAGCTGAAATCTTGAAACTGAGTTTCCAAGATTTATGCTTGAGTCCTGCCCCTGACTCTATTAGACTGAGTCAGTTTGTTTAGACTTCTTCTGAATCTGTCTTGTTATCCATAAACCAGGGGAATGTCCATTTAAAAAGATTGTGATGTGATGTAAAAAAAACTATCAAGCCTTTATCAAAACATCACACGTAAGGGGTGGGGGAAGCACTTTACAAAAGGCCTTGGTAGTCGGGCTCGGTGGCTCAGCCTGTAATCCCGTGACTTTGGGAGGCTGAGGTGAGTGGATTGCCTGAGCCCGTGGGTTCGAGACCCGCCTGGGCAGCGAGACCTCATCTCTACAATAAATCAAAAATCAGCCGGGTGTGGTAGCGCATGCCTGTAATTCCGGCTACTCGGAAGGCTGAGGCAGAAGGATCGCCGGAGCCCAGCAGGTCGAGGCTGCGGTGGCCGGGGAGCGGCCACTGCACTCCCGTCTGGGTGACAGAGTGAGACTCCAACTCAAAAAAAAAAAAAAAAATGGCCTTGTTAACACTTGCAATACCTTTGTGCTGTAGGTATGGATAAGATGGTGCCCATTTTATAGATGAGGATCAGGTTAAACGTGACTACTAATTATGGAAAATGAATGAAAACTGCAAATGAACCAAGTTGATCACATGGATTATGTCAATCGGTCAGTAAGCCACATGCTTCATTTGGTCAACATGAAACCGAAGTGGTTATGCAAGTGAAATTCTCTGTACTTTCAAATTCAGTTAGTTCCATGGTCCTACTACCCATCCACTCTTTATCCAAAATACAAAAGATGAAACTAAGGCTTAAGCCCATCACACCTGAGCAACATCTAGCTCTCGGCTTTATCCTCAAGTTAGTTCACACCTGTTCTATATAATACTTTCAGTGAATATTGCTTGAATAAATGATACATTTTGAACATTGATTTAATATCACCCACAGGCTAGTTCTAGCTAGCAGTCTTCTGAATATCAGTTCTAGGATCTTGGACTAGACACTAGAGGAACAGACAAAACACTCAGACTGGTTTGGTTTTCAAAAGGTGCTGAAAAATGTTGGCATCTAGGTATTCAGACAAAGCACAAATAAATCCTTGGCCTTGTTTATACTCTGATTCTATGACTCCATTGCTTTTCATTTTGTCATTCATATCTCAGAAAGCACTGTTGCTTACAAAGCAGAGGGCACAGAGAGCTTAAATAAAAATTCTACTTGCTGCAACTTGCCATTGTTTTACCTCTGAAACCTGTTTTTTATCACTTTTCTTCTCTCCCCCACCTCACACATCCCTTCTCTCATATGTGCCTATGTTCCTACCTTCACTTTGACTCTCACTTTTATCTATAAAATGGGAATAAAGATTTTGCCTATTGAGGATATTATGATTTTATAAAGATTAAAGTAAATAATTTGTGCGTTGATCTTACCACAATGATTGGCACATAGTAAGGGTTCAATAAAAGGTCTGTCATTACTTTGATCACATTCAACTCTTATAACAACCTTAGCAGATAACAAGTGACTAACTCAGGGACAATAATTAAACCTAGATCAGGATGTAAGTCTTCTGATTCTACAGACCATGTTGATCCACCTGCCCAAGCTAGAAGGGAAGACAGAGGAGTCTCTGGAATTGCATCTGCCCACTGAAGCAGATAGAAAAAGGAACTGGAAGGAACCGACTCAACCATGTAAAATGCAGTCCAGCATGATGGGCAAGGCACCGTACAATCATCATGAACATATTCATAATGAAAACGAGCAACTAGCCACCAAGCGCCAAAGTGAGCAATAGTTCTAATTTGTAGGAGGCATCTATACTGTGTTATACTCAAATCCAGACAAATAAGCATGCCAGGGAAAGAAGGCCTCAGTGTTGAATTTTCATAAATACACCTCTGTACAAAGTGATGTCAAAAACAAGTCTAGACCACATTCACTGACAAGAAACAGGCCCAGTAACTTGGGAGAAAAGATCAAGGCTAAAGCTCCATTATAAAGACAAAGCTTCTTCAAGAATGAGGATCAGGGGGAAGTGACCAGGTTGGCTTAATAATAAAAGATACATGTCATTGATTGCTTGCTATTTTCCAGATGTGTTATATTGCTATCTAATTTATCTGACAGCATCTCTTTATCTCTTTATAGAAGGTATGATTATCTCTATTTAGTATCCAAAATTACTTCGGCTTAGAGAAGTCAATTTCTCCTAACTTTTCAGGAAGTAAAAAGAAAGCTGAAAATTCAGAGTCAAAGCCAAAGTGAGTGCTTTTTTCCACTATATCGGTGACTTTGTAAATTATATTCAGGGTATTCAGAGTCTCATTTCTTAGTCTAGTGAGTTCTAAGAGCAGATCTATGCCCTCTGATGGGGAGTTAGATGGTTCCAGCTACAGGGAAGAGCTGAAGTCAAGAGCCCTTCTGGATCTGGAATTTCCTGAGATGAATGGCCATCTTTTTTTTCCATTTTGATCCCCACATAGTCCTCTTCTCTTGAACAAAGAAGGTTAATTGTGTAACAATGTTAATTACTTTTCTTAACCACCCCCCGCCCCCACATAGCATGATTTTTGTCCTTCAGTTCATCTCCACTCTCACTTCGATTTTCTGCCCTGCCCTTCTGCGGAAGGCAAGTCCTGCTTCCCCCAAGCGCTTTTCTCTGAAGACATGCCACCGGACTGTGTTTCATCAAACAAAATCATCCAAGCAGAATAACAGAGTGATACACTATCAGGGAAATGTTCCCGTGGTGATTGTGTCAGGACAATTCATCACCAAGAGGGAGGCACAATGGTAAGATAACCTACCTCATAAGCATGACCTGCACTGCAATCTCCCTGAGTGCTACTAATACCTACTCTTCCTGTTGGATAAAGCCTCCTCTGTTTACCAAGTGGATTTTCTCAGATATAGTTAATCACATGCAGAAAAATAGCTGGATATTTACTGAATATGTTGGCTATGTGGTCTAATGAATATAATACAAATGGACTTCTATACTAAAGCAGAATATTATGAACCAAATCTTCATTTAATATCTGTTGAATGTAAGAGAGACAAAACAGCAAGACAAATTAATTTCATGTAAGCCTCATAGTAATCCTATGAACTCAATATCAGTGTCCCCTTTTTACAGACAAAATCACTGAGACACAGAGAAGTTTGTGAAATTTGGTCAAAGTCCCAAATATTTTAAGTGACAGAAAAGGATCTTAAAACAAATCTGACGCTTGTCAATTGCTTTTCACATTACCATGTTTTATCCCAAGAGAAAAAGTCATGAAGTTAGAAAGTCATTCAATCAAATCAGGGGGTTGGGGGGCAGAGTTCCTTGGAGCCTGTCTAGTCCAGCTTCCACCAACATAGTTTTTACTTCATGTCTGAAGAAACTGATACAGAGAGGAGACGTGATCTGCATAAGGCCTTGGTTCAAACAAACATGGGAACTGAATTTACACATGTAGTACATGTGGTGTGCTGCCCAGATCTCACTTTTAGGACCAAAGCACCCATTTGGTATGGAGGGTGAAATTCTGGCCTTTAGTAGCTGAATCCCATTCCAGGAATTAGCTTTGACTGAAGAAAGCCATCTTGTACAAAACCAAATGCCCCTCTCAGGAGTAGCCAGCATCTAATGACTGTTCACAAAGTCCTGGCCCTCTTTCTTCAAATCCCAGCTCCTAAACCCCCACAGAACTCAATGAACCCTGGTTGCAATAGCATCACAGTTCGACCTCTCTCCTGTCTATACTTCTTTACAGGTATTATTCTTGAAGGCACTTTTCAATAAACTTTCTGTGTCCAAATCTCTGCCTCAGTCTTTTACCAGTCAATCTGATCTCAGATAGTTGGCGCCTGGCATGTACTAGCATGCAGATGCTAAAATGGGATTTGAGAGTAGACTATTTGCTGACTGGCTGGCAGTGACAATCCCGTTACTATTGGAGGCAGAGTACCAATAACAGTTTGCATCAGTAACAACAGTGCAATTGTTAAAGTTTCTCCAGTGGACCTGGGGTGGGATGACTGTGGAAGGGAGTTCACTGACTGGTGCAATTGCTCAGGTGTTTTAAGTTTCCAGAGACAGTAGCAATGCTGAGGATTTGGGTCCTGAAGGCTGTTGCTGAGGACTGGTTACTGAGGCATTGGCATAAGACTGTGAAAGACTGAGGGCAACTAATCACCAGTTTAAAAAAGTGGGGAAGCCGGGCTCGAGGCTGAGGTGAGTGGATTGCCTGAGCGCCCGGGTTCGAGACCCGCCTGGGCAACTTGGCGAGACCTCATCTCTACAATAAATCAAAAAATTAGCTGGGCGTGGTAGCACACGCCTGTAATGACAGCTACTTGGAAGGGGGAGGCAGAAGGATCGCCGGAGCCCCAGCAGGTCGAGGCTGCAGTGGCCAGGGGCGGCCACTGCACTCCAGTCTGGGCGACAGAGTGAGACTCCGACTCAAAAAAAAAAAAAAGAAAGAAAAAGGCTGAGGCCTAAGGATCCCCTGAGCCCAGAAGAAGGAGGCTGCAGTGGCCATGAGCATGCCACTGCACTCCACCCTGGGCAACAGAGTGAGACTCTGACCCCCCCAAAAAAAAGAAAGAATAAAATTAAAAAGTGGGGAAGCTAGAAAACCATGTTAGCAGTATGTAAAGAGTGAAAACCTCCTTCAGATAGAGGACTTAACAAAAGCACAAGAGCTCCAGAGAAGGCTGAATTCTCAAACCCGGAAAGTCTGTTATGCAATGTCCTAATTGGGAAGAGGGTGAGACTCTGAGACTTGGGACTGTAATCTCAGTTGATGATCTTGAATGTCTTGAACGCCTAGATTCTATTAAACTGTTTGGACCTACAGAAGTGGCCCAATTCATCCCGTTAAAAGCTAGAATTCTCTTCTTTATTGAACAAGATGCAGAGAACTCTGACTTTCAGAAGTATGAGCTCACCCAAGATCTATTTCCACCTCTCCTCTTGGTCAATAGACCAATAACAAGTCAAGTGATGACACAGCCTGGCTGGAGAAATGCTGGAACATGAAAGGAGGAAAGGCATTATATGTTGAAGGAACAGCAAGACTAGCCAACATATGGTAGTGTGCATATGAAATGAATCCTGAAGATGCTGGATCTAGGTGGGACAGGCCAGATCATAAAGTAGGGAAGAGAAAGAAGTTCATACATACGATAACTATTGTAATACAGAATACCAATGGTCTGGCAAGGAAATAACATTTGCATGGCTAAGATAGCTCTTAGAGATGCAGAGATAAGTGGTTGATACTAAAATAGAGATGCCAGAACTCCTATGGCAGGTCATGAAGAGAAAAATCAAAAGGCTTAGTGGAGAGTGAAGCGAGCCTGCTAGAATTTAGATACCACATAAGGACAAAATAAATCTACTGGCTGGCTCTTTGTTCAATGTTTCATTTACCAAAATAATAAGGAATGCACTGAGAGGGGCACCAGTTCCCTGGGAAGCTCGATGGTGACTGCCCTCTGTATCCCAGGGCTGGTGATAGAAGACATCATTACAAAATAGACGGCAATGAATATGTGAGGCTCTGATATGATGCCACAGCACTCCAGCCTGGGCAACAGAGTGAGACTCTGACCTCCCCCCCCAAAAAAAAGTGTCTCCAGATGGAGACACGTGATCAATTGAATCAAGGTGGGCACAACTATTGCAAAAAGAGGCAATATCAGAATGGCAGCCAGCCGACTCCCACCTGTAGAGAGTTATGGAGATGGATAAAGAATAAGATAATCCTACAATTATATGGAACTAAATTCTGCCAACAATATGAATGGTATGGAAACAGATTCCTCTCTAGAATTTACATGTAAGAAATCCTGGCATACATCTCAGCTCCAGGCTTGTGAGAGTCTCAGCAGAGAACCCAGCTGAGTTTCATCAAGACTTCTGACCTACAGAACTATACGATAATAAATGGTTGTTGATTTAAGCCACCAGATGTATGATAATTTGGTATGCAACAAAATAAAACAAAATTAACCGTTGTATGTTTCAGCATCCCCAATTTGTAGAATACGTGAGTACAGAAACCAAAAAGTAGAAGTGACACAACCTCCCTTACCATCATTCTCAATAATATACTATGCTTTCTGTCCCTAAAACATTAGGCTGTTATTCTAGAGGGTCTAGTTTCTATAGGAGAAATGCTTGCAGCAAGAATATGAGCTTTCCAATCAATTTTAAGCTGTGGCTCCAGCCCAATAACTTTTGGTTCTCTGTGCCAAAAGGTCAACAGGCACAAATAAAGTCACTGTCCTGACAGGAGTAATTGACACTGATTGTAATTGGCAGAAGACATCGGGCTTATCTTACATATGGAGGCAGGGAAAAATATGTTTGGCACCAAACTGATCCACTAGAGTGCTTCTTGGTACTTCCTCTTCCCAATTTGACAGTATAGCAACCATATCCCCCCTACCCCCACCAAAAGCATGGCAACCAAGGGCTTTAGGGATGGGGACTGGGTCATACCATACCTTAGACCAGCAAATATGCTAATTGAGGGTGAGGAGATCTAGAGTCAGCAGTAGGGATGGGAGGCTATGAGTATCAGTTGTAGTCTCAAGACCAGCTGCGGTGGGGATTAGGCGACCACAGTTTCTTTTATTAACCTTTCTCTTAGAACTTTCTCAAGGCAAAGAGACCAGGAATTTGAGGAACCTGTTCCCAGAAGAGGTAAACATAATATACAAAGAAAAAGGATCGGAGTGCTGCAAAAGATGGGCTGTAGTGGATGCCATGGTGCACTTTTTTCAATCTTACTGCCCCCACACACCTCCAGTTAGGACCAAAACATTCATTCTCTCAACTGCAAGAGGTAGTACCTATAGGACTCCCACAGCTGAATGTCTGCTCAAGAATTGTCCTCAACCAAAAGGTGCTGCCTCATCTTCAAGATGGTTGCTCACATCCCAAAACTGGTCCCTTTAATTCTGGACATCTCTAAGGGAAATTCTATCTCCAGAACTCCCTGTCGGATTGGTCCTTACAACTGCATGACAGTTCAACTTCTCTGCCCAATTCCACTTTGCTCACTACTCTAGAGAAACTGTTCTTGAGCATTTCCCAACAAATAACACATATAGAGCTCACAATGTATTTAAATGAAAGAAGTCAGATTTGGATATACATAGGCCTAGGTTCAAACTACCTCCAAGCTGTAACTTTGGTGAAATTAATGATTTTGTCCCTCCGTGAAAATGAACGGGCATGAGGCATTCCAATGAATGTGTAATCATACTGCCAGTTATTATTCCTGTATTTTGTCATTGTTGTCAAGGACTGTGAAAGGCTCTTATGAAGTGTTTACTGATCCTATGAAACTTCTTACAGTATTCACAAAGAAGATAAAAGTCTGATATGAGCCCGAGGTTTCACCTTTTCATTTCAAGCAAGTAGAGAAGGGAGAATGGAGGCAAGAACAGGAAACATCATGCTTTGACCTTTGTTGTTTTGATTTTGCATAAAGTGGAATTTGTATCTTCCTGCTACTGCTGACATATTCTTACCAACTTAGTTTTTCTCAAGTTAGTCCATGTTATCTTTTTAATAATATCTTTGTCATTTGTTTGAAGCAGCATAAATCAGCCACCAAGAATTCATCTTTGGATACCAGTTACCCCATCCTTTGGAAAGTGAAGCAGTGAGGTTCCAAGGCCCCGAGAAAATGCCCCCCAAACATTGGAAAACTCCTTGGGCACCTGCTACCTGAGTATTCCAGGCTGCCTGCTTTTTACTCCCTCATCTCTTCCCCCACCTACTGTAGCATATTTTGGGAGACGGAACAAGTTGTTTCAACATTGCAATAATTAAAGAGCAATCACTGAGAAAAAGCAAACAAATTAAATCCAAATGCATGTGGGATGTGGCACATTAGGAGTCTGTTTCTAGTTGGCAGACAAGTATTTATTTTCAAAGTTACAAGAATGTGTTTTCCATCTTGGTTCTCTCACCACTTAAAGGTCTGATAGTTTTGCAGCAACGACTGCATTGACCCTCTTGAAGGAAATCCTGTGGGACTGATGCTGGTTGCAAACTTTAAATGAACTCACCAACTTAATCGTGCCATACAACCATGAGATAACTACCAGTGCAAAAACTTTAATGTGCTCTCAAGAGGTCAGACTCAGCACAGATAAGCAAGAGAGGTCATATGCCCATTAGAAAGGACACTCACTAAAGAGAAATTCAGGAAAGCTGAAGACAGCGGGGGGAGCACAGAAACCCAGTATTCAGAATCAGGCAGACTCTGGGCTTGAAACCTGACTTTACTCCCTGCAAAACATTTTTCTTATTCTTTTCTTTTTCTTTCTTTCTTTTTTTGCACTAAATATTTGCTGCATCTAACACTCATGATACTTGAGTTATGAGAAGGTGACAGAAAAGATTCTAAACCATATTATGTAAACTTTGTGAGTTGCATAAAATGACAGGAGAAACCTGTCAAATAACTAATAATTATCTGTTAATAATATTTTTTTCTGTTTATATGGGTTTCTACTCACTAAATATATGTCCAACCATCTTTAAAACACGAAAATGAAAAGAAAGAAAAAAGTGGATAGAAGAGAAATAGAGAGATTGTAGGTAATTCTCAAATTTACGGTATTTGAATCTTCAGGACCTGAATGGATTTGAGAAGAAGAAAGAATGTCCAGCTAATGTTAGTTGAAATTCTAATAGACCATATTTGTTTAAGTTCTTCCTTTAATTAAAATGAAAATTAATGCTCCAGTGTCAAGAAAACATTACATACAGTTACAAGTAACTAGGGACCAATTGTCAAATTAGGATTCACACCTGTTAAAAACTACCACCAGGCCAGGTAGGTGTGACATGGTGGCTTACTCTTTTAATTCCACCATATTGCAAGGCTGAGGTGGGAGGGTTGCTTGAGCCCAGGAGTTCAAGACTAGCCTAGGCAACAGAGTGAGACTTCAAGACTATAGCCCCACCTACTCAGGAAGCTGAAGTGGGAGGATCAGCTGAGCCCAGGAGGTCCAGGCTGTGTGAGCTGTGATTGCGCCACTGTACTTCAACCTGGGCACACAGTGAGATGCCCTACAAAAAAAAAAAAGCAAAACAGCCTATGTGCAGGAAGTAGAATCCCAGAGCTGTAAGAAACCAGAACGTGCAGGACAACCCCCTTCCTTTACACTTACTTGAGTAAGAAATAAATTTCTCAAGGTAATGTCAATGCTCATGCTCTCTCTTCCCCCTTTCTCCTCTTCCATAGCATAAACAAACAGCAATTATAATAATAATAGAGGCGACCATGGCTAAGGAGATTAAATATAATTGCTACAACTATGTAAACAGTGAAAAGAAGCCTATGTTATGTTAATAAATCAATGAAGAAAAACTGCCTACTCATTTTCAGCAGCGTGCCTATAACATGTAATTGTGTTCAGTGGTTTATATTTCATTTCGACCATCATACTCTGTTCTCTCAGAAACTGAAGAAATCAGCTAAATCAAAGCTATATCTTCAGTGGTTAATACAGACGCTAAGAGAGAGTAAATCTTAAAAGTAATTTAAAATATTTATAATATTGTCAAAGTGCATATTTTATTATAATAGTAAATATTGACAACTATCATTAATAATAATGATAAACAGCTCTATGCTAAGTCTTAGGCTAAGAGATTTTATGTCATTTGAACCTTGTAACAAACTCAAATGACGTAGGTAAAAAAAAAATTATCATTTCTGCTCTACAAATACAAATAACAGAACAAAGAGTGATCAAGTAATTGACACACACTCTCACAACTCATAAACAATGGAGTAGCTATTTAGATCTATGCAGGCTGACACCTTGTTGAAAACATAAGGCTGAAGGTTATTAGGTAGGGTCTGATTGTGGGATGTTGCTTATGGCTGAGCTGCTGGTTGTACCTAGATTTGCACCTGCTCATTCTTCTTGTTGCATTAAAAAAAAAAAATCCTCTGATTTTAGCTAGGCTCATACTCACCCAGAAAAAAATTATCGCATCCCTTTTCCCTTGCAGCCAGGTATAGCCATGTGTTCAGTTTCTGGACAGAAAATCAAGAAGATGATGTGCCAGCCTTTAAAACGGACAGCTGACCTGTGCCCTTCTGCTGTGTTTCACACTCCACTTGGAATTGCAAGCCACAGAGTAAGAATCTAAATGAATCTCAGTGTAATCAGCTATATGCAGCTCTTTTCAAGCCCTATAGCCCACCACCAGGAATTACTTACACTGAGACCGTCCATGTTCATATTTGCCAAGTCCCAACCTGAGCCTCCTTGGCCGTTGGAAACCGTTATCTATACCCTTCTTCCAGAAATTTTTTCCTCTTCTACACTCTGGGAAGGTGCTCTTTCACTTGTTCTTTCTCCAGTTCCTCAACTGCTCTTCTTGGTCCTTGTTCAATAACCCCGATATATCACATTACGTCATATTTGCAAAGTACTTTAGCATTAACAACAGCAACAACACCTGCAAATAGTTGGTATTTGCCAGGAATCCATCTAGGCTTTCTTTCATACTCTTCTTGGGTTTCCTAGCCATTCCACAAAAGTAACTGACTTTGCTACCATCTAAACACATGCAGCTTTTGCATCCCCTCCCTTCAATGTCCACTTCCCTACTCAGTTACAAACCTCTGAATATACTATATGCACATCTCACTTTAGCCGGCCAGAATCAGCTATGAGCCATCCACCTGGCCTGTCTCTCCTCTGTTATCCTTCTATCTCAAAGCAACCTTTTTTGAAATGTCCTGACCTTTACCCCGAAAATAGGGCAAGGTAGGAAGCAGGAAGGCCAGCTGAGACGCTTCTGCTGCAGAGGCCTGCATATAAGATAATGACCATAAAAGTGGAAGGAATGGTATGACATGCCAACTTCCCAAATACAAAATTAGTCCTAGAATCCCAAGTGGTAAGTGGGTTGCACTTGTGATAAGAGCAATAGGATGGCCGGTCAGGCTCAGTACCAGATCCTTCAAGTCACTCAAGTTGTATAGTTCCATAGTCTGAGAGGGCTCCCTAATTATTTGCCTTAACACCTTTAAGTAGGTTGACTCTTGCCAACTGTAGATAATCCCAATCACTGATCTCAGCAAACAATAGGATTGCTTACATTTGCAAAGTACTTTAGCATTAACAACACCTGCAGCTATGTCTTTTGTTTATCCCTTGTCTTAAATCCTGAATTTGTTTCATGTTCATCAATAGTATCTTTTGATGGTGTGAATTTTTTTAGTCATTAAACACAAGGAATGAACTCATGCGAATTGGGATTTCACTTTGTTTGCATGAGGAAAAATATATTTTAGTCTAGTTCCACACCCTCTTTCCTGAATTACTTTCATAGGTGTCCCATTCTTCAGATGGATGAATGTTGTTAACAACAAAAAACAAATAGCGCTAGCAGAAATATTATCTAATTAACTTACATGACATTAGACCTTAGGAAAAGATCTTTACTTGCCAGAAAGTGATTGTCCTATTGTCATTTCACCGTGGACTGTCTTGCAACCTACAGCCCATCAAGTAGCTCTCCTGTACCACAAAATGAGGTTGTTTCCATTGTTTGTGTGTCAAGAAGGTGGCTGAAGCAAGATGAGCCAAAATCCTCATGAAGGGGCAACGCAGTACTGGAGGACAGAGCGTTTTACTCCTTCTGGGACCATCAGTTCTAAATGCATGAGAAGGTGAAGTCAACAGAGGGGTGAGGAAGTGTCCTGGTGATCTCATTTGCCTCCCTGGAACTGACCACACCCAAAGAAGATATGGTCCCTGACCTTTCTAATTATGTAAGTCAATATGGTATATTGCTTTCCTCCCTAAACTCCCTGGGTCTGAATTGGTGAGACCAGGTTATCACTAATGTCTTCGTGTCCCCCAACAGGTGTGATATTCTATTATACTTTGCCTAGATCTCCAAAACTGCTTAAGCAATTTGTATTAATTCTCCTAAAGATTCATTTTCTCATCTGTAGAAAAATGAGATGGTCTGAAAAGATCTGTGTATAGGGAATTTGCAAGGAGCTACCAGCGAAGTGCTGATAGGTGGGTTGACTCTTGCCAGCCGTCAGTAATCCCAGCCACTGACTTCGGCAAACAAATAGGATTTTTTTTTTTTTTTTTTTTTTGAGTTGGAGCCTCACTCTGTCACCCAGACTGGAGTGCAGTGGCCGCTTCCGGCCACCGCAACCTCGACCTGCTGGGCTCCGGCGATCCTTCCGCCTCAGCCTTCCAAGTAGCTGGAATTACAGGCATGTGCTACCACGCCCGGCTGATTTTTTGATTTATTGTAGAGATGAGGTCTCGCTGCCCAGGCGGGTCTCGAACCCGCGGGCTCAGGCAATCCACTCACCTCAGCCTCCCAAAGGCGCGGAATTATAGGCTGAGCCACCGAGCCCGGCTACAAATAGGATTTCTTATATTTGCAAAGTGATTTAGCATTAACAACAACAACAACAGCAACACCTGCAGCTTTATCTATACAGCACCTAAGGAGAGGGGACCCATGACATGGGGTGAGGACTCCAATGGCAGCCTATAGTCTGGCTTCCAACCCACCACGGCCACAATCTCACTATGTATCTTTAAATAAATTCTTCATGTATCTGAACATCAGATTCCTCCTCGGTAAAATGAGAGCAATAAAAACAGAGTAACTTACACAGGCATGCTAAGGGGCAGGTGAGCTAATCCTTGAAAAGCACAGTTAGTGTTCATTAATGATAGCTATTATCACTAAATGATCAATATACATTTTAGAATGCTAGCTAGGGTACTTCAAAACACACACACACACAACTATGTATATACACATAAATAACATCACATCATTTTAATTTTTCTCTTATGAGATACTACTGTGTCTTCATTGATCCTCACAATAATTTTAAGGCAGGCAAATATATTGTCTTTCTTGACTGAAAAATAGAAAACTGAAATTTTTTTAAAAACTGAGATGTGGAAAAATTTTAATTTCTAGCTATTCCCATGGCTAGTTGACAGGAGGACCCTGGAAAACTTCCAAATTTTCTGACACACAATCCAGGTTTTTCTTTCCACCAGACAATAGTACCCAGATACATTTTCAGGAGCAACAACTCATTCATTTGAGTTTTTCATCTCAAGGAAAAAAAAAAAAAGGCCTGCCTGCCTTTTTCCGAAACGGGAGAATTAGATGCACAAACCTTTTCATGGTGAAATGTGCTAGAGATTAAAGAAGTAACTGTCCTTCATAATTCACACCTAGAAGTGGTGAAAAATAATCTGCTATTATCTAGAGCAAAGAAAGAGTAATTTATAGCTGACCATGAATACTTAATCATTAAGCCCAGTGATATTGTGCATATTAACACAGCCAAAATAAATCAGTTGTAAATTCGAAGCTGACTTCAACGTGACATTGAGTAGATAAATCAACGGGGCCTGGCATGAAAGAGTGTCCATGAAACAGAGTTATTAATACGTGGTAATTCTTTCCCCTGCCCTTCCTCTGGAACCCAGGCCAAAACCACATCAGTCCAGTAACAAAAGTAACAAGACTGCACATTTTATAACCAGCAATTAGAGTTCCACAGCAATTCCAAACACATTAATTATTGCTAAAAAGCCCCAGGTTGTCTTTCTGTTAATTTTCCAGTGGATAAATTCACTACTATGCAACAAGTCGGGTAAAACTTCATTAATTGAGACTGCCCTGGGGACAACTGTCTGAGTTAGTGAAAAGTGCAAATTTTACATTTATAATCAAGGAAACATGGTGCTTACATTTCCAAGAACACAGGGTAATTGGAAGTAGATCAGCAAAGGCTTTATTTGAGTCACTGTGTACATCTGAAAGAAAAGGGGGAAAAAGCATCTTTTTTAACTTAAAAATTATTTCTCTATGGTTTCTTAGATCTGCCTTAATAAAATGATAAGTTATTGCATAGCAATTATTTGCAAATGCCATTACAAGTCATTTGAAATTTTTAAATTAATATTTATTTTATATTCACCTCTAAAGTCTTTTAATGTTATATATTCTGCTTAACAATTCTTTGTGTCTTAGTAAACTTTAGGCCAATATAAAGTAACTCTTACACTATAAGTAAGAAGTAAATTCTTACTCTATAAAGTACACTCCAAATTAACATGGTCATGATTCATAATTTTCCTCCACTTTTTTTTTTTTTTTTGCTTCATTTAACTCTCTTGCCATTTGATTAAGTCGTATGGATCTTGCCATGGTCGCCTTCTTTAAAGATTTGTTAAAACATTTTTATTGCCTGCCCAACAGAAAGATATGACTCTTCTCACCCATTTGTGCCTCATATAAATCTTACTCTTGCTAAGTGTAGTGGCAACTGCTTGCTGCTTTTCTTTCAACATTCTTCATCCAAACATATTACATCTTATCAGGCTGCAGGAAGAGATCTTTACTTTCCGGATCTCCTGTTTATCCTCTACTTTTGCACACATAGGTAGCAGCATCACTACTCAAAACACAATGAGAGCTTCAGAAGACCACCTGGTCCCTTCCCCCAAGATTGCTCAATCCCCAATCAGGCACACCTCAAAGAACCAGAATTCATGGAGCATGAGCACAGGAGAGTAAAGCAGCATGACAGAGCACTTAGCTCTCAAGACAGCCCTCTGAGTTAGGCATTTCCACCGTGCAGCAGATGAGGAATTGAGAATTGCTGTAATGATTACCCAAGATGTCACAGCTAATATGTGACTGAGCTGTGATTTAGACTAAAGTCCATCTGAATTTAAACCTCATGGTCTCCCATAAGGAGAGAGATTTAACTCACTGACTGTCCATCAGAAACCCAATCTACCTTCAATCTTCATTAGAAATCCAACACAGAAGTCCAGCTCTGCTGCTAAGGGAATTAGAGAATAGTGATTGCAGGTGGTTCCCTCTTTGCAAGATGAGGTTCTAACTAGAGTTAAAGGTTAAGAATTTGAGACAGTAGAGGAAGAAGGTAAAGGAGACTGAGTAGATGAAGGCACAAGGGAAAACATAAAAATGACTTGAGAGCAAATCTCTAAAATCAGTTTTCTACCTTTGATTTTTTTGTCTAATCATAAAATTTCAGCCAAAACAAATGGAAATTTTACTAAGAACTCTTTATTCCTTCAAATAAAAAAGGAATGAGGAGACAAATTGATACATGATAAAGAAAATAGATTTTTGAATACAATGATTTTAATTCCAAAATACATATTGGTTACTTTCTGGGCAAGAGCTCCTTGCTATTTAACTTTGCAGTAAATCTTTGAGAAAATAATTCCCATTCTGCATAATGTTGTCATGTCGATTTTAAAAAAAAAATGCAGCCGGGCTCAGTGGCTCGGCCTGTAATCCCGCGCCTTGAGAGGCTGAGGTGAGTGAATTGCCTGAGCCCGCGGGTTCGAGACCCGCTTGGGCAACTTGGTGAGCCCTCATCTCTACAATAAATCAAAAAACTAGCCAGGTGTGGTAGCGAGCGCCTGTAGTTCCAGCTACTTGGAAGGCGGAGGTGGAAGGATCGCTGGAGCCAGCAAGTCGAGGCTGCAGTGGCCAGGAGTGGCCACTGCACTCCAGTCTGGGCGATGGAGTGAGACTCCAACTCAAAAAAAAAAAAAAAAAAAAGATAATGCATAGAAAATATTTTTCTCTCTATCCAGCACAAGATTTATGCTTATTTTGATAAATAAATTCTTTCTTCATTTCCCTGCAGCTAAATAGATATATGTGTCAGTAGACCCAGATTCAAGTCCATCAGGGACAGCAAAATGTTATTGTGAAAAAATCTTTGGTTCTTACTATCTCTGTCACTTAGGACTCCCATTCTTATGAGAAAAATGGGAATCAAAATTCTTACCATAATGAATTGTACATATATAGTATCTAGGGTCATGCCTGGTGGATAATTACCTGCATTTTGTGACTTGAAAAAAAATGATGCTACTAAATTATGTTCATTTTGGGGACTTCCATTTTCTTACATGTATTTATTCTACAAATGATTACTAAGAACCACATGACAATACTGGGGACATAGTGATAAACAGATGAAAAAAAGTCCATGACCTCATAAATCCCATTCACATAGAAGCCATAAGAAATAAGTAAATAGTCAAATTTAAAAATATGTGAGACAGTGATTTAAACTGGGAATGAAATAGGATGTCATCAGTTAGAGGAATCAGGTGAGAGTAATGTTGCTTAAGGATTCTTCTGTTCTAATGTCCTGTGACTAGCGTTGCACTTTCCACTAGAACTTGGACTTCAGTCTCCTGATACTCTGTGGCATCTTCTGCTTGCACAGCCTGCCTACATGTCTCAGATTCTGGATCATGGAAGAGTTTTCTGGACTGGATAATGAAGGGTGGAAGCTGTCATGGAAAAAACTCAATCTTTGGTGGCACAAGTTTAGGGTCTCATTTTGCTCTATTATCTCCCATACAGTAGGATGTAAAGCACACAATTGCTTCTCTGAACCTCAATTATTTTGTCTGTGTGGCAAATATTTTTGAATTTCCCACTTTAGTTGCGGCTTTTTTGTTGTATTCTCACTACGTGTCTTCCTCCAATTAGGCAGCTAGAGTCGTTCTTCTCAAATTTTGTGCTTAAGAATCCCCAACAAATCTTGTTAAAGTGCAGATTCTGATTCAGTAGGTCTGAGGTGAGGTCTGACATTCTGTGTCTAATAAGCCCCAGGTGATGGTAATCTGCTGGTCTAAAGACTCAACTTTGAATAACAAGGAGCCAGGGGACTGTCCATGTGTATTACTTCAAGAAAGGGATGAAGCAGCAGTTAGCAAAGGGGGAGTAAAAGCAATCTCCTCCGGCTGAGTTGAGTTTAAGTGCATGAAAAGCAAATATTCCGGCCCTTCACCCAAGTTGCAAATGTAATCCATGCAGTGAGATTGGGGTGGAAAGAAGACACAGGGCAATTTAGAAGTGAATGAAGTGGGAAGAAAATAGAATTGAGGCAGAAACAGATCTGAGATATCATGGGAGGAGGAATTGCCAGGTCAGGTATGGGGATCGTTCAGCCCCCCTCACGTGGGTACCCTCTATGCCACTGCCCAGGATTTGTATGGACATTGAGTCTCCTCTCAGGTAAGTAAACACCATTGCATATGGAACTATGCTAATTCTCTGTATTCGTGTTAGTCTGGGTTCCCCAGAGAAACAGAACCAACACACATCACACACACACACACACACACACACACACACACACACACACTCAGAAATTACCTCACATGATTATGAAGACTGAGAAGTCCAAGATCTGTAGTCAGCAAGCCAGGAACTTAAGAGAGCTGGCAGCATAATTCCAGTCCAAATCCAAAGACTTGAGAGCCAGGAAAGCTGAAGGTATAGCGCCAGTTCAAATCCAAGTCAGAGAATCAGAGAAGCCAATGCTATAAGTTCTAGTCCAAGTGTGAATCTGAGATCAGGAGAAAACTGATGTCTCAGCCCAGAAACAGTCAGGCGGGGGTAAAACATTTCTTTCCTACTCAGACTTTTATTGTATTCAAACTTTCAATGGATTGGATGAGGCCCACACACATTGGGGCAGGCAGTCTGCTTTGCTCAGTCTACCAATTAAAACACTCTTCAAATCTCATGCTGAGACACCATCACTGACTCAGCAATAAAATTTAACCAAAAACCTGGGCACTCTATGGCCCAGTCAAGTGGACACATAACTTAACCATCACACTCTCTTTCCTAAGGTTGTCCAATAAACATTTCCTTTGGATGGTACAGCACTTCTGTTAACTGATGATTTCCAGCTAGAACATTGCTCTATTTTCAGGCAAACTACCCCGTGTAGAAACATCATCATCATTAAACCTCAATTGAGTCATGAACATACTTTTAAGCCCCCAGAAAGAGAAAATAGAACTCTAAACACCTAGCTTTGTGGTAATTCTGTGGTGGTGGTGGTATCGGTGGTGACAGAGGTAATGGTACTGCTGGTGTGGTAGTCATGGTGACTATGGGAGTAGTAGTGGTACCAGTAGTGTTGGAAATAGAGATGGTGGTAGTGTTGGCTATAGTGGTGGTGGTGGTGGTGAAGATGATATCAGTGTTGGTCATGATGGTGATGTTGACCATATGGTGGTCAACACCCCACAACGATGGTGGTGGTGGGGATGGTACTTATGGTATTAGTTCATGGTGATGATTTGAAAGGTAAAACCTCTGAACCATTCTTGGACAGCCCTTAATAGAAGTGTTACATCCTCATTCAGTCAGAGGATAATAAATCACACCTCAGCTGCATCCATAAAGTAAGGATCCATAAAGTAGGTCATGTGAGGGCATGTCATGGCAAAATTGGAAGACGTGAAAGGTTCTATATATTGTATACTTACAGATCTACATGGCAAGATCACAGATAATCTATGCGTGTTGTCTCATTCATATTTTTCTAGAAATCCATAGCCTCTGCCTACAACTGTTCAGAACAGAACTTTCTGAGTGCAAAACTCCAATATTTGATTTTTCCAAAGGAGGTTTTGTTTTTTGTTTTTTGCCCAGGCCTTGTACAGAGCACCCTCCTCGCATCACACAGCCTAGGTCTCTGCCTACTCATGCCAATCCCGTGACCAAGCCTGCCTAAATTTCAATTCTATTGTCTGTCCCATTCCAGTGGACAATAAAAAAACCACCCTAAAAGGTCCCTCAATAAATGTTCAGTGGACAAGAAGTACAAGAAAATTAATTATGAACACTGTAGTTTACCCTTCCAGAATGAAAGGGAGAAAAAGGATTTTAAAAAAGCTTATTTCAAATGAAATGTTTTTTCATTAAAAGTTCTCCTGACACAGTCCTCCAGAGGATGTAAATGTTTCAGATTAAACCCATAAAGAAAGCTGCTGTCTAAAGGCAGCTCCCACTGGATTAGGGGTAGCTATGAGCTCCTAAAGCTAATAAGCTCTTTCTTAGGAGTCAGCAGTTGACGTTTAAACATGCCTTGACACCTGTCATCCACTAAAACAACAGCTTCTGCCTGGATGTCACTGATATTACGATCATGAGAAAAGTCACAAGAGTTATGGGAGTGTGGACCTCATTCTGGCGAGGAAGCAGTTTGGATTCCCATCTACCGTCATCACCCCAAATATTTCTCAAAAACATTTATATTACTCTTCCCTTATTTCATTCATTCATCTATCTTAGTGTTTCAGTTTTTGTTTGATGTACATCTACTATATTCCAGGCACTTTGCCTGGTGCAGAGGATACTAAAATAAATAAGGCACACATGCCTCTGAGCTGATGTGCAGAAAGACTACAGAATCTAGAGTGGCATGTTGCCTGTCGTTTGCCTTAAGTTGTCAAAAATCACCAGAATATCTTTTCTATTCATTTCAAATGGAAAAACAAGATTTATTTACTTCATTGAAAATGCAAATCACTTTTTTTAGTTAGTGTAGGACAGACTAGGCAGAAGCAATAAATATACTCCCACACAATAAAGGCTAACACAATAAGTTTGTTCTCACTCATGTCACCATCTTCTGAGGTTAAGTAGGTCTTGGTGACACTCCCTTAAGTGGTGATTTGGGGTCACAGACTCCTTCCATCATGTACTTAGACCATGCAGAACACATGGCATTTAAGGAGACCCTAGAGAGGAAAGGGAAGGCTATAGGATCCCATGAAATGTTGTTAAGGGCTGAGCTTTGAAGCTGCTTGTATAACGTCTGTCTATACTTCACCAGCCAGGACCTGGCCGTAGTGCCCTGACATAGCTGTAAGGATGGCTGGTAAATAGAAAGAAGCACATGAACTTTCAGTGGACAGCACAGCTTGCCACACCATGGTCCAGGATTCTGATCCAAACCTCCCTCATACTGTGAATTCTATAACCAACTGCTGCCTTTGACACCTCCTGTATGACCTGAGTTTATGCACACGATTTAGATGAAAACACCTTGGAGCGCACCAGACCACTCTCACTTCGCATATTCAATTTTGAAAGAGGGCAGAACAAAGTGGTTAAGAGCTGACCTGGGATTATGTCTTGCCTCCCCCAGTTGTTAATTATATTACCTTGGGCAAGCCTCTTAACTTCTTTGTGCATCAGTTTTGTCTTCTATACAGTTACAGTGATCGTACTTCCTTAGGAGGTTGTTGAAAAGAATAAGTGAAATCATGCAAGCAGACAGCTCAACAAGAAGTGTTATACAGAATACTAACGATGTTTATTCTTACCAGTGACGATATCTACTCTTTGATATTTATGTTGCCTTCTTTGTCTTATCGAGAGTGGACTGTCAAGGCAAGGATATGTTTAGTCTTTGCTTCTTTTGTTGACAAAATGACATAGAGGTGACCCTTGGACAACACGGGATTGAGCTGTGAGCGTCCACTTACATGTGTGTTATTTTTCAATCAAACTTGGATTGAAAATGCAACATTTGTAGGATTGGAAACCTGCATATACAGAGACCCAGCTATACTTTCACTGTATGTCAGGCAGTAATGCAACAGTGAGCTTCTATTCTCAGGTCCACAGGTTAGTGGGGAGGCTGGAAATGATGTGTTCATACAGGGTCCAGAACTGGGGCGGGGGGGAAGGAGTAGCAGCTGTATCCAAGAGCATATTCTTCTCTAGCAAGAGATTGGAAGTACAAAAAGGGCAAATGCAAACTCACATTGTTTCTTACAGTCTGGGCTTGTAACTGGCACTTTGTCACTTCCACCTGCATCTCAAAAGCCAGGCAAGTCACACGGTTATGCCCAACATGAAGAGAGTGAGGCCACATCCTCCACCCTCAGAAAATGAAAGTGCTAGTCTTAAGGCAAAGGACACAAGAAGGGGTGGGAAATCAGGAATAATACTGCGATTGACCACATTCTGTCACCTACTTCACCCCCCAATTACTTTTAAAATTATTCTCCCAGTTGAGGAATAATACAAATGCTAGAAATAACTCTTGCTAAAACTCCATTTTGTGAATAAGGATTTGAAAGCCCCGAGAGGACACTGACTCACCCAGTGATGCAGAGCCAGGGGTTGATCAACAATGCCGGTTCTAATTGTGAAAGGGATCAGCCTCAAAAGTGCTAAGATGGTTGGAAACTATTCCATGAAGTCCCCAAGCCCATCTCTGTGCAGACGCTTTGTGATCTAACTCACAGAACCACCTTGCCATGTAAGTCCTCTATTCCCCACTTTATAAATGGGGCAGAGAAATCAAATACCTGAACACATCATTTGAAATGTACTCAGTTTTCTTTTTAAAGATAAACTGTGTTCAAATTATATTTTCTAGTTTGCATCATTTGTCTTCAAGTTCATATTAAATGTATAGAAGAATGCATGTAGTCAACACTTAACAATAAAATGAAATATGAGAAAATGCCATGTGGGGGAAGAGGTTCAGGGTGGGGAGGCAATGACCAGAGGAGATGAAAAATGCTTTTTCTACTAACGTAACAATTTGTGAGCATTTAATTATGGCTTGATTTTGCTGATTGCAATTAGAACATTTTCTCTGTTGGGGAGATATGTCAGAATCCCAATGTAGGTTAAGTAGACACTGTCTTTAATAAGAATTCTGGTGTAAAAAAAAAAAAATCTTTATGCCAAGCAGTTCACTTGTCCCTAGAATTAAATCTCTATAAAATCTCTGCACTCAAAGAGCTGATGATCTACAGGAATGGTTAGATATATATGTGTAGAGACACATAACTGTGACTTGATCTCTGTGGGTGATTGGTTCAAAGACCCCTTCAGATACCAGAATCCATTAAGCTGTATACTTATGACATGTGCAATTTTCTGGGTGAGCATTGTATATAAATTAGGAGTTGTTTTTTTTAATGTAGTAAAGTAAATAATAGCTCCCACCCACTTTGTCTTCATAATATTCCTGATTTGCTTTCTCTGTCCTACAGCAGATCTCTATAATATACCACTGTATCCTGGGTTAATAGAGCAAGTAGACATTTTTACTCCCATAACAAATCAGCAGGCTGATAAACAAGTGTATTATTGAATGCGTATGTATCTGTTTTTCTGTTATTTTATTTTTCACTTCTTCAGCATAAAGACCAACACACCCCAGGTCTTAAGATTCTGCTTCAAGGAAGGCCCATCAAGTTCTGATTAGCTGCGATCCAAAATGCATCTTTTCAATGAATGAAAATGAGGCAAGCTTTTATGGACCTATTACCCGAGGGCATTCAGTGATATTTTTATTCTCCGTATTTGACCTTAAAAATGTTTTGTAGTTTGTCAAGGATATAATTTTCACCCAGTCAGGCTGCAGGGGCAGCTAATTAAGTGGTGTTTAATGACATTTGTTCCTTAAAGGAGGCCTGATTAAATGTACCATGTAATTTTTTACCAAATCAAGCAATTCACCCAATTTTCCAATGTGCTTAATAAGCCAGGCCCAACTCATTACAGCCTGCCAGCTGTGTGGCTGATGTGGTCCAGGCTGGAAGGTTTTGAAACTTGCTTAGAATTTTTTACCTTCCTCTTTTGGTTTAGGCTCTTCTTGCTACCTGGAATACTTTTCTCTACTCCCCCTTAACTACACGGGTCTTACTCATGCTAGAGGATCAGTCTGAAATTCCATTTGCTTCTTGTTTTCTTTTTTCTTTGAAAGATGTGGGATACAACTCAGAATTGGGTACATAAGTGGTTTACATACAGGTGAATTTTGGGCCTCCCATTGGACTTCACTTTGCCTGATTAGGATCAAACACCCTTATTGTTGTTATTCCACCCCCCCCCCCCACCTCCTCCCCTGGCAGTATCCCACTACTGCCAATCCCTTTCTTTAGTATTATGATAAGTGTTCAGGGTCCACTTCTGAGTTAGAACATGTGGTACTCAGTTCTTGGTTTCTGTGATAGATGACCAAGTATAATAGACTTTAAATCCTTCCACGTTGCTGTGAAGTCCATAATTTTGTCCTTCTTTATGGCTGTGTAGTACCCCATTGTGTATGTATATGTATCACTTTTTTTAATCCAGTCCACTTTTGATGGGCAGCACGGTTGATTCCATGTTTTTGCCATTATAAATAGTGCTGCAATAAACATGTGTGTGCTGGTATCTTTTCTCATAGAATGATTTGATTTCTTCCGAGTATATTCCCAGAAGGGGGATTGCTGGGTCATATGGAAGGTCAATTTCTAGTTCTTTTAGAAATTGCCACAGTTTTCCATAGAGGTTGAACTAGTTCACACTCCCACCAACAATGTAGAAGCATTCTTTTTTCTCTGCATCCTTGTCAATATCTGTTGTTTTTTTGTTTTATTAATGAAGGTCTGTCTTACTGGAGTTAGGTGGTATCTCAATGTGGTTTTGATTTGCAGTGTCTCAGATGATTAGTGAGGCTAAGCATTTTTTTGAATATGTCTGTTGACTGCTTGTATGCCTTCTTTGAAAAGTGTCTATTCATGTCTTTTGCACATTTTTTTAATGGGGCTGTTTTTTTTTTCTTTCCAGCACATTTGCGTTCCTTGTAGATCCTGGATGTTAGACCTTTGTCAGATACACAGTTGGCAATTATTTTTTCCCATTCTGTGGGCTGTCTCCCAACTCTCTTGGTGGTTTCTTTTGCTTTGACAAAGCTTTTCAGTTTGATAAGGTCCCACTTGTCTATCTTATCTCTTATGACTTGGGCACTTGGGGTTTTGTTCTGGAATTTGTTGCCTATTCCAATTTCTATAAGGGTGTCTCCTGTGTTTTCTAAGATTCTTATAGTTTGAGGTTTTACGTTTAGGTCTTCGATCCATTTAGCACTGATTTTTGTGTATGGTGATAGGTAGAGGTCCTGTTTCATTCTCCTGCATGTAATCAGCAGGCTTCTTAAAATTCTCTTCATTAAGAATGTTCTTCAGTATAGTCCAGATCAGCTCTCATTCCTACAAACTGCTGTCCCTTGAACTTGTGCCCACATCTCAAATTCTTTGCTCCCCTTTCATGCATATGCTTGTAGTGACCCCAATTAAATTATAACTGGTGTGAGTTGAGGAATCATTTATATAAATCATTTCTTCTAAGCCTCAGAGCTTTTCACAATCCTAAGGACATAGAACAATCCAAATTTGGGAAGAGCAGGGCAAGTGCTTTAGAAAGAGATGCAGATGTCATAATCCTGTCACTTAGTGGCAGCATGGTCTTGGGCAGTTAATTATTACTTTTCTTCTCTAAAACAGAAGTTTCTTACCTTAAAAAAAAGTATCCTTTGTGTGACTCTAGTGGAAGTTAAATAAGAAATGGAATGGCTCTCATACTCCAGTTTGCCTAAGAATTACTGGAGTGATTGCTAAAAATAAAAAATCCTGGATGTCCAGAAATTCTGACAAGTACTAGGAAGATGCTCATAAATTACATCTTTAAGACCACCACTCAATCCTGTATGTTATGTTATGAAGATGTTTCAGAGCATCAGCCTTTGAGAAATACTGAGATGCAAAATAATAATTACAATTGTCATTATTATAAAGCCAAACTATGTTGAAATTTAAAGTGGCCGAATAAATAGCTCTGTAACTCACCACTCAATTTAGGAACAAATTATGAGATAAAAAGACACTGAAATGAATGGCAATCATAGCATCACCTTCATTTCTTAATAAAAACCAGTAAGGAAAAATGTGGCTTGTATCTGTGAGCAAGTGGACTTCTTAGTACTGAACTTTTGGATTAGAAAGATTCATCTATCCACCTCTACATGAGTAGGTGCCCCTGTAAAATTTACATTATGGAGCCAGAGAACTCTCCTCATCACCTCCACGCAAAAAGGTCAATAAGCGATAGAGCTAAATAAATGCAATTTCTTGTCCCACGCTGCCAATCAGGTAAGAGAGAATCCAAGAGTTTTACACTGATGAATCTCCCCCTCCAGAGAGACAACATCAGGAATAAGAAGCTGATGTTCTCCCCAATACTTAATGTGTATTCCATGATCTAAATGTTTGTGCCCCCACAATCCATGTGTAAACATAATAACCAATACTATGGTATTAAAAGATGGAGGCTTTGGCGGTCTTTGGGGAGAAGCCCTCATGAATGAGAGAAATCCTTTACCCCTTCCTTAAGAATTAGTGCCTATGGGGCTGAATAGAACAGGGTTCTTTTCTTCCACCATGTAAGGGCACATCCAGAAGGCACCATCTCTGAACAAAAAAGCCAACTCTTACCAAACACCAAATGTGTAGGCACCTTAATCTTTGAATTCCAGTCCCTAAAACTGTGAGAAATAAATGTCTGTTGTTGATAAGCCAGTCAATCTATGATATTTTGTTATAGTAGCCCAAACAGACTAAGACAATATGCAAGACACATTTTATAGTTACTATATAATTTCTTGCTCATAATAGCCTCTTACATGTGAGGAAAATGAAGCACTGGCATTTTAAGCATCCAGTAGATGATCCATAAAGTGTACTCTTTTTTCACCCTGTATACCCATTTTATAAACAGGACCACATTATTATTATTATTATTATTATTTTTTGAGTTGGAGTCTCACTCTGTCGCCCAGACTGGAGTGCAGTGGCTGCTCCCGGCCACCGCAGCCTCGACCTGCTGGGCTCCAGCGATCCTTCCACCTCAGCCTTCCAAGTAGCCAGAATTATAGGCATGCGCTACCACACCCAGCTGATTTTTTGATTTATTGTAGAGATGAGGTCTCGCCTGCCCAGGTGGGTCTCGAACCCGCAGGCTCAGGCAATCCACTCACTTTAGCCTCCCAAAGGCGCGGGATTACAGGCTGAGCCACCGAGTCCGGCTACAGGGTCACATTATTTACTCAGCTTCATTTCTAATAGGTTGGTGCAAAAGTAATTGCAGTTTCACACCCATTAATTTTAAATCATTACAACTAGGCTCAAACACATCTTTATTAATCAAAATAGGAACTATTGCAATCAACACATTTTTTGCCAACAAGAAATAAATTTGTAGCCAGGCTCAGTGGCTCAGCCTGTAGTCCCATGCCTTTGGGAGGCTGAGGTGAGTGGATTGCCTGAGCCTGCAGGTTTGAGACCCACCTGGGCAACTTGGTGAGACCTCATCTCTACAATAAATCAAAAATGAGCCGGGCATGGTAGCGTGTGCCTATAGTTCCAGCTACTTGGAAGGCTGAGGCGGAAGGATCACCAGAACCCAGCAGGTCAAGGCTGCGGCCATTGCACTCCAGTCTGGGTAACAGAGTGAGACTCCAACTCAAAATAAATAAATAAATAAATAAATTTGTTTATTCCTATAGCATGAAAATGTGTGCTTAGGGATTTGATGAACTCTTGGAAAGCATTTTCTTCACCCTGTTGGTTGTGGAAGTGTTGTCCCTGCAAAAAGTTGTCAAGATGCTTAAAGAAGTGATAGTCAGTTGGCAAGAGGTCGGGTGAATATGGCGGATGGGGAAAATCTTCAAAGCCCAGTTCACACAAATTTTGAAGTATCGGTTTTGCAACGTGTGGTCAGACATTGTCGTCAAGAAGAATTGGGCCCCTTCTGTTGACCAACACTGGTTGCAGTCATTACAGTTTTCAATGCATCTCAACAATGAGCATACTTCTCAGATATAATGGTTTCAATGGGATTCAGAAAGCTGTAGTGGATCACACGCACAGCAGACCACCTAACAGTGACCATGACTTTTTTTTTTTTGGTGCAAGTTTGGTTTTGGTAAGTTCTCTGGAGCTTCTTCTCGGTCCAGCCACTGAGGTGGTCATTGCCGATAGTCCTTTACAATCCACTTTTCGTTGCATATCACAATCTGACAGAGAAATGGTTCGTTGTTGTTAGAATAAGTGAAGATGACACTTCAAAATGACAATTTTTTTGATTTTCAGTCAGCTCATAAGGCAACGACTTATCAAGCTTTTTCACCCCTCCAATTTACTTCAAATGCTGAATGATCATAGAATGGTCAACACTGAGTTCTTCAGCAACTTCTCATGTAGTTGTAAGAGGATCAGCTTTGATAATTGCTCGCAGTTGGTCATTGTCAACTTCTGATGGCCAGCGACTTCACTCCTCATCTTCTAGGCTCTCATTGCCTTTGCAAGACTTCTTGAACCACCTATGCTGTGCATTCACTAGCAGTTCCAGGGTCAAATGTGCTGTTGATGTTGTGAGTTGTCTCTACTGCTATATGACCTGTTTTGAACTCAAATAAGGAAATCACTTGAATTTGCTTTCTGTCTAACATCATTACCATAGTCTAAAATAAACATAAAATAAATAGTGAGTAATAAATCATTAGCAAAAAATAATAAAGTGAGAAATGCACATTAAAATGATGTATAACATGACCACATTTAAGAATGTATTCCAATATCAAGTGACAAATATCAACAATGCAAAAGCCCAAATTACTTTTGTACAAATCTAATAACTGCCTCTTTTTTATTCAAGTCAAAATAGTCACCCTATTGCTGTTCACACTACCATACTTGTGTCCTGTTTCTATCACTTAATTGCTGATGTTTCCTCTGCCTGCAAGAGAATCAGGGCCATCTCTATAGAGGTAGGATTTATCGCTTTAGTATGGCTTTCAGTGTCAGTGCTCTGCCAAATGAATGCCAAGCCAGATTAATCTAGTTAGACCCAAAAGGCAGATCAAAAGCCTTCTATGTGTTGAAATGGAAATGTGTTTTTATGGGGCAGTACGTGCATAGTGTGCTACGTATATTATACACATATTAATATGGGTTGACTTGCACCAAGAGTGAATCATGGCCAAGGGAAGGATGGGATGGTTGTCCTGTGTGTCCTGGACAAGGATGTGAGTTGCAGAAGGTTCTTCCTCTTTGGAGACCCATCCTGGACTATTCAATGAAATCCTGTTCTGTCCCTGTGACGTGTGTGGCTAAACCCCTTTGATCTCAGGGGTAGGCTTGGGATTTTTGTCTAGCCAATGAGAGGATACCATCCAATGGCCCCTCTGAATGGTTAAAGGGATGGACATATAACCCAAGTGAAATCAATCAGAGCCCTTCTGGAGACTCCTACCTGAGCTACTAAACAACAACGTGCATAGTGTACTACGTATATTATACACATATCTCCCTTACTCAGGTCTCCTGCTGGAGGACAAATTTAGCCTAAAGCCATTGGTGGCCATCATTTCTGCCTCACAAAGTCTGTGAAGACACTGAGGGACATGACATGGGGGGATGAATTGAGCACTAAAGAGAGCTTTGCCTAGAGTCTGCCCAAAGCCCAGATTTATTTCATTATGTAACCCTAGAAGTTCCTTTTCGGCTTTGCCACTTTGGTTGGGGCTCTTTCAGTTGCAGCAGAAAGAACCCTGAAGGATGTCATGCTTCCACACCTTCTGCAACTCACATCCTTGTCCAGGACACACAGGACAACCTTCCTATCCTTCCCTTGGCCATGATTCTCACTCTTTGTTTTTGGTTTTTTTTTGAGTTGGAGTCTCACTCTGTTGCCCAGACTGGAGTGCAGTGGCCGCTCCTGGCTACCGCAGCCTTGACCTGCTGGGCTCCAGCAATCCTTCCTCCTCAGCCTTCCAAGTAGCCGGAATTACAGGCGCGCACTATCATGCCCGGCTAATTTTTTGATTTATTGTAGAGATGAGGTCTTGCTGCCCAGGCGGGTCTCGAACCCACAGGCTCAGGCAATCCACTCACCTCAGCCTCCCAAAGGCACGGGATTACAGGCTGAGCCACCGAGCCCGGCTCATAATTCACTCTTGGTGCAAGTCAACCCATATTAATATGTGTATAATATACATAGATACTATGCACGTGCTGTGTTATGCCTTAGAAATGCAGTAGAGAGCAAGAAAGTTCCTGGTCCTGCCTTGGTGTTGCCAGAGTCCAGGGGGCCTCAGAAAAATGGAGAGGTTCATTAGGGTAGAATGTGCTAGCAGCTATGATTAGGGAGTATACAATCTTCCTTGACCCCTTTTTTCTGTCAACCTTTGTCTACTTTTATCAAAACTCTGACTTAAATTGCCTCTAAGGCCTATTTCTAGGTCTGTCTTATTCTTTGCATCTGTCTTCCCTCTCCCTTTTATCAACCCTAAGGTTGCACATCCATCTCCTCCAGACATTTCCTCTCTATTTTCTATGTTGAAGGAGCACATGTATTAGTAGCTAAAGTCTCAAAAAAAAAAAAAAAACTCTTAATGTTCCTCTGCTCGACAAAAGATGAAAAAACTGCCCCTAAGCTTAGAAAACTGAAATAATCATGACCTAAACAAACCCTCTGCTGCCTTATCAACAAAGTCCAGGCCATGACTCTCCTCTGCAAGAACACCTCTGAGCTCTCAGCTCCCCTTGTCCTTCTCACCTTTCAGATGGGGCTAGGAAAGTCCTTTCCTTTATTCTGCCATAAGGAGGCAAGATATGGAAACATAGTTAAGAAGGGGACCCCTGAGGTATCCTAACTCAATGGGAGTTTGGATTTCCCACTTTCTAGCTGGTAGCTTAGAACAAGTCACTAACTTCTCAGTTTACTCACTTGTAAAACAGGGACAATGGGGGGTTCTCGCTATTAGGACTGAATGTGAGGAATACAGATGCAAAGTCAGACAAAACCTTGAAACAGGCCCTGTATGCCAGCAAGAGTTTTAATCTGTTAGTCCTTATGGTTCCAGGCTCCTAATTCACTCTTACCAGAGAAGATAGGGGGGAGAAGTGAGCATGGGAAACAGGATAGGGTTTTGAAGTGGCTCGTGAGCTCGCAACAGAAATCAAAAGACTTTCAAGAAAGCGCTGTGTCTCTGGTGGAATGGAAGCCAGCCAGCGAGAAGACATACACACTTCAGTGGCTCAAATTCCCATTGCAGATCTGCTTTTTAGGTTTAAGAAAAAAATTCAACCAAACAAAAAATTTTTTTTCATTTCATTCCTTTTATTCCTGGGTCTTTGTTCCATGCTTCACTCACCCCAAATCTCTCTCCCACAAGATCTGCTGTAATCACCACTGCCCCTGCAAAAGTTCCCTGACTGAAGGTGTAGTCAGCTTCCTGGTTGTAACACAGACAGTTAGAGTTGTAATTCAGAGAGTTAGCCAGGACCACAGAGCCGCTCCATGAAAATTTCCCCCACAAATGGAATCTCCACTGCAGTCCCCACACTCTTGTAGACTACTGTTCCATTTTACAAAGGCACCTTTTGCCAGAAATATCCTCCTTATGTAACTAGAAAGATGTTTCCCATCCCTTCTAATCCTGCCTCCATTCTCATGACAACTTTCTATTATCCACCCATCTCTGCTTCATGCTGACTCTGGGCGTCTCTGAAATGAGCTGACATCCATCCCTTCCTAGGTTTCACTTCTCAACTTTTGCACAGCCTCTGCCTTATAAACTCTCCAACATGCTCACATGGTATCATAGAGTGACAATAATAACTGCTAATTCTTATTGAGAATTTTCTGGGTCCTGAACATTTAACGCACATTGTCTATTTTTTTTTTTTTTTTTTTCGAGTTGGAGTCTCACTCTGTCGCCCAGACTGGAGTGCAGTGGCCGCTTCCGGCCTCCGCAGCCTCACCTGCTGGGCTCCGGCGATCCTTCCGCCTCCGCCTTCCGAGTAGCCGGAATTACAGGCATGCGCTACCACGCCCGGCTGATTTTTGATTTATTGTAGAGATGAGGTCTCGCTGCCCAGGCGGGTCTCAAACCCGCGGGCTCGGGCAATCCACTCACCTCAGCCTCCCAAAGGCGCGGGATTACAGGCTGAGTCACCGAGCCCGGCTCATTGTCTATTTTTTTTTTTTTTTTTTTTTTTTTTTTTTTTTTTTTTTTTGAGTTGGAGTCTCACTCGGTCGCCCAAACTGGAGTGCAGTGGCCGCTTCCGGCCACCGCGCCTCGACCTGCTGGGCTCCGGCGATCCTTCCGCCTCAGCCTTCCAAGTAGCCGGAATTACAGGCGCGCGCTACCACGCCCGGCTGATTTTTTGATTTATTGTAGAGATGAGGTCTCGCTGCCCAGGCGGGTCTCGAACCCGCGGGCTCAGGCAATCCACTCACCTCAGCCTCCCAAAGGCGCGGGATTACAGGCTGAGCCACCGAGCCCGGCTCTCATTGTCTATTTTAATCCTTAGAGTGACTTAAGATGTAAGGACCATGACTAGTTTTGTCTGTTATATGGAAAAACCAAGGTAGGGAAGGTTGAGTATGCGCCAATAAGTGGCACATGGCTAGTAAGTGGAGAACAGGGTTGACTTTGGCTCTGTCCGACATCAGACCCAGAGCTTTAAAATCAGGCAAAGGAGTAAATGGGGGAGATACTGACACACAAGAATGTGAAGGCAGGGTGAAATGAGTGAGAAATGTTTAGGAGAAGGAATTGACAGGAAGTAGTAACTGATAAGACACTGCTAGAAGTCCCGGGTGCCTCCTAAATCTGTAGCCAGAGCAACCAGGTGGCCACTGATGCTCTTTACTGAGATGAACATTGCACTGGGTAGAAAAGATGATGCGATCCATCTTATGTATGTGCTAGGCCAGGAGCAAAGACAAGGGCACCTGTTACTGATGCCACTTGCTACTCTTTGAACTTCCATGAGGTGGTCAGTTTTTCCAAGCCTGTTTCCTTAAAGTTAAAATTATAATAACACTCTGATGTTTACCTCACAAGACTGTTGGGAAGATCTAATGGTATCACATGAAATTCATTTATAAACCTCATGGTCTAGCAGGACAGGTACTTAAATAAACAGATAATCACAATAAAATGTATAGGCCTTATGATAAAGTCTTCATACCGTGAATACTTTATTTTATCATATTGTGATGTTGTATTGTCTGCCTGCTATGTGCTAGGCATGCTCTGAGCACAAGAGAGACAGTGAGCAAAACAAACATGGCCTCTGTTTTCAGGGAGATTCCTGTCTGGATGGGGAGACAGACATTAACCAAATTATTGTACAAACATGCAACAAAATTGTTTACTGTGACCAGTGCCAGTAAAGAGAGCTGAGGAGGCAGAATGAGTGCTTCCAGGGGAACCGATGCCTGTATGAGTGGCTGCACATGACTATTAACCAGGCCAAGAGAATGCAAAGGGGCATCAGCCCACCAACATTAAGTCTCAGTATTTCAAGATTTATGGAGTATTGTGGAAGATGTCTCTCTCTCTCTCTCTCTCTCTGCTGATGGAGAACACAAAACCCAGAAATATCTTTTTTTTTTTTTTTTAACACTCCCTACTATATTCCTGAGATTGACTATATTAGCATCACGAAGAAGCAAAAGGACCTTGTTTTTCACAGAAGCTCGTAAGTTCCTCCAGAGTTTAATAGACAGGTATCCCCACCTAGTACCCTTCACCTGAAGATTAATTACAGTCATTCAAGTCACATGTAATGAGACACAAAATGCCATTCCCTGTGCTTAGAGACTGTGAGGCAAAGGGAAGGAAAGAAGGGAGGGAGGGAGGAAGGAGGGAAGGGAGCAACAGAGGAAAGAAGGAAGGAAGGAAGGAAGCCATAGAGGAAGGAAGGGAGGAAGCAAAAAAGAAGGGAGAGAGGGAGGAAGAAAAGGAAGGGAGGGAGGGGAGTAATAACTTATACAGTTTAATAAATGTTAGCTAATATCCTATTTAACCAACAGAACTCAGAAAGTAGGTATTGTTGTATTTCTGAGTTATAGATGATAAAATATCTGTTGAAGATAATTTTATGCCACTGGCCTAAGGACACTTATGTGTTAGGACTTGGACTCTAACCCACATTTGTCTAATTAGTTACTTTTATTATTCATTTTAAAAATCATTTTCTCAGCCGGGCTCGGTGGCTCAGCCTGTAATCCCGCGCCTTTGGGAGGCTGAGGTGAGTGGATTGCCTGAGCCCGCGGGTTCGAGACCCGCCTGGGCAGAGAGACCTCATCTCTACAATAAATCAAAAAATCAGCCGGGCATGGTAGCGCATGACTGTATTTCCGGCTACTTGGAAGGCTGAGGAGGAAGGATCGCCGGAGCCCGGCAGGTCGAGCGGCCACTGCACTCCAGTCTGGGCGACAGAGTGAGACTCCAACTCAAAAAAAAAAAAAAATCATTTTCTCTGACACAGTTGAGAAGACTAAAATTCTGTAGACATGTGGGAAAATATATTAAAACAGGCATATGCTTCAGCCCAACCATTCCCCTTCTGTGCGTGTGACTGAGTGAAATATGTTTTCACATACACACAGAGGCCAATACGAGCATGTTCCCTGCAGCACTTTCAGTAAAAGCTGATAGCAGTCTGTGTCATTTTCAGGTTGATGTTCTCCACTCTACCACCACAGACAGACATAAGCAAATATCCACTTAAGTGGTCAATGCCTCTTATACACACATGCCAGAGTCATCCGTGGAGGGGGGTCTTAATCAGTCCATCAACCCTGCTTCCATGTGTTCTCTCCCTCACTCCAGCTCAGTTCACATGGAATAACTGACTGTGGAGTTCTGAGTAGTATTTGGGTCTAAAGCGTCCCTCTGAGAGGACCTAGATACACTCAGGAGGCATTAATTCTGTCTTGCTACTCCAGCTCTGGCCTCTGAGATGAGTGAAAAGCATCCCTAGAATCTAGGTATGCTTGGCTAATTCTGAGGTTCAGTATTAGAAAGACCCCTGCCTATAGATATAGAAATAAGCAATGTCCTCCAATATCAATGTTGTAAATAATAAATATTATTTTGGCCTCCACTGCCTTACTCCTTAAAGTATCTCAGTTGGTTCGGTACCCAGGTTGTCTAGAGTTACTCTAGGGTTACTTGCCAGATTCCCTCAATATCTCTAACTCCTCTCTCTAGATGACAGGTGAGAGATTTTGTCTGAGATACACCTGGGAAGAGATGAAAGTCCAGGAAATGAAAAACAAAAGTGACTAGAACAGATGAGGAAAACATACCAGAAAGGATGGTCACCTTGAGAATAATCTCAGAGGTGAAACAGTAGAAGAATATTTGTGGAGCAGAGAACAGCCAAGTGTGGATAGAACTCAGATTTTAGGAGGAAGTGGAGTGGAGAGAATAGTGAGTATTGTGGTTTTAAAGACAAGGAGACATTGTTACTAGAAGGAGGGGGACAGTATTAGCTGTTGGAGTTAAATATTGGGGAACCATGAAGGAAGTTTAGGATGAATGTAATGTGGCAAGGAACAGGCTATCTTAATGAAGATCACCATGTTGGAGCATGAAAGGTAAGGTAAAGGCAGGGAGACCGCAGACTAGAAAGAAGGCCATCAAGACAGTCTAAGAAAGAGGAATAGCAATTTGAATCAGAGGCAACACAGAGAGAGTGGACAAATGGAGATGGATTCAAAAGGACATTGTGACCAAATAGATGGGCGTTGCATCTCTGACTCTGTCACTCCCCTGCTATGGGGCTTTTGGAAAAGCATGGCAACTCTGTGCTTAGGAATAATGCTGAGTCCACTCACAAAGTGGTTGTCCCATAGCAAAATTAACCATTTTAACCACTTTAAAGAGTACCATCCCATGATGTTTTGTTAAAAAAAAAAAGATGTGAATGGATGAGGAAAAGTCACCAGAAAGGTGATATGTGAGCTAAAGATTTTCCCTAGCTGACAGGAAAGAAGGAAATTCTAGAGAGATGGTCACCTTGAGAATAGTCCCTGAGATGAAACAGCAAAAGAATATTCATGGATCAGAGAACAGCCAAGTGTGGACAGAACACAGAAGTTAAGGGGAAGTGGAAAGGAGAGAATAGTGGATATCGTAGTGGCACAACATTGTGCCACCACAAGGCACTATCCAATTCCAGAACATTTTCATCACCCCAATACAAAATCATATATACATTAACAATTACTTCTCATTCTCTTGCTCTACCCCCACCAGCCCCTGGCAACCACTAATCTACTTTTTGTCCCCCATGGATTTGCCTATTCTGGATATTTCATTTAAAGGTAGTCACAGAATAAGTAGTCTTTTGTGTTCAGTCTATTGCACTTAGCATAATGTCTTTGAGATTCCTTGAAGTATGCCTCATTACTTTATTTCTTTTTATGCTGAATCGTATTTCATTGCATCGATATTCCTCACTTTGCTTGTTCATTCATCAGTTGATGGGCATTTGGGTTGTTTCCATTTAGGGGTGACTATGAATAAACTAGATTCCGGGCTTAGAGCCATCCACGGGACTGGTACGGTCCTAGCCCCGTGTGAGTTTACATTCTAGTAGGGAAGAGAGGAAAGAAATGAGGAAGCAAACAAATAAACAAGATACTCACAGGTGGTGACAAGTTCTGTGAATTGTAGTCAGGCAATGGCAGGGGCCAAGTGACTGGTTGGAAAAGAGAAGTGAGACTGCAGCCAGGATGAGCAGGGATGGTGTCCTTGGGAAGACAATACCAGCTGTGATCTGAGCATGAAAAGCAGCCCTGAATACAAAAATTTAGGAAAAAGCACTCCAAGCAGAAGGAACAAATGCAACGGCCTTGAGCGAGGCACAATATACATGGTTAGGTGAAGATGAAAGAGGTGGTGCTGGAGAGGAGAGCAGAGGAGAGAGAGGATGAAATGATATTCTTCCTAGAAAGAGAAAAAAGCCATTTTCTGTCCGGACCCCTCCTTCCCATTTCCCTGCATCAGGTTACCAACCCACAAAGCTGCTGGGAAGGCGGACTGGAAATGCATTTTCAGGCAGCTACACAAAAAAGAAATCATCAGAACTTTTGAAAGAAAATACAGGGGAAAATAACGTCTCACATAAATATTATGTCTCTTGGTTCTCTTCTGTGCTTCCAGAAGCAGACAAATTTACTTCTAAATGGTCCTGCTGAGTCTGCCTTTATTACCCGCCTTAGGAAGGCTGCATCTGGGCCAGCTGGGATGCAGGCTGCCTTTAGTCAAGCTCGAGCTTCTCGGCTTAGACAGCACGAAGGCCAGCGGAAGCTTGATTTCCCCACAGATCCCAGCAGCGGCCCCATCACCTTGATTGCTTCTGATCAAGGCAAACTGAGAAAAGCAAAGCAGGGACATCTGGTCTCTTTCTGTCACTTAAAACTGGCAAAAACCTGCAGTCAATGTGGTCACCCAAAACTAATGCAAAGGCATTTTTAAAGAATACAATATATTATCATTCACCGAAGTCACCGTACTATACAATAGAGCTCTTGAGTGTATTCCTTCTTTTCTGCAGTAATTTTGCAGCCTTGAACCAACATGCCCTCCCCAATCCCCCAACCACCTCCACCATTCCAGCCCCTGGTAACCTCCATTCTGCTTTCTTCTTCCATTAGAGTGAAGGTTAAGTGTCCTCACCACAAAAATGATGACTATGTGGACTAATGCATATGTTAATTAGCCAGATTTAGCTTTTCCACAATGTGTATATATACTTTAAGACCTCATGTTGTACATGATAAATGCATACAATTTCATCTGTCATTAAAAAAAATCTCAAAGGTAAATTTCAAATACAGGAAGCCCTAATAGCAAAATTATGAATGTAATCTTTGTTCCACTCTCTCTTAAAAAGAAAACTACCTGCTGACTAAAGTCAAAGTGAGATGTCTATGATTTGCAGTCGCAAATGTCCATAAAGCATTCTGACCTTGCGGTGTACTCAGAAGCCTAAATTTCAAGATCTGACTTTGTCTCTTGTCATCTATCACACCTTTGACAAATACTGTTTAAGTCAGTAAATTTTTAATTAGAAACTGCTTTGCACCATTGTCTCTCACTTGAGTTGATGAAAAAGCATTCTAGAGGGCTCTCTAGGTGCATTCTGACCCTCTCCATCTGTTCTTCATGCTACTATTAGAGCTGTAAAATTCTCTCCTGCCTCCTCTCTCCACAGATCCTACTTCAAATGTCAGATCACGCCTCAGAGGCACTTTCATTTTGTCCAGCAAGTCACACTTCATTCTGCCTCTGTGCCTTTGCATAGTTGTTCCTTCTATATGGAACATCCCTACTCCTTTAGCCTCTATCCTACATGCTTTCCTGAGCTAAACCCTCTCCCTCCAGCAGACACTAGTTTTGGGAAAACTTCCCTGACTACCTGTCTGAATTAATAACATTTCTCCAAAGTCCCATGACATCCCATACAAGGTATGACTCCCAGAATGTTCTAATTTTCATGTTTCACTCCTAACACACAGTGAGATCTGTGAAAGCAGGATCCCTTATTCACCATGCATAGCAAAATGTAATGATGTATTTTCACTTTTTGAACAATGGATGGATAGATGAATAAATGGATGGATGGAGAGATGGAGGGAAGGAGTGAAGGAGGGGTGGACAGACAGATGGGCAGATGGATGGATGGCAGGCACACTGATAGCATCTATGTATATAAAGGCTAAAGAGAAGAAAGCCTGTATTTTCCAAAAGCTTATAGACAAATAGGAAGCAACAAGGCGAAACCACAAATAGGCAATGTCACCAGAGAAGAAATATGGGTAAGAAGAGGGGAGGTTATCTGGCCCTTGTCACAGGCTCATAAAGATTTCTAGGAGAAGTCACATCTGAGCTGGGACTTAAGGATAAGTAGGAGCAAGCAAGCTAAGGAAGGGTTTGGGAAAGGCAACTTGGGCAAGGGCCAGAATCAAAGACAAGTAAGTCCTAGCACCCTGGTGTTTGTGGGAAGGTAATTTTGGACAAACAGAGCTTCACATATATGGGATGTGTCAAACAATGAGGCTAAAATGGAGAGTCGACAGAGGTCAGTGCTAGAGATACAGATCTGATGACCATCTGCTTACAATGGAGGCTAAATCCAGGAAAGAAGATGAGATCATCCACTAGTGCACATGGTGGGAAGGTAGGACACTTAATTTAGGGACAGAATGGGAAAAGGAGAAGGAGGGACAGATAAAGGAAAGGTAGGTCAATCAGAGGAAAGGAGAAGAACAAGAGAGGGTGCTGATCATGGAAGTTAAGGGCAAAGGAAGTCACAGAGCAAAGTGGACACCATTAACCTTGTCACCTGCGGCAGAGAGACCAGTGTCAGTGAAGTGCAAAGGTCAGAGAGAATGGAAAGTCAGACCATCAGACCACAGTGCATTGAGGAGAAGGTGATAAAATAGAATCAGGGAGAATTCATCACTCTTTCAAGAACCTCCAGTAAAAAGGACGAGAAGGAGAGAGAAAAACTAAAGGCAAAGCCCAGAAAATGTGGGGGCAAGAGAGAATGTTTTAGAATTTGAAATGCTTGGCCATCTTTACAGGATAAAAGGATATAGGATGGAGCAAAAGGCCCACGATGCCTGGGAGGAAGGACAGGGGGTGAGGATGTACAGAAGGGGTCAGGGTCACACACACAGGCAAGGGGCTGGCCTTGTCAGGAGGAAAATGATTCAGGCTCAGAGGGGGAAAGCATGCAGGGTGTGGATGTAAGTAAGTGTCTAGATAGGGTGATAAGAATTAGGTAATTCTCAGCTCGGTGCGTGAATATTAACTTCTCTAAGCTATGGTGTTTTCATCTGCCAATATGGAACGTGTATTTCCAACCTGAAATAGGCTCAGGAATGTGAGAGCACTCTATCATCCTTGCAGCTCTTCTTCAGTGTGACCATGTGAAATGGAAGTGTGCGAAGCTCAAACATGCCTGGAGAAATTCTAACGTTCAAACTAATTCAAGGAAATGAAGAGAAATTCATGAAAACAGATCATCTTTACTTCTTAAGTCAAAAACTCCATTAGATGAGTCAAAGTGAGTTTTAACAGGGTTTCCTTCATCTCAGATTGTTAGCTCTGGCAGCATCAGACTACTTACGATAGAACCAACCTAATGAGATTGACATTTTTGCAAATCAAAACATGCCAAATAGAAGTAATTTCATATGGTTCAACTTAATAAACTCCCTGAAAATCCAAGCCTTTACTCATTCAAAAACCTCACTCACTCCAAACCCCCTGATTTAAAAGTCCTTCCCTGATGCACCTCCATCCCTCCCTAAAGTGTCCAGCTCACCACTACCCATTCTTTAAGGCATATTCCAGCTACTACCCCTACAGGAAGATTTCCTTGAGCACTTTATTAGTTATCTACTGTTTGGTAGAGATGTTACCACAAACTTAGCAGCTTGAACCAATACATATTTATTGTCTCACAGTTCCTATGGGTCAGGAGTCCAGGCATGGCTTAGCTGGGTTTTCTACAAAGATGCAAACAATATACTGGTCTTAGCTGAGTTCTCAACCAAAGGCTAACAGAGAAGGATCAGCTTCTAGACTCACGTGGTTGCTGGCAGAATGTTTCCCTTGCAGACTGTTGAGCTGAAGGCCTTACTTTCTTGCTGGTTGTTGGTTTGAGCCAGTCTCAATCTTTTACCACATGGGCCTCTCCATAGATCAGCTCATTACACGGTAACTCACTTCTTCAAAGCTAGAAAGAGAAAGTCACCTGACAAGATGGATATTACATATCCATCAGTCATCTTTGCTGTTTTCTATTGGTTAAAAGAAGGTACCAGTTTTTCAGGGAAGGTGATTACACAGGGCATGATTATGGAAGAAAAGAATAATTAGAAACTATCTTAAAGTTTCTCTACCGTAGCTGACAAAGCTAAATTGAGGATCTTCTTTTGTGTTTTCATTGTCTCCAGGCATAACTATAACTCCATCTTTGTTACATATGCACAGTGATTTTTTGTTTATGTACCCTTCTCTTCCATTACTTGTAATCTCTTTTTCTGGAAGATATCATGTCTTACTCATTATATCACCATAATAAGCACAATGTCTGGCACATAGCAGACACTCAATATGTACTCAGAAAATTCACTAATTAATGGTTTTGCTGGTAAGTGGACAAGTCACTGGACAAAACAGATTAAAAGGTATATTACAGGATACATCATTTTTTTAGTAAGACCTGGCTAGGATAAACCCAATTATTATATTCTATAGTCAAAATTAAAATTGGATGAATGAAATAATTAAGAGAAATTTCAGTGCACTAATGAGCAGAGATACCAAACGAGATGGCATGTCATCACATCAGAGAATGGGTTCTGGTCTGCATTTGAGTTGTGCATTCTCATTTCAGAATGAGACCACCCAGCACTGAGCCACTCTATAGATGAGTGTTTTAGATTCAGTACTTCTATATCTTGATCATTAAAACAGAGAAAGGCCAAACACAAGAATAAGAGGAGATAGAAAGGGAAAGAGAGGAAAAGAAGGAGGGCTACAACAAAGGAGAGAAAAGTGAAAATATTAAAATTAATATATTTTGTGACAAAAGGTTAAATCCACAGACATTGGTGAGGTTTATGGAAGAAAAGGGGTAGCAGAGAGTCAAACTCAACTTCCAAAACAAAGTGACTAAATCAGAAAGGTTAAAACTCGCGTCCCTGCCTGAGACCCAGGCAAACCAGACCTACAGTAATAACAACTTCTTACTTATACAATACCTACTATATGGCAGGAACAGGGCTAGGAGTTATAGATATGGTAATGACAAGACAAACAAGGTCCTTGCACTCATGAAGTATACATGCCACCACTGAGAAAGAGTGAGCAAAATAATAAATAAATGACCATAATTCCAATCTTGGATTCTCTACTCAAAAATATGTATGATGATAATGAAAAAAGTCATTCTCTCTATTTATTATACTAATTTTACTATCTCAACTGGTAATTCAACCTTCAATATTTTCAACTACAAAGTGTGACTACCTATCCCTACCTGCCAAATGAGATTGATAATTAAATGAGTTACTGAACATATAACAAGTAGCACAACACATGGCATTGAGAAGACTTTCAAAGCTATTGCTGTCATTGTTCAATTAAATTGTCCAACGGCATTTCCAATTTAAGTGCCTACCACTGTGTTGGACTGTTAGCAAGCAGTCAGGATACGTGAGTCAAGCTTTGAGGCTAGGCATCTCAACAGTGGATGCAGGGCAACATTGTTGCTTGACATAGATGCCTGTTCCTGTAAATAAAATCATTCTCTTTTTATTTTACAAGGCCAGGGGGTTATTAAATTAAATGGTTCCCTTGCTAATAGTCAACCATAGTATCACCATCCTCCAGCCATTCATGCTAAAATTACTAACAACCTTATTGATTCAGAAACCCAAATGGATACATGGATAAATCAGCAAAGCAATATGTCTACATGACATTGTGGTACAACAGGGGAAAAAAATGTCAGGAGACTTGGTTTCTGTAATAATGTGTCATTTACTCACTGTGTGATTTTGGAAAACCCATTTTCCCTTTTTGGGTCAAAGTTCGCTCCTCTTTAAATTGAGTAAATTAGAATACATGCTTAGATAGTTTCTTCATTTTCATGCATTGTTTATAGAATTCTTTTTCACATCTGGAAAGAGAAAGAGAGCTAGTGAGATAAACGCACTAATGGTGTCTACCAAATAATTTGGATGTTTTGCTTGCAGATACATTGTGGGATGGTTATTTCCACCCCTGATAACATTAGATATGTCCATGTGACTTGTATTGCCCATAAAATGTGAGCAGAAGTGACATGTTTCACTTCCAATGATTAGGTTTAAAAACTCGTGTATGATTCATCTCACTCACTTTTTCCCTCTGACATGGAACTTGGCCTCTCAAAAGTATTTGAGATGACAGCTGCTCCATCATCCTGGTCACTGAAAGACTATAGTGAGAAAAGTCCTCTTTGTTGACCATGTTAATGCACTGAGATCGTGAGTTTGTTACTATAGCATAACCCAACCTATACTAACTGATCCATCAAGCTATGATCAGAAAGGAAAGATAGTCTAGTAACAAAGCAAAGAATTCCCAAAGGAGGAGCAGATTAAATCAAGTACAGAAATTATCTTGAATTGGATATAGGTCCCAGGTCTCAGAGCAGACCACAGATTATGATCAAAAATCCCTGGAATATCCCTAGAACATACATGCAGATTCTTATTCTCCAGAAGCTTCTAGGCCTGTAATATTTTGTGATATTGTTGGTATTATGGTTCAATCTGAGAGCACTTGGTTTATCAGCAAGAGGGGGCATTGAAGCATCTAAACTGTATGTATCTCTAATAGGTTGAACAGTTAGTATGTGCTCCTGGCCATGCCTTGCAAAGGAATAGACAAAGCTGACCTACAGCATCTTAAAGTGTTTAGTGCCTAGTAGGAGACCAAGACCATCTGGATAGTAGGGCCTAGTATACTTTTTGAATTCTGGCAGTCTATGAATTTGAGATTCAATCACGCTTAGAAAAGATAATGCAACAAAAGTCAAATTACTGAAGATCTGTCTAAATAACAAACAATAACAGGTAGAAGGGTGACTTTGTACAGAAGGAGAGCGTGATTGTGAGCAAGGTATTTATCTTTCCTTGAATAAGGTCGGGTGCCATGAGCCTGGAGGGAATGGGCTTAATAAATGGTGGTGAGTGGAATGTAGGTTAGCTCCAGAAGGAGAATGTGTCAGTGAGGGTTATGAAACACCAGAGGAAGTGACTGATGAGATTGTGTCATCAATTCCGCCCCCCCCCCAAAACACACAATCACTGGGAAGGAGATGGCAAGTGTTTTTCAAAGTTACACTTTGAGGAACAAGTCCTGGTTTAGTTAAGTGGGAGTTAGAGTCTTGGGTGGGAGGTGGGAGGACAACAAATTTTACTCCCCTTTCTAGCCAAGTTCTCAAAAAAAAAAACAGATATCAAATGAGTCGCAAAGCAGATGGAGGTCAAAGTAACTACCCTTTTTTTTCTTTACATAAAAGTGTACATTTATGAACAAGGCTTAGAGTAAGGACCAAACAGACCTATTAAATGAAATGCAGAATGAGATCTGCTTGTCCCCTGGTCCCAGGCAATGGTGGCCTGAGAGAGCCTTCCTGACACAAGCAGAGATAGAACCTTCGAAGACCCTCATTCTCTCTGCAAACAAATCACTCTCTAAGGAGAAAGAAAGAGCTGAGCTGAGCTGATCTGATCATGCCCAAATAAAATAGTCAAACCTTCAATCAGAGAGGGCTCCATTTTACCTTGGACAGACTAAGAAAAGAAGCAAAGAGTGTCACATCAGTTAGCTCCCAACATAAAATCCCTCCCAGACACCAGATGCTTCCTACCAGGTCTCCATTTAATGGTATCAGGGTGCTGTGTCCAACAACTGCATGCTCGTTATTTCATTTAGTCTTTTTTACAAACCTGAGTAGAAAGCATTAATACCATACACAACCTACAGATGAGGAAACCGAAGCTCTGAAAGTTATCAGCTGGTGGAGATAGAGTCAAGAGTGGTATCCAAGGGCTTCTATTTTTACTTTCTTTGTCATTAAAAAAAATGTGCCGGGCTCAGTGGCTCAGCCTGTAATCCCAGCACTTTGGAAGGCCAAGGCGAGTGGATTGCCTGAGCCTGTGGGTTTGAGACCAGCCTGGGCAACTTGGCAAGACCCCATCTCTACAATAAATCAAAAATTAGCCAGGCGTGGTAGTGCATGCCTATCATTCCGGCTACTTGGAAGGCTGAGGTGGAAGGATCCCCGGAGACCGGTGGGATGATGCTGGGGTGGCCGTGAGTATGCCACTGCACTCCAGCCTGGATGACAGAGTGAGACTCCACCTCAAAACAAAAACAAAAACAACCCCCAAAAATGTATTATGCATGAGTCTTAGTAAAGAGTAGTCCCTTACCCAGAGAAAATCTTAGCAATAATTGGTCACAATTTAGGAATGTATATCTATACTAAATAGTTTTTATTTTAAATTATTTTAAAAAGCAACACTGACCATTAGACCCCACAATGGTTTTGGAGAATAGTATACCAAGTGTCAGAGAGAACTGAACCTCGTAGTTATCTCTGTCTCCCTTCCTTCTTATCACTTTCATTTTCCAGAACCCAGGCACCCATGGACCCAAGGCACCCTCAGATATACCTGCTAATCGTGGCACCAGACTGACAAGGGTGTGGATCTGAACCTCAGCTCACATACCCATCACCCAGGTGACCTTAGGCAGGTTACCCTGGCACTCTGAGTCCAAGGCAAAAAAAATCTGTCATGATATCAGCACCATCTTGCTCACAAACTTTTTTTGAGGGTCACAAGAGAGAATAGATATGAGAGGGAGTTATACAAGTAACTAAACCAATGCAGAAGAAACATTTGGGATTTGGGCTGCTTCTACATAGTGACATTGTCCAGGAAAGTAGATGTTATTGATTTTGTGTATAATTATACCATCCACTGCACTCTGGTTCAGGGTTGAGGGCCTCTGCCTCTGTTTCTTGTAGCCCTGTCCAGATTTAAGGCTTGAAAAAAAGTTTTCAGCTCCTTTTATTTTTATACCTATCTAATTTGTGACCAAGATGGCTCAAGTTGAAAGCCAAGCCTAGGGCTCTGGAAAATACCTCATTCGTGAGCCTGAGGGAAAGGCCCCAGGGCCAAGCCAATGCAGAAAAGAGATGTGACCTGGTTGTGATTGACCTACATGCTGCAGTCCAATATGTTTCGAAAATATATTTAAATGCTTTTCACAAGGAGAGAGTTTCCATTTTAAGTTAATAAATTCCCTCAAGGCAGGAAATGTAGCAGAGCATACACACAGCTCATGACTGAAACATGTTGGTTCAGAATTTTTTCCTTCAAACTTGATGATAATACAATAGAAAGAAAAGAAAATTTTGTCAAGGGGAATGTTGTTTCAGTGAGTGGAAGATTTTAGAACTTTCTGGGTCTCTTATTTTGGTGTCTAAAAATGTCATAGATCCCACTGAACCAAGGAATGGCCATCTACTGTGTGCATGACACTACAGAGGGAGGAGGGGGATGGAAGATGCAGAAATGGGCAAAGAGTGAAAAGGGTCAAAGACAAACACGAGGTTAACAGCCTGGGTTACTAGCAGAAAAAAAAAAAATCAGTCAGTCCGTAGTATTTTTGAAGCCCCGTGAGAGGCATTGCCCTTACCTCAAGCTTACCCATAACCCAGAGAACAGAACTCTTGCTCTTATGGAGCACACATTCTTATGAAATGAGATGGACTATTAACTAACAAACAGATCATTTCACAGAGTAACCAATACTATGGGGAAAAAGAAACTGGACACTTCTAATTGGGAATACCTAAGGGTGAGAAGAAAGTGGAGAAAAGGCCAAAGAGGTGATTTTTAGCTGAGACCTTATGAGTAAAAAAGAACTACCATTCGACTGTCAAAGGGAAGAAATCCCAAGTCAAAGGGAAGAGCAGCTGTCTGAGTTGGAAAGGGGTTTGATGAACAGGAGGAAGGTCAACTGGCTTGGCGCAGAGTGAGAAGAGAGGCGGTCATGAGAGGGGAAGCCAATGAGGTGGGCTTAGGTGGCCCCAGGTAATGGATTAGGGCAATGGGATCCATTTCAGGCTCCAGCCTCTGGATGAGCCTGCCTAAATCAGCACTGACTCAGCAATAGAGCACAGTTAGTCTTTAGGATGCAGATGGAGTGCCTATGACTGAGCACTATGGGGGAGCAGAGCAAATGAGAAGTGGTAGGCTTGGGGTTCTCTGCCCCGGCTGCATGTTGGAATCGCCTGGGAGCTTTAAGAACTCTGACAGCTTAGTCTCACCTGCAAACAGTCTGATATAATTGGTCAGGTGTTCAGCCTGGGAGTTTTATAATCTCCCTGTGATTCTAGGGTGCAGCTAAGATAGTGAACTGGACTTCAATGACAAAGAGAAAGCAAAAGATTTGGAGAAGACAGATTCACAGTCATAAGACATGTCTGATCTCAAACCTTCTACCTCCTACTATAGACTAGATGTCCTCCAAGGGCCCATGTGCCCAGCTCTAAAATATCCACTGATTCTTTCACTTTGAGTAAGGTACTGAACCTGCCCTTATGCCTGGGAGGCTGAGGGAGGATGGATCTAGGATGCCACTGTGAGGACAGAGACAAGGCCAATACCTTCCCTTTTTGCCACATAATTCCTGCATCTGACAGTGCCACCAAGAAGGGATTTTAAAACTGAGTCTTCAACACCCCCTCCCCAACCATGTGTTAATCTGAGATACCAAGGTCAAAACCTTTAGTACTGACTCCAAAATGAACCTGAGATGAAGTGGCCGTGCACACCCTATGCTCTTCACGTTCTCCCACGTACACAGCTCTCACCTCCTGCCCTTGGACTGCATGTCCTGCTAGGGTAAATTTGTTTATATGAACACCTTCCTCTTACTGTTGTGAATCACTTTAAGAGCAGACATGTATCCTCTGCATCGTGGCTCTTCATCCTTCTCAATGAAAAGGACATTGTGTACACATTATATAAAATAAGCAGTGTGCCCTCTCATAAACTAGACAATCTTAGGACTGAACAGCCTTAGAAATTATTCCAACATCTCATTTGACAAGTAGGGAAACCAAGGCCCAGGGATGGTAGTAATATGCTACCTTTACATAGGACTTGGTCATTTTCACGTACCAATTCATTTTCTGATGTATTTCCCACTCTACCCTTTATAACAGTGCTCCTCTCATCATCCCCATTTGTAATCAAGGAGAATTCGGGATCAGAGAAGTTAACCAACTTGTCTAATGTCACTAGGTTAGTGAGAAAGAAATAAAGTCGTAACCCACCTCAAATAGCTTGACAAAAATACTGCTCTTTCGTTACTTAAGGTCCCTGGATTTTGATTGTGACCCCAAAGTAAAGCTGATCATTCTCAACCTTAGATTCTTAAAAAATCTTTAGAGTCTATAATACTAAGTGATCTGTCACAGCAACAAAGAACTGAGTACCATATGTTCCCACTCATAAGCGGGCCTTGAATAATTATCATATTACTATAAGAAAGGGATTGGCCGCAGTGGGAAACAGCCAGGGGAGGGGGGAGCATACCTCATCAACAAGGGTGCCTGCATAATGAACATTTGTATACTTAACCCTGAATTGTACCTTACATCTTTAAAATTTAAAAACAGAAACTAAAACACATATATGTGTATTTAACTGCCTATAAAATATATATATATATATATTTGGGCCAAATCACTTCCCCTAACAATACACACCAGATTTTTTGGTTTCTGAAAAACTCATTAATCTCTCATCACACAACATTTTTCTAGAGGGATTTCAAGGGAATTCTTGGAATTAAAAACAAACAAACAAACCTTAGTGAAGTCAATTGTTTGTAGCCTGTGTTTTCCCCCTTGTGTCAGCAATTCTCTGCCTCTTAATACGTGTGCAGGATTGAGCTCGTTAGCCCTGTTGAAGATGAGTGCTTCTGGCATGGAGCATGATTTATTTCACTTCAGTTTCATGTCGTATGTAGATCAAGGCTTTCTTTACATATTGTATTTTGCATTTTAAGAAAACACAAAATGATGAGGTGTTTTGTGAAACCCCCGCCTCCCTCCCTCCAATTGGGCTAGTGTCGAAAAAAACAAGCTGACTCCCTGGCCCTATCCTCCATGGCTGTAAAAATCACAAATCAGGCATAATAACTGTGTTCTCCTTAAGGATGCACCCAAGCATTTCAGCCAGCCTGGTGTACCAATAATGAAATTTGCATTATGCTTACAGGACTGTTTTTTTTGTTTGTTTGTTTGTTTTGAGTTGGAGTCTCACTCTGTCACCCAGACTGGAGTGCAGTGGCCGCTTCCGGCCACCACAACCTCAACCTGCTGGGCTCCGGCAATCCTTCCACCTCAGCCTCCAAGTTGCCGGAATTACAGGCATGTGCTACCACGCCCGGCTGATTTTTTGATTTATTGTAGAGATGAGGTCTCGCTGCCCAGGCGGGTCTCAAACCCGCGGACTCAGGCAATCCACTCACCTCAGCCTCCCAAAGGCGCGGGATTACAGGCTGAGCCACCGAGCCCGGCTTAGGACTGTTTTATTGATATAAATGGACTTTTGTGTCCAAATAACTAGGCAGCGGTTCCTGGCCTTGGGGCATCTGGGGCCCCTTGTTCTCTTCCTGGGTCCCTGAAAAAGATCTGCCATGGGCCTCTCTGATTGACTATGATAGTAAGGGAGGATCGAAGCAGCTGGTGCTGCTGCTCATTCCAGTGAGAAATTTGTCTGAACCAAAGCCACTTCCTTCTTCCCTATTCTCTCTGCCTGCCACTTTCCCACTGCCACATGCCTCAAGTCATTCATTCACTTATCCTCCCTGCAGGACGTTACTGAGTGCTTGCAATAAGTGGACAACTGCAGCAATGGCCATCCTAACCTATGGCCAGCCACTAGAGGACCGAGGGGTAGATGGGAATATAGTTTAGCCACACAGCACATGTGAGAAAATATTAAGATGCTTTATTTGATGAGATGCTCAAGATGAGGCTAACTCCCTTTATATTTTAAGACCTAACATTTCATGCGCTGCTGCTGCCTTGATATCGTTGAGCCTTACAGGGCCCAAATACCTAACAGGGAGTTGTCCCGCCCTCCCTGGATATGTCCCCACACAGGAGGAAAGATTCCCTACCCAGTTAGTTCCCCTCACCAGCCAGACCAGCTGCACTCCACCCAGTCCGGTTCACCTTCCTGCCAGCCATGGAATCATCCAAACAACAAATCACATCCTCCCACGGGAACCCAGGGTCACCTCATCCACTTGTTACTACAAAGCCTTCCTTTCACAGGCCCTGCTGGCTCACTTTATTCCCGAGCATAATCTTTGTGTGGCCCTGCATGGCATGAGGTGTCCTCCTTCCCTGGGCTCTGGGTGTAAGTGAGTAATAAACCACTGTCAATTTCATCTGACTAGTGTTGGCTGTTTTGTGTTTGACCTCCGTGTATTATTTAGGGTAGAGGATCCTATCCTCGTCAGTGTGGTAAATGGAAGGTCATCAAAATATCTCTTTCTAAAAATCCCCACAATTCCATTTTTGTTGCATTAGTGAACAAAGAACAAGGAGTGTGATTATTCTGATCTGCTTTCACCTGGTCAAAGTGTACCTGGAGTCCAGTTCAGGCCCAAGGGCCATAGGAAAAGCTCTCAGCAAACTGGAGCATGCTCAAAACACTGGGACACATGGCTCAGCTGGCTGAGAAGGGGCCAAGATTATATTCTTAATGGACTTCTCAGTTTAGTAGCAAGTTGGGTGAGATGGAGCATACAACAGTAGAAGAAGTAGGGGGACATTTCACAGGAGAAAATCATAGAAGAGGCTGGCACTCCCAGCCCCTCTCACCCCACCCCTAGCTTCTGTGTGCTTCTCTTTAAAAAGGTCACACCTGAAACCTTATTCAAAGACCATTCTTGTGCTACTGGAACCACTGCATATAGGCAGAGTCAAATGTTTCTGACCCTGGGACAGTTAATCACTAACTGACTGGTGATGACTGGTACAAGATCATGAAAGCACCCTTACCTCTGGCTGGACAAACTCTGCATGCCACTTACCCTCCAGAGCTCCCTCAGGGATTAGCTAGCACAGGGCTTCTTCTGAAGCTGTACAGATAGTGCTTATGCTTCCATGTGGGTTCTTCCAAAAGAGCTTCCTTCAAAAATCACCCTATACAAATCTTTATCTCAGAGGACCTGGAGGACCTCAACCAAGTCAGCATCTAAGAACCATAACTCAAACAAGGAAACATATAATGTGGCAGAACCTCAGATAGACCTGAATGTACAGACAGGCAGAAATCAGGCAAGATATACCAAGCAGGAAGACGAGATGCCAAACAGAGCATATGGGATTGCAAGCAAAAGTCTGTAACCTGGAAAGCTGATGCATCAGCCTGGGGAAATCAATATGGGGCCACCAGGACCCTGAGGGACAAAATGGGCTACGATAGAAAAGAACCACCAAAATGGAAAAGGCATCAGCTCACAGTCGTTCAAATGTTTTTCCTGAAAACTCAAACTGATTGCCTTAGAAAAGAAGCAAGTAACTGAATTCTAATATTTGAATAACATCCATGAAGAAGAAAGGAAAAGTGTTCTCTGAGATTCCATAGGAATAATTTTATCAAGATGCAGAATGAGGCCAAGATAGGCTTGGTTTAAGGAAGATGATTCTGAGAGTCATGACTGTTCAAAGATGGCATGGCCCTCGCAGAAGCTGGTGAGTATTTGGTCCTTTGATGTGTACCACAGTTTTTAGGTATATTATTGAGGGCATGAATGTATCTCTTAGGGAGGATGTGGGATCACCTAACTTGCAAGGTTCACTCCAGCTAAAGCCTAATAAATCATAGTTTCCTACTCTGCTTCCAGCACCACAGAGTTCCAGAAGAAATAGACCAACTCTTCCAGCCCAACTGATTTCCCTTGGGGTTTCTTCTGCACTTACAACAAATTCAATAGGTGTTTTTAAAAATCTCAAAAATGAAGAGTATCCTAAACAGTGGACACAACGTTTTTATATTTCAGACTTTTTCAGTAACTGAATGATCAAGGTAAGGAAACTAACACTATTTTGCTAATACAGACCATTAAAATTTTTTAACATCAATTTAAAAGAAAGGCTCTTTTTCTGAAAATAGGTAAGTTGGCAATATTACACTGACAACTTTGCTGTGAACAGGTAAAATGTTATTACATGCTAGTCTTGGTCCATAGACCATTATTTGGGAAACTTTGCTCTAAAAGATATGTCCACTAGCGTCTCACCGTGTAGTTGTTTCTGGTTTTCATGATTTAAAATATGTTTTTAGGTAATAAAAAGCAGTTTCCTTCCAATCTTCATTGCTGAATGCAATTTCCCCACAAAAAATAAAGTCAAGTCTGTTAGGATTCTATTGTATTTCATGCAACATTTCACAAATTATTGCTGCACTTAGTTTATAAAACACTTTTGGCCGGGTGCAGTGTCTCGCACCTATAATCCCAGCACTTTAGAAGCTGAGGCTAGAGGATACTTTGAGGCCAGGTGTTCAGGACCAACCTGGGCAACACAGTGAGACCTTTTTTGACTTTACAAATGTTTTTTGTAAAACTAGCTAAGCATAGTTGCACATGCTTTTAGTCCCAGCTACTGTGGGAGGAATTCCCTGAAGCAAGGAGTTCAAGAACAACCTGAGCAACATAGTAAGACCCTGTCGTTACAAGAAATAAAAATAAAATTAGCCAGGCATGGTTGCGCATACTTGTAGTCCCAGCTACTTGGGAGGCTGAGGCAAGAGTATTACTTGAGCTCAGAATTTGGGGGCTGCAGTGAACTTTGATCATGCCACTGTACTCCAGTTTGGGTGACAGAGCGAGACTCTGTCTTTATACCAAAAAATAAATAAATAAATAAAACAGTTTCACAACCTTTATGTCACTGGACACTCATGACAACCATGTATTAGTAGGTATAACCATATCATTATTGCTGTTTATATGTAGCTAGGGGTCCTGGTGTGACATGTACATTGCATAAAGTTGGACAACCCTCCGCTCATCTGGCTATATCGGCTTATTTGAGTTGGTTGCACTCATTCTTAAGAAATGACTTCGTAATGGGAACACATAGCCTGCCTGAAAATAGAGGAAAGGTCAGGGAAGTTTTTCTAGAGGAGCATATACTCGGGAGGAAGTAGATTTGAAATGTGGCAGGCAGAGAAAGGAGGGAGTAGTCAGTCAGGCAAACTTCCCATAGGAGAGTCACAGCAAGGGAGGAGAAACACCCTGAGTACTGTGGATGGAAGGGGCAGCAGATAGGAAAGGCCACAGACAATACAACTGGGGTGTGCAGAATTGCAAGTCATTCCAACAGCTGGACAAGATGAGAAAAGCTGGGAGAAATGGCTAGAGAAATAGGAAAACTCATACCAAACATCAGTAAGGTTCTGTCTTCTCTAGTTCAGTAAAGAGGACCAAGAACAGCATGTTTCAGTCAGAAACCTAGGACCTCTCCCTTGGCATCTTCTTTTCCATAGCTTCCAACGCACCATCAGTCACCAGGTATTGTCGATACCGCTTCCAGACCCTCACTCTAGTTTGAGCCATCCTCATCTCTCACCACTTCAGGAGTCTGACAATGGGGTGTACCGAAGCCAACCTTTGCCTTAATGGGGTGTCCCAAGGACAATTTTCACCCTAATGAGGTATCCCAAGACCAATCCTCACCCTCTTCCAATCCTCTTCCACAGAGCAACCTAAGTGATTTTTTTTTGTTTGTTTGAGTTGGAGTCTCACTCTGTGGCCCAGACTGGAGTGCAGTGGCCGCTCCTGGACACCGCAGCCTAGACCTGCTGGGCTCCGGCGATCCTTCCGCCTCATCCTTCCAAGTAGCCAGAATTACAGGCATGTGCTACCACGCCCGGCTGATTTTTTTATTTATTGTAGAGAGGAGGTCTCGCTGCCCAGGCAGGTCTCAAACCCGCGGGCTCAGGCAATCCACTCACCTCAGCCTCCCAAAGGCGCGGGATTACAAGCTGAGCTACCGAGCCCGGCTCGTAAAGCCTTTCAATAGCTTCTCTTTCCACTTAAAATACAAATGGAAAGTCCCCACATCACTGCCCCCAAGGCCCCTGTGTGATCAGCCCCTCCCTGTATCTCCATCTGGCCTCACATCATCTCTGTCCTCATGGATAACTGTAGCCCTGCTCCCTGCCACCTGGGTTCTTAGACATGCCATGCTTTGTCCCCAGTCATGTTGTTCCTGGCCCAGAACCCTCCCCCCTCTTTGCTCCTCCTGTTACCTCATCTACCAGCTGTCATCTAAGACATTGCTTCCTCAGGGTAATATTTCTCTGTCCCTAAACTGGGTTAGCAAGTTAGTAATCCCACCCCGTCAGTCACTTTCATAACACCAATAGTTCCTCATCCTTCACTTATCTCTATTGGAATGAAATCCTTATCTGTGTCTTTCTGAACTCAAGCACAATCTCTGAGAATAGAGACCATGTCTAGATGAACAAAACCAAGGCCACGTATGCCCAGGCTCAAGTACAAGGACTGTTGCAGTCTAGGAGATAGTTAAATGCTTTGGAAATAATTTACAAATTAATAAAAGAATGATCAAAAAAGACATGTCTGTCAAAGAATTTGAACAGTTCGTGATTGTAAGAAGAACCCAATGAAGGACGTTAAGCAGAATCTGGAAGCTTTTCAGTTCAGAGGCAGATTGAAGGTTTCCTGGCTAGGCATGGAGACACAGATCGGGTGAGAGCAACTTGCTGCCATGAGCAAGTGGTCATTTCTGAGACCTCGAACTGGACAGGGGTAACAAAGAATGCAGTGGAGGGAAGAGTGAAGGGCTATGAAGTAGGTAGAATTCACAGGATTCTTCAGTTGACTGGAGGCCACAGGTCCAATGGAGCTGGAGTCAGGATACAATTGGGACTTGGGCAACTTGCAGGCCGATGATGCCATCCAAGGAGATGGAACCCAAGAGCAGCAGGAGGTTTGAAAGATGCATTAATTTCCTGAGGCTGCTGTAATAAAGCACCACAAGCTGGGTGGCTTAGAACAACTGAAATATATTCTCTTCTGGTTCTGGAGGTCAGGAGTCTGAAATAAGTTGTTAGGAGGCTTGATTCCTTCTGAAGTCTTTGAGAGAGTGTATTGGAGTTTTCCAGAGAAACTAAAACAGATGAGATAGATAGACACATACATACAAACATACAGGTATGTAGGTGTGTAGAAAAATAAAAAGATTGAGTATGAGGAATTGGCTCACATGATTATGGAGACTGATAAGTCTCAGGATCTGCTGTCTACAAGTCGAAAACCCAGGAGAGCTGGTAATAAAGTATCAGTTCAGGTTCAAAGTCCTGAGAGTCAGGAAGCTGATGGTCTAAGTGCAGTGTGATATCTTTAACTTAATTACATCTGCAAAGATCCTTTTGCCAAATTAGGTCAGTCACAGGTACTGGGGGTTAGAACTTGGACATATCTTTTTGGGGTACACACTTCAACTTACTGGAGATGTGGAGATGTTCACTTTTATGGGCTTGATATGCCACATCTTAAAGGAATAGGATAAAAAGCCATCTGTATAGAGAACATTCAAGGTCCAGGTGAGCTGAAGTTGAGAAAGGAAAGAACACTAAGAACTAGAAAGCCCACTTGAGATGTACAGACAAAAGTCTGTGGACATCAAAAAACCAGACCAATTGCAGGACTGTGCTCAAGAGGCTAGTTAAGACATTTAATATCCAATCATTTCTTGCTCAATAATAATTTTACTCTGCATAGACATATCACAACCTCTTTTGAATCCTAGTTGATATTCAGAATAAATCTGGCATGAGATGATACGCCAACCAAGTTGTTGTAAGAGTATTCAGTTTTGGTACTTTGAAATAAGTACTGCCTCAATTGTTAGATTCATTATCTCTTAATCATCAATTTACTCCACAAAGAATAATTTTATGGACAACCTAGTACATGCCATGTGGCATGTAGGCCAGAATATGCAAAGGTGACTCAGCCAGGTTCTCTCCCTCAGGTGATCACTGTAGAATGGAGTTCTCATCCTCGGTACTACTGACATTTGGGGTCAGCTCATTCTTTGCTGTGTGGTGGTGCCCTGTGTACACTAGCATGTTTAGCAGCATACCTGGCCTTGACCCGCTGGATGACAGTAGCACCCCTGTTTCCACAGTTGTTACAACGAAAGATATCTCAAACATTGCCAAATTTCCCCTGAGGACAAAATCACCTTAGGTTGAGAACTACTATACTAGGGTGATGGAGTGGCACTGACAAATGTCACAAGCAGGACAGTCCTGGCATTGACCATGCAGAAGAGCTCTGGAATAGGGGTCTGGAGGCCTCAGGCTGCACCAGGGGTGTGCGTGAGGCAGAATACAGATGCTAGAGATTCTGAGGTTCCAGGAGGAAAAGCTGGCAGGTCCTAGGAAGAAGTGGGCTATGTACCAACTCATTCAGAAATCTTCCATATTTTAACAAGTGCATGCCATACCGGAATCCAAATATGAAAACCCACAGAGCTGGGGCTCGAATTCAACATTTTTGCTTATAAATCCAGCATCTTTTCCTGCAAGGATCCAGAGTGAGCATCCATGTAGCAACATAAATACTCTCAGGGTTAGGCTGACACCATGGACATCCTTGGCAACAGATGGAGTTAAACAAAACAGAGTCCTGCACTGTTGAGGATACAAGAATCTTTACTGAGTCCATCTCTTTTTTCCTTCTCATTTCCCTAAACCCACTTGATTTAAATACCCAGCTTTTGTATTAACTCACCAGAATAATTGACATCTCAATGTCTTCCTCTCTTTGTCACCCGTTACTAAATATATATTCTCTTCAGCAAAGTTTTCAGATTGACTGCTTCTGACAGACAACACAAATTTCAACATTTACACAGAAGTTGTCTGTCAAAAAAAGTAATAGGAAAAAGACGCCCTATTTTAGGATGTCTCTTTGCTTAAAATGCAGGGGAGAGGGGAGAGAGAAATCTCTCCCTGTGCATAACAGCAATTTATGCCAAGATGCACAGTCTTGTTGGAAAGGTTGCTAAGCAACTGCCTGGCGGCCTGTCAAGGGCCAACGGGAGACAGAAGGTAGAAAGACACCAAGGACTGGGCACTGCAGGACATGCAGAAACCTGCTCGGGACACCCACCTTTTTCCTCTTCCCTGGCTGCTTGGGTAACCTGAGAGGTGAGTTTCCATCTCTGTGGCTTTGAAGCGAATAAGGGAGATTCTACTCCAAAAGCACAGCTTGGCACACAGCCACTGTTGCTGGCATTTTGTCTGCTATCTCTTGTGCAGTAGATCGAGTTCAAGCTTAGTTGTCAAGCAAGCTTCCTTTTCCATCTGTAAAATAGTGATTGTAGTTGTAGTCACATCATAGTACAGTGGTGGGAATTCGACTGTGCTATGCAGCCACCTATACTTACCTCCCTTACAGAATTCACCACCATGTTGCATTTAAATTTTCTGTGCCTTATCTGCCTCCCCTCAATGGGATGGTGTGCTCTAAGCACAGGACATCTTCCTCATCGGTCTTTACCTGTGAAAAGGATACTGTCTAGCATGCAACAGAGCCTCATTAAATAATTGTATCTTCCCTGATCCAAACCAAGACCCTTTAGAGTGTCTTGCAAGACCTTTCATGCTCCAGTTTCACCTATGTCTGTCCTCATCTCCAACTGTCTTTGAACCTTCAGCCCACCCTCCAAGCCCCAATATACCCTCTTCATTTTATTAATACATGTCTCCCTATGAACCAGAATCTTTTAACCATCGTTCCCTCTTCCCCATTAACCTCTGGTTAATTCCTACTCGTTCTCAAAAACTCAATTTAAGAATGGACTATTCCTCGTGAAGGACCCACGTGGTTTTACTTAAGCAACTAATCTGCAGAGTATAACAAAAAGAAGGGGAGGAGACTGTGGCGCACCAGAAATCCATTCTGAGTCATTTAGAGAGAGGGACAGAGCTGTCTTTTTGTGACCTCTGCTCTTCCAAGTCTTGGGGCAGTTACCAATATTTAGCCTGTTGAAAGTCACACAAAGAGTAAATGGTAGGCAGATCTAACATAACACCCAATTATATCTCAGCCCAAATTTCTTGTACATCTCTCTAAATCACAAATTGCCTATGACGTGCAATGCAAACAATTCCTTCATTAATTTAAATAGCAACCAATAATTTATTAAGCCCGTACCTAGACTGGTTGCTGCAGAAGTTGTGTCTCCTACATTTTCTCACTTAATCTTTGCAACAGGTCTTTGAGGTAGGAATCATTATCCCTACCTTCATACATATGGGAAAACTGAGGTCTGAGTCAAGATGTTTATTCTCTTGTAGAACCAATATTGAAGATGGGCTTTTCCTCCAAAGTCCGAATTTCTTTGCTGACAGCATGCTGCCTCACACAGGGTCAGAATTTCACAGACACAGAATAGAAAGGGAAGGATGTCAGTGGAAGGAACAACTGCAAAGGCATGAAGGTGTGTTTCAGTAGAGAAACATGAGGTGTCTGGCACAGCTAAAGCAGAATGTAAATGTATACTTACATGGAAAATATGGCCATTAAGAAGATTTGCCTTAACAATTCTTTGCTTATTTCTCAGACTCATAGTTCCATTCTCCTACAAGTACTCACCAATACCAATTCAATATTTGTTTTTGTCTCAAGGCTGACCTCATTTTGCAGGCATGGATCTAAGAAAGTATACTTATTTTATAGTACCTGTGTCCTCAAAAGTTACTCTTATCTATCTCCACATCCACTGCTACTCCCACTACAGAAGTTCTTACGGGGATTAGGTTATCACACTGAACTCCAATCACTTATGAATCCACCTACCTCTGTTTGGCCATGATCACCTTGAGCACTAATATTCTGTCAAATGCTTCTCCATAAAGCCACTTTCTACCATGATGCTTTTGCTTAGGACAGGTGCGAATCCCTGTGCTCAATTAATAAGTGAAGTATGGCCGGGCTCAGTGGCTTAGCCTGTAATCCCACCAGTTTGGGAGGCCAAGGCGAGTGGATTGCCTGAACCCGTGGGTTTGAGACCCACCTGGGCAACTTGGCAAGACCTCATCTCTACAATAAAATCAAAAATTAGCCGGGCGTGGTAGTGCACGCCTGTAGTTCCAGCTACTGGGAAGACTGAGGCAGAAGGATCGCCGGATCCCAGCAGGCTGAGGCTGCGGTGGCTGGGAGAGTGCCACAGCACTCCAGTCTGGGCAATGGAATGAGACTCCAACTCAAATAAATAAATAAATAAGCAAACAAACAAATAAATAAATAAACAAGTGAAGTACCAAATCAGTGATGTCATTAAAATAAGCCATTTCTCATTTCCATCCAATAACATCTCAAAATCTTTTGAGAAGGCCATCTTATCACTTAAATTTAACCTCCCTTTGGAATTGCAAGGCAAATAAAGTTTTACCGAGCCCAGAGTTATTTGGAGTGTGTGTCTGAATTTGACTTCTCTGGGAAGTCAAATTTTCCTACACAAAGCAAGAGGGGGTACTCCTGCCTGATTTGGGGAGTGAAGGAATCTGAGCTATAGCCACTAATTAGGCTGTTCTTAATTACAGACATTCTTCACGTAGGAAGTGGAAAGGAGAGGCAGGGAGAGCAAGGGCTTTATTTTTAACAACGGCACTTTCTGTGAGATGTGTGGCCCCCATTTACAGCAGCAAATGGAATTCTTGCCAAAGAGATGGGGCTGAATTATTAAGTGCAAATAATTAGGCCCTTAGTTCCTGGAGTTGGGAAAAGGAGCATTCTGTACAGCACAGGGGTGGAGAAAGTACCATTCATTTTCAGTTTTTCATCATTTAAAATGATAATTAGTGAGAGATAATATGCCTCAGTAGCCAATTTCGCCTCTGATTATTTGCTTGAATATGGTAATTGTGTGATTTTTGTTTTGCTCTCCTTTCGACATGCTTCCTAAAGTCCTTGTGATGTTTTAGGGGACTGGGGGACTCATTATTATCTCTCAAAGTAACCATGGAAATATATAATTAGACATTATGCAGGGTAGAATGACCCAGGTTGCAGGAAGTCTCTGTGGTACAGTGCGTTTAACTATACAGGGACTCTCTCTTAGTATCAGCAAGGCGTACTTTTCCCACAGATTTTATAATCCCATCTTGTGGGAATGTGGAGGAACAAAGTCCAGACAATAGGAGACCTGTTTTCTAGTAACTCTGCCCTCTCTGTGACTGGTCTTAATCTCTGAAACTGGGGAGAAGGGAGCTTGTATCATTTCAAATATATTACTAAGTGCCTGCATCTGTGTTGCTTTGTACTTCAGTTCTTCATTGCTTTGTACTTCAGTTCTTCATTGCCAGTGGTAGAGCCTGTTAAATTTCTTCTCTACATTCGAATGCTTGAACACAACAAAAATAGGAGGGGGGAGCTGCTTTTGTTAAAAGATAAATATATATTCTGTATATCATGGGCACATAAGAAAACTAGAAGGTATGACCATGTACTTTCACCTTCAATCACAAAATATCAGTGATCCAGAATGGTTCTATGCTTCCAGGAAAGGATTAAGTTATATCATCGGCTTGGTACGCTGTAAATGAAACCAGTTATATAAAATTAATATCGGGTCATGGAGTAAAAGAGGCCCCAAAACTGAATATTAGCATCTGTGGTTAGAAATTAACAAGTCTGTTGTTTTTAACTTTGCTTTCATCCCAATAGAGGGCAATTACTTTAAAGTCCTGATCTCTGGAGAAGGGGGAAACTGCCCCACAAGGCTGATCAACATATTCTTTCTTAAACAATGGACCCAAGACTGCTTGAGGACAAAATCAGCTTCAGTCTCTAGGGAGCCCACCTCCCCGCTACATCTTTCTTTAAGACTGCCTCCATGATGGCTCAGAGATCAGGGGGTAGAACCTATTGGCCATGGGACTTGACTTATAGATATTATCTATTATAAAACCCAAGAATGGTATTTGAGATCTTTTTTAGATTTTGTATTCTGACAGACCCCAACCCCTGCCAAGACCTAGAATGTCAGAAAGTCAGCTTAACCAGTAAGCGAGGCCCACTCCCAGAAATTGACTCTATCACAGAAGCTTGTCTCAATACCTTCATGATTTCAACCAACAAGCAGCACCTATCTCTGCCCTGTGTTCCCTTTAAAATTCCTTTCCTCTGAATTTTCAAGGAAGAGAATTTAAGCAATTTTTCTGAATTTCTTGCTCAGCTGCACTGTAATATTAAACTCTTTCTCTAACTCTAATGGCTGTGTCAATTGTGTTTTTTTGTTTTGTTTTTTATCTGGGCAGCAGGCATAAGAACCTGGTCAAGCCGTAACAGAAAGAAACATTTAATTCAGAAGGATGGTAATTAGAAACCCACCAAAAGATTAGGGGGAACAGATGCAGAGGAGGCAGACTTGCAAGTGATTGCTGCCTTCCATGGTCAAAGTACAGACAGAGACATGAAGATTTCATTCAAGGTTTGATATAACAACAGGAAACTCCATCTATGAGAATAAGACAGTCTCAGCTTCAGAAGGTCAGGTTCTTTGTGGAAAATTCAGACCTTGGACTTCTAGAAATATCTAGAATACCTCACACTTTTTGTCATCTCAGAGAGTTTGTCTGTGTTCCTCCCTCTGTCCAGAATTGTCTTTGTCTTCCCTCTGTGCCTAGAGAACCTCAAATCACCCTTTGAAACAAAGCTCAAATACCAGTTCCTCTGGAAACCTCTCGAGTTTGGATCAATACACTTCCTCAGTCTAACCATAGTATCCTGCATTTATCCCAATATTGTATTTACCTAGCATATATTAGGTGCTAGAATGTTTCATTGATTAATTTATACAACTTTTTTCTGTCATGTATATGGGATCTCATCTGTTCATTGTATCAAGTTAACATGGTTGAGTTGGGGTGATTTGACTTGGGATGAGTTGAGTTGGGTTCACATGGGTTAAACTGGCAGTATTGATTTAGGATTGGAAAGAACTCGAGGCAAAAAAGAAATAAGAATGACTCCAGACAGTGAACTGGGGTACAGAATAATCAGAGCCCTGGCTTCCCATCTTACCTGATTCCCACTTTTCAACAGTATTGTGGGTAGAAGATAAGAAAGAAAAAAAAATTTTCTTGCAAGGATTATAGCTGTTACCTCCTGATGTTGCAGGAAGTCCTACCAACCCAGCTTTTGATAACAAAGCAAAAGTGAGATATTGTGAAATGTATATTTTGTCTTAGTCCCCCATTTCCTGACCCTTGGCACTTCTAGAGTGATGAGTGTCTTTTGTATGCTAATGAGATGACTGGTGGCTGGGGGCTTTTAGATAACCTCAGAACAGGAGCTGGTCACTCAGAAAGTATAAGAGAGGATTAAAGGTTGAGACTTTCAACTCCATCCTCAACTTCTGGAAAAAGAAGAGAAGGTGAAGGTTAGGTTGATCACCAATGGTCAATGATATAATCACTTATGTCTATGTAATGAAGTTTCTATAAAAATCCGAAAGGACTGGATTCTGAGAGTAGCTGAATATGTGGAGGTTGGTTCTGGATGGTGGCTGGAAGGAACTCCGCACTCCTTCTTTCATACCACACCCTATGCATCTCTTCCATCTGTATGTTCCTGCTACAGCTCTTCATCTGCATCCTTTGTAATACCCTTGATCATAAATGGGTAAATGTAAGTAAAGTTGTTCCCTGAGCTCTCTGAGCCATTCTAGCAAATTAATTGAACTTAAGAAGTGGGTAATGAGCACTCCACATTATAGTTGTTCAGTCAGAAGCACAGGTTGCAGCCTTGTGACTAGCATCTAAAGTGGGGATTGAGTTAGAATTGGAAAGAACTCAAGGTGAAAAGAAATAAAAATGCCTCCAGACAGTGAACTAGAGTACAGAGCAAGCAGAGCTCTGGCTTCCCAACTTAACTGATTCCTGCTTATTAACAGTGTTGTGGGTAGAAGATAAGAAAAAAAAAAGGAAAAAAAAAACAGGAGCTGGCACTACCTTCAGGTAGATAATGTCAGAATTTAGTTGAATTAAAGAGCACCCAACTGGTATGGAGGGAGGAGAAATTGCCATACCATATCTTGGTGACCAGAAGTGAAGGGAGGTAAAATATTCTGTGTTGTGTTGACTGTGTAAAGGGAAAAAAACCAAAAAACTTTGTTTTTTCCTATCTTTAGAAAAAGAAGCACTAATTCCAAACCCTACTAAAGAGAAAGCAGAATCTCTATTCAACATACTCATTGGGTTTATCTTTGCACCAAGACAGAGCTGGAGTTTCCAGAATAATACCAGGTACTCATAGGAGAAGTGAGATGAGGCTAGAATGTGAACCCAGAACCAGGCATCCAGAAAGACAGTTCTTCCTAGAAGGCCCTATCTGAGTGGGATGGTAAACATGAGAAATAATTGTGTGCCTAGAAACACATAATTCTGTTGCCCCAAAGTCCATGCTATTAACTGGTACCACGTATTGCAGAGTGATAATAATGAATCAAAGAGTAAGTTAGACCTGTGTTCAAATCTCATTGACTAAATATCATCAAAATACTAGCTTTTCCACTACTTGCATTTCCAAGGAAAATAAATTTCTACTTCACTCCTTAAGAAGGAAAATTGCTAAAGAAACATTTTCATCCACCCTCTGCCTAGCCTTCACTTAAAGGAGTAGAGTGATTTACTTGGATGGTGATTTTTTAAAAAGGACCTTTGGTATACAAGGATTAACTCATTCTGGCTTCGAGGGTCAGCCTGTTCCTTTACCTGTAAACTTGTATCACACACTTGTGGGAACCATCAATGGACTCAAGACAACTGGCAGTCAATTTTGTAGTGAAGTTATAGGATACCCACAGTGGCCACACATCTAAGCTATAGTCTTCAGTGAACATTATGTGTAACAAAGCTGGCATTCTGAATGTCAGTTTTCTATTTTCCTCATTTGTCAGTGGTTTTGAATGTCAAAAGGGCAAAAGAAGTTACATGTCGATCCCCTCCTCCCCAACAGATGTGTAAACTTAGCCAACACAACCATTCAACTTCAGTCTCTTTCCCCCTGCCTTTAAAATGGGAATAGCATTGCCTATCATCAAAGTACTATAGAAATAAATGAAACTGCATGGAATAACTCATTTGGCACCAAATAGCAAGTTAGTTCCTTGCCACCTTCACCTTAGAAAAAATATATATATATATGGATAATTTGACTGTAGAGGGTTCTCGCCCTGTTTTCCTTCTTACTCCACTTCCATTCTGCTCTCACCTTTTATTTTCTATTTTAATTAAAGGAGCCACTTTATACCCAGTTGCTGCAGGTGGAGATACATGCTTCTGACACTTAGACCCATACCTCGGGGACAGATCTCTCCTTCACACTCCCAACCTGGTATCCCTGTGAGAATGTCTCCGAGTACTCCAAAGGTAACATGTAGTGGAACTTACCTTCTCCCACCCAAACCCTCAACCTGTGTCTTTTCTCAGCCTTTCAGGCAGAAGTCATAATCATCTGGGCTGCATGCAGCATGAGCAAACTACTGAAGCTAACTCCTGACTGCTCCCATCTCACTACTCTTCCCTTGGGTCACATCTCCAGCAATTCCTATTTAGACCCAACCAAGAGTCTTCTCCTTCTCTTGCATCCCGTCATGCATTGTAGAAAGCTCTGCTAAAATAGTTTACCTGTTGTCCTAGAAGTATGTCCCACTACTTATCATCCTCCCTATTGGCCTGTAAATTGCCAGTGGCAGAGCCTGTGATGTCTCCTTCTCTGTATCAATGCTGCTTCCTTGGCATAGAGAAGCACCTTAAAAGTGCCAGTGAAGTTAAAAGTGGATTGATCTAACCTCTGTTCCCAGTTCTCTCCTGTCCAGAAATAATATTATTTTTGTGGCAGCGTGAAGAGTTGTCAGGAAAGTGACATAGACATTATTAATATTTTGGAGAAAAAGAAAATCATGTTGGTCTACTTACAGTCTTACCAGTTTCTGCTTTTTTAACCCAATATTCTAAGTGTTCTCAAGCAACCAGCTGGCAAGTTTCTTACATAACTTGCCAGGTGTATCTGTCAAGAATAAGGTTGGTATAATAGTAACCAGAGTAACCAAAGTCTATTTGCAGAGATCCCCAATGAAATAAATCACATTTGTTCCTAAAAAGCACACTTAGATGACATAATTCTCTATCTAGTTCAACATCAGCTATAATAGTTCTAGTTTACTCAATGCTTTCTGTCTACAGGGGAAAAAAAGGAAGGATTTCACTATCCGAACAAACTGTAACATATCTCGTCTATCCCATATGCCCTTCTTAACTGATTTTTTTCAATCTCTAGCCCACAGAAGTCATGCTGAATGACAAGACTAAGTCAAAGAATGTTGGCATGACTTAAAAAAAAGTCAAGGAAAAAAGAAACCCGATAACGTCTTGATATTTATTAGCATAAAGAAGGCAATGATGTAGCATCACCCTGGGAAATAAAAAGGAGTTGACACACTGGCCTGCCATCCTGACACTTGCCATCTAAAGAAAGCACTGGATGTATTAAATGTGGATGTTTGCCTTTTATTTCATTGTCATGACCTAATTAGGAAAGGGTCTCCCTCTTCCCAAAAGACACTTCTTCCCAAGATGCACAGCCCATTTGCCATTCTCTACTGTCATCTTTAAAGATGGCTTTTTGTTTTCACAAGAGCATTGACAAGTACAAGTGCATGTGGAGATACCTCTGTGGCAGATGCTTTTGATGACCTCTCTTCTCCACTTGGCACCCACCTCTCTACAGGGAGGGCCCTTCCTGAATCCACGATCGCCTGCACACAGGCAAGCTGGAAAGCCCTGAAGGTGTCTCTCAACAGGGAAAGATGCAGAGTTGGTGGCTAAATACTGCAGCACCCTAGAACCTCAGGTAGGATACCTCAGAGGTTTATGCTGTCTTCAGCACCCAAAGTTTCCTAAAAGGATTGAGTTTCCACTGCCCATAGCAGTAACTTTCTTCACAACATGCACTTTGCTTTGCTGACTTCTTTCCCTTCCTTGTCTTATGTTGCACCTCTCCTGCAGGTGTTTCTTGAAATCATCTTTTAAGTAAATCATACACACTCAGTTTCTGGCCCCAGGGTCAGCTTCTGGCCAAACATCTGTTCTGATCTGGGTGAAGTTTTCACTTCAGAGCTTCTCTCCAGTGGTGATGACCCTTCCCAGGGAGCAGGGACACAGGCCTCTGAGGTCTTGGTCTATAGTCACATCCTGCAGACTTATTCCAGGCATAAGAGAGTTCCCTGTGCCTTTGGGTGCAGGTTTGGAGCTAAGGAAGGGACTATCTGTAAAAGAATGACTTATAGAAATGCCAAGTCAAATGGAAGTGCCCAGTTGCAGCCAAAACAGCAACAATCACATGGGTGAAGAGAGAATCAGCTACTGACACCTCAAACTCCAACACCCCACAGGCGTCTCATCCCAAATTGAATATTTAATGGATTTTTTTTATGTACTGAGGACTGTGCTAGCCACATTCTGCCATATATGACATTTTTTTCCTAGAGCAAAATCCAAACTACCATCTTATATTTTTACTGCAATATATTTTTTAAAGTTAAAAAAAAGACAGCACTTTGCACTTTTCCAATGAAATGCAGTTAACAGAACACAGCAAGTATCCCTTGGACAAGGTGTCAAGAGCAGAGCATGTGCTATGCTTTCGCAAGGAGCACCTCATACTTGCCTTGTGAACTCAATGCCGTTGGCATGGAAACAACATATCTCTAAAGTTCTGAAATGGTGTCAGGTCAGCACCATGAAGATATTATCCAGCAGTCCATAGAGGTGATTTAGAGTCAACATATATTTCTTTTAGTGCTGGAAGAAAACATCCAGAAGGCTCTAGAATTAAGCAGAACGTGGGATGAAGATGATTTTTCAATAGCTTCTTTAGTTTCTCGACTATGACTTGCTTTCTTCTCCCCACGATAGCTGTCTATGCATTTCCCACTGCCTGAAGTTCTCTTGCAGCTCCTCAGTCGGATCTTTCATCTGTGAAATTCCTGTTTATTTGCCATATTTCAACTCATCTGTCACTTTTCCAAGGAAATTTTCCTAGACTGTCACGACCAGATGCCAGCCCCTTTTATCAGGTACACCTAGCTCTCTCTGCTTTTATTTTATAGCATTTGACAGTAGGACCATCTCTTCTGCTCCCTACTGAATCCCCAGCATCTAGCTCACAGCCTAACCCCATCCTCCCAAGAAGGATGATTGCATAATTAATGCAAACACTGTTTCTGTTCCCACCAACACCAGCTGGTCTGCTGAACCAGGCCTGATGGCTTTACTAGAAAACTAGTTCCAGAAAATGTTAGTAAGTTTTATCATAAAGGGGGAAAATATTTTCTAAGTAAGTAAATCCAGACACTAGTAAAATTGCCCGGATTTCTTTACTTCTCATAGCACTTAAAGATACAAATGTGTATGGTGTCGCTCAAGATGGGACTGCATTAAGCAGAATATTACAGCTGGCTTCTTCCACAGCCCCAGGATACTTGCCCTATGTGCTAACCCTTGCCTTTCTGCTACTTATGTCAAATCTATCTCTAAGTACAGACTGAATCAGAAGATATGTGTTCAGTAAGTGCTGAAGGAAAAAAAATGATGGAAGAAAGCATGGATGGTTCACAATGCCAAGAGCTTATACAATTTGGGAGATGACTTTAAGAAAAAGAATAAGAAAATATATTAATTTTGTGGATTTTCCAAAAAGATATGACTATGTGAATACATAGAGATCTGCTTTGAAATCATACACAAGTTGTTTAATCATCTCTGGTCGTTGTCTGGCAAGCTATCACCATAGAAATGTTCTCAATTTGCCCAAGTTTAAGAGATTTTTGAGGTAGGGACAATGTATTTTTCATCTTGTTGTATCCACTGCTCTCACCAGTCACTATTTGTATCTAAGCAATATCTCAGCATGCAGTAGGTACTCAATTAGTGACTGATTTATGAACAAATGGGGAGAAGGAAGGAAGGGAGGGAGGAAGGAAGAGGAAAAGAGGAAGGAGAAAAGAAGGAGGGAATGAGAGAGAAAGGGAGAGAGGGGGAATAAGGAAGAGGGAAGGAGGCAAGGAAGGAGGGAGAAGCAAGATGGAAGATCTGATTTATTTTCAAAGCACTATCATCTTTAGAGTTTTCTCATCCCAGAAAATTCACTTGATTGAAACACAGAAAACTTATGAAGAATCTCTCTTTTTAAATTAACCAGAACACAGCATAAAGATTAGAAGTAAGTTTAAAGTCTTCAAAACCCCATTATGTGCAAGAGAAATTCCAGCTTTTCCTCTTGGATCTCTCAAATCCACTCTCTTTTTCCTGCAGTTGCAGTGGCTCCCCCCCCCATAATAATCAAAACAGGCTGGTATTGGTACAAGAACAGGCATACAGACAAATGGAACATGATAGAGATTCCGGAATCAAGTCCTCAATTTCTCAACCAACTCATCTTTGACAATGCCTCCAACAACAAACACTGGGGAGAGGAGAACCTATTCAGTAAATGATGCTGGGAAAACTGGCTGACCACATGCAGAAGATTGAAACAGGACCCCTACCTATCACCGTACACAAAAATCATCTCTAAATGGATCAAAGACCTAAATGTAAAACCTCAAACTATAAGAATCTTAGAAAATGTAGGAGACACCCTTATGGAAATTGGAACTGGCAACCAATTCCGGATCAAAACCCCAAGTGCCCATGCCATTATAGATAAGATAGACAAATGGGACCTCATCAAACTGACAGTCTTCTGCAAAGCAAAAGAAACCACCAGGAGAGCAGGGAGACAGCCCACAGAATGGGAAAAAATATTTGCCTGCTGTATATCTGACAAAGTCCTAATATCCAGGATCTACAAGGAACTCAAATATGCTGAAAAGAAAACAAACAAAAACAAAAAAACACCCCCATTAAAAAGTGGGCAAAAGACAATTCCTTCGGGTCCCCTCCCACTGTGGGAGCTTTTCTGTCCTCTCAATAAATCCGGCTTTCTAAAAACAAGTGGGCAAAAGACAATAGACACTTCTCAAAAAAAGAGATACAGGCAGCCAAAGTGCTCAGCCTCACTAATGACACATGACAAAGTGCTCAGCCTCACTAATCATCAGAGAAATGCAAATCAAAGCCACACTGAGATACCACCTAACCCCAGTAAGAATGACCATCATTCATAAAACAAATAACAGACGCTGGCAAGGATGTGGAGAAAAAGGAACACTTCTACACTGCTGGTGGGAATGCAAACTAGTGCAATCTCTTTGGAAAACAGTGTGGTGATTTCCGCGGTGACTCTTTACCTATTGTGGTTCCTCTGTTTTGGGAGGCTAAGGAGACTTTATACTGCAGACTCACAGAGAAGACTGAAACAATCCTACCTTGAATGTTAGTTACACCTGCAAATGAACCAACCCACAGGAAGATTTATAGAGAAAACAGGCTTGAGAGTCAGTAGTTGTGCATTAGAATTACCAGGAAAGCTCATTCAAGACACTATCTCTAGGTCTCACCCCAGACCAATTAAATCATAACATCTGGCAGTGGGGCCCAGGAATAAGTGTGGTTTAGGAGTTCCTTGCATGAGTATAATGTGCAGCCAGGAGGAAGAACTACTATTATGGAGAAACAAATGCTGCTTCCAAAATCTGACTGTAATTCAATATGTGAACATGGTTAGGCCCATTAAAATCGTCTGGGCCTCAATTTTCTCCTCTTTAAATGTGTGGGATGAACAGTATTATCCCTAATATTCTGTTCAGAGAGAAAATGATTAAGATCCCATTGCTTGGCAAGTGTGTTTTTTAAGTATTTAATGAGTATACCTATTAATCTTCTACTCTTTCTATATAACAAACTTTTTTATAGTTACTACAGAGGCAAGAGACACCACGAAGAGTGTAAAGATGAAAGATGTGACCCCTGCTCTAAAGCAGTTTATAAGCCAGTTTTAAATCTGTCAGTTACCTAAGAGTAAAAGGCAGAGAGAGACACATTGGATGGATGGATGGATAGATTAGATGGATGACAGATAGAAAAGATCTTCCTTGTGATATATCCTGCAGATCATATTGATTATTCTCCTGGGTCTGTCAAATCCACTCTTTCTCCTGCAGTTTCAGGACTCTTTGCCTGTGTTGTTTCCTACTTCTGGTTCTTCACATCCCTTTCTAAATCCTAACACTATCCTGATATAATGGGGTTGGGAGAGGGTATGCCATCACACAGGCTATAGGAATACAAAATAACTAGAAACAGAATTTTATTTTTGTGTTTATTTTGTGGACAATAAACAAAGGTCAGCTAATTATAAACCTTGTTCAAGAAACATTATCAATTGTCCATGCCTATTTTCATTTCATTTATTATAATTTAATCATATATAGAGCATATATATGTCTATGACCCAACCCATAATTAAGAACCTCTCTAATAACTTAATCTAAGACTTTCTTCATCACGTTGCCTTGCCTTCCTCTCCCAACCAATTCTAGAGATAACTATTACTTTAAGTTTTGGAAGTTTTTAACTTTGGTTTAGTTTTTTTTTTTCTTTTATTTAAATCATCACCCACTCATATGCATTCACACAAGCACATATATCTAATATACATATATTATTTGATTTTGCTTATATTGTAACTTTACAAAAATAAAACTTTACAGACTGAAGGTAGTCTTCTAGGTCTTGCTTTTGTAACCAAATAATGTGTTATTAAGATTTAGCCAGGTGCAGTGACTCAAGCCTGTAATCCCAGCACTTTGAGAGGCCAAGGTGAGATGACTGTCTGAACCCATGGGTTTGAGACCACTCTGGCAACCTGGCGCGATCTCATCTCTACAAGAAATAATAATAATAATAAATCAATTAGCCAAGCATGGTAGTGCATGCCTGTAGTTCTGGCTACTTGGAAGTCTGAGGAGGAAGTATCACCTAAACCCAGTAGGTCATCGCTGGGGTGGCCAATGAGCATGCTACTGCACTCCAGCCTGGGCGACAGAGTGAGACTCCAACTCAAAAAAAAAAAAAAAAAATAGCCGGGCTCAGTGGCTCAGCCTGTAATCCCGCGCCTTTGGGTGGCTGAGGTGAGTGGATTGCCTGAGCCCGTGGGTTCGAGACCCCCCTGGGCAGGCGAGACCTCATCTCTACAATAAATCAAAAAATTTAGCCAGGCGTGGTAGCATGCGCCTGTAGTTCCAGCTACTTGGAAGGCTGAGGCAGAAGGATTGCCAGAGCCCAGCAGGTTGAGGCCGCGGTGGCTGGGAGCGGCCAGGTACAGCATGTGATCAGCCAGGTACAGCATGTATGAGGAGACAGAAGATATGACCCCGCAAAATATTAGTATTTAAATGGGCAGAAAATGTAGAGCACACAAAGAAGACCTGAGAAGTGAAATGAAATACAGTAAGAGATTGTTGAAGCAGGAGCATGGTATCTAGGGGAAAGGGCACGTTAAGGAAAAAAAACCCTTCTGACCCCAGTAAGAAGTCCAGAAACGGTCCATTGGAATTACCAACAAAGACAATTTTGGAAACCTTGAGAAATGTAATGTCAGCGGAGTAATGAAAGCCGAAATCTGTATATCCCAGATTTCAGAGTGAATATTAGGCAAAGAAGAGAAAGGAATTGCTGATACAAATAAATAGGAGAGAGGTAACCAGAGGAAGCACAGGCTCAAATAAGTGATCTATTTTAAAGATGCAGAGACTTAAAGATATTAACAGACGCAAGGAAAGAAGCCAATGAAAACAGAACTTGAAGATTCAAGAGAAGTCTTTAACTGGTGTGATGAAAACCGTCTGAGTAGTGAGTATTTAAGCCTTTCTCCTTTAGCTGGATGTTGGATGAGCTTTGCGTTGGAGTTAATTGACAGTTTCCTTTAGCCCATTCTATTCAAAAGGGTTATTCTTAATAATCAAGTATTATCTCTGAGTATTTCAGCTCCAATATTTGTAACTTTTACTTGTGTAATATTCTCCACTGTATCCCAGAATCTGAGAATAAGAAAGAATTATCTGCTATCCAACCACCTCATTTTATTAATGAGAAAACTTTGATCCAAGAATTTTATTCCATTTAACTAAGGTGATAATAAATTAGTGACAGAGATAGAAATGATGTCCAAAGCTTTTGAATCTTGTTTTAAAAATAGCCTATTCAACATGTACCAAGCACGTTTAAAGAAAAGACAAAATTTCTGTCCTTGCAGCTAACACAAGATAATTTCCACTAAACCAAACTGTCCTTACATATTTGTTTTTATGTCTCTTGACAAAATAAAACTACAAGTTTCCTAGGCCACTTCAATAAAGGCTAGAGTCAATTCTCACTTTATTATGGCACTTAGACCTTTCAGCTTCCATTTCTTTACGTCGTGTCAGCTTAGTATGACTCATAATATTGGACACTGGGCAGAGTAAAAGAAGGCACCATTTCTTAGAACATCACCTGAACTCTAATTCTGTCTTTGTTTTGCCAAATTTCAGCTGTGGGGCTGTAGATTCCCACTTCCCTTCCTCTTACATACAAGTATTTTTTATTATTATGTACAGAGAAAAATGATATTTTTAAAGAATTTCCTGGCACATAGTGGATATCCAGAAAGTTTTGGAGCAAGATGAGTTTGAAAGTTTTAGTGACAGATAAAAAATGTTCAAATAAAAGCAAAAAATCAAAAGAGAACTTTGAGATCATCTTTCCCAACAAAATTGTTTTGTGGAGGCTCTGAAACCCAGGGAAGCATGGAGACCCATCCACTGTCATATGACCAATCAACAGCCTCACTAAATCTTGAATCTGGATCTTTCCATTCCCAACCAAGAGGTTCTAGTTGATACCAAATAGCATTGTACCATGAAGGAGCATCTAAGGAATCTGGGCTTTATCCTGCAGTCAATGGAAACCTGTCAATGGGTTTCAAGGAGTGGCATGATGAATTGATCATTAGGTTTTGACACCAAGTGTGCATAATAATTGGCAAGAACCAAGACTGGAGAAAGAGTTTCTGTACGGCAGATGGGAGGCCCCATTTATCTGGTGAGATCTCTCTATTTCTAAATTCAATAAACTACAAAAACTTTGACTTCCAAGAGACACCTCAAAAATAATCAAAGAGTTCACAAAAATGCCAACAGATGCACAAATTCAGTTTCCACATGCCTGCCCCAGCTCCAGCAGGATCCTGAGTCCCTGAAAGCAGTTGGTATGCATTGAGCTGATCAAAAAACATCAGTGAAAACATATTTCATCTACGGACATTTTTTTTTTTTTTGGTACAGAATGACTTTCACTCCTGAATTTTAAAATAAAGTAACAACAAAAAAAAGAGAGAGGACAAAAAGAAAAGTCTTTATATCAAAGCCTCATTGATTTTTTTTTCATTTACAAAACTCAACTATGCCTGTCTATTAACAATAGAATGTCTAAGGGCCTGAACTTATGTCCAGCCAAGAACCCAAATTTTCTGTTGACTTCAAGGAGGGGTTCTCAGAACAAAAGAAGAAGAGGCCAAGAGAGGTTTAGAAATCAAATCCAAAATCTAGGTCTCTAAAACACTGCTTTCTTATTCTATCACCACCTATCACAAAGCTGTGAACTAAAATATCACACGAGAGGTATCAAAGGGCTTTATGAGAAATATCATGTATGAGCGAAAGCAAGACAGTCAACAGACATCTGAGTAACTATTTTGTTGCTGTTGCTTCACTGGAATTAGCAGAACACATGACTTTAAAAACTACCTCTGTAGACTCATCATCTGTCCCTCCCCACCAGTGCCCTATACTCCAACCATCCAGACTGCAATTTGCAGCTCAAGTACAAACATGTTGTTGTCCTCCAACATTTTCAAATCTTTGCCTATATCTCTACCCTTTTGTCCTTCATCATTCAGTCTAAGTGTCCTAGATCCCTCTGAGCACTCTGGTGCTCAGAGTTAAAGCATCTGCTTCTTCCATGGAGATAAAAACTCATCCTACAAAGGCACCAGGCCTTATTCACTTTGTGTCTCCTGAACCTATCATAGACATGAATGATAATTATCCCTTGAAGAAAGCAAGGGCAAATGAAGAAGGGCTAAGGCAAGCACAGATTCTGCTGTTGAAGAAGTATCTGGAAGCAGCAACAGCACAAAATTAACACAAAACTTAAGCAAAATGCTAAATGTGATGGGGGTGCTCAGAGAAAGCCTTCAGAAGCAGAGGCTGGAGAGTAGCTACTGCTGCAAGATAACAGTAGACTTCATGGAGGAAGTGGCATATGAACTTGACTTTAGAGGATGTCTGAGACTAAACCAACCCAACTGAGCAGGAAAGGTGCTTGTAACGACTAAATACAACGTAAGAAAAACCCCAGTCCATAGTGGCTGTTAAGTAAATAGCAGCTAATGATAATAATATTGTTCTAGTTAATCAGAAATAGATATGATAGTTGTTAGTGCTTCTATTTTATCATTTTTTAAAATATTTTTACCATCCTGACACTGGAGCCTCTGGCCATGAGAGTCTGAAATTGGTATGTCTTACTACTCAAGAAGTTGTTGTATTAACAGCCTTTGCCCAGATGGACATGGAAGATAATGAACTCCTATTTTGTTCGACACTAGGCTTAGAAATTAATCACAGAACTTCACTGAACTGGCAAAGCCATTGCATTTGTTCATTTGCTACTTTTTATGGCCAGGAATCAGCTCACATTTTTCATTTTCTCACCAGGAATGCTCTAAAGGGGCAAGCATCCCTCCTTCAACCAGATGCTCTTGCCTTCAAAAGAGAACACCAAGACATATCGTGAACTTGCAGCTCAATTATATTTGATTAATAAACAGTGATAGATAAGATGTATAACAGATGTTCCACCCACTCCTAAAATGGTTATGAATTTTTTTCAGCCCACATACCTTTAAGAGTGCTTGTATCATTTTAAGTTCTGAACTTAGCTGCATTGAACTTTGAAGCAATTTTCCTAGATGTTCTCCAGCCTCCAATTTCTCCTTCAGTCCATCCTCATATGACACTAGCATGGTCTTGCTGAAACACAGATCTCCTCGTGTCTCTCCACTGCTTCAAATCCTTCTACGACATCCCATCCTCTTCTGCAACAGTTTTCAAATGGCTTCACCAGGTCTTAGAGATTCTTGCATCTATAAATGAATTTCTTTAAGGAGTACAATGAAGGGTACAGCACCAACATGAAATGAGAAATGGCAGGTTCACAGTTCTAAAACTGGGAACATTTTTTTAAGTTAACATACTCACTGAAGAGTATGAAAAGTCTTCCCAACCCTGCTGCTACTTCCCAACCTGCTCAACCTTTGCATTCCCTTTATATGCATCTAATACTTCCGCCAACAACACTCTTCATCTTAAATTCCCTTGTCCCAATGCATGTCATCAACACCTGCTTCCGTTAAATGTTTAACGGAAGGGTAACTCATAGTTACCCTTTAATATACAGCTCAAAACTCTTGTCCTCTGTTAATCCTTCCTCAGCTCTACCAATAAAAGTTAGATGTGTCCTCCTCTTTATTCCTTTGACATTGGCCCCATCTGAGTACTTGGTATCTATTCTCTATTCTCCACAGTTACAAATTGGAGAATGGAAACAAAATGACCCTAACACAAAAATAATTATGAATAAACTAACCTTTTTTAAAAAAGAAAAACAAAAAGTTTCTGATATAACACCAGGATTTACTCCCACCATCAGCTCTGTCTTCTAGTTGATTATTCTATGCACTTCAAATAGTATATAAATACTATAGAAACTGTTTGCAAAATGAAATGTAACTCTTTCAAAGATATAGAATTCCATAAGCTCGATACAAGTAATGTTGGGGAACTGCTCAAAGTATGGGATATCCATTGACAAGTTAGAATAAAAATTTATCCAGTATAAAAGACAAAATCCACAATCTGAACATTCAAAGGAGCATGTTATAAATATTAAAGAATTAAGAGTAGCCTTTGATAAAATTGATGAATCCCTTAGAAAACCTGATACTTTAAATGAGTTAGGGTAAGCTAACCACTGTAACAAACAATCCAAAATCTCAGAAGCTAACCTAAACACAAGTATTTTTCTCACTGAAGACATGGTCTAATGTGGATGGATCAGGGTGATATGGGTGGGAGGAAGGTGCTTCTCTACTAAGGATTCCTGTGCCCATAGTTCTGTCATCTTCTTGACTAGGAGTTGGCAATCTATCCCCATAAAGGTCAAGATAGTAAATATTTTTAGCTTTGTGGGTTGTCTGGTCCCTGTCACAACTATTTAACTCTACCACCGTAGCATGAAAGCAGTCATAAATAACACATAAATAAATCAGCATGGCTGTATTTCAATAAATCTATTTTACAAAAACAAACAGTAGGTTGGATAAGGTTGACTGGCTGTGGTTTGCCAATTTCTGTCCCAGAGATTTGTTCTCCTCTTTACTCAAGAGGGGAAACTGAGAAGAAAGGCATGACACATCTCATAAGGTTACTGTTACACAGTGCATGCTAGAGTATCAGCTGTCTTAGGAATGTTTGCCTGTTCTGACCACTGACCTACCCTAAATATCTACAGGTATGCATGCAGGTGCTCAAGAAGTGAATACTCAGTGAGATGACTGGATACATTGTTATAATTTCATAAAGCAAAATAAATACTTAACCAATATATACATTCTAAAAATTAAAAGTGGTTGCTAATGTTTATTGATCATTGAATTCAGGTACTAATTAAAAATCATTTTGTGAACTATGCCATTAAGTCTCTCAAAGCAACCTTGAGAAATGTTTCGTGTTCAAAACCTTTTTTTGTGCTAAGTACAGTGGCTCATGCCTATAATCTCCTGATTTGGGAGGCTGAGGCTTGAGACCAGGAGTTTAAAACTGGCCTAGGCAACATAGCAAGAACTCATCTCTACAAGAAATAAAGATTAAAAATCAGCTAAGCATGGTGGAGACCCCTTAGTCCCAGCTACTTGGAGGCTGAGGCAAGAGGACCGCTTGTGCCCAAGAAGTCAAGACTGCAGTGAGCTATGATCGTGCTACTGCACTCTAGTCTAGGCGACTGACCAAGACCCTATCTCCAAAAGCTCAAAGCAAAAACAAAAACAAAAATCCTCTCTCTTTTTATTTTTTATTTTTTAGATGAGAAAACTGAAGGTCAGAGGAGTGGAGCATAGTTCTAATCATCATCTAACTATGATTCATTATAAGGAAAATGCACTTACTTCCAAAATTTCCAGTTTCATGTTCCCAAATTACAATCTGAGTCACTCTTTTTCTACCCTTTCATTTGATCATTTCTTATTTTATTTATTTATTTATTTATTTTGAATTGGAGTCTCACTCTGTCACCCAGACTGGAGTGCAGTGGCCGCTCCCGGCCACCGCAGCCTCGACCTGCTGGTCTCCGGCGGTCCTTACGCCTCAGACTTCCAAGTAGCTGGAACTACAGACGTGCGCTACCATGCCCAGCTAATTTTTTTATTTATTATTGTAGAGATGAGGTCTCACCAACTTGCCTGGGTGGGTCTCGAACCCGCGGGTTCAGGCAATCCACTCATCTCAGCCTCCCAAGGTACAGGATTACAGGCTGAGCCACAGAGCCTGGCTGATAATTTCTTATTTTAAAACTAAATTGCTTTTAGATGTCTTTTGTTGATACTAATTGTCCTCCCTTGTTGAGAAATTATTGTATTTTTTTTGCAAATATGCCAGTTATCAATTTATTGCCTTTCAGAAGCAAATTAACCCTTCAATGGCAGCACTGAAAAAAAAAAAAAAGCATCTCGGTCCTTTCTTGATTTCTCCATTTTTAAGTTCATCAACAGAAGATGCGGAAGAGGCATTATAGGAGGAAAGGTCCTCCTCTCACAACTCTGGCAGCATAGACGTCTTCCTGAGCACCACCCAAGGTTGTTAGGGATGAGTTGAAAGAAGAAGGGAATACAAAATGCCTGGCACACAGCTTGTGCACAAGTAACATTGTTTCATTTTCTTTTCTTTTCTTTTCTTTTTTGGTTGTTGTTGTTGTTGTTGTGTTGTTGTTGTTGTTGTTTTTGAGTTGGAGTCTCACTCTGTCGCCCAGACTGGAGTGCAATGGCCTCTCCCGGCCACCGCAGCCTCGGCCTGCTGGGCTCCGGTTATCCTTCCGCCTCAGCCTTCTGAGTAGCCGGAATTACAGGCATGCGCTACCACGCCCGGCTGATTTTTTGATTTATTGTAGAGATGAGGTCTTGCTGACCAGGCGGGTCTCAAACCCATGGGCTCAGGCAATCCACTCACCTCAGCCTCCCAAAGGCGCGGGATTACAGGCTGAGCCACCGAGCCCGGCCGTTTCCCTTTCTTAATGAGTGTTCAGATCTGCTTTTAAGACTGTGGAGAATAAGCAAGGGAATGTGATGGTGAAAGGAATGTAGAAAGATTTTCTTTTTACTTCTCTTCTGTTATTTTAGGGCCAGAAAAGACCACAAAAAGTGCCCCCACAGAACTCTTGCAAACAAGAGGACTTATTAAATTTGTTAAGATCATTAATTTACGGGTCAATGAATGTAAATGTTTACTGTTTTGTCCTTCTGCTGAAAGCACAAAAATGAAAACTATGATAAGCTACATCCAAAGCAAAATGTCCTATAACTTCTATTTGCTGCATCTTCAGTCACCTGAGAAAGAAGCTTTTGAGGTTAAATATTTTTGTTTGTTTTGAAATAAGAAAAGTACTGGAGGAATTTATTAAAAGATTATTTTTAAGAAATAAGAGAAACCAAAGAGGTATTCAAAATAATAACCCTCATTTATCAAGATTGCAAAGCAAATGATTTCTGATTATTGAAGTAACTCCACTAGTTAAGAGGTATAATTCCCACATTATATTGAGGAAACATCATTCAAAGAGATTATTAAATGTGTTCAATAATGCAGAGCTAGAAAATGACTTGGACGGGATTAAACACACCTTCTTAATTCAAAGCTAGAAAGTTACTTGGATAAGTTCCAAATACACCCTCTTTCCCTGACACCAGGATGCTTCCCTTGCAAATTGCCCATGTCAACAACACTTGGTAAAACCAGATTGTGAACCTAGCTCTGCCAAACTCCACAGCAACACTATCCCCCAATATAAGGGACAGGAGAGTGGGAGGAAGGAGGGGAACCAGAACCAAGCACAATATTGACCACACACTGCAGATTATACCTATCCCAAGTCAAAAATTTTGGTCAGAGTGATAGAGTTTTAAAACCAACTGGCTCATCACGTTGCAATAAAAAGGACTTAGGCAACCGGCAAATCCCGGGACAAAGCTAGCCTCAGGCATAGCTATGTACAAGACCTCATATAGTGACAGTAAAACTGCATCTTTCTGTCTACTTATATTTGTCTCTGGTGACTGTCTTTGGTGACTGATTTTATTCTATCTTACTACAGACGGTCCTCAACTTACAATGGTTCGACTTATGAATTTTTAACTTTACAATGGTGCCTTCAGTAGAAACTGTGTTTCAAATTTTGAATTTTGATATTTTCCCAAGCAAGCGATGGGTGAGATGATACTCTCTCATGATGCTGAGCAGCGGCTGGCTGCCAGTCTCAGCTCCTAATCAGTCACACAATCATGAGAGGAAACAACTGACACAATCATGAGAGGAAATAACACTGTACTGCATTGCAGTATTTTTTGAATATTGTGTTCTTGTTTTCACATCTCATCATATCTACAAGATGCCCATCTGTATCCAGTACTCAACACTTTATTATAAAATGGGCTTTTCGTTAGATGATTTTGACAAAATAGGCTTTTCGTTAGATGATTTTGACCAACTGCAAGGTAATATACATGTTCTGAGCATGTTTAAGGTAGGCTAGGATAAGCTATGATGTTCACAAGTTTAGATGTATTGAAATACATTTTTGACTTATTATCTTTTCAACTTACAACATGTTTATTGGAACATTACTTCATCGTATTTACGTCTAGAAGTGTCTGTATAGACAAGCCTTCTCCATGTGCCAAAATAGTGCCTTCAGCCTGCCCCAGGACTACGTAATTACAACCCTTGATTGAAAAGAAAAAGACTGCTACTTCTCTGTTGCTAACTTGAAAGAAATCCAGGCAAGGTCTCAAACTGCTTGAAAAGCATTAGACTCTTCCAGTCTTCTGGACATGTGAGGCATTACCAAAATCATTTGGAAGGAGAAAGGAGTACCCCAAATCATGAGATTCTGACAAGAAGTTATCACTACATATATAATACACACATGCTGTCAAACCAACATTACAACATAATTTCAACATCTTCAAAATAAAATATTTTAAGTGATAAAACATGGGCTATTCTAATACATAAAATCAGCTAAATCACAATTATATTGCTGTTCAGTAAACATCATAAATTTATCATCACATGAGAAATTAAATAAAATATAAGCTATTAAGTTTATTTTATGGAGAGATATATCATTTCTATTATCAGATTGAATCTTGCCAGTTATTATGCCTTGGTTTGTAATGTGAGTATGGATATTATAGCTTATATGCAGTATCAAGGGATCATAATGTTATGATATTTTTGCCCGTCTCAATGTACTTTGCTACTATATCCTCAGAAGACTAAAGTTTTTCTTGCTGAATGATGTTTAATTGACACTTAAAGAGATATTCTAAGTTCTAACATTTCTATATGTTAAAGCAACATTGCAAAAACATGTTTATATTCCACTGGGCACATACCTTCAAGATGATAAATGTTGACTGTTTCGATCCAAAACATACCATAACACTTTCTTGGATGATTATAATCCAAAATAGTGGATGAAACTTTGTAATAAAGAAGAACAGTTTAGTTTTTTCTAAAACTACGATTTCTTAGTACAGATTTCTTTACATTTGCAATAACAATTCAGAAGGTTATCACAAGAAGCAGAAGAAAGGAATGGTGAAGTAGAGAAGGAGAAAAAGCCAACAAAGGAAATGTTACTGAGCTCGTTACCACTGTGGTTACCTGAGGATTAATCCCTACAGGAATCCTCTAACAAGCCAGGCACAGTGGCACATGTCTGTAATCACAGCGTTTTTTGAGACTGAGGTGAGAGAATTACCTGAGCCTAGGGGTTCGAGACCAACTTGGGCAACTTGGTGAGACCTAATCTCTATAGTAAATTTAAAAAGTAGCTGGGCATGGTGATACATACCTGTAGTTCCAGCTACTTGGAAGGCTGAGGTGGAAGGATGGCCTGAGCCCAGTAGGTCAAGGCTGCAGTATTCGTGGGCATGCCACTGCCCTCCAATCTGGTCGACAGAGTGAGATTCTGACTCAAAATAAAACAAAGCAAAATAAAAAACAAAAAAGAAATCCTCTAATGAAATGGTGGGATATTCCTCAGATTTTTCCCTGTAAATGATATCTCTGATCCCCTATAGGATGAAGATTAACCCCCAAGGCATCGATTCTCTTAACCTCTAGGCACTTTCACACAAGCCAAAAAATATGCTGCAGCTTAGGCAGATGCCATAAAGAAAAAAAAATAAGGGTACTATGGAATACCACTGCAAAGTAGAATATAGGACTCAACAGGCATGCAGCTGCCCACCAAGACATTGATGAAATTAAAGGTGAGTCGAGAAAATGTGACACAATAAAGGAAAATAAATCTGCTTATGCTTTTTGTCCCAAACTTCTTGTATGAAACACCTTTTAATATCATATACATTTTGGGAACTACTCTGATAAGCCATTATGCAAAAACAGACCAATAAGGGACAGGTTTCCAAAATGGAACAAGGACAGTGGCAAAATTTTGTCAAAATGAAATGTTTTAAAACTTAGGGAATCAACAAATAATTGGCAACAATCCAAGGAATATGTATTCAAGAAAAAAATGGCTGGCTTTTGATAAGACCAGGGAAATTTGTGATGTTTTACTTTCCCTATTTCCTTCTTCCTCTTTTCAGTTCCACAGAAATCTTGAAAAACAGCTGCCTTGCATTGGCTGTAGCTGTGGAACCAATCAGTCTAGCAAACACTGGAGATAACAGACAGGGTCTGGAATTCTCTAACAAGTCTCAACTAATAGCATCATACTATTTGACCTACCCGCCATCTACTTGAAAAATTCCCATTTATAGGGCTGCTCATTATTTGACATGACTCAGTACTCGTTCAGTAAGAAAAGGTTTACCTTCAGGGTGTTTGTTAGGAACAATCTGTGGCAACTGACTAATATTACAACAGTCTGTAGCAGTGATACTAGAATGAGGGGGAAAGAGAAAAGTAAAAGAAAAAAAATCTTGAAAGGAAGATCTGAGAAATAAGAAATAAAGAAATTTTTAAAACTTCCACATAGTGCTAGGCATGTAGAAGATTACATGCATGTGCAGGGATGTGCACATGACCAGTAAAGGCTTGAGAAGGACCTAATCTCTGCCTTCTGAATGACCTTGAAGCTTTACACAGGCGGAAAATAGAGACTTAGTCAGAGTTGATGGTCCTGATGATGGTCCTCAACACACACACACACACACACACACACACACACACACACACACACACACCTCCTCAGCAAAGGATGAAAAACTTATTGATTTAAGGAATTTGTGGGAATCTCTGCCCAATCTTTAGCTGACCACTAGGCAAACTGGACACAGAACTCATGATTGCTCAAGAGAGGGAATACAGACTTTACAGAATTAGTCCAGAAAAGTTACTACATAAACAAACAGCAGCAGCAGCAACAGATCCTGAGGAAGGGGAAATCTGATTTCCAGAGATGACACATTATATTATTTCATATTTGCAATTTTCAAAAAAAAATTATGACACATGTAAAGAAATAGGAAAGTATAACTTATACACAGGAAAGAAAGCATTCAATAGAAACCACCTCTGAAAAGGAAGAGATAGTAAACTTATTAGACAAAGACCTCAAATCTGTTATCATAAATATATTCCAAGAACTGAAACAGGAGAGCAATAACTGGTAAAATAAAAAGCTAAAAATTATTTTTTTAAAAGAAAAATTCTGGAGTAGAAATTCAATAAATAAATGCAAAATTCATTTTGAGAGCAGTTCAACAGTAGATTTGATTTGTTAAAAAAAAAATCAGCAAACTTGAAAACAGGTCAACTGAGTTTGTCTAATAAGAGAAACAGAAAGGGGAAAAAAAAATGAAGGTAAATGAACAAGGAAGGAACACCATCAAGCACCCCACCATACTCATAATGAAATTTCCAGAAGAGGAGAAAATGTGACAGAAAGAATATTTGAAGAATTAATGGCTGAAAATTTCTCAAATTTGTTGAAGAACATTAATCTAGCATCTAAGAAGCTCAATGAATTCCATCTAAGACAAACTCAAAGGGATACACTTCTGAATACATAGTAATCAAATTGTCAAAAAACAAATGCAAAAGATAATCATAAAAGCAATAAGAGAGAAACAACTCATTATGCACAAGGAATTCTCAATAAGAATAACAAATAACTCTTCATTCGAAACTATGGAGACCAGAAACCAGAAAGCAATGGGATGATATATTCAAAAGCTGAAAGAAAAAAAAAATCATCAACCAACAATTCTGTTTCCAGCAAAACTACGTTTCAAAGGTAAGAAATATTGAAACATTTACAGGGAAACAAAAACAGAATTTGTCTCATGCAGATCTGCCCTAAAAGAAACACCAAAAAGAGTTCCCTCAGGTTGAAAGAAAAGGACACTAGACAGTCATTCAAATTACAGAGAAAAGATATCTGCACACGTATATTTGTTGCAGCACTATTCACAGTAACAAAAACATGGAACCAACCATGCTGCCCATCGAAGCCGGACTGGATTAAAAAAATGTGATACATATACACAATGGAATATCATGCAGCCATAAAGGACAAACATATGGATGGATGATCAACAACTTGGATGGATTTAGTCTATCATACTCAGTGATATATCATAGAAACAGAGAACAGAGTACCATGTGTTCTCACTCATAAGCGGACCTTGAACAATTATCATAATACTATAAGAAGGGGTTTGACAGTAGTGGGAAACTGCCAGGGAGGGAGGTGGATTGGCAGTTGAGAGAAACTGCTAGGGGAAGGAGGGGCACACCTCATCAACAAGGGAACCTGCATAATCAACATTTTTGTACCTAACCTTGAATTGCACCCCATATCTTTAAAATAAAATTCAAAAAAAGAATTAAAAAAATTACACAAAGAAATAAAAAATACTGATAAAGGTATCTACATAGGTACATATAAAAGACAATATAAATATATTTTAGTCTGAAATTATTTTTCTATTTGATTTAACAGACAACTGCAAAAATCATAGTTATAAAACTGTGTTGAAGAGTTTGTAATGTGTAAATATGTATTTTATGATCACAATAGTATAAATAGTAGAGAGAGAATGAATCTATACTGGAGCAAAATTTTTTGTGTACTATTGGAATTAAGTTGAAATTAAAATGGCAGACATAAATCCTACCTTATCAGTAATTATATTAAACATAAATAGATTAAAACTTCCACTAAAAAGACAGAGATTAGTAGGATGGATTAAAAAACATGATACAACTATGTGTTGGTTAAGACAGACACGCTCTAAATTCAAAGACACATGTAGACCGAAGGTAAACGGAAGGAGAAAAATATACCAAGCAAACAGTAACAAAAGAGAACTGGAATGGCTATACTAACGTCACACAAATAAACTTTAAAACAAATATTGTCACTACAGATAAATAAGATCATGTCCTCATGATAAAAGTGTCACTTCATCAAGAAGATACAACAATTGCAAACACATATGCATCTAATAGCAGTTTTGTGAAACACATGAAATAGTGTAACAGAATCAAGGTAAGAAATAGACACCTGAACAATAGACATTAGAGACTTCAGTATCACGTTTTCAATAATGAATAGAACAACTAAACAGGAGATCAACAAATAGGCTTAAAGAGGTGATTAAGGGTAAATGAAGTCATAGGGTGGCGTCCTAATACAATAGGACTGATATCCTTATAAAAAGACAAAGAGACTCCAGGGAGCTTGTTCTCTCTCCCCTCACATGCACAGAGTAAAGGTTCTATGAGGGAATGACGAGAAGGGGCTGTCTGCAAAACAGAAAAGAGCTTTCATCAGGAAATGAATTTAACTTAATCTTGGCCTTCTAGCCTTCAGAACTTGGAAAATAAATGTCTGTTGTTTGAGTGATGCAGACTGTGATGGTTTTCTATGGGAATCTGCTATTATCAGAATGTTTGTGTCCTCCCAAAATTCATATGTTGAAATTCTAACCTAAGATGAGAGAATTGGGAGGTGGAACCTTTGGGAGATGATTAGGCCATGAGGGTGGAGTACTCATAAATGGGATTTGTGTGTTTATAAAAGAGGTGAGAAAGACCCCTCACCCCTTCCACCATGTGAGAACACAGCATGAAGGCTCCATCTATGAACTAGGAAACAGGCTTTCACAGACATTGGATCTGCCAGCACTTTTAACTTAGACTTCCCAGCATCCAGAACTGCGAGAAATAAGTGTTTGCTGTGTATAAGCCACCCAGTTTATGGTATTTTGTTTCAACCATCTGAAGAGTAAAATGAAGCCCAAGTGGACTAACTCAGTCGCATAACCAGGACTTGAACACAGAACTCCAACATCTTTGTTCTTTGTTACTTCAACAAATAATAATTGAGTGAAGCACTGTAATACACCTTGGAGTTGGAGGGATAGTGGAGAAGACATGACCATGACCTGTACATTGTGCAGGATTATAGGGAAAGCCAGATATTGAAACAGATAAATAATAAAATTAATAGCACAGCTGTGAAACTAATGAGGAACTGAGAGAGTAAAAAGTCTCTTAGATCCTTGCCAAGATTGAGATTGGAAAGTTGGAAAAGACAGTAACAGAGAAACCTACACTGTCACTTGTTAGTTACCCAAGCTGGTCTTCAAAATCTTTGCCTGAGCCTGTGTTGTGGGTCAGAAAGAAAATGTGATGTTTTGGTATAATGTGGTGGTTCAGCCTATATAATCAATCATCCCAAGCTTATCATAAGTCCCTAAACCATTCCCAATCAACTATTGCTCGAAGATTGCTTAATAGGATTGCACAGAAAGTGTCTTAGCATCTGTCACTGCCCAGAGGGGAGTCATTTTTTGGAATCCCAGCAGAAAATGACTCTTGCTACCAAAAGGATTTTAAAATCCCGTCTCCCAAGATACAGCAAACTAATAAAGTGCCACTTTCAGATTGAAGAGAGATGTGAAGTAAAATCCAGTCTCTGACCCCAGGAGCTCATGCTAGACCAAGAGCTACAACATCACTTAATTCCAGTCAGCATTATGCAGATTGTATCTGAGAGATGCAGAAACATCCAGAACAATTCATTGGTAAAGATTCAGGATGTAAAGTCTGCAGTGGGAACAGTGGCATAAGAGAAAACTGAGACTCAGTGGCAGTCGCTATCATTATGGAGAGTACTTTGAGAATGTAAAAAAAGAGGCCAGTCCACTCTAAGTCCACAAATGTTCAGTATATCTTTATTTGTGACACAAACACACATACACACACACAAACAACACACACACACAGGAATCAACCCAAGTATTTTTCGATAGGAAAATGGATAAGCAAATTCTAGTATATCCTTACATGAAATACTACTCAGCAATAAAAAGAATAAACTATTGATATTCACTAAAACAAAAATGAATCTCAAAATAATCATAATGAATGAAAGAGTCTATACAGAAAAAAATGTATGCATACATACAGTACAATTCCACTTATGTAAAATACTAGAAAATGCAAACTAATGTGTAGTGACATAAAGCAGATCAGTGGATTTTGGAGATGGGGAAGTGGGAGGGGAAGGATTACAAAGAGGTATGATGCGTTTGTTCACCATGTTGATTGTGGTGACGGTTTGATGAGTGTTTCATATAATACAACTTATCACCTGTTTCATATATGCAGTTTATTATATATAAATAATACCTCGATAAAACAGTTTTAAAGAGTGAGAGAGAACAAACTCACATTCTCCTGAAACTCCTTCCTTAGCTACATTAGTGGCCAAGGGTTCTCAATGAGGAGAGTGTAAAGACATATCAGATCCCAATTTGCATTGATTTCCTAACATTTGTGAAATAAACTAGAAGGGTATCTCACTGAGGAGTCCAGAAGTATTGGTATGGTCATTCTTTCAACACATCCTGTTGTTGTGTTTATAAAGTCTAAGTTAAAAGAATTCATCATGTACTCATATCTGGGAGCTGAGGTGGATGGGATTACCTGAATTTTATTCATTTATTTATTTTAGTGTACATAAGTTATATCTTTACTGCTTAATTTTGTGTCCATTTACAATTATTTCCATGGACAAATTTGAAGTAGAATTATTATTTTTTTCTTTTTAATATTTTTATTTTAAAGATGTGGAGCACCATTCAGGATTAGGTATACAAATATTCATTATTCAGGTACCCTTGTTAATAAGGTGTGTCTTCCCTTCCCCAGGCAGATTCCCACTACTGCCAATCCTGCTCCCGCCCACCCAACAGTTTCCCTCTACTGCCAATTCTTTTCTTGTACTATTACAATAATTGTTCAAGGTCTACTTATGAGTAAGAACATGTGACACTCAGTTCTTTGTTTCTGTGAAAGATCACTCAGTATTATAGACTCTAAGTCCATCCAGGTTGCTGTGAAGTTCATGATTTTGTTCTTCTTTATGGCTGCATAATATTCCATGTGGATATGTACATTTTTTAATCCATTCCTCTTTTGATGGGCAGCACGGTTGGTTCCATGTTCTTGCTACTGTGAACAATGCTGCAACATACATATGTGTACAGATATCTTTTTTTATAGAGAGATTTGAGTTCTTCTGGGTAAATTCCCAGTAGGAGGATTGCAGGATCATATGGAAGGTCAATTTTTAGATCTTTTCATGACCTGAGTTTTAAAGTCAGGATATTGATACCCCAAACAGATGAGATCAGATGGGGCAGTCCCCTTGGGAATCCTGAAGAACCATCTGCTTCCACCTCCATTGACTATACTTCATAGTCAGTATTCAAACTGTTAAGAGATGCGCTGTTATGCTCCTGCCTCTCAGGCACTGTCCACGATGAGTCTCCGAAGCCCTGAAGTCTCCCTCCACCCGCTGTGAGCCAGCTACTTTGAGAACTTTTGCAACTCTACTGTGCGACTCCAAATCTTGCCTCCTCCTCCTCCTCATTCTCCTCATTCCCTCCAGCTGCAACTCTAATCTGCCACCTCAGAAGCTTCAAACTAAAAATACATCTCAGTCTGGCTCTGGACCCTGAAACTCTGCCCCCAGGAGCTTTATTTACTTTGCCTGCATTCTTATGAAAAATATGATTCACCATCCTACAGTTCTATAGAGGCCAGAAACAAGAAGAAAAGAAAACCGGCTGAAGTTGTCACATGGATGACCTGAACAAGACATAAGATTTCGTTCCCTGAGAGTGGCTCAATTTAGCAAATATGATCTCTGCACCAGCGGTGAGTAAGGCACTTGGTCAAGCTCTGGAAGGAAAGAAAAGCTGAGCAGGAAGACTTCCTGCCCTCAGGGAATGTGTAAAGGAGTCCCTGGGGGAAATGTGTTGTTGAAAATGAGGGGGAGAAAAGAGTGCTTTGACAGTCCAGGGGAAGTCAAGGTTATGATCTGGACTTCCCACAAAAACAGCCACTTCGCTGAACATTCCAAGATGAAAATAAGGGAATCTGTTCAATGTAAACTCATGGAGACAAGAGAGGTGAGAAAGGACATGGCGGCAATGACAGGGACAGCTGAATTTTAGACAATGGAAAGCAAACATACAGGGCAACTGACCTGCTGGAGCAGGTAAGTTTAAACCTGAGCCATCAAGAGGGTGTCAACAAGAAACAAGCTGCTCCTCACTGACTGTCCAATATCCCTCCTCTCCCTTGCTCAGAAAAGAACCCAGCTTTGCCTGGAGGAGTGACTAATAAACCCAAACAATAGGTCCTCATTGGTCCCAGCCAAGCACCATACTTGTGGTCTCTACTTCTCTGGTCTCCCTCATACAGAGGTACAGTCATGTTACCAGTTCTGGTCAATAAGGCTAAAGCAGAAGTCTTCCGGGGCTATTCCTGAGAATTATGTTGCTTTCTTAATAAAAGGGAATATGCACAATTAAAACTATCACCTCCCCTTCCCTCCTACATACATACCTTCTTTCTGCTTGGAATGTAGCCGTGGTGGCTGGATTTGCAAAAGCCAATATGAAAATCTGAAGGAAAGATCAAAATAATTGCAGACCTGACCCCACATTCTAAGATGGTTGAAGCAATGTAGACACTGCTGACTTCAGACTTCTTGGTATGTGGTGGATGGCGGTCGTGAGGGGAGAAACTATTGTTTCAGTCACTGTCCTCAGGTTTCATTACTTGAAGTAGACTGCAGTCCTAGAAGATTCCTAAACAATTAAGATCCCTAAAACTAGAGAGAGGCAAAGAAAATGTCATGGTGATTAGTAAGTCCCTGAATGACAGCTGTGGAGCAGACCCAAAGCCATCAGAGCAAAGAGGGCAGGAGCAACCTAGACCCAGAGGGCTCTGAGAAGTATATACGAGGGGAAAAAGAAGAATATTGTGCTACACAATGCACTTGATGGGATGCAGAGGTGATTTAGACTTTTTGGGGAGTTTAGGTATGACTTATTGGTAGGTACATAGAAAACTAAGCAAACAAAAACAAAAGATAGTTGTTAACTCCAAGGGGAGAGAAAGAGCAGAGATAGGGTAATTACACTCTGCTGAGTAAAGAATCTTTGAGCAATGTTTTCATAGTCATAATGTCATCCACACTGAATTATTTACCAAAAAATTGTTCTAAAACTATTTTCAGAGGCTGAGGAAAGGGAACATGAGTGAAAAGGGTCTATCACTATCTTTCTTTAACAGATGAGAAAATGTGGCTCAAAGACTTTAAGCATTAAGCAACATGTATAGGTCACACAAGCAACTAGCAAGTAGTGGATGAGGGTTGACACCAGCTCCATCTGATTTTCAATGTCTATTCTTTCTTTTCCTCCTCCATCTTGGTCTACAATACCCTTCTAGTGAATGCATTGCTGTCTCCATATTCTCAAGCAATGGAGGTATGTGTCCAAGTTCAGTGACTCACTGGCTTGGAAAGGAGCCTGCAGAACTAACATCCCCCAGGTAATGGGGCAGAGCAGCAGCCCTCCTTGGCCAAAGAAATTAAATGAATTTTCATCCGTTCCCTTAAATTATCCTTCTTACCTCTCGAGAGACTCAGCAATCAGAGAGAGCAGGCAAAGAAAGGCAGTGGGCTCGGAAAGGTCAATGATACTGAAAAGCACCGAATCTTCCTCCATTAATGTCCTAATTGTTTTTATCACCAGTTTTCACTCAAACGTCAAACTTAATCTCTGCCTTTTTCCTTTCCCAGGTCACAGATGTTTAATATTCCTTACTAAGACATAATGAACCTTTTTATGTCACTGTAATATTTAGTCTCTTTAAAACATGATTAGCTGTATCCGTTGTGCAATGCAGGGATGACTAGAAATTTGGAGAAGGGATCCCAGTAGACGGATATTATTTCCAAACCAAACTGAATGGGAAATGGCAGAGTTCAGTGCTGATAAACTACATCATTAGCCTTGGGTGATGGTAAAACTGTGGTCAAAGAATAGCAGAGAGTTGGGACGTTAAGGACTTTGAAAAGTTATCGGAAAAGATTTATCATTTTTGGTGAAAGTCTGTTTTCCAAGTGAACAATTTTTAAAAGTATGCTAGCTTACTAGAATTTTCTAAAGAATTACTTCAGTCTATGTTCTTCTAAATTGTGGGGCCTATCTTCACTGACTCATTTGGCAAAAATGTGCTCACAAGTCAATGAGTAGGTGATTGCTCATAAACATCATTGAAATATGTGAAGTGCATACTTATGTGTTTGTGCAAACAGTTGTGAAGATGCACCTATTGCTTATTTTTTCTTATTTCTCAAAGTAACTTATGTTATCACATGCTCATGAAAACATACACACTGTTTTTATGATACTCCAACACAAGAAAGGACTGATAAAACAGTAGAACATATTCTGGAGCTATTTGTGGAAATTTCTCAAATTTTCTACATTTCACTCAAGATCTATCACATCAGTTACAGTCTAGGATTTCACTCTTGATTCTTTGTCTACATTTTTTACTCTGCCAATGGCTTTAGATTCGAGACACCCCATGAAAAATAATTACAATATCTGATGTTCACTGTGAACTATAAGTAATGGTAAAACCCTCAGAAAGAGGAGATGTAGCCACTGAATGGGGTAGGTGATGCATTTTTATAATTGTCAAGACATAAATACCAGTCTCTACTTTGTCATTTGCCAAAATAATAATAACTAAATGCTGATAATATTATTAGAACGATAAATATTGGAGAAATGGCACCAACTAAATTTTGGCCCCCACCATGGGCCAAGCAAACTACTACCCCAAATCTGGCCAATTTTACTTCTCTGACATTTGAATCCATCTTTCTTCATCCCTATCACCACTACTAGAACTCAGCACCTCAAATCTCAACTGAACTGATACTATGGGTGCCTCTGAATTGGTCTCCCTGCCTCCATACTGATCCCTAGCTTTTAGGATCAATGCTATGTTCATGACATAAAAATAATCTGGAAGTTTTTCTTTTTATTGATACCATAGAGAAGTTTGAATAGCATTGAAATTACCTGCTCTTTAAATTTATGGCAAAAGCCTCTTGTAAAACCATCTAGATTTGTTTTATTGTCCTTTGACAATCTTCTCTATTTCATCCATATAAATGGTCCCATTTAGACATCTTTTAATCTCTTCCAGGTCAGCTTTGGGAATATGTAGTATCTAGAATGGCATTTCATCCAAGGTTTTTCATTTTATTTGCACAGATTTGAGCAGCATATTCATTTACAGTTCTAATTTCTTCTTTTTTGTTGCTATTCCTCCCATTTGTAAATTGATCTGTATTGGCACTTAATCCCACCAACTTTTATCCTTAATTAGTTTCACTCACAGTGTATTTGTTCCCAAGGATCATCTTTTGGTTTTTATTGATCATTTTTTCTTTTGTCCCATTTCCAACTCATCCATTTCTGCATTTTTTAGGATCCTTTTCCTGCTTTTCTCTGATTTTGTCATTGTTGCTGCTATGAATTTCTTGCTTTTGATGCTTAATTCATATGTTTTTATTTCTTCTGACTTCTTGAGGCAAATGTTGAAGACTATGAATTTTCTTCTGAATGCTGTTTTCACTGTGCCCCATAGTTCTAACTCTGACATGCAGTGTTTTTATTAGCGATATTTCTAGGTATTCTGCACTTTGAGATTGTAGGTTCTCTTTGAGCCTGTATTTACTTGACACATATATTTTTAACTTTCAAAAGCTATTTTTTTCTGATTTTTTCATGTCTAGCTTTATGTAATTGCTATCAAATATATCTCTATTACTTCTACTTTTTGTAATTTGCTAAAGTTTCCATAGGAATTAGTACTTTCTAAATTTTAGTGACTTTTCCATGAAACATTTTAAAATTTTCAGTAAATAAATTAACATAATCAAGTAGAATTTCATTGCTATTTTACTTGGTTTTTCCAAAACCTTACATTTTTTTTTTCTTTTGAATTTCCTGAGACAAATTAATACAAGTCTTGTGTTATTGGTGCCTTCTCCTACTGGTGTGTTTCAGTTTCTCCTTTTATCTCTAATGTGCTTAGCTTTATGAAAGTGAGTGCTGTTACAATGCATTATTTGGTGCAGAAGTATTCATAATTCTTACATCTTCATGGTCAAAGTCATCCTTTACCTTTATTTAGTGCCATCCTTGCCTCATGTAATTTTTTCTAAACCATGAATTCTACATTGTCTGATATTAATATTGCATTCCCTGCTTTCTCTGTTTAAAAATTTTCCTTTGCATACTACATTCGCTATTTTATTCTCCATTTTCTAAGTCACTATTATTTATTAGTTAACTAACACCAAAGTAGTACACCTGCCTTTTCAACTGGGAAATATACTGATACAAAAAGAAGCCAGGATCTCCCACAGAACTAAAAGATTATGTCATTTGAAATCATGCTTATCTCAATTTCAGTCCCAGCTCCAGTTTCCAGTGTCATTTTGGAACATCTAAACTAAACATAGCTACAAAGAGAACAGGTAATGCAGAGGAGAAACCAAGTAGATTCCAAGACAGCTTCCTGTAGGAAGCAGCTCAAAAACTTTCATAAGAACTTTCTACAGGCTTTCCAGTCTCAATCATGTTCTTCTCCTGGGCTCCCAAGCATCTTCTTTGTTATTCTAAGACAACTTCTAGTCTGCTATGTAGCAGCAAGCGTGTCTATTGACTCTCTAGGCTTTATCACTATGCCTAGCACAGATTGTTGTTATTGAATGAAGTAAAAAAGTTGCATACTGAGTAAAATCAGTCTAATCAGTATTCATTTCATCAGAATTGGCAACTCAGAGCACAAGTGAAAAAATAAAACATATCACACATTCAGAGTGTTGAAAAAATGTTGATTGGTTAACGTTGTTGACATGCATGTGTTTACTTGTGAAAGCGACATGAGCCCTACAATTTCTGGACATCCTGATCCTTATCACAGTTTAGTCATATCCTGTCTATTTTGGGGGGCTTCATGCATAAAAGACATATGAGAGTTAGGACAATTCCAGAGATGTCATAATCATTCTTCTTAGAGTAGCATAAATTCTCCAGAGTTAGCACATACTAGGGACCACTTTTCCATTTCTCTCTACTCTTGGGACATAGAAATTTTTTTTAAATCAATTATTTGTGGAGAGTTTACTCTGTTTCAGACACTTTATGCACATTATCTCAATTTGTTTTTATATTAATATTATGAAGTCAGTACTAATAGTATACCTGCTTTACAAAGTACTTATTCTTCTCTTCCCTAATTCTTTTTAAACTCCACAATTTTATGAAATTGGTCATGTCTTCATCCATTCCATGCTGTTATAAAAGAATACTACAGATTGTGCAATTTACAATGAACTGAAATATATTGGCTTACAGTTCTGGAGGCTGGGAAGTCCAACATCAACCCATGATGATGGGCACCAACTCATAAGATATGGGGCTGAACATTAATCTCAGGGGATTTTTGAAAGCTGTGGTCCAGTGACGTCAGTATGCCTCTAGATCTCCCCTTTTTGGAATAGGATTGTCTAAGGCAGCTATCCTATATCTGCCCAGTTATTGATTGTTGATGTGTGTGCATTGCGAGGTAGGGAGATAATGTATCTCTAGTTTACAGGTCTTCAAATGGAGAGGAGCAGAACCCAAGGAGACATCCCTAAGGAATGGAGTCTCAGGAGCTTCATCTGTTCCCGGGCTTGATGAGATGATAAAACCCTGGACTTCATTCTGTTATAATGAGATGAGACCTTGGGCACCTTTGGGAAGAGTGTGAAAAAATCATATGGAAAGGACTTAAATGTTTGTGACCAGGGGAAGACCTATAACACTATCCTAGGCAAAGAGTCTTTTATTCTGGTTAGTCGTTCTTTGATGTTCAAGGTATTAATAAGAAATTTTGACATCATTGTCTTTTTCTTTCTTTAAAATCAAGAGTTCAATTATTGGACAAGGCTATCATTATTATTATGGGATGAAGGTGAAAGAATGAGAGTGGAGGGGAGGACTAGTTATTTCCACCACAACAGCGTTATTTGTATTTACTATATGCCATACTAAATAATTAGTACGTTTTTCTTTCATTTACTCCTTAAACAACAAATATTTGAGGTAGATCTTATTACTATCTGCAAGTCAACTATAAGGAAACTGAAGCACAGAGAGGTTACTTAACTGGTCTGAAGTAATAGCGCAGGTAAGATGAGACCTTTGGATTTGAATTTAGGCTTGCCTTACACTAAAGCCCATATTATTAATCACAATACTCGACTGCCACCTTACCTTGTCCCTGAGTCTCAAAGATTTATATTAATGCCATGCTACAATTATAAAATACCTTGTCATAATTATTATCTTATTTCATCTTGACAAAAAGATGTACGAACTCAGGCACTATGTTCTTCCCATTTTCTGGAAAAGACAATCAAAAGAGAGAGAGAGAGAGAGAGAGAGAGAATGAGTAGTGCAGGGAGTGAAGAAATGTTTGTGGGGTACGTCATGTATGCTGGCATTGGGTGTAGTCACACACAAATATCATCCCATAAAATCTTTTTGGGAAACTGCCATTTATGGCCCCCATTTTATACAGGAAGAGACTGAGGCTCAGGGAAATTACATCATTTGATCAAAGTTCCCCAGCCAGGAAGAAGCAGAGATTGAAAGCCAACCTTCATCTATCTGATTCCAAGGCTTCTATGCCAAGAAAATGTCTTGGACATGAAGAAGGAAGGAAGGGGAAAACAAAGCCAAATGTCTACCATACACCCCACAGCATCCTCCTGTACCTTACCCCCATTCCTTTGCTTCCCCTAAGGCAGCCTGCTGTTCTCCATCCTCTCTCCCAGGTAGTAATCCTGCCCAGCCCACCACTTCCCACCTGTGTGACTATGCCACATTACATAAATACCTCAATACTTTATTTCTCATCTACACAAAGGGGTCAATAATCTATAGTCTACTACATTTAGATGTCATTAGGGGGCAGTAATGGATGTGGTTCTGATAATTGCTGTGTAACAAAGCCACCCCAAAACAGTGGCTTAAAACAATGATGAGTTATGTGTTACTGTGACTTATCGATTGATTGGGTGGTTCTTGTGGTCTCACTTGGCTCACTCATGTGGTCACAGTGAGCTGGTGGGATTGGCTGTGGTTGAGTAAGTGATGCAGGAAGGTACAGCTGAGGCAGCTACAATCATTGGGCATGTCTCCACTTGGTCTTTCATTCTGACTTCTTCACGACTTGTAGGTTTCAAAGAAGCACCCCAAAAGGGAAAGACAGATATTGCAAGACCCCATGGGTAGAGGCTCTGGAACTTGCTCAACAACCTTTCTGTTTCATTCTGTTGGTCAAAGGTAATAACAAGGTCAGCCAAAATTCAAGGGAGTGGAGATATAGACTCCACCTCTGTGTGAGAGGGATCCTTAAAGTCACATAGAAAAGTGGCATGCGTACTGGAACAAGTTAAGGCCACTACACAACCTTTTACCCATGTGTAAACTTTGAAATAATAATTTTATTAATTTTCCATTCTTATTTTTCAATGGCATGAATGACTAGCCCCATCACTTTTCTCAGTGTTTTGATGAGGCTCATCAGTATCTTAAACAATCCAGGCTCAGTTTGTCTGCCAGGAAATAGGAAGCACTGCCAAAGTGCCTTGAGGGAGGGTTGCTGGAACTTCTTCTCAGTTGACTTAAAAATGATGTTATTACTTTCTAGAGGAAGAGCCTGAAAGGAAGAGCTCAGACATGCATTGAAGCCAAGATAGCCTACGGGGTGGACCACTTGCCTGGAGATTCACTTTTCCAAGATTTCTGTTTCCCCCTAGTACCATATCAATGTAATTTTAGGGGAACCATTACCAGGAGATTACAGGAGCTGGAATCCTAAATCCAGAGCATGATAGACATTTATATCTCTACTTTCTTTCTAGTATTTGACTTGTACTTATGATTTTTAACTCCTTGCTTTCCATTATTAATGGCTTATCCTGTCTCCTGAAGTACATGTATCTTACTTATATTACCCTCATGCTCTACCACCATCCCCAGCATTTGTGCTTCAGGAAGTATTTTTGCCCATTGTCTAAAGTTTCTTTGTGATGAGTTACTCCCCAGAGTCTATAAGCTCCTGTTCTCTGGGATATCAACTACTCTGTCTGGTTGTGAATATTGGAAAAACACCAATTCAGCCCCAGCACAGAGTTCATGCAACCCAGACCACTAGGGTCCACCCTCCATGCCACCCTCCTACACAAGGTTGCATCGAACACCTTTCTGGAGAAGCAGTACAGACTGTCCTAATGCGCAACTTTGAGATCTTAGAGCAGGGGACTCAGGGGATGAAGGTCCAGGTGCAGTGAGTCTGAATCAGAACTCATCAGTCTCTATCAGTTCCCCTCAGCACAGCTTTTTGCTTTTTGTGCTGTTCTGACATTAATTCATGGTCAATGGCTATGGTGATTTGGACTGTTGTCCTTGACTCCTGTCATGAAGGGGTAGGCATGGCATGTCCCAAGACACTGCCATTTATAGTTAACTATTGCTAGCCATCCTAGTATAGTAATAGCTTCCAGAAGTCACTACCCTCCTTCTGTGCCAAGTCACCCAGCACAGAGACTTGAAGACATAGAGATTCATCAAAATAAAAACCTGTTCTCTATTACCTGCATATATGCCTAGTGGAAGACAAACAAAGTTTGAAACATACACAGCCAGAAGCCTGTCTGTGGAAAGTTCTTCCAGTCATAAACTATGTACCATTATAAGTTTGGTTCTCATTGATTTCCAGTCAAAACGGAAGTTCTCTCCTGTCAGTAATATGCTCAAAACTCAGCAGGTACAGTTATAAATGCAATCTTCATGTTTTTCTTTAATGATGGAAATTGTACAAAATAGAATTTATCTGAATCCCTGTGAGTATAAATTTGCAGCAGAACAGTAAACAGCAACTATGTCTATGTGAGAAGTTGTGTGTTCTCTATATCCCAACATATTGAGTTGCATCTAGCATACCTAATGTATCTTGTCCTAAGGAAGTTGGCAGGGTCCAGATGAAAGAGAACACAGCAAAACAGCCTGAAGCAACAAGTGACAAATTTCTACACATTTATCATTATGTCAACAGATGTGGAGTAAGAATAATTGGATTGCATAAGTATCTCAGTACAAAGTATATATTCCCCATCCATGGGGAACACATTACAAGACCCCCGTGGATACCTGAAACCATACCTTATACATACTATGTTTTTGCCTATGCATATACACCTATGATAAAGTTTAATTCAGATGTTAGGAACAAGAAGATATTAAAAGCAATAACTAATAATAAAATAGAAGTTATAGCAATATACCGCAATAAAAGTGAAACATGAGTGACTTGAACACAAGTACTGTAATACCACAGCAGTTTGTCTGAAAACCAAGATGGCTAAGTGACTAATGGGCAGGTAGCATTTACAGCATGGACACGCTGGACAAAGGGATGATTCATGTCCATCCAGGGTGAGACAGAACTGGACAGCATCAGACTGGCAAGCAATTTAAAACATATGAATTATTTATTTCTGGAATTTTTCATTTATTGTTTTTGTACTGTAACTGACCTTGGGTAACTGAAACCATGGAAAGCAAAACCACAGATAAGTAGGCACTACTGTATAGGACAATTTTTCAAAGCATTTGAATTGGTCTTATGCCTTAATTTCAGATTAGCTGTATAAGTTTTCTGAATTATTGATTATATAAAATTCAAATCTAATGTGAAGAAAGCATTTTTTTTTTTTTTTGAGTTGGAGTCTCACTCTGTCGCCCAGACTGGAGTGCAGTGGCCGCTCCCGGCCACCACAGCCTCGACCCGCTGGGCTCCGGTCATCCTTCCGCCTCAGTCTTCCGAGTAGCTGGAACTACAGGCGCGCGCTACCACGCCCGGCTGATTTTTTTATTTATTGTAGAGATGAGGTCTCGCTGCCCAGGCGGGTCTCGAGCCCGCGGGCTCAGGCAATCCACTCACCTCAGCCTCCCAAAGGCGCGGGATTACAGGTTGAGCCACCGAGTCCGGCCAGAAAGCATCTTAATAGAAGCCAAAAATGCATAAATAAATTAACAAAGCCTGGTAAAAATTTAAGATTTCAAAAACTTTCATTATATAACAATAGAAATTAAAACTCTGATGGTCAAAGTCTTAACAAAGAGAAGGAAATAAAGCATGATGCATGATAGGTAAAAATATAAATGTAAAATGATAACTGAAGAGATAATAAAGATTGTGAGAATCAGGACACTACAAAAGAGGAACCAAAAGCAGAAGAGAGATTAAAATAAAAGCAAAGTAAGACACGATTTGTACAATAAACAGAACTGGCTCTAGGATCAACAACAGCTTCACTTTGCAGAATTCATCAACTTGAAAAAGTTCTGTGGTCTTTCAATGATCTGTTATAAAAGAGTAAAAAAATAGCAGTATTTTCATTCATATCTATTTCACTAAAAAAAAAAAAGAAAAGAAACTTTTATTTTTCCAATATCATGATCACAGTGATACTTATGACAAACCAAACAGAACATAAGAAGGAATGCAAAAGTGCTTCTGAAAGCACTTTCAGATAGCTGTCCTATCTGAAAGCTAATGTAACTGTGTCCCATTAAGTAGTACATCAAAGGAACCAGACACTAACTACGACTCCAATATCATAGATTCTGCATTGGTTGTAACAAGCATTGATCCTTACAAATATCGTGTACTACTCTTTTAACAGAAGAACCCTTGAGAAATGTTTAACTGTTTGCTGATTGACAACTATCTATGACTTTACCCAACAAAGTGAAACAACTTTTATACTACTGTTGCCTGCCCTTGAATGCCATTCATGGACAGTCATACAATAAAATTGCTATGAAAGAAAAACAAAAGGACCGAGTACCTTTTAAAAACATTTATATGTGACACAGTATGTGTAGTGGGCATCTCATCCCCTTAGTCCTGTTGAAGAAAAAGCTGCTTCCACAGTGCTGAGGATGTTGACACCTTTGGAATTCTGCCATATTAAATTTTTTTTTTCAGGTGAATTGTAGATGTGTTATTATATACACGCCAACTTGGATTTTCCTTTAAAGATCCTAAGAGTAATGAAATGGTCTGGCCATTATATATCTATTGAAGACTTGTATCCATGAAGACATTTAAAGGATTCTGACAAACTTTTTTTTTTTTTTTTTTTTTTTTTTGAGTTGGAGTCTCACTCGGTCTCCCACACTAGAGTGCAGTGGCCGCTCCCGGCCACCGCAGCCTTGACCTGCTGGGCTCTGGCGATCCTTCCACCTCAGACTTCCAAGTAGCCGGAACTACAGGCGTGCGCTACCACGCCCAGCTGATTTTTTGATTTGTTGTAGAGATGAGGTCTCCCTGCCCAGGCGGGTCTCGAACCCGCGGGCTCAGACAATCCGCTCACCTCAGCCTCCCAAAGGCGCGGGATTACAGGCTAAGCCACCGAGCCCGGCTGACAAACTTTTTTTTAAAGCTCACACAAGAAACCTGAACACAAAATACAAAAAAAAAAAAAAGTACTCAAAAAATTGATAAAGCTTCAATACACTATTTTATCTCTAATTTCAGAAGGCATTCTTGAATGTTTCCATAAAACAAACAAGAAATTATAGGTTCATAAATTGGGTGTTTATGAAGGATACTTTTTAAAAATCATCTTTAAATTTATATATTAAGGAGATAGGAGGAAATTCATATAAAAATTAATGGAAACAGAATTAAAATATGAGCGGGAAAAAAAGCAATAGAAATTATCCTGACATTTTGAAACAAATTATAACAAAACCAAATATTCAGATTATTCAAAATGTGGTAATTCATTAAAATAGTGACCCCACACTATAGAAATAATGCACAGGCCCTCAGACTGTCTGATAGTTCAATCAATGTAAAAGAGTAAATCATCTGAACATATTGGAAAGATATTCACATTTCTGGCTGGTCTGAAACAAAATACTGACATCAGTGGAAGTCATATAAAATTCAAAGTAGACCACTATAAAAAGATTATTCACAAGCAGGTTAATGAGCATCAGTAATTCAAAGATGGTTTAATGCTTAGTCATTACACAAGATAACTTAAAATGCACCGAAATCTGGCTGCTCAAATAAGGCAGACATTTGATAGAGTTTTCCCAAAGTTGATACCAATCCTAAAAACTTACATAACATGATCAACAATGGCTTGGGATGCAGGAAACAACTTTTCTTATCTATCGATAAAAACTATTTTAATCCACCATGCTAGAAGAAAGACTGACTAAGCTCTCTATTATCTCACTAGACATTATTTAAAAATTGGTGTCATGTATTAAGGCAACAAAAGAGTATACATATGAACCCAAAATCTTAGGGAAAACATGTTACAGTGGTATACATGGAATTTTATTATTAAAATTAGGTTATTTTCCTGGATTTTATGAGATTCTTAAGAATTCTATAGATTATCAATATATAAAATTTGTGGTTATTTCTTTTCTTATTTTAAATATTCATTTTTAATCTAAATTTCTCTTCGTAATCCTGTATACTTTTTCTTGAAGAGAACCCCCAAAGTTATATAATCATCAGGTACTGCAAAACCTGATCCTGACCCAAAGCAGGGTGAGGAGAAAGAGAGACAGGAAGACTCTGCTACAACACCCTATCCTCAGAGATTCCCTCCCTAGCCACCCACCCAAAACTCCCCCCAATACTCTCCAGCTCTTGCTGTCTGCTTTATACTTTTTCGCTTCATCTAGTACTGCTTAAAACAATGTTCTACTTGTTTGATGACTTGCCTATTGTTTTCTGAAAGGGTAGCTCCATGAAAGCAGAGACATTTTGCTCTTTAGGACTGTGTCTCCACCATCTAGAGCTCATTGGGATATATATTAGGCACTTAATACATATTTACAGAATCAGAGAATGTAAGAAGGCTATCCAAGCAGAGCTGGACGCACGTAACTGCACATAAATGCACTTAAGGATGAAACAATGGGAAAAACTCTGAGGTAAATTTCTCCTTACTAACTGACCACATTTACCAAGTCAAGCACATTTCCAAGTTTCACTTTCTTCCCTTGGAAAATGGGAATAATCATGATTATTACCTTAACTGTTTATATCCATCATCTCAACAAACTTGGAAGAATGTAAAATGTTACAAGTTATCAATATTAGGCTTAACAGTGCCAAGGAAATGTTATAAGGCAGCGCATTCCAAGGAGGAAGGCACTACTAGGCCTGGGTGTAAGGTAAGGTTTTGCAGATTGGAAAGTTGGATCCTCACTCTCCACTCTCCTCCCCAGTGGCATTGAACTTCTTTAGTACTTCACTTTAAGTTGGCTGCTTCCTCCACTCAGAACTCTCACAGCCTCATATCCTCCATACCACATACCTACTCACAAGTACTCACCACTACCTCTGATCTTAAGAAGCCCAGATAACTCCAGCTCAAATCTCTGGTCTTCTCTTGAACCAAATGCCTACACAACAGCCCATTTCTACCCTGAAGATAAAACACACAGAGCCTCATCCTCTTTTAATTGTGGCCTCATCTCAAAGATGTGGTGATGTTGGTGACAGTGTGTGCCCAAGTCCTCTCCTCCTCACTCTTGACACTTCTCATTCCTTCAGCAATTCCCCAAAGGATCTTGATCATGCCAGTGGGTAGACACCTGAGGATTGCAATGGGAGAGAATGAAAATAGTTATCTTCAATGGAAAGGTTGGAAGTTGTCCTGGACAGAGACAGTTTGTGTACTGTGGAAATTCCCCAACCCATCCCTGGCGTCCTAAATATCACATCTGTGTCCTCTGTGTTATAAGATTCTTCAAGTTCATGAAGTATTTAATAAAATCTTAGCAACTTTAAGAGTAGTAATAATATCTTATACATAAAAACAATGGCATGATTCAAGACCTGAGGGAATCTTCAGTGAAGATATCAGTTTGGGGAAAAATGTCTAGACATTATTTGAACTTTAATATTAATACATTACAAAATGACTCTCTCGTTACTTCACTATTCAGAATCTTCCATCTTCCCAAATAATTTGTGATCATTGACCTATGTGTATTATAACAGAAACTAGATGTAGATCAGTGGAAAAACAAGAAAAGGACAAAATGACTTTTCAGAGCTGGTTAATAAGAAAAGATAAATTATGTTTCTAAAGCAAGCACCACCAGGGAACACCATATTATTAAAGTGATGTCAGTCTCTTTATCCCATCATGCAGGGAGTTGGCAACTCTGGCAAGACTAAGAGAACAGCCTATCTAAGACCAAAAGAACTGCCCAGCTAAGACCAGAAGAACTGCCCAGTTGAGCCCAGCTTCAATTGCTGACCTATGGAATTATAAGCAAATAAACTTTTTTTTAGGTCATTATATTTGTAGTGACTTGTGAACATAGCAAAGGCTGATACCCTCACAAAACTGTATATTCAAAAGACTGCTTTCAAAAGACAGTTATAGTTGTCAGAAAGTTCTACTTTCTATCAACCCTCAACATAACTCTGAATCATCAAGCTGTTTTGCATATAATGTCCCCTGTGTCTTAAATGCTTTTTTCTGTCCTCTTTGGTAATAGACTCAAACGTTAAAAATCTCTGCTCATGTTGCCCACTCTAATTCCTTTTGCTACAGAGGTAGTCAGTCATTCTCTTTCTTTTGTGCTTCCTGTATATGTCATAACTAAATTGTCATGTAGTCTCATTCATCTTCGTGTCTTTAGTACCTAGCACAGTGGCAGGCATGTATGGAATACACATGAATGAATATTAGGTAAGTGAACATCATAGTGGTGAATGAAATGAGCTTTAAATTAAGAAAACCCTCATTTCAAATCCCAACTCTACCACTTACTAGCTCTGTGACTTGACCAGCTGGGACTATCTGTGTAGAACAGTATAGAATAGACAATTTAGTACTATGCTGGTGGCTCCATGGTAATAAAGGGCTCAGACTTCTTATATCATTCTCCTCCATCACTCGTTGCCTGTGGTTTTCATTGTCAAATTCACCTCATAGTCTAAGATGTCTGGAAATGATCCAGCTATCACACCCTTGTCCCAAGCAAGAATAAGGAGGAAACAGAGAACATGAGAAAGGCTACTTCTCTGAGCCAAGTTACCTCCTTCTAAAAGGGTCCTTTCCAGAAGCCTCAGCTATGATGTCTTCAGTCATCTCACTTGCCATTCTTTGTCAGCAAAACAGAATGTAAAACACACTTTTATAATGGGCACATTGTCACACTCAGAAATCTACATAGAACTCCTGTCATTAAAAAAGAAGGGAGAAAAGACATTGAAAAAACTTGGAGTCTCTGCAGCATTTTGGATAGGTCAAAATTTTTTAGCCTAAATTTTCTCATGTATATGATGGGAATAGGAATCTTCCAAGGTGGCAGTGAGGATTTATTTCATGAGAAACTCCTGTGCAGTACCTAGCAGAGTTTGCTCCATAGTAGATGTTCAACAAGTGGTAACTATTCTTAAGCTGAACTTGAATGAAAATGTTCTATCCACTCTCTCTCCCATCTGACTATATTTTAAATGTGTTAAAAGGTCTCAGCCATTCATGCTTATTTATCTTTCTTTGACCAATGCTGAACACAGTGCCTAGTACATAATAGATCCTAAACAAACACTTGTCCAAATGAGGTCAAATGAAAATTAAGCATGACACACAAAACAAGAGTCTGCTATACTCTTTCTGTTCCCAATGCAAAATATATGTCTGTACAAATTGTGATTGTGCATTTGTCGATGGGCTTTGCAGAGAGCAAACTTTAGCAGAGGATTTCTTTAAACACAATCAGCCCTCAAATTGCCACTTCGCAAATGAAGACAGGATATTCTGTTACTGTAATTTAGTACCATCTGGCACAGAGAGTCCTGAGAAAACTCCAGCCAATAAGAATGTTTAATAAACAAGAAATATGTAGAAAAGTAGCAGGGAGTTATGGCCATCTTGGAAGCCTAAAGGGGACTGACTGTTCACCTCAATTTTCCCCCCTTAAAACTCATCTTAACAGGGGCCTCCAGAAAAAAAGGATGGAAGTTTTATTACATTGCTACCAGAATAACAGAATTCATTACTAACAACAACAAAAAAGAAGCTCATCTTCCTTATCCCCCTTTATTTCCCCCTTTTGATATAGCAAACGTTGTGGCCTTTTCAATCACCAATGGGTTACAGAAACTGGAGAATTTACAAATACCCACAAGAGAGGAAGACTTAAAGCATCCCACTGGCAATGAAAAAGTCTAAACCCATTTGCAAGGTATCTCAGACCTTTTGGGTAGTCTGCTAGTCCCTGAAGACAAAAAAATTGAATCCATAAACAACCTTAAGAAATAGGTGTTGTTTGTTCAAATTTTAAAGATGAGAACATTGGGACTCAGAAATTTTGCATGATACATTATTTAGTATCATTTAGTTGCAACAGATAGAAAAACAACTCAAACTTAAACCAAAAAATAAAAATAGTCCACACTACTAGGAAGTCTAAGAGTAGTGTTGACCTCACATAAAGTGGGATCCAAGGGTTGAACTATTGGGTCTAGACTCCATCTTTCTTAAGCTCAATCCTGTCTGGCTTCATTCTCAAACAGTCTGTATCTCCCTGGTGGCAAGACGGTCCTAGCAGTTCCACACCTAGGTGGTCCTTAGAGCACACAACACCACAGAAAAAGAAAGTTTCTTTCTTGGTTGCACTGGCAAAGTCATGGGGAGAAATCTGATTGGTCTGGTCTGGGTTACATGCACAACCCTGAACTAATCATTGCAGCCAGAGAATAGATTTGAACAGGCTCTCAGGATCAGGCAGGAGCTCAGAATTTAATCCCACACAGACCATGTGGGAGAAGCAGGATGAGGGCAGAATGGGAACATGCTTGTTACATCAGAGACTGAAAGTAAATTCTAACCTCATGTATATAAATTAGAAACAGATAATAGAATGAGTCTTTCATTTTGCTTTAGGCTTCTCCAAAGTTCAAGCCCTTTTTCGTATAATGTTTTGGTGCCAGAGTTATTAAGGACTAAAAAGTTACAGTGTTTTTAAAGGAGATAATATTTTGTGAGTGTTAACTTTTGCTAGACACTAAGTGAGACATTTATATGTGTGACTGTGTTTAAATCTCACTATTTTGAGTATACTTCGCAACTCATTATGTCCACTTGGCAGATGTGGAAGGTGAGATTCAGAGAGGCACCTACCCAAGGTCAACAGCTAGCGTATGAGAGAGCAAGGATTCATCTGTCTATTTCTAGCTCAACTTGCAGGTACACAAACACTTTAGTCCCCATGGTATCTTCCTTTACCCTGGCCTGCTTGGTACTAGACACTAAAGGAGTTCAAGTATAATCTCAGCCCTATGATCCGTTCTAAACAGGACAGGGGGCACAGCAAGTACTTTTTCACCACCACTGGCCGGAAGGAGAATTACCACACTGCCTCAGCCCACCATGCTGCATCCAATTTTGATCAGTGGATAAAATGGGTTCTTATATTGAATTCCTGCTCTACTTGAACTCTAACTAAAATTAAAACCACGTCCTGCAGCCCAGCTACTTGTGTGAGACCTAAGCAATTGTGAAGCCCTTACTGACCTCCTCTCATAAGTTTCAAATTCTATGCCTCATGCTTCCAGTCTTTGGTTAAGGCCATATTCCAGGTAAAGGGGGTTCCTAGAAACAGTATCTGCCCACTGACTTGTCTCCCTCTGCCCTCCATGGCCCAATGATTATAAAAATGTCCCTAAGTCCTTCAACTCTCCCTGTGTCTACACCCTTTATGGTGCAACTATGCAGTTCCTTTTACCAAGAAGTGGTGTCTATTTTACACCTCTCAAATCTGGGCTGGCCATGTGGCTTGTTTTGGTCAATGAAATGTAGCAAAAGTGACCTTGTACCAGTTCTGAGCCCAGACCTTAAAAGACTAACCTGGTGGGAGGACAGACATCATGTGGGATGGAGAGCCCTGTTCAAGCAAGGTCATCTTAGCCTAGCCCACAGCCAGCTGATACCTAGAAACCAAACTGGACAAGATTAGCAGAGTTACCTGCATGAACACGGCTGATTGCAGATGCATGCATGAGCCCAACTCAGACCAGAAGAAAGGTACAGTTGACCTCTTTATCCGTTAACAGCAATTAGGGTTTTAAAAGTTGAGTTTGGGGAATATTTGTTATGCATTAATAGCAAACTGATACAACCTCACAAACATCTTGGGATCTTTCAAATGGTAACCTAGGCCCAGATCAGGCTGAGGTCTCCACACCACTTTGGACCAATTTGAAGACCAGGTCAGTTTCATTCCTCAACATGAGCCACACCGAGCCCTAAATCCATTCACTTTCTCTCCCCAACTCCCAGTTAAGGTCCTGGCAGGGTTACCAGTTGGGTCTGACCCAAGTTATGATGTTCTAAGCTCTAAATTGCTATTAGTAATGCACATGAAAGAGGCAGAAGATTCATTTCTAGCCTGCAAAGAATTTGTCATCTACTTGAAGAAACATGGTGCACATCCCCAAAACAATCAGCAAGCAATTGCACAACTCTGCCTTATGTAAATTTTAGCAAGTATCGGATAAAATAACTACCATCTAGTCTGTCTCAAGCATTAAACTGGGAGTTCCTTGAGAGCAAGACCAAGTCTAGATTCTCCGTGGATATGAAAACTAAGCTCTCCCTATAGCAGAGGAAATACACAATATACGTTTCCTAAAGGAATGGGTATTACAAGGCTTCTGCTTAATTAAGTGCTACATTGAGTGCTTCAAATAACATGGGGTCAAGAATTTCAGCACATGGTTGGCATATACTAAGGGCCATAACTTTATTAGATGAATGAATGAGTAAATGAATAAATGTGCACGACATACATTATGGATACTTATTATCTATTTGTCTGTGTGAACAACTATGGAAAGCGTAGAGGAGTCTGTGTCAGATGACCCAGATCCCTCATTTGTTAGCTATGTACTTCAAGACTCAAGTGCCCCACTCCTGTCTGCCTCAGTTTTCTCAATATGAAATGAGACTTTAAGTCAGAGGATTCCCAAAAGAACCAAATGTCATCGTTTTTCCTTCCATCAAACAAGCAATAATCAAATATTACAAGGCACTACGCTCCGGCAACTTGGAGACAACAAGGTACAGTCGAAGCCATGAATACCTCCAGGACCAGGGCATCGTCATCCAGGGGTGAACCTGTAAGGCACACAGCACAGTCCCCCACCCCTGCAAAGGAAGAGGAGTAACCGCCAGTAGAACCACCTCAGGCAGCACTCGCCAAAAACTCAGGCACGCACAAACAAGTGCACAAAGAAGCTTGTGATAAGAAGTGCTGACCTCTCTCACCTACTAAGCCCGGGCTCTCTGTGGGTATGTATCTTCTATATTGGTTCTCATCTGTTATTTTCCACCTTTCTTTCTGCGCGCTTCTCATTTACTTTTGTCACAGTCCATGGTGTTTTCCCATTACCTTACTTCACAGGGCCGTCCTGGGTGTTCTAACGCGCGACCGCCAGTGACCCTGGCAGAATAAGGCAGTGCACACAAGACTCTGGCTGCCTGTTAATGCTGTGTGCCCAAAAGGCAGCTGGCCCGTGTATCTCACCAGAGCCCCACCCAGGAGGATAACTACATGCTTCTTTGAGTTTTTTCATCAACTTTGAAATCGGTCATAACAGTATTTGAATCTCAGCTCTGTCACTCACTTGGTTGTGCGATCTTAGACAATTTACTTAACCTCTCTGATTTCAATTTTCTTATTTGAAAAATGGTATAATGATGCCTACCTACATCATTGAATTTAAGAACTATAATTGTGTCTCTGAATACTTCTATATGCCGTAAATGGCTCGATATATTTTAAATGTTTTAGCTGTTTATTCTTATAGCATCAACTATTGGCACTTTCATTTTACAGACTGAGAAATTGAGGCACATGGAGGATATCTCTTAACACACAACTAGCAATGACAAGCCAGGAGTTTAAACTCAGACACATGGTGCTAGAGCTCACACCATTAGCCCCACCCCCCACACTGTACGTTTCATTATCAAGAGTCAATGAGCTAAGGGTATCTAAAGGGCATACTTCTGTGTCCAGCATGTTGTAAGTACCCTAAAAATAGTAGTTATTATTAAATTCCCAAGGTATATAGCAAAAAAAAAAAACCTGTATCCACATGTCCACTTTTGGGTAAAAGCTCTACTCATGGATGAAGAACATGAAACAGAAACAAAAGATTATGATGACTCAGGAAGCTAACTTCTTGAGCAGGGAGGGATTCTCAACCAGGAAAGATTTTGTCCCCTATGAGGACATTTGGCAATGTGTGGGGACATTTTTGTGATCATAACTGGGATATAGGTGTTCCTGTCATCTAATATGGATAGACCAGGAATTCTGCTCAGCAACCTACAATTTATAATTCACAGGAAAGTCCCCTACCAAATATGGTTGCTAATGGAATGTAGAGTTTGAGGAGAGGTTAAGAGTGTGAGGGGTTAATAGTGCAATATATATATATATTATTTATTATAATAATATAATTAATAATTATAATATATTATATTATTATATTTATATATAATGTTATTTGACCCAAATGTCAATCAAGCCAAGGCTGAGAAAACTTATCCTCAAACAATGAGTCTGGGCCATATTCATTAATGTGGGCTAACTGGCAAGTACCCAGCCTCACAAAGAATAGCCACACACAAATACTTACTGAACAAATATATCCATAAATAAATAAATACTTGTATTTTATCAGTTCTAGAATGCTGTCAATTGAACAATGTGCCAGAAATTCAACAGTGATTGTTCAGAGAGGAAAAAATCACCACATTAACTGTAAGATATATCCAAAAGTCAGAAATGTAAAAAATGTGTGGAGATTGGGGCAGAGGGTGGGGTGTTCAAATGTGCATCTAAGAATTGAGTGAATAGAGAATATTCCTTATTTTTAAAATCCTTGAATCAGAGAAGAAATCTTTCTATTGTGGAGACAGTCTCCAAAATATTCCCTGACATACCATTAGGGTATTTTTCTGCCTCCAGACAGGCAACATAGTAGTGTATAGGGATGGTCAGATTAACATCTCAAGTGATTACTGACTTGAGAAGAATTATAAGCTATTGTCTCAACTCAACAAAATAGACATCCTTTATTGATTATTGAGGTCTACATAGACATGGGAGGGGGAATAATGTCATGCAAGATATGTACCTGCTGTCTCTACTATAATAAAAAGACCAGTGAACTTTGGATCACAATATTTAGTTTGAGCTTCAAACTGCTCACAGAAGATCTGTTCCCTTGGATATAGAAGTTTATGTCTCTGAAATTTCATCTATTCTTCTATAAAATGTGTATAATACCTCTTGGCTCAATTATATTGTTGTTCTAATGAGCTCTGTTGGGTGTAACAAAAATGCTAATTGTTACCATGAGATTAAAATGAGATCATCTATTGCAGTGCTTTTTAACTTCAAGATCCCAGGTAATATCTGGGAGCTATTCCATTTTCTATATTTTAGAATGTATGCTGGATATTATCCTTGATACCCCCCACTGGCCATTAGTTAATTAGTTGTGTGGCAGTTTGTGAGGAATGTCTACATTGTTTAGGTTACACCATTAAGAAGACAAATTTTAGGTCATCCTTTAGGCTCATTTCTAGCTTTTTAAAATCTAGATAAGATATCAGGGCTGGGCATAGATTTTATAGCAAGAAATTGACTCAAGAATAAATTTTTGGCCTATTTAATGCCCTTTTGTAACTCACATTAGAGTCTTCCAGGGACAAAAGATAATCTGCCCACAGTTAAGGGGATACACAAGGGAGCTATCATAGTTTCTCTATCAGTGGGTCCTAATCCACTGTATCTACCAATATTCACACCCTTGCATTATATTTGCTCCTTGAATCTGGGCAGGTTCTGCAATTTTAACCAATAGAATGTGGAGAAAGTGACACTGCATGACTTCTGAGACTGGTGTCGGAAGAAATATTACAACTGTCTCCTTAATCCAAGAACATTCATTCTTGAAAAAACAAGATTGCATGTAAGCTGTTTGATGACCTTAAGACAGCCATGATATGAGAAAGCCCATGACAACCAAGTGGAGAAACCACATGAAGAGAGAGGCCTGGCCAGCTCCCAAGTGTTAAATCCAACACAACCCAAGTGCCAAATATGAGTTAAGAGCCATTTTGGATATAAAGTTCAGCTGAGTCTTCAGATGACTCCAGCTCCAGTTTTCATCGCACTTCAACCATATGAAAGACTGAGTAAGAACCACTCAGTTAAGATCTATTAATCCTCACAATCGTGAGAAATAAGAATAAAATATTAAGTCATTAAATTTTGGGACAATTTGTTACTTAGTATTAGATATTTTAAACTGGAGCCATGTTAGATGTTGCAGATAGGAGGAAGATTGCCCTGATTAACTATTTATCTCTACCCCTGTATTAGGAACAGAATGAAGGGAAGGGTGAGGTATAGTCTCACTTCCAGTTGAACATAAATTTAATTATCAAGACACTGGGTTCAATTCTATCAGCCACTAGAAAGATCTCCAGATACATTCCAAGCTTGCTCTTGACTGAATGTCTGTGTCCTTCCAAAATGATTCCAAATTCAATCCTAACCCCTAATGTGATGATATCTGAAGGTGGGACCTTTAGGAGGTAATTAGGTCATAAGAGTGGAGAACTCATGAATGGGGTTAGTAGCCTTGTAAAAGAAGTCCTAGAGAGCTTTCTTCCTCTTCAACCATGGGAGAACATAAAAACCATGAAGCAGTCCTTTGCCAGATATTGAATCTGCTAGTACCTTAATCTTGGACTTCCCAGCCTCTAGAACTATTGGAAATAAAGTCTAAGCCACTCAGTTTATGCTATTTTGTTATATATAGCCATCCAAAAGGACTAAGACAAAGCTGGAGACTAGACCCTGTGATGCTGAGTCCAGCAGCTTCAAATACCTCTAAACACTCACCTCTCCACACTCTTGGAGGGAAACAGAAGAACAAGAGCCTCTGCCTCTTCTCTGTCTTCCCAATCTCATGAGCCTCTTTGGCATCCAGAACTCAGCTACATGGAAATCTAAGAGAGGTAGATTTTTGACTTTTCTAGCTTTGCAGTACAAGGAAATACACAGGGGAAAGTAGGAGCAAGTGCTCAGGACCAAACAACATTATATAGGGGATTCTAGCTATAATAGAGAGACTTCAAATACTCTGAATATAAAAAATAGGAGAAGGCAGAAGAAACTGGATTGACTGGTATTTGTTGCATGCAGGGCATGAAATCTTTACCAACAAGATGGATAGACTGGATGCATCTTGCATAGGAGTTTACTAGATATTTTGGAAGAAAGGGCATTCTAAGAGAGGGGAAAGCCAGTGCAAAGATGTTAAGAGCAAGGAAGTAGATGTATCCATTTGCTAGTGCTGCCATAACAAAGTACCACAATTTGGGTTGCTTAACCAACTAAAATGCACTTCTTTTCTCACAATTCTGGAAGTTAGCAGGCCACAATCAAGGTGTCTGCAGGGTTTGTTCCTTCTAAGGGCTGTGAGAGAGAATCTGCCTAGTTTCTAATGGTTGGCTGACAATGCTTTGCGTTCATTAACTTGTGGATTCATCACCTCAATCTCTCCCTTCATGTTCACATGGCATTCTCCCTGAAAGCATGTCTGCATCCCAATTTCCCTTTTTGTAAGGACACCAATCATATTGGATTAGAGGCCACCCAATGACCTTATTTTAACTTGATTGCCTCTCTACAGACCCTCTTTTCAAATAAAGTCACCTCCTGAGGTATTGGAAGTTAGGATGTCAACATATCTTTTGAGCAGAACACAATTTGATTGATAAGAGTAGATATTCAGAGTGGCTAGAGTATATTGTGCATGTAGAAGATTAATAGGAGATAAAACTAGAAAGATAAGTTGCTGTCTGATCTTGAAAGTCATTTAAACCATGTAAAGGACTTTAGACTTTAAGATCACAAAATGGTTTTAAGCAGAAGAGTCATGTGACTAGACCTGGTGTTAGAATGGGCAAATATGTGGCAGCAAAATAGAGATAATTCACTAGAGAAAACCGGCATACCGGGGAAAAGGTTATTTCCAAAGTCAAGGTGAAACCTCACACATACATAAAAATTAATTTGGCCTGCTTCATAAGCCTACATGCAAAAGGTTACCAGTGAAAATATAGAATAGTAACTTCACGAGCTTTGTCTAGGCTAAGATTTTTTTAAACATGCCACAAAAGAACTAACCATAAAAGAAAAAACTGATAAATTGGACTTTGTTAAAATTAAGAACTTCAAGATTTTCTCTTCATCAGAAGACACCATTAAGAAAGTGATAAAACAAATCATAGCCTGGGAAAGGATATTTATCTAAAAAAAGACTCACATCCAGAAAATATAAATAACTCTTGCAAATTAAAGACTAATGGATCAATTTTAAAATGGATACACACATTACACAAAACTATACATGTGATATATTTATATAGAGTTACACACACAAATGAGGGCACATAAAACTAAGGAAATTTAATAAGACTTCTGGATTTATCAATGTCAATTATGTGTTACTAGAGTAACAGAAATATGCTATATTTCTAGGTATGTAAGATGCTACCAGTATAGAAAATAGGAGGAAGGGTACATGGCACCCCATTGTACATTTTGGGGGCAGCTTTCTGTGAATACATAATTATTTCAAAATAGAAATTTAATACAATAAGTGTTTTTAGATGGAAAATAATAAAAATAAGAATGAACACACACACAAACTTCTAAAGCATAATGGTAACAAGTCTTGGTGAAGAAAAGAATAACTAGAACTCTCCTGCATTGCTAGTGGGAATGTAAATTAGTCCAACAGCTAAACACAGACATTCTATGTTCTAGAAATTCCACTCTTGGCTTTTTCCCTAAGAGAAATGAAAGGCAGGTACAAGAATGTTCATGGCATCACTTATAACAACCAAAAGCTGGAAATGAGTAAATGTCCACTAAGAGTATAATGAATAAATCATCTATGTTGCATTTACATATATATGTGTATATATATTATATATATATATATCTTAGTAATGAAAATAGTCTACTGTTAAACATAACAAATTTTATGTATTTCACATAATGATGAGAAGAAAAGAAGAAACACACACACAAAAGTGAGTACTGTATGATTCAATTTATAAGAAGCTCAGGAACAGGTGAAAGCCACCTTGATGGGAGTGTTGGCATCAGCCCACTTTTGGTTATCAGCTGAGGAGTGGGCACTGAGGAGGCTCTGAGGGGCGGAACTCTTCTCTACCTCAGTATGGAGATTACACCAATGTAGACAAATATGCAAATGCATTGAGAGAACACTTGGGGCTTGTGCCCCTGTTTGCAGATCATACCACAACGAAGGAAGAAGAAAGCCCAGGCGAGCCTAGAGAAGTGCCTGAGTGGAGAGGAAGGGACTCTGGAGAGCTATTGAGGAGATGGAGTGAGCCTGACCGGAAGTCAATCAGACAGGTAGTAGTGAAGGATGAGGAAGATTCAAGGTTGTCTCTTGGTCCGCACTGTAACAATACAGGAGCAGAGAGAGAGGGATAACGAAAAGCTAGAAGAGTCAGAAAGAAGGAGCATCATCAAGGCCTCAATGATGGGCTTGGTTTCATTCAGAAGAATTGGTGGCCAGATGAGGGAATAGGTCCTGGGAAATGAAGACCAGCAGGAACAAGTGTCAGGAAGTAGGAGTGACCCTACCCATCACACCCATCACAGAAGGAAGGCTACTCTCCATGCTCACTGAAATTGTTCTGGGTTTTTGTGATACCAGTCAGAAGCTTTAAAAAAAATAAATCTCAGTGTTTGCCTGGCAAAGTGGTGACACAAAAGGCCCCAGAGTAGAAAAATAGCTGCTTTAGTCAAATCTTCCTCCTAGACAGGAAAAGGGTGGGGGCAGGAGCAGGGGCAGGTGGTAGTGATTGTATCGAAAATGCACAATGCTGCATTCTTTCAGGAGAAACGCTCTCTGAATCTGAAACCCACTTTATCACAACTGTCAAAACAGACTCAGGCAGTACATAATTTATAACCCCAGGCGGCGACTGGGGGGAAGAAACCTAAAAGATTGGTTTATTTTTCTTATTAATATTTATTGGTTAAGAAACAGCTCTACCCCCACTAGACCAGAGTACGGGCTTCATTTGAAACAGACCCATCTGATTTTCATTTTTGAGCCTCCGTGGCTCATCCTTGGGGCTGACTGAAGCAGAGACAGGTGGGCAACTCCTCCTTCCCTCACTTCGTCCTGGTAGGGACTGAGAACATCGTGATGGAGAAGATATCCATCCCATTGACAGAGCTCTGCATGTAGGAGCTTGTCACAAAGCCACAGACAGGTGAGGCTCAGAGTCCTAAGCAAGCAGGAAATAAAAGCCCCCATCACAGGAATGGGAAGAAGCATGGAAGTCTGAGTCAACCCTGAGGACCAAAGGAAAAGTATGAACTAGCTTAGCTACAAGTTGAAGGACTGGGAGGATACAGGTGAAATACAGAAGCAGGGTGCTTCAGGCAGAGGAAATGGTATGTGCAAAGATAAGGTGACATGAACTAACACACCTTTTTTGAGGGAATCAACTTTCTTCAAAAAGATTAAATGAATACTTAACGTAAAATTTTTTTAAATAATTTCTTCCATTGATACTGGAGGAAAAAAAGGGAAACTGTCAAAAAAATAAAGTTGTTAGTCCTTTCTAGAGAACCCAGAAGATGTGACTCAGGATTGAAGTGGATTTGAACAACTGTGTTTGCAAAGGCATCTTTGTGAGACAGGGTGGGAACTATTTCCTGGCTTTGTGTTGTCCTACATGATACAATGACAAGTCTCGTCTGGGCTTGAAAGGAGGGACTGCAAGTCATGATGTTCTGCTCACAAGGCAGGCTCTGTCATCTCCCTCTACAACCTCATTGCCACACTGGAAGAGGGCAGGGCAGGTGTGACTAGCACAGAGGCTGTAGGTGATGAGAGCGGTCCCAGGCAGGGAGGGGCTGACCCAGGTTTCATGTCACGCAGTCTGGACTTGGACTGTAGACTCCTGAGTTCAAATCCTCCAAATCCAGTGTTTCTCCCCCAACACCTTTTCTGCCCCATCCCAGTCCCAGTCCTGGTCACAGATTGGCTGCATAGAGAAAAGAAAGAGCTGAGAGGATGAAGCCTGAAGAAAGGCAGGTTGAGAAAAAGAATGAAAAGAGGCCAGGTCTTGGCCATCAGGAGCAAGGCTCAAGAATTACATAGACTCAAGTTCTATCCAGACTCTGTCCTGGCTCAGCTGGTGAGTTTGGACAAGTGATGGAACCAACCTCTTTGAGATGATTTCCAACCTGTAGAAGAGAGAATCCTATTGAATCAACTCCTTCGTGTTCATGAGGTTAAGTGAAGCCACAATAACAAACACTACCAAATACTTCTTAGGTGCCAGGGACCATGCTCGATGCTTTTCCATCTAATGTTATTGTCCTCTCGTCTAGACCTTCCTGCCGAGCAGGTTTTATTTCCCTATTTTATCAGATTAGGCAACTAAGGCCCAGAGAGGATACTACAACTTGCCCAAAGCTAGTGGCGAATCTCTACGAGGTCTGCCAATGAAGTTCACAAACTTAACCACCATGCGCTTACGTTGGAAGCATTGTGCAAATAGCTCGGTAAGGTTTCATAACCTCGCTGTATCAGAGTCTCACAGCTGTGTTAGTGTCAATATGTGGTAGTGTCTTGCTGAGTTCCGTTCATTATCATTGCATGTTTTTGTGTGTCGCTGCGAGAATCTTGGAGCTTGAATTAGAGCAATGAACAAACATTAAATTCCTTGTTAAGCTTGGCAAGAGTGGAAGTGAAATCAGGGATGTGTTAGTCCAAGTTTATAGGGATAATGCAATGAAGAAAACAGCAGTGTACAAATGGATTAAATGTTTTTCTGAGGGAGAGAAAGTGTCACTGATGAAGAGAGGTCAGGATGGCCAGTAACGAGCAGAACTGATGAAAACGTTGCAAAAAATCGTCAAATTGGGCATCAAAATCATCAGCTGACTATAGCAGACTAAATAAACATCGATAGAGAAACAGTTAGGAAAATCTTAACTGAAAATCTTGGCATGAGAAAGGAGTGTGCAAAAATGGTCCCAAAGGAGCTCTTGCATCAAGACAATGCATCAACTCGCACAGCACTGTCGGTGAGGGAGTTTTTAGCAACAAATAACTGCTAAAAAATGGAACACCTTCCTTATTCACCTGATCTGGCCCCCCAATGACTTTTTTCTTTATCCAAGATAAAGGAAATATTGAAAGGAAGACATTGTGATGATACAGGACACCAAGGGTAATATGCTGACAGCACTTGATGGCCGTTCCAGAAAAAGAGTTCCAAAATTGTTTTGACGGGTGGACTTGGTGCTGGTGTTGGTGCATAACTTCCTAAGGGGAGTACTTCAAAGGTGACCATAGTGATACTCAGCAATGAGGTATGTAGCACTTTTTCTAGGATAAGTTTGCAAACTTAATTGTCAGACCCTGTAAACTACCCAAGAACTTCAAGTAATGTTAACATATTTCCTTCCTTTACGGAATCAGAGTAGAGACTCAAACCAGTCTAGACAAAAAAAAAAAAAAAAGATAAGAGGAGAAGTCTCCCCATCTCCAGGACAGATCTGACCCAGCAAATCCACTCTCTTGAATGCTCACTTCTCAACTTATACTACTTTCCTGTGTCTTTTTTTTTTCTTTGCCAGGAGTCCAGATGGCTAGAGGGAAGGCTTCTGTTTTTAGGTGTGGTTTTCAGAAGAGCTTTTAGATCATTGTCTTAAAAATCTTTTCTGGGAAAACTCACTGCCAGAGAAAAAATGTTTCTTTGGAGCAAGAGAATTGCTGGGCAGTAATGGATTCCGACCTCATCAGCTTCCTGGGCCCAGACTTGCTGTTGTCCTCTCATCATTTAAACCTTATTCTGAAACTGCCCAGCCCAGGCCCAGGACATGGGGTTGGGCCTACCAGACAAAGGGGTTGGTATCACTGTCTAGCCCTTTCCCAGGGGAAACTCAGGCTGCAGTACCCCAAAAGAAGTGCTGGAAGCCGGGCTCCGTGGCTCAGCCTGTAATCCCGTGCTTTGGGAGGCTGAGGTGAGTGGATTTCCTGAGCCCGCAGGTTCGAGACCCATCTGGGCAACTTGGCGAGACCTCGTCTCTACAATAAATCAAAAATTAGCTGGGCATGGTAGCGTGCACCTGTAGTTCCAGCTACTTGGAAGGCTGAGGCAGAAGGATCGCCGGAGCCAAGTGGGTCAAGGCTGCAGTGGCTGGGAGCAGCCACTGTACTCCAGTCTGGGTGACAGAGTGAGACTCCAACTCAAAAAAAAGAAGTGCTGGAGAGAGAATTAGGGTGTAGGGTGACTGCCTGGAGAGAGGGAGCATCCAAAGGAAACCTGAAGGTGAGGAGAAAGGGGTGCCTTCATGACCCACACACCCACTCTAGTGGGTTGAATTGTGTCCAAGTGCTAACCACCCAGGTACCTGTGAATGTGATCTTATTTGGCAATAGCACCCTTGCAGATGTAGTTAACGATCTTGAGATGAGATCACATGGATTTAAGGTGGATTTGGGTGACAGGAGTCGTTATAAAAGAAAGGAGAAGTCCTTATAGAACACAGAGAAGGCCATGCAAAGATGGAGACAGAGATTAAAGTGACACAGCCATCCGAGGGCGGCCAGCAGACTTCAGAAGCTAGCAGAAGGCCAGGCGCGGTGGCTCATGCCTATAATCCCAGCACTTTGGGAGGCCAAGGTAAGAGAATTGCCTGAGCCCACAGGTTCAAGACCAGCTGGGCAACTTGGCAAGACCTCATCTCTACAATAAATCAAAAAATTAGTTGGACGTGGTGGCACATGCCTGTAATTCTAGGTACTTGAATCACCTGAGTCCAGCAGGTCGAGGCTGCAGTGGCCATGAGCATGTCACTCCAACCTGGGTGACAGAGTGAGATGCCAATTCAAAAAAAAAAGGAAGAAGCTAGCAGAGGCTGGGCAGACACTTTCTCAGAGCCTCTAGGAGGAACTAACCCTGCCAGTGTCTTGATTTTGGACTTATGCCCTTCAGAACTAGGAAAGAATGAATTTTTATTGTTTTAAGCCACTCAGTTTGTGTCATTTGTTACATCAGATTTAGGAAACTAACACACCCACCCAAGGTCCAGAGCCACGTGGACCCCATATCTGAAGCAGATTTCTCCCTTGCTTCCCAGAGCCTCATAGTCAGAGGAGAGGAACAAGGCAATGTAACCCTTTAGTTATGCTTTTCACCTTCAGGGCTTCTGGGCCCCACCTGGGTAACTGAAAGCACATCTCCCACCCCTCCCCCATGACAGGTGTCCCTCTGGTATGTCCAGAGGTTGCAGGAGTGCACAGAGGGGCACAGTAGCTGATCCTTCTTTCTCCACCCATGCTCATGGTCACATTCTCTGCTGGCAATGACATCCAAGGCTAGGCCAGGCCTTGCGCTGTTGTGAGAGCAGGTCCCAGTCACATGGCTCCCCTTCCTGTTCCCCAGTGCGCCCCAAGCCACAAACCTCCCATCCAGTTTTCCCAGAAAACCTCTAGAGTTTGTAAACAAGAGAACTCAGGACCTAGCTTGGGTTCTCAGCTGAGAGGAGACATACTGCATGGTCTTGGCCCCCAGCCCAGGCTTCAGTGCAAAAACCTCCATCCCCTTCCCTTCCCCACATAAATTAGCTCAAGCCAAACAAACATCCAGTGGACTAAGAGCTCTCATATTGAACAGGCAGTGCCCAATGCCATATTTCTGATTCTGCTCATCCTGCTTTCAGCAACACAAACCTTACCTCTTTGGAGCCTCACAAGTACCCTGTTAGATGGGAAATTATACACCGACCTCAATGGACAAGGTTCACTGGTTTGTTTTTAATGTTCTATAAAGACAGTCTATTCCCCCAAAGAAGGGTCATTGGTTAATGCTGCCTGACCTTTACAAGTGTTGTTCCCCTGCCCAGAACACCCTTCTTAGTGCTCCCTGCTTGCAGACGAACTCAGCTTAGAGAGGTTGAGTCACTTGGCCAAAGGGACACAGTCAACAGTGGCAGGACCAAGACCAGATTTTTCAGCACACGGGACATAGGCTGGGCCCTCACAGCACTCACGTTGTGATGGAGAAGGAAAACAAGACAGGTAGAGTCAGGCAGAATAAGTATGAGTGACTTGTCGGAAGCACAAGAATTCAGCCAAGAGGCCAGGTCTCCTGATGCCTGCAGGTGAGATGCCAGAGTGCTGGTAACATCTGCCCCGTCCTCAGGAGGCAGGATGGGAGCACGGAGGTGACTCTAGAACAAAGGTTGGCAAGTAAGGAGCAGGGAGTCAAATCTGTTCACTTGTAAGCAAAGTTTTTTTGGGACACAGCCACGTCTACTCATTTTTGTGTGGCCTATGCCTGCCTCCATGATTCAATGACTGAGTGGAGTAGTTGCTGCAGAGACTTGATGACTCGGTCAGCAAAGGCTGAAATATTTACTATCTGACCTTTTACAGAAAAACTTTTACAACCCTTGGTTTACGGGAAGAGCAAGTGCCCTCTCATTCACTCCTTCATGTGGGAGCACCCCGGCTCATGCACTTTCAGGTGGGAACATCCCTAGCTCACACCCCTTCAGGTGGGAGTATCCAAGCCCATGCAACTTCAGATGGGAGCACCCCTAGCCCACCCCCTTCAGGTGGGAACACCCCCAGCTGATGCACCTTCCATTCAGGTGGCAGCAACCCCAGTCCAAACCCATTTGGGTGGAAACATCCCTAGCTCATACACCTTCATTCAGGTGGGAGTATCCCAGCCCATACACCTTCAGGTGAATGCACCCTAGCTCATGGACCTTCAGGTGGGAGCACCTCTGGCTCATGCACTTTCTGGTGGAAGCATCTCGACCATGCACCTTCGGGTGAGAGCACCATAGCCCATGCACCTTCAAGTGTGAACACCTCCAGCCCATGCAACCTCATTCAGGTGGGAACATTTCCAGCCCATGTATCTTTAGGTGGGAGCATTTCCAGCCATGCACCTTGAGATGGGAGCATCTCCAGCCCATGTACCTTCAGGTGGGATTACCCTAGCCTATGGACCTTCAAGTGAGAACACCTCCAGCCCATGCACCTTCATTCAGGTGGGAACATCTCCAGCCCATGCACCTTCAGGTGAGAATCCTAGCTCATGGACTTTCAGGTGAGAACACCTTTGGCCTATGCACTTTCTGGTGGAAGCATCTTGACCATGCACCTTCAGGTGAGAGCACCATAGCCCATGCACCTTCAAGTGGGAACACCTCCAGCCCATGCACTTTCATTCAGGTGCGAGCATTTCCAGTCCATGCATCTTTAGGTGGGAGCATCTCCAGCCCTTGCACCTTCAGATGGGATTACCCTAGCCTATGGACCTTCAAGTGGGAACACCTCCAGTCCATGCACCTTCATTCAGGTGGGAGCATCTCCAGCCCATGCACCTTCAAGTGGGATTGCCCTAGCCTATGGACCTTCAGGTAGGAGCACCTTCGGCTCATGCACTTTCAGGTGAGAGCAACTCCAGCCAGTGCACTTTCAGGTGGGAGCACTTCCACCTCATGCACTTTCAGGTGGATGCATCTCCACCATGTACCTTCAGGTGTGAGCACTCTAATCCATAAACCTTCAGGTAGGAACATTCTCAGCCTGGGCACCTTCAGGTGAGAGCACCTCCAACCCATGCACCTGCAGATGGGACTGCCCAAGGCTGTGGGGAACACACTTGACTTTCTTCTTGAATGATCCAGCTTGAAATGGGATGAGAACAGCCCAGGTGTGTGATTTGTTCTCTTCTGGATGAGGTAGGATATGTAGTGTCTGGTCACCCTGTTAGCTTTCACCTCAGCCCTTTCTCTGTGTCTGTCTCTCTTTCTACCTCTACCAGTACCGACACTCCCTGAAGGACCCGATATTTTCTAGGATAGAATGGGCCTGTTGGCAGAGCTCTAGGACTCTGGTTTTCCATTTGTCAGACCACCGGCCACTGACTTTGGGTCAGGTCTAATCCCTAACATCCAGAATAGCCATGTCACATGGACACAAAGAACAGGCGTCTTTTGCCTGACACACTTGCAGTTGTTTGCTTAGAAGCAGAAGAATTGACATCAACTTGAGGCATCACCATCCCACAATAGAGTAATCACTCATTTATTTATTCATCCATTTCATATTTTTTTTATTGAATACCTGCTATGTGCCAGAAACTGCATTCAGGATATAGTAACATGCAAATTGGACATATGAAGCCCCCATGGAGTTCATGGTCTCATGGGGAAAACAAATCATCCCTCACACAAGAAATCACACCTGAGAAGTGTTCACTTAATTTTGATTTTTCCCAAAACTGACTTGAGACAAGGACATGGATGAACCAATTTTATTTGGAAGGTGATTCCAGGAAGACAAAGAAGAAGAGTGAGACTGGAATAGAGGAAATGCCAACCCAGAAAACCTTCTGTGGGTTGCTGCTGACAGTGAAGGGCTTGGCACAGCTGGGACATCTGTGGAGTGGACAGAAAACGTCCCACAGGTAAGAGACTCAGGCACTACCCTGGCTCCACCCCATAGCTTTGGGGCACCCCAGGCGATAACCTCAACGTCTCTGTGTGCTTGTTCTCCAGTGAGCGAGATCCCATTTCTGAAGGAAAGAGACAGAGACCCTGCTGCATCCTTGGACCACTGTTAGTGCCTGGCTTCTCTGAGCACCATAAACTGTCCAGCAGGTCAAAGCTGAAGTCAGAAGGAACCAGGACATGGGATGTGGGTCCCAGCGGTGCTGTGCAGGCAAAGGTAGATGGCAGTGAAGGAGGATAGCAAGGAGACCCTGTTCAGCTGGGGTACCAGAAATGCATCTGCAGCAGAGTCCACTGGAGATAGCTGAAGGAGGAGTGGACAATGGACAGAAAGAAAGGAAGGAGAATTCCAGGTTGAGAGGATGACTGGGCAGGGGACTGAGACAGGCAGGGCAGGGGCAGTCCCTGCACCTTCAGGCAGGAGAGTCTCCAGACTGTGCTCTTTCTCCCTCCCTCCCTCTCTCCTTCTTCCTTCCCTCTTCCTTCCTTGCTTCCTCCGCCCTCCCTTCCTCCATTCGTCCTTCCTTCTTTCCCTTCTTCCTTCCTCCCTCTCTCCTTCCCTTCCGCCTCCCCCTTCCTCTCCTTCCCTCCTTCCTCCCCCTTCTTTCCCTGCTTCCTCCTCCCTCCCTCTTTCCTTCCATTCTTCCTCCTCTCTTCCTTCCTTCCATTTCTCACTCTGTCTTTTTTTCCTCTCTTTCTTTCCCCAGTGGCCTCCCCATATAATATTATCACCTATGTGTTTTACAACAGCTTTAAATACCATGTTCATTTTTCTGGAGGCAATGGAATTCATCAGGGGAGAGCCTCCATAAAGCTATGGTCAGAAGGACAGAACTTCAGATGTCACCCCTTCATGGCCAGCTCATGGGACCCACCAAGATCATGACCCAGAAGGTTCTGCAGAGGTCCCAGAGACTCTTTTGGGGAGTGGGACTGCTTTGAGAGAATCTTCCTAGACACATAGTGAGATGAGAGAGAAGCCACAATTCCTCTGAAAATTATGACTTGTCCCACGAGATCTCAGTAGCCTTCAGTGGCCCTGATTCACATCTACCTGTTTTCATCCATAAATATATGAGTACTACAGATACAAATGACTTAACAGGTTGCTGATTCTCAAGTCCAAAATAAATCATTTTCGTGCTTAATATTGGTCACCAGAGAAGAAAACCATAGAGGGTGAAATATAAAAATATATTTTCGTACCCTACAGGCAGGTTCAAACTGGGGTAGAACAAAGGAAAATGCAGCTCCTGTGTATCAAAAGCCAAAACAAATTAAAGCAATAAATCTGGAACAATGACAGAAGGCAACTTAATAAGACTTTCTAACTGTACATTTTGAACAAAGACACACACTATACACACTATGCAACACACACACACACACACACACACACACACACACACACACACACCTCACCACCACTCCATCCCTAGCTACTGCCACTTCATAAGGACAAGGGAGAATGAGGAAAAACTAAATGAGAATTAAAGGAGTTGGGATGTTGCTTTTTATTCTCCTGATTGTCTTGTTCCGTCCAAGCCACTGTATAATACCTCACTTGATTTTCTGACTGCAAGATGGACATACTGACTGCTTTGTGACTATCCCAGACAATTAGAAAATAAATTTGAAACCTCACTAGAAAAGTATAAATCCTCTATAAATGCTAAGCATCTTCATCAATATCATAATTGCTTCTATAAGAATTGAAATCTGATAGTAGCAACAATAATACCATAACAGCAGTTAACACATATTCATCAATTTCCACAAGGACTATAAAACTCCATTTTATGGGTGAAGATAATGAAGTTCAAGAACCCTTGTGACTTGTCGGGATCAAGGCTGTCATACACAGTTGCACAAGCTGTGCACTGCACGGCTCAAAGGGTGCCATTTACATCTGTCATCATCCCAGTTTGGGACACATTCTCCACAGATGTCAGTGTCTTGTTCTCAGAAAGACACTGCTTGGGCCAGTAATGGAACTGGTCAAAAGTTTAATTTAATTCTGTCTGACTCCAACATAAAACAAATCAAAGCCTTCCCCACCCCTCCTTTATTTCCTTACCACACACCTCTCCCCCAACTGTCGCCAAGCAGTCCACCCCTTGTGCAGCAGCCTGAGTGGCTGGGACTGGAGAGAAGGCTCTGGGTCCTCCCCATCCACTGTCCCAACCATGGTGGGGTAACAACATACACCAAAAGCAGCATCTGGGTGGAGTCTGAAGGACAGCCAGCCTTGAAATGCCAAGCCAGAGGATCATCGGCTGATAAGAGAGGTGGGGTGGGTTTGGTCTGAGTAAAGGTGCAAACAGAGCAGAAATCCACCTACATGCCACTTGCCAAGTCTTGCACCCTAGTAGGAGGTTGCATCTGTCCAACAGGAAGGGCACTTTTTTCTTTTTTTTCGAGTTGAAATCTCGCTGTCACCCAGGCTGGAGTGCAGTGGCACGTTCACAGGCACCACAGCCTCGACCTGCTGGGCTCAGGCGATCCTTCCACCTCAGCCTTCCAAGTAGCTAGAACCACAGGCACATACCACCATGCCCAGCTAATTTGTTTTTATTTGCTGTTGTAGAGATGAGGTCTTACCAAATTACCCAGGCTGGTCTCAAACCCCTGGGATCAGGCAATCCTCTCACCTTTGCCTCCCAAAGTGCTGGAATGACAAGCATGAACCACCATGCCCAGCAAGGGCAATTCACAAAAAGGCACCCTGTCGGTAGTTGAGTGCCCAGAGTAAGAAGAAGGAAGGCAGAGAAGAGGAGCACAGGCAAGGAGAGAGGGAACCCTGTATTCATTTGGCAAGCATGGCTTGGTGGTTAAGAGCCCAGTCTCAGTGGTGAGACTTCTCAGGTTCCAATCCTGACACCACCACCTACTCACTGCATGACCTTGGCAGTTACTAATGTCTGCGACTCCATTTCCTTCTCTGTAATGTGGGCATGGTGATAGCTCCTACCTCCTAGGTCTTCGTGTGGCTTCCAGGAGCGAACGTTGGACACGTGCTCATCACATGCTCAGTAACTGTCTGCTTCCGTGACAGAAGTATGCTGGGCCAGGGCCCACGCGATTAATAAGACGGAGCACAGGAGGCTGGCTCGAGAGCAAAGGCGGACCTCAGCTGGCTACAGGAGCGGTGATGAAAGGCCAGGAAATCGGGTCAGCCCGGGAGCCAGGGCTGCAGGATGGAGCTGGCTCAGACGGATTCCAGGAGAAAACGGCTGACGATGTGGGTCATTATGCTCTGCACAGTTGCAGCCAGAGCTTCTCTAGCCAGAGAGGTCAGAATGAAATTCAGCTGCTGGCCATGATTTTCCCCACCCAGGCCCCTCTGAGCTCCCCCCACCCACACTTCTGTGCCTAGCACAGTCCCAAGGCCCACCGTCCCATACTCAGCACCTTCTCTCCTTGGCCTCTTCTTGCCTTCATCTCGCCCCGGGTGACGTTTTGGACCACCCCAGCTCAGAGTGGTTTGGGAAGCAAACAGAAACTGTTTCAAAACTTGGCTCTGCCCTGTCCCAGCTGGTGAGCTGCAGCAAGTTCCTTAACCTCAGGGCCCATGGGGTAGAGCAGACTGGTTCTTACTCCATGTGATGAAAGGAAATGACACACAGATGAACTGAACAACATAACCCTTCCCCTCAGTGACCGTGTGCTTTGGGCAAACCCCTTGATCCCACTGAGTCTCAGTGTCCTCATCTAAAAAATAAGGATACTAATAGTAAATGAGAGAAGATAAAGTATTAGAATACTTCTTGACACACATCTAATGCCCAATAAATGCTATTGAACTCAAACACATGTGATATAAGCCATCTACTCTCCCTGAATTATTTCTCCTTTCTTTGCTTTTTGTGCAATTACTTCCATTTCTGCAAACAATTTCTGAGCACCTATCATATTGCAGAATCTGACCTATATTTGGGATGAAGAGGAATGGGGTCTTTGTCTTTCACATCTCAGTCTTAGGAAGAAAACAAATTCGTAGGTAAATAACTTTCATCCAATATTGTATCTGTCAGCTATTGCCCTAACAGTGCTGCATGACAAGCCACCCCAAAACTCAGCTAGACAATAAACATCAGTTCTCACATCCGTGGTTCTGTAGATTGGCCATGGTTTAGCTGATCTATGCTGGGCATGGGTGGTTTGGACTCCAAGTTTCAGCTTGAATCTCAGGTGGCTCCACGTGTCACCTTGCCCAGCAAGGGACATGTGCTTCTCATTGACAGACAACCAGAGCTCAAGAGGATGAATCCAGCCGCACAATTACTCTTCAGAACTCCATTTAGGGCTTATGCACTGGTACTCCAGTGGGCTAGGAAATTCACATGACCAAGCCCAAACTCCAGGCCTGGGAATCTACACTTGAGACATCCGCTTAGGTCTAGGCAGGGCTGTGGATACAGAATGCAGGGGCGCAAGGAGTTGGGACCCATCGCTCATAGGAATTTGGACCTTACTTCTGGTTACAGTGGAGGTGTGAGAGCAGAGAAATGGAAGTCTAACTGTGGGTTTAAGATCTTACTGGTGAGAGTGTAGAAGATGGATTCAAGGAGAGAGGTGCTAGAAGCACAAAGACCTCTTACGATAGATCCCTTGGGCGCTCCCAGACCTGGTTCTAGTGGGTGACAGGGGGTAAGAAACTGGGATGGGCCAGACCACCATCCCTAATGGTGTGAGCCAGTCCCAAGTGTTTTCCAAAACATGAAAACAATTCCCCTAGGCCCCGTGAGAACTTCGGTAAGATAGGTTGGGAAGGCAAAATGATTTTTCTAAGACCCCATTAGCAAGGATCAGTCAACCACCAGGATCAGCTTTTTCTTTCATTTCTCACTAGTGTGACTTCCCCCAAGCTCCTAGGGATGGCCGCATTGCAAATGCAAATTTTTAGTTGCCATTTGAGAAGTCTTAATTATCTGGATCCATTGGAAACCGTGTCAGTTATTTGAAACCAAGAGGTCGATAGCTCCGATCAATACCGGGCCATTAAGGCACCCCGAGAGCTCAATAGAAACAGTCCCAGCTCCACACGCCGGACTCACGATGCCTGAGGAGCCTTCATTTTCTGAAAAGAGAATAGAAAACCCTTCAGGTAGGACAGTGTGGTCACTGACGAGGCTGACATATGTGACCACAGCTGTCAGGAGAGTACAGAATTAGATTAAGGTCTTTCATTTTAGGTGGTTGGAAGGTTGTTGCCTTTTATGCCCCTTAGGAAACATGTTGTTTATCTTCGAAGAGGGCCAAACCTGAGAGATCTTCTTATGGTATACCGTACAATCCCGTCTCATTCCAGAGAACCTCAGCTAGAGAAAAAAGAACGGGGCTCTTCCCTCACACTGTCATTCTTTTTCTGGGAGAGCCCTTATCTTCTCTCATGCCAGGAGATGTGACACACAGAACCCCCCTCCTTGGATGTCCTAATGTGACTCAGCCATAAGGCAGCCAAGCAAGTTCCCCCACAGGTCACCTCTGTCTTAGTAAGTATCACAAGCCAAACATTGGGAGTCATCTTTGATTCTTGCCTTTCAACATCCACCCCCACCCTCATGCATATCCACTCCACCAACAGGTCCTGTTGACTCTACCTCCCAAATGTATTCTGAATGCAGCCCCTGCCCTCCGTGGCCTTTGCCTCCACCCTGCTTAGAAGCTCCTCTCATGCCTCAATGTCAGTGATAGCCCCTTAACTGGCTTTCCTGCTTCACCCCTCCCCCACCGACAGAGCATCCTCAGCAATGATCCTTCTGCTAAGTGATCATTGCTAAACACACATTGAAAGCGGTGCTGTGGGTTGAATTGCATGTCCTATAAAGATAGGTTGAAATGCCAACTCCTGGCACCTATAAATGCGACTTTATTTAGAAGCTGGGGCTAGGCAGATGTGATTAGTTAAGATAAGGGTGGGCCGGGTTCGGTGCCTCAGCCTGAAATCCCAGCTCTTTCGAAGGCTGAGGCAAGTGGATTGCCTGAGTCTGTGGGTTCGAGACCAGCCCAGACAACTTGGCAAGACCTCATCTCTACAATAGATAAAAAATTAGCCGGGAGTGGCAGCATGCGCCTGTAGTTCCAGCTACTTGGAAGGCTGAAGCGGAAGGATCACTGCAGCCCAGCATGTCAATGCTGGTGTGACTGTAAGTGTGCCACAGCAACCCAGCCTGCATGACAGAGTGAGACTCCAACATCAAAAAAAAAAAAAAAAGGAAGGTGCACCCTAAATCCAAGATGACTGGTGTCCTCATAAGAATAAAAGACATAGACACACTGAAAGATCCAAGGGGGAGGCTATGTGAAGACAGAGACAGAGATTGGAGAGATTGGAGACATGGGTCACCAAGGATTGTTGGCAATCAACAAAAGCTGTAAAGGTCAATGGTTCCGTCCCTGGAGCCTTCTGATCCTGCTGACACCTTGATTTTGGACTTCTAGCTGCCACCCTCTGTAGGAATGAGTTTCTGTTGCTTTAAGTTACCCAGTGCGTGGTGATTTGTTACAGCAGCCCTAGAAACTAATACTGATTGGAAAAGTAGTAGCTTTCCAGTGGAGATTCCTGGCAGTGATAGGTCTTGTTGAAATCACACACTCTCTGATGTGATGGGATGAGAAGGGCACTTCATCTCTGTGGTCTTCTTCCCCAAAACCCATAGCCTCAGTCCAACCCTGAGAAAACAGTAGATAAATCCAAATTGAGGGACATTCTGCCAAATGCCTGAGTGTTACTCTTCAAAAGCATCAGGTCATGAGAAACAAGGGCAGACCCAGAAGCTGTCACAGATTGGAGGAGCCTAAAGAAACAGGATGACTAAATGCAGTGTGGGATCCTGGACAGGATTCTGGGACAGAAAAGGGACATCAGTGAACAAACTAGTGGAATCTGAATAACGTCTGTAGCTTAGTTAAGAGTGTTGCATCAGTGTTAATTTTTAGCTTTGATAAATGGGCCATGGTTATGTAAGATGTGAGCTTGAGAGGAAGCTGGTGAAGGGTAGACAGGAACTCTCTGTGCTGTCTTTGCAACTTTTCAGTAAATCTAAAATTATTTTCAAATAAAACTTCTTTAAAAAATCAAAAGCTTCCTCTTGCACTTAGAATAAAATCCAGATTCTTACCCACAGCCTACAGAGCCCCCATGGTCTCACTGCCTCCCTCTCTACCCTACGTGTCTCCACTAGCCCACCCTCGATGCCATGTGGAACTCCTATTCCCCAAGCATCCAGGCCAGTCCCACGTGAGGACCCTGTGCTGGCTGCTTCTTCTAACCAGAATGTTCTTTCTCCTGAGGTTTTTTTTTTTTTTTGAGTTGGAGTCTCACTCTGTCACCCAGACTGGAGTGCAGCGGCATGCTCACAGCCACCACAGTCTCTACCTGCTAGGCTCCGGTGATCCTTCTGCCTCAGCCTTCCAAATAGCCGAAACTACAGGCATGCACTATCACACCCAGCTAGTTTTTGATTTATAGTAGAGACGAGGTCTCACCAAGTTGCCCGGGCAGGTCTCGAACCCATGGACTCAGGCAATCCACTCACCTCGGCCTCCCAAAGTGCTGGGATTACAGGCTGAGCCACCAAGCCCGGCCTCTCCTGAGTTTTAAAGGACTGGTATCTTTCTGTCTCTCAATCTAAATGTCTCTTACCTTCCTTGATGGCTCAGTCCTTCTCTGCCCCATCTGCTTATCATAATTGTCTAGGTCACTGTAATTACTAACTTTTCCATGTTTGTTAATTTATCAACTGCTTATCTCTTTTTCCTAAAATGCAAACGTAATGGTATTAGGGATATTATCTATCTAGTCACTATCTGCCTCATCATTAGTGAGAAAAGTGGCCAATGTATAGTAAGAGGACAGCAAATCATTCTTGAGTGAGTGAAGAAATGAATGATGCCAGGGAAGTTACAGAATCTCTCTGAGACTGCTTTTCCATCTATGAAGAAATTCAATGAATATGCTTATCTCCAGGACTTATTTTATGACTGATTGGTCTACAATACATCATTTAATATAACCCCTAGCACAGTGCCTGCCACACCAGGGGTCTGCTCTTTCTGCCCATCCAGGCAGGAGGCAGACATCTGTTGCAACAAGGAGAGATGGTGCCGGTGGTCTCAGAGCAGAGCAAGAGCAGGGAATGGAGAGTGCCAATGTTGCTCATGTAGGTTTGAAACCAAGGATCCTGTGGAGAGAGAAATGAGCTGCTTTCATAAAAACAAGTCCCTGAAAAGCACCAAGAGACCCTCATGGGGAGCTGGAACTGTCCGTTGCAAGGAGATTGTGCTGCTCCTGGGTGTGTCCTGGATAATGTATTCACTACCCATGACACAGGTGTTGGGGTTCCAGCTGCCACACCTCCATTCCAGGTAGCAGGAAGGAGAATCGAAGAAAGCCATAGAGAGTTTCCTCAGTTGAATAAGATTCCTCTGAGGGAGCACTTCAGTAGATGCATGCAACAACTTCTACTTATATTTCACTGGCTGAACTCAGCCTCATGGCCAAGTCCAGCGGCAGGGTGGCTGGGAAATAGAATCTCTTATGAGGACATTGCTGCCTCTAGCGAAATGGGAGTTGTATTGTTTTCTGATTAGGGAAGAAAGGGAGAAAAAACATTGGTGAGGGACCTGCAGATTCTGTCCCAGGTGGCTTCTTCCCAGGTCACTCTTGCCAGAAGCCATCATGCCTCTGGTGGGCTTGGCCAAAGATAACGGGGAACCCAGAAGGGAGGAGGAAACTGCACCCAGGACTAGGCAGGGCCAGAATAGTGGTGGTCTATGCAAGAGTACTGTCCAGTGGGGAAGGAGAGGGGTGCCCAGGACATTAGTCCAGTCTGTGTCTGGTATTAGGAAGGATAATCAAGGAAAGACAAACTAAGCTGAATAGCATCCCTTTGCAGGATCATTTTGATAAACACATGCAAGAACTTCCACTTATATCTCACAGATTGAATTCAGTTATGTGGCTAGGCCCAGCTGCAGAATGGCTGCAAAATGGAATCTCTTACCAGGTCATTGCTCCTAAGAGGGCTGTGCATCTGGGCTGATCAGAGCCATGCAGGACTCCAGGAGGGTCTGGACTATAGGTTGACAGACAAGACCATATAGCAACATATCATGCTGATTGGCCCAGCTTATCAGAAAAGGAGGGTAGGGAAACTGCATTCAGGACAAGTAGAGAGGGATATAGCTGGCCTAGGTCCTAAAGAGAGAAACCAGTTTCCGGGTCAGGGCTCCAGTCCCACACCTGAGGACCCAGATCTCATCAGGAGCCAGGAAGGATTCCAGCCCTCTGCCACCATGGTACTGGGCCAGGGTATGGAGAGCAGCATGGCTTTATACTCTGTTATTTTTGACAAAATGCAGTTCTTTCACACCCATAAGCACTGACAAGTGAGGTAGATGCCACTAAACACTACATTTTTAAGAAAATCCAAGCATCAGGACATCAGTAATATACCTCCCTTCTCCTGATGGTGACCAAGTCTTACAAGCTGGTCTCTTCCGTGTCCCCTAGCTCAGCCTCTCCTTCCATCCCGGTTGCTCTGCTTCAGTGTGATCCTATGTCTGTATCCCAGACTACCCTGACTGGCTCAGACCATAGTCACCATCTTCTTCTTCCTTGACCTCCAGGCCATCCTCTGCCCACTGACAAAGGTGACAGTTCTCAAGACAGCATCATTGGTTCACCTGGAGGCCTGTGGAAACTGTAGAACCTCACTCCATGCAGACCTAGGGATTCTCCATGCAACGTTTCCCAGAATCCTCAGGTGATTCCTTTGTACAACAGGATTTGGGGAGCATGGTTCTAAAACTCACATCCCAACCAGACCACCTATTGAACACCTATTAAATGCAAGGTGGTTTTCTAAGAACAAAAAATAATAATAATAGCCTTGTTGTTATTGTCATCATTGCCACTATCATTTATTGGATGCAATTAGAGAAATTAATACGTCTCCCTAGTATCGAGAGGGAGAGCCCAGACACCTGTGCATGACCCCATAAGACATGGCATAACACCCCCAGTCCACCCACCTGCATCTCCAATCTCATCTCCCTCCGCTCGCCCAGAACCTTCTACTCCAAACATAGTGAGTTACTCACCATCTTCCAGGTGTTGTTGCTGCTTGTCTCCACATCTGGTCCCTTCATTCATTCAACCATTGAGTTCATTCCTTCCACAAAGATGCTCTGGACTCGGGGCACTTTGCCTCATGGAGCCTGAAGTCTACACAGGAAAGACGATAAGGAGGGAAGACAGGCACTAAACATGAATTAGTGAATTACGCCACCAGTGTAAATACCATAAAGGAGTTCTGGGTGAAGACAGCACACAACAGAGTCCTATCCCTGAACACTCCTCTGCTGAGAAGGCATGAGAAGAATCCAAGATGGGTCACAACGCAGGCCAGGCAGAGGGAGAGTGTGTATGAGGCCATGAAGGAGGCTCTGGAAAAAAGTCCAGAGTTCCTGGCGTGTTGGAAGGAGGAGAGTGGCCCCAGAGAGCTCCCCAGACCATTCTATGCTTCCTCAGAGGCCACGTTAAGGAATCCAGCCTGACCGAAATTAAGTGTGCTTCACTGAGGCCCTGGCCTCCGTTTTTCCATCTTTGAAATGACCGGGGTGGGCTTTCTAAAATGTCTCTCCTCAGGAAAATTTCATGATTCTACATTATTCATGGAGTAGGCTCAAAGTGCCTTGAGAGTTATCCCTAGGTTTTCCTATGATGACTACAAAATAGCAGCCATTGCTGCCTGTCACTTGGGCAAAAATATGACCACATGTATGAAATTGATTTACTACCATAGAAAGGGGCATTAATCCAGCTGCAAATTCTCTCTGCTGGGACACGAGGCGGTAAATTTCAGCTAGCCAGCAGTAGCTCCGATTCAGCGTGAAATATGGTGCTTATGTTGTGTGTGTGTGTGTGCGTGTGTGTGTGTGTGTGTGTGTGTGTGTGTGTTTTAATAAAAAGAACTCTTTTTCAGACTCTTAATTGACAATCACATTTCCCATCTAAAAACCATAGCAGATGATGAGATCATAAAAACATGAAGCAAAGAAATGCCTTTTCCCTGCCCTTATTGACACTTCAAAACATGGAGTTAATTGAGTGAGTCTTTTTGTCTGTAGTCAAGACTTTCCTGGGTTTTTAAGTATCAAAAGGAAATTCACTCAGCCAGAATAATTTATTGAGCACCTATTAAATGCAAGGTGGTTTTCTCAGAACAAAGAATAATAATATCAGCCTTATTGCTATTATCATCATTGTCACTATCATTTATTGGATGCCTACCATGTAGTGAGCAATTAATATCTATAGCTATCTAATCTAAATTTTGAAACAGCTGTGAAAGATAGGCTATTGTTATCTCATCTTGATGATGAACAATATGTTCAGAGAGGGTAAGTGGCCCGTTCCTAGTTGCTCAGCTAGATAAAGGATGAACTTTATTTGAACCCAACTCTTCTATTGCACTCCACCAGTTCCCTACTGCCATGAGCTCCTGGGAAGATGTGATAAGACCTGTCCCCAAATTCCCACCTGGGATGGTTAAGTGTATATGTCAACTTGACGGGGTTGGATACTCAGATATCTGGTAAAACATTATTTCCAGGTGTGTCTGTGAGGCTGTTTCAGAAAGAGATTGGCATTTGAATCAGTATCATGAGAATAGAAAATCTGCCCTCACCAATGTGGATGGGCACCCTCCAATCCAACGAAGGCCCCAGTGGACAAAAAAGTGGAAGAAGAATGAATTGTCTCTATCTCTATCTCTATCTCTATTTCTATCTCTATCTCTTTCTCTATCTCTATCTCTCTACTTGTGGTAGGACATCCACCTTCTCTTGCCCTTGGACATCAGAGCTCCTATTTCTCAGGTCTTTGGATTAGGGACTTATATCAGTACCCATCTCTGCCCCTTTGGTCTCAGACCAGGAATTAGCTCCCCTGGTTCTCAGGTTTGGGGACTAAGACTGAATTACCCTACCGGATTTTCTGCAACTCTAATTTGCAAGTGGCATATCATGGGAATTCTCTGTCTCCATAATCATATGATCCAATTCACATAATTAATCTGCCCTTATATCCATATTTGTAAGTAGATGATAGGTACATATATAGAAGATCGATCAATCAATCGATCGATAGATAGATAGATATCTTAATGGTCTGTTTTTCTGAAGAGCCCTGACTAATAAATATGCCCCTTGATCTGGTTATCTGGACTAGACCTTGTGGCATGCTTCTCTCCATAACAAAGTCAATTTCAAAGGGCATTTTTCTGGGCACTGTTTGATCCTAAGTGTTTTCTATATAAGTTACCTTCAGCCCTGGCCTTATTTATTTTGTAAATGCTTTTTGGGAACCTATGATATGCCAGAGAATGTTCTCAGCTCTGGGATAGTAAGAATGTGGTTCTCATATTCTAGCGAGAGGGAAGAAAGTGAGTCAAGGTAAGGGAAAGTGTTTCTCATCTGTACTTCCTACCTGTGGCTCCAGTGCCAACCCATCTGCCTCAGCAAGCGGACTTCCCAGGAGAATCTGTCCCTGAGATATGTAGGGATGGGTTTAACCATCAAATCCTAGGGCACATACTACTGTGTGTCACCTAGTAGTCATTCATCTCTCCCTTCTTCTTGGTTAGCAAAACCTGCCTCCCAGTGATGTATGCTGGAAAGATCAGATCCTCACATCCCAGAGTCCCCTATGTCTAAGAATGGCCATGAAACCTAATTTGAGGAATGGGAGTTAAGGGGAAGTCTGATGAGAGACTTCTGAGAAGCATTCTCTCTCCAATAAGAAGAGATAGATATGCAAGAAGACAGTTCCAGCCTTGTCTCCTTCTGAACTTGACTCTTATTTTGTCATGTGTGGAGGTTAGTTGTTCTGTGACCAAAAAAGACTTCATGAAATGTTGCAGATGGCAGAATAGAAAGAAGGAAAGAATCTGGAACTTTAATGGCACCGTTAACCTGTTGAAGTGACCTTGAACTTTGTATTTTGTGAGAAATAGTTATAAATTTCCATGACTGAAAACAGTTTTAGTCAGTATGTGAGGGACACACCTTAAGATGACCCCTCAATGAGCCGTGCCTTTGTGTGATCCCCACCCCTTGCAAGTGGAACCTGAGAATTGCTTCTGATCAACAGAATATGGCAAAGACTACATGATGCCATTTCCTTGATTAGGCTTTGTAATATGACCCTTTCCTAGCAAACTGGAGGGATATATTCTCCTGCCAGCCTTGAAGAAACAAACAACTCTGTTGAGAGCTACCTATAGAGAAAGTCATGTGGCAGGGGACAACAGATGATTTCCAGTAACAGAGGCTAGATTCCAGCCAACTAAAAGCCAGCCCTCAGTCATTCAATCATGAGGAAATGAATTCTTCCTATAATCTGAGTGAGCTTGGAAGCAGATTCTTCTCCAGAAGAGCCTTCAGATGAGAATGTAGCCCCAACCAACACCTCTCAGGTTTTGAGATCCTAAACAAGAATCCCAGACAAACTGTGCCCAGACTCCTGACCTACAGAAACTGTGAGATAATAAATGTGTGTTGTTTTAATTCACCAGTAGAAGAGTAATTTGCCATGCAGGAATAGAGGGCTAATACACAACCATTTTGCTACTTTAAACAAAATTCATTCAGATTGATATAGCACAGAAATTCAGATAAAAGTTTCTTAAACCTTAAAGGAGGAAAATACAGTTAGAGAAATAAAAGACAGATTTATGGAGTGGGATTGAGTGTTGGGGGAACTGCCAGGGGAGGGAGGGCACAGCTCATTAAAAAGGGTACCTGCATAATGAACATTTGTATACCTAACCCTGAATTGTACCCCACATCTTTAAAATAAATAAATAAAAATTTTAAAGATTTATGAAGGAGGTGGCATCAGGGTCAGAATGCATCCCTTAGCTATTTTTAAAGTTAAAGTAGAATACAGAAATATGGGAAGGACTAAACCAAGCCTTTTCTAAGTCTAAATTCTTTATGAGCCACTAACTTGATATGTGTTTGTAAGCAAGTCATTTCACCTCTCTGTGACTCCAAATTTTCTTCTGTAAAATAATTTCTGCCACTCATTTCATGATTGATGAGAAGACCAATTAGATGATGTGTTGAGAGGGCTTCTGCTGCTTTTACCAATCCCAAATCTTTACTCTTCCTTCTGTGACAACCATATCTCAATACCATGGCTCTGCTTTAGATAGGCCATCTGGTAGACCTCTTTAAACGGGAACACTTCTACAGTGTTGGTGGGAGTGTAAACTAGTACAGCCTCTGTGGAAAACAATGCAGTGATTCCTAAAAGTTCTAAAAATTGACCTTCCATATGACCCCGCAATCCCCCTACTGGGAATATACCCAGAAGAACTCAAATCACTCTATAAAAAAGATACCTGCACACATATGTTTACCACAGCATTTTTCACAATAGCAAGAAAATGGAACCTACTGTGCTGCCCATCAAAAGAGGACTGGATAAAAAAAAACGTGGTACATATACACAATGGAATATTATGCAGCCATAAAGAAGAACAAAATCATGAACTTTGCAGCAACCTGGATGAATTTAGAGTCCATAATAGTGAGTGATCTTTCACAGAAACAAAGAACTGAGTATCACATGTTCTCACTCATAAGCAGACTTTGAACAACTATTGTAATACTCTAAGAAAAGGATTAACAGTGGTGGGAAACTGTGGGGGGGCACACCTCATCAACGTGGGTACCTGTATAATGGATATTTGTATACCTAACCCTGAATTGTACCCCACATCTTTAAATAAAAAATTTAAAATAAAAAATGGTGACACTTAAGCTGAGATTGAATAAGGAGAAGGAGCTAGTCTTGCCCCAAGCCATAAAGCTGGAAGATGATAGAGCCCAGGAATGAGCCCCCGGTTTTCTGAATCCAGGTCACTCTTCTTACTGGAGTGATGTGGGGCAAGGTTATGCTGGGATTGTGGAATCAGACACACCTACCTACACACTTAGCAACTGCACAACCCTGGGCTGAATTCTTCAATGCTTCTCAAAGTTTAGTGACCTTGTCACAAAATGGATAGCTGTTACAGCAGAAGTTGTGGTGAGAATTAACTGAGTTTTCTTTTTTCTGTTGTATTGAATGAAAGGGTGTAACTCAATGAGGTGCACACCAGAAACAACTTTATTTGTTCCCTCCTCTGGCCTCTCCTGGGATGGGGTTGTAGGGTAAAGAAGGAGGAGAAATGAGACCTGGAAAGTCCTACCTGATCACATTCTGTTTTCACTGGTCTTCGAAGCTTTCCAAAGCTGCCCACTTTCCTTGGAGCACATTTGTAGAGTTATTGGAGGTCCCATTAAGGAACTCAAGAAGTCCAGGCCCCTGACACAGGAGAAGCCCATTTTCTAACAGACCTGGTACAGATTTTCCTCTCAGTAACTGTCCTGGCCGCCCAGTCCCTGTCCCCTTATGGGCACCTCACCATAGAAGACTGCTCTAAGGAGGATACCTTCAAGACAATTACATCCTACGGTGGTCATTGTCCTATGGGAAACTCACATTCCCTTACTGTACAAATGATTAAGGAATGGGTACTCTCACTGCGTATCTTTCTTCTCACCCAACCACTATGGAAGTGGGTGGTTGAAGATCACCAATCCAACAGGTTTAGAGTCTCCTTAAACCCCAGGGCACACATGTCAAACTCCCCAAGTGGCTCCCTTGAAGTCCCTCTCACTAGGTCTGAAGGTGAAGGAAGTCCTCCTCCCCTTTTCTTCACCCTAGTAGGAGTTTGGAATGACACAGAGTCCCCATAATGCTCTTCAAATACATTTTCTCTTTCTTAGCTTTTCTAGCTTCAGTATTTTTCTAACCTTCAAGGTGATTTTGAGCTAATGGTGGTATTATGGGTTGAATTGTACCTCAAAAGAATATCTTGAAGTCCTAATTCCCAGTTCCTCACAATGTGACCTTTGTTGGAAATAGAGTCTTTACAAAAGTAATTAAGTGAAAATGAAGTCATCACAGTGGGCCTTAATTTAATTATGACTGCTGTCATTATAATGAGGACAAAGAGACAGACACGTACAGATGGACAAAGTCATGTAAAGGCAAAAGATAAGAGTGATGATCTACAAGGCAAGGATGCCAAAAATTTCCAGAAAATCACCAGAAGCTAAAAGAGGCAAGGAGAGACCTCCACTCTGCAAGTTTCAGAGGGAGTATGGCCTTACTGACAACTTGATTTTGAACTTTAGACTTTGGAAACGTGAAATGATCATTTTCTGCTGTTTTAAGTCACCCAATTAATGGCATTTTTTAACTACAGCACCAGGAAACTAGTACAGGTGGTAAAAGCAGTTTTAGGTGACCTCACACATTTAGGTGAACCCTATACATTTGATGTACCACCTCTCTCTGTAACTTAGAAATGCTATCCAGATTTTTGATTCTAGACTTTTGGGACAGAAAGAGCTCCATTTTGACATTTTGTTACCCATTGATTAATTTAGCACATATTTAATCTAGCATATACATGACACAGAGCTAGGTCCCGGTGATACAGTGAACATGGAACACTGCCCTGCCCTCATGAAGCTCACAATTTAGTATGGAAAACAGGTGCTGAACCATAATTACAAGTGAAGTACGTGATGCCATGGAAACCTGTGAGGTTGGTGGGTATATCACTGGTCTAGGGTTGGATAACAGTTTGAAGCATGCAACATCATTTTCTTCTTCATTTGTCCCACAGCCCATTGTGTCAAGCAGCTAATGCTTTTCCTTGTAACCTTGTGCCTCTAGCCCACCCTGGGATCTGGGACGAACATTGGCTGAGGAGAAGTTGAATGTAGTCCTTAGCCCCACACCTTCTGTCTTTGTCAGCTCGGGTTGTCATAAATCACCATAGCTCAGGTGGATTAAACAACAGAAGTTTTTATCTCATGGTTCTAGAGGCTGGGAAGTTCCAGATCAGGATGCCAGTATGGTTGGGTTCTGGTGAGGGCTGTCTTCCCAATTTGCTGATGGTTGCCTTCTTGCTGTATCTTCACATGGAAGTAGATGGAACACGGTATCTCCACATGATATCTTCACATGGAGATGGATGGAGATAGATGGAGATACATGGAGCAGAGAAAGGAAGTAAACTCTGACCTGTCTCTTTTTATCGTGGGCACTAATCCAATTATGAGGGCTTCACCCTCATGACTTAATCACCTTCCAAAGGTTGTCTCTCCAGATACTATGACATAAGAAATTCGAGTTTCCACATATAAATTTGGCAAGATACATTCAGTCCAAAACAACTCCAAATCCAGGTACCCTGAGACCACCCTCCCCGGTTCTCAGTTTCAGTGGCTCATCTGCCCCATAGTTTTCCAGATCCAGGACAACGCTTAGAGATACTACCAAATTGTTCCCATCTGGCGGAGCAATTCCTTTCTTGCCTTGCCTTTGGCACTGCAGAAATGGGAGAACAGCCATATAAGGATAGGGCCTCTGGTGTGGGCTTCCATCAGTTCAGGAGTTAAGGTATGCTCTTGGTGCAACTCTGCCAGCCACTCTTGTTTCAGAAATTTCTCCAGAAGAACCTTTCCATTCACCCACCAAAAAGAATGTATTCCTTGCTCTGCCAACCCTTGGGTATAAAACCAACGTAGTGACAGTTCCTGGCACAGGTGGGTGCCAGGCTTGGAAATGTGTTTCAGGGCAGGCTTGGCAGGCAGAAAGAGGTATAGACCGAGGGAGGGTGGTGATGGAAGTGGGCTACGGGACAAAGCTGGTGGACAGAGAGGAATCAATAATAACCACAGCTTACCAAGAGGCTTGCTATACAGTGAGAACAGTGATATAAAGATGATATTAGGTTTAATCTTCAAAACAATTCAGTGTGTCTGGGCATCTCCTAGGTGTTGGGTCATATCACTGAAAAAGACTGCCCAGTAGAACAGACATCCTAGAGGTGGAAGACAGGTAATGTATGATCACCACAATACATTTATGCATTTGCAACACATTAGAAAGTCAGAGATGCTATGGGGAGAAACATCGAACAGTGATGTAAGATTGAAGGTGTTTGGAGCACAGGTGGCCATATTAAATTGGGTGGTCTCTGGAAGGTAGAGCCATGAGGATATGTAGAGGAGAAAGTCCCTGGCAGAGGGAACAACTAGTAAAAAAGAAATACTATTCCCAATCTATAAATTAGAAAACTGAGACTCAAATAAATTAATTTTCCCTTGTCATATAAGCTAACAAATGGCAGAATTGGTTGCTAAAAATTGGAGCACTCTGGTCTCCTAACAAAATACTGCATCAAAATCTCTGAGACCCCAAAATGTTCTTATGACGCTCAATTTTGGGATTCACCATTCTCTACAGAGATTCTTATTCTAGCCTAGTTCTGTGACTTACTAGTTTGTCCCACAAAGTCTCATGATGAAATTTAACACCAGTGTTGAAGGTGGGGTGTAGTGGGAGGTGCTTGGGTCATGGAGGGCAGATGCTTCGTGAGTAGATTAATTCCCTCACTGGAAGAGAGGTGAGTTCTCACTCCATAAGTTTCCAGGAATGCTGGTTGTTTAAAGAGAGCCTGGCACCTCCTTCTTTCTCTTGCTTCCTCTCCTACGATATGATATCTTTACACATCAGCTCCCCTTCGTCTTCCACCATGAACGGAAGAAGCCTGAGGCCTTCCCCAGATGCTGAGCACCACGTTTCTTGTACAGTCTGTTGAACCATGAGGCAAATAAACATATTTTATTTGTAAATTACACAGCCTGAGGTATTCCTTTCTAGAAACACCTGTGGATTAAAATAGTTTTCTTCTTTAAAGAGAAGAGTGAATACTACAAGTGGATGTATAAGTGAATGGTATTGTAGCCCTGAGCAACCTAGATGGCAAGACAAAAATAGAAAGCAGCAAAATAATAATGACCATTTTTCTTTTTCTTTTTCTTTTTTTTTTTTGAGTTGGAGTCTCACTCTGTCACCCAGACTGGAGTGCAGTGGCCGCTCCTGGACACTGCAGCCTCGACCTGCTGGGCTCCGGCTATCCTTCTGCCTCAGCCTTCCAAGTAGCCGGAACTACAGGCATGTGCTACCATGCCCGGCTGATTTTTTAATTTATTGTAGAGATGAGGTCTCACTGCCCAGGCGGGTCTCGAACCTGCGGGCTCAGGCAATCCACTCACCTCAGCCTCCCAAAGGCGCAGGATTACAGGCTGAGCCACCGAACCCGACTATTGACCATTTATCTAAAAAAGGAAATGCATCTGTTTACGAGAGGTGAGAAAATGCCTGGAGTGCACAGTCCTATATGGGTTCATAGCACACCCTCAGCAACTGTTAGTTCTCATCCTGGAGTTTTCTTTTAAAAGTCCACCAGTTAGCCCCATCTGACACCAGCCCGGATGCCATGTGGGGTCTGAAAACAGATCCCAGACTCTGGATCCCGCCTTTAGTACAACTTACCACATTCCCCAGCTGCTTCTAGAATTTAAAAAAGAAAAAGAGAGAAAGAGGAGCCCAACCCCACACTGCTTCCCTTCAGCAGCAAGCCGACAAGGATGGAATCAAGCAATCCATCAAGGAGGAAATTAGGACACTGAAGTAGGGAATTGAAAATGAAGCTGAGACTGACAAGAAAGTAGATGAAGTATGAAAAGAATCTCTCTTTTTTATGCATTTATACATGAGAGCATCAAAAATATCACATCTGAGAGAGGCCGCATTTCCATTTGCAGAAATAACTGCAAGACTAAAAGTTGGGAACAGAAGGTCGCAATGGCACTGGATGATGTGGATCCGAGTGCACCCCAGGCTCCTTCTGCACACACAGGCACATACACGTGCACACACAGGCACACACACATGCACACGGGCTGCTACCTCATTCCTAGGTCACTCTGTGGCCCTCTGGTTTTCTCTTTCTTTCCCTAGAATGCATCCTCTGTGGAACAGCCAGAGGACTACTTCCAAAACACAGATCTCACCTGTCCTCAGGTCAAAAGATGGCTGGTCACTCTCTACAGTCCCGAGGACCTGAAAAGGCTCCTTTCATAGAATTCTAGGCTGTGGTTTGACCTCATCTCCAGCTCTCCTGGGCTCCAATTCTATCAATACTGACCCACTTGCTTCCTCCCTCCTTCCTGTCTCCATGCCTGTTTCCATGCTGTCCTTCCTTGTTACACAATAAGCAATTATGGAGTACCTTTTGTGTACCTGGCTCCAATTCTATCAATACTGACCCACTTGCTTCCTCCCTCCTTCCTGTCTCCATGCCTGTTTCCATGCTGTCCTTCCTTGTTACACAATAAGCAATTATGGAGTACCTTTTGTGTACCTGGCACATGAGCAGGTAACAGTTCCTGAGTAAGAATTAGACACATCTTGAGCTTGGCAAAGAAGCTGAGTGCAGTGGGAGAAAACAAATCCAAAAATGAGATCATTATAAAACCATGGGCACAGGAGGGCCTGTATGTTCAGGAGAGGAATCTGGTATGAGGTGTTAGAGACCAGGCAGTGTGAGGAACAGCCATGCACAGGGACGGCCGGAGGGGAAAGGTAGGGCCCAGGACAGAATAAGAGGATGTCTGTATGGGAGAGGTGGTAGCAATGGACATGTGAGATTTTACATACAGAAGAACTGATCAATGAAGGGAGTTAGAAGCCAAATTTCTCATTGTAGGAAGACTTACAAACATAGAAAGGGTGGAAGTTAGGAACATTCTCTGTTGATGGACTGGAATTGGACACATCAGTATAAACTCATGGTTTCAATATACCCAGATAGATATGGAATAAATATAGATGTAAATTCCAATGAGAGCACCTGGTTGCAATCACACCCCATTAGTAACAAGCACACCTCACACCTTGATGTTGGCTTCAATATTATTCTCTTCCAAAAGGAATCAAGCCTTCTTGAGAAATGGCTATTTCTAAGACCAAAACAGGAAATGTACAAGACAAGCCTGAAACATCTTGTGACAGAGATGAAGGTAATGTTAAAAGAATGATGGGAACACATCCAAAGGATACAGAAGCCAGTGTGGAGGGCTCTCACTGATCAAATCAGAGAAACCGGGGCATCAGCGTACAAGTAGTAGATGACAGTTCAGATAATAAAATAGGAAACCACAAGTCTATGCTGATCAATAAATGAATGCTTTGAACATTTCTTGAAGAACATATTTACATATTTTGAATGCAACTTCCCACAAAATACATACCACTTGCAAAGAAAAGGACATTTCTCAGTGAGGCAGATCAGGGCATGCCATCTTACTCGAGCAATGGGATACATTGAAACCATGAGCACAGCATCACTTCTGCGATACTCCTACTGAAGATGCATGGCCTGGACATAATCTTGAGCAAACATTAAGGAAATGCCAGCTCGAAGTAAAGAATACTCTATAAAAGGACTGGCCTGAAATTTTCAAAAGTGTTGAGATCATCAAAGTCCAGGAAAGAAGAATTCTAAAGAAACATTTATCACTCAAAAGCAACAGGTGATCCTTTGGCTATAAAGTATGTTTTTGGAACCCTTGGGGAAACTTGGGTGAATCTGCAGATGAGATGATAGTAATGCATCAGTACCTGATTTTGATGGATGCAATGTAGTTTGTAGGAGAATGTTCTTGTTTGTGGAGAATATGTCTTATATTACTCAGAAGTGATGGCAGCTGGTCAGGGAGAGAGCCTTAAAGGGTTCCAGAAGCACATCCCATACTTTCAAACTTTAATGTTCGTGGTTTTGTCTATAAAAAGATACAAGAAGAAATGCATCATTGAGGCTATGCAGAGAAGTCCTAGGAAGTCTCTGGGGAGAGCTGGGAAAAGGTGATACCTGAAATGCAACTTGAGTGCTCCAGTCCACAAGTTTCTGGGATGATGAATAAGGTGCAGTTTTATTGTTAAGATTCCAAGAAAGTGCATCAGAAATGTTCTTTTCTGCCACATGTGGTGTCTCATGCCTCTAATCCCAGCACTTTGGGAGGTTGAAGTGGAAGGATCACTTGAGTCCAGAATGTGGAGACTGTGGTGAGCTGTGATCATGCCACTGCACTCCAGCCTGGGCAACAGAATGAAAGCCTGACTAAAAATAAATAAATGTCCTTTTGTGCCCTGTCCTTTTTCTTTCTCTGATTCCAGTGACTCAAGGCATCTACGAAGGCAGCTCCCTTTAGTCGTACGGTGAGGAAAGAGGTGGAGGGAATGAGCACACCAAGAGATCATCTCTATCTCTTATATTCCATTTCTAAGTGTCTACCTACAGTAACTCCAGACTGGGGCCTCACATCCCAGGAAGCTTCCTGTCTGCTCACTGTATTAAGCTTGGAATCCCACCCCCCACACCCAACCTCTCTTTCTTCTCTTTCTACCAGTGTGGGCTTCACTTGGTGTTTTTGCTTCTCTGTTGGTCATCTTTTTCTATGTTTGGGGGTGTGTCATCTCACCAAATAACCACCCTCATCCCTGTCATGGACAGGGTGCTGCATACCCTCGCTGCACAAAGCTGTGCTTTGATCAATGGAATCTTCTTTTCCTCTCTCCCTCTCTCATTTATTTATTCAACCATGTATTCGTTCATTCATACTAAAAAAAAAAAAAAAAAAAAAGTCATGCCAGCACTTATTAGGTGCTGAGACACAATGGTGGGAAAAATGAGAGAGACAAATTTCCTGTCTTCGAGATCCAATGGGGAAGCTAGATGTTGATTGCAGGATCAACCATCCATGCAAAATTATAACCACAAGTGCTTTGAGAGAGGTATGTGAAAATATGAGAGCACATTATGCAGAGAATTGACTTGGCCAGGAAGGTTAAAACCAGGACCCCCGAGGAAAAGAGAACTTAGCTAACATAACTCAGGCGATTCTGAGTTAAGATTGTAGACCACTGAAAATGGGTTAATTATGGGATAGGTTAAGCTGCTATAATGGACGTCCAAAGAAATAGAAGACAAACAAGACCCAGTTTCTCTCTCTTGCAGGTAACAGTCTGGAGGAGGATGGGTTCCAGGCAGGTTGTTGCCGAGTAGCTCAAGGAATTCCAGAGCCTGGGATTGTCCCTCCTGTTGCTCTCCCCTGCATGGTTGAAGCTAGTTTATCTGAGCTCCAACTGGAGGAAACAGAGGGAATAAGGTCTTGGGAGACGGGCAATTTTCTTTTTGAAAGATGTGGCCTGGAGGCTGCACACTCCGTTCACGTTCGTTGGCTGGATCGTGATCACGTGGCCTACGGAAAGGGAGACTCAGGGTGGTGTGATCTGGACAATGTTGCACCCCACACTGGTTCTGTGAGTTTGGTTTCTGATCTGCTTCCAGGAGAGGCAGTAAGAGGGTGTTTTGAATTCAGTCAACCACAGCTGGTCCCCGCAGCTGAGAGGCCCAGAAAAAAAAAGTGCAGACAGGGGACTCACCTGCATGAGTTGCCATCAGGGATCAGATAGTGAACACAGCTGCAATGACACAACCACAGCATGAACGTTTAAGGGGTTTTAGTACTTACAGTCCTAGGGGAGTACCCAGCACACATGGAAGACACACACACACACACACACACACACAGCACACACACACACACACGGAGGTCGTGAGCACAGCACAGGAAGAGAGAAAGGGGGGACCAATGAACCAATGCCTTTGGGGGTCCAGGACATTATCTCAATAGGGAGCGCTAACGGGCAGTTTAAAGCCAACAGGCACTAGTTGCAGAAGGTCACACTGTGACTAAGAGGTGACAAATGTCTGAATGATCCATTTAAAGGAAGTGACAGGAAAGCTGGGAGCCCAGTCTGCTAGGTAAGAGAGATGCCTCTCAGTTTTAGCTCTGGCCACCAGCTGAAGCCCTTAGGGTAAGATACAGTGTTAGAAACTGTGGCAAGGGTGACTCAACCCTGCTTCTGGTATGAGAAAGTTAAACTAATATTTTTAAATGGATGCCGGGCATAGTAGCTCACGCCTGAAATTTCAGCACTTTGGGTGGCAGAGGTAAGAAGATTGCTTCAGTCCAGGAGTTCACAGTCTGGGCAACATAGCGAGACCTTGTCTCTACAAAAAAAAAAAAAATTAAAAATTAGCCAGGCGTGGTGGGACATGCCTGTAGTCCCAGCTGTTTAGGAGGCTGAGGTGGAAGGATTCCCTGAGCGCCCAGGAGGCTGAGGCTGAGGCTGCAGTAAGCTATGACTATGCCACTGCATCCCAGCCTGGGTGACAGAGAAGGATCCCAACTCTAATGAAACATAAAATAAAATACATGTTGAAACAACATTAAATTAACAGCGCTTACTATAGAGTTAGACACTGAGTTGAGCTTGGGCCCCTGCTGGGGAGGTCGCACCACCTTGCAGCCAGGGCTTTCGGGACAGAGGAGTGCCACAGAGATGGGGTTTATGGCTATTCTGAGTAGGCAGGAAAACTAGGCTGAGTCTCTGGAACCAGTGGGAGGGGAGAAGAGAGTGTCCCATGGGGCTGCACATAAACTGCTAGCTCCCACTCCCCAGTCCTGAGGGGTCCCAGCACCTTCTGTCACATAAACCCACTTATGCAATCCCCTACTTCTCAATAAAGAGATGTCATGTGAAAGAAGTTCAGCACCAGTAACAACTCCTCACCCATTTAAGGCCAAGAGATTTATTAAAGTGGCGGTTACAAGGGGAAAAGGGAAAGGGTCTGTGGAGAGAGAGAGGAAGTGGGAGAGAGGCGGGGAGAGAGCTGTAGAGAGGGAGAGAGCGACAGAGAGAAAGAGAAAGAGAGACCAACAGAGAAAGATATGCAGGGAGAGGGCTGTATTTACTAGCCTGACAGGGGCCAGAAGGGGCTGTGCTAGGTTCTTATTGGAGAAGCGGCATGGGAGCAGGGTGGGGCCGACGCCATGTTACAGTCCTATTGGACGCATAACAAAGCTGGCTAAGGATTGGAGGCTTGCAGGTTTGAACTTCACGCGCGCGCACGGGGAATTGCGCACACAGAAACCAGGACCTAGGACCTTAGTTGTCTGGTGTGTCCTCACCATGCTCGGCGCCATTCTGGGAGCCGCCCCTCTGGTCGCTTCCTGCACTCTTCATTCCCACCTTTTCTGTTCTTATGGGGAGGGGCGTCATTACTCTTTCTGTCTACTTCCTGCTGGTCCAGGGCATTGTGGGGGTAAGGTGGTGGAAGGGTGCAGAACCAGCCAGAGCAGGGCCCAAAGGTAGGTCCTAAAGGTGTAGATTCCCGCAGGTGAGAGTTCCATGAAGGTTTCTTGTAAGTGTAGGACAGTGACTTGTTCCGGCCAGTCTTCCAGTGGGTCCGAGGGCGGTAGTAACCAGCTGTCTTGGAGTAGACTGTGGAGGTAAATAGAGCATATTTGGAAGAGAGCATATCCAAAAGAAAAATTAAGTGATGTTTAGGGACAAGGTGTTGACTCCTCTATTGGGACAGGTTGATAGCTATTGAGTAATAGGAGGTTGAGGTTTTGATTTGAGAGTTTAGTTAAGCATTGTTGGAGAAATTTAAAGATATATGGGGCTATTAAACAAAAATGAAAATTAGAAAGAGGCAAGTGCCTCCCTGTTGGACTATTGAGAGCCAGAAAAATGGGGTGACTTTGGCTGTCTGTTTTATGGAGGTTTGTAATATTGACTAATGTTTTTATAAGCATGTTATAACACAAAATCACAGTAGTTATTGTAAAAGTTACTTATTTAGCCAAAATGATAGTGCAACAATTTTGAAAAGGAAAAAACCTCATTCTTTTGTAACAAAGACAGTGGGGGGAGGGTTAATTGAATTTTGTCTCTTTTTTCTCCCCTCTGTTATTTAAAGAAGAAAATTTTTTGGAGATTGTTAATTAAGAAGCTCATGTTCTGGCCTTTGAGTAGCATGTTGGCCTAGCATTATTGTAATTGATATTAATGGTAAATTTATGGAACCTTTTTTGTAGCCTCGAGTGTTTACAGAATTTCTTTCTTTTTTCCACTAACTTTCACCTAACATGTTCGATAAACTCATACCATTCTTTGACATGCTTAAACCTTCTATTTTTGTTCTATGCTTTCTTTAACCAGCCATTCTATTATAGAACAAAATGTACCATACAAGATTCTTTCCTATACAATTATTTATCTTTTCTTTATCCTTTCTTACTAAAAACATACCTTACACCAACAACTTTCTTTACATTTTTCCTAACCTCAGAGCTCTAACCAAAGCAATAAGTTTATATGTAGTGGAAGGGCTTAGATAGGATCCAATGTGGAACTATTCGGGAAATCCAAAGCTATACAAAAGGCACCCAAAAAGTACAATGGTGTGAGTTTTAATTTTTGTCATAATGGTGTGAGTTTTAATTTTTGTTATGCTGGACACGTTGGCGTAACAAGGAAAGAGTGTTGAAATACTTTATCTCCCAGAACACATGAAAGTAATGGCGTAATGAGGGACCTGGATATAATGCCCTGTGCCCCCACAACCAAAAGGGGTGAAGGAAGGAGTGGACCAGGAAATGTAATTAGATCTGAGCATGTAGCCCCCATATTAATAACAAATGATATAACCCTGCCAGCTACTGATATTTCCACCCTAGGCTCGGTTGGTTTAATGGTTTGTTCCGAAGACACTGGGGCTATCAAGTTAGGGGCGAGTCAATCTGACTACAGCAAGACCAAGAGATCCCCTTTTGAGATCATGTAAGATGCCTGGTGTCCCTTAATTGCAGCAAGCCTCTGGGCCATGTGCTCTCTTCCTTCTGGGCGAATGAGGCAATCATGAGCCCAATGTCCATGCTGTTTGCATTCGGGACAGGGTTTTGCTGGTGGGCAGGGCTTGACAGTCTTTGGCCATATGCCCATTTTGACGGCATCAGAAACAAACCTGGGAAGGGGGCTGTGTACCCCTTCTGCTATTGACCATCTGGGGTGGAAGATTATCAGTGGTGGCTTTTTTTGTTAAAGTGGTAGATAAAAGCTGAAGTGCTTTCCACTTATGTTGGTGGTCCTGTATTTCTTCCTCCTTTTGGTTATTAAAGATTTTAAAGGCCATGTCCAATAGCTCTAATTGAGGGGTTTGTGGGCCCTTTTCTAATTTTTGGAGTTTGTGCCTAATTCCTGGTGCTGACTGGGAGATAAAATACAAAGCCAAAAGAGTTTGTTCCTCTACAGAGTTTAAACCAATATTAGTAAACTGCTGCAATGTTTTAGAGAGGCGACTTAGAAACATTATTGGATTTTTATCTGGTCTTTGAAAACCCTCTTTTATTCTGTCCTAGTTAGCCTGTTTATTAACACCTTTTTTGTATAGTTAGCTAACAGAATTTATTTACATGATCTCTTTATTTTCGTCTGGGAAGAAGGCTGATATAGTCCCGGTTTAGATATAACTTGAGAGAAATTTATTATAAGGAAACAACCAAGACTTGTTGCAGCTGGTAGGGCTGCTAACAGGGGGTTATCAAGTAGTGAGGGGAGGGGGTGAAAAGGCTGGAGTTTGGGATTAGGCACTGTGGTCTTTGGCACCAGCCCTTCGTCCAAAGACAAGAGAGAAAGGCTGGAGACTGGGGTCAGGTGACCCAGCTGGAGATGTCAGCCCTTCCTTCTCAGATAAAGGTGGAGGGTGAGAAGGAGGAGAAACTGATGGTGAGTGGAATAGCAAAAGCACACTGTAGGAGGTTTATCTGCTGGGTTGAAGTTAGAAATAGAGGGAGGTGGCAGGATTAGTTGTGTATGATCTAAGACTTTTTTGTGAGAGGTCTGAGATAGAGAAGGGGACATGCACCTGAACAATATCCTTTGTGCCCACTACTTTGTGGAGGGGAGCGAGGACAACCAGTGAGGCCTTGGATTGGGTTACAGGAGGGCTATACTGGGGAATGATTGAAAATGGGAGGGCACAGAGGTTGAATTGCTGGAGAAGTGAGTGGAGCTGAAGAGGAAGGAGGGGGCTCCTCTGCAGGATTGAAATCCGAGACGGGAAAGAAGGGAGGGGACTTACAGAGTTTGCAGTGGGGGGAGGGGAACTTAGAGGAGGAGACTCACACGGTCATGGAATAATGGGAGAAAGAGACGTTGTAGGAGAAGCAGTAGATGCTAGCATGAGTTGAGAGTGGAAGTTAGAGGGGTTACAATTGAGACACAGGTGAGGATGTTTATGGAGGAGAGAAAAAGACTGAACATAGGGAATCTCTAGCCACCATTTTGAACGCTCACAGAAATTATATAGGCCACTGATTTTGGTTGTCTAAGGGATATGCTGGCCAGTCTTGCGTGCAGAAATGAATTAGGTGTTTGGGTTTGACATCAGGGGAAAGAGAAAGTGTAGTGAGATTGTTTAAGAGGCATTTAAGAGGGGAATTGGCTGGCAGGGATGATGAGCCTCCCATGGTGAGACAGGTAGACTAAACGGGGCATCCCCCAAAGAGTAGGCTGTCCGAGAAGTGTGGCTGTGGCAAAGCCTGTCGTCACAGGGATTTGGCACAACCAGGCTTCTCCTGGAGAACCGAGGAGGTCAAGGCACCTTGCACAAGGATTTTTGGACCAGACAGAAAGCACTTGACCGGGCGGTGGGTGGGAGCGTGTTTGAGATTCCTGCCAGTCGAATAGGGCTTCCTGTGGGTCAATAGACGTGAAACCTCCGAGGTTTACTGTTGCCCAACAGATATAGCAGTCCTTCAGAATCCACTGTGGGCCAGCAGACGTGGGACCCCCGGGGTCCACTGTGGCCTGACAGCCGTGGGATTCTTGTGGGGGGAGAGAGAGTTGTGTGAGATTCGCTGCTGGCTAGCAGACGTGGGACCCCTGGGGCCCACTGCAGCCCGGTGGCCGTGGGAAGGTGTGAGAGAGATAAGGAGGAGGAAAGAGCCTTTAGCTGTAGCTTGGCAGCCATAGGAGTTTTGGGTTTAAGAGAGAAAAGGAGAAGAGGAAGCCTTCAGGGTCCACTGTGGCTGTGAAGGCCAAGGCAGGGTGCGTTCCCCCTCACCCTGGGGCCGGAGGGGCTGCCAGACGATCAACGGTCAGTTCCCCCCAGGGATCCCAGGCAAGTTTCAGGCTTCCGTGTCTGAGGAACGCACCTATTCAACGGTCACTGGTGGATGCAGTTCACGTGTTCAAAACAGTGGGAAGGTCCGGGAGGGCTGGAGTGGCCACCAGCACCAGGTTGAGGATCCCGCCTACAGGGATAGACCTGCACAAGGGCAGGAGAGCACCCGATCCAAGTCATGGCACCAATGAAAGAAGTTCAGCACCAGTAACGACTCGTCACCCATTTAAGGCCAAGAGATTTATTAAAGCGGTGGTTACAAGGGAAAAAGGGAAAGGGTCTGTGGAGAGAGAGAGAGGAAGTGGGAGAGAGGCAGGGAGAGAGCTGCAGAGAGGGAGAGAGCGACAGAGAGAGAGAAAAAGAGAGACCAACAGAGAGAGATATGTAGGGAGAGGGCTGTATTTACTAGCCTGACGGGGGCCGGAAGGAGCTGTGCTAGGTTCTTATTGGAGGAGCGGCATGGGAGCAGGGTGGGGCTGATGCCGTGTTATAGTCCTATTGGATGCATAACAAAGCTGGCTAAGGATTGGAGGCTTGCAGGTTTGAACTTCGCGTGCGCGGGGAATTGTGTACACAGAAGCCGGGACCTAGGGCCTTTGTTGTCTGGTGTGTCCTCACCATGCTCGGTGCCATTCTGGGAGCCGCCCCTCTGGTCGCTTCCTGCACCCTTCATCATGGGCTTGGGACCAGACAGCCTAGGCTTCTATCCTGGTTCTATCCCGGCTCTATCCCTTGCTGCAATGTGGCCTTGGCAGGACACCTAATTTCTCTGGGGCCAGTTTGGTCAATGGTGAAGCAAGACTAGAGCATCTGCCTCCCCATCTACCTGACACACCCTCTAGCTTAGAAAGTATAAGCATCCACCCCAGCTTGTGGACCTGTCTGTTCACCTCATTAAGCCCTTGACCCCACCCCACCCCACCCCCGCACCCAATTTCTCTCTCTTCTCTTTCTACTAGTGTGGCCTCCACTCGTGTTTTGTTCTCTGTTGGTCATATTTTTCTATGATTGGAGCCTTGTTATCTTGCTATAACCACCCTTATTCCTGCTGTGTGCAGGATGTTGCCTACCCTCGCTACACAAAGTGTGATTCCTTTGTCAAGCATCAGCATTGCTTGAAGTGTATTAAAAATGCAGAGTCTCAGGTTCCACCCTAGATTGACTGATTCTCAATGAATGAGGAGTTTGACAAGATCCCTGATGATCCGAGTGCACATTGAAATTTGAGAAATTCTTTTAAAGTTATATTGCTATTCCGTAGCTGTCACCTCAAAAGCTCTTCCCAGCTTTCTGGGTGGCAGCCAGTGTCATGATTATCACCATTTTTATAAGTAGATGTCCATAGAGACTAAGAGGCAGAGACTAAGAGGGACTAAGATCTGAGTCTCCTGCCTCGCATCCAGGGCCCCTGGCATACCTAGACCTGCTCTCCTCAGTGCCGTGCAGAGGGACAGTTCAGAGAACTCTTCTGGGGATCCATCCATGCCCCAATCCAACTTCTCAGAGCTCCTGAGACATGAAATTTAATATTACTGTGGGTCACCTTGTCCCCACTTCATACAAAGTCACCAAGGGAACTGGAGTAATTAAAGATGCCAGCAAGGGAATAATTGCTGGGCTGAAAGACCTGATAATTGCCAGATGACAGAAGTTTTCAAAGAGCTGGAACCATGGAAATTGGCTAATTAATCTCCTTAATGTAGGCTAAGAAACAATATCACACCTGTGGCAATGCTGGCAGGGTTTGCTAGTCCCAGGAGGAAAAGGCAAGATTCAACTCCCTCTCATACATATGATTTCCACCCCAAGTCAGTGGCACCCGCGAGGAGGAAATACAAGTGCAAGATAATCTTTGAATTGTCATCACCACACTTAACTAGCTGGGTAGCCCTGGGAAAGGAAAGTTCTAGTTTCTTCTTCTTCCTCTTCTTCTGTAAAATGGGTCTAGTAATCGTGTTCTAATTGCGGTTGGGTTGTATATATTTTGTGTATATTTTGGTCACCGCAGCATTATTCACAATAGTCAAAATATGAAAACAACCTAAGTGTCCACCAGTAGATGAGTAGATAAAGAAATTGAGAGATATAGCTATATTATGTAATATCATTCAGCCCTTTTCTTTCTTTTTTTTTTTGAGTTGGAGTCTCACTCTGTCGCTCAGACTGGAGTGCAGTGGCCGCTCCCAGCCACCTCGACCTGCTGGGCTCTGGCAATCCTTCTGCCTCAGCCTTCCAAGTAGCTGGAACTACCGTGCTACCACGCCCGGCTAATATTTGATTTATTGTAGAGATGAGGTCTCACCAAGTTGCCCAGGCAGGTCTCGAACCCGCGGGCTCAGGCAATCCACTCACCTCGGCCTCCCAAAGTGCTGGGATTACAGGCTGAGCCACCGAGCCCGGCCCAGCTTTTTTCTTTCTTTCTTTTTTTTTTTTTTTTTTTTTTTGCGTTGGAGTCTCACTCTGTCGCCCAGACTGGAGTGCAGTGGCCGTTCCCGGCCGCCGCAGCCTCGCCTGCTGGGCTCCAGCGATCCTTCCGCCTCAGCCTTCCGAGTAGCTGGAATTACAGGCATGCACTACCACGCCTGGCTGATTTTTTGATTTATTGTAGAGATGAAGTCTCGCTGCCCAGAAGGGTCTCGAACAATCCACTCACCTCAGCCTCCCAAAGGCGCGGGATTACAGGCTGAGCCACCGAGCCCAGCTTGCTTTTTTCTTAAAAAAAAAAATAAAAGAGAGAGAGAGAGATCCTGTCATCTGTCACTTGTGACAATGTGGGTGAACCTAGAGGACCTTATGTTAAGTGAAATAAACCAGATACAGAAGGCAAACACAGCATGATCTCACTTATATGTGCAACATAAAGAAGTTAAACTGATAGAAACAGACGATGGAAAGGTGGTTGCCAGGGGCTGAAGGATAGGAAAAATGGAAAGATTTTGGTCAAAGTTACACATTTTTAGTTAAAAAATGAAAAAGTTATAGAGATCTAGTGTGCAGCATGATGACTGTTATTAATAATAATGTATTGTATATTTGAAATTTGGTAAGAAAGCAAATCTTAAGTGTTCTCACCCAAAACAAAGGTAACCTATATAAGGTGATGGATATGTTATTTAGCTAGATACTGATAATCACTTCACAATGCATACATACATCAAAGCATCATGTGGTACATCTTGAATATATACAATTTATATCTTCCAATTATGCCTCAAGCTAGGGGAAATCTTTTCATAAAAAATGTATCATAGGAAAGTGGAAGCATTAAATCATATGCAAATTGATGATCACGGTGCCACAGGAAGGGAGAGCTCAGTGGGAGCTGGTTATCATCAGCCCAGAGGCACCTCTTTTTCACCTCTATCTTATTGCCTTAGAAGCAGAAGTAATAAAGAACAAAAATGGGGGGGAAATGAATCCAGAGAGGAAAACGAAGAAGACAACTCAGTAAACTATGAAGCGCATATAAGGATCTCGCCTCCTGCAGGAAGCCTTCCCACCTTCTCAGGGACAGTTCAGTGACTTCTTTCCAGCCTTGCTAATGGTTACAACCTGAATAAGACCACCCAGACCACCTCAAAGTCCCTGAAGACATATGCATTGGGGACCCTCACCTGGTTCCCATACTCACCTCCAGTTCATTCCCACATCAGCTCCCAACTCACATCCATGTCTCCTGAGCCTGCCTTGGGCTTGCTCTTCGGGTTGATAACAGGTTTGGCTTCTCCAGATCAGATCTTCAGCTCGTTCTCCCTCTCTCTCTCTCTCTCTCTCTCTCTCTCTCTCTCTCTCTCTCTCTCTTTCTCTCTTTCTCCCTCTCTCTCTCTCTCTCTCTGTCTGTCTCTCTTTCTCTCTCAACTCACCATTGAATCTATTCCCAGCCTGAATCTTCCAGACTCAATGATGATATAGTGAGATGATATAGTGATGTCTGCTTATGCTGCTAAAACAAAATACCACACACTGGATAATTTATAAACAATAGAAGTTTATTTTCCACAGTTCTGAGACTGAGAAGTCCAAGATCATCAGCAGGTTTGGTGTCTGGTGTAACCTGCTCTATGCTTCCAAGATGGTGTCTCTGGAAAGGATGCATTTTCCGTTTTCTCATATAGCAGATGAACAGGGCTACCTCAAGCTCTTTTATAGGGCACTAATCCAGTTATGAGAGCAAAGCCCTCACGGCCTAAACACCTCCTTGAAGATCGCATGTCTTAATACTGCTGCATTAGAAATTAAGTTTCAACATGAATTTTGAAGTAGACACAGACATACAAACCACAGCAAGTGAGATCTGTGGTATTATCAACCCTGGACACCCACTGCCCAGTTCCCCTGGAAAATACCCATCAATCACCAGTTCCTCTCCAAGGTCATCATGGGAGCCATATTTCCTCCGTCTCCTCTTCCCCCACCCATCACACATATACACCCTCTCCTCTACGTCTGATAAGCTGGCTGGATCTAGGCCCAAAAGAGCTTTTGCCTAGAAAAGTTTAACTGAAACAAGATCCCATCTGTCTCTGGTGTAAGGACCATAAAAAATGAAGCTACCTGCTTTGCTTTTCAGAAGATGAAAGCACACAAAATTCCCTACTATGTGAAGGAAGTCAACTTACAGAAAATGAAAATTAATCTAGAAAGCTAGAGAAGCAGGGACTGGGCTGAGTACTGTCACCTTGACACAGTCCCCCTGTCTGCAACATGGTCTACATTTCCCGATCCCTCCCAAATGGCTCCCTGATAGGGCTGGAGAAGAGAGGAGTTGTGTGCAGTTTGGAAGGTAGGAGGGAGGTAGAGGCCATTTTTCTCCTGGACAGACAGGTGTGGAGATGCCTGGTAGGCCCCAGCTATCCTTATTCATCTCCTGACCACTGGACCGGTTGACCATCATGGCCCAAGACCCCTGCCAGACACTTGGGATTGAGTCCACAGATGCAGCAGTGACCTAAAAAGATGCTACCCAGGAGTAGAATTTCCATGGCCTTCCCACTCACTTCCCTCTTGTGATCCCAGCCCAGTCCAGTTGCCAGATGTACTTGGCTTCTCCCATTTCCCACAAGTTCCAACTTGCCCAGTCCCCAAGGATGACCCTCTGACACCCCCTTCCAGATCTGCTTTTCTCAGCCCCCCTACATACACAGATACCCTCATTCTCATTCTAAACTCCTTAATGAAATACTTACTGAGGATCCATTTCCCTGCCCGAGTTGCCTGTGCAGGGGTAGATGATTGACCTGATTCTGAGGTTCAGATGAGGCCCCATCTGTGGTTGTCCTGCCCTCCTCTGAATCCCTTGATCCCAATCCCCTGTCCTGACTCTGAAAAGCCTGTCTCTAAGCAGCAGCAACTAGTGATCCTCAAAGACTTCAAACAAACCATGCCACTCCTCATTGCTTTTTCATCACCATCAAGAAAAAGGTCCCAACTCTCCCTCCATGACGTGGGTCCTGCCTGCCACTCTGACCTCACCCTGCCACCCCCCATTCACTATTCTAGAGCCACAGTGGCCATTCTCCCATTTTTATGCTCAGCGCCCTATTGTCTGAACCAAACTTTATGGCTGCCCAAAGAATCATCTCACACCACAGGTTTCAGCAGCAAAGCACCATCCCAGAGAGTCCCTTTGCTTTCTATTACAGAAGGCAACTCAAAGTTGGGTGCACTGGTGCACACCTGTAATCCCAGCTACTCAGGAGGCTGAGGTAGGAGGATCACTGGAGCCCAGGAGTTTGAGTCCAGCCTGAGCAATCTAGCAAGACCTCATCTCTAAAAAACAAATAAATAAAATCCAGTTTACCTCCAGTATCCAGGCAGATAGAGGAGAGCAGTGATGATACCTGTTGAGCAACTCGTATGCCTTCTTGCTAGTCCAGTCCTAAGAAGAAGGCGACAGAACCTGAAAGGACCTGTCACGCGAATCTAATTGATATTGCATGGGGCATGTTCCACGTTGGGATTCCAAACTCACAAGCCTGGAGGTGGCAGTTTTTATTTCTGTTCTTATCTCCCTAAGGTCCTCGTACAAAGACCAGGCCTACCCGGTGTTCAGTGGTATGTAGAACACTGAAGGATAGATTTACAAGGGACCTGGAGAACTCAAAGAGCCAGCCGCCCAAGCCCCTTGTGTTAGAGAGGAAGAAAATGAGGCCTCAGGGGAGGACAATGCTAACTTAAATCCCCCAGTGAGTGAGTGCCAGTGCCTTCAAGTTTACATAAAACATGAGGATGTGAACTAAAAAGACAAGATAGAAATTCTTCGACCAGACTCTCTGATTTAATTCTCCTACATGTGTGTCTCTAGCTTGGAGGAGACAAGAAACAAAGGTCAACCCTCATTGATTTATGTATCTATGCTGCATTGCAAAGCTCCCCTAAACCTGGTGGCTTGCTTAAACAGCATCAATTCACTATTTCTCATAATTCTTCCTCAACAACCAAGCAGACATGTGTGGCATGAGTCCCCCTCAGTGCATGGCAGGGGGATTTGTGCAACAGAGAGACACCTGACCCCAGACTAAAGGAGACTCTGTTTCTGGATTGACTAGGTAGCCCTGCAGGTCTCTGTGGCATCACCAGGCTCACCCACACGTCACCATATCCAGTCATGGGCGTGGCTAGGAGTTTCAGTTCGCTGAGTAGATCCACTCTCTATGTGGTGTCTCATCTTGTACAACCTCTAAATGTGGCTTCTCTTGTCAGCCCATAGCCTAGCTTTCCCTAGATCATGGCGCCTGGATTCCAAGAGGAAAATCCCTATACCAGAGCACTTTTCAAGCCTTTGCTTGCATCATGATTCAAACGTCCTTGGTCAAAGCAAGCTCCACAGCTGAACCCAGTGTCAATGTGAGATGAGAAGTGAACATCAGCAAGTGTGGTTTATTGGAGACACCGATGAATCTGTCTGCCATACTCACCCTCCTCACAAAAATAGGCAGGTATGTCTCCTCCCCAGTGCCTGGTCCAGGATTTCTCTCTGGAGAGGCAGAGATTGAGTAGACATGTTCTGAGCTAAGCAAGCTTCTATTTTCAGCATCACTGGAGACTGAATACCCTGAGCAATCTTCTCGGTGTACCACAACTACAAATACTGGAAATAATTTTGCAATGTTTTCAATGCACTGACAAACTTGGAAGAAAATTAGAACAATTCTCAGAGGCCAGAAAACAAAATGAAAAAGGAAGCCAGAGAGATAAGTATTGCAAAGTCCAACTTTTACCTAGGTCATCTCCTTAGCTCTGGTGTGTCTAAGCTTCCATGTTGATGACCACATTCTATGTAAGAGAATAAACACAGAGTGAGTCGGTGGTGGGGACTCTGACAGGAGATTCTAAGTGAAGCTGTAATCCCAAAGAACTAGAATCTACTCCATAAGAAAGAACTGAAGGAGACACACACACACACACACACACACACACACACACACACACACACACACAACTATATCCTGTATAGAAGCAGCAGAAACATCTGCCCACCTCTACCTTAGCACTGAGTAGAGAGAAACAATACTTCCCTAGAATTCATAACCACCAACCGGCTCTCACACATATTTACAGACCACATTATTATCCCTCGTGTAGTTCAAAAGACCCAGAATTAGTCTACTCGGGCTACCATTACAAAATACGATAGACGGAATGGCTTAATTTTTAAAAAGTCTATTTTCTCACTGTACTGGACTCTGGAAAGATCCAGATTCCAGCAAGGTTGGCTTCAGGTAAGATCTCTCTTGGGCTTGAGGACTGCACCGTCTCAATGTGTCCTCCTAGGACCTTGCTTCAGTGTATGCACGCAGAGAGATCCTTCTTGTATCTTCTTCTTGGTAAAAGTTATTTTTTAAAAAGGATTAGAGCCCCTCCCTGATGACCTCATTTAACTTTATCTCCCTAGAGACCCTATATCCAAATGCAGTCACATTCGGAGTTAGGGCTTCAACAAATGAATTTTGGGGAAACACAAACATTCAATCTATAATAGACCTCAAGTTTAAAATTGATTCTAAAGAGAAACAAATGCAAATTGTTTCTAGAAGAATACCACTTTATTTCAGTACTTGAATAATTCCTGCAGATAAATATCCGAGGAACATGAGTTCACAATATTTTTAAAATCTCAACTACTTAAGGAAGCAAGACACTGAGTATAGAATCGGAAGCACAGATAATGGTGTCCAATTTAAAACGGGTACATTTAATGTTTAAAGGCATAAAAAAGATGAAACTGTCCACACTAATAAGAAATAGGAGAAGATAAAAATGGACAAGCAGACTTAAAAAGTAGTTCTTCTCTAAACAAAAATAAATGATTCTAGAGAAATTACCCTGAATGTAGCGTAGGGAGATCAAGATGGAAAATATAAAAGTAAGATTAAAAAATAAGGGAACTAGAATGAATAAAGAGAGTGAAATCCACAAGAGGCCCAACTCAAAGACCCTGGTGCTCTTTCTTCTACAAAGACAGCCAGAACAATGAATAAACAATGACATTTTAACAAAAATAACTAAAGGAGAGCACTGGAGTACATCAAGGTATTACAGAAAACCTGGTGAGCACAGAAACTCAAGATGGCCACATAGAGAATGGAACAGAACACCAGGACGCCACCACTCCATCCCCCAACCAGGATCAGTTGGGAACCAGGAGGAACTTTTCCTTACAGTGAAAAGTTAAGCAAGTAACTCCCTGACAATACACTGAAGACCTGAAGACTTCACCACTGGGGACTCCTGCAGTATTCCTAGGCATTAAGTCCAGCTGAGGGATCCACTTTGAGTCGAAATAGCTGTGCTCCCCCCAGAGAAGGAGCCGACACTGTGCCCCACTCCCTGTGGCCCACAGGGCGACTGTGCTTTGCCATCTTGGAAATGGAACTACTGCTGAAGTGTATTTTGCTCTGAGAGCGAGTAACCATGGCACCCCTCCATCCCTGAGGCTAACCTGCCATCAAAGCGCCCCCACCTGGCAGCAGCCCAACGTCCCCAAGCTGAATTGCAAGCAACTGTGACACACTTCCCCGTGGGGCCAAGTGGAAGGAGAGCTGCTTCACCGATGTGCCAAAGCTACACACTTCTACTGGGGAAGTGGTGCTTTGGCAGAACAGCTCTGTCTACTTGTTTCAGCTGCAGCTATGCCCTTCCCCTAGGGGCCTGAGATAACACAGCATACTGCCTCCCTATGAACTAGTGTGAAGCCCTGCATCCCGGGGAAACAGTGCCTGGGTCATCTAGAACGTCATGCCCCCAAGGCCTGAGCTGAAACAGCACATCGCCTTCTCAAAAATTGCTGCCTTGACCAAGCTGAGCAACTGCACAACCCTGGGATGAGCAGATGTAGCACTCTGTGTCCCAGGAGAACAGAACAGTGACTGAGCTGACACACCTCACCCTACAGGCCAAACAACTCTAGGACCCTACTTCCTTGGCGCTAGACTAACTCCCTAGAGTCTGAGCTGATGAGACAGCCCTCTTTGCATAAAAGGGAGTTCTTAAGTTTTGTTTCCTGTCCTCCAGGGCCCAAATCACAGCTGTGCTTGGCTATTCTTGGTTACTTATAGCCACTACACCTGACCTGACAGAGTCTAGGATATTCTCAAGCATCGTAATCTCAGGAGAGTTACCATTACATGGTGCCTCTTACTCAGGGACCTGAGTTGCCACTGAGCCCTATTGACTCAGGCTTCCAAATATAGCCATGCCTTGCACCGGGCTCAAACTTCCAGATAACCCCTCTTCCCCAGATTTGGACCAGGGATAGAATCATAACTGCAACCTGACTCCCTGGACCTGAACTGCTAGAGGGGCCTCAGAGTCACAGATCCTGGTACTGTGGGCAACCTATATTCAACCATGCCACAGAGAGTGAACCTGCACTCCAAGACTCTGGTGCCACAATAGACTCTTGAGACACTAAGCCAAGGACCCTGGTTCAACAGCCACTCTAAGCACCTTCATCTAGAATCCAGGACCACAGCTGCTGCTTATAGGCCTTGTGAGATCTGACACCAAGAAGGATCCCCTCAGCTAGTTCTTTCCATTGTGAGGAAGATGAGGCTGGAATAGCCCGCAAAGCCCTTGCCACTCAGGACATTAACAACATTTGCTACCGTTGTTATCATCATAGACTTTCACAGCCTAGACAGCTGAGATGCCCACAGTTACTCCTGATGTTGAACCCACCCAAAGAGGTAGTACAGAGACTAAAGCACTGCACTTACTCAGAAGTAGAGTCATCACACACTCCCCAACTGGCACACTAAGACCCAAGTGCAGGTAAAAGTATTTATCTACACAAGCCATTCTAGGAAGCTTAGAAGAGGCTGTTGTTCAACTAGATGTACAAACATCATGGCAGGGACACAAGAAGCAAGAAAATATGCACTACCAAAAGAATTAACTCTTTAGTAAAAGACCCTATAAAAAGAAAATCAATGACATCAGAGAAGGAATTCAAAATAAGTGATCTAAAGGAAACCCAATGAACTACAACAACAAGGAGACTAGTATGAAAAAGCTTATAGTTTTATAATCAAATTTCCACAACAGTGAAAATGTCAAAGAGAGAATATATAAATAGGACATTTCTAAGGATTTTCATGACACAGTAAAATACAGGTCAGAATTCAGAAAGCCCAACACAACACAAGTAGTTCATTCTAACCATTAAGAAATTATGGGGGGGGGATGGGATTAACAGTAGCTAATATCTATCTGGGACTGGGAAAACACCTCTTATCAATAGGGTGCCTGAATGAAACGTAATTGTACACCTAACCCTTAACTGTACCCTACAAAACGATAATAAAAAACACTGATTATAAAAAAAAAAAAAAAAAAACTGAAGAACATTAAAAAAAAAGAGAAAATTCTAAAGTCTTCCAAAGACAGAAGACAGATTACCTCTAAAGGAATGACCATAGATACAAAACTGAATTCCAATAGCAAAAGTAAAAACCAGAATACATTAAAATAGTATCTCTAATAAGCTAAGAAAAAAATTAATGTCAACCTAGAATTATATACTCTCAAGACAATCTTTAAAGATGTGAAATAAGACGGGCTCAGTGGCTCAGCCTGCAATCCCGCGCCTTTGGGAGGTTGAGGTGAGTGGATTGCCTGAGCCCGCGGGCTCGAGACCTGCCTGGGCAGGCGAGACATCTCTACAATAAAACCAAAAAATTAGCCGGACATGGTAGCGCGTGCCTGTAATTCCGGCTACTCGGAAGACTGAGGTGGAAGGATCGCCGGAGCCCAGCAGGTCAAGGCTGCGGTGCCGGGGAAGCGGCCACTGCACTCCAGTCTGGGTGACAGAGTGAGACTCCAACTCAAAATAAAATAAAATAAAATAAAGATGTGAAATATAGGTATTCTCAGACAAGTACTAAATGAAGGCATTTATGATCCACAGCCCTTCACTGAAGGAAATTCTGGAAGAAAAAAAAAAGCATTTCATGCAAAAGAAAAAAATCATCCTCAGAAGCCTGAAAGGATTTCAGAAGAAAGAATAAGCATCTAAGTTGATAAGTTTATAGGCAAATCTAAGCAAACTTTGTATAAAACAATAATAATCCAACAGCATTTCCTTATTTATTCATTCATGTATCGCACACAGATTTTCTGAACACCATATGGTCTTCAGGTCTGCGTGGAATATATCACAAAAAGAATGGTCTCCCACAGAAAATTTCATAGAAGTGATTTAGTGATCCAAGGAAAATGTCCATTGCATTATTATTGTTTGATAGTTAAAAAAGTGGGAAGTATCTCATTAATAATAGAAAGACAACTAGAAAATTGTTGTGTACTCTGTGTATTGATCTCTCCCATGGATGGTGAGTAATGTAAAGGCTTAAAACCCACACATGCCATAAGATGGGGACCAGGAAATTGGAAGTGAAGAGGTCAGGCAATGTTGACAGAAAAGGATTAGACCAATTCAGTCCGCAGGAGCTAGGAAAGGCTAGAGCTGAGCCTTGTGAGACGGTGAGAACTTAGGAGAGTGGCTGGGAGAAGAGCAATGGACACAACCACCACAGAGCCTTCATGTTGCCATCCAGAACCCTCCTATATGCTGTAGTGGAGTGGAATTAAATCAGTCCATATTAGAAAGTTTTCCTAATAACATAATTAATGGTTCATATGTAGACATTCACATACAAAATTTTGACATGTAATAGAAAGAATATGAAAACAATCAAACTGTTTTGGTAGACAAATTATGTACTCAATAAAGTAATATGCAGTCAAAACCGATAGTTTATTATGTTTGAGTAAATAATCAAGACATAAAATTGCAGTAACAGTATGATTATAACCCAGCAAAGGTATCTATGGGAAGAATATATGCAACAGAAGAAAACATTCCTGACTATTGATGATTAGCTCTGATTATGAAGACTATAACCGATTTCCATTTTTCTACTTTGTATTTTTCTGACCTCCTTAAACAGATATATATTGTTTTCATTAAAATATGAAATGCTGTCAAGTTTCAAATTATACTTACCTGGTATGAAGTAGGGTTTTACCAAAAAAGTACCAAAAGAGAATTTCTCAGGCTCTTCCTCCATTTGAAGAAGTACTATACTTCCCAAACCAAATTTATCCTTCTGCTGTGAGCAGTTTTAAATCCTGGTATTTTCATCCACTGAGCTCTTACATCATGTTCCCAGGATCCTCTGGGTTTTTAAGTCTCTGTGAAGGTTCAGACATTTCTGGTATTGCTTGGGATCTAGGATCTCCAGCACATGATGGAGTCCAGCTGCCTTTCCTCCACCCATTCCACAAGACTCCAGTCTTTTCATTATGCCTGTAGTGGATGCTGTGATACACCACCAAAATCTCCCTTCAAGATGGAGGGACTTATTTCCCCAGCAACTGAGAGTGTGACACTTGGTTGAAGAGAGTCACCTCACCCAAGGTCATGGGTGTGAAGGCTTAGAACCTTGGTCATCCCACATCCACTAACTGATCAATAATAGGAGAATATAAGTACAGCCTATTTTCTCTCCTCAGGATGACTCTAAAGCACCATCCCAGCTTCAGAGTTCCCAGTAGGTTGGTTAGAGGCATACTGGGACTGCACCACTCAACTTCTCCCTCTGCCCAATCTTTCTTTCTATTCTTAATCTGATAGATGCAACCTCCAGAGTAATCCCTCATAAACTTCCCGCATGTTCATGTCCCTCTCAGTCTGTCTCCCAAAAAAAAGCTGCCCTACGAAACCTGCTGAAATTCCTCACATTTGTTCCTCTCAGATGCTGATACCAAGGACTTCTTTCTGCCTTACGTACCAGTTGTCCCACAGACTGTTGTCACATTCATCTTGGAATCCTGACAATGGGTTGCACACATCCTCCAGTCCCAGTTAAGGTGGGTCAGCTTCCTACTCACAGCCCCTATAGTTCTACAAGTCCCTCTTCTTGGGCCATTTTGCATTCTTTCAGTGACATAATTAACAAACACTTACTACTTACTGGACATCCTGGTCGTTTCAGTAAACAAAAGACAAAAATGATTCCTGTCCCTGTGGAGTTTCCAGATCAGTACAAGAAGCAGACATTTATCAGAAAATCACACAAATTGATGTATATTAGTTGGAATCATATGAAAATAACAACTTAGGCCAGTTTGCTTTACAAAGACGACACTTTCATATGGTTCAACCCAAACATCTTAGTGATAAAATTCCAAGTCTGACTTTCCTAGCATAAGCAATAAACCAATACTGACAATGTTCTTCATTCATTACCAATACATTCTCCCGATGCCTAAACCAAAAATCCTATTCTGTTTTTTTCTCCATTTATGCACTTGTCATTTTTTAAAATATAAAGCACGTGTCCACCTGATTGAACATTGAGTTTCTCTTCCCTTAGTTCCTTGCATCCTGTATGTTTCAACTAATGTTGAAATTGAAATTGAAAAGTAAGTTTGGAAATTCAAGCCAGAGCGAAGCAAAAGAAGAATAAATAAATAAATCCCCAAATGTGCCCCAGCTATTTCTGCTGATGTGCCTTTTTCCTGACATTTCTGACAACCCACATTTGATGGTTTTCTCCTTACCCGCTCCCTCCCTAGCTTCACAGTCAGTCAGTTTAATAATGATGTATTGAAACCCTTGCTGACATAAGCAAGTGGGACACCACGGCGGCCACTTCAATTCTAAAGTAAGTTTCTAGCAGAGATGAGCAATAGCCCTCGGCATGCCTGGGTAGGGAGCCATGTGGACATTCTGTGGGGGAAGAGTCAAGATTTGGGCAAAACAACAATAACAACAAAAACTCAGAATGGAGCGGAATAGGAGAGACAGTTGTGAAGACGAATGAGGCAGTATGATGACTGCAACTGATATGCCGTGGAATTCTTCCAAGGACAGCTTTTCATCTTCCAGTTAGTTGTTGTGCAACCTTCCCTGTAAACTCTTTCCAAGTGTTTGCACAGCATTCTGAAACTCTCTAAGGCATAGAGAGGTCAGAATAAAAAGTATCGAGTTCATTTGGGGCACTAAAAGAGCTGATGAGATGTCCTAGACATTAAGTTCCTGCAAGGCAAGACTGGGTCTTAGGGAAGATTTTGTAGTATAAATAGAAGGTAAGACACAGGACGTGCCTCCACCGCTGCAGTTTTCAGAGATTCAACTGGGATTTCCTTTCTTCTTATTCTTTTAAATAACCAATTCCTTTTTACTTGGGCAAGTAAATAGATCAGTATGCCCCCAATGAGACTGATGCCACTGAGCAAGAAATGACAAGGGAACAGAATCTCAGAATCTTGACCAGTCACTGACCATGCCCACAATTACCCGTGCCAGAGCCCTAAGAAAGCTCTGTTACTTTTAGAAACCAAAGCTACTTTTATTATTTTTTCAGATAAACATATTGCAATTTATTCAATTAAATATCCAGAAGAAAAAATGATGATATGGTAGTCAAAAACATTCACTCAAATAAATGAATCCCAAATGCAAATTGTCTGTGAAAAAGCAAGCCACCAAAGAATCTGTCCAGTATTATTACACCTATGTAAAATTTGTAAAATGGCAAAATTAAGTAAAATATTGTTTGGAGATATATAAGTAAGTTATTAGAAATATAAAGCATAGCAAAGAGATGATTCACATACACAGTCAAACACACACACACACACACACACACACACACACACACACACACACACACTCTCTCTCTCTCTAAAAGTGGTCCTCAGGCAGGAGAATTGGGCATATGAACCTGAAGGGAGAGGGTTGTCAGTTAGGAATAATTTTTCATGAGATGAGGGAGAGATGAATGAATTTTTCAAAAATACGAAAACACCTATAAGTTCACTTCTATTCTAAAACTATAAAATTTATCATAGGTTCAATACTCAAAACTTAGGTGTCAGGAATTATTGGGGAAAAGCATAGTAATCTTTCTTGGAATTGACGGGAAGTCCTCCTCTTTCTTTTCTGTGATAGACACATTTCTAAGATAGCCTCTAAGATTTCTTCTTCCTGGTATACACCCAGGTCCTTCTGATGCCAAACAAAGGCCAGGCTATTTTCAATCCACCACATGCTGCACAATTGTATCACGCAATTGTCCTAGACTCCCATTATTTGCTTTGAAATGCTATCTGTAGGTTTGTATTAACCTACTGGCCATTGTATTTTTAACGTTTCAAAAGGATAACAAGGTCTTTGTGAGGATCTTACTTAAGCATTGATAGAAATACGAGAATTGAGTACTCACAGCTGAAATATTCTTATTCTACACTCAGTCATATGTGCCAAGCATTTACGCGTGCTAGAAACTGGTTGGGGCATGGGAAGATTTCAGTGACCCAGAAAGACAAGGTCCTGGTCTTTCAGGAGCCCACAGACCGATGGAGGAGAGAGACACAAATAATTCCACAACGAATGCAGGACATTAAATGCCAAAGAAGGACAAGCACAGGGGGCTCTAGGACTCAAATAACCTATGTGATGTGAGTGAAAGTTCACAAAGGAGAACAAGTGGAGGAAGAGTTAGGAAAGGCTAGGAGGAAGGGCATTTAGGACAAGGAAACAGCATAGGCAAAGGCAAAGAGGCAAAAAGATTTCAGTGTTGAGGGAACCACAAATATATAAGTAGTTTAACCTGAAACTCAAGATCTTAGTAGAGGACTCTCAGAAGATACTACTGATGCCAGGCCAAGAAGACACAATCTCACATATGAGACACATATTTGGATAAGTTAACTGTATCTTCTAGAATAAAGATCAGTAACCCTTTTCTGAAGAGGGTCAGATAGCGTTTTCAACTTTGCAGGCCACAGAGTTTCTGTTCCATCTGTTCCACTTATAGCATGAAAGCAGCCATATAATTATATGAAGACAAATGGGCATGACTGTGTGGCCAATAAAATTTCATTTATTAAAAACAGGCTGAGGACTGATGTCGAGGCAGGCTATTGCTCTTCAACCTCTGTTCAAGAAGTTTTCAGCTGTCTGGGGCTTTGCCAATGTTATATGTGGGCCCAATTTTAACAATGAATGAAGTTCATTTACCTGAACACTCTGCAAGCAGCTTCCATGATTTTGCAATGGGTTTTTTCAATCCTGATGATTATAATTATTCAATTACAGTTTCATCCTGCCCTGCTTGCCTTTTGCTGTCATGGGGATGATCAAGCACCACCGGACAGACAGAACTATGGAATGTTGGAGCTAGAAGGAAAGCGTGAATTGTGCAAGGCCATGCTTTTTGCAGAAGGTGAAGGGACATCCCGAGGTCACAGATCTAGCCTGGCACAGACACTACTGCGATAGCAAGGCTTGTGTTTCAGGATGCCCACTTTGCACCAGAGACTGGACTGAGAGCTTTAGGTACATTGCCTCCAAATCTTACCCACTGTCCTGTCTCTCCCATAAACGGTTCTCAGAGAGTGGCTCATAGGAATTCTGCATCCCAAGGTTCCATTGACCAGTGAAAATGGGAATTCCACTTGAGGGTTTGTGTGGAGAGGAGCATATGACAGTGTGGCCACTAGAGAAAGGGAACCAGTTTAAAGTCTTCTGGAATGATCAGCATCCCAGTTCTGATATTTCCTGGCTGTAGGACCCCCAAAGAGCACTTTACCTCTCTGAGTTTAATTTTCTTCACTTGCTAATTGGGAATAATAGCATCTGTTATTCATGGTTACTCTGATAGTTAAAGAAGGTCACATACACAGGCCTTTCTTGCTGTGTCCACCACCCCAGAGCCACTTACCAGGGACAGGAGTTGGGCTGTCATCTTACCAGGGGTTCCAGCATGCATCTTTCATGCTGGGTGGATAGACAGCTGGAGTTGACTGAAATTACTCTGTGTGAATTTGAGCCTTGAAGAGCTCAAAACTCATCTAGCCAATTGATTTAGGATGTCCCTCCTTTACCCATGGAACTCTCCGTAGAGCACTCATTGAATGCCAGCCAGTTTCAGGCTCAGGCTGAGGACCATGAATTCCCTACAACTTACTCGTGTTCTGGCAAGATTGCACCCACAGGGAATGCTCATGTGGTGTGGGTGCTCATTCCAGCCTCGGGGTATCAACTGGAACTCTGGAGCCAGGAGAGATATCATTGTCTCTTGGGCTAGACTAGAGCAGTCTCTCAATTCCTACAATGTGCTGAAGAGCTCTGCAAATATCATCTCCTATGTCCCTTGTCATCTTCTGAGGGTCAGTGTAATGGTTCACTTTAGGTATCAACTGGGTTGGATTTAGGGACACCCAGGTAGCTTGTGCAGCATTATTTTGGGGTGTGTCTATGATGGTGTTTCAAGAGAAGATTGACATGCGAATTGTTGGATTAAGTGAAAAAGATCCATCCTCAATGAGGGTAGGCACCATCCAGTCAGCTGGGGGCCCTGATGAAACAAAAAGGCAGAGGGAGGGATAATTTCTTCTCTCTTCTGGAGCTGAGATGCCTTCTTCTCCTGCCCTTGGTTGTCAGGACTCCAGTTTCTCCAGCCTGTAGCTTCTAAGATTTGTGCCATCAGCTCTGCTCTTGGGATTTTGACCTTAGACTGAGAGTTACACTATAGGATTCCCTGGTTCTGAGGCCTTCAGACTTGGACTGAGCCATGCTACTCTCTCCCCCTGGGTCTCCAGCTTGCAGGCGACCTGTAGTGGGACTTCTAAATATCTATAATGGCATGAGCCAATTCCCCTAATAAATCTCATCTCTTATAGCTATCTGTCAATCATCTATCCATCTATCTATATCTATCTAGCTATCTATCACTAACATCTATCTCTCTATTTAATTTATCATTTATCTCTATCTATCTATCTATCTATCTATCTATCTATCTATCTATCTATCTATCTATCGCTGTCTATCTGTCTGTCTATCTCCTGTGGGTTTTGTTTCTCTGGAGAACCCCCCTGAAATCAGATCAAAGAGGTCAAGCAACTTACCTAAGACTAAAGTAAACACTAATGGAAGCTGACTTTAGGGAGGGACTTGGTGTAGGTGCTTGAAAAACAGGAAGACACCAGACATGGTTCTTTCCCCAGAGGTGCTGGAAGTGAGAGGCAGACACAGAGGGACCTCGTGTCATTCTGGCAGAGTAAACAGGAATTGAGGAGAGGCCACTCCATCAGCAGGTGCAAGAGCTCTTGCTGCAATTGGTGGCACCTGAGCTGAGCCCAGGGGGTCCAGGGAGGTGCTGAAAAGCATAGATGTTAGAATGGGCAGCCTGGGCTTGAATCCTGTTGGAACAATTTCAGTGGTAACCTTTGTTGTTGTTGGTGTGTGTGTATGTGTGTGTGTGTGTGTGTGTGTGTGTGTGTGTGTGTGTGTGCGTGTGTGTTTGTTTTTTGAGTTGGAGTCTCACTCTGTCACCTAGGATGGAGTGCAGTGGCATGTTCACAGAGGCCACCGCAGCCTTGACCTGTTGGGCTCAGGTGATACTTCTACCTCAGCCTTCCAAGTAGCTGGAACTACAGATGCAGGTTACCACATCCAGCTAATTTTTTGATGTATTGTAGAGACGAGGTCTTGCCAAGTTGCCCAGATTGGTCTCAAACCCCTGGATTTGGGCAATCCTCTCCCCTTGTCCTCCAAAACTGCTGGGTTTACAGGGTTGAGTCACCATGCCCGGCCTGGTGATAAACTTTGGAGCATAATCTCTCTTTGTTTCAATTGCTTCAACGCTACAATGGGCTGAAAATATAATCTGACTCATAGAGCTGTTGCAAGGATTCACTGAGATAAGAGTTTAGAAAAGTCAATCCATGTTCACTATCCCTGGAGAAGGGGTGGAGTTATCTGAGTGGAGCATGGTGGGGCCCAGGGCCTGTGAGCAGATGGCATACCGGGTTACAGGTCTAAGGGAAGAAATCAGCACCCGCTCGTGGGGCATATCTGCTGTTCTGTCACAGAGTCTGAGTCTTTTCTCAAAAAAAAGAACCATTGCTGGCAAGCCACGCTGTGGTCACATTCTTGCATGCCCATGACCTCACTGTAGGTGGATGAACAGCTGCTAGTCTGGGAGCGATCCAGATTCCTTCCAGTTACTCATATCCAGAATCTTTGCTCCTTCCACTCTGCGATGCCTCCCTGGTGCCAGATGCCCCACGAGGAAGGAGTTCTGTAGTCAGCCTCTCATTGAACCGACAAGAACCTCTAGCCCCTGAAGACTCCCCTCAACTCTGTGCGATGGGCCAGGTCATCCTTCATCATTACAGACTGGCTGTCCTGCCCCCTGAGGCCCTGCCCTGGGAGCTTCTGAAAGGAGCAGGACTCCCGACTCCTGGATCGATTCTACAGCCTGGCCTGTTCTTTCTAATCAGAACAATGCTGCATGACACCGAGCCTGCTCTTCTTAAAACACTCAGGGCTTTCTGAAAGGTGTGTGGATGATGATGAATCGAGGCTCGAACCCAGCCTAATCAAGCCCATGCGTCTTCATAACCCAGGAATGGAGCCACAGCTACAGAGAGAATGAGGCAGGAGCGAGGCTGTGTGCTGGGAGGCAAGTCCATCTGTCCTGTTCTGTACAGAGTACACGCCTGGGCCTTGGTGAGGGGCACCCAGACAAGTACACAACAAGTCGGGAGATGGGGCAAGACCTGAGTGTGAGTCTGCCCCCCGCCCCCACTTGCCAACTGTGGGACTTTGGCTTCCTGACATTTACAAAGAGGATGGCAGTGATTATACTTAACTATAAATCAGGCTCAAGTGAAATAATTCAAGGAATGTTCTTAGCCCTGTGCCTGGCTTATAGTCAGGGCTGAGCAAGTTTTATCTAGGAAAGAAAAAGCAAATTTAGCACCCATATAGGTGAGGAGGCCTGTGGTGAGCACAGCCATGCTGTCTACATTTCCTCTCTGTTGGGGTATCTGATGATGCATTAAATGTCCTCATGTGAGCCTTCATATTTGTTCTCACATCCATCTTGCAAATAAACATAATTAGCCACCCTGTGACTCATGAAAAGACAAGCTCAAAATGTGAGGTGACCTGCCTGAGATAACACAGGGAGGTCCCTCCTACACCACAGGGTGGATTAATCTAACAGAACAGCTTGAAAGCGATTCATGGCCGATTTAGGGTTGAAAATCAACAACAATAAAAATTGATAACTGTAACTATTGTAGATTATGTAACTGCTTACAAAATAATTATTACTTTTTTGAAATAAGAATCCCACCATTTATTTTACTGAATCCTCCCAACAAACTTGGGAACTTTTAGATGCACCCCAGAAGCTTACTGGGTAAATTGCACTTGAAGTTTTGTTATCATTCCCATTACACATGAATGGGATCACGAGTCTAGGAGACCTGAGTGACTTGCCAGAGTCACATAGCTGCTGAGTGTGGGAAGGAGGACTCAGAGGCAGGTCACTGTGGGTCCCATGCCCAAGTTTATGCAAAACATCCCGCTGAGCTGTAAAAGGGCACCAGAGTGTTTGGCCTTGTTGACCTTCAGTTTTGGGGTGGGGGGGAAGCTAGTTCATAGGACTGAATCCTAGGAGGGCATTTTGGCATCAAGAACCTCTGATGTCATTCACTCCTGAGCAGACTCCAGCCTTGGCCTGCCCCGCTGTAGTTTAAAGCTGCAGTGCTCTGTGAGAATGACCTGCTGGGAATTTGTCTGTAGGAAAACCTGCTGTAGGAAAACCTGCTGGGAATTTTTCTTCATTGGGCAAATGCTCACATTTCTTTCCTCCTTCTACCCTCTAAGTGCTTTCAAAAATTCCAGGAGCCAATTCCGATGTAAAGATTGAAAGAGAAATGCATTAGAGTTGCAGTGTATTGCTCAGTCAGGTTTTGAGCCCTTTTCTTTTGCAAATAATTATCAAATCAGAGCTGTGTGTGTGTGTGTGTGTGTGTGTGTGTGTGTGTGTGTGGTGCATGTGTGTAATTAGAAGAGCCCTGGGCCATCATGCAGCCCTACCTTAGTTTACAAGTGAGGGAATTGAGGCTTGGAGGTGACTTGGTCAAAATCACATTTCTAGTTAGTGACTGATACACCAGGCTGAATTAGATTAGTACCTTATCTCTCCTCTCTCTCTCTCTCTCTCTCTAATTACGCACATGCACCACACACACACACTCACACATGCGCGCGCGCACACACACACACACACACACACACACACAGAGAGAGAGAGAGAGAGAGAGAGAGAGAGAGAGAGAGAGAGAGAGAGAGGGAGACAGAGAGAAAGAGAGAGAGAGAGAAAGAGAGAGAGATACATCCTTAGTGGGCACAAAGGATAACCCTCTTGATAAATATGACAAAGACTGACGATGTCTACCCTGTATCTGCCCTCCCCATCCAATAACTCTCAAAATGCTGACCCTGGATGAGCAGAATCAGCATCACCTGGGAGCTCATTAGAAATGTAAATTCTCAGGCCCCAACTCAGACTAACTCAGTCTGAAACCCTGGGAGTAGGTCCCCACGATCTGTGGTATAACAAGCCCTCAAGGTGGTAGTGCTGATGCAGCTAAAGTTTGAGGACCACCGCTGACAAGGATACTTTTTGTGCTCTCCACCTACTCCCACTTCCCTAGCCCACTGAAGGTTTCAGCTGAGCCTGGGCTGGGTGTCTCCTCACAGCATCCCACCCCTGCACGCTCTGACTCCCCTACCCCTAGTCCACACTCCCCAAAAACTCAGTGGCTTCACACAGAGGTTGGCAAATTATAGCCCTTGGGTCAAATGTGGCCCTCTTGTTTTTGTCAATAAAGTTTTATTGGAACGCAGTCATGCCCGTTTGTTACAGCCGCTTTCACACTACATTGGTGAGTTGAGTAGGGACAGAAATGGTGTGGTCTGCAAAGCCTAAGTTATTTATTATGTCACCCTTTACAGAACAAATTTTCTGGCCTCTGGCTTAAAACAGCAATGTTTATTTTGCTCCCTAATCTGCAGTTTGGAGACGGCTCCGTGGGGACAGCCTGTCTGTGCTCCACACAGAAGCAACTAGGTGACTCGCAGGCCAAGGAGGTACAAAGATGCAGGACTGTGGGGTCTACTGATCCTACCACATGCCACATCACCCAGAGGCAGTTTGGCTCAGCTGAGATGTCAGCTCAGCCACAGCAGGCCAGGGTTCTATCCTGCAGGCTGCTGCAGCATATACAGTGAGCCAGTGACTGGTAGCTGAAATACACACGCCCAGGAACAAATGGTGGAAGGAGGGTTGAACCCTTCACCATCATTCCCAGTAACCTCCTTGTGGAACTCGGCTTCCTATTCCTGTAACTCTAGCGTGTGCTGAATTGAATGTCCTTGTTCCCAGAGCACAATGCTCCCACCCAGGGACACGTTAAGGTATCCTCTGAATCTCAAACTATGCCTGACTGTCTGGTCACTTTGGGGCCCCATGCTAGTGGGTTAGTAGGAAGAGGAAAGACTCGCCACAGGAGTGGAGCTGGTCAACTCTGATGACCCATGGGAAGCTATGGTTGGCACAACATGATGGGGACAGGATAAGCATGTCTGGAATTTAGGTGATCAATGGAGCACCCATTGATGCTTCCATGCCCAGTGATAGCAGGCAACACATGACCACAACCTGAGAAAGATGAGGCCACCTCAGGGAGAGAGGTCTTAGGCCCCTACTTGCTTCCCCGGTGGAATCACAGAGAGACCCATGGGGGATGGAGTCAGTGCACAAATGTCCAGCTACTGCCTCTGGGATGCGGGGGAAGAATTCAAGGAGGCATCTTTCTGGGAGGATGCAGGAGGGCTTGAGTCTTGTTGCCCCAGGTCAGTAACACACCCGTGATTGCTTTTTCTCTTCTTTCTCTGGCTCCTTTTCTCTGTTCCCTCACGCCTACTCTACCTGTAGCCAAGTCTGTGTCTGAAGCTCTGCTTTGGGAATGACTCAAATGAAACCACTCAGAAACAGACTGTGCTGGGGCCCAGCTGTGCTTGTGTCCCTGTCAGTGAGGAGCGGTCAAGTGCACACTCTGGCTGATGGACTCTAATGAGAAGTTACGAGCTGAGGCTTCCAGTAAAGTGCTTTCAAGAAGGCTGTCTCAACAGAAGGCATTCTTTCCTTTCTCCTTTTTCCCGCTTGGACCACAGATTCAAAGCCTGAGGCTGCATGGCACTCGTGGACTAAGAGACCACCTTAAGAATGGGATGCCTTTGCTGAGGATCACAGAGCACAACCAGGATTCCGAAAACACGTGGAGCTGCCGCACCAGGAGAGAGGATTCTGGAACCTAGAACCTGATTGCCTGGGACAAGAATCCCAGCTCTGCACTTAGCGGCTGTGTAGTGTTGGACAAGCTCCTGAAAGTCGCCGGATGTTCATTTTCTCATCTGCAGGATGGGATTGTAAGCAGCCCCCTCTTCAGAGTCGATCTGAGGATTAAAGTAAATAATTTGCTATCAGCCACTTGGCCTGGAGCCAGGCTCACAGTCTAGTACTGTCTTGTGCTTGTTGTTGTAAGTCCAATTCCACCTCTGGGCCAGCAGCTTTCAGGGTCAGCACCATGAAAGGAAAAAAGACTATTTTTAAAAAAAAATTTATTTTAAAGATGTGAGGTACAAGCCAGGATTAGGTACATAAGTGGTCTACATACAGGTGAAGTTAGGGCCTCCTACTGGACCTCACTTTGCTGGGTTTAGGATTCGGTGGGTGAAAACCATAAAGCCTCAAACGAAAAGAATCTTAGAAAATGCAGGAGACACCCTTACAGACATTGGAATAGGCAACTAATTCCTGATCAAAACCCCAGAAGCCTATGCCCTAAGACATGAGATAGACAAGTGGGACATCATCAGACTGAAAAGTTTTTGCAAAGCAAAAGGCTAATTTGTTTAAACCCATTTTCCAGGTTTCCGCAAAGCTAATAAATACAATATAAAGGTTTATTTCTTCCAGGCGCTTATTCAAAATATAAAATGTATGAGTGCTCCCTGAGTACTGGGTTTTTTGGTTTACTGTTATTCTGTTCATCTAGGCAGTGGAGGTCCAGTTGACATGGTGGTCCTCGAGTCTCTGAAAAGTGGAGGCTGCCTTGGGCCTCTCCCAAGGCCATCCAGTAATAAGAAGAGGCAGAGACATGCTGAGGCCATGTGGTCTTCAGCAGGACAAACCATTCTTTGGGTGCACAGCACCTATCCTCAAATGCCTGGAGGGCTTCCTGGGGACGGGCACTACACTTATCCTCACAGGACTGCCAGGGTAGAAGTTCCAGAAAGACAATCTCCGCTTGTCTACTGATGAGACACTCGAAGAGCCTCATTAAAGTGCTTTCACAGAGGAACTGTGCACAGAGATGTGAGCAGAACAAAGGCACTGGCAAGCGCCACTGAAGTCCCCTGGGGACCAGCCGTGGCAGGAAGCTATTGCCAGCCCAGCCTGAGAAGGCCAAGGGAGAGGGTGGTTTTCTGGAACCCAGTGAAAAGCCCAGTCATGAAAGAGGGTGCCAAACAGGAGCAGTGGCCGCTGATAGAGGAGCACTGCCATGCTCGAACCACTGCTCAGAGGAGATGGGGAACAATGCTGAGCAGACATGCCAAATCTGACCCCAGGCCTCCCACTGGTGGAGTCAGAAGGCACAGAGTCAGATTCCCAGGAGAGGTAGCAGGGCAGAAGAGGCTGAGAGGGATCTGGGGCAGAAGGAGAATCGCTGTTGTGTGAGATCAGTGGGATGGGGACCATCAGGATAGACAGGGCAATTCAGGAGGGAGAAAGTCCTCTGTCAACAGAGGTTTTCAAGCAAAGGCTGGACAGACACACCACAGAGATAATGTCAAGGATTCCCAGCGCCGGTTAGATGGATGCTCCACCTGATGGCACATCAGAATCATGCAGAGAGTCACTGAGCATACAGATGCCTAGGCCCTACTCCAGACCCACTGAATCTGAATCCTCCAAGCCAAGCCCAGACACGTGCAACGGAACAGCCTACACAGTTGGCCCCACTGTAATGCCAGGACAGAGAACCCTGGGTCAAAAGCTTGGAAGAGAGTTCTGTGGTTTAATCCAGGCCCTGACCTGGGCAAGGAGGACAGAAGTTGCAGGTCTGCCATGAAGCAGCTATCTTGGAGGCTTGGGAAGTTCTTTAGCCTCAGAACCTCTAGTTCCTCGCTTTTTAAATGAGGATGTCCTGTCACCCTAGCATATCAGAAGCTGTAAGACACCGTGGAAGGAACAAACCAAGTGACTGGCACCAGAAGCAGCTCCTACCCCTGCCCCTCCCTGAGCTGGGTTACCTGACTCTAAGCCTTCTCCAACACTTACTCGCTTTGGGACCTGAAGCACACTCCACCCTCTCTGTGCCTTGATTTCTCATCTGTAATATGGCAGTAATAATGGCATCTAGCTTGTAAGACTGTGATAATCCGTGAGCTCACGTTGTATAATGCTCAGACTGATGTCTGGCACAGGATCGTCAGCTATTACTGCTGCTGCTGCTGCTGTTCCCGGGTTCCTTTGACCAGCATGGGCAGTGGTCCAAGTCAGGCATAGGAAGAGCAGTTGAGGACCTGGGGAGCCTTAGCCTGGAACATGCTGTTGGTGACTGTCATCTTTCAAATCTTGGGGAAGGGCTATCAGGCAGAGGAGAGGTTGGATCTGCTCTCAACAGCCTAAAGCACAGAGTGAAGACCAGCAGGTAGAAGCAGCAAGAAAGCAAGTTCTAGGTTAATATAGGGAAGGATGAGCCAGGTGCGGTGGCTCATCCCTGTAATCCCTGCACTTTGGGAGGCGAGGGGATTGTCTAAGTCCAGGGGTTTAAGACCAGCCTGAGCAACTTGGCAAGACCTTGTCTCCACAATAAATCAAAAAATTAGCAAGACATGGTGGTGTGTGCCTATAGTTCTAGCTACTTTAGAAGGCTAAGGTGGAAGGATTGCCTGAGTCTGGCAGGTCAAGGCTGCAATGGCTGTGAGCATGGCACTGCATTCCAGCCTGGGCAACAAAGTGAGACTCCAACTCAAAACCAAAACAAATATATGTAAATGTACACAAACAAAACAAGACAAATATATAAATACATATAAATATATATTTGTATTTGCATATATATATATCTGTGTGTGTATATATAAACAAAAAATATATACATATTTATATTTGTATATATATTTGCATATATATATTTGTGTGTACACACACACACACACACACACACACACACACACAGAAGGATGAATTTTCTTTCATCCCTGCTTCTCTCTTTTCTCCATTCCCCCTCCTTACTTCCATCTACACACGTATGGTGTGAACTGTGTGCCAAGCACCCTGCCAATGGCTCAAGATATAAATATTGATGAAATCTGCTCCCTGTGATCGAGTTACCTAAAGTCCAGCAGAGGAAGGCAGAACTAAGTCAGCCCCCTCCTCTGGTTCCCCAGTTTCCCTTGTCGGCCTCTGACTCACCACTTTTCACAGTGTCTTGCCAGAGCTGTGCAACAAGGAACAAGCTATCTCCAGGAGACAGTGAGCTCCCTGTCATTAGGGGTGTGCAAGCAAAGGCAGAGCCATTCATCATTGCTGTTTTAGGAGGAGGGGTGGCATTATTACAGTGAAGGTGGGACAGGATGATCGTGTCTGAGAGGAAGGGCTGTGGTCAAATGTAGGCAATATTCCTGTTCCCTCACAGTCTTGTGGCAGACAGGCTGCCCGATTGCCAAGTAACCCTGACCTCTGCAGATCCAGGGAGTTCGCTTGTTTTTCACAGCAGGTCCCTTCATCTCATCTTCACGACTCCCTAATGGCTCCCTTATTCTTCCTTCAGCTGTGTGGCTGGAGGCCCACTAAGGGAAGAAGCTCATTCCCACAGTACTTGGAGGATGCTTACTCCAGGCAGGCCCTCCTCATTGACTCTCCGTCCCTTCTTCCTCTCCTCCTCACCCAGATGCACCTGAAGCATGTGTTCTTGCCCTCCTCCTCCTGGCATGGATTTTGGGAAACGGGCCACTCTGACAGCTCCTGGGTGCCAAACACCAGGTGCTGGGAGGAGGAGCCTTTGCCAGACACCTAAGGCTTCTCTGCGCTTCCCCACTGCCTCTGAGAGACATGGTGGTGCTCTTAAAGCCATTCCCAATTATTTTAACGAAACAAATAAATTCACACACTTTGATATGCAAACTATTATTATTCCCACATTCTTTGAAACACAGGCATGCCCCGTGGCCGATTGTGACAGTTGCTGAGAATGCCGGACTGAACATTTCATATCTGCTACAGAGTGGGGAAAGTTATGATCCTTCTTGTAATTTGTGCAGTCAAGGAGGAGGCTGCAGGCCTGGACAGTGCTGGCCAGTGTTTCCTGGAGAGGGACCAGGAGTGTCATTTTCCCTTAACCTGTTGAGCTTAGCTGCCCAGGTGACTGCATGTGTTCACTCTCAGTACCTCAGAGTGAAATTTTGCTCAGAGGCAGAAATGACTTCAGTCCAAGTAGCCAATACATATATATTTTTCTGTTGTATTTAGATGATCTTTATTTTGTGTAGGTTTTGCTTCTTTTATTTGTGTTTTAAATATTGCACGACTCCTCAAATCCCTTCCAAGGGGTAGACAGAATGAATGACAAATGAATAAACACATAAACAAGTTAAGAAGACCCAGGTATCTTTTCTAAAGCAATTTTTATTCTTTCCTGGGCGTCCATCCTCCAAGGCAAATGCACTGATTAATATCTGACCATCGCCACCACCTCTTTCAGGTCTTTGCTCACCCAGTGTGCTTGAAGCACCTGTTATGTGAAGTGCGCCAGGCAGGGATGCACAGGGATCCAGAGACAAGAAGCAGCCAAGTGAGATGGGAGGAGGGGCTTTCTCTGCAGAGGCAGCGGACTCCCCTTAGTGATGACTCTCTCCTGAAGTGTAGGGGTGTCATTCCTAACTTGTCCTCCTGGTAGGTTTTTTTTTTCTGATGAAAGGATAAGAGGCCGGGCTCAGAGGCCAGTTTGTAATCCCAGCACTTTGGGAAGCTGAGGCTAGTGGATTGCCTGAGCCCACGGGTTCAAGACCAGTCCGGGCTACTTGGAAAGCTGAGGTGGAAGGTTTTTCGGAGCCCAGTGGGTCGACAGTGGGGTGGCCGTGAGCTTGCCACTGCACTCTAGCCGGGGCGACAGAGTGAGATTCCAACTCGAAAAGAAAAGAAAAGAAAGATTAGAAGTGGCTGAGATCCCAGGACCCCAAGTCCATGCTCCATAAACCTCTTCCACCAGCCCATTGAGATGCCCAAGGCCAAGGGAAACCAGAGGAAGACAGCTATGACCACCCACTAAGGCTTGCCCAGGACTGAATTAGGTAGAACCCAGAAGACACCATTTAGGGGCAGACACAAATAGCCATGCCACCCTTCTCTCTCTTCCTAATTGGTTTCCAGTGAGATGGGGTGAGGAGGAGGCCAGCTTTTCTCAAGCTGGAAGGGATCATGAAGGCAGGGGCTGCCCAGAGGACAGGCAGAGGGCACGAATGAGCAGGGGCCTCAGTGGACACTGTGATTTCAAGCCCTTTTTCTCCTCACAGTAGGGAGAGATACTATCCCAACCCCAGTGTTGTGCTTGGCTTGTCTCTGGCCTTGCCCCAGACTCTAAGTGAAAGGAGGGAGTTCTGTGTTTCCCTGGAGTCTTATTCTTTAATGACATTCAGTGTAGCAACAGTGAATTCCCAGATCCAATGCTGAGCCTTTAGGGATCTCCTGACTTGAAGCAGGGTACCCCATGATAGAATCTTCCAGAAAACTGGTAGCCCTGTATCTGAGGTCTGGGGTCACCAAGTCTGAGAGTCGTGGGGTCTCAGAACAGGAAGGGACTTCCAAGGCTGGTTCAGTGGTTTTTCAAACTCTGTTCCTTACAAACTGGGGGTTTGCCAGGGTCCAGCACAGGAAGGTTCCCCCGGGGAAGCTGTAGAACCTGGTCACGCTCAGAGCAGCTTCCGGTTCACTGGTTGCTCATGTTGACAAGACTGTGTTAGGAAAAATGCTTAGAAAACTGCTGGCCTTGTGCAAACAGTATAAAGGCAGGAATCCCTTCCTTGGGCAGAGGAGCAGTCAGCACCTGCTGGAAACCCCTGAGCAGTCAAGGAGCTGATGTAAAACCCCCATTAAGCCCCATCCAAAATTAGAGCCAGTTGAGAACTCAGAGGTCAGTTGAGAGATCAAAATGACCCTCGAAGCAGAGGCTGCTGGTGGTTATGCAATATTCTTTGTCTCTTTCTTCCTAATGAAATAGTATTTCATGCAGATTATGTTCTCCATTAAAAGACTACATTGTCTCGGCTCCCTTGCAGCCAAGAGCATTTACTAAGTATCTGCCAGGAAGACAAAAACTAAACTAAAATGTCAGACTTCCCAGGAGATTGTGCAAAGAGGGGCGGACTTAGCTGGAAGACGTACCACTTTCGCCTTTCCTCCTTCCAGAATGAACGGTGGAGGCAATGGTCAGAACGAGATGGGGTGAGGAAGCTGCCATCTTGGCCTATGAGGTGACTTTCAAGATGAAAGTCTGAATTTTGAGTGATGAAGAGGAGGGCTAGAAGCCTGGTGGTCTGTGGAGTCACCATCTCTGCCTCACAATATCAGTTATTTCTGGACAACCTTTGTGTGAGAGAGAAAGAAACTTCCATCTGTTTAAATCACAATTATTGTCTGTCATACAAAACTAAGTCTGTTCCTCATTAATAGGCTTGATTAAAGGACCATGTGACTTGGCTACATGGACTTGTCAACACTTTTGCTTCCCTAAAACTCAAGTTTAGAACTTGATAAAGTCCCCTGTCCCCAGGGAATGTTTGATTTTATAAGGATGTCATACTCTTCAAGATCATTGCCTCCCTTGAGTTCTAACTAGAGAGGAGGAAAAAAAAATTCCAGGGCATATATTCCTCTAACAGATGAGCTCTGCCCAGGAAAGTCCAGGGAAGTTCCCTTCTCTTGATAATTTAAGGTGGGAGAATAATGTTCCATTGTGAGACAGGCCTCCTTCCCTCATGGAGACCGATTCATTGAGTCACTGGATAATTCTGCTGTAAGGCTGCTCTGGAAGGCTCTGGAAGGCTACCGTGCTGGAACACCTCTGTCCTGGGGATGATGCTGACGTTGTGAATTCTACCTGGATCCACACAGAGCAAGTCTAATCTGTCTTTGGAGGGTCTGAGGATCCTTTGAAACAAAGAGAGAGACTAGATTGGAGGGTTGCCTGATGAAATATTACACACCTGGTCAAGTCTGAGTTTTAAGTAAACAATGAATAATTTCTTTTTGTAAAACATGTCCCAAATATTGCAAAGGACATATATGCACTTAAAGATGTGTTTGTTGCTTATCTGAAATTCAAATTGAACTGGGCAGCCTATATTTTTATTTGCTAAATCTGGCAACCTCAACCTAGAGGCACTAAGTTTCCAGACTCTCAGATGGGCTGCACTCATCTTGAGAAAGGGTGTGATTGGAAGTAAATACAGAGGTGGCTTATCTGTGACTTCCACCTGAGATGTTTTCCTTTCTCCCTGACCGTCCTTTGGGCCATTTCTAACCTTGCCATGCTCAGAAAACCATGGCCTCCACCAAGCCTTTCCTGTCGACTTTAGCACACAGTAATCCAGAGTGACATCTGTGCCCCATTCCTGCCTCTGGTACACAAGTGCTTCCCCACCACAACCTCAGCCCGAGGGCTGGAGAAAGCAATGGCATGTGACCTGTCTGTCCAAGCAGAGTGGATCACAGAGTCTTGGCTGGGGTAAGGATCTCTGATTACAGCAATTGGCTGGGAGGCTGGCATGTGACCCAAGCCTGTCCAATCAGAATGGACTGCAGAGTCCTGGCTGGGTAAGGACTGGATCTCACCTTGGAAGGGCACTCGGCTGTCTTGAGACACCAACAAGACAGCTAGTCCAGAAATGGCATTGGTCCCAAGGTACCAGATCTGAGAGACAAGCTATCTTTAGCCTCTGGTTTTTTCAGCTTACTTGAATCAATAATTCCCCTTGGGCTGAAAGCTAGTCTGTTCTGTGTTGTTCTGACACTTGCAAACAAAAAGATCCTAATGGATACAAATCTCAAAAACTGGCATTGAAAAGTGAGAGAGTTTAGTAAGCCTGTCCCATCCCAATGTACGCAAAGTACTGGGTACACTGTTGATCGCCAAAGACTTTGGCTGCCCTTATCCCTTTTGGGCTTCCCAGGGTGTTTCCACTCAACTCTCGCCACAGCAGTTATGGTAGTGAAATGGATAGTGAAATACTAATAATAGTAAGAAGAAAAACAATAACAGAAGCAGCAGCTAGCATGTTCTGGGCTTCTTCCTCTCCCTCTCCCTCTCCATCCTCCCTCTCCTCCCCACTACCCTTCTTCAATTCCCCCTTCTTCTTGCTGAGGTTCAGGTTCAATTCTGAGCAACTTCACTTGTTCTCTCATTGGAGTCTCACACCGTCTCTCAATTAGCTGCTATATCTCACCCTTCTGTACAGAGAGGACACAGACGTCCACACAAGGCAGTGTGGATAGACTGGAGGTGAAGCTGGAATTGGAGTCCCATCGTGGTTGGAGTCTTCATCACAAGCTGTCTTGGTTTGGGCTGGTGAGGGCAGTGACAGAGGCCGTCAGCTGGGAGAGAGGAGAGTGCAGCTCGTGGAGTCCTAGAGATAGGTCAGATCCTGGCCCCAACCCACACCGGGTCAGGCCTCAGTGTGTTCATCTCCTATGCAAGATCTGATGGTACATCTTCCCCGAGTGGGCAGCATAGGTGTCGGGGGTGAAGGGTGCTCAGGGGAAGGAGTGCCCGGGGGAGTGTGGCCAGTGTGGAGCCTTTGAGCAGGTGGGCCTATCTTGGAAAAGCACCTCTGGCCACCCTGTGGAGACTAGGGAGAGGGAAGAAGCCCCTCTGGCCATGGGAAACCCATGCTCCTGGGCTGTGGTTTCCAAGTAGCTCAGACTTTCTGAACTGGCCACTGCTGGACAAAGCGGCCTCTGCATTGTCAGGGGCGTGCTTTGCGCTCCATCTGTTACCTTAAGCTGGGGCTGCAGGGACCAGGTGAGACAGGAGGGCTGACAAATGGGGGTCAGGGCCTTGGCCTCCTGGTCCTCTTTCCTTCCTGCTCATCCTTCAGACAGTTTCCCACATGGCCTGGGGCAGTGGGAAACAGGCGAGCTGTGAATTCAGACAAATACATGCTCTCTCACAAGGACAGTGGAAGGAGGTCCCCTCTCCTGGCAGCAGCTGGCTCCTTCTAAAACGTGGGTGCCCTGATGTCGCTACCCAAAACCTAGCCCCCAAGGGCAGTTCACTGCCCACATGGCCAAGTGCTAGCTCCTCAGCAGGACAGCAATGTGCTGCAGGACTTCGTGGGTTCCTTGCCTCACTCTCAGCCTCATCTGTCTCCACTCTCCACCAGTGGCGTGACTTCCTTGTATGCCCTTTGCCCACTCTCCATTTCTTTTCCAGGCATGACTCATGCTATTCTTTTTGACTGGATTGTCCTTCATACTTCCTCCAACCTCTAAATCTCCCCAGTCTGCAGGATGAAACGAAGGCATTGCCTCTTCCAGGAAGGCTTCCAGGTCTCACCTTCCTGCCTCCTGATGGGGCGCTTTTGTGTTTTCTTCTACACACCCTGAAGGTCGTAGCTTGTGGTCACTTGAACCTTGTAGTCACACTCGGTCCTTTTTGCCTTGGCCGCTGGGTTGCTCAGGGTCCCATTGCGGACCTTATGGAAAACAGGATACCTTTGGATCCCATCTTCTTCTGACTGTATCTCATCTCCTTAACCCCATTTGCTTTTCCCCTGCATTTCTTTATCTGTTCCTTTCATCCTTATGTATGGTGTGCATGCATTGCCAGAAACCATCTTCAAATCCCTTTACGGGGGGAGGGGGGGTGAGACAAAGAGTGAAAATAAGTAAATAAAAATGATAAAAATTCACCAACTCCTATGAATTCAATTACATAGCTAATAGGAGCAATACATTTCTCCTGAGAGGCAATGAGATGGTGTGTTATCTGCACACGGAATGCAAAATGTTGTTGGTATTTAAGGGAAATGAAAAATAAATTGCCCTGGCTTCTTCCTACTACCCACCTCCTGCTGAGTTTTCTCTTAAGCAACCGTAGAACTCTATCGGAAAATCCAGGTCAGAGAATCAGAGTTAGAGAGGTTGTATAATTCACCTGAAGCCGTCCAGTGGTTAGCAAAGCCAGGTAATTCAAAGCAGGCCAGTCTCACACCAGAACTCAAGCTCTTCCCGGTATACTCAATACCTGCCTGCATTGCCTTCGGTTTATACATTACATTCCTACTGCTATTGCAACAAATTGCTGTATACTTAGTGGCTTAACACAACACAAATGTATTATCTTGAAGTTCTGTAGGTTAGAAGTTTAATGTGGGTCTCAGTGAGCTGAAATCAAGGTGTTGGTGAGTTGTGTTTCCTTCTGGAGGCTCCCAGAGAGCATCCTTTCCTTGTTTCCTCCAGCTTCTAGGGGCCGCCCATGGTCCTCAGCTCATGGGCCCTTCCTCCCTCTTCAAAGCACATCACTCTGAGCACAGGTCCATTCTCACATCTCTCTGCCTTTGGGTCTCTTGCCTTCTTCTTGTAAGGACCCTTGTGCACAATAGAGAGTACATTCACGTCTCAAAAGCTTAACCAGTCACATTTCTAGTCCTCCTTGCCATGTAAAGAAGCATGTTCACAGTTTCTATGGATTAGGCCTGGACGTCATTCTGTCTACTAGTTTGGGTTTCCAATGGGAGAGTTTGGGTTTGCAATGGGAGAGTTGAGCCTGGAGGGGTCACATGACTTTGTCACTGAAAGGTGAGGCAGGAGAATGAGAGAGGAGATGGAAGGCAGGGAAGAGGAGCCTGGTGCTACTGGTAACTGTGCAGAGGGGTCCAGCCCTGACTGACCCGGCGACCCTGCTGTCCCTGACTTCCCCAACTCTGTCCATGGCTTTGGGCTGGGAGCAGGATGGTCCTGAGAACCTCAAAACCATCAGCTGCAACGGATCTGTAACAATCCCAACGTTTTCTGCATTAGACAACTGAGACTCAGGGTGGACCAGGCTCACCAATAACTTTCCTAGGACCCATAACCGCACAGTGTGGTGAATAAAAACACAGATCAGGGAGTCCCCTCTCGTAAAAGTCAAACCAAACATGAAAAGCCCTCCTGTCTCCGTGACGGTCTCATGAAAAGCTGTTTCTGCTTGTGTGGTGGTCCAGGGTAGGTTGGTGTTGGTCCAGACAGCTGTTCGGGCTCTTCTCAGGGGGAGGGGAGGAATGGGGTGGGTGGGAGGGGAGGCTTTGTCCTCTCAGCCTCAGTCAGCTGCTGGAGGTGACCTGGGTGGAGAAGGCACATCATCCTTAAGTGCCTTGGCCCAGAGGTGACACTTGTCACTGCCTTTCGCTTGCCATCATTGGGGGCCAGGTGTTGGGGCTAAGACTGATGTTGCAGCCCATCAGGAGGAAGAGGGTCCTGGGGGAGGTGAAATGATACCAGCCTCTGCCACGGGGTCAGACAGAGGGGCCTCCCCACCCCAACACTGCATCTCAGAGTGTTGGATCCCTCAGGAGTCAGATGGGCCCATGGATCCCAGCTCTCAGGTTTGCTGTGGGAATCGCACAGGGCTCACAGCATGTGTATCAGGTGCCCAGCACGGGAAGCTTAGGGTCCTTCTCCTCCTCCGGGATCTTGGTCTTATCCTCTTTTTGTCATGCCAGGTTGGATGTGACCAGTCGACCCCTCTTCCCTCTCTTTTTTGGCTGCATCAACTGCAATTCTGATGACACCAAGCAAACAGCTTTTGTGCTGTGCACGCCCCAAAATGGCCCCAGAGAAGGGGCCACCACTCCGTAATGCTCCATCATCGATTGATTTTTGTCTCAGCTCTTCAACTAAGGAAGGCCCAGCTCTCACCTTGAAGAGAGAAGGGAAGCCAGACCCCTTGGTGGCCCCTGATCCCCTGCTCCCCTCCCCTCCTCTCCCCCCACCTGCAGGGTGGCCTCAATCTATTTTTGTAAAGTATCTATTTACAAAGCAGGTCATGGAGAGCGCTGTCACCTAAAAACAGAAAGTCATATGAGCGTCTGCTCTTGTCTCTGAGAGCCGAGGTGGCTTCTTTTTTCCTCCTTTTCTGCTTCCTGCTTCTCTGCATTCCACTGCTCCCCCTTCTCCCCACCACTTCCTGTGGTCTGAAGGGACTGAGGGACACTTCTCAGGGACAGGCCAGTGACCACAGGGTAGTGCCTGCTTCATGCGAAGACCTGGGCCTGCGTCACTCAGGTATCCCTGCATTTCTTTTCACAAATCCCATGAGGCAAGTGCAATCATTCCAACTTGTCAATTGAAGAAACCAAGGCTCAGGGAGTTAGGGGACTAACTCCAAATCACAAAACCAGGCCCCCACACTGCACAGTACCCTGTAACATCCACAAGGGCATCATCTCTAGAGACAAGTGCCATGAGCCCCAGCACCTGGAAGAGCGGCCCGGGAGTGTGAGGGCTCCAATCCTCCTACCCTTCCCGTGAACCTAGCCTTGTAGTGGATCTGCCCCAGGTTGTGAAGCATCTCCCCTGGCACAGCCTGCTGCACTGGCTTGCTGGTTTTGGGGGCAATGTTTCCCCCCTCGGACCCTCCCAGCTCTTGGCAGAGACAGGCAGAGCACTTGGTGAGGTGGGACTATCTCGAAAGCATGTGTGTGCCCTGGGCCTAGCAAGCCAATCATGCCTGGATCTGCTCCAGCCCCTGCCTCTACCTAATCATGACATTTTCCTTCATAGTTCTTCCTCCTCCACCCTCCTCTTCCTCGGTGACAATAACGAACTCTCCAGGACCTGCTGTGTTTTAGAGACATTCAACTACCTGTCTAGGGATTACCAAGGACACAGACAGAGTCAGCGGGAAAAAGAATTGCTAGGAAAGGGTTTAGGCAATGGCTGGCCTAGGTTCTAACCTAGTTCTCTGTGAGGCCCCAGGCTCACTCTGCCCCTCAGAGTGTCAAGGTTTGACAGGGGATCCTGGTCCTGGCTAGGCTAAGCCATTTTGCCCGTGATTTCAGTCCCTCGCTCACTACCTGTGCCTAGGAGGTCACTAGAAGTGGATGAAGGGGGCAACTCTCTAGGAGGAGAAATCACCTCCAGTGCCTCCGAGAAAGAAGGGATGAAGGGATCCTGGGGCACTAGCAGGAGGGAGGTCCCAAGACCCAGAAGGACCTGAGTCCATAGACGTGTAGGCCATTACAGCCTTAAGCAAAGTAGGAGAATAAGAGAGGAGTGGGAGGAGTGATGGCTGCACTGGTTGGGGAGACTGGGTGGCTTTGGGGGAGAAGGGCCAGGTGCTTGCCTTTGGCTCTTGCTTGAGAGGTGGAATTTCTCCTGTTCCTTCTGACTGGCGTGGCAAGGCCTCTCCTTTCTCACTAGCAAGGGCTGTCCTGGAGAGAGGAGGTGGGAGATGAGGGATGACCCTGACATTCTCTGAGGCTTGCTGTTGGTGAGTGGTCCTCTCCTTCCAGAAGGTTCTCAATGAGGGGAGGGCGGGCACCCACCCAGGGTGCCTTGTTGAGTCATTGCAGCCACCTGGAGTACTTATCTACCACCTTCCCGATCACTCACAGTGGACCAGGAGACAGGTGTGGGCAGTGCGTTTTGCTGAGTGGCTCATGCAGCCACCTTAATGTGGTACAGAGCTAGAGAACTGGGTTGTGACTTTCTCTAGTTGATTTAACTCCCTTGTGCCATAAAGTAGAAAGTATGAAACAAGGCCTTGCTGCTTAGGTCAGGAATGTCAACTGCAAGTGACTAATGAGTCTGTATAGTTACTAGCAAACAGGCTGGGTGGAAGGAGACAGAATGGGGAGGGGATCAGGGCTGTGCCTTGGTCACATCACCCGCGGCTCAGCAGGCTGTGGGCTTGCGGAAAGCAGGCAGCGATTGCCAATCATCTGCTGTCCCAAGAGAAGTCAAAAATCTAGATGTCTGCATGGAGTCGCTTGGGCAATAAATGAAAATCATAGAAAACACCTTGTGACCCAAAGGAAACATGTCATTGGCTATGCGGAAACAGAAATAGGCATATCGTTTGATGCTGTTGAATGGGAAATTTTTTTAAAGTATCTACAATTTGACCTCAATTATTTAGTATAATAGATTTATAGAAAAGTGATCTGAGGGAAATAAATATTCTGTAATATGGCTGCACCGGTTGGTTTGTGATGGAGGAATTAAGCGGTGGAAGGAACAGCTCACCTCAATCAAGCCGGTGTGGTCTTTGGAATGATTTATGTGACATGCGTTCAATAGGAAATATCTTGTATTTTCCACTATGAACACTGTATCCCTCTCAACCTAGAGTGTCCAGACGGAAGGCACTATGCTGGCCCAGCACTGCTGGAACTGTCTTGGATTTTCAGCTTCCTCTGGGGACATTTCACAGAGGCCCAGGCAGTAGGGGCTCGGCTGCCTGGTACGAGTTGCCTTTTGCTTCCCTCTTTGGAGGAAGTCTGATCTTGCCTCTATGATCAACATTTGACGTCTCTGGAAATCACGAATTTATAGAGCTGGTTCCTGCCCATAAAGGGAAGAAGACAATTCCCTTTGCACACTGTTTCCATGACAGGGATACATTCTCTTTGGGCATGGATACGTATCACCCCTGACAGCTGCAGCCTGCTTCCCCAGGGGCATGGTTTTGGAAGTCAGGGGTGGAGAACAAATTAGCACATCATAGTGTTTTGAGGACATCATCCAGAATTTTGTTCAGCTGACATACCTCATTAGGCTAGAGATCGAAATGCTCTGATTGCTGGTTTTTAGGAAATGTGCCTGTGATTCTCCTGTCCAGCTTGCCCTCCTTTTCTCCCTCTTCTGAGTCTGTGAGGTGCTGAGGGCAGAGTATGTCTTTCCTCTCTCCGTAAACTGCACGCAGCACAGGCCAACACACAGCAAGAGCTCAGTAGTGTTTGGGGGAATGAATGAGTGAGCCACGGTTGCCTGTCTTCCTTGTAACTTTTCAATTGTCCTTGGTTTGGCTATATCATTACAACTTTAAGCTTCTGAGAGTCTCTGAATGTTCTAAGGTAGCTGATGTGGTATCTCCAATTTAAAGATGAAAGTACTGAGGCTTAAAGAGAGAAATCTTCCACATTATTTAGCTGATGGTGAAAGGGAGTCAAACACATAACCTGGTTCTGGAGAACCAATCCAGTAACAGGACATCAGAGGCCAGCCTAGACACACCCTGTGTCTGATGCTGAAGTGGTCCAAGATGGGAAGAAAGGCCTCAGCTGCATACGCAGCGACTGTGAAGTTTGGGGAGATTGTTTGCCACCATTCTGTGTACATGTCCTAAATGCTTTATGAAAGGTAGAACTTGCAAGTGATGAACTAGGATATTTGGAGGAAGAAATTTCTCAGTACTGAGGATGTGGCATGCCTTCTCCTGATTGCTTATAGTAAAAGGCAAGAAGCTAGTAACAAACTAAAGATGAAATTTATAATAAAAATGGAAGCAGAACTTAAAGACTTGGAAAAATCTCAGCCTAGCTGTGTTGCAGACAATGAGAAAACGTGTTCAGATGAGAACACCAAAGGTGTGGCTAAGTGACCATTTGATAGGGAGACCTGCATAAATTGGCAAAGGACTGGTGCTATTCATCAAGGCAATGGAAGAATGATCCAGAGGCATTGAAGAGACTTTGGGGTAGAGGTGGGGGACTACCCTTCCCATCATATGCCCAGAATGCCAGGACCTTGGGAGCAGAACACTATCAAGGCTCTGCTCCTTGGATTTTGGTGCAGTGCTCTTTGGCTGCACTAGTTGTGGCTTGAGTGGGCCCAGGTGCAGTTCAAGCTGTCCTTCCAGAAGGCACAAACACTAAACGCTGGCAGTATTGGTGCATATGCTGTGAGGTGCACAAGCAAATCTACCCCTACCTAGATTCCGAAGGTTGCCCAGGAGAACATTGGGGCCCTGGCAGAGAAGAGCTGCAGGGGCAGAACCACTAAGGAGAGTCCTTACTATTGGCAGTGCTCAGTGGAACTCTGAGAGTGGGGCCACTCCTGAGGTATCAAATTGGTAGAGCCACTAGAGGGCAACTCCAGCCTGGAAAAGCCATAGGCATGAGATTCTGACCTGTGAGATATACCATGTGGGCTACACTCAGCAAAGCATGGGGACAGAGCCTGTGGAGCCTTGGGGCCCAACTCCTGCCCCAGGTCATCCAAAATGCAAGGCTTCGGATCCAAGATTATTTTGGAGCCTTATGAGTAAATGTCCACCCTGCTGGGATTTGGATTTGGTCAGGACCTATTAGCCCTTTCTTCTTTCCTATTTATCCCTTTTGGAATGGGAAGGTCTGTGTCTCTCCCACCATTGTACTTTGGAAGCACATAACATGCTTGATTTCGCAGGCTCACAGCTGGAGAGCAATTTGACTCAGAATGAATTGTACCCATATCTGATTTAGATATTTAGATGAGACTCTGAATTTTAGACTTCGGAGTTAATGCTGGAACATCAACATGAATGCATTTCGCACATGAGTTTTGGAGGACCAGGGGCAGAATGCTATGATCTGAATATTGGTGTCCCCCCAAGTTCGTATGTTAAAAGCTAGTAGGTAACATGATAGTATTAAGAGGTAGGGTCTTTGAGAAGTGATTAGGTCATGAGGTCATTACCAAAATAAAATGGATAATCCCATCCTTATGAATGGGATTAATGCCCTTCTAGGCCTATGTGACACAGAAGAGCCTGTGGGCTGTGGCAGTGACCAGATGCCACCAAATGCAAGATGATCTGTTAGCACGGTGAGTATATATGCTGCTGATTTGTCTGACCCACCCACCTTCCTGCATCTAGGCCAATGTGTGCGCAGAGACCTGCTCATGGGCATCTCTCAGCGACCCTCACTTCTACATTCAAGTTTTCCATCTCAACACTCTACCCTCTCCAGCAATTCCTTCAGGCAAGATCCTTTAAAGAGTTGACTCAACTAGCTCCTCTCCTCCAATTCTTTCCTGCATCTGTTCCAAGTAGATCAAGGTCATCTGATTGTTGCTGCATCCAATTTCAGTCATTTCACCTGACGTATCACACCCCTTTTCCTTGAAATCCTTTCTTCAGATGCCTGTTGGTTCTCTTCTTACCTCATGGAAACCCTTCCTCGTCTCCTTTTCTGGTTCCTCCTCATCTCACTGACTTCGAAGTGATGTCACATTCCACGGGTCTGCTTAAATGACATCTAAATTCTAATGGCTCTTAAATTTTTAAATCCAGCTGACACCTCTCTCCTCCAGATTTGTATGTCAAGCGTATCACCTGGTCCTCCTATACTCTTCCCATCTCAGAAAGAGGCAATCCTATTTTTCCAGTGGCTCTTTGCCTCATCCAACATATTCTCTGCATCTCACAACCAACCTGTGCACCGAGTCTTACGGGCTTTACCATCAAAATACGTCTGAAGTCTGGCCAGTTCTCAACGCTTGCACCTTGCGTCCCCAGACTATGCCAGCAGTGCCTCTTAGCTTCCCATCAGTGGCTTCTAAGTCATTGTCAGGATGATTCTGTTAAAATATACACTGGATCATACTATTCTGCTGCTCAACTCCTCCTCTTGCCCCTCCAACAGCTCCCATAAAAGCTAACAAAACGGCCCTATGTGCTCTGACCCCCAGCCAGCCCCCCGATACCATCTTCTTCTTCTTTGGTCCTTGCTCACTCCATTACTTCTGCACTGGCACCCGGGCTGGTCCCCAAGTGTCCAGTCATGCTCCCACCTCAGGAACTTTGCATTTACTAGTATCTCAACATAGCTTACTTTATTTTCTTAGGTCCCTGTTAAAATGTCACACTGACCACTCACATTCCAGACCAAACCCTCTTCCATTACTGTGCTCTAATTTTCTCCATAGCTCTATCACCATCTAATATTTTTATTTATGGTTGATGGCCTGCCCCCTCCCACTAAAATGTAAGTTTCTCCGGGACAGGACTTCACCTGTTTTGTTTTCTGCTCTCTCTCATGGGTAGGATAGTGTCTAGCATATAAAAAACTCTATGTTTGATGGATTAAGTAACGCAGGTGGTAAAATAAGAAGCCAAATCAAGGTGGCAAGAATGGGATGGAAGAAGGGGGCAGATGAGTTGGCAGGTTTGGATCCATGGGATTTTACTTGCGGGTTTGTGATTTGTACCAGTGACTCAGTAGGTTAAAAGGATACACACACACACACACACACACACAGTTCAATTTGTTTCCTATATACCATAACTGGCTTATGTTCTAAAGTTCCTATTGGTTCAAAATTAATTCCAAACAAAAGGATCCATGGGATTTTACTTGCGGGTTTGTGACTTGTATCAGTGACTAGGTAGGTTAAAAGGATGCGCGCGCGCACACACACACACACACACACACACACACACACACACACACACAGTTCAATTTGTTTCCTATTTACCATAACTGGCTTATGTTCTAAAGTTCCTATTGGTTCAAAATTAATTCCAAACAAAAGGATCCATGGGATTTTACTTGCGGGTTTGTGACTTGTACCAGCGACTCAGGAGGTTAAAAGGATGCACACACAGAGTTCAATTTATTTCCTGTTTACCATAACTGGCTTATGTTCTAAAGTTCCTATTGGTTCAAAATTAATTCCAAACAAAAGGGTGTGCATAGCTGCTCCCCGTTGCCCCAGCCTCCCCAAGCTTCCAAGCTTGCCCTGTGGTGGGCACATACCCTTCCTCTGGCACACATCTGCTTGCAGCAGGGAGCCCCCCGCCATGCTTCCCCCCCCCACAGGCTTGTGTTTGATGCATTTCTGACATAGGGAAGCATGTGCTGGACAAATCCAATGGCATGAATTATGTTTTAGGATGCATCAGAGGATAAGAAAAAACTAAACTATTCAAAGTCATTCTGTGGTTAACACAATGCTCCAAACGCGGTTTGCTGTAAAAAGTGAATGCCTTGAGAACATGTGTCGTTGAGGCAAGAAAGTGACAATTTAACAATGTGCAAGACTGTTCTTGAAATTCCAAGACTAGGAAACATGTTGTGCGAGCTTCTAACAGAAGAAATAAAACACATCCTCCCGGGGTGTATTGAATTAAAATCACAACGCACCAGTAAATGATGAAAAGAGAATGAACAGAATAATACTGTCCACAGGGATTATGACCTTTATGTTCCATAACAAATTGCACAGAGGCATGAAAATCAAGTTTCTGTTCTGTCAGTGCCACTCTGCTTTCCTTTTATAGTTAATTAACCTTTTATGTGACAGAATACTTTTGGCATAACACTTTCATATTTATTGGTCCATAACTGAGATGGATAAATCATTTTCAAATGTGGAATGTGTGTAGAATCTTGACTTCTTGCAGTGAGTTGCAGCTGTACATAGTTCTCAAGTGTGTAAAATTTAGAGCTGTGCTCAAATAACAAGACTTTGTTTTTCTAGGTTTATGTTCAAGTAAAAGAGACTTCAATAGGCAGCCTTTATTAACTACTATACAAATCATTCTCTTTTTGTTATTAGAAGACAGCAAAATAAGATTGATTTTCTTTCCTTTTTGAAGCAATAGACTTTCCAAATTAAAAAGCATACCATATTATAAAAACATGTCACAGAACACGAAATTGTGCAAACAAAAAAATTAATTAAGATGATTTTCAAGTTCCCGAGTGGATTCTTTTATTGACTAGGCACATTGGTGAGATGACTATTCCTAAGCAGTCCATAAACAGAAGGAAAATTCCTGAAAGAGAGGAAAATGACATATATTTGTATACATCAAAAAATGAATAAAAATTGTATGCTCTGTTGGGGATGGTAGGGTCTAGAGAAAGCAAGCAAGTAGAAACTTAACAGAAATAAGAATGTTTATGGAAACAATGTGAAAGTGAATTGTTAAATTAAGGACACAGCATTTGTATTCAGTAAAGACAGATAAATGACTAGTATGATGATGATTACAATACTATCCATTATGACATTTAAGGAGCGACTTCAGAATGGCAATGCCTTCTTTTACATAAGCCCTCTCATATTATATGAAATGGTTCCTATGGGTCCACTCTGGCACAGTCCTTGCATTTAGTCATCTGATAAGAAACTGAACTTTCAGATATTTTTCAATTTTTTTTTACTAAGCAACCCCAGATAACTTGTTTTGATATGTTATACAAAGCAAATCTTCATTATTTCAAACACCAGGTAGCCATCAAGAGGAAAAAACCCAATCACAGTGGAGAATTATCCACTGAGCAGGCATCTACTTGTTACAGCTCTGGTCACACTTGCCTCACCCTAAACAACTTCTCAACACCACGAAGTGCACCCAAAGCAACTCAGTGCATCCTTTATGGCTCCTTGGACCTAGCCCCTTCCTTTCTCTCCAGAGTCATCTCCCCTTAATTCCTCTCTGGGGACTCCTTATATGTCCCCAAACACATGATGCTGTTTCATGTATCACTTAACACCCCCTCTTCTACCTGTATTGGCCTGTTATGGTTAACATTTTTCTCCTCCCTGACTGCAAAATTTAGACTTTCAAAACCCATTCAAATTTCATCTCCTCCCTATTTTCAGACCAACTCCATTGCTTTCTCCTCTCCAGTGTCTCTGCCTTTATCTAGCTTATCATTGCAGGGTGCCAAGAACACAGAGGGCATCTCAGTGCCACTGGCATGAGTATTTGAATGAATCAGATTGATGATGAATCATTCATCAGTATTTGAATGAATCAGATGCAAACTGTTACTTTAAAGAATAATACTTTAAAAAGTTAAATATCTAATAAGCAAATCTATTTAGTAAGGCATTGCTTTAGTTAATCAGTAAAGATTTCTTGAGTGTCTTGTGACTGCCTGCCTTAAGTTTAATAAAATGTGACAGACTCACTCGTGACTCTCAAGGAACTTACTGGAGGTGAAGGACAATCCCCACAACATCAACTGATAGGTCAGAATTAGAAACCTGCCAATCGAGTGATCCCCGCCAGTATTCTTGGAGGGAGAGAAAAGAGTTCTCTTTTAGTTGAAGGAGTGAGGGAAGACCTTGAAGAACTGGCAGGATCTGAATAATCAGAGAGAGGAAAAGGTGGGAAAAGACCTAGAGAAGTGCTAGCGGAGGTCTTGTCTAGTTCCTCAGAGAGCTAGTCGGGCTCTCAGAACAGAGGCCGTCTCCCTTACTCCAGTGTGGCCACCATGCTTCACACAGATTGCCCATTATGGGCCAGTCTTGAAAATACACTTCCTAATGTAAATGGGTTCCAGGAATAGGAGGAGACCAATGTGAGTTTCAGAAGAGTCAGGAGACTCTTAGACTTGGAAACCAGCACCAAGGAGGTGTCCATACTAGACCCAACACAGTCTGCACCTCCTCACTCGTACAGGCATCTAGTCTACCACATGCCAGATGTTGTGCTGTGTGTCAAAGACCATTTTAAAACAACTTTTGGGCAGATGAGCTTTCTGTGTGGCTATAGGTGCCAATCTTGTATATAGTAATAAATATACACAGCATTTAAAGGCGTTTCCTTCAGAAAAGCATATGAAGACACCAGGATCTCTATGGGGAACATTTATAAAAAAATACAGTGATCCAGTATATCTACTTTAGATATTTGTTTGTTCCATAGATGTATTCAAACATGTTTTCTAGCACTGCCTTCAATGAGAGCACAATATGAGAAACAAACTATATGTCTATCAGTAGTTGTGGCTTATTCATATATTATTCAGCCAATAAAAGAAAAAGATTGCTTTATAGTATAAAAATAGAAAATGAATTCTAAGGTATACTTTAAAATAAAACCAGGAGGGGAGAACACAATATTTTGTATGTAAAAGATAGTCATAATTTAAAAATATATAGATGCTTTACCTGTGCACAGACTACCTCTGGAAACATATATTAAAAAAAAAAACAACAGTGGCCTGTAGGTGTTTTAGGGCGGGAGTGGGAATGAAGACCGGCTTTTCACAAGTCTATCTGGATTTTGTACTAAGCACATGTATTACCTATTAAATAAAGGCCATGTTTAGGTTTTCCAACTTAACATTTCCCACTGGAAAAAAGCCAATAGTTTTCAAAGTAAACATCTCATTTCCACTGAGAAACCAAATTAAGGAAATGCTCCTCAACATGTGATAGGGTTACAACCTGATTAAGCCCATCTTAAATTAGAAATATCACTTAGTTAAAAATGCATTTAATATACCTATCAAGCACCATAGCTTAGCCTAAATTACCTTAAGTGTGCTAAAAACACATTAACCTACAGTTGGGCAAAATCATCTAACACAAGACCTATTTTATAATGAAGTGTTGAATATCTCGTGTATTTTATTGAATACTGTACTGAAAGTGAAAATCAGAATGGCTCACTGCCACTGCCCGGCATGGTAATAGAGTACTGTACTGTGTATCACTAGCCTGGGAAAAGATCAAACTTCAAAAATCTGAAGTATGGTTTCTATTGAATGCGTATTGCTCTTGAACCGCTGTAAAGTCAAAAAATCGTTAAGTCATACTATTCTAAGTCAGGACTGTCTACACTGCAAAACGTTCAGTGTTAGTGTTTCAAGAATTACCCGTTTGTCCCCCACTGAACACCTTGTCAGCCCCTGCCACGTCTATGTGTCAGGCTATATGCTAGGATTGGGAGGGACAAGTCAAATAAGACACGGCTTGACCTTTAAGGAACCTAAAGTCTTGCGTCAGGGAGAAAGGCAAACACATCAACAAGCAGAGCAGAAGTCTAGCTTCAGGGTAACACCACCATCCCTGCACACTTCACCATGGTGTCTGCTCACTCATTCCATCTCCTGGCTTAGAGTGGTTTAGGTACTGGAGACTGTGCTATGAGGCAGACACGTGCATCCTGCCAGCAGCAGGGTTCACATGATATATTACATACACACAACACACACGCACGGGACACAGCTTAATAACCTGGTAAGTTCTCTTCAAATGGAAGGATGACTAACTTGATTCAATGAGGCTGAAGAAGTGCTAGTCTATTTTCCTCTACTATAAGATGCTGAACCACCCCATCCATTTCACTTACTCACATACGACTGCTTGTTCATTTACCATTTATTGGGCATAAGACATGGTGCCTACACTAAAGATGTTTATAATCTCATAGGCGGAGAAGAGGGTAAATAAAAAGTCCATCACAGGACACAACAGACAATTTATAGAGTAATGTGAAGGTCCTCAAGTACAGATTCTACACCAGGTTAGATGTGAAGATAGTGGGTCTGGGAGGGTCTCCTGGGTGAAGGGACACTTCGAGTTTCACTTTCAGGTTTAGCTAGACCAGGAACAACTGGCTAGACTAAGACCTGGCTGAGTGGGTAAGGTCCTGTGACTTTAGGCAGAGAAAGGCACAGATATGAAAGTGCTATGAGGGTTTTCAACATAGCAGGGTTGGAGCAAAGCGGGGAAGAGTGAGAACAGCAGAGGCAGCTGCGAGGTGGAGGCAACATCACATAGGACTTTGCTCAGACCCGAGGAAGTGGAGCTCTATCCTGAAAGCTGCTGGAAGAGACTGGAAAATTCATCACATTAAGATCTGAAAACAATTTCAACAACAGGTGCTAATCACTGAAATAAATAACTGAGATCCTTGAAAGAGAGATCCCAGTAAGATTTTGCATTAGATAAGGGACAGGGAAATTCAGCTGAAAAATGATCCATAGCCTTTCCCAATCAAAGATAAAAGCAGAACCAAGCAGAAAATATTGGTATTTTAAATATAATCATGGGCTTTCTCCTTTCTATCCCTATAAAACATTGAATATCAACAATACCTATTATCTGCATAGAAAACAATGCTTTATTATTTATATTCATCATATATATTCTATAAAATGGGTTAACTTGGGTCAAACTTTTGAGTATAATTTTTCCTCAAACCATTGGCTTTAAATTCTGGGACCTGTCTCTGTATACAGTGACCAATTAATTTATTTTTGAGTTAAAACAAGGGAGCTAGATGATCTGAATCTATATTGTCAACACATTGGGAGTTTGGGGGGTCTTGGTTAACTGTTCCTAACACTGTCTGTGGGAAACCACCCTGATCACACTGACAATGCTGTTCATGTATTAAAACCCCTACTCTGTCAAATACTATGTGAAGAACTGAGGACAAGAGGATGAAAGAGTTAGGGCCCCTGTTTTATAAGGTCCTCAAGGTCTGGCCATGGAATCACTAACTAGAGCAAACAGAAGTTTGTACAAAGTTCTTGTTGGAACAAGGACTAACAAAGGCACTATCTCTGCTTTGGGGAATGGAGGTGGGCAAGCTTAAATTTAGGCAAAGTGGATACTACACTTGAAAATGGTTGCACTTTCAGCTTCTTTGCAGAACAGACAAGACCCTTCATTATGTGTCCTTTGCCCACCCAGCCAGCATCATCTCTTACTTTCTCCAGTTATCTAAGTTTCCCAGGTGATCGTATTTTCTTATAATTGTAAAAATTTACATGTAATATCAGATAAGAGCAAGCACTTTTTTTTGGGGGGTGCCAAGCATGCTTCATTATTATGCTCATTTTGTGGGTGAGGAAAGTGTGGTTTAGGCTGCAGTTCAGAGAGATCAAGTCATTTACCCAAGGTTACCGTGCTGGGACATGGCAGAGCAGGAATATGAACGTTCCACGAATACCTTCCCTACATGGTTATCTTCTACTAGTCCTAGTATCTCCGCAGGCACCTTCTCCTACCTCTAACTACCCTGACTGGGTTGCACAGCCCTCTTTCATGAGCCATATGTATCTCTGTCAGAGCCCTACTGGCACCTTCCTTGATCATTCCCCAGTGGACCGCGGCAGTTTCAAGGACAGGAACCATGTTTTTAATCACTGTTCTCCTACTGTCTGCAGCATAGCAGATGCTTAGCAAATATATCTGAGTGAATACTGACACTGATTTGACTCAGAATTCCCTGAGCACAAGAAGATTCAGAATCTAAATAAAGTCAAAGAATCTCTCCATGAAGGAATCTGAGACAGTGTGGGGTAGAGAAAGAGAAGGGGGCAGTTATCAATCATAAAGTCTAGCCATTGCTCAGTGTTGTGTAGGCTTCAATTTCTTCTTTGGTAAAATGTTGATGACACCTTTTTTATAGTTGTGAGGATTCAATAAGATAATTCACAGAAAGTGATAAGCAAATGCACCAATATATAAGTCATATCGTAGCAATACTAAAATTAAGAAATATAAACTAAACATGCTTTTAAGGGAGATCACAGAGGGATCATAGACTGGTTTAACTGGATGAGAAGGCAGTGAGCCGAGTCCTGAAGGACACAGATGGCTTCTACAGGCAAAAGTACAGGGGATCAGCAAGCAGTGTTTTATTGGTCTACTGCCTCATCAGATTTTGAATTCCTTGAATGTAGGGTTCCAAGTCTTCAAGATCTTCATGTTCCCAGTGCCTCCATTGTGTCTAGTATGGAACTCATGATCAATGCACATTATCACCTGAGAAAATGAATTCCAAGAGGGGAAAACAAAGGCTAGAAGAGGGATTTGAGAACAAAGCAATGTGCTCTTAGGGCTTTTCTATAGTAAAGTGTTCCTACTGAAATGATTAGAGGCCGGGCTCAGTGGCTAAGCCTGTAATCCCAACACTTTGGGAGGCCGAGGTGAGTGGATAATCTGAGCCTGTGGGTTTGAGACCAGCCTGGGCAATTTGGCAAGACCTTATCTCTACAATAAACCAAAAATTAGCCTGGTGTAGTAGCATGTGTCTGTAGTTCCAGCTACTTAGAAGACTGAGGTGGAATGATCGCTGGAGTTCAGCAGGTTGACACTGGGGTGACCGTCAGTGTGCCACTGCACTCCAGTTTGAGTGATGGAGAGTGAGACTCCAACTCCAAAAATAGAAAGTAAAAAGTAAATGATTAGAAATAAGGCTTAGTAGAGTATTGTTCAGATAAGAGAAAATCTTGAAGGCCAATGAAAGAGTTCCTCTTCAACAGTGTTCTTGACCTTTCTGAATCACAATCACTTTTTACAGTCTGATGAAACTATGGATTCTTTCAAAAGGGAAAATAAACATGAAATTATACAGTAATTTCTATGAATTCGCTCTGAAGAGCATCTGAGGGTCAACTGCCTACCTATCCATAATTCCTGATTTATTATTCTGTATGTCAATCCCGAAAAAAAATTATTAACGAAAGAAAACAGTTAAAAATTTCAATAACCTCACACACTGAAGAGATGTGATACAGGAGGGGGACCCCCAAAACAGGATTTATTTATAAAAAATTGTGTATATTTTTTTACATGTTTAAACTTCAGTCACCTTCAAAGTACTCTCCGTTTGATGCAATACACCCACTGAGATGCTTTTTCCACAGCTCAAAGCAGTTTTCGAACTCATTAGTTTTGATGACTTTGAGTGCGTCTGCTGTTTTTTGTTTCACCTCTTCCACACTGGCAAAATGTTTCCCTCTGAGGACTTTTTTCATCCAAGGAAACAACAAAAAAAAGTTTCTCAGGGTGAGATCAGGTGAATAGGGAGGGTGGGGGCACAGGGGTTATGGCATTTTAGACAAAAATTGTTGAACACTCTGTGCAGTGTGGGCAGGTGTGCTTTTAAGTCACCTGTCATAAGATGGGCAGATAGGCTGAAAGAATTTCCAAAAAAAATTTTTTTTTCACTGAAGCTGAATGCAGCCTCCCCTAACAACCCAAGCTGGTACACAGATGCCCATGGATTCCTAGAACACTTACCTAGTAGGGGAAACCTATACTACAAGAGGTCTGCCCTTCAAAAGATAATTCCGTAATTTTTTTGGGTCCCCCTTTATATAAATCACATTCCCTTTCTGTGCAAGAAAAAAAGTAAAATAAAAACAAACAAAATACAATAAACTTGAATTATTTTGGTCTATGACAATGATGAGAATTACTTTATTTGTTAAGATAATTTGTTTCAGGCTAATTATAGCTATTAAAATAAGCTTATATATTTCTCATATATACTCAATATGTAAATTCAACTTTGACAATTAAACTTCACATTTTCAGGTTACAAAACATTCTCACAATATTGTCTTAATTCTTAAATAACTATATGAGATAAGTATTTTAGTTGTACTGATATAGAAAGTAAAACCTACCCAAAGTCATAAGTAAAATGGTAGAGTTCAAATATAAACACTTAAAAAGTAAAACTCTGTGTAATCCCGTGCCTTTGGGAGGCTGAGGTGAGTGGATTGCCTGAGCCCGAGGGTTCAAGACCCGCCTGGGCAGCGAGACCTCATCTCTACAATAAATCAAAAAATCAGCCGGGCGTGGTAGCGCATGCCTGTAATTCCGGCTACTCGGAAGGCTGAGGCGGAAGGATCGCTGGAGCCCAGCAGGTCGAGTCTGCGGTGGCCGGGAGCGGCCACTGCACTCCAGTCTGGGTGACAGAGTGAGACTCCAACTCAAAAAAAAAAAAAATGTAAAACTCTGAAAGTTTTTTGATAGCTTAGAAAAAAACATGAATGCCTGAAAAGAGAGAACAAATTTATAACATTTTTCCTTCACAGATTCCTAGAGTTTTACATTTATAAAATACATTTTATAAGACTTACAAAGGTAATGATTTGTTTTGTAAAATTCAGAAGCACAAAAAAATCATACTTCCACAAGAGTAAGATAATTTTTGTGAAAAATTTCCAGCACATCTGTGTAGCTTTTTGCCTATGCATATACATAAAAAAAAATTTGGATCATATTACATGCATTGCTTGGCAAACTGCTTTTTTTTCTTTTTCTTTTTTTTTTTTTGAGTTGGAGTCTCCCTCTGTCACCCAGACTGGAGTGCAGTGGCCGCTCCCGGCCACCACAGCCTCAACCTGCTGGGCTCCGGCAATCCTTCCACCTCAGCCTTCCGAGTAGCTGGAACTCCAGGTGCGCGCTACCACACCTGGCTAATTTTTTGATTTATTGTAGAGATGAAGTCTCGCCAAGTTGCGCAGGTGGGTCTCGAACCTGCAGGCTCAGTCAATCCACTCACTTCGGCCTCCCAAAGCGCTGGGATTACAGGCTGAGCCACCGAGCCTGGCCAGCAAACTGCTTTTTAACTTAATAATTTTTGAAAAAAATTCATATTATTCACTAGACTGCTATATTTTTATTGAAGGAAGTAATCTGAATCTTTAAAAATTGTGATGACCTGAGCCTCCTATCTCTACAGTTTATAGTAAATCTTATTGGGTCTGACTTGTTTACATTCAGGAAGTTGCTTCTCTGACTTGAGGAGTTAATTTGCCATAATCACTAGTGTTGATACTAGGAAACTAGCATGGGTCATTTTCCATGTGACTTTAGGTAAGCATGAAACTGTCTTTATTTTTCATCACAAGTCAGACTTATTGGAACAAAAGGCAAGCTTACCTTTATTTGCTCTAGGTGCATAACCAGTTCCTTTGACAATCCAAGATGGCTGACAATTCCTAACAAAAGAAAAGATCTTTTTACTCAAAATAAAGAGAAAGAAACCCCCAAGAAATAAAAGTAAACATTTTACATAGTCTACAATTAAACAAAAACTTAAGCCAAATGATTAAAAAATAACTTTATTAAATATTTGTCAGTTTTAAGAAGTGCCCTCGATTACTAACCAAATAATGTATTACAAATAACTAGTTATGAGGTTTTACATTTGTTTAAAAGGGAATAATTGGCCCCAATTAAACTGACTAAACTAAGGCTTTTTAGATTACTAAAACAAATTAAACTTTTTAAAATGAGAATTTAGGTGATCTTAAAATCTTTCTAAAATGGATAATGAAACTTGCTAAGTTGTAATCTCCCTGGTTTTAGTAGTTATATTAAGATAAATTAAGTGAGATTAAAATCTTATTTGATTTATTTACCTTTGAAAATGAAGACCGTTTAAGGGTTACACATCCTCAGCCTTGGCGAGTGCGACCTCAATTAGTCAAGTCAGAAAGTCTTTAAAAGCTTTGTGCTTATTGCTTCCAGCATGGAGCGAGGTGTTCATTAAGGTACCAAAATTCTCATAAAAAATCCAAAGTTGCACTAGTGAAAAAACGCTCAACAAGATGAAAACTGATCACATCTTTTTCAGAAAATCCAGTAGTTATTTTAAAACCAGTTTTTAAACAAGATTTGGTTTTGCGAAGTTTTAACGTGCCACTCAAGCAGCTTGATACCATTTGGACTCTTTAAACAGCATTTAAATCTACGGTGAGTATAATGGTACATTTAATTTTATACCAGTTTTAAAATAAGTTGTACAATGTTTAGTGTGACCCTTTTATGACAAGCATTGTTAAATGAATTCTTTCCCTGTTTACAACTATTTATGAAGTCCTTTTTAAATAAAAATAAAACCATGAAACTGTTAGCTCACACACACAAAATTTCTTTCAAAAGTTTATTTAGTATCAAGCAAGAGGAGACTTTGCTTAACACTACAGAACATTTCAAGACTTGAGTTACAAAAGAATACCACATTATTTGCACTTGTAATTGGCTTCCCTTTTTACGCATGTTGGCAAGAGAAAAAAAAACTAGCATATGGCTGAAAGATAAAATAACTAAATTCTGTGGAAACCTCTAAAATGAAAGGTGAGGCTTAAGTTAAAATAATAGATTAACATATTTAGTAAACCTATTTTTTTGTTTAACACTAGTTAATCAAAGTTATTTTTTTTTCCTTTTGATAACCTATTTTTTCATATACAGACTGGAAATAACAAAATTTTACATGTCCTTTTTTTTGTTTTCTGCCCAGGTTGATGTTTCAACAAAGTAGTTTTAAGTTCCATCCATTCAAATATTAAGCATTTTGATTTATTTAAAAAGGGATTGTTCATAGAAAAAAATTACTTTGAACAGTATACAGGACTGGTGGAGATTGGCTATTTCACAACATCAGACAGTACAATCAGTATCTGCCATATGGCTGGTCTCTGTAGACGCCCTTTGCTGTCCTCGCTGAAGGTGCCTTGTGTCTTGAGTTAGTCCACTCCTCTTGCCCTAAAATCAGTAAGATGAATCACAATTAGATTACTGCCATGAATCCCAGTGGCAGAATTTCATTAAGCCCTGAACCAATGGTATGTGTCATATTAAAGGTATATATCCCTGATGTACAGAAAAAAACAAGAAACTTGCTTTAAAAAATTACAAACACAATGGAAAATAATGATCTCATTAATAAAACTTATCAGCATATAAAGAAAAATAGCTTTGGCATCTTAAGTGGCAACCAACTTTGCAAGAACTTTCCTTTTGGTTACTCATCTAACAGAAGATCACAAGCTCAAGTTACAAATAAAACTAACTGCCTTTCACTAAACATAATGACATTTACAAGTGGGAAAGAGAATGGGAAAAGGATCATTTAGATTTCTTCTAACAGTGAAAACAAAAACTGTGAAAACAAAGAAGAAAACACAGACAAGTAACTGAAGACAAAAGAGAGAAAATTGGAGAGCAAATTGGGAAGGGAGTAGATTGAAAAAGAAAAATGTCTCATTCTTCACAGGTTCTCTCAAAGAAAAACTAAGGGAAAGTTGCATCTGGTGCATATTCACACCTCAATAACACTTCATGAATATGAAATAAACAATGATATAATATCAAATTTCATCATAATACTAAACCCATACTGGACAGTGGTATTAATAACAGAGGACATTCTATCATCTTTATCTCCTGAAATTAAACACTTGTTCAGCCTGAAGATAACTTTTATTTTTAATGAGTTATTTGCAGGTCTTTGACATCAAACAGTTAACATCCCTGCTGCAATATACAGCAATTTAAAAGCCATGTGTCCACAGAGACCAATTTAAAAAGCTGTGAAGGAAAAATGCTTAAAATGACCTCTTCTTTTGATACAAACATGCAATCAACATCATTCCCTCAAGCTAACTTGCATCAATTTAAGTAGCTGACATTCAGCAAACCAACATATTTCTCTTAAGTGTTTGTTACGAATAACAACAACAACAAAAAAGATTTAAAAAATCCAAAGTGCAGCCATTACAGCTTCAGGCAGGTGATACAACAAAATGGACTTCAAAAGGTTTAACACTGGAAAATGATTTTTCAGTTATGTTCAGAGAAATGTCCTAACATCCATTAGCCACAATCCTGATTCACTTGTACTTGGTACCAGGCATTCATCAGAGCTTTGCAACTGATTGAAGCTTCATGTTCTCTGATCTCCTTGCCCTACGGCAAAGGCACTTCTTACTATCATTATGTTGCTGCCGCCAATTCTTTTAATTAAACCTGTCATCCTTCTGCATATTGAGACTCTGGATGTGGAGGCCCCAGCATCTCTACCAACTCTACTGAATTAAGAGGGGTTTAGCTGTCTCCTTGTAAGCTTGATAGACCCTGTATCTCCTCCCTAGCTCAATGCTTTTGTAACCTTTATGAAATGACTCCCAGTGTAATTTTTTCAGAGGACTTGAGATTGGAAATGAATTAAAATATAAAGACCAAGTTGGGAAAATCACTTTAGAGCTGTAGTCTCAAATGCTTCATTTCCCTTTACTGACAAGAAGCAGAGACACTTTAAAAAGACCCATGCCATCAAGTGTCTGCAGCTTGGCAAACTAATCTGTAAGTGAGAAAATCGGCAGATGGCAATCAACCCAAACAGAAAATCATGTTCAAAATCTGAATTCATGCAATTTTCTGCAAGTCTAGCCTTCTTTTAATATTAAATTAAATATTAAAGGAGTCTCTGAAAATAGCTAGATATGCACAAATGAACTGAGAGGAAGTTGCTGTTTTAGACTCAAAATTTCTCTTCCAATTAAGATATTTAAGGTACTCTTCGGCCATTTCTCTTCTCTCTATGTCTAGGTACTCACCATAGGAATCGTAAGTCTCATCACTGAGTCCATGTCCATAATCATAGTAGTCAGCACCACTGCAATGAACAAAACAAAACACAGTGAGGACAAAATGATTTGCCTGTGGGTGTAAATCATACTCAATGAAGTATTCTAAAACTTTAAGCTAACTAATGAAAAGTAGAGCTAAAAACTGATAGAAATTCCCATTGAATTGTAGAGTCCTAGGACAGAAGCCTTAGACTTTAGGATTAAAAAAGGTTCCTTACTCAATTTCCCAATTTAACATATAAGTATGTTTTGACATCTTAACTGCAACAACTGGCCAATCGACATACAGTAAGTGCCCAAAGTGCAAAAGGGAATACAAAAACTGGGAGTCTGCAGAAGAGGAGGATGTGTGTGAGGACAATTCTAGCACCTTGTGCCAAGAACTAGGGCTGGGGGTTTGGGCAAGGCGCTGTGGGAGTGGAGGAGGTAAACACCATGCCTTCTTTCCTACAGATGAAAAGTTTACAGAAGGCAAAGACTTTATTTCTTCTTTAACCTTGACCTACCAGAAAACTTGGTGCTATAGGAATTGTGAGCACTTTAAATTACAATACATTCAAAACAAGTGCCCCTATCGAATGTTTTCTTTCCTCAGCACTGCTGCAGTACCATCAGGAAGCTGCTGGCAGAAGGCAACGCTGCCTCAGTGGTCCTGTGAGATAGGAGAGCAGGGAAACGGATCTCTGCAGTCTAGTCGCAAGCCTGGTTCTATAAGGCCAGGGATCTTTTTAAAGTACAGGCAAGTCCATTATCTAATACACAACATTATTGAGACAGTACAAGGAGGGAGCCTGTTATCATTGTCATTTTGCAGATAATGCCAAACAAACAAACAAAAACCTACATAGGCATAATGTATTTGAACTAGGACTAATTTTGTAATAAAAACAGACTTGTGGAAAATCTAGATTACTAAACCATAGCATTTTGTGTATTTGAGGAAGAGTTTCACCCTCTCAGGCTTTCCTCTTTCCCACTCAACTTTGTAGGGAAACAATCATCTTGAGTCTGTTATCTTAGACTATCAGGGAAATAAACATCCCTGTTCTTTCAACTTCATACAATCAAGAAGTTTGTAATCAAAATGAAAAATAAGCAACTCAGCTGTTTAACACCTTAGGAAGTCACCAGCTGCTGAGATCCCTCCTGCATCTCACATCACAACATCCCCAGTCTAAGGCAAGCAGGTCGGTAACACCCATTTTATAAAAAGGTACTGAAGATAAGAAAGGCTCATAAAAAGGCAGCCTAAAATCGTATGGACAACAGCACAGCTAAATCTATTTCATGACAAAGGTCAGACTTGTTGGCTACATCCACACCTGGTTTCCCTACCAATTCCTTCCTTGGGTAAATGACATCAGAAACAAATCACCAAATCCAAAGACAACAGCACAGCATGGCAATTCCTAGGAGGAAAACCATCAGCAATAGAGCTATGTTCCTTTCTGTCTCACGTGCGCGGGGATGGATCTTCACATTTGCTACTCCTGCCAGAAAGGTTCTCCTCTCTTCTCCTCCAGGTTACTTCGTACTCCAGTCTTTAGCCTAAATGCCATTTCCACAGAGAACCCTCCCAGTCACCCAGGGTTAGGTCGGTTTGCCATGACAGCTTGCTTCAGTTTCTCATCCTTCTCCTGGCCTTAAACAGACCCTCACATGCATGTGTTGAGTGGGTGCATGGAGGGGGCACCTCCATCACTCTGGTGTGTCACAGATGGTTTCCTGGAGAAAGTAATGCTTACACACTGTTCTGAAAGATCAAGAAGATGGAGGTGAAAAAAGGCTGAGGAGGAAGGATGAAAAGAGGCCAGGACAGCAATGGCCTTCTGGGAAGACAAAACAGTATATGCAAATACGCTGAAAGGTCTGGGTGTCTACAAGTATTTCTAACAAACAGAGTTAAATAAGTATTGATAAAATTCCTAGGACAGAATATTCCCTAGTATAAAATGCTTCTTTCAAATGTAGAATACAGGCCCTACCTTGTTAGCCTGGTTTAATCATATCTTTACAAGTTAATTAAATACAGTGTAATATAGTGGTTATGAGACGAACTCCTGGTATAACATAAGCTCTCTGGAATATGCTATGTTAAACTCCACTAGCTCTTTTAAATGTTGTTCAGGAACAAAATACTCACTACTTTAGCTGACCTATTGCACCAAGTGGCAACGTGCAATTTTTCCACAGAGACACCTGTAACTACAGAGTTTTAAAAAATGGTCTTCAAACTGAGGGCTGGCATTCCTAGGGAATTTGGAGAAAAGGAAGGGAGTGTAAGAGGAATGAACTATTGTGAGCTTGGCCACTGCTCTATTGACAGCTTCTCAAGTGTGTGATCTCTCCTAATGTAAAAAAAACCTTATGCTGTCACAGACAGGGGAGCTGAGGCCTGGACAGAGTCACCTGCCCAGGGTCATACAAGTTAGAAGGATACATTTGAGGCTTCAGACACTACAATGCCATGTGCTGAAAACAAATGCTAGAGGTGGGCTTTGCTCACTGTGGTCGGCTACCTTATGTGATTGATTCCCGCTTTACTATAACCTACCCTTTCATTCTTCCAGAATGTGTCGTTTGCTCAAATGATCCCTCTTCATGCTTAGAAACAGAAGCTAGAGTCCTCATAACCACTATGTTACACTGTATTTAATTAACTTGTAAGGATATAATTAAACCAGGCCAACAAGGCAGGGCCTATATTCTACATATGGAAGATGGACTTCATACTAAGGAATATTCTGGCCCGGGCATTTTATCAACACTTATTTAACCCTGTTTGGTAGAAATACTTGTAGACGCCCAGACTTTTCAATGTATTTGCATATACTGTTCCTTATTGCCACATGATCTGCCTTACTTCTCTCTATGGTCTCAAATTCCTCCTCTCCCTTTCTGTAGACGTAATTCTACCTCAAGGCATAATATACATTTATGATGAGAAGAGAGACTGGCTGAAAAAAGAGCCGAGAGATTTTTATATTCAAGAAAACAATTAATCCAGCATAAACAAACAACAAATGAAATATGGCGTTCCTATGTCTTGATAGATAGTTTTAAATATGAGAATGCCACTAAAGTAGAATATTTTTTCTGACTTGAGAATAGAAATTCAAAATCAATCAAAGCCTTTGAGAAAATGTCAGCATCAATATTGGTCTTCAAATTGGGCCTTCAACTGCTGTGCAACCTTGGGAGTGTGACTCCTTCTTCCTGGGTCTTCCTGTTCATCTGTCAAATCAGGGGTTGGCTAGACATTGCTCAGATCCTCTTGTAGCTCTAATTTTCTCAATAGCTCATTCACAGCATCTGGCCCCAAAGTAGTCAAAAATAACTTCTCGTTTTGTTGAAAATAAATTGGCTTATGCTTCTTGGAAACTCAGTTCTAAATTAAATGAACTTCAGTCTTCTTTCCAAAAGGTCAGAAGTTACATCATAATGGCTCCTTAGACAAATAAAACCTTGATGTTCTTGAGAATTTTATCTCTGTTGCACAGATAAAATGAGTAACCTCTTCATAAAACTGAAAAGAATTTCCTTTACTGAGTCAGCTCCCAATTGTTTAACTTGGAACTGTAAATGACAGATCCCGAGACTAATAAACAGAAGAGTCTAACAATTGCCTTCTGACCAAACTAAGTCTTCTTTATTAAATGAAGTGAACAGTAATGAACATCAGTATAGACTGGAAATTTGTCTGTGGAGTACTCTAACATAGTTCAACATTAAAAAAAAAAAAAAGAGGGTGAAGAATGTTTTCCAATGAACAGGAAGATAAAAGGTAGCATGATTTGGTCCAGCAATGGTTTGGTGATAAGACAATCTTAGTTTTGACAAGTGAAAACTTTAAACTGACATTTGCTATCATTTCACCCAGTTTCTGATTATTTATTGCAAGACTGTCATCAAGTCGAGAAGCTGGGAGCAGCTGAGCCCCATTCTCATACCTGTCAGTTCCATCCGAATTGCTTTCACAGCATTTCATTTCGTAAACCTCAAATGTCTATTAACCAAAGACGTGTCCTATTTCCCAAGGATAAACTAAAAACCCAATATATGGCAAAGAGAAAATATTCTAAAAATCTTTTCCTTTATGAGGAATTTTCATACTGACTTATAAAATTATGACACAATATATTGACTTATAATATGAATAACAGGCAAGAAAACATTAGGCTGAATATTCCTCAGTTCTATCAAAAGGGATCAAGATGAAGACCCTCCCTCAATAGATCAAGAGTGGGCTTCCTTCACTGGCACTAAGATCACATCTTCCTAGGCCATTACCCTCCTTCCATGTTCTACCTCATTATCAGGGGTCAAAGGAAGTCAGAGTGCTCAGCATAATTCTTGGCTTTCTCAGAGGTTTTTTATTTCATCAGTTGGAGTCAAAAGATAGCCCCAACATCAGGAGAAAGTATATCCCTCTGCCCCTCTCCTGACCGGAGTCAAAGAATAAACTGCAGCACATGAACTGAGTTCATGTCTACCTAGGCCTTCCAACTACCCATTTACCAAGGTCAACAGGAAGAACACAAACTCTAAGGAAAAAGATTCTGAGTGGGACAAAGTCTACCCTTCCCCAGATGGCCCCTCTGTATGAGTGGGATTAAGAAGGAACTCCTAACATTTATCTTTTCTTTGCACCTTCCATATTTTCAAGCCTCTCCACAAATTTCTACTTTAAATTCACTAGAACTAACCTATTAGGCCCTTGCTTATATCTATGCCAGGTTAGGGCTACTAAGTTACTCTTTGTCTCTAGCACACTTAAAGTTCTGCACAGACTCTGCCTGTCCTCATCTACTACCCTGCCTTCCAACTCTGCTACTGTGACCTTTGAAATTCATGGCTCATCACTGGCAAAAATCCCCTGTATATTTTCAGTCCCTTGTTTGAAACATTTTTTCTCAATGGAAACTTGATTCACCTCTAATGACAAGTCTTCCCTGGCAGTCCTTTTCACTTTTTCTCCCACAGCCAAGGTACCACTGGGCCTGGAGGAAAAGGAAGTATTCTTTTTGTTAATTTCTTCCTCCCCTAACAAATACACACCATTATGCCTTACTCCTCTGTACAAACACCCAGCTTCGACTCTCCCAATAGCATCGCTGTTCTGAGTCTTGGTAGTTTCAGTGTATGGGACGAGGATCCCTCAAACAAGCAGGCCATTCAACTCCCTGGACTCCTCTTGTCCACTAATCTTGCCTCCTTTAGCTATTCATTTCCATGTCATATCCTAGGATGTTGTCATTATCAATAATTTAGGTCTTCAATTTCATATATCCCATTTGCTATGATCTCTTCTTTCAGTTTCTAGTATCACAGCGACTATCCTTTCAAATCTGCCGATATTCCCTTAATCTTTCATTCCTTGTCAAGAAAACCACTGAACTTCAGGTTGCTAAATTTAAGGGCCAATTCTCAGTCCTCATGCTATGTGACAATAACTGTCTTATGACACAGCTGATCAATCTCTTCCTTGATATTCTCTATGTTGCTATACTTCCTGGTTTCCTTCCTACCTCATTGGCTACTTATCAGTCAACCTGACAATTCCTCTTCTTCCCTCAGACCTCTTGAAGTTGGAGTGCTTCAGAGTTCAGATCTTTGTCCTCTTTTCTTATTTATATAAATTCGTGGTGATTTTATCTAGTCTTTTGGTCTTAAATACAACTAAATTAAAAACTCCCACATTTACAGCTTTAGTCTAGGTATTTCTCCTAAGGTGTACATTTCTGTATTAACCTCCCACTCAACTTCTTAAATCTAATAGATACTTCAAGTATAATACTACATTGAACCTCCGATCTTATGCCTACATCTGCTCTACATATGCCTTCCTACATCTCAGTTGACAGCAAACTTATCTTGTTTGTTTAGGACAAAAAGCTTGCAGTACTTTTTTTCCACTGGCTATTCCCTTTGTTTGGAATATTCTTACCTACAAATACCTGCATAGCTAGCTGTCTCCTTCTCAAGTTAGCTCAAATGATGCTGCCTCAGCAAGGTCTGGTCAGATGAAAATTCCAACTCCCTATCATGACAATCTTGGTCTACTTCACTCTGCTCTAATTTTTCCTATAGAATTTGCCACCTTCTCAATACACTGTATACCTATTTATTATGCTTATTGTTTGATTTCTCTCAGGAGAATGTTAAGCCCTACAAAGGAGGGATGTGTGGCTGTTTTATTCACTGATATACTTCAATTCCCTTAGAAGAATGCCTCATACATAGTGGGTACTCAGTAAAAATATGTGAAATAAACTGACTGAATTACAATAAAACTGTTGAAAAATTATGTGCCCAGGAAATTTAGAAAAGATAAAGTGCCTCCTAATTCCAAAGGCACTCAAAGATACTTAGTATTTTTTGGACGTTGCATAGATTTTTAAAAAATGAAGTAAAGCAAAGCACCAAGTTCAAGTGTGCCTGTGCAAACATTTTTGGCATATACTATGTGTAAGATATTGGGCTGCGAAACGAGATACAGAAACAAATAAGGTGTGAGCTCCGCTGTCAAGAAGCTAGTGAAGACAGACACGTCAGCAGCTGAACAGTATATACAGTATATATGAACAAAGAAATGTGTCCATAATACCCCAGGATAAGAGTCTAATTCTGTTGGGAGGTAGGAAGAAGATACGAAGGAAGAGACGATTCATTGAAGGTGAGACATGAGTGGTTGAAGGACTGGAGGAGGTTGAAGGACTGAAAGAGGAGAAAAGTAGATGCGAGTGAGGGTCTGATTACAACGTATTTGGTGAACTCTTGAAAAAGAGGAATTACTAATTCACCTTGTACAGTCGTCCCTTAGTATTGTAGGGGATTGGATCCAGGACTTCTTGTGTATATCAAACTTGCAACTGTTCAAGTGCCTGATATAAAATGGTGTAGTATTTGCACATTACCTGTGCACACCGTTTTGTATAGTTTCAAGTCATCTCTAGTTACTTACAATACCTAATACAATGTCAATGCTAAGTAAGTAGCTGTTGTACTGGATTGCTTGGGGAATATTGACAAGAAAAAAAACTTTACATATTCAGACAGATGCAATTTCTTTCCCCAAATACTTTCAATCCATAGTCCGCTGAACCCACAGACGAGGAACAGAGGGCTGACTGCATACAGGGTACTGTTAGCTGAAGTATAATTACATGTATATACATAAAATATGTAATTATATATAATTTTGTATATATACAATTTCATTTATGACAATTCTGTGAAGTAGATATCAGTCAGTCTCTATTACATACAAGAAAATTGAAAATGTCAGAGACTAACTGCACTATGCAGGAACGATCAAGTAAGGACCAAGGCCACAAGTCAGGTATGTCTGATGCCACAGCTGTTTCTTCTTCTTCTTTTTTTTTTTTTTTTGGCATACAACACTGCTCCTCCTCCTTATCTGTAATTCTAAGGAGTTTGGAGTTTATCTTTTTCATAAGAAGGCTCCCAAAGTGTCCTTATTCACAGCACTGATTCTTTTCCTTATCTCTTCTCTATTCCTGGTATACAACTTGTTACATTCACATCTCTTTTGGCTCTTCGTATGTGCTTTCAATGTGAGTAATAATCTATGTTTTTCTTCAGCTTAGGAAGCTTTTCTTCTTCTATTTAAAGATCCTCTCTCCTCCACTTAATTGGCTTTATTTTTTCATTTTAGTAATAACCCCAGTTAGGTTATTTGTGACATTTGGGGATCCATCTTCATCTCTCAGTTTTTGTATCATACTTTTTTCTAGCTTTTTCTCCTTTGGTGCTATTTAGCAGCCTATTTAGTCATCTATTAACTTTTAAATTCCCAACTCTGACTGGCTTGGCCTGTATGAATACCATGTCTTCTTATTCATCTGAAGACTTCAATACTTATTTTATAATCATCTATTCTGTGAGCTCTGTTGACTCAAGGTGCTATTTTTTCAGTTTGCTGAGTGCGAAGCTTCCTAAATGCTTTTGTAAATTTTGGATATGTTAGTTCTTGCATTGAGATTCTCAGTTTGCAAGTCTGTGGAAGCTACCCCTTATTTTAAATACCTTTCTTTTGGTGGTTATGGAAAAAGGATATTCTGTTATGTGGGAAATGCAAGTAACTTATGTTCTGCATAACATTATGTTTGGGAGTTCCTGGTTCCTCTAGCAAATGATGCTACCTGAGGTTTGACCTTGCACTGTTATAGTTTTAGTCTGATACTTGTTACTCTGCACTGAGCACCACTAAAATAGAGACTGACCAGACCAGTCTTGCTATTCAAAGGCAGCTCTTCAATCAGTCATGGGAAGAAAGCCCCAAGGTATTGTGTACTCCTAGTTTATAGCCAGTGAATCAGGGCTCACATGATCCTGAAACCACTCTATCATATAGCACCCTTCTCTAGAATGAGGTTTTGTCTGATTATTCTCCCCCACCCCGGGAAGTCTGATTTCATCTACTTCCTCTCTCTCAGGAATCTTACAAAATTTGATTGTCACTTCATGGGATTTTGAGGAAGGGTGAGTGGACCAGGCATAGTCTCTAATCCACCCTTTAGATTCAATATTCCTTTTTTTTTTAAGTTGTCTTTAATATACAATGCATTTAGATAAACTTTAAATTCTCAAAACCCCTGTTTGAGGTAGATATATTACTTCATTGTACAGGTAAGAAAAGTGAGGCAAAAGCTAGGAACTATGTCTAATTCATATTTGTCCTCCATGGTACTTACACCTAGTATACAGAAACATTTCAAAAAATATAAATGAAAGGCTAATATGAACACTAGAACTGAAAACTCTGTCCTTGTCTCAATAAAATAAATATATAACTCTGTCCTTGTCTCAATATAATAATACTAATGCTTTGTTGCTATGTCTAATGTATTATAATTTCCTATGTATAATAAATTCCTTCAGAACGCAAATTACTATTCTGCAGTTCTGTACTATTTGAATTTAACACAAAATTTTTTCCTGATTATTTTGACCTGTTATTTTGAGGGAAATCTTATCTGTAATCATGATAAAAATTAAGATTTTCACTAACACTTACTAAATGCTTATTATATGATCCCCCCTCAAAAAAAACCTGACAGACTCAATATGCACCCGGGTGATTGCTCTACATGGGCTGCCTCAGTCTAGTATTTCCATTCTACATAGGAGCCTTTGATTCTTGTGCTAACCATTGAGAATTTTGGTAAAAAAATCAGAATCAATAAAAATTAATATTCAAAATAAAATTTTGGGGCTATTAGTGTTTTCCTCATCACAGATAACTGAAGATATGAAATTCCTTCAGGGTAAATAGCTAAAAAAATTTTAATCTGCTTTTTTTTTTTTTTTTTTAGCTAGAGTCTCACTCCATCGCCCAGGCTGGAGTGCAGTGGCATGCTCATGGCCACCCCACTGTCGACCTGCTGGGCTCCGGAGAGGCTTCTGTCTCAGCCTTCCAAGTAGCTGGAACTACAGGTGTGCGCTACCACACCTGGCTAATTTATTTATTTATTTATTGTAGAGATGAGGTCTTGCCAAGTTGCCTCGGCTGGTGTCAAATCCGCAGGCTCAGGCAATCCACTTGCTTTGGTCTCCCAAAGTGCTGGGATTATAAGGTCGAGCCATCAAGCCCGGCTCTAATCTGCTTTCTGTAAGAGGCTGACCTATCTAGTTCTTTCTAAACATTTAGTAATATTTCCCCAGGATGATACTGAATAATAAGTTTCAGAATCAAGTTGCAGAAGCTGGATGGAAGAAGAGTTATATTCGATGTCCAGTCATCAGGATGTAGCTTTGCTGTATTTTGGCTTTTCTGTGATCCCTGTTCGCTCAAGCTCCTTCTGGGGGATATTCCAGTCCTAAGGCTAGTGTCATCTAGACTGGGACAAGAGATGGTGGTAACTTCATTCTTATCTTCTGTGTTTTGCTAAATGTGTTCAGACTAACTGCACAAATGTTAATCTTTTATCCCTCTTCACCTGAGAATTCCAAAGTGAGGGCTGGTTTTGGTGTGTGAGGCAAAGGCTCAGCCTCTCTCTGCAGGTGCTCTTGGCATTCACAGAGGGGCTTTCTATGTGACAGCAGGCAATTATGATGTTTCTGCCCTCAAGGAGCTTATGATGTGAGGACAATTCATATGACGGAAAGGCTGCACGTGGTTTAAAATGTTTCAGACAACTTGCTTTATCCTTCTCTTGCTTCTGAACCCATCACTAATCTACCTCTCTCCTGCCGCATTAATGCATCTTACATCTTCAAACTGGCCTAGAGCAATGGTTTTCAAAGTATGGCTTGTGGGTCCTTCAGGGGATCTACCAAGTCAAAACGTTTTAATAGTAATACTAAGATGTTATTTGTTATTTTCACTGTGCTTACTTTTTTCTTTTTTAGATTGGAAAATACAGTTTATTTAGAAAGTATATTAGAGAGAAAGAGAGAGAGAGAGAGGAGAGTCACCTTCCCAAGGTAGGAAAGGGGACCAAAGCTAAGAAAACATAGATGCCATAGCTCGAAGAGCACATAGCTTGGTCAATGCTTAACAAAACAATGGCTGTGCTTACGTTTTATGTGGTAGGTAATATTGTTGGTGCTTTACTAAAAATCAAGGCAGTGGCACTTAACTATAGTTTGGTGGTTTAAAAAAAAAGATATTTTCACTTAAGAATGTCCTTGATAAAGTAGTTAACATTTACTAACTTTGTTACATCTCAACTATTAAGGACGTGCTTTCATTTTTCTATATGAGGACAGAAAAAGTACTCTTATAGCAATTCTGGAACATGATGAAGTGTAATGGTGATCTCAAGGAAAAGCACACAGTAGAGTCTTTATGTCTGGGCCCAACTAGTTGCTTTTGTCATAGAACATAATTTTCACCTGAAAGACTATATAGCAACAAACTATGCTTATTCAGACTTGGGAAGCTGGCAGGGATTTTCTTAGAAATGAATGAAGCGAGCCTGTCACTTCCAGTAAAACAATTGTCAGTGTTTGTTACCAATGACAAAATTTGAGTTTTGGTGTAAAACCTCCAATTTTGGAAAACTAGTATTTGCTACAAGGATAAAAAACCAATATTTAAAGACTTTTCTGTTGAGAGCACTGGTGACAATGAATATGATTTGATACTGCCTAATAAAATGTAGCACAGCATTGTAAAGATATGCATAAATCAGTGAACCAATATTTTTCAAATGATGCATGTGTGATGTCATGAAATCCATCAAGTGTAAGGCAGACCAGAGCATTTTAGTGTAACAGAACACAAAAAGTTTACTGATACGGTTGCAAAGTCTACAAACATCATAATTAATCTTTAAGAAACTACCACGCTCTGGTGTAGGAACAAAGAATAGCAACAATTATCTGAAAAAGCTACTTTTCCTTTTCCAACTACATATTTGTTGATCCAAATACTTCAACCAAAACCACATTACATCAGACCAAATGCAGAAGGAGGTATGAGAATCCCCATTACGTTTTTTTTGTTTTAGAAAATAATGGTTGATAAGCATGGATTATTTATGTTAACAACAAATGAGTTGATTATTATATTTAATAATAAGCTAAAATGTTTCTGCTTTAATTTCAAACATGATAAATATTAATCAGTAGAAACCATATACACTAAAGCCTGTTGTAGCCCTCACTAATTTAGAGTATAAAGTATATAGGCATTGTGACACTGAAAACTTTCAGAACCACAGGCCTAGGATACTTGGCTGCAGCAAATTTTAGGATGCTGGCAGAATGAGTATCGTACATTGCTTGAATGATGATTCTCTTATCTAGAAAATTGTCTCCTTATCCATGCAGTGACAAGAGAGGAAGTACTCACTAACTAGCTAGCCAAAAGTACAGAGCCCAAAGTCACAAGAGATCTCACACAATACCATGATTACAAACCCCTGTCTTCTAAGGCAGATAGCAAAAAAGCCAGAGAGAAACTAGGATTTTGTATAAGCAATGTAAATATACAAATTCCCCCCAAATCATTTCAAATGATTTTCATGTGGAAATAGCTTCAGTTTCCTAACTGGCATGTATTACGTACTAATGCCAAGAATGTAAGAAAACAGAAACAAATGGAGGCTTAAAATAAATAATTCTCCTTAGAAATTAAAAATCACATTCATTTGCCAATAACTGAAATGCTTAAATAATCTTCCATTTAAAAGGCGAGATCAAGTGCATAGTTTAATCAGAAAATCTCTCTCTCTTCAGGAGAAAAGGTTCAGCAGTCCTATCAGCTCTCAAAAATTGAAGGTCTGATTTTCTAAATTATAGACTTTTCAGAGTTGACATTGTTAACCTGACAGACATTTCACTGCTCAGGAGAACATCCATCACAAGGCTGACAGGAGAGGGAAAACAAGGGCACATTTAATATATCATGTTACCACATTTCTTAGGCTTTGAAATAAGATTTGGGAAAATAATAAGTGGAAAATAGGGCTTAAAACAATTTGAGGAATAATTCCTGCTCCCCCCATTTAATTAAGAGTTAACAAAAGTTCCAGTTTACAACAGGATCCCATTTTAATAAACAAGTTGATATCAAGTGCATGCACAATAAAAATATTTTAAAAAATGTAATTAGCCGAGCTCAGCGGCTCAGCCTGTAATCCCGCGCCTTGGGAGGCTGAGGTGAGTGGATTGCCTGAGCCTGCAGGTTTGAGACCCGCCTGGGCAACTTGGTGAGACCTCATCTCTACAATAAATCAAAAAATTAGCCGGGCGTGGTAGCGCACGCCTGTAGTTCCAGCTACTTGGAAGGCTGAGGCGGAAGGATTGCCGGAGCCCAGCAGGTCGATGCTGTGGTGGCCGGGAGCGGCCACTGCACTCCAGTCTGGGTGACAGAGTGAGACTCCAACTCAAAAAAAAACATACGTAATTGAATCAGCGGTGACAGGCACTGAAGGGAGAGAGAGGAAATGGGCAGAGCACAGAGAATTTTCAGGGCAGTGAAACTACCCTGTAAGATCCTACCATGGTGGACACACACCATTTACACGTTTGTCCAAACTCACAGAATGTACAATACCAAGAGAGAACCCAAATGCAAATCAAGGACGTGGGGTAATTATGATGCAGGTTCATCAGTCTCAACAAATGCACCCCTCTGGTGGGATGCTGATGATGGGGCAGGCTGTGCGTTTGGGGGCAGGGGTCTTGTGAAAAATCCCTGTGCCTTCCTCGCAATTTTGCTGTTGAATCTAAAACTGCTCATAAAAATAAAATCTTAAAAAAAAAACCAACAAAACAACTGAAAATGTGTTCTACATTTTTAAAGGGACAAAATAAGATTTTTAAGTGATAGATGAGAAAACAGGTATCTTCCTTTTTTACTAATAAATTCATGTCAAAAAACAATGAAATGTCATATTTAAATATTTAATAGTCATCTTATTTTGTAAAACTGAGGCTGTTAAAATCTAAACATTATGGTGGCATTTATATCAACTTACAATTCTATAAATTCTACAATAAAAGTACATTCGCCTAATGTGTTAAAAGTCTTGTCACTGCTCTAGATGAAAAAGTTAACCATCCTTCCATTCACATGCATACTGAGGCCCATGGCAGTAAGATCTTGAGGTGGGCACTGGCTGGCTCTGCCATACTGTGCAGGGAGCACTCCTGCTCTGAGGCAGGCCCAGGCTCCCGGCCCTGGCACTCGCCCACATCAGCAGCAGCCATGGACTCAATCACAGATTCTGAGCCCGAGAGATCACCTATGGGTTCATGCACTCACTCATGGATTCAATTACTTAAAAATATTTAAGAAACGAATTCACTACTTTCATAGAGCTCATATGATAATGGGAAAGACAGACAATAAACAATATATTCATATATATAGATAATATATCACATGGTAAGAAGTGCTGCTGAGATTAAGAATAGTTAAAAGATAGGATGAACTGGAATAAGGTTGTTATTTTATAGTCAGGATAGAGAATCCTTTTAAATAAGATGCCATCTGAGCTGAGAATTGAAGGAATTGAAGGCATCATGCAGATATTATCTGGGGGTACAAAACTATGGGTAGAAGGACCATCAAGAATCCAAGTTCTTCAGAGGAGCACATTCTCAGTATAGCTGAGGACTAGAAAGAAAGGGAGTAAAGGACTTGGAGCAGAGAGGACGAGGGAGGACACAGAATCGGTGAGAAAGCAGAGTGGATGGGTCAAGTAGGGTCATGCAGGCCACTCGTAGGCTTTGGTTTCTTATGTCTTAAAAAGAAAATTCCAAAATAAAATGGGAATTTCTGAACATTTCTATGGCTCCAAGAAAAAACAGAACTGTTATTTACTGAGAAAGAGGAAAGTATGGCAGAAACAGCTATCAGGGCAGGGAGAAATCAGGAGTTTGGTTTGGGACACATTAGGTAAGAGAGGTCAATCAGACTTCCCAGTAGAGATAGTAAGGAGGCAGCTGGAAAGAGAAACCTAGGGGTCAGGAGACAGATGTGCCCTGGAGTCATCATTATACCTTCTGGTACTTAAGAACAGGAGAGAGAATGAGCTTACTGAGAACAGGGCAATGGAAGATAGTCAAAGAACTGAGCCTCCTCCCCCCACTTGAGGCTTCCCAGAAGGGGAAGGCCTAAGATGCTTCAGAAGGAAGGAGGGATCCCTAATCAACTGTGGCAAAGAAGCTAAGAGATTTGGCCATTTGGAGATCACTAAGGACCCTGAAAAGAGTTGGCTCAGTAGCAGTATGGGGACAAAAAAATGAAGTTCAAGAGAAATTGGGAGCAGATCAAGCAGAGACAGCGAGTTGAGACAACTCTTGCATGCTTTGGCTTTAGGTTTTATAGTAAGAATGCATGTGTGTGTGTATACATATATAGCCATATGTTGCATAACAGAGTTTCAATCAATGATGGACCACATATATACGGGTAGTTCCATGTGATTCTAACAGAGCTGAAAAATTCCTATTGCCGTAGCTGTAGTAATATCAATACTCAACACATTACTCCTGTGTTTGTGGTGGTGCTGGTGTAAGCAAATCTACCACATTGGCAGTCATATACTTATGTACAGCATGTAATGCTTGTTCATAATAAATGACTATGCTAGTGGTTCTATACTTACAGTACCATACTTTTATTGTTAGAGTATTTTCCTTCTATTTAGCAAAAAAAAAGTTAACTGTAAAACAGTCTAAGGCAGGTCCTTCAGGAGGTATTCCAGAAGCAGGCATTGTTAACGTAGGACACGACAGCTCTACGCACGTCATTGCCCCTGAGACCTTCCAGTGAGACAAGATGTGGAGGTGGAAGACAGTGAGATTGATGATCCTGACCCCATGCCTTGGTCAGTGAGTGTGTTTCTGTCTTAGGTTTCAGCAAAAAAGTTTAAAAAGTGAAAAAAAAAATAAGTAAAATAAAAACAGAAAAAAAGGCTTACAGAATAAGGATATAAAGAAAAAAATATGTTTCTACCATTGTACAATATGTTTGTATTTATAAGCTAGTGTTATCACAAAAAAGTCAAAAAGATAAAAAAAATTAAAAGCTTACAGTAAGCTAAAGTTAATTTATTGTTGAAGAAAATTACTTTTTTATAAATTCAGTGAAGCTTAAGCATAGGGTGGTGGACCGTAATGTCCTAGGCCTTCACACGCACTCACCACACCCTCACTTCATTGCCCATACCAACTTCCAGTCCTGTGGGCCCCATTCGTGGTAAGTGTATTACACAAATACGTAATCTAGTACCTCATTTCAAAATTCATTTTAAACATGTTTTTTTTCCTCTTCTCTCTCCCTTCCTCACTTTTCCCACTAGACACTTGCTTGCATTGTGTTCACTAAACTGATTATGTGCTTGCTTAGAAGTCCTGAGGGCTAATCTTGAAGCAAACTGGATGGCAGAGGGATTCTCCCTACCTGGAGATGACCTCAAGGCTGCAGTTAATCTACAGCTCGGAGATAGCACCAACCTGGACATTAGAGGGCAATAACTGAAGACAGCCACTGAAACAAGCCACGGAGACCAGCACCCAATGTCATTCCTGCATGCTTCTCAAACTGCTTTTCTTTTTTTAAACCCTTGCATGCAGCCCAAAAGGTGAAATGGTGAGGCTGCGGCATAAATCTGGCCATTTCCCCATCTGCTGACTTTGGGAATAGAGTCACTTTCTTTCCACCATCTCTTGTGTCTCAAGTTTGACTTCAGGCAACGAATGGCTTAACTTGAGGCTTGCAACAAGTGCATCATTTAAAAATATATTTTATACTATATGTTTACTGTACTTTTTACATGTTTAGACTTTTTAGATACACACATATTCACCTTTGTGTTACAACTGTCTACAGTATTCAATTCAGAAACACGCTGTCTAGATTTGTAGCCTAAGAGCAAGAGGCTAGCTCATCTAGCCCAGGTATGCAGTAGGCTCCAGCATCTAGGTGTGTGTAAGAACAACAGTGGAACTACATAAGAATACATTTCTCAGAACGTATGCCCATCATTAAGTAATGCACGGTTGTACATATATATATTAAACACCATAACTCTTTGAAGTAGGTTTTATTACCCCCATATACATATACATTCATATACACAAACACACATATATATATTAAATATCATAACTCTTTGAAGTAGGTTTTATTACCCCCATTTCACAAACTAGAAAAAAAATAGGTTTGGTAAATTAAGAAACTTAAAGTCACACAGCTGGTAAGTGCTGAGGCCAGGATCTGAACAAAGGTCTGTGCAAATGCAAAGCATGCTGCTACATTCTCTGAGACTAAGGCTTTATGTTATCAAAATTAGCAGCATTGGATTACCCAGACACTCTCCCAGGAAGCCCATTTCCTGAAGCCTGGAACATCATGGGAATCTAAGACCTCAGGGTCCCTTCCTTAGGGAAGCATCATCAGCGCTGCTTCAGCAGGCTCAGCTAGGACTCTGCGGGCAACTGTTCAAGATCCTCTCCCAGAAGGTTTTTTAACCTTGCTGACCCAGACATTCCTGACCTCCTTACAACACATGTGTCACTGTAAATGCTGGTGACTGGTCTCTCATCTCCTAGCTCCCACCATCTCCTAAACCACCTCCAAACTGTTTGGGTCCAGTGGCCGAACGCATCCTCTCGGAAGGTGTTTCCTGCCCACTGCTACACAAATGTAGCTGCTAGACTTGATTGTTATGTTACTTAGCTTACTGGGGCTAGAGCATTTGCTCTTACATCACCAGTTTAAGAACACAAGCTCAAACTTAGAACATATCAGTTCCAACAGTACAGTGGGGGCATCGGGAGGGTCCCCTCAACTCCCATGCAGCCCCACACTCCAGGCGACCACCATTCTCCTCACGTTTAGCCTGTCACCCCTCTAGGTGCTCAGGATGTCTGGTCCACGGCCTCACAAGCCAGCCTCCTGTGGCTCTAGCCCCATGCTCTCCTACCTGGTTGACCCTGTCAGTAGCATATGCTTGTCTCAAAGATTAAGCCATGCATATGTAAGTAAGCCCAAATGGCCCAATTCAGTAAGTCTAGTATTTCCTTGCACCTCAACCTGATGCCTCTCCATCTCACATTCTACCTGTTTCACCTGGCTGTTGGAGGATTAAATAAGACTGTATGTGAAAGTGTTTTAGGAACAAAGTCACTTATTATTATGGAGACTTAGCCTAGCATAATGATTAAGAGCACAGAGTTTGGATTAAAGTTTTGAATCCTGTTCTTCCATTTAGAAGCAGGGTAATCTTGGGCAGGCAGCTAAACCTTTTGAGTTTCAGCCTCTAGCAGTGTCTCAGAAATAAAAGGTGCTAAATAAATACAAGGAACAAAGGAATGAATAAATGAAGTAATCTGGCTTAAAGTTGCTGCTCAGGAAGTGATTACTGCAGCTGTGTCTTACAGCCAGGGTGATAATGAATGAGTAAAAATCAAATGAATTCACAAAACACTTTTCACTGGCCTGCCATTTAGTCAGCACAATATATATGGGTGACTATTATTCTTAACCCTATTGTAATTAAGTTAGAAAAACCTCATTTCAGATGTAACAATCACTTTGTCAAATAAAAAGATTTTAAACCCTAAAAAAGGTGTGCCAGAGAATCAGAGACACAAGTTTGCCTTTTATAGTTGATTCTTCCCTTCTCCACTGTGAAATACTTCTAAATCTTACCTTCACTACAAAGTGCAGGAACTTACTGGTACTTTGCTGAATCAAAGGAAGAAATCGACCTTGAAAGGTCATGTGGCCTATCTGCTGGCCTTCAGGCTAAACTGTCTTAATCATCTGAGAGTAATGATTATCTCTTCACTTTCAAAGACTTCCAGAGATGAAACCTGAGTAACCTGTCACAGTAATACACTTGAACAGAACTGCCAGAAAGTTCTTGTTTTATGTTTAACCTTAATCTCTCGTGAGACACTCAGAATCCTTTTTCTCTTATTCTATTCTCTACAGACTTTGAGAGTACCACCTTCTGTGTAAGACAATTCAGGAAGACAGATTACTCGGAGAAAGCAATAAGGAATTCCACACGTGTCCTGGAAGTTCTCAGCATGACTAATTTATTACTGCAACTACTACTACCTGATGCTAGGTGTCAAAATGTGAAGACAATGAGTTCACATCACAGGAGACACAAGACATGCAAATATTAATAATAGACAGCACTTATCAAATGCCTATTAGAAGTCATGTATTCTACACAAATTGTCCTTCACCTGTAAAATAAACTTGCAATACAGCTGTTATCTCTATTTTATAAATGTAGGTTAAAAAACAGGATGACAACAGAAACTCTCACTTCTTATAACATCTTTTGTGAGATGATCTGAGTAGGAATTTAGGAGGTTCAGGTATCTATCACCTTCTTTATTCAATATTTGTTCAGCAGATATTTATAGAACACCTACTATGTGCCAGGTCTTGGGAATGTAGCAGCAAATAAGACTTGGTCCTTGTGATAAAATGCATTTAGTGTACAAACCAAATAAGTGTAAATAGGTAAAAGGAGTACTATAATACTGAGAAACCCAGACTTTTACAAGAACTCAGCGGTGGGGTATCTGAAGAACCAGTTTTGGGGGACATGGGAAGGCTTCCTAGAAAAATAAACGCCTAAATTGACAACTAAGAAAAAATCCAGGCAAAGATGGAAAAAAATCATTCTAAGCAGAACAATACCATTCAATCTGGCTTAGTAATAAGAAAGCAGATAATCAGAGCTATAAAGTGATTTGTCTAAGCTCACGTGGCTAAAATGTATGGAGTCAAGATAGAAGTCAGTCTAGTTACTCTGAATGCCAAGTGTAGACTCCACACCATGTGCTTTTCACTACCATTTAATTTAACTATTAATCATTATATTCTCAGAATAGTTACAGACATGTTTAGGTACTTAAAAAAAAAAAAGCCATGTAATGCAGGGAGACAAATGGTGATAACTGGAAGACATCATGAAGCCTTAAAAAAAAAGCCAGCCGGGCTCGGTGGCTCAGCCTGTAATCCCGTGCCTTTGGGAGGCTGAGGTGAGTGGATTGCCTGAGCCCGCGGGTTCGAGACCCGCCTGGGCAGCGAGACCTCATCTCTACAATAAATCAAAAAATCAGCCGGGCATGGTAGTGCATGCCTGTAATTCCGGCTATTTGAAAGGCTGAGGCGGAAGGATCGTTGGAGCCCAGCAGGTCGAGGCTGCGGTGGCCGGAAGTGGCCACTGCACTCCAGTCTGGGCGACAGAGTGAGACTCCAACTCAAAAAAAAAAAAAAAAAAGCCAGAGAAACTTCTGGGGTGCTGGCAATGATCTCCTCTTTGTTATGTGGTATATACTTATGTAAATACTTACTGTAAATACTTATGTAAACCTTATTTCAGACAGATGTAAACATATGCTCTTTGCTGAATGTACATTTATCTCAGTAAAATATAAATGATCTAAAAAATGAATTTACATGCTAAAAGGAAAGAACCAATAGGCATTTGTTGCCTACTTAGCATGCATTTTTCATCTTTTTTTTTTTTTTTAAGATATGGGTACAATTCAGGGTTAGGTAAACAAATGTTCATTATGCAGGTACCCTTGTTGATGAGGTGTGTCCCCTGCTCCACTGGCAGTTTCCCACTACTGCCAATCCTTTTCTTATAGTGTAATAATAATTGTTCAAGGTCTGCTTATGAGTAAGAACATGTGGTACCCAGTTCTTTGTTTCTGTGATAGATCATTGAGTATTACTGACTCTATGTCTATCTAAGTTGCTGTGAAGTTCATAATTTTGTCCTTCTTTATGGCTGTGTAATATTCTATCATCTATATGTACCACAGTTTTTAATCCAGTACTCTTTTGATGGGCAGCACAGTTGGTTCCATGTTTTTGCAATTGTGAATAGTGCTGCAATAAACATGCGTGTAGAGCCGGGCTCAGTGGCTCAGCCTGTAATCCTGCGCTTTGGGAGGCTGAGGTGAGTGGATTGCCTGAGCCCGTGGGTTCGAGACCCGCCTAGGCAACTTGACGAGACCTCATCTCTACAATAAATCAAAAATTAGTCGGGCATGTAGTTCCAGCTACTTGGAAGCTTGAGGCGGAAGGATCGCCGGAGCCCAGCAGGTTGAGGCTGCGGTGGCTGGGAGCGGCCACTGCACTGCAGTCTGGGTGACAGAGTGAGACTCCAACTCAAAAAAAAAAAAAAAAATGCATGTGCAAGTATCTTTTTCACACCTTTTTTCTTATCAACAGACCCCTTAAAGCATCAGGATGGTGCGCTAGTGATAATATACCAAAACAAAACAAAAACAAAAATAAACAAAAAAACCCTCCATTTCTTAGTCATTTTTGCAGATGAGTTAACCAATGAGACATAAGAAAACTCGTGGAGTGAAGCTTCTGGGAAATTTCCTAACAGAAGGCTGACTCACCTAGGAGGCATGGCTTTCCATGCCTCTTCTTCCTTCAGGGACAGAACAGGGATAGGCCTCAGCTCCACCCCACTAATATATCTCTCTACACATACCCACTGACTGCCAGACCTCGCAAGTTATCTTAAGAAACTGAGATACGCAACATTTTTCCACAAATCTCACTGTAGAGGAATTAACACCTCTGCCTGCATGCCCACAGTCCAGAAAAATAACAGATCCTAACTCTTTGCCTCACTACAATATTAAATTTCCCACCATAGGCGGGGCTTACCTGCCATTTTTTATATATGAAGGAAAATGAAGAAGTATGTATCTACAGTACACACTGGAGCCCCTCCCTGACCATGCTAACATACCTTTCCTTTGATGTTGCACCCTCCCCCTTTATTTAATAAGAGGCTCTCCCTGCTCCCCCCCCCCCGCAGGGAGCAAGCTGGAGAACCCTCCTGAGTTGTCTCCCTAGAAGCCCCAGTAAAGCCTTGTCTGGGAATCTGCTTGACCTGTGTCAATTTCTATTATATGAGAGTCAGTAACACTTCCTGCCTGAACCCCAACTTGGCAGCTGGAACTACAACATCCACTTTGAATGAGTCAAGCTTTGGGACAGAAGCCAGGGTGAAGGAGGGCGAAAGAGGATGAAAGAGAAAGGCACAAGCCTGGATCCTAGCTGTCACCTTAGCCTGGAGCTGCTTACAATCTTGTATGAAAGCAATATAAACATCTAATTTGATTGAATTTATGGTTAACTCAGAGCTTACCCAGTCCCAAAAGACAGAGCAAAGCATTCTGAAATAAGAAAGGCTGAATTCTCTACCTTTTTGTGATATAAAGACATCTAACCATGCTTTCTTATTTTAACAGAAAACAGCTCTGCCCTGCTACGGCTTCCTACCAAAAAGGTGTTTAAAAGGCTGCAGATGATTCTACATAATTGAAAATAAAAAACTATGAATTTTTATTAGATTCAAAAAAAACTAAAGAGAAAAAGAAAAACAATGTTTTGTTTACAAGAATCGGCTCAGTTCACACTGTGCCTTTTTCTTCCTCCAACATACCTGAGTTACCCATGCAAAGCAGTCTCAGTGAGCCTCAGCATGCATGTTTCATGAACACATATTGATGTTGATGCTACAATGTCTATGCAATGTCATATTTACCTTCCTTATATACTCATATTTTCATTTTTAAGCAGGTTTCTCTATATTAATGTAATTATTATAGAAGATGGTATATAATTAATATTTTAGAACCATGCTTTGGAGCCAAACTAACATATATCAGAATCTAGGCTTCAGCATTTATTCTGTGCAAACTCAGGCAAAGTTAATTCAATTTTCTCATCTGTCAAATATTTTAAAAATGTATCTTTTATACGACTGCTGTAAGGTTTAAATGAAATAATGTGTTATATACATACATTAAGCTCTTATTCAAGGGCAGCTATTGTTAACAATAGTAAAGCAGAAGTCCTTTCTAAATGAGTAATATTAATATTTTCCCTAGTGCTTGTTTGGATGTCATACAATCTATTCAGCAAACACTCATTCTTGCCTAAGAAGTGAGGGACAAATCTTTAATGATACAATCCTAAAAAAAACCCCAACAATAACTAAGAGTTTCCTTATATTTACACAGTGCTCTGCAATTTCATAATTTTATTTAACTTTCAGGAAGGTGATGCTAATTTGTCCACTCACTTTATTAATTAAACATAAGGTTTCATCAGGTTTACTGTGTGGCTTGCTCAAGGTCACACAAGTGCAAGAGCTGAGATTCAAATTCAAATTAAGTCTTTTGACTCAAGCTTTCTACTGTAGCTGTTAATTTCTACAATGAATTAATTTTTCGGAAACACTAACAAGAGAACTAAGATTTCTTATGAAAAACAAAAACAAAAAATAGATCCAATGCTTGTAACGAGGGCAAGGGATAACTTCATAAATACCATCGGTTACACATACTGTCACTAGGCATCACAAGTAATTTTAATTAGAATTCTTTGCATAAAGTATTGAGACTACATATCAGAATTTCGTAAAACATAATTTGAGAAACCAGGTTGAAGTAATGGCAAAATTTAGTAAGGAGAATTGTGACTACAGACTAAGGTTCTGGGAAAGTCCTGAGAGTGAGAAAGGGGTCAGGGATTAGTTTTCAAGTGAGGAGGAGCTGGGAAGGTTGCTGAGAATGATATATGTACTTATGAGTTCAAAACAATTTTGGGCAGAGAGCAAGATCAAGGTTGGGCTTATTAAGCCTATTTATTTGTATTTCTGTTCTTGGTTTTTCAAGTCCAACTGCAATGGAAGCCAAGGCAAGTAGTTGGTGTTGGATTTTTTGGCTCTTCCAATAGCATTAGAAATGGTCTATTAACATGCCATGAGCCAGTTTACAGTACATCTTTGGATTGTTTGTTAATTTCGCATTTGTTTTTGCAGAATAGCCTTCCACTTGCTCTACTGAGGAACCTTTTTGAGGTGATTTCTGATAAATACATCTGATGTTTGGATTTGAAAGCCATGTCTACTACTCTTTAGGAGAACATTGTGATTTGCAGTGTTTACGTATGTGAAATAATTAGGTATGAAAGAAAGCCTCATATGATCTTTTAATGGGATCATCTGTCTGCATCCTCCTTAGACACTATGTTAGGCTAGCAAATGGTTGTCAGTGTTTCTGGGGAATCTGGTGGCACATTAACTTGCATTAATCTGCATATCAAATTATACATGCTCACTCTTCAAATATGCAGAATTAAAAGCATCTAAACTACAATACCCATAGCATTGTATTTGAAATCTGTGTTAAGAAAATCCACTTTGATTTAAAATTACTAAGGTAAGGTAAAATTCTACCTCTCCATAATTGTACAATAAATATTTGTTGAGCACTTTGTACATTTCAGCACTGTGCTAGGCACTGGGGAATAGGACAGTGAACAGATTTAAAAAAAGAAAACAGCTACTGATCAAAGAATCACTTCAATATAAAATTGTAGTTATGAAGGAAAATTGCTCGTTATTATGGGGGTATATAATTACATGGAAAAATGTCACTCTGGCTCCAGTAGTGAGACATGACAGGAAAGTGCTTCTGAGTGGAGGTGAGGCATGCAGCAGGCAGGCAATGGGCACTCCAGAAGCAAGGTGGCTTTAGCTCGGGCCAGTAATGGGTATAGACAGCACCTTGATTTATAAGGGCCAGTAATGAGTATAGAGAGCATCCTGATTTATAAGGACTAAAAAAAAAAATGTATGAGACCCTTGAGCCTGGTATTCAGGTCCATCACAAAATGTCCTCTATTGACCTCTGCCTAGACTTTGTGAACCCTCCTTTCTGGGCATTCCAGGCTGTGGTCTAAATGAAGCACTCATGATTACCAGCACATACCAAGTCAGTCCCTCCACACGATGATGTTTGTGCTCTTCTCTTTCTTCTGGTTTCCCTGGTAAAACGGCTGTCAGTTATTAATGATAGTTTAGTAGATTATCCAACAAACAACAACTTACTATACTAGGTGCTTAAGAAGTATCAATGAACAAAACAGGATAAAGATCCTTGCCTTTGTAGAGCTTCAATTCTAATAATGACAGTTGTAAATATGTTCAGGCATGTTAGGTTTCACCGAGAAGATGATTTAAGACTGGAAGATTTCAGAGTTTGCCTAAGGGGATCTCTGTGGGCACAGTAGTCTGTGCAAAAAGCCTCTGAATGAAGCATGTTTTGTGTAGTCTATTATCCTTAAAGTTACATTTTTTTCTCCATTTGAATTCATAATTTCAAATTCTTCTAAACAGAAAACTTCAAATTTCCCTTTGGAATAAAATATGTTTAAACAATCTGGCATATAGCAAGTACGTAATAGCTGCATGCTGTGTTAATACATGGAAGATGTTACAGATATGCCAAGAATTTATTTTTTGGTGAAACAAATATTTAGTTAGCAACTAGTATCTGCTAGGCACTACGCAAAGTGTTTATAAACGTTAACTCATTTATATAGTACTTATTAGATAAGAAGCCTAGTTATTAGCTGGGTGGGGTGGCTCACCCCTGTAATCCCAGCACTTTAAGAGGCTGAGGTGAGAGGATGGCCTGAGCTCACAGGTTTGAGACCAGCCTGGGCAACATGGTGAGATCTTGTCACAATAAATCAAAAAATTAGCTGGACGTGGTGGCACGCGCCTGTGGTTCTGGCTACTTGGAAGGCTAGGTGGAAGGATCTCCTGAGCCCAGCAGGTTGTGGCTGCAGTGGTCGTGAGCATGTCACTGCACTTCAGCCTGGATGACAGAGTGAGATTTCAGCTTAAAAAAAAAAAAAGAGTAGTTATCAACATTGGCTGCTTATCAAAGTTACCTATACAGTTTTAAAAATGTATAGAAGCCGGGCTCGGTGGTTTAGCCTATAATCCCAGCGCTTTGGGAGGCTGAGGTGAGTGGATTGCCTGAGTCCGCAAGTTCAAAACCCGCCTGGGCAGGTGAGACCTCATCTCTACAATAAATCAAAAAATTAGCCGGGCGTGGTAGCGCGTGCCTGTAGTTGCACCTACTGGAAGGCTGAGGCGGAAGGATTGCCGGAGCCCAGCAGGTCGAGGCTGCGGTGGCCGGGAGCAGCCACTGCACTCCAGTCTGGGCGACTGAGTGAGACTCCAACTCAAAAAAAAAAAAAAAAAAAATGTATAGAAAGGTGGACTACACCAAGACTCAGATTGAAAAATAATAAACAGCAGATTGGCTTGGACACTTTTCTTTTAAGGCTGCATAGGTGACTCCTCTATGTAGCTAGAGTTGAAGACTATATCCATTTTCAGATTGGAGTTTCAGTGGAACCAGGTTTCTTACTGGTTCTAATAAAGAAACACTTAATCCAGATACAGACTTATATGGTATCAATTCACCTGAAAAAGACACATATCTCACTTTTCCTATCAGTACCATACTAGATGTTGGAGATACAGATATGAGTACAAAAGGGTCCCTGCCACTGAGGAGCTCTCCATGAAAAGGAGATGGATTTGCAATAGTTCAATAGGTATTACTGGAGGACAGAGGCAAATATAGAGTGTTTTGGAAACACAGAAGACTTAGTATTTATTAGAACATGGAAGGATGGGATGAGAGGTGGAGAGTCAGGAAATAATTCTGGATGATATAACTACTGACCCAAGACTCTAGAGCTCTGCTGCAAGCAATTTGGCAAAGACTAAAATGTCAAGAAAAACAAATTATCTTGTTTGTACCATTTGGGAAAGTTCTAAAAACCACCATATCTTTAAAAGGTATATGTGAAGAAAATAACAGAAGGAGTCATGAAGATTTTGATGAAAGTCAATGTCCTCTCACAAGTTATGCTTTAGATTTTAATATGTAATTGAGCAAACTATAAATTAGCCCACATTTGAGAAATTCAGTATAAGGTTAGAATACAAGAGTTGGTGATTTGAGATGAGCCAAAGAAAGAATAGGGGTCAGATCAAGAATGGCCTTGCCAAAGTGATGGCTTTTAACAGAAAAAAAAGGTCCTGTTCTAATCCTTTAAATCTGTCCTAATTCAAAATTACTTACTCTACGAGCAATACTGTTATATTTGATGCGATTAAAAACTTCAAAGGTTGAACACCATACAACCCCTTAGGAAACTGCCATATATGCTTTTCATTCCTGTGTAATCAAAGTTTCCTTGAGCATAAATTCCAAATAGTCCAAGGGGTAACCACTGTGTGGGAGAAGCACAAAGACTCCACTGGAGTTGAATTAACATATGGTATGCATACCATATTGCTTTTCAAAAAATTCAGAATCTAAGACATTTAGCTTCAAGGGTTTTTAAGTAAAGGATTATAAATCTTTAATATACATTGTGTGAGAGATGAATGTATTTTCCATCTATGAACTCACTTAACTTTACAACAATCCCATGAAGTAGTTACTATTATTATCATCCCTATTTTACATATGAGGACCCTAGAGCACAGGTTACATAGCTTGCCCACAGGTCACACTTTCCTTAACCAAGTCTTGATTTAGTTTTCATTGAGACATTTTAATTTATATTACTTTGGCCAAGTTGATATGCACTTTTTTCTATATCTAAAATGTCTTATCAGGCTATATACTTATATGCACTTTTTCGCTTCCAATGTCTCTAAAACTTAGCAGAATCTGAGACTATATCCAATACTTTTTATTAATCAATTTAAAAAGGTTGCAATCAGAATAGATAAATGACTATTTTTATAAACTTTCAAACAACAGATTCATGTTATATAGAAATCATTATAAATGATAGATTTAGTGAATACCTGGAAATTCTGATGATTAATTTCTTACTTTCTAATGTATATGTTTATTTTTTGGTCCTTTATAGAACACTAAACAAAAGCATCAGAATAAGAAACAACTAACAAAAAAGTGAAGTTATTACATTATTCCTTTTAAACTTGTAGTGTGCTCCAAGTTAGATTGGTGAAGTTTTATACAGTAAATAATGAGGTATGAGGTAATATGGAGGCAACCATCATGTGGTGATGATGAATATACTAATCATCACTCCCTCTAGTCACTATTACTTACCAACAAAGTGCCTAGCCATGACAGATAAATAAAATAAACACAATTTTAAAATTTTTGAGTGCAATATCCCTGCCTCTGTTCTACACTATTTAAATATATTCTCTAATTTACTTCTTATACCTGCCCTATGAGGTAGTGCTATTATTATCCTGTGTTGAAAAGGGGGACATACACAGCTGCTAAATGGAGAGATGAGGTTTGTTTGACTCCTAAGTATATGATTATTTGCACTCTATCTTGTTTAGTACACTTGATCATCCTATTCTACATGGAGAAAGCCCATGTAAAAATACTGAATACACATACTTTAGGACACTTACAAAAGAGAATACCAGCCAGGCTCGGTGGCTCAGCCTGTAATCCCGCACCTTTGGGAGGCTGAGGTGAGTGGATTGCCTGAGCCTGCGGGTTCGTGACCCGCCTGGGCAGCGAGACCTCATCTCTACAATAAATAAAAAAATCAGCCGGGCGTGGTAGCGCAAGCCTGTAATTCCGGCTACTTGGAAGGCTGAGGCAGCAGGATCGCCGGAGCCCAGCAGGTCGAGGCTGTGGTGGCCGGCAGCGGCCACTGCACTCCAGTCTGGGCGATAGAGTAAGACTCCAACTCAAAAAAAAAAAAAAAAGAGAGAGAATACCAAAATTAACACTACAGCTCAGTTACTTATAAAATCTGGGGTAAAAATCTAATCATAAGACATTTTGGAACTGAAAGAGTAAAAAGTCAAAATGGAGTAACTTTAGGAAGAGTGGCATTGCTTAGCTTTGTCATGTTTTTTCAGCAGCTTACTTCAACCCACCTTATAATCACTACACAAGAAACAAAACTAGTTTCCCAGACGTAGTTACTGAAAATTACCTTGTAACCCTCCAAGCATGCTTTGTGCAAATTACCTTTTTATCCAAAGTATTTGTCTTCCAGCCATAAAGGGCCAGGCTTACCTAATCTACTGTGATCAGCTCTTCATGACCAACATAACACAGGCTACCATACCATCACCATAGCAACAGTTCCTATGATTATCTGCTCACTTCATGGTGACATAACAGACCACCATCCCATCACCAGGGTGACCTGCGCTCACTGCAGGGAAGCTTTAAATGCGTTCAACCTCAAGCATTCACAGTAAAATTAGGTGGCATGCATTCCTTAAGTGTCCCCCCTCTCCAATCTTGGAGAGCTGATCCACCCTTTTTCTCTGATCTACTTTTTAAATAAACTTTTTCTGACCTACTGTTTGTACAATTCTTTGAATCGTTCCTGTAGCACTGGCTCACTGACCTAAGGTAATTATCAAAAAAAATTGGAACATACTAAGAGTGACCATTTGTATAATGACATATTAGTATATAATATATTCTTATATCAATTATTAAATGCAATTGTTAAAATCCTACAGACATCCAAAATTCAACATGTCCCAAATGAACTTAGGCTTTTCCCTAAATCTTATTATCCATTTTAATTAATTAAATCACAATCTGCCCAACAGGTTAAGTGAGAAACTAGTTTCATCATCTACCCCTCTTTTTTCCTGAACTCTGTCAGAAGCCTCTTATTCTTTATAATTAAAGAGCTCTTAAATACATTCACACTGTCAAATACTCATTGTCGTAGTGTAGGTTCAGGCACTTACTATGCAAATACTGGGTCATAAGCTACAAGCATTTTTAAGACTCTCAATGTACACTTGTAAATTACATTCCAAAATGGACATATCCCTTCATACACAAATACAAGGGGAAAATATAATCCACACTATGTCTATTATTTCAGTTCCTAAAGTTGTTAAGTCCAATAATGAGGCCAGAATAGATTATGAGAAATTCAAGCACTGACATCCTGTATTATGAATCAATCTTCAACAAATAACTCAAAGCTTGTCCTCAAGTTTTGAGGATTCTAAACAATCTAAATTAAATGATTCTTTAACAACTTTCTATTTCACAAGTGGGGCCTCAAAGTGGTATGCATAATTTTATTCAGATTGTTTATTTGTTGGGATTTCATTAACTGGAGACTTTCTTAGGAAACACTAACATTTTTTAGATGCAATAACTAAATTCATAATAACAACAGTTGGAGAGGTAGCACAGTAGAATGCCTAGATTGCTTGGGTTCACATGCTAGTTCTAGCATGAATTTGGGGAAGTTCCATAATCTCTGTGCCTCAATTTCCTCTTCTACAAAATGATATAATGCCTAACTTTATAAAGCTGTAAAATGCTTAAAACAGTGTATAGCACCCATGATATCTCATTATAGCAATTTTATTGAATGAATACTATGCACATTATGTCTGCTATCTCATTTAATCACAATATTGTAAGTAAAATATTATAATATTAAGTCAAATATTACATCATTTTACAAATGAGAAAAGACTTGAAGAAGTAATCTGGTCAAAATCATACAGCTAAGGAAGTAATGAAGCTGGGATTCAAATCCAGGTGCACATGGATTTATAGCTGGTATTTTTTTTTTAACTAAAAATCATGCCACCTAATTTTAAGAGTCAGAAATTATACAAAAGGTGTGTTATTCTCTTCCATAAAAAAGAGACAAGATTTGTAAAATATGCAAGATTTGAAAGACAAATTCTTTTAAAAATAAATAAATACATTTTAGGAATGTATGAAACATGGGGGAAGAAACAATGAGATTTACTGCGTGGTTCTTTACCATACAGATGTAAAATTTTACAGTGAAGATCTGAAATTGGGGATCTGATAACCAACACATCCACTTTTCAGAAACCCTGTCACATAATCTACATTTTAGTAATGAACCTCTTTCCCTGGTATGCTCACTCTCCACAGCATCTGTCACTGCTATGAATGGCTGATCATAAGTACTGCTGTAGTCTTCTCAATGCTATTAAGCAGATGGCAGCGCTAAATCCAAATGATGTAGTACATCTCCCTGGTGGACTTTGTTTTCATTTACTACCATTATTCTACAATTCCTCAGTGATAAATCTCATGTATCCTCAAGAACATTAAAGAGTGAAGTGACAGTGGCAATTGATTTATTACCAGTAGCATGCCTCTGCCCTACTACTGTGTTTCCACACACTTGTAGAGATTATGCATGAAGATTCCATGTGGTGAGTACAGGAGTTCTGGTCTTCTTCTATACTTTTGAAACACACAAACATATATACATATACATACACACATACACACATATGTGTTTTCTTAATTAAAAAACTAGTCATTTTTGAGTTAAGCAAAAGAATATAAACTTGATCTTGAAGAGAATTGGGTATCGGGATGGTCATTAATTAGCTGTGTTACTTTGATCAAGCTCAAATTCTCTGAGCACCAGTTTCCCATTTTGTAAGATTAAGTAATGACAATCTTACAGAAGTTCATAAAAATTAAATGAAACAGCAAGTATAAGAGCACCTAGGTACACAGTAACAAACACTCAATAACTTGATTACTCAATAAATACTTGATTGCTTCAAAGTCTCTTAAATCAACAAATCTTGAAAAAATCTTCTTTTTTATTAGTTTAACCCTAAGATATTTCCTAGTGAAGCTACAAAACTTAGGTTATTTTCAATGTAATTGTGGTATCAAGCTTAGTAGAAGGCCACTGTCTAATCGTGGTTCTCAGATTCATTTGATCGTACTTCCAATTTAATCAGGCTATACTTCAGTTGACCCATTACCTGGTGACACAAATGCTGAGTGTATTGTTTGCCAAAACTCAGCCATTCATGACCACTCTCAGGATTTGTACACTAGTCCTCCATCTATATACCTATACTATCAGTGCCTTAATATTACTCTCTCTGTTAACTTTCTTTTAACTTAAATAAATTTATCATAATAAAATTCTAGCAATAATATTCATAAAATTATATGACTGATAGGCTGATCAACCCCCAAACTTTATAATCTAATCATTAAAATGTTTAAAAGGTCTGTCCATGTACCATCTGAAATCACGTGAGACATCAATATGTGTACTACTCTTTGAAAAACACTAACTAGTAAAATGGAAAGATAATGGACTTAGAAATCAATAGTGTCACTAAGTGTGTGAATTGCAACACTTTTTAAACCAATCTCTGAGTACCAGTTTTCCCAAGAATAAAATGAGGCTATTATCTACTTTTTAGGTCAAAGTTAAGATTACCGGGAAAAGGACTGACAAAGATTTTTTGCTTGGCTAAACTTTAGTCAGGATCCTGAACCTTCTCCAAGGCCCATCTGTGCAAAGAACACTGCTACATCAGTTTAGCAAGAAGCACCATGATATCTCATCAGGTGCTTCCTACTCCACTGCCCCCTAGAAAATGTCTGAGCACCCTGGGCTGCCTTTAGCAAGAATCCTGTTAAGTTGGTTTAGCCAGAAACCTCCGTACCCCCAGATGTTCCCTCTCAGTAATTTTCTAATCCCTGATCTTGCTTCTTTGCTATAAATTCCTATTAGCTCATGTTTTATTTGGAGTTGAGGTCACTCTCTCTCCCCCACTGTTAGGTCCCACTGCAGTGGTCCCTAAACCTGAGGGGGTCTTGAGAGTCTGCCTTACTGTGCTTTAACAAGTGTCACTGAATAATTCCTTTTTTTTTCCTAAATGGGGGGTAGCTTCACTTTTTTACTACTGCCCTCCCTCTTTTTTTTTTTTTTATTTTTTTATTCTTACCACAGGGTCTTTGACTGATAATTAAGGTATTTTCAGAGCTATAGTATAATCTCAGCTGGCATCTCTGTTTTTTTGTCAATCTCGATATAGTACAGTGTTGGAAGTATTTGTTGACCATTTATAATGCCCAGCTCAGTTTGTGCTAAGCTTAGCTCAGTTTGTGCTAAGAGGTTCCTTCAAAAGTTGTGCAGCAAGTAGCCAAAAAACTAAAGGATCAAACTATCTAAAAGTCTATTTAACAAAAATTTTACAAGACATGGTTAACAAACTTCTTAGATCAAACATTACTGCTTTTAGAAGTTAAAATAGCTGATACAACAAAACATTTTCCTGAAGGTAGTTCTCTGATCTCTAAATGGTTACCTTTTAAGTTAAGCAACAGGCCATCATTTCCAGAATGAGAATTCCAATTTTCAGAACCCCCATAGGTCAGCTATTAAGAAAACTTTATGGGACACATAATGCTAAAGCTGCCACAGAAACAGGGAACTAGGGAGCAGACACAGGGCAACGTTAACTTCTGTCTCATTCCTTTCCTTGAAAGTGACTTTTGAAAACACACCACGAACACCCACAGCTTCTAACAGTTTTCATTATTCTGTGTAGTTAGATAAAAAGACTTAGGTGTTGTTTTGTGACAAAACAAGTAAATTATTTTATAATTTAAAAATGCTTAGCTGGATAATGAAATTCAGAGCCAGACAAAAACCTAGAATCAAGTACTTTTCAGCTGTGTATTTTTGGGAAAGGTGCTGAACATCTTCAGTGCTAAGCTTCCTTATACATGAAAAAAACATACCAGGTAGGGTCATTCTGAAAATGGAGATAAAAGGACGCAGATAGGTCGGTGCTAGATTTCATAGATTCTCCAAAACTGACAGCTATTACTTTAAATTCACTTTTCAGCAATTTAAAAGTATTTTCAGAAAAATCATAGAGATTTAGAAGGATGAAACAATATATGTACTTGAAAATACAGTCTAAAACTACAGAATGCTGTGAAAAACTAGTCTATCGTTACTAAACTCATCCAGAAGCTACATCTTTTTACTACACAGTCATTCACATACCCTCAGGGGGTAATTAGCATTCTTTTGAGACCCTTTCTTCTACTTACTTTACGATCACTAAAGGACCCAAATCAGTCTTTGGAAAATTTACAACTATTCAGAAACACAGACTAAAATATTGTAACTGTTGTTAGGATTATAAGGGAGACATCAAACGGAAATTAATTCCACTTAGTTCAGTATGAAATGGATACATTTATAAGGGATTTCGAGGAGTCAAAACTGGTATCTTAGAAGGCTGAAGTCCTGCCAGGGCAGAGGCAGGACACTGAGGGCTGAGGCCATTTTATCGATAACCTGTTCTCTCTTATTCAACACACTAGCTATTCAGAAGCTGTGTGTGTATCCTGCAGGAAGTAATCAATAACTATTTTTGAGCAGTGTGTATTAGAAAACGTCCAATATTGTAAAGAACAGTTTAAATTTCTCTACACAGTAACTGTGTTGACATCCTGTTACTCATTAAACGTGTGAAGTTAGATAAACAATGCTTTTGTTTTACACTACAATATTAGCGTTATCAAGATCATTACAAAAATCAATGGGGAAATGTAGCTGAACTATACTGAATGTACTATCACTCTGTGGGATTCTCATTTGTATTCTAATTTTAACACAAGGTATTTGAAAATCGGGAGGAAAAAAATTCCTAATTTGTAAAACATCCTGAGAGAAATTTGCTTCCACAACAAAAGAGTGCCATAAAATGATTAGGACTTAAGGAGTTTATAAACTCTTTCATACAGCGGATAATACCCAATATTATTATTGGGAACATACAAGCTGCTTCACTGAGTTGTTCTGTTTGTCTTTGAGGTGGGCTATGGCTAACTTGCAGTGTACAGTAGATACCAACACTACCATCCAAGTGCAGAACAGCCCTTTGCAGATACCCTCTGCTGCGCACAATAAAACATTTATTTGCATAGTGCTTCTAGGCTTATCAGGACCTGCTCTTTGGATTCCTCCTCATGTGTAATAAGAAGCAGACGTAATTCAGAGCTGTGGAAGGAGAGTGGGAATGAGGACTCATTCTGCATCTGTACTGTGCTACCTCCTTTAGGTAAGTTCTCTCATTCCGTCCTCTAGCAGAGAAGTAGAATGGATGTTGCACCTCCCTCCACACAGTTACAGAAACCACATGCCTGTCTCTTTTGACCTCTGGGTGAACCTCTAAAGCAGAAACAACAGGTTACACGTTTTATAAACTGAAGCTTAGAGAGGTTGAAATTTGCCACAAATCACAGAGCTGGTAAATGTTAAAGGTGGGGTCTGACCACAGGTCTGTGAGACTCTTAACCACTGTGGCACAGGCCAGAAATGTTTCTGATGATACATCTATATTAGAAAGAAAACCGTTTCTGAACTTCTAATTGTAATGTGCTTATGTGTAATATGTGTGCTATAATATTACTAAGTCATATTTTAAACAAAGTACAAAAAATTAAAATGGAAATTTCAAAAAGCATGAATTTGAATTAATGTTCTCTAATTCTCTTTCTGCATCTGTGGACTATCTTGCTAACTCCCGAATGTATGCCCTGATCTGGAGACCACCACACTATGCTGCAGAGACAAGAGACAGAGCCAGAATCTGGCAACTCAGCTCTAAGAAAATGAGAGTCACAGTGCAACTGAAAATTTTCTAGTAGCCTTCCTTATTTTAAAAAAGCAAAAAGAAACAGGTGAAATCAATTTTAACAATATGCTTATTTTACATTTCTTTTTTCATATAGCCTCTGGAATGTGACGTGTTTTATGCTTCACTTTGGACTCAAAGCTATGTGTGCCAGTGGCCAGTGGCTGTCCCGATGGACAGTGACCTAACCCTTCAATCCATGCTCTCTCAGTTCATGATGTGCCAAAGAACATTTTCAGAATATATTGGTACTTTTGGAGACCAAGTAAAGAATTCTGCAGTGCTACTGAACTAGAACTACAGCAGAGAATGTTCTTTCAAATTCAGAATCGAGAGCATTTATTTAAGTATGAAATAAATTTTAGAACCTGAAGTTTCAAAAGCAAGACATTTTTTGACTAGAGAGGTTGAGTGCTACATGGTATTATCTGATGGTGAATATGGAGACTGTGTGCTCCTTGAGAGCAGTGGTAGTAGATGCCCTCTGCTGAAAGGATCTAATGTAAAACTGGAAAAACAAAGTTCTTCATTTAACTAGTCTTAGTCCACAGCGTTGATATGTACATTTAATATAAGTGAAATTCCATGTTTGATTAAGATAGTCCAAGCCTGATAAGGCAAAACTTTTAGTTCAGAGTGATGTATAATTCCTAGGACATTCGAAAGCATCAAAAAGTATTAGATTAGTGAACACTGTATAGGGGAAATACAAATAGGAATTAATTCCAGCAACTGAAAAACCATGATGAAAAGAGAGTTTAAAGGCAATGGAACAGAATAGAAAAGAGAATGCTTTGGGGTCGAAGTGGATTTATTTGTACTACTGCTTGGCCCTGTGAGGTTGGATAAGCAATTTAACCTCTCTGAACATGTATGTGAGGGAATGGCACACGTGTGAATTCAGTAATATTGCAGGGAATGCTGAGGGGGGAGACACTGTATGTAAAGTTCATAAAATAATGCCAAGCACACAGTAAACACCAAGATGATGGTAACGATGATTTCCTTGTTAATACCTGCTACTTGATATTAGGGATGACCTGAAAATTTGTAATCCTAATGATGGCTTACACTGGGTTCCTAATTCTGTGACATACACTGTTGTGCTTAAATCAGTGCTATAATATGTGCATATTTTGGGATGAATTGTTTACCCTGCCCTTCTAAAATTAATACGTTGAAGCACTAACCCCAGTACTTCGAATTGTGACTGTATTTGGAGATAAGGCCTTTAAAGGAGTGATTTAATTTAAGGTAAAATAAGACACTTATGGTATGTTCTACTCTAACTTGACTTGGTGTCCTTACAAGAATATAAAATTTGAGTACACAGAGAGCCACCTGAAATGCAACTGCACAGAGGAAAGACCATGTGAGGGGCTGTCTGCAAGCCAAGGAGAGGCCTCAAGAGAAATACAACATGCTGACATTTTGCTTTCAGACCTAGAGACTGCAAAACTACAAAAAAAAAAAAAATCCTGTTGTTTAAGTCGTCTTAGTTTAAGTTAATTAAGTTTTGTAGTTTAAGTAGTTGTTATTACTCAGGCTGTGGTATTTCCTTTCGGCAGCCCTCGCAAATCAATACAGTGCATAAAACCATTTCTCTACCCTACTCCATATGTGGCTGCTTTATTTCAGTTTATAGTAGAGAATCTATACTGGAAAGGACGTATGGTTACAAGTCAGAAAGTCCTCGATTCAAAGTTTGGCTCCTTTGCTGGAAATTGTATGATCTTAAGCAAGTTACCCCATCTTTAAGAACCAAAGTTTTCTTCTTTAAAAGGGACAGATATTTATTTCACATGTTACGAGGAATAAATGAACATTCAGAGTACCTAATAGGACTCTCTGCCTTTGCCAATGTGTGCAATTCTCATATAATTCTATGTATTCCTTCAGGGAAGACACGTTGTAGCACAGAACAGATCACTCCAAAGCAGGGACACTCGTTGTTATGCAAGATGTTTCCTTCAGTGAGTCTTCCCTGTTACTTAAAGGGCTTATAATTTATAATGTACCAGTCTCTTAATTGGTCTCTGCTTCTAGGTTTACCATCTGCCAATCCAGCCTTTACATTGGCATCTAATTTATGTATCTAAATTCAAGTCTAAGCACATCATTCCTTTGCATGCAACTATTCAATGGCACCCTATTACTGCCTCCAGCATCAAGTCTCAGCTCCTCGAGTAGGAAACAACCCATCACTCAGTCTACCTCACCTCTCTTTCCCCATCGCTCCCGTGCATCACACACTCAACCCTACACCATTATGTGGAATCACACAAAACGTACTGCTTCATGCCTCTGTGCCTTGCTAGTCTTGCTTTACAAAATGCCCTTCCAAGTTTGTCACCAAGCTACTGCTACTTATCCTTCTGTTTCTCAGAGAAATGTCTCAAGTATTCCCAATCAGATTTTAGCATTATATTCTTATAAAAACAATGAGTTTCTCCCCAGACCTTTCACAGTGATTGCCATATTACACTGCATTGAAATATTTATATTTTCTCCTTCTAGATAATGAGCTTTTCAAGGATAGGGGTTCTGTCTTAATAATCTTTGTATTTTAAGCATTACGCAAAATGCCTACCACAAAACAGACATTAAATAAACACTGACTGAATAAATGTCCAAAGACATAAATGCTTGTCATCAATCATATCAACATATATATTAATATATGTAGTTTAAAGTGGAAAGACCATGAGCTATTTTATAAGTCTGAGTTCATATTTGGGGTAAGTCATTTAAAGCTTTTCTAAGCCCCAGTTTTATCATGGGTATTAAATTCTTGCTATTGTCCTTCGTATCGAAAATAAAGCATGCAAGTAACATTAAAATTCCATGTCTGATTTAGAGTAGGCTCTAAATAAATGCAGGTTCCCTCCTGTTATTTATCAGTTTACCAGAGGTCCACACATTACTCTCCTTGACAGATCACAGTATTTAACAGGGTAAACGTTTTAATTTGGTTCTTTATATCAAGTATCACAAACCAAAAGCTCATGTGAACTATAATCTTGCATTGCATATACACTTCATTAAAAAGCTTTATCTAGATTTCTACATCTTTGAACTGGAAGTAATTATATTTATTGCATAAGACTGAGTTGATGCTTGTCAAAATCGACTGAAATCACACACAAAAAGCACTAGTATATTATCTGGAACATAGTAAATACTATATAAAAACTAGGTACCTTCTCTTTTTTCCATAGACCGAATCAAACTGTAAACATTACTATATTATGCATACCGCTCGAGCAATAAAATACAACTGCATCTGAAAGTCCAACGCACTGAATACAGTTGTATGAAGCAAGACAATGTTTGGACAGCAATGAACCACATATATAAAAGCGGTTTCACAAGACATAATAGAGTTAAAAAATTCCTATTGTCTAGTGACATTTTAATCATCCTGATGCTGTACAGCTTAGTTTTTAATAACATGTTTAAAAAGTAAAAACCAATGCAAAAAAAGCATATAAAATAAGGATATAAAGAAAGAAAATCTATGTGTACAGCTGTATGTGTTTATGTTTTAAGCTAAGAGTTATTACAAAAGAGTCAAAAAAGCTAAAAAAAAAAAAACCCTTACAAATTGTTTATCAGTGAAGAAACACATTTTTAAAATAAATTGGGTGTAGCCTCAGTGGACTGTATTTATAAAGACTATAGTAGTGGATGGTGATGTCTAGGCCCTCATACCCTCTCATCACTCACTCACTGACTCACCCAGAGCAATTTTCAGTTTTGCAAACTACATGCATGGCAAGTAGTTTATACAGGTATACTGTTTTTCATCTTTTATACTACATTTTTACTGTATCTTTTTTATATTGAGATGCACAAATACTTACGATTGTACTAACATTGACTAAAGCATGTAGTACAGTTACAAGCTGTCCAGGTTTGTAGCCTAAGAGTCATAGGTTATACCATACATCACAAGTGGATAGTAGGCTAGTCCATCTAGTTGTGTGTAAATGCACTCTATGATGTTCATACAATGACAAAACTGCCTAAGGATGCATTTCTTAGAATGTATTCCTGTCATTAAGTGACACACGACCATACTATAATGGATATGGGGAAAGAATTAACAGAAACACACACAGAGACTATAGCACTAACGTACCAGAATTAGGCACATAAACGTGCCACACACCCGACTTGCCATTTTGTCAGCTGTGCAAGTCATAAGCAAGCGTTAGAATTTCTTGGTTATTCAGTCTCCTCTTCTATAGAAATACCATCAGCCTTACAAGACTGTTGTCAGGAGTGATGTGTTCATATGACCTAGACTGTAGGCCTTATGAAACTTATGGACACAGTGCCAGAAATGTAGTATACACTCAGCAGTGAGGGGATGGGAGATTGGTTCTGCTATGATATTTAGAATGCCAACTCAAATTTTTGTGAATACTAATGTTTTGAAACAAAACCTGAGAAGGACTTGATTATTTAAAAAAAGACTATACATCTTAGAATTTCATCTTTCTAATTATTGTGTGATTTCTGGCAAATTACTTAATCCTGTGCTCTTTTTCTTCATCTATAAAATGGGAATAGTGCTATGTTTCATAAAGTTGCTGCACTACTTAAATGAGATACTGTATGCAATGTCTTGTCTAGCATTCACCATGTCGCAGTCAATGGATTAGTAAGCATTAAGAGTGCTTCTACCCCCAACACACTAAAGGATACAAACATGATTCATAGGCTTCCACTAAAAAAGACCACTTGAGAGCCAAAGTTTGAAGGCTACTTGTTACAAGTTTTATAAGCAAATAAGTTGGTATGAGCAAAAACTAGAAGTTTCTTATATCCCTGTCTACCTTAGTGCCAGAGTTAATAAGAGAACCTATATGTTTGGTGCTTTACTGACAATAGATGAGTTCAAAAGTGAATTTATGCTTCATCAAAACAACTACATAGTCCATATTTATTTATGCTTCACAAGCACACTAAGCCAATATTTTGTTTTATGTATATCTTTTTCTTATACTTAGCATTTTAAATACAAAACAAAAGGTTTCTAGGCATTTAGGAAAACATTCTCAACAGAATAAACACTGATTTCACATATCAATGAACATCAAGGTATATTATCAGGAGAGGTAAGAGTGAAGCTCTGTTTTGCTTCTGATAACACTTATTTATTTCTGGGTAAATATTTCTATGGCAAATGAATCAGAACTAACTCATTATTCCCAAGTAGGAACTTGGAGTTGTTAGAAAACAGGAGCACTGCTGCTAAGAAACTGAAACAGTCTATGAATAAGAAAAATAACTTTTAACACTTTCTTCTACAGGCACTGACAAGGTAAGCTATTTATACATCTCCAATGTGACTTTTGGCCTTGAGATAGAATAGTCACAGATGTTGAGGTCACTTCCTCCTCAAAATATATTGACACCTAAGTAAAATGCTTAGAATAAATAAAATTTCAATTTTGATTTTTCAAGCCTTATTTCTTTAACATTACAGTAAACCTAGGTGGGGCAACACATGCTAGTTGGTAGAACAGATAGTGCTTCTCCAATTAAAATAAATAATGAGTAAAACAGGGCAAGTCAAACTACCTTCTCTAGCTGACTATTATGCTTTCCCCAGAGTATACAGATATGAAAGGGCTCAAGTATCTGTTGTGGGGTCTGGTAATAAAGACTGACTCTTACCTTTGGGCTGGGGTGCTATAGCTGTTATCATAGGTATCATAACTCTGTTCATCATAAGCAGTGCCATATCCATCATCATAGTCCTAAAATATAACAGAAGCACAAAAACATTCAGAGAAATTTCTGAAAAAAAAAGAATAATTCTGCTTTTAGTGAGTTTCCATTAATCCAGTTAGCATTTAACTATATGTCTAGTTACAGTGCAAAGAAAAATATAGGAGTGACTTCAGTGAAAGTAGTGAAGTAAGAACCTTCAAATATTAACTATATAAAAGCAAAGAAAAACTGGAAACAACTGTCAGAATCACCATTTTTCAGAACCCTAGACATTTAACCAAGAAATTTTAGAGATCTAGGCAGTCTTCTTTTTAAAGGTTGAATCCTGGTAAGAACAGTGAGCTTTGTGCTGTTTTTTCTTGTCCTATGCCCCACTCCTTGGCTCTGCAGAAGCCTTGAAAACCAACACCTACAATCAGCACAAGTCTGGAAGCCACTGAAAGGGGCCAAACAGGGTTGGAGCTCTTTCAAAATTCCATTCCCAGAGAACCATCTTTATTTTACCTGACTCAGGCCTCATCCAGTACAAAAAGCCTTCTCCCTGGAGGTATCTGAAGAAAATAATTAGAGGCAATTGTTTAATATTTTAGCTGCCTGTGATGGTGGAGAAGAACTGCAAACAATAAAATAATTAAAAAGCTTTAAAGGAAAGATGGAGAATGAGATGTCCAAACAGACCTTGAAAAGTTCTGAAATATTACTGGCAAGGTAGAAGGCCACAACCATGCAGAATGTTACAGGCACACACAGGAAAGACCTGAGAGGGCCCTTATATGCAGATTTTGTTTCACCAAAATGCAGATCAAAAATATAATATTTTTGGAATGTGAAACCTGCATAAATGGAGCACCAATTTTTAAAAATATGTGGGTTCCAAAGGGCCAACTGAGGGACTTGAGCTTTGTTGATTTTGATTATGTGGAGGGGTGGGTGGTCCTGGAACCAATCCTCAGCATAACAAAGAATGGCTATATAGTCAAGAAACTAAAAGACACCCTTTTAAAACAACTAAAGGAAAGTATAAGAACAGTGTCTCACCAAATACAGAATATTAACTCATTCGCAATCGCTGACATGAATTTATGTCATTTCGAATTCTGTTCCTAGTTGCCACTGATGTGACTTTGCGTCTTTGCAAATTCTGTTTCTGAATAATATATATCCAAATAAAAATACAAAGTATGGAATGCTAGTCAGAGTGGTAGCCGAGGTAAATATTGGATACACCTGCAACTTTCAGCAGCATTGTGAAAAAGGTAACAATTTAATTGAAAAGACCATTTCATTTGTTCTTAACAACAGAAGTTTGTGGCAACCAACTCATATTTTTTTTCCACCGGCAATCAGTATTAGGAAAGTGAAAAATTTGCCAATCGCAAATGTGTTAATATAGGCATAGAAAACATTAAAAAGAACCAAGAGAAATTCTCAAGTTGCAAAGTATAATAACTGAAATAAAATATTCCCTAGAGAAGCTCATCAGTATATATTACTAAGCTGAGGGGAAAAAAAAAGTCAACTTGATGATCCAGGGTTATCTACTCTGAGGAAGGGGGGGGGGAAAGATGAATAAAATGAACACAGCATCAGAGTCCTATGGCACATCATCAAATGTATGAACATACACATATTGAGAGACCCAGGAGAAAAGAAGAGAAAGGAGTAGAAAGATTTGGAGAAACAGTGGCTGAAAACTTTCTAAATATGATGAAAAGCTTTACAACTTTACATGCCCAAGAAGCCCAACAATGTCCAAAAAGAGTAAACTCACAGACCCATACCTAGGTATATCACTGTCAAACTGCTGAAGGGCAAAGACAAAGAGAGAATCTTGAAAGCTGCAAGAGAGAAGCAACTTATCACATATGAGGAATCCTTATAACTTTAACAGCTGATTTCTAACAAAAAAATCATGTGGGCCAGAAGAAAATGGGAAGCCATATCACAAGTACTTAAAAAAGACTGCCAAAGGGTAAGAAAATAATTAAAAAATAAAACTATAGAAAAATAAACAAATTAAAGTGGTGTAGTAAAAAGAAATAAAACATCTAGCATAGAAGAAAGTTGCAAGGTACAAAAAAGACATAAGACAAATAGAAAACAAATGGCAAGATGGCAGACATAAATTCTAACATTATCAGGAATTACAATAAGTATAAATAAATTAACACACCAATTAAAAGGCAGAAATTGGCATCATGGAAAAAAAATGATCCAACCACATCCTGTCTACAAAAGACACACTTTAGATTCAATGAGAACAAGTTGAAAGAACTTGTTGAAAGTATGGAAGAGAACAAACCATAAAAATGGTAACCAAAAGAGTGCTAGAATAGCTATTATACTACTATCAGGCAAAAGAGACTTTAAGACAAAAATTGTTACTAGTGAAAAAGGATGTTAACTTTTAAATGACAGAAAAGTCAAATTATCAAGAAGATACAATAATTATAAACATACGCACATATGTAAATATAACAACAGAGCGAGCCGGGCTCGGTGGCTCAGCCTGCAATCCCGCGCCTTTGGGAGGTTGAGGTGAGTGGATTGCCTGAGTCTGCAGGTTCGAGACCCGCCTGGGCAGCAAGACCTCATCTCTACAATAAATCAAAAAATCAGCCGGGCGTAGTAGCGCATGCCTGTAATTCCAGCTACTCGGAAGGCTGAGGCGGAAGGATCGCCGGAGCCCAGCAGGTCGAGGCTGCGGTGGCCGGGAGTGGCCACTGCACTCCAGTCTGGGTGAGAGTGAGACTCCAACTCAAAAAAAAAAAAAAGAAAAAAAAAATATATATATATATTTGTATATATATATATATATAACAACAGAGCTTCAAAATATATGAAGTGAAAGCTACTGAAAATAAAGGAATAGAAAATTCAACAATTGTTTGGTACTTTAATACCACATTTTCAATAATAAGTAAAAATACATAGAAAGATAAAGAAACCAAAAGAACATTTGAACAAAAATCCAAATCAATTATACCTAACAGATATCTACAGAATATCCACCCAGTAAGAACAAATACACAATCTTCTGCACTGCACATGGAGCATGTTCCAGGACAGACTGTACATGTCCCCAGTTCAAAATTTACTACAAAGTTACTGTAATAGAAACAGTGTGGTACTGTAAGGCCTTCAACATCGTAAAATAAATAATAACAGAAGGGATAGTATTGCCTTTGGAGGAGTAAGACATAATTTATAAGGTTCTTTTCACAGGGAGGAACCGAGTATGTGTCAAAGAGCTATGTACGTTCTGTACTTTAATGACAAGGTATAATAGAATATAAAATGAACAGTCATTAAATGGAGGCAGAGAATTTTTATATTTTTTAGGTGACTGAATTACTGACTTCAATATTTTTATGCTTGAGATTTTAAAAGATAAACTTTCCAATTGTCACAAGATTTCTTTCAGGATTATTTCACGATTGGATGTGGCCATGGGGGTAATTATTTTGTACTCCCTTCAATTATAAGTATTAATTGTTTGATGAACGCAACTTGAAAAACAAAGGGAAGCACAAAGCACAGCATGACAGGAGAAAAGGAGGAAAATATGAACGTGGCTGCTACTCAGTGTATAAGTTTCTAAGCAGGGTGAACGAATTCTTGTTGATCAACTATTTTTTATTAGAAGGTAGGAGATGAGGTCACTGGCTGAGAACAGTAGAGGGAAATTAACCGGTAAATAAATATCTCAGCCAATGATTGAAGTGAGAAGGAAAGAGGGAAGTGGAGCTGAGTAAGAGCCTCTAAACCTCAGGGGTTTTATTTGTCTGAGGACTGAGTGATCTGAGGGTTCAGCAGACCTCCCCTTTTTTCCCTAATGCTCTTATCTTCCAGTATGCTCAACCACTGGTTGCTCTTTTTTTTCTTCTTTACATAGTTTGACATTATGAAATTCTTCTGTAGATTTTTCTGAGGCTAGAATAGGAATTTAAAAAACAGTGAATGCAGTATTTGTTACAATTCAACAAATAACTTAGTGGAATATTAAAATAAAGTATAGAGGACAATGTTAAACATTCAGTTCAGGCACACATCTAAACTTAGAATCTACTCTTTTTTTTTTTGGAGTTGGAGTTGGAGTCTCACTCTGTCACCCAGGCTGGAGTGCAGTGGCATGCTGCTCATGACCACTGCAGTCTCGACCTGCTGGGCTCAGGTGAATCTTCTGCCTTAGCCTTCCAGGTAGCTGGAACCACAGGCAAGCTCCACCACGCCTGGCTACTTTTTTGATTTTTGTGTATAAACCTGGTCTTGCCATGTTGCTCTGGCTGGTCTCGAATCCCTGAGCTCAGGCAGTTCTCTCATCTCTGCCTCTCAAAGTGCTGGGATTCTAGGCTTGAGCCATTGTACCTGGCCAGAATCTACCTAAAAAGCTTGCCAGAACATGAAATAGGGAACTTACCACACTTCACACTGCTGACACTACTCAGGTATGCTGAAAAACTTTCCTTACACTTGAAATCTTAGTGCAATTTCTCACATTTTAGTATTTTCCCCTAGAGAACATTCCCCTCTGTGAAATGACCCCAGTCTACACGTCAGCCTCATTTTTTGCAGTGTGTCCTGTGCCTCAAATTCAGTAATCACTTCCAGTTCATGTGCTGTTTCCTACAAGTCTGTGCCTGCCCTCTCTGCCTAGTGAATTTTTCAAGATGAAGCTAAATGAGAGCCTCCAATTTTGTCATAACTTCTCAGTCCCACAAAAACAGAGTCTATAGTACCTGTGGTTATGCCAACAAAGGACCTAACATATTACTCTCTACTGTATAGTTTCTGTTATGCCTTGTATTTGACTCGCCTACCACGATGACCATATCTTGTGTCTTACTCATTCTTTCCCAACAGGCACAGAATAACCAGTGCCTGGAACACAGTGAGGACTCAATAGATGTTTCTTAGATTACTGGATCAAATGCCTCTGGAGGCAAAGTGGGCCAAATAAGTCTCATCTGAGTCCTTTCACCTTTGCCTTGAGTTTTCCTCTGCTAGTCTAGGCCTCTCCGAGCCTCCAGTCATGGCTCAGATGACCAAAGGTGAGGGAATTGGGCACTATAAATTCATTTTAAGCAACCTACATAATTTTCCTTGGAAGATGCTTAACAGAGCTCCCTTATGTTGTAAAAATACACTGCCGAGATGTTTTATCCCCTTCCTTGTACTTTAAAAACAGGGTCTTGTACCCGTGAGTGAGGCAGTATTGGAGATGCATGAGATCTCTAATAAACTGGTGTGAATGCACCCATCTACATAAACCTATGAAGGCACTGTTTTATGGATAAAATCAATGCTTACTGCTTTACCATTCCACTATCATTCTAACCAGTCAATAAATCTGTTTTTTGTCTCCTAAATCTTTCTTTCTCTACATTCCCAATGTGAGTCATCAAATTCTTTCGGAATTATCAGATTCATTGAAATCATTCAGGATTTCTTAACTGGGCTAGTAGGAGATCCCAAGTAGTCTCTTTGGCTTTTCAATGCTTACCTCAACATTCCTCCAGAACTATTTACCCTAAAAGGCAAATCTGAGCTTGTTGCTTCCCTCCCTGCTGGAAATCTCCACTCCTTTTCTCCTGGTTCCTATAAGAAAGAACAAATTCCCACACCTCTCACCGGCTTACCCTCACCCACTTACCCAGGAACAGTACCTACAACTGCTGCTAGGCACTGTGTGCTTCGGCCCCTGGGTGAGCACCCCATGGCAGCTGTGCTACTGCAGACTGTAATGCCTCTGACATCACCTTTTTGGACACCCAGCAAGACTCCAGGCTGAATTATCACTCCCTCCTTTGTGCTTACATGAAACATGATAGCTTGTATAAACGCGGTTCCTGCAATTATTTCCTGGCCTCCTTTCCCTCTCACTAGCTGGCAAGGTCCTTAAGGGTAAGGAAGAGGCCTTGTTCTCTTGTGTGCTCAGTAGCTAGCACATAGGGATATGCGGTAATATTTGTTGAATAAATGAATGAAGAAAAGAACTAATTAATGACCAAGTGGCAGAAAATGTAATAAGTGCTTCTTTAAGATGGATGTAGAATGAAATGTAGTATTTATTAAAATATTGTAAAATCTGATAAGACCTTATCTATATTATTTTCTGCCAAAATTAAACATCAGTTTTATATTCTCTGCTGTCAGCAAAAAAATTTGCCTATTGAACTCTGTATTCTATTTCTGAAAGCCTGAAAAACGTTATTAAAATAGTGAACAAACATGGACAAGAAATGATGTTTATTATTGCACCTTACCGCCTCATTAAAAAAACTTGCTTATTCATCAAATCATATGTCTGAGTTCTGAGCTTAGAAATGGTACTGAACTGACGGTGAGCTGGAGAGTTGGTGGATGCCAAGCTAGAGTAAGGACAAATGTGTTCTAACACAGGTAGAGATTCTTTATTTGTCATTCCCGACCTATAAAACTCAAACCGACACAGACCAAACACCAGAGAAATCTTGCTTTGAAAAGAAGAGATTTTCCAGGATAAAGGAAACAGCATGACCCATTTAATTCTATTTCTGTCACAAGTAAAATCAAGCACAACATTTAAACCTGGACAAAACCATTTTAAAAGGACAGAGGAATTTATAAAAAGGTTGATTTTCAAGACAGTGTTTGTTTTGGTCTTTTTAAAAGGATATGATTATGCTATGTAACTGTTCACTTTAATTAGAGTAATAACTGGTCACTAGAAAATGTAAAAAGTGTTCTTATATAATATAGTGTTAAAATCTTATTTAAATTTAGTCTTACAAAGATTGCTTTGAGTTTGTAAAACAAAGTCATTAAAAGCAGGCTTTTAGGAAATTCTTTTTTACTGGGGATCTAGGTAATAATATTCTTGGCCTATGTAGTGTCACCTACAAGACTCACTAATGATTGTGCATATTTCATAACCAAGTTATTTTATAATTAAGGACAAAATTACAATATTAAATCTAGACTCTTTCCCATATCATTTCAACAAAACATCATTTATTTAACAATCGACTCACATTCCCAGTTGTTTATTTTATGGCTGTGAGGACTGTATTATATGGCTTTTAAAATAATACACCTTCTTCATATCAGTCTTTGAAGTCTGATGACTACATTCAAATGCCAGCTCTACCACTTACTTGCTGTATGACTTTGGGTAAGTCACTAACCTCTCTGAATCCTAATTTTATAATTTGCAAAATGGGAACCATAATACACCTCCTGACGGTTTCTGATGGCTGTGGAAGGTTTAATAAAAAATTATTTATGAAAATTGTTTGGCACAGTTCATGCTCAATAAATGTAGTTTTGTTTTAGTTAAAGACCAATTCCTTTTATCACTCCTAAGCTGTAAGGTCAGAGAAAAAAAAATCAAAGCTACCAAGGTATTTGTCTTTCATAGAATATTGATGAATTGTTACAATTTTGTCTACAATGAGATGTCCGCATTTCCATTCTGCCAACACCCGTATTAACTACTGTGGCTTTTAGAGAAAGAAATGACTGACCAAGTTATTGGCCAGTCTATCCACATCTGAATATAGGTTTTAAAAATATGTTGATGTCAATTATTCACAGAATGTCTACTCTCAGTTCATATCTGAGAGAGAATTACATTTTTCAGAATTTGTCAAGGTGCTAAACAATACATTTAAAAGAAATTAAAATAACAACAAAGGTAATCCAGAAATCCACAAACAAGGAGAAGGAAAACTAACTGTAAATGAATAATTAAGAAAAATGAAATTAAACTAGAAATCCCATAAAGACAGAAAACAGAGGGAATTAACTAAATTTTATTAAGTTTATATTAACCTGGCATCATGCTACAGACTTTTAAATAGATCGCTCCATCTACTCTGGGCAGTAGACTTTGTTGAATGTCAGCTGTGTGTAAGGCACTGCACTGAGCACTGAGGACAGAGCATCAAACACACGATACAAAAAGCTTTGCTCCTGTAGGGAAACAGACAAATAAAACCATTATCAAAATTATCGTATGTAAGACACTGTGAGTGAGGGAGAGATTTTAGATTTAGACGAATGAAGTTCTTAGATAAGAGACTTTGAATACAAAAAGAAGACATGTGCTGGCCATGCAGATATTGAGATGGAAGGGGGAGAGCATTTCGGACAGAATGAATAGCGGGGCCATGAGGCAGATGAGTGCTGTGGTTTGAAAGTTTGTGTCCCTCCAACATTCATGCTGAAAGTTAATCCCCACTGAGGTGGGATTAAGAAGTTGGGTCTCCGGGTGGTGATTAAGACATGCAGGCTCCACCCTCATAAGCAGAATTAATTCCCCTGTGAAAGAGGCTTCAGAGAGCTGGCTGCCCCTCAGTCCCTTCCATTCCTTTTGCCCTTCTGCCCTGGGAAGACGTGGTAAGAGGCGCCAACTATGAGGCAGAGAGTAAGCCTTCACTAGACACTGAATATGTGAGCACCCTGGTCTTAGACTACACAGCCTCAGACATGTGAGATATACATTTTTATGAGTTATACATTATTCAGTCTAAGGTATTTTGTTATAGCAGCAGGAAGTGTTTAAGACAAGAGGCAAGAGTAGAGTGAGCTGGGATAGAGGTGCCCAGGCTAGACCCTAGACCGTGTGGGGCCTTTGGGCTTTAAGTGAGCAGGGTGGCCATTGGAGACTTTATGTCTCAGGCTATTTTCCTTGCGGTCTAGTCTCCTGTCTTTTTGTTTCACAGATCTAACATCCAGTGTACTCTTTCTACAGCTGTGCCTAATCTGCTACTGAATCCATCTACTTAGTTCTTTTTAGTTTTTGTACTTTTTGGTTCAATAACATCTACTTTTTCTATACGACGGACCCCAAAAAACTCAGAATTCAGTTATTTAAAAAGGTACATGTATTCTTACGTGTTTAAACTTCAGTCACCTTCAAAGTACTTTCCATTTGATGTAATGCACTAATTGAGATGCTTCTTCCACTGCTCAAAAGTTTTTGTACTTGTAAACTTGGATGCTTTTTAGTGCTGCCGTTTTTTGTTTTACCTCTTCCACATCAGCAAAATGTTTTCCTTTGAGGACTTTTGTCACCCATGGGGTGGGAAAAAGTCGCTTGGGGAGAGATCTGTTGAACAAAGGGTAGGACAAGGGGGTCATGCTGTCTTTGGTCAAAAACTGCTGTAGACTCAGCACAGTGTGGGCAGGTGTGCTCATAAAGCACTCATCACGAAATGGGCAAATGTGTTGGAACAATCTCCAAAAAAAAATTCACTGAGGCCAACTCTCACAACACTAGCTGAAACACTGATGCTGATGGGCTCCTAGAACACTTACCTCATGGGTGAAGCCTGTACTACCAGGGGCCCAACCACCAAAAAATGATTCCATTTTTGTTTTCTTTTTGAACTCCCTTTCACATTGTCCAGTTTTTTGTTTAAATCATTGTGCTTATTTTTTAATTCTTTCACTATAATGAGCAGAGTTAGTTTGTGCTTACTACCTGAATCGACTGTGGTTCTCTATTATTTTTCTTAGTTTTTAAAAAATATTATGGTGCCCGTGATTTTGATTGCGTATCTGTAATTATATATGAGACATTAAATTCAAGCATACATTGTTATATTTCTTCACGGATAATTTATATTCGCTTTCTCCAGGATACAAAAATCAGCAATTTCAGAGTAAACTTAGTCCTACCAAGGACTAAGATGACTGGAAGCTGACCATCAATGTGTTCCCCTAGAGGTACAGCATTTTTGGAATCCAATCCAAAGCCTAGGGGATTATCAGCTCCTCCACTCAACCTTGGTGGAACTTAAACTCATTTTTTTTAACCTCCCCAAGCTCTGGATTTCTTTTAAGGCTCAATTAGGATTCTCTGTAACCTTCTTTAGAAATCAAAAGAAACCCATAGCAGCCTTTCTCAACCAAGGTTCCACCAGAGAATTAAACCTGATGCCCTAACACATCTACTGTATGTAAAATGAATTAACTTTACTCTTATGCCTAGAAAGATAGTAGTTATATATACCATTCTTGGGAGAGTGGAGAAAACAGTAACACAAATACTTTTTCATATTCTGTGGTTCAGATGAGGAACCCAAAATACTTTTTCATATTCTGTGGTTCAGATGAGGAACCCAAAATACTTTTTCATATTCTGTGGTTCAGAAGAGGAACCCAAGCTGAAGAAGAATGCTGCAAGGAAAATCAGCCAGAAGTGCTGAATGCATCTTTTTGGCTTTAATTTTTCTCCAAGCTGTTGGCCCAGTTACTTATTTATTTTTAAACCATTTTAGCTTTCATGTCTTCAGATATTTTTTTGTTTGTTGTTTCTATTTCACCTTTTGTAGGTATATTCAGTCAAAGTCTTGGAAGTTGATTCTCATTAATACCCAATATTTACCATTACCCACATCTCTCACTAGAAATGTAGTCTCCATAAGAACAGGGGCTTCACTGCCTGTTTATCACTGTGTTCCCAGGCAGAATAAGCATTCAGTTAATGATGGATTATATATTGATTCGGTCATTCTTACAGGTGCTCATTTGAGGAGAATGTCCCCTCTGTGAATGATGACTGGACATATGAGCGACGCCAAGAATCTTCAGTCCCACTGAGAAGGAAAGGGTTCCCGGGCTACTTAAATGCTCATGTAATTCACAGCGCAGAGGTTTCTGTACAATGAGAATCTAAGCACTATAATAGTTTTATAATATTAGCATCAAGATTATTTTCTGCCTTGTTTTTAGACTGACTGAGAAACCTTCAGATTATCACCTGGTCTAATAGCAGATCTGCTTGAAGGAAGATGCACTGCTCTGTTACAAATAAGAGTATCTCATCTATTTAGTAGTACAATTCACTTAATTCACAAACTGGTCACACTTTTAAGCTTTTTGTTCAAGCACAAAATAAGTCATAAAAAGGTACAAATTTACAAAGACCTTTTTAAGGTACACAACTTAGTGAATTTTTACCAATGACCATAACTGGTCACACACCAGAAATAACCAGTATTGAAGCAAGAAATGGAATATCAACAGCCACCAAAATCTCCACGTGTTCCCCTTTCCCAATTATTATCTCCCCCAAATAGCAATCACAACTCTGACTCCTCATCAAAAACGAGTTTTTATTAGCCTTGAATTTTATCTACTTGGAATCAGATGAACTACTATTTTGCGTTGTTTTTCCTTCATTACACACTGTTGTAAGATTCATCCATGTGGTTGCGTACAGCACTTGGTTCCTTCTCACTGCCTATATGCTCTACAGGATTATACTACATTTGTTATCTATTCTACTGTTGATAGGCATTTTGCTTCTTTCCAGTTTTTGCCTACAGGATTCTTACACGAGTCTTCTGGCATACCTACCTATGAATCCCTGATGAGAAATTACTCAGGAGGAGGATTGCTTAGTCCACATGAAGCATGTGCTAAACTTTAACAGACAGTCAAATGTTTCTGGCATTTTTCCAAAGTGGTTATATCAATTTCCATCTCCACAGCAGTGTATAAAAGTTCCTATTGTGTCTCATCCTAGTCAATATTTGAAATAATCATTTAAATTTTAGCAATTCTAGTAAGTGAATAGTACTGGATATTACACTTTTTACATACTAATGTCTGAAATACAGCAAGAGCTGTGAAAGATTGAAATACGTTAGTAAATTGAAAAAAATCAGATTTGAGCCAACAATAAAAATACATATATATATGTATTTATGAATATATATATCTCACCTTTTATGTGTCATGCACCATTGTAAGTACTTTCCATATGGCAATTTACCTAGTCTTCATAATAATCTTATGTTATAAGCACTAATATTTCCATTTATTGATTAGAAACTGATGCACAAAGCAGTTAAGCAACTTAACTAAAGTCATATAACAATTATGTGCAGATCAAGTATTTGACAGTCAGTCTGGCTCCTAACTTTGCTTTTAATCACTAAGATAAACTGCCTGGCCTTATAAAACTGAGGGTAAAGGGAACACTTCTATAACCAACATCTGATAGTGGGACTGTAAACTAATACAACCTCTGTGGAAAACAGTGTGGTGCTTCCTAAAAAAATCTAAAAATCAACCTCCCATACAACCCAGCAATCCCCCTTCTGGGAATATATCCAGAGGAACTCAAATCATTCTACAAAAAAGATACCTGCACATGCATGTTTATTGCAACATTATTCACAATAGCAAAAGCATGGAACCAACCATGCTGTCTATCAAAAGTAGACTGGATTTTACAAATGTGGTACATATACATGATGGCATATTATGCAGTCATAAAGGACAAAATTATGAACTTCGCAGCACTTGGATGGATTTAGTCTGTAATACTCAGTGACCTACGGCAGAAATGAAGAACTGAGTACTGCATGTTCTCACTCATAAACAGATCCAGAACAATGAACATATGATTATAAGAAAAGGATTGGCAGTAGTGGCAATCTCATATTATTATAAGAAAGGGATTGGCAGTACTTCATAAATAAGGGTACCTGATCTCAAACCAGGTGAAGTGGGGACCAAAGTGAGACCCAAACTTTGTCTACCTAATCCTGAATTGTACCCCACATCTTTAAAATAAAAATTTTTTAAAAATGTTAAAAACTGAGGGTCAGACCCTATACTATAGTGAACGCACCAGGATGATGCCACACTGTGAGGACACATCTAGACGGCCAGCTGGCCTTCTATTAGTATCACCCATCTTGACAATATGGTTCTGTTTTAAAATGCTTTTTTGTTTATTTTAAACTACTAGAGTACTAACATGTCTTTCGGGATCCCATAGTCTATTATGTACCTCATACTTTATTCTATCTACAAACTGAACAGAATAAAATAAATGTGCGAAGAAAAAGATGACAATAAACCTCATCAGTAACATACTACTACCGAAATTCATCTGGCTGAATGCAATACACCAAGATCCTCCCTGTGTCTATGCCTTAGAATATCACACGGAGCTGCCATGGAAAGTCCTCCAAGCTCTTCCTGCCTGAGTGCTACTTGTCTATGTTCCTATTTGATTTAAGCACTATCTTCTCTAGACAATCTTTCCACAGTCTATCAAGTAGTCAGTCTTCCCTCTTTGTTTCCCCTGATTCTTTGTACATATAAGTCAATTATAGGTGCTCTTATCCTGAATGTTAATTGTACTTTGTCTTTGTATCAAGAAACCAAACACTGAGTACTTACTATATACTGGGTGGTCCTGTGGATAAAAAGACATGGCTCCTACAATCAATAACTTAAAATATAATGGGAAAAGTAAGACCAATAAAGGAATGGTTACATTACTCTGAGAAAAGTACCCTAAATAAGATGTAAACTCATGGACCCAAATAATACAGACTGACCACCTAAAAAATACAAGGGAGTATGAGGGGACTCAAAGTGTGGATGATAACTGTTGTGGGAGGCCAAGAATGCCGCCCCCTAATATATTAGCATAAAGATTACCTTGAGCTGAAGGTAATTGAGAATAAGCACATACAAAAAAAAATTCTCTGGTTTTCTTCCTCTCTTCTCTACCAGGAGGGACAAAAATTGATCACTAAAGACAACTTTAGACTCTTGTTAGTCTGAGATGGCACCAGAAGTATCTATATAACAAAATTCCAGAATCTGCTGCTCCTAGAGACTCAGTCCTTTTCCTTTGTCTAGTCACTTCTCTAAAAATATTCTGTACTTTGTTGAAGATCCTATGAAAGCCAGAATTCTAAGTCACCTCTTTGAGATGGACTCATTCCTTGGGTATTTCATGCACATACATGAAAAATGTATGTTAATAAACTTGTCTGTTTTTCTTTTGTTATGGGGGTCCATCCCAGGAAAGAACTCAGAAAGGTAGAGAGAAAATTATTTTTTTCCTCCCCTATATTGTATTCCTTCTTAGACTCTGATCTACTTGAAAGCAGAGACAATCATATGAATTCTGGTAAAATGCTCAAAAAATGATAAAACTAAGATGGCAGGTTCTTGTAGAAAACTTATTAAAAGAGAGGACTAATCTAGTGGTTCAAAAGTTCCCTTCTCTGCCTCAGTCCTAATTCACCTAAAGGATATGATATATTTGTCACATCAGCTCAAATAGAAACCATCATAGCTCAACTAAATTAGATGGGCAGGCCTAATTATGAATGTAAAATCTGCTCACCATACTTTCATGATATTGTCATTTCAGAGCCCTTTAATAGGGTACTTTTTGGGTTGTTGCTTTAATTTAAGGTAGGAAGAAAGAAAAAAAATCTTCTATACTAACATATTTAAAATCTGGGTTTATTTCTTACAGTCTTACATTTCTAAAATAAATCAACTTTTTGAGCAATTTAGGAAAAAGATTGATTTGTGAGGCTTCTGATAGACATTTCAAATAAATTACATACTGCTCTTACTCTTGCTTCTGTTAAAATGAATATAAAAAAATAGAATCTTCATCTTTTATTCTAAAATAAAAGGTGTCCCTAGGCTTTTCAATTCACATTTAAAATGCATTTTCATAAATAACCTTTTCACAATCTGTACTCTGTTTTAATTAAATTTCTCACTACGGAAAACAAGATAATTGAAGCAGTTTAGAGATTGGTTAACTGTCAAAAATTATGCGAGTATTCACTGCATTGGGAAAATCTGCTGTCAGTACAACCCTCATCTGTATAAAAATCCCCAAACTTGTCATATAATTAAAGCTTTAGGTGAGTTCTAGCTTCCGTAAAAGAATGGGGAATATAACTTCACTGGATCTTTAAAGAAAATCTACATTTAAAAATAGTATATACATTTGAAATACACGTTGTTTTCCCTAAAGGCCTTCACTGATGTTCCTAGACAACAAAATATCATTATTCTTATCTCAAAGGAGGAAGTGGTGGTCACTGCTCATGTTATAGTTGAAGACACCATTATGGTAGTGACAGTGTTTTTCTTCAAGACAATTTTTATCTTATATAGCCCTAATGAGTCATGAAGTTGGAGGACAGGCAAAGAAGTCATGCCTGCCATCAGAACATGAGGTTTAGATCTCTGCTTCTATTCAAAACCATTTCTTTGACTCTTTAAAACCTGGATTTAAAGAAATAACATATAAATAAACAAACAAACAAATCAAACCTGGGTTAAGTTAACCAAAGACATCTGTCCTATGAGGAAATAACATACACTGCAGTCGTTGCAGAAGGACTGATACAACCAATTACTCCTTAAGCACGTACCACTTGCTCAAAATTCTAATAGCAACTTTACTGCCTGAAGATATTAAATACATTTTTCCCATTTATTTGAAGTTTCTCCATTTGCAAATACACGATTTGGGAGTAGATGAAACTGACAGGATGTTGAAGCATGGGCTCTAGAACCAGACTGATGGGTTTTAGATTCTAGTTCTGTCCTCATCGACTGTGTGGCTTTGAAAAGGTATCTATGTCATGATGTTGTTCCAAGGATTTAACAAATGCATATAATGTCCTTCTCAGAAAGTGAGGTCACATGAGTTTTATTACCAATTAGAAGTATGATTTGGAGAAAATTTTTGCCGTCTCTAAAGGTTGTAATACTTTCTTCACAGGGTTGAAGTGAGGACTAAATGAGATAATATAGGGGAAGTAACCGGCACATTAATATTTTGCAAACAGTAAACACCCAATAAATAGTAGCTGACTTTTCTTATGTTAACTTACAAAAGCTGAAGAGTTTATTAGTTTTCCATGATTACTGGGTCAGAAAAAAAATTAAGACTACGACAGTCAAGGGTATACTGTTCCACAATTATATGATGGTTCTCAAATGACAGTTGTTTCAAGTTATCATCCTTCCAAACTTATAATATCTTAAAAGCAGTAACTTCTTTACCGGCCTAAAGACTGTAGTTGAATATTTTGCAAAGAAGCATCAGGAAGCTCAGCATCTTTTCCAGTAAGGACGATACGCCAGATACGCATATCCATTAGGAAAAAAAAGGTCATGACCACTTATACCTTGATACTGACTGAGGATTTTGTCTTTAGCTCCATTTCTTGTACTCTTTCCTCAACTACTTATTTTCTTATTTCTTCTACCCCATAACACTACACAAATTAGAATGCTAGGAATTAAAGCTTTAGACCAGGGTTTAGAGAATCTGGGACCAAATCTTGGTTCACTCACTTTTTACAACTGTAAATTCACTGGATGGACTCCTTTCTTTATCTGAGGCTCAGTGATCATCCCTCCTTTCCAGATGAGGATTCCATCTAACAGTGTTATTGGGAAGACTGCATGGGATGGAATAAGGGAAAATGCTGCAATACAGTGTGCTCCACTGTATATCAAAATCCCCCGTGGAACATTCCAACTGATAGATGCCCGCACACTACCTCCCAGATATTGTGATCAGAGAATCTGGAGAGAAAGGTGCACAGGCATTGTACATGTACTTGACTTGGATACTTCAATGTATTCAGCCCTTTGGCACCCTTCCTCAGTCTGGCCTTCCCTTTGCCTCTCTCAAGTAGGCACTACCACCCTACACAAGGTGAGTTAAGGACAATTCCATATACTGTTCAATAAACATCTAATGATTGGATATGCTAAGCATATCAAATACTTGCTGAAGAAAAGAGCTTTTGTATTCTGATAAACATGTAAGACAATACCTATGTTTAATGGTGAGTAACTGATCAGCTCAACCTCAAAGGCTTAGAATTATTACACAACACTGAGATATTAGGAGATATTAGTGAATGACAAGTACTTTCTATGAACAGATAGCTAATGCAAAAACAAGAGAATAACATAACTAGAATTTCTAAAGCAATTTTAGTTTATATATCTGAAGGGATGACAAGTCTATATTTTTTTAAAAGTCCCAATATTCGAAACATTTTCAAAACTTGTTTTAGAATTCAAAAGATTCATAGTCATTAATTTTTAGATTGCTTCTATCATCATTAACACGTATGCTTTGTTTATTTTGCAACTTTTTTTCAATATCAAGGTTTCTACTTGATGAAAATACAGTTTCTTGTTACAAAAACCATCTTTAGAGTGACAGTGAAAACCAAGTTTTGACAAAAATACTCAATCTATTATAGAATTTTCAAGTTGGAAAGAGGTTAAGAACATCATCCTTTTTAACCTTCTGACCTTCAAGCAAATATCACAATCACCATTTTGCAGGTTAAAAAAACACACACAGCCGGGCTCGGTGGCTCAGCCTGTAATCCCACGCCTTTGGGAGGCTGAGGTGAGTGGACTGCCTGAGCCAGCGGGTTCGAGACCTCATCTCTACAATAAATCAGAAAAACTTAGCTGGGCGTGGTAGCACGCGCCTGTAATTCCGGCTACTCGGAAGGCTGAGGCGGAAGGATCACCGGAGCCCAGCGGGTCGAGGCTGCAGTGGCCGGGAGCGGCCACTGCACTCCAGTCTGGGTGACAGACTGAGACTCCAACTCAAAAAAAAAAAACACACAAACAAAACCTAAGGCCAAGACAGGTTAAATAATCTGCATAACAACACTACAGATGGTCATATAGAAGAGAGGAGGAATCAGAAACCAAGTACAACCACATGCTACACAATGACATTTCAGTCAACTGTAAGACACATAAACAATGGTGGTTACATCAGATTATAATACAATATTTTGACTCTATCTTTTCTATGTTTAGCTTGTCTGCATACACTCATATGTACCTTTGTGCTGCAATTGCCTACAGTATTCAGTACAGTCACATGCTGTACAGGTTTGTGGCCTAGGAGCAAAAAAGGCTATGCCATATAACCTAGATGTGCAGTAGGCTATACTATCTAAGTTTGTGTAGTATCCTCTTTGATGTTCACACAATGAAGAAATTACCTAACGACACATTTCTCAGAATGTACTCCAGTCATTAAGCAATGTATGACTGCATTCAGCCTCTTGATAATATTCTCTTCATTAAATTGCACTGTCTTTCATATGTATTAGTTTACTAAACGAACCATGTTATGTTGCTAAACTGGCTTAAGATATTCAATTTTATTCTACTAAGTATGTTGAAAAGTGTATATAACACAAGGCATGACACAGGAATTAGGAGGCATTCATAAAGGTCAAGCCATCCATCCTCCACACATTTATTTAGTTTCTCTAAGATGTCAGGCCCTGTGATAGGTTCCAGAAAAGCTAAAATAAAACCAACACATAGCTCTTGCCCTAAAGGATTTCACAGTCTACTGGGGACAAGGACAAATAAGTAAATGTAGAGGTGGGTACAATGAGCTAAAGGGACACAAAAGATGCTGCTAACTATGCCTGATTAGGTCCAGAGAGGCTTCACAATCCAAGACTCAGTAGTAAATACAGTTGGCATAAACAAAACAAGAAATGGAATTAAAACAGAACACATGGAAAGAGACAGTGTTAAAGTACCTAGTATGTTTAAAGAACTGCAATTGGTATAGATTAAATGCCAAATGGTAACGTAAGAAGGGGCTGAAAAGTCAGTGGAAAGGAAGACAGACAGGAAGGCCCTCAGATACAACGTAGAAGAATTTCAACATAATCATAAAGAGACTAAGTTCCTTCGGAATTTTAAATTAGTTCTATGCTGGGGGGCTGTTGGGAATGGGGGCAGTAGAATATCCAATGTCAGAAATCAGAAAAATACACAACAAGTAGTATGAAGAGTAAAACACTTTTTAAAGAAAGGATCTGGGGCAGGAACAAGAGTACAAGCAAAGGTGTTATGCCAACCTTCTGTCTGTGCATTGATCCATCCAAACAACCAGCATTTAGTGCATGACTCCTATATGTTAGGTGCTAGGAATAAAAAAGTAAACAAAGATAGGACAATATTTAAACCAACTGCAATGTACATGAAACTGGAGATCAAACAGTTATTCATGAAGAAGAAGTAAGTGAAAATACTTGGTACTGTTCGAACACAGATAATGAAGAAGATGCAAGAACAAGATCTTAGGAGTCTGGGTATATGGTAGTGTCATTCACCTTAACAGGTAACTCTGGGGAAGATGAGGCCCTTTGCCTGGTCTATACCATGGCTTTCAAAGTGTTTATAGGGCATTCAGTGGGAGAGGACATCAGAAGTTGATACCACACAGTTAGAGATTTAGACTTGGTAGTTTTGAAAATATATATTTTGATCTTCTTCCATAATTCCTGGCTCACAGCTCCTGAAACCCTTGGGAACTCTCCAAGTGGTAAGAACAATGAAAGCAAAAGGAGGGGCTTTTGTTATTCATAACAAGCCCCTTTCAATCACAGGAGAGTTTATGTCCATAAGGTGACTTTTGGAAGACCCCTGAGGATGGAAAGGGCTGCTAACAGAAACCCTGTGATTAAAAGATTGGAATTTTCTGCCCCCACCCTTGAGAGTAGAGGGGCCGGAGTAGAGTCAGTCACTAGCAGTCAATGACTTAATCATAGCTCTGTAATGAAGTCTCCATTTTATAACACATGAAGGTACTAAGAGGGTGGCTGCCTGGAGGAGGCATGGAAACTTTGTGCTCTCCCCTACACCCTGCCCTATGCATTGCTTTCAATGGTTGTCCTGAATTGCATTCTTTTATAACAAATAAGTCATAGTATAAACTGTTGTCCTGAGTTCTGAGCCACTGTAGCAAACTATCAAACATGAGAAGGGGGTTGTGAGAGCCTCCAATTTGTATCCAAGTCAGACACAAATTATGACTAACCTGGAGACTCACCACTTGTAACTGGCATCTGAAGTGGGGGCAGTCTTGTGGGACTGAGCGCTTTAACTGTGGGGTCTGTGCTACCTCCAGGTAGTAAGTGTTAGAACTGAGTTAAACTGTAGGATACTCAGCAGGTGTCCACAGAGAATTGTGTCCACAGAGAAGTGTTTGGTGAGGAAAAATTAAACACATTATGGTGAGGAAAAAATAAAACACATATACAATGCAGAAGTGAAGTACTGAGAGCAGTGGTACAGAAGAAACAGAAGCCTTCTTTTCAGTAGTCATTAAAAATAACAGTAACTGGTCTTTAGGTTATGTAATGTTTAGGTTAAGTAATAGAATAAATAGTACTTAGGTTATGTAACAGTGTTTGTTAAGTAATGGAGATGGACATGATCTTTCAGAGACAGAAAATGAAACTATCATACTGATTGTGAGGAAGATGCTCATTTATTCGGATTGTGTGTTCTCCTTGCAATGTTGACCCTAAAACAAATGAACAAAAGTGGTTTCACTTTAGAAATTCACATGTAAATTGGGCTCTGCCAGGAAGCATCAGACATGCAATTACACCAACATTTTGATTTGGATTGTTAAAGTGCTCATGTTGAATATATTCTGGGTAACGCTAATTAATTTGTCAGTTATTTAATTGTTTGGACATAAGTAATAAATCAGTGTCATTTTGGGTAAGAGGTACTCCTTGTTCTCCAAGAAGAGATGAGGAGTGCTATAATTATGCCTAATTTTACTAAGTTAAAAGTAGAGCAGAAGGTCCCAATTTATACTTAAATGGTTGAAAAACAGCCATTGTCTATTTTCTTCTTTTTGGAAAAAAAGCTAATAATATTGAGTTGCCTTGTTTTCTTAGAGTTGTCCTTAAAATACAAGTATACACTGAGAGATTTGGTGTTACCAATGGTTAGGTTATCCTACTCAAATGGTTTCTGTGTCTATCATATATGCTCTTATAGCAATAATCACAGTCACATAGATTTATTTGCTAACAGATGTTCTCAATGACACACACTTGGAGTATTTTGTGACAGTGACTCCGATGGAGAGCAGTTGGCTCAGACGACATTAAAAATGATCAAGTGTCTTCACCAACTCACCTTGAGAAAGATCTGTTAAACCTCACCAGGCACATTTTCACAAGGATATACCTATGAACTACTGGATCTTCTCACTTGGGCTAGTAAAGCAGCCGGTTTTTAAAAAACAGGCGTGATATAAATATTTCTAAAAAATAATTAGAACAGATAACCCTTCATTAAGTTTTTCTTGGGCTTAAAATTATGTAAGAATACTTTTAATACACATAATCTGAAGAACATTAGTATCTTAAGGACTGAAATGCATACCTTCTCAAAAAAGCAGTTTTTATTCTGGAAATAATGGCCTCAGATAGTAAATGTTAAATGAAAATTAAGATGAAGAGTAAACTGAGTTGATTAGCTATACCAAACATGTTCTACAGATATCAAATTTTTCTCACTATGAGTATCCAAGGAAGTCTTTAAAAATTCTATTTCTGATTTCCAAAGGGGTAAGTCCTTCTCAGAGATACAGATGTTCTGAAATTGTTAAATAATGAAAATGTTATTCTCATTTTTTTTGCCAATAAACGTCCTGTAATCTCTTTTCCATCATTTCTGATGAGTAGAACAAGCAGCAATTGCTGCATTTTCTCCAAGATGAGATTTTATACTCTTAGCTAGTAGAACACTGCTTTTTGTTGTTGTTGTTTTAATAAAGCACTGATTTTTCAAGACAGAACTTAAGCTTTGGATTTTTGAATCCTGCATCTGCTCCTTCTTTACCAGTCATGTGACTGTCAGCAAGTCACTTAACTTCCCTAATCTTAAATTCTCATTCAACCAGTAGTGATCATAATATTCCACTGGGTGACTGGGAGAATAACGTGACATATATCAAAGTGCCTCATGGAGAATAGTTTCTCATCAAATATTATGCCCTTCTTGAAAGTTCCTTTTTATGCTGAGATATACACTATGTTACTTTGTTTCTTTCAGGAGCTATACAAAATTAGCCTCATTCCCTTGTAAAATGTAACTGCCCTTTGAGCACTAGAAAGACAACAATAGCTTAGGGAAGTTATTCTTTCAAATGCCAACTATCCTATTTCTTTCCACCAGATGGTTTTATTAATTACTTGGAAAAAATTAATGGTAACATTCATCAGGACAACTTATATCTCTGTGTAGGATAGTTTAGTCCAGCAAACGTTTACTAAGTGCTTACAATGTCCTCTAACTACTACCGTCCTAGTACCTAGAGATCAAACTTATTTAGTGTCTTTCTTTAGAATTTAATAATATTCTGAAAGACAGACATATACTAGTGATTATGCTATACACTGTATTCTAATAATTATGTTATATATAAATTGCTATGTGTGTAAACTGAAAACTCACTAAAGGCATCTAATCTGCCCTGGCTTCTCTACAAGTGGAAATGTAAAAAAATTCAGTCTTGAGAATATTCATTCATTCAGTAAATATTTACTAAAAGTCAACTAACTGTGTGCCAAACATTATACTAGTTGCTGAGAATAAAAATGTGAATTGGAGGGGGAAAGGGTCCCTACCCTCATGAAGTTTAGAACCTAATTTATAACATTCCAGTTCAATGTAACAGTTTTAATACATGCTAAGAAGACTAACTTTCCCATTTGATACAATAACCATTTGTTTGTGCTACAGGATCCCTGGCTTTTTATGTTGAGTATCCCACAGTGTCTACCTAAAATCCTAGAATCCAACAAAATAGTCTATCTAAATCCCAGAATCTATCTAGTCTAGTCTATCTAAAATCCTAGAATCCAACAAAATAAAAATCCTTAAAACAGAGTTTACTACCCCTTCTACCTTGCCATGCTGCAAAGCTAAGCATGGTAGGTGAGTAATCTTTAGAATTTCAAATCATTAAGACCATTGGCCAATGTTTGGAGGTATGTCAGAGACTATAAGTTGTATCAGAGAGACTAGAAGTAGGAAATTCAATTAAAAAGAGGTCAGGGAGGAAGACAAGGTCAAAAGGGCATAGCTAGGAGTCAGTGTTATTGATGGAGGACTGCCATAAGTGAGGAGAGGGGTTTTATCTACTCCTTATAACAACTACTACATTTGTTATATACAGTGTTAAGCTACTGAAGCTTTTAAAAACTATACTATGTGAAGAGGGCTTACAAGATGCTACGCTAAGGGAGGAAAATCTTTCTTTGTGGATATTAATCTTAAAAGGTATTCCCAGCAATTACATACTAAATTGGAAGGGAAAGTTAGCATTTATAATCTGAACCTTTCATGACAGTAATTCAATATGGGGAAGGAGGTGCACCCATGACAATTTTTTGTCTTGGTGTCCCACTACACCCAAAGCATGCCTGTAAAGCACATCGTTGTTTTATGTGATCAAGAGTTGTTACTGCATGAAGTTTATGAAATCGCAAATGCTATATTTCAGTCAAATTAAGATGATGATGGCACATGTGACTGTCAGTTATCTGAAGACAGCACCATGGTGTGACAGAAACAGTACTGGCTGTGTGCTGAAATCACAGCGGCAGTGGTGATCAGTGCCTGGAAGAGTGCCAGGCAGGAGTGAGAGTGACAAACAACTTGCAGGTTAACTTTCTCCTTGAGAGATCTCATACCTTTGTAGGTCTTCTTCCACAAGCCCATTAATCCACTGTCCTTGGCAGTGGATGGGAAAGGAGTAATTAACCTAACAGAAGGTTTCTTAATTCAATTGTTTTAATGCCTTTCCAGTTACTTATAAAAAAAAAAATCAGATCTATAAGAAGAAAACTAAACATCTTGAATTTCTCCTGCTTTTCGTTTTCTTCCCTTGGACAGTAACCTTTCAAGAAATTTGGATTTTTACTCATCTGTGTAATTTCTTCTAGACTCATTAGAGTATACATGCTGAGACAGAAAACACATGTGTATGGATCACATGGTATAAATTCAATCAATTTTTATTGAATGGAAATATGAATCCATGTAAAGAGGACAATAGCTCTTTCTGAAATACCTGGATCGTGAAGCCAAAAAAGTTAAATACCTTGCCTGCCTGATATCAACATTTACAGTAAAATGAGGAGTAGGATCCAGGTTTCCTACACTCTCTGCCATGCAATTTCCACTACATCATCCAGCCACATCTACATTAAATCCAAACTTAAGAGAAACCCAGGTAAGCTAAGGTGGAAATCAACAGAAACTGGGTCTACAGAAAGTGAATTTAACAACGTTTCCCCTCCTTTATAGTCTTTTCTACTTTCAGAAGACTCAGTATTTACAGAAGAACTTGAGGCATGATTATTATTTTCAGTTGATAAGAATATTAGGAAATAGGAACATGTCCAGCTGTAAGGCATTCAATAATAAAAGATGGGGGGCACCCTTCCACAACTGAAAAATAAACTGGTGAAACTGTTTATTATGGGGTCTATTTGGAGTCCAAGTATATTATGGGGTTTATTATGGGGTCCAAGTATACCTTCTCGGCCAAGTATAAAGAGATAATAGCTATCCATCCCTGCCACTGCAGAAGTTCACAGTCTAGGTGGTAGACAGAAATGTAATACATGTTGTAATGTTCCTATTGAACAGCTATTACCATCTCTGAATCTCCCTAGCAATAAGTCTCTCAAGACAAATAGGAGACAGTCATTCTTAGCTGAGCAGGCAACAAAAATAAAGGTCTGAAAACATAAGAAAACACAGCATATTCAGGGAATTACAAAAAGTTCAGCATGGCCAAGACAAAGACTTTGATATTACCAGTGGCCACACATAAGAATGAAGAGGTTGTCTATGACCCAGGGAATTATCGCAACCTTCTAGAAACCGTGCAAAGAGGTACCAAGGGAGATCTCTATTAAGGTAAAACTTTGAAAACCTACTGTTCTTGCATTTTATCCCTGCCACTGCATCCCTTCCATTGACAGTTCATATACTCTTACTTTAATACTTTCAATTACTAATGTGAATCCCCTATCCATTGCTTTTGATTTTCTTCATTTATGGTAAACTATGACATTATAGTAAGAATCCCAGGGGGTTTTATGCTTTCAAGAATTCCTTCTCCTGCCAAATTTTTATAGTTTTGTTCCTTTCTCTTATGTCAAATAAATCTATGCATCACATCAAAGAATCACTGAACAATAAATAAAAAACTGGTTTGCATCAAATAAAAAAATACACAACTTTTGTTTTCTTCACTGAAAAGAATTTCCATTAAGACCTTATACTCAGCAGCATAGCTTAAAAGAAAAACACTTACGGGTAAAGCTATCTTCGTATATATAGGTAACTATGTTTTTAGTGATTGAGGCATTCAGAGGAGTGGGATATGAAAGAATGTTATTGGAACTCTTACAAGGGCTTGAAGACATGTCACCTGGGCCCTAGTCTCGCACCTCCCCACCACTTGAATTTTAGTTTCTTTCTCTCTTTTTCTTTATTATAAAGCTGTGGAGTACAATTCAGGGTTATGTATACAAATGTTCATTATGCAGGTACCCTTTCTGATGAGGTGTGCCCCCTCCCTCCCCTGGTAGTTTCCCTCAACTGCCAACTCCAACCCCCTTTCCCTGGCAGTTTCCTACTACTGGCAATCCCTTTCTTATAGTATTTCAAGGTCCACTTATGAGTGAGAACATATGATACTCTGTTCTTTGTTTCTGTGATAGGTCACTGAGTACGGTATGAAAGACTCTAAATCCATCCAAGTTGCTGCGAAGTCCATATGCCTGTCCTTCTTTATGGCTGCATAATGCTTAATCTATTTGATGAAAGAGATCATGTCACTTTTGTACCTCTGATAATAAGTACTTATTTAGCATTCAATAAATGTTTGACACATAAAGTAGAATATTAAAAAAAAACAAAACAAAAACAAGATGAGGACGGGTACTTGGTTATAGCATTCACTGCTATGTCTGGAAGGGGTCAATCTCATCAACAAAGCTGTTGTTTGACATCTTCACTTACATATTCTCCATAGGTTTCTTGTGTTGGGGGTGGCGGTGGAGGTCTGTACCCAGTTGGGGGAACTCCTCTTGCTCTGGGAGTGAGAAGACCTCTTCCTCGACTCACTGGCCCTCGGGTAGAAAGGACTCCCCTGGGTGTTGGCGTCCCCCGTGGCACACCAACTCCAACTGGCCGGGCTGTGACTCCTCCCCTTCCCCTGCAAGCAAGAGGGTCAAATTAGCAATATATACCATATTCTCTAACATTCTGTTATTCACATACATTTATACCTCAGGAAAAAAGCAATGTTCTATATTTTTATAAAAAATGAATAAAGTAATCATAAGCAAAGTAAGAACTAAAGCAAATGTGAAACAGGTATGTATCAAAAGGAAATTCAGTCATTTAGGCATTTAGTCCAGCAACATTAGAGTCTGGAAAACTAGACTCGATTTTTGGCTAGTACACAGTGTAGAAAGCTATGGCATCTGAGAAGGACGCATGCACTGAAGATGCCATGCTAGGATCACACCCAAACTTCCAGGCCAAAAAACTTCACTCCCACACTATAAAGGGGGCCTTACCTTGCTTACCTAGGACAAGGACATTGAAGCTTAGAGAGATTTTAAAACAGCTTGAGAACGCACAGGGAGTAAAGCCATGGGCTGAAATATATGCCACAGTTCCGTCAGAGGAAGAAAAAAACGTACTTTTCCAAATAATGCATCAACTGCATAGTAACACAAAATAGTGTTCTGAAGTTAAATAAACATAGGCATTTTCTGAAGTAGAATTCAACATATTCATGTATTTATAATGTAAAATGAGACCTCAAGTCAGAAAGAAACAAAGGAGGTGGCTATAATAAGGATGGCTCAACATAAGCAAAAACCTGAGAAAATGTGCAAGTCCTATTTGAAGAAATACAGTCAGAAAAGTGTAGCTACACCAGCACATAAAGACACAACCTGATCCACCTTGCCTGGACAGGCCCTCCAGGAAGAAGGCAGCTGACAGTGCTGGCTGCCTACAGACTCATTTCCTCCTTATTCAGTGTGGGCGGGTACCAAACACACAGTTAAAAACAACAGAGATGATGATCAAAACCAAAAGCTGATGCTTGAAAAGATTCATAAAACTGATAAACCTCTAGACAACTACACAAGAAAAAAAGAAAAAAGAACAGTTTCAGAAATGAAGAGGATTTCATCATTATTGAGCTCAAGGACATTAAAGGATAACAAAGGAATACCATGAAAAACTGCAGGCCAATAAATCTGTTAACTTAAATGAAAGGAACGAATTTATTGAAATATATGAATGATCAAACTCACACAAGGAGAATTAAATAATCTCAACAGGTTTATATCTATTAAAAATTAATAAATAATTAATAACCTTTGAAATAAGAAAGTTCCAGGTCCAGATGGTGGAGTTCTATCAAATATTAAAGGAAAAAAATGATACCTTTTCTCTACAATCTCTTTCAGAAAATAAAATCAGAAGGAACTCTTCCTAACTGGTCATTGGAAGTACCCCCTAATGATGATTTCTACATTATTAGTCAGAGGCTAGGACCAGCCTGGGTAGCCAGAGGTGACTGGCCACAGGCTGGCCTTGAGCCCTGGTTCGAACTTGTTATAGAATGGATCTCCCAAAATTAGTTTCTAAGTTCCTCTCTGGAGGCTACATCTGGCTGGGGATAGGGGGGAAAGGAAGATGGCTGCCAATCTTGGGACCAGCCCAATTGCTTTGTGACCTTCCCAGGATGAGACATATGGTCCATGGGGAAACATGAATGAGGCTTACTAATAACCAATGTAAACAGACATTATAAGAGGAAGAACTATAAATCAACATAGCTCATGAACACAGATGCAAAAGTTTTCAAAAATATTAGCAAACAATTCAATAATGTATTACAAGAATTACATGCCATAACAAAGTGAGATTTACTCCAGGTACATAAGGTTTATTATTAAGAAATCAATGTAATCTAGCATATCAATAGGGTTAAAGTCAAAAAAAAAAAAAAAAAGAACAGAAAAAGCATTTGACAGAATGCAACACTTACTCATGGTAATAATTTTCAGTAAACTAGGACTACAGGAAAATTTTCTCTGGTTGAGAAGGAACTTTTACAATACAACTAACTACATATTTAGTAGTAAGAAACTGAATGTTCTCCCTTTAAGACTGAGATAAGGCAAAGATGACTACCTTCACTACTATTATTCAGCACTATACTGGAAGTCAATAAGACAAGAAAAGTAAATAAGACTTATACAGATTTTGAAAGAAGAAATAAAACTTTCTTTGTTCACAGTGACATCACTGTCCATTTAGAAAATCCCAAAGAATCATCAAAGAAACACACAAACAAAAATCAAACTCTTACTAAGTCAATAATACAAGTCACAGAATATAACAGAATACAACATAATGTTACTAAGTCAAATGCTTTCCTATACATCAGCAATAAACAATGGAAATTAACTGAAGTCACAAAAGAAAACAAACGTTTTGGTACAAATTTAACAAAATATTACAGAATCTCTATGTTGAAAACTACAGAATCCTGATGATAGAAGTCAAAGGTGATACACTCCATGTTCATAGTTGTTAAGACTCACCACTGTTAAAATGCCAATTCTTTCCAACTTGATCTATAGACTCAATGCAATCAAAATCTTGGCAAGCTATCTTGCAGATATTGACAAACATATATATATATATATATATATATATTTTTTTTTTTTTTCCTTCAGTTGGAGTCTCACTCTGTCGCCCAGACTGGAATGCAGTGGCCGCTCCCGGCCACCGCAGCCTCGACCTGCTGGGCTCCGGCGATCCTTCTGCCTCAGCCTTCTGAGTAGCCAGAATTACAGGTGTGCGCTACCACACCCGGCTAATTTTTTGATTTACTGTAGAGATGAGATCTCACCTACCCAGGCGGGTCTCAAACCCGTGGGCTCAGGCAATCCACTCACCTCAGCCTCCCAAAGGCATGGGATTACAGGCTGAGCCACTGAGCCACCAAGCCCGGCTGACAAACGTATTCTAAAGTATACATATAAAAAGGCAAAGGATCCAGAATGGAAAACACAATACTGAAAAATAAAATGTTAGAAGATTCACAATCTCTGCTTCTAAGACTTACTATAAAACTATAATAATCAAGACAGCATGGTATTGAGGAAAGAAAAGACACAGATCAATGGAAGAAAACAGTACAAAGACTGACCTTCTGAAATATAATCAACTTATTATTGACAAAGGATCAAAGCCAATTCAATGGAGAAATGGCAGTCATTTCAACAAACAGTGCAGGACCAATTAAATATCCATGTTAAAAAAAAAAAAGCATACAAAAACTCACAAACTTTAAACACCTAGACACACATCTTACAACTTTCACAAAAATCAACTCAAAATGTATTTTAGATTCAAATACAAAATATACAACTTGTAGGAGAAGACCCAGAAGAAAATCTGTATGACACTGGTTTAGTGATGAATTTTTAGATACGATATCTCAAAAAAAGTCTATAGAAGAAAAAATGATAACTTGGATTTTTTTTTGGACATTATTAAAATTACAGACTTTTGCTCTGAGCAAGGCAATATTAAGAGATAAATAAACAGTCACTGAAAGAAAGAAAACATATGCAAACATTATGTAAGAAACATGACAAAACATTATCTGACAAAGAATTTGTATCCAAAATATACAAAAAACTTGTAAAACTCAATGATCTGAAAAAAAAACCCAAACAACCCAATTTAAAAATGGGAAAAAAATGCCTGACCAGACAGTTTACCAAAGAAGACATACAGAGGACAAAAAAATCAAGAAGATGTGCAGCATTATTTTCATTTGGGAACTGCAAATGAAAACAAAAAATGATACATCACTTCACACTTATTAAAATGCCTAAAATTAAAAAAAATAACTAAATATACTAATTGTTATGAGGATGTAGAACAACAGGAACTCTCATTCACTCCTATGTGGCATGCAAAATACTACAGTCATTTAGAAAGACAGTTAGGCAGTTTGTTATAAAGCTAAATAGTTGCACCAGACAATCTAGCAACTGTATTCCTAGGTATTTGCTCAAGGAATTTAAAAACTTATGCCTACCTTAAAAAAAAAAAACAAAACCTGCACATGAATGTTTACTGCAGCTTTATTCATAGCAACCAAAATGCCTTCAATAGATGATGGATAAGCAAACCAGGGTATAACCATGAAATAGAAAAAGATTCTCAGTAAGAAGAAATGAGCTAACAGTCCACAAAAAGATATAGGTGAATCTTAAATGCATATTTCTAAGTGAAGGAAGGCCACTCTGAAAAGGCTACACACTGTATGATTTCAAATATATGACACACTAAAAAGGCAAAACTAGAGAGATGGTAAAAAAAAAATTATATATATATAATATATATATATCAGTGGTTGACACAGGTTAAGGGGAGAAGGGTGGACTGAATGGACATAGGACAAGGAATATCTTAGGGTAACAAAACTATTCTGTATGATACCTAAATGATGGTGAACAGGTGACACAAAGCATCTGTTAAAAGCCATAGAACTTTATATCATAAAGAGTACATTTTAATCTATACAAAGTAAAATAAACAAACAAAACAAAATCACAACATTACTTAGGAAACGGGACTCGCAGGACGGAATGCTCAATGTGACACATTTTTAACTATGCTGTAAACATATGAAAATAAACTTACTGAAGGAACTGGGAGAAAAAATAATAAATTTAGAAATGAGCGCATATAAGCACTGTTTTAATTTATAAAGTTATTTCCTACAGGAAAGCATGTGGGTCCTTAACAATTAACAATTCTAATATCTCTATACATGTAAGCTGGACCTCAGCAATTAAAAACATGGATGGAGTGTGCCAGGTTTCTCATGTCAGAGTTGAGGTTGTAGATAAGCAAGGTGAAGAGACTATTAATGATCAATATGGTAAAAAATAAGAATAAGGGATAACTCATATTCAGTTCACCATATATATAGGTGGTTAAACAAAGAAATATGTATACATATGTGCATACACATACATGTCCTTGTTCTGTCAGTAGAGAAAGCCTAGAAGTAAGAACATCCCAGTAGCAACAAGGAGAACTAGCATACAAGTCTTGGTTTCTAATACCACTCCCCAATAAACGAAACCAGAGCTCCTTGGAGAAATGGCTGATTCCAGGGCTGGATGCAGAGTACACAAGATGAGTCTGGAGTGACTTATAGTGACAAAAAGTTAGAAAACTCTCAAAAAATAATACATGAATAAATAAAAAAACAAAATTATAAATTATGGGTATATGTCAAAGGAACACAGAAGTCAACTGAAAGAACTCCCAACGGCCAAGGCTGAAACAATCTGATCAACAAAATACAGTAGTACTGGATTGTAACCCAACAGAGAAAATGAATATACATGAGTCCACATTGATATAAATAATTGAATCTTCCAAATATTTTTTGTAGGTCTTCTACCCACCAGGAGGTGAAATATACTTCCCCACTCTTAAAATGGGGGCTCTCCATAGTGACTTCCTTTCAAAGGAGACAGTATCTACAGGGAAAAAAGGAGTAACTTTACAGTGAAGAAATCTGATAAAACTACCTCAGCCAGGTTATCAAGATAACATAAACAGTGGTCAGTCATGTGGATGCAACGTACACATGACACGATGTGATGTGCTTTTCGTTCCCCAAACCAATAACCCCAAGAACTCATGAGAAAAATATGAGACAAATCCCAGTTGAGAGACATCATACAAAAAACCTGAAAAACAGTCCTTCAAACTGTCAAGATCATCGAAAACAAGCAAGTCCAATAAACTGTCACAACCCAGAAGAGCCTAAGGAGACATGAAGATTAAATATTATGTGGGAACCTGGAACACAAAAAGGACACTAGGTAAAAACTAAGGAGATATGAAATGCACTGTAGTTATTACTGTATTGATACTGTAGTTAATAATATAGTTAAGAATGTGTCAATATTGGCTTATTAATTGAAATATATGAGCCATACTAATGTAAGATGTTAATAATTCAGAAAAACAGCATGGGGGTGTATGAAAATTACACTATCTTGACAATCTTTTTGTAAACCTAAAGCTGTTCTAAAATATCAAGTACATAAACTTTAAAAGACCTTGGTTTTGCAGTTTACTTGCAGCTAAGGGTGTGGCCTATGGTCTGGTTCTGGCCAGTGAGACATCAGCCCTGAGTCAGATTTACAGGAAGCTCTTTAAAGCTACACACAGTTGGCCTTCTCCTTCCTCTTTCAAGCTTCTCTTATCCTTCTGTGCCATGTGAACATGGTTGGGCAGCAGGCTTTGTCAAAAGCGACAAGTTTTTTTTGTTTGTTTGTTTGTTTTTGAGTTGGAGTCTTATTCGGTCACCCAGACTGGAGTGCAGTGGCCGCTCCAGGCCACCACAGCCTCGACCTGCTGGGCTCCGGTGATCCTTCTGCCTCAGCCTTCCGAGTAGCTGGAATTACAGGCATGTGCTACCACGCCTGGCTGATTTTTTGATTTATTGTAGAGATGAGGTCTCGCTGCCCAGTCGGGACTTGAACCCGCGGGCTCAGGCAATCCACTCACCTCAGCCTCCCAAAGGCGCGGGATTACAGGCTGAGCCACCGAGCCCGGCCAAGTTTTTTTTTTTTTTTAACGAAAAACTAAAAAGTTTTATAATGAGTGGTCATGTCAAGAGAATGATGGCTTGAATGAACAAATACAAAAATTACTGATAATTCAGAAAAAGTAAAAAGCGTAGCTACAAAACAGAGGAAACTGGGACTCCAAATGGCAGTGTGGGGTGGCTATACAGGCTTTTAAGTGGGGAGAGAAGGGAAATATATAATCTAATGCATATATGTGATATTGGCAGTTTAACCTAATCTTAATACAAGAAGTCTGAAACAACAAAATAAAATAATTACACTTTTCCTCAAAAGTAAACCTTACCTGGAGGCAACCCATATCATCCTTGTTACAGGTACTTTGAATTAGGTGCTTTTTTTTTCCACACTAGGCCTTAAAAATTGATACAGTAAAAGTGGTGGCCAGAACCAGATCTGAATTCAATTCCTAATGGAGTTATTAGCTTAATCTCTACCTGCCAGTGAACATTAAAACTAATCAAGAGTATGGACTTCCCAAGCCAGTTTCCTCAATTGTGAAATGGATGGGATAAATATAGAAACCACTTCTTAGTGTTAGCATGAGGAGAAATTAAATAGTACATATGAAATGTTTAGAATATGTACTATCAATAAAGATCAAGAGTTTACACAAATTTCAATCACTCTGAATTGTACTGACAGATACTATAACTTCTGCAGCGTTTTGCTCATCTTTGTGTCTCCAGAATATATCTAGGGAAATCATCAATGTAATTAGAGGAGAGTACTTTGTAGTTACAATACATCTAATTCCTTAGTGCTGTTTCTCCTACCTGGTGCACATTTAAACTAATGAAGGTTTCCTGCTTCCTTATTTAATATTCAACATCGCCATCCAAGGTACTACATGGATCACAACATATTTAATATGCTTCTTGGATACATAAATTTATGTCTTTCAATTTGGTGAAAGAATAAATTTATACATACAAGAGACTCCCACTTCTTTCCCATAGTCATTGACCTTGTTTGTTATATGCCACTGGGTGTACAGAATCATATAAAGCTATTATTATCTGTTAAACAGTTTTAGACGAGTCATTTGATATAGTAGTTCTGGATACTTATCTATAAAAGATACTTTGAAGATATGTGTGTTAAGTGTTGAAATTCCACAGGAATGGTATTAAGCAGTATCGCATTAATATTGCTTTAGATGACACTGCAGGGAGAAAGGCAAGATGGAGGTGACATGCTAATACAAGAATCCTGTCATATTGCAAAGTATTCACTTAATGCTACAAGTGATATTATGGGCAAAGGTGAACACCTAGACAGGTAACATGGGCATGAGAAGAGAAAAGGTGTCTGTTAAATGAGATTTACACAGATAATGAGATTTTTTTTACTTGAAAAGTATTAATAGATTCAAATTAATAGCAATAGAATGGCACACTGCTTAGAATGAGTGCAACAGAAGGGCAGAAAGATAACACATTTGCACAGAAAGTTTCAAAAGCAAATGAATGGATGAGCTGTAATAGTTCTGTTTGCATTTTCAGCAGGGTGACCATGGTTTCTGGTCTCGAAACTCAGATATGGAAAAACAAACAAACAAACAAAATTAAAAAGGTTTTCATAGTGAGTAGTCATGTCAAGGGAATGATGGTTTGATTGACTGAATACAAAAGTTACTAATAATTCAGAAACGATGTCATTTGTAGAATAATACAAGGTTTTAAGATGTGATGATAATGTATATGCTTTGGGTTCCAATCAAATTTAGTTCTGTCACCTGATCTCTGAGCCTCAATTTCCCATCTGCAAAACTGGATTAATAATATCTTGAAGAACAATTGTGAGGTTTACACCCAGGGTATGTAAAGTGGCTGGCCTAACACAGGCACTTAGTAAGTGGTAATTATTATGTAGACTTCTACTTCTACTCTGTCCTGATAATTTCCTTTTGGCTGTTTATTAAAAGATGAAGAGACCAGACAGAAGGTACAACTCATGTCAGTTCTCATTTTATACATTTAGCAACGGTAATGTAGTCTGGTAGAGTAACAGTTTGCAAACATAAACTATTTGGCTTTTATCTATTACTTTCACAAGAAGCAGTGAAGTACAGTAGGTAAAACAATGAATTCAGTGGCAGAAGCCCTGGCAGCTCAAGCTAGCCCCGGCAGTACTCATCTGGTAGGCTTGGGAAACACATTCGACTCCCGGGGCTCAGGAGAAGCAGGACCAATAACTGAGCCCAAAGCGGACCTGCAGGATCTAGCGACAGGGGATTATGCATGGTATCACTGGTATCACAGGGGAAAGCCTTCCTAGAGACCCCTCTGAGGTCTGTGTCCTGAAGCAATAACCTCCTGAGGGGACCTGTATTTCTCCTATAGAGTCCCTAACATATTTACAATCTTCATTTCTGTAAGAGTGCTTTTCTGAGAATAAAGCTTAATCATTCGAAGATATTTATTTCCTTGCCTAAGGTTGCTATGCGAATATGAGGAAAGAAAAAAGGAAAAGGAAAAAGCAGCCTATAGTTATAGCTCCTCAGAACATACCTAAGAAACCACCAGAGCTGATGAAGACTGAAACTTCTCAACAGATGATGGTGGCAGCTCTCACTGTGAGCACATTTAGAGACCGCCCGAAATGTAGTTCTATGGCAATGTTTCTCAAACGTTCATGTGCATCCACGTCACCTGGGGACCTTGTCACCTGGGGCAGGGTCTGTCAAAGTAGGTCTAGAGTGAGACTGAGAGGCTACTTTTCTAACAAGCTCTCAAGTGCTGCTTGTAGTAGTCTGCAGAACATTTTTTGATTAGCTGGGTTTTAGATCCAGAGGTTACAACCCTGTTATGACACAGGCTACTGGTGATCTCTTCTTTATTGTGTGTTCCATCCAACTTTCAATGCATTAAAAAAATCAACTGAGCAACTGTTTTGTTATATTACATTGTATAGAGTATAAAAGAAATCCAAGACAATTTACAAATTACAATTTAATCTAAGAAGTTACAAACTGGTTATTAGTAAAATTGTTGGCAATATAAGACAGTGTGGAAAAAAGTCCAAGCTTTCATTTAAGAGCAACAAAGTTATTTATCTTGCCTGATGATAGAGGGCTCCTTCCTTACTTTGAAGCCAGTGTCACTCACTGTCTTCCAATTCTGATTATTAGCTTGTTTTTTGCCTTTTTAAATTTAAAAACAAAAATAAAAACTTTTATCATTTCTAACTATCAGTTCCATTTATGCCTTTTGGAGCTATGTAGCACAAGTTTCCTTCTTCCCTGAGAATGAGGATAGTGATTATACAGGAGTTGAAGAGAGACAAGCAATTTGCCCAAGGTGCAATGCTGAACAACTGATCGAGTATCTATGCTACAGAAATTCACTTTTTAGCGTGGGATCATTTTAAGTAATCTGAAAAGGAATCATGGTACAGTATGTACCTGAGCACGACACAGAAAAAAATAAGTAGGATTTGGATAAGAGTATACTCAATTGTCTATCTCCATTTTATTGATGAGGGAACTATAACTTATAGACAACTGACCTCAAGTTTCCTGAGGCCAGCTAAGAGCCAGAGGTGACTGGAGAAACTCTCATGTTCCATAGTGCCATCCCTGATTTCAAGTTACAGGCAGCCCTCTTCTTCTCTGCTTCCACACCCCTGCAATCTCTGCTTGGGATGACGTCCCTCTGGCACTATCCTGACTGATTTCCCTACCTTCCTTCCACATTTGTTCATAATCTCTACCCCGATTCAGAGCCATCCTCATTCTCTATTTCCACTGCACTCCTTTGTTAAATCTCTCATCCCTTATCACAGTTGGTTGTTACTCTAACTTTTCCCTCTTGAACTCTAGACTCCCTGTGGTCAAGAGAATGACTTACTCTGTGTAACTTCAATTCTTGTCACAGAAAAGACCCAAGGAAAATTTGTGATATTCAGGGCCTAACATCAGAAACAAAGTGATTTTCAAAGAAATTTTGGAAAAAAAGCTTCTGAAAAACTGAAGTGTGGTGGGGAGAAGATTGTCATTGTATCACTGGATTCCTTTTGCCCTAAACTGTCTTAGTTTATTACTGGGTCTTGTTTAAACCTTGTTCTAAGAAAAGACAAGCTGCCATGTTGGGTGTCAGAAGCCTTCCTCCAGTTGGCATGAACATCTACAGCAGGGTTCTGAACATTTCTCCGACTTTACCCAGCATGGGACATGTGCTGGCTGAGCTGCGAGTGACCAAGAGAACCATGCCCAGTTGCTTTTCTTGTTGAGTTGTCCCTGGCTGGCATTTAGACGACAAGTTCTTGTCAGCATTTCTCACATGATTTGTAACACAGTTTGGTTTGCCTCTGTTATTGTCTTCCTAAAACCTACTAAAGTGACTTTAAAAGAATCCAGAGGTTTTTTTTTTTCCCTTTGTCTCTCCTTCATCAGCTCCAGTGTGGCTGCTCACTAACACACAGAGAGAGTACTCTATCAGAAAGACACTGGCACTGAGGACTCATTTCAGTAGGAGGAATTCAGTGGACCGTACGGCAAGAAAATGCAGAGAAACTCATTTCCCAGGTGAGTCCTTCAGTATTCTGCCTGGGATGTGGGGCACCCGTGTCAGGTATCGATGCCCAAGTTGTATGACAGGCCCAGACTGCACAGAAGACACAGAGCTGGAAGGAGGGAGAGGAGCATGAGTGTTCTGACAGTTTAGGTGGGAGAATATCCTGAACAGATAAGCCCAGTAGGGAATCAAACAATTTAAATAACATCCCAATGAAGTGTTTTTTATTTAAAGTTTCCATACTTTGTCCAGTTGAAAAGAAATATATTATAACTTTCCTATATCTATACTTTCCTTAATAAAAAAGAAAAGGACTTTTTAATATTGATTGGTACACATTAATATAAATCATACTATACACGGGGCAAAACCTTTATGGCCCCAATAGTAACTATTCAGTCTTCCTGATAACATTTCTCATAACTTCATATACCACAGGGGGACATACATCATTTTCAGTCATTAATACATTCTTAAGCATCTACAGGATCATTCTTAATCCATTTTAAAGGGAATCTCTTTTAACATTTCTACACAGTATGCAATAGTTTGATGTTTACACCTCTAAAAATAAAGGATGGTTTTTTCTTTTAAATAAAAGATTTTAAACATTCCAAATGGCAGTGTAATTAAGAAATTGTGTTTTTATATTATCAAAAGAATAAAATACTAAATTCCTAAATGTGTAAGCATAAAATAAAGTTTGCTAAAATAAACAGATTCTGCCTTCTAGTTAGATATGCAGACACAAATTCATAATCAACAGATACAGAATTGCCTTGTAAGGCTACTTTATGAGAATCACAGATGATAAAAGATTATAGAGAAAACTATCCTTTTTAATACAATAAGAGGCAGAGAGGGTTTTGTTGTGGTGGTGGTGGCAATGTGGTTACAGATGGAAAGATGATGGGTAGGACTGGGTGACAGGAGGAAGAAGAAACAGAGCCTCATAAATTGGGTAATCTTTTATAAAGAGCATTCACATCTTCATCCATCCACTCAAGGAACTTTTACAGAGTGACTGCTGCATCAGGCCCTGCTGTAGACCATGGGAACTTAATAGTAAACAAGACCAAGAGTCTTATAGATAAAACCTGGGAGTCTTAGAGACCTCATGGAGTTCACATTATAGCAGATTTACACACCGAATAATAGGTTAAAAATATACTTGTTTCGGGGAATTAAAAGAAAGAAAAAGATAATTTAGCTGCTTCCTTTAACTGTCCAACTTTCATAATAATTTTAAGTTACTACCTTCTGAAGTTAGTTTATATCTTAAGGACATCCAAACTTAGAAAAACTTTTGGCAGCTGGGCTCGGTGGCTCAGCCTATAATCCCACACTCTGGGAGGCTGAGGTGAGTGGATTGCCTGAGCCCGTGGGTTTGAGACCCACCTGGGCAAATTGGTGAGACCTCATCTCTAAAATAAATAAAAAACTAGCCGGGCATGGTAGCGCACGCCTGTAGTTCCAGCTACTTGGAAGGCTGAGGCAAAAGGATCACCAGAGCCCAGCAGGTCAAGGCTGTGGTGGCCGGAAGCGGCCACTGCACTCCAGCAGTCTGGGCAACAGAGTGAGACTCCAACTCAAAAAAAAAAGAAAAGAAAAGAAAAGAAAAGAAAAACTTTTGGCGAACCCGATGCTGTTGGATAATTTAAATCCTTTTACCTGGCCCTTACCTAGTTTTTCCTTGATGACAACTCTGTAATTTTCCTGCCATTTTGCGCAGTAATTTTACTGCCACCAATTTAACACTGCATTTTCCTAAGTATTTTAAAACTTAAAATGTGAGTTTATTCCATGGATCAGAATTAGTGATTCTAAACCTTCATTTCAGTGCACATTAGAATTAAATACAGGCTCTCTTTTTAAAACACTCCACTAGATTTCAAAAGCTTAAATTAATTTATAAATTTCAGAAAATTCCTACTTTATAAGAATAGGTATTGGTTCCTAAAATATTGTATTAATATTTAAAACATATTTAATATCAGTTATGAATAAAAAAAGGTTGGGTTAATATTACTTTTTAAATTACATGACTCTTAATGGTGACTGGTATAGTAAATAGTAAAACTATTCCAAATAGCAAAATTCAGCAATCCATCATTATTTAAACAAACAAATATAAAGACAAAATAAAATATGAAGTCTAAAATCTAAGCCTAGATTTCAACATAAAGTGATGATGAAAGGCTGCTCTGTAGACAAAACATGCTATCGAATTTAGGCACCAGTTACACGGCAGCCGAGAGCAGAGCATGAAGAAATGAGTATTCATTAGTAAGCAAGCAGAATATATAATGGAAAAGAAAATATCTACAAATTTCAATTATTAGTCTGGCCTCTTCAACCTGCTGAATTATTTTAAGTAAGAGAGACTTCCATTTACTCTTTCAGAAAGCATATTTATTACTTTCACTAGTTCTTCAGAACTGTGGACCATGGCATCTAAGTATATTTATTTTTTTCCCCATGTTTATTCTGTTAGCTCCTTTCTTTAGGGGCCCTTGAGAAGCCTTCTGAATGTCTTAGCAGCCTTTTTATAGTGCATTTTTCTTTGTTGTTTCTGTCCATTTTAGTTCCATTATTTTTTATCTCCCAGAAATATCCTTAAATTAGGAATTGAATAACTTTCAGTACTTGTATTGATTTTTAAAGCATTTTCTTTCAGACATTCACTAAAACTTTAGGGAAGAGAAAAGTAAATAAGTGCCTCTGAAAGTGAGGGTCTTGATGGTTATTTTTGGAAAATGTTCCATATATCCCCTAAACTGAAAACTGATGAATTATCAATTTTTTAAAGAATAAATTCAATTTTAGCAGTCTACTATGCTTATAGTTTTTACTGTACAAAGTTGTTTTGATTTTCGGCTTTGAAATATTCTTTGAAGTCTATATATAATGTCCAGAATTGAGATAGCATAAAGAATTAAAATATTTTTGTATTCATTAAATTCAAAGTTGGGTGAGGGAAATGGAAAAGACGGGAAGTGGTTTTTGTTCGGGCTATGTGTGTGGCAAGTATGGGGGTAATCTCATTACCCGTGGCACTGCTTTTATTGCTGAGGGGACACTTGTAATACTGGCAGTGCTACCCCCATCTGACTTCAGTGTAGAGGAGTAGCTTTCCTATGCCACTCACTAGTCAGTAGTGGCAGTGACATTTTAATTTACATCTGATTCTAAAGCTCCCTTTTCTATGTGCTGTCATTCAGGGTCAAAAATAGATAGAAACTTCCAATTCTAGCAATCAGTAGGCATGCAAATTAAACTGGCAAACATTTATTCAGTCAACAGCTACATTCACAGTAATTTGCTCTTAACGTTATGGGTGATGGAAAGATCACAAGGAACATATAATCTGAGGTGTTGAGGTGGTGGCAAATGTATTCCTGACAGAGGAAGAAACAGGGATTTCTTAGATCTTAAAAAAACCTGATATCCATTCATTTATGATTTCAGTGAGTGTTTACTGAACACACACTGAGTTTCAAGACTGTGTGGACACAGAAATACAAAGGGCAAAAGACACATTCCCTCTCTACTATGAGCCCAACCTAGTCTGGAGATAAACACATTTATCTACATGGTCATATGGTCCTAGCAACAGCAGAAGTTAACATGGGGTGCTAGATGCTCAGAAAAGTACAGTGCCCAAATTAAAGCTATTTCATACTTTTGGAAAAAAGTATATTTCAAGAACTCAACAGAGGGAAAATACACTTAACTAATGTGAAAGTGCCTTATGCACTCGCTCTTCTGAGACTTTCAGGAAGTGATTACAAAAGTATGAACTGACATGTTTTTAACATCTGAGAATCCATTTATTCTTTGTATCTATGATAGAGTTTTATTCAGTTGCACCGAGAGTCCTATGTACCATATCACCTGTCAACAATGCTATAATAATCATAGGGGTATAGCTGAGGAGCTCTTTGGCACATGAGTTAACACACTTCCGCATCAACTGGACAAGTGGTCAAATTCAACTGCATTCAGCTGCTACAGGTATGTTCAAGGGAGTTAATATGCAAGCAGTTAATTTCGAGGCATTCAGAAGTCACTAAGCAGTCAATGAAGGTGCTACCACTTGGTGTCCATTACAGAATCAATGCTGTTTTCTTTAACAAAAGTAAATCTGATGTTCCTTCTATTAAAATGTTTATAGCTCTACCAGCCAAAGCTTTGGCTTTGCATTACATATGTTTAGATTAAGACTACAAATGGTTACTCTGCCACTAGATTAAAATATTAAAATATAACTTTAATAATGAAGGTTTTGTTGTTAATTATTCTCTATTTTGACATTTCCTTACCTGATTTATTTCATGCTCTACTGGTTCCAGTTTTACATTCTTGGGAGATAGTGTTTGATTGATAACAATATTAACATTATACATTGGCTTTGGTTAATTATAACATTTCTTTTTTTTTAAATCAATATTTTTTATTATGATATTGTGGGGTACAGTTAAGGGTTAGGTATACAAATATGCTTCGTTCAGGCACCCTTGTTGATAAGAGGTGTCTCCCCATACCCAGATAGATACTTACTACTGTTAATCCCATCTCCCTTCCCCTGCCCCCCCATAGTTTCCCACCACTGCCAGTCATTTTCTTATAGTATTACATTGGATATTCAAGGTCCACTATATGAATGAGAACATGTGATACTCAGATCTTTGTTTCAAGCAGGTGGTATCACATTACCAGACTTCAAACTTTACTATAAAGCTACAATAATCAAAACAGCTTGGTATTGGTACAGGAACAGGCATATAGATCAATAGAATAGAATTGAGATTCCAGAAGCAAAACCTCAATTTCTCAACCAACTCATCTTCCACAAAGCCTCCACCACCTACCACTGGGGAGAGGAGAACCTATTCAGTAAATGGTGCTGGGAAAACTGGCTGACCACATGCAGAAGATTGAAACAGTACCCCTATCTATCCCCATACACAAAAATTAACTCTAAATGGATCAGAGATCTAAATGTAAAACCTCAAACCATAAGAACCTTAGAAAATGAAGGACATACCCTCATGGAAATTGGAACTGGCATCCAATTCCTGAACAAAACCCGAAACCCACAGGCCATAAGAGATAAGATAGACAAGTGGGACCTCATTAAACTGACAAGCTTCTGCAAAGCCAAAGAAACCATCAAGAGAGCAGGGAGACAGCCTACAGTCTGGGAAAAAGTATTTGCCAACTCCAGGTCTGAAAAAGGCTTAACATCTTGGATCTACAAGGAACTCAAACATGCTGAAAAGAAAAAAACAAACAACCCCATTATAAAATGGGCAAAAGATAATTGTAACATTTCTATGTAAAAAGAATATTTCAGATTAGTTCCTCCTCTCATGTGAAGGACTTCAATTTTAATGTTACATTTATATTCAGAGAGAATCCTTGCTAATAATAAATTTATTAATTTTAGCATCCATTTGGAGTGTTGTATTTCAAATATATTAAGATAGGAGAGTATTAACTTTGGATTGAGGCAATTAGATATTAATCCTGAATCTACACAACTAACTGCATAACACTTGAAGATGTACAACTTTTATAATTATAGTCTTACTTCCCTTGTTTATAAAATGGGGACAATAACATTGAGTTTAAGAGTCACTTATATGGAATTCCTGGTTTACATGTGTTCTCAAAACACAGCCAGAAGATTTCACTTCTAGTGTAGTAGCAACATAAGCTCCAACTAAGCCAACCCTTATGCAAAGGCCCTGAGAAATAAATGAGCTTGGCTGGCTTAGGAAACAGAAAGGAGATCAGTATGGCTGGAGTGAAGAAAATAGAAAAGTGGAGTAAGATAAAGTCAGAAAGAGGAGGAGAATGGAGACCATGTAAGTGGCTATCAGGAAATGTGGATTCTTTTCTTGCTGGAAAGGAAGACATTGAAGGTTTTTAATTAAGAAAGGATATTACTGTCTTTCATTTGAAAATTGTCTTTCATTGTGACCATGAATGAAGAGTAGTGTGGATTAGATTAGGAAGGACAGCAGGGATGACTGAAAAAAAAATTGAGGTTTATTTTAAAGGTAAAATCAAAAGGACTTGCTAAGGAATTAGATATGGCAAAAAGGAATGTCACTAAAACATTATTATACCACATGATCAATTTATGATTACGCATTGTCAATTATTTCTCATAGATTTCAGAACTAAAAAGTTCTAGGCTTCAATAAGTATGTTTTTCTTTTGTTTTGAATTGTTACTTTCTTTGGGACATTCAGAGACTGAATTCTGTAACATTTTTCTGTTTTGGCTACTAGGAAACAGCATAATTTCCCAACCACCTCTGCCAACTCTCAGAATGTTGTAACACATACTATTTTGTGTACTAACCTTTCTTTCGGGTCTTTACAATTTTGTACTCTAATTTCCATATCAATTTACTGTTACTTTGTTTTTACTAATGTATCTATTTTTGAATTAGAGTCACACTCTGTGACCCAGACTGGAGTACAGTGGCATGCTCATGGTTCACCACAGCCGCCACCTCCTGGGCTCAGGTGATCCTCTTGCCTTAGCATCCCTCAGAGTCCCCAAGTACCTAGGACTACAGGTGTATAGTCCCATGCCTGGCTAATTTTTTATAAATTTTTTGTAGAGATGAGGTCTTGCTATGTTACCCAGGTTGGTCTGGAACTCCTGAACTCAAGCAATCCTTTCTCCTTGGCCTCTCAAAGTGCTGGGATTACAGGTGTGAGCCGCTGTGCCTGGCTGTTTTTATTTTATTTTTAAACTGTGTATCATATTAGTTAGAGATTAGTCAGCATATGGCATTAGCTACCACATGTAATTTCATTTTTAAAAAGTCGTGAATAAATACAGTCATACATTGCTATATTCTGATAAATGTGTCCTTTGATGGCTTTTGTCACTGTGCTAATATTGCAGAGTATAATTACACAAACCTAGATGGCATAGGCTATTATACACCTAGGCTACATAGCATTGTCTATGACCCCTAGGCTACAAACCTGTATGGCATGATACTGTACTGAATATTATAGGCAATGGTAACACAATGATATTTGTATTTATAAACATTAAAAAGGTACAGTAAAAATACAGTACAAAAAATAAAATTAAAAAATGGTCCACTTGTACAGGCCAAATACGATGAATGCAGCTTGCAGGACTATACGTTACTCTGGTGAGCCAGTGAGTGAGTGGGGAGTAAACATGAAGGCTTAGGACATCATTGTCCACTACTGCAGACTTTATAAACACTCTACACTTAGGTTTCCCTAAATTTCTTAACAGATATCTTTCTTCAATAATAAATTACTTACCTTACTCTATTTTACTCTATAAACTTATTAGTTCTTTTAAACTTTTGTAATAATACTTAGCTTAAAACACATTTACAGCTGTACAAATAGTTCTTTCTTTATATACTTAACATTCTATACACATTTTTCTATGTTTAAAATTTTTATTTTTTTACTTTTTAATTTTTTAAAATATATACTGCGACACAAACACACACATTAGCCTAGGCCTACAGGGGGTCAGGATCATTAAGATGTCACCGGGCAATAAGAATTTTTCAGGTCTATCATAATCTTAAGGGACCACCATCACATATTTGGTCCATCACTGACTAAACCATCATTTTGCTAGTATTAAAAGTGCTACTATGTGCCATAATGAAAACATACTAAAAGTGCTAGAATAAAAGTTATATGGGAGAACTACAATAAGGAAATGAAGTAAAGGAGAAAAAAATTATTCTAGATATAAACACAAGGATCAAACAAAGGGGAGAGGTTTGGATCATGAAATCAGATTGGGCTAGGTTGCTCATGACTGTGATCCCAACACTTTGGGAAGTGGAGGTGGGAAGATCGCTTGAGGCCAGGAGTTTGAGACAAGCCTGGCAACATAGCGAGACCTGTTATCTACAAAAAGTAAAACTATTAGCCAGCTGTGGTACACACCTGTAGTCCCAGCTTCTTGGGAGACTGACACATGAGAACTGTTTGAGCCCAAGAGTTAGAGGCTTCAGTGAGCCAGGAGAGCACCACTGCGCTCCAAAACCAGATCATCCGGATTCCATACCGGCTCTACCAATCACACGCAGCATGAAGCTAGTTTACCTCTCTGGTCTCCCACTTTACTCATTTGAAGAATGGTGATACTGCAAAAGAGTGCTCACCTCGGAGGACTGTTATGAAGCTTAACTTAAGTTATTGTCTGTCCAGTGCTTTGAAAAGTACTCAGTCAATAGTAGGTGCTATGCAGTGTTTGTTAAAATACGTTTCAGTTAGGATTTAAAGCTAAACAAGATTTTAAAAGGTGAGGGGGCAGAGGAAGAAATACAGAACTATAGACGGAAGTATAGAAAAGCATAAGCACAAACTTTATGAAAGAAGGTTCTTAGTCCACGGTTGGTTAAATGTAGAGAAAATAGAGCAAAATAATCAAGGAAGACATAGAGGAAGAGAGGTTTTGAGAAAGAGTACATAGAGGCGCAGGTTGCCTGCTCAAGAAGTATCAACTTTATACCACTGAAACAGTGTATTTAAAAGATCTGGGGACCTTTGCCTTGCTAGACTCTGGTGTTGCCATGCTACCTGGTTTTGGCCCCCTCCCCTCCCCTTGGGAAGGTGAGTCTTCTCTTTCTCTCTTATTTACTTTTAAATAAACTATATTTTCTAATCTAAATAAATAAATAAAAGATTTGGGCCCAAGAAAGACCATAATTATATGGAGGGGGAAAAAAGGGAGGTGTGCGGTTTTGTGCCCTGTGTCTGAACTGTTTTTAATTTCAAGTAAACATGTGGTGACCATAAGCATGCAAATAAAGGAATTTAACTCTTATTGCTGAACCAGCCTTTACTCCACCCCAAACAGAAACCAGAGCCCTAAATGCAAACTTCAAAATAATCCTATCAGAGAATGTTAATCATCGAGACAATGAAACAGTTTTAAATGACAAGCAGTGCATATGCTGTAATCAAGAGGAATAATTTTTCATCAGGACAGATGGAAGTGTTTCTCCAGGTACCATACTCAAAAAGAATAAAGCTTCTGTCTTCCTCATCCGCTTATGACATTTTCTACTTAATTTAAAAACCGACAACTAAGTTAGAAATTATATTCAGTAAAAATGGCAGATCTGGCATAAGGAATACACTATCCTCTGAACTACAATAATGGGCATATGCTACTCTTCACACTCTCTATTCGGGGGCGGGGGAGGGATATTCACTCTCTGCTTACATTGTGGAAAAAAGAATGAGTAAGAGTAATTTCATCTTAAGTGAAATAAACATCACTGAGTGAATTTTATTATATGCAGACATATGGACAGATGCAGAGAACATATAAAGAAGGTTGTAAGGTACTTTTCCATGTACTAACCTTACTTGTATAAGGAGATATATAAACATATATATAAATATATACACAGATTTCCTTCCTTCCTCCCTCTCTCCCTCCCATCCATCCATCCCTCTTTATATCTGTATCACTACAAATATAGGAATGCTGACACGTGCCATACCTGAGAGGCTTATGCTTCTATTTATTTATATGTACTTTCTGTTTATTTTGGGGCAAGATCTGAAGGTATATGTCTGATTTGAGTCTATTATTTCAAAGGGGTAAGAAATAATGCACTGTGTATAAGGTCTGAATCTGCTACAGCATCTATAAAGCAACTAGTCTACCATGATGAACACATACCATTTGCTCCAAGCAAGTACAAACAGGTGATGTAGGAACAGGACAAGTTTGGACACTTTCAAAAGAGTTTTTTAAAATACAGTTTGTTATATTTGGAATCTTTTGGGAAAATGTACTAGTTCCCATCACAACAGAGATAAACATGACAAATGTAATAGGATAAACAAAATTAAGTCACCCAAAATCATTCTGTCCTAATCTCAGGAACCTGTACATATTCCTTTTACCAGAAAAGGGACTTTTACATGTGATTAAGGATCTTGAGATGAAATGATTATTCTGGATTATCCAGATGAAACCCAAATATAAATAATCACACGTATCCTTGTGAAAGGGAGAATATATGTGATTATAAAAGGTAGGCAAAGAAAGACTGGAGACAGGAGAGGAAAAGAGAAGAAGGAGAGATCAGAGTGATGTGGCTACAAATCTAGAAATGCTGACAGTCACCAGAAACAAGAAAAGACAAGGAAACTATTTTGCTCTGGATACGTCAGTGGGAGTGTGGTCTTCTCAACACCTTGACTTCAGCTTAAGTGATACTGATTTAGGACATCTGGCCTCCATAATTATGAGATAATAAATTTCTATTGTTTTCAGCTACCAAGTTTATGGTAATCCAATCACAGTAACCACAGGAAATCAGTATAGCCGGTAAGTAGTTTCTTATGATTTCAAGTACATTTAATAGTAGAAAAAATGGAAATTAAAAATTGTACAATTTATTGAGTGCCTGCATAAATCACCTCATGAAATTATCAACCCTAATGTTATTAGTTGTTTTATATCAGAGAAAATCCACCTGCACTATACCCAGACCTATGATTATTTAGCACTGCAAAAGCATTTGCAACTGCTCTGACACTGCTCTAGTCAGCAATACTCAAAAATGGAAGTGTATTTTTATTCCCCCTAGTGAACTTGGAGATATATAAGAATGCTATTTTAAATTACTTCATGCAAAATTCTATCTTTAAAAAAATCTTAGCTAGGCATGGTAGCACACGCCTGTAATTCCAGCTATTGGAAGGTTGAGGCGGAAGGAATGCCTTGAGTCCAGCAGGTTGAGGCAGTGGTGGCCTGGAGCGTGCCACTGCACTCCAGCCTGAGCGACAAAATAAGACTCCAACTCAAAAACAAGCAAACAAATAATTTGTGCAGTCACTAGTTTAATTGAAAAATGTTCATTAGTTCTCTCCACTGACTTCTTCTGGAATAAAGCTTAAAATTTTTTTTTAAATTCAAGTAAATTTCAGATAATCCTATCAGATTTGTTGTTCTCCCAAAACATTTTCCCCATTAAAATTAATCAGAAATCCAGGGACAGATATAAAAATTTTATGTGCGTGGACAAGCTCAGGAATTCTCAGATACCACAGTGCATGCAGAGTGAATAAAATGACAACAGGCATTTGGATACACACCTGTTGCCTGACACTGCTTAGCACTGATGGTGTGGTGGCAATGAACTAGCCTGATGCTGTACTCAATGGGAAATTGCAGGTGACCATTGCCCCAATCTGCATATCAATACTATTATTTACATAAAAACCAAGATTCATTTTAAATAATTTTATTTTTATTTTATTTTTTTTATTTTTTTATTTTTTTATTTTTTTGAGTTGGAGTCTCACTCTGTCGCCCAGACTGGAGTGCAGTGGCCGCTCCCGGCCACCACAGCCTCGACCTGCTGGGCTCCGGCGATCCTTCCGCCTCAGCCTTCCAAGTAGCTGGAATTACAGGCATGCGCTACCACGCCCGGCTGATTTTTTGATTTATTGTAGAGATGAGGTCTCGCTGCCCAGGCGGGTCTCGAACCCGCGGGCTCAGGCAATCCACTCACCTCAGCCTCCCAAAGGCGCGGGATTACAGGCTGAGCCACCGAGCCCGGCTCTAAATAATTTTAAAAATTACTGTTACAGTGAATAATAATTTGTCTAAAGTCATCAGCTAGTAAGTGGTAGGGGTCATGTTTAAGCCCAGGAATATCTCTCTCCAAAGTAAATTCCTTTAATATGACATCCCTTTGTGTAAAAATAGGTTTTTAAAAAAGGGTGCATTCGTGTGTGTGTGTGTGTGTGTGTGTGTGTGTGTGTGTGTGTGTGTGCATGTATTTAGTAATGGGAGTCTCGCCATGCTGCCCGGGCTGGAGTGCAGTGGCTATACACAGACCTGATCATAGAGCACTGTGGCTTTGATCTCCTGGCCTCAAGTGATCCTCCCACCTCAACTTCCTGAGTAACTGGGACTACAGGCCATGTCACCAGACTCAGCTGAATACAGGCTATGTACAGATATACTGATAAAGCTGTTTTTAACTATTAATAAAGGAAATATCAAAACTGCTGCCATGGTGCTCTAACCTAAAAAAAAAAAAAATAAGGCAATTAATCAAGCCTACCTGGTTATTGCTGAAGTTGGTACACCTCTCGTACGCAAGGTGGGTTTCCCTCGAACCACTGGAACATCTGCATTTTCTGAACCACCATTCAAATATGTTAATTCCTGGAGCTGTGCTTGCCTGATCTCATCATTATAGTCCTACACAGAAGTCAGAAGGCAGCATAATTAGCCTCATATAAGAAATAAAAACATATACAGAATCAAAGTAATTTTTAATTTTAAAAAGGATTGAAAAATAGATTAATTCACAAACGAATTTACTAAAATAAAAATGTGTCAATGATTTTTTTTTTATAAAAAGGGAATAAAGAAAAGCACAGTATTTTTCTCCAAGCTAAAACTTTCTATAATCAGCCATTGGTTCCTTTCCCTGGATATATTTCCAAATGAAACATTTATAATAAAATAAACTACCATATAACTGATATATGAGCATTGTTATTTACAACTCAATTTAACTAGTTGTCAATTGAGCACCTAAGACTTGTCAAGTAACAGAAAAATAAAGAGCAGTAAACCATGGAGCTAGAAGTCAAGGAACTCAATCAGCAACAGGAGGGCCTTCCTGAAATTAAGGATATGTACACAGTCCTTTTGTATATTTCCATTTAGCAATTGCACAAGTTGTGACATTCAGCATTTCCAAAATTAAACAATCTTATTCCTAAAAAGATACTTACCTTTTTTCATATTATATTATTGTCCAAATATTCAACTCAGAAACTTTGGGAGTCATCCCTGATATTTTCCTCTTCCTAACCGTCCCCAATACTCATCAACAAAGACATGGAACAAATAAATACAAATGTGTTTTGTTCTACAATAAAAAGGAAGTTTAGGTCTCTCAAAAGAGCAAAGTAGAAATCATCTAACTCAGTTTTTGGTAGTAAAAGTAGGTTCTCTGTACACTAATGGTGTCATTTAAGAATGAATGAGAATTAATTACCAGAAGAGGGGAAGGAGAGTATTCCACATAGAAGAAAAAACACATTTTAAATTCCAAAGTAAGTTGAAAGCGAAAGGAAAACTATATAACTGAAGGGTGCAGGTTTAAAGTAAAGGGAAAAGTAAAGATCTTGCAAAGTCTTAAGTCATTTTCAAGATAATTTAAGTATTTAAAATTCAGAGTATTGAGAAGTCTTCTGTGATTTTAAGGTGAAGTGCATATTTAGGCTTGTGTTCTAGAAAATTCATTCCAGCATTATTAAATACAGATAACATAAGACTGAAAGTAGGGACTGAAAAAAAACCCTACAACAGAAATACTGATGCTTCTCAAGTACACTTGAACATTTTCTTCTTTCCTTTTTTTTTTTTTTTTTTTTTCAGAAGGAGTCTCACTCTGTTGCCCAGACTGGAGTGCAGTGGCCGCTCCCGGCCACCACAGCCTCGACCTGCTGGGCTCCGGCGATCCTTCCGCCTCAGCCTTCCAAGTAGCTGGAACTACAGGTGCGCGCTGCCATGCCCGGCTAACTTTTTGATTTATTGTAGAGATGAGGGCTCACCAAGTTGCCCAGGCGGGTCTCGAACCCGCGGGCTCAGGCAATCCACTCACCTCAACCTCCCAAAGCGTGGGATGCAGGCTGAGCCACTGAGCCCGGCTCACGTGAACATTTTCAAGGACAAACTACATACTAGGCATTGCACAAGTCTCCATAATTTTAAGAGGAATGAAATAATAAAAATGTTTTCTGATCACAAAGAAATAAGTTAGGAAGCATTAAAAATATGGAAAATCAATAAAATATGTAAAAATAAAGAATACAAAAATTAAAATCAACATTAGCTGGAACTGAGGTGGGACAATCCTTGAAGCCAGGAGTTCCCAGTTACTAAAGAAAACAAACAAACAAACAAATAAAACCTCTATGCTACACCTACACACACACACACACACACACACACACACACACACACACACACACACACTTTATAGCCTATATTCAGACAGTGTGATGTCATACTATAGGAGTTTACTTTGGAGTGAGATTTTTTCACAAGGAAAATTTTTAAATACCTTGAACTTAATGAAAAGAAAAACACAACACACCATAATGTATAGGATGTGTCTAAGACAGTGCTCAGAGGAAAATTTATAGGTTTAAATGCCCATATTTAGAAATAAAAGATTTCAAATCAATAACCTAATCCCTCACCTTTACAAATAGAAAGGAAATTAAACCCAAAGTAGGAGGGGGAAAAAAGAATACAACAGAAACACAAGAAGTAGAGCATAGAATAGAGAAAAATCAACAAAATCAAAAGTTGTTTGAAAAAGTAATAACATTGATAAATCTTTAGCCAGACTGACAAATAATTAAAGAAAAGATTTAGATTATTAAAATCAGGAATAAAAATGGAATATTACCTGGACTTTAAAGATTTAAAAAAGGGTTATAAAAGAATACAAGAAACAACTGTATGCCCCCAAATTAGATAACTCAGATGACATGGATACATTTCTAGGGAGACAAATCTACCAAAACTGACTCAAGAAGAAACTGAAAATCTGAACAAATAATATGTGGGGCATAGTAAGAAATATCTACTTGGTTCCTGCCCCAGGTTCCTGTTACAGAGTTCCTAAACTCCTTGAAATCTGCTGGTATCAGAGGTGAGAGGAACATCATTTGTTATTCATAATAAGTCCCTTTCAATCATATCTGAGTTGATGCTAATAGGTGACTTGGAGGTTAGGGATTATTTGCCATTAAGACTCCATGGGAGGGCTGAAACTTTCTGTGCCAACCCCCAACCTCCAGGGAGGGAGGAGGGGTTGAAGACTGACCCAATCACCAATGGCCAATGACTTAATCAATCATCCCTACATAATAAAGCCGCCATAAAAACCTTAAGTGATAGGGTTTGAAGAGCTTCTAGGTATATGTGCCAGGGATGTGGGGAACCCCAACTCCACAGGCTCCTGGGCTTGGGGCCTTTGGACCTATGTACCTCTTCATCTGGCTGTTCACCTGTATCTCTATAATATCATTTATTTTATAAACCAGTATTTGTAACTAAATTGTTCCCCTGAGTTCTGTGAATTGTTATAGCAAATTATCAAGCCTGAGGAGTGTTATGGGAACTCTCAGTTAGTATTCAAGTTGGTCAGAAGTGCAAGAGGCCTGAAACTTATGAAAGTCAGGGTAATCTTGTGGGACTGAGTCCTTAACCTGTGAGGTCTGATGGCAAGTTCAGATATTTAGTATCAGAAGCGTAAGCCATTGTAGGATACTGAGGAAAGTTAAAGATGTAATTGGTGTGTGTGGGTGGGGACCCCACACAGATGGGGTTAAAGTGTGTTTAGAAAAAGCTTCTTTCTTAATAAGAAAAAAGACAAAATCAGTACTCAAACATTTTCCTATTAAGAGAAGCCTATGTCCACACGATTTCAATGATGAATTCTAACATTAATGAAGAATTAATATTAAGCCTTCACAAACTCTTCAAAAATTTCATCAGAATACTTCCTAACTCATTCTGTGAGATCAGTATTGCTCTGATATGAAAACCCGACCAAAAAAAACCACAAGAAAACTACAGACAAATATCTTTTTCAATACAGATGTTAAAGTTGCCAAAAAAATTAAGACAAATCCAGCTGCATAATTTATATACAAAAACCAAGTTGAATTTATTCCAGAACTGTAAGGGTAGATTAATATCTGAAAATCAACTAATAATATATAAAGGACTAAAACCACATGATCATTTCAACAGAGAAAAAACATTTCACAGAATAATTTAATGTACTTTAATGACAAAATTCTCAACACACTAGGAAAATATAGTTAACAGGATATTTAAAGAAAGATTGAAAGTGTCATGCTAAGATGACAAAGATATCTACACTCACCACTTCAATAAAACATTGTATTTGAAGTTCTAGGTAGGACAATTATATAACAAAAAAGAATAAATGGCATCTAGATAGAAAAGGAACAACAAAAACAATCTCCTTTCACAAATGGCATAAACCTGTATATAGAAAATCCTAAGAAATCCACAAAAAATTAATAGAGCTAATAAATGAGCTTAGCAACTCTTGCAGGTTACAAGATCAATATACAAAAAATAATCGTATTTATTTACACCAGCAATGAATAGTTCAAAAATTGTGTTTTAAAAAATTCCATTTATCCTAGCATCAAGAATATCACTGAGGAATAAATCAACAAAATAAAAGCAAAATTTGTATACTGAAAACTATGAAGCATTGCTGAAGGAAATTCTAAAAAATCTAAATAAATGGAAAGATACCCAATGTTCATGGACAGGACTTAAAATATGTTGACAATATTCTCCAAACTCGTCTACAGATTCAAGGAAACCTTAACCAAAATCCTACATGGTTTCCTTGCAGAAATGACAAACTGATTCTAAAATTCATACGGAAATACAAAGGACCAAGAATAGTATGAACAATCTTTAAAAAGAACAAAGTTAGAGGAATGGCATGTTCCCAATTCAAAACTTCAAGGGTATGTGGTAATGACATAACATACAGACAAAGATCAATAAAACAGAATTGAGACCTCAGATGACACAAGTCATGACCAACTGATTTTAAATAGTGTCTTTTAACTGTGGCTACAATTAGTAGACATTCATATAAATATGAATAAATCAATGAAAGAATGACTTTTACATAATAAACAACAATTAGATCAAATGAATTATAGATCTACATGTAATAGCTAAAATCGTAAAATTCCTACATAAAAACATAAAAAGTAAATCTTTACAAAATATACTGAAAACATGTGGCAAGAAACTAAGAAGGTAATTATAAAAACTACAGGAAGTCTGGGCTGTATTCACATTCTCGCAAAAGGCCAAGTCCTAATTCCACAGGATTCACAAACTATAGGCCACTACTGACTTCAGAAACAGTAGTTTGGATGAAGAGTGACGCTGAAATCCATTTCAGTGGCAGTAAGTCACATGTCATAAAGGCAAGCAGCTTCTCCCCACTGCATGGCTACAAAGGGAGGAAGGGGCGGATGTAAGACAGAAGAAATGTGAGAAATTTTGCACATGAGTAAGATTCAGAAACAGTTTCATAAATTGTTTATAATAAAAATTTAGTAAATGTACAAAAAAAGACTCTTTTCAAAAGAAAAATACAAACAATGATTTGAAACTTATAGCAGAAGTCATTACGAAATAGAAAAGTAATATGAATACCAATCAAAAAGGAAGTTGAAATCATAATCAACTTGCAGAGTAAGAAGAAGGGAAGGCAAATGATGACTAATACAAGTCACTGTGATTACCAGAAAAAGTTAAGGATTAGGGTCAATATTTTATTTTAACAATAGATTATTTCCCTGACTTATTTGGGGTACTGTGACCTCAGAGAAGTACTCTGAATCTTTCTATCATTATTTCAATCTCTCTAAAATAAGCCTATTAATATGTTCCCGGCCATTTTACTGAAAATGTGTGAAGATGAATATAAAGCACACTCTAATAAGTGCTCTGTAAAGCTCTAAATAAAACGTGCTACCTAAATGCTAAATATTTGCCCTGTTGAAAAGTACTAGGAGGTGTGATACTAAATTGCATGTAGTTAAAAACAGACTCATGGGAAAAGAACACAACTGAGGTCCTATTTAAAAACATCACTAACATTTTTTTTAAAGCATTTCTCTGAGTAAGGTTAAGTAATTATAACAAAAACTATAAATTTCATTTAAAACATTCTTTTTTACAAAATGGTACTTTTAAATAGACAAACTACATTATAGAGGGAAAAAAAGGAATGTGAGCCTATCACATCTAAGTTTAAGCCTGAATTTAACCAACAGAACTTTTTTTTTTTTTAAATTTTAATTCTTCTTTGTGGGGTACAATTCAGGGTTAGTTATGCAAATGTTCACTATGCAGGTACCCTTGTTAATGAGGTGTGCCCCCTCCTTCCCTGGCAGTTTCCCACTACTGCCAATCCCTTTCTTATAGTATTAAGATAATAGCTCAAGGTTTGTTTATGAGTGAGAATATATGGTACTCTGTTCTTTGTTTCTGTGACAGATCACTGAGTATGATAGACTCTACATCTATCTGAACTTAACAGATATGATTTTAGACAATTAAAAAAATTTTTTTAGTTGACTGTTTCTTCTAATGTCAGATAGACACTATTCATAATAATCATCATAGTTAGAATTTTCTTGGTCTTTGGAATAAAGCTTTTTAAATCAGCAGGGAAATCAAATCATTCATGGTAGCTTACAAACTAACTGAGTTATAATTTTGTATTTTAAATTATTGTTTAACTCCCCATGTGAAAAACAAAACTATTACAACATTAATATTAACACCACCATTAATTGTGAAGAGTGGAAAAGAAATCAGAATTCTAATTAAATATATATAAACAGGACTTTCCTATCCAGTGAATGGAATCTAGACTCTATCTAAAAGTATGTTAACTTGGAGAATGGGGGGAATGTTTTAAAATAAAATCTTTAAAAGAAACTTATTAAAATTCAGTGTGTTCTCTGCTAGAAATTTACTCTTCAGATATATTTGCCAAAATATGCCAATATTTATGTCCAAGATTAATTCCGGGATAACTATTTATATTATAATCCTTAAGAAACAACCTCAATATTATTTGAGGACCAATTAAATAAATTCTGGAACATGCATATAACAAAATATGATGAAGATATCAAGAAGAATAAATTGAAACTTTGCATATGTTTATATAAACAAAAGTCAGCCGGGCTCGGTGGCTCAGCCTGTAATCCCGCACCTTTGGGAGGCTGAGGTGAGTGGACTGCCTGAGCCCGCAGGTTCGCGACCCGCCTGGGCAGGGAGACCTCATCTCTACAATAAATCAAAAAATCAGCTGGGCATGGTAGCGTATGCCTGTAATTCCGGCTACTTGGAAGGCTGAGGCTTCCATTGCCAGAGCCCAGCAGGTCGAGGCTGTGGTGGCCGGAAGTGGTCACTGCACTCCAGTCTGAGCGACCGAGTGAGAGACTCCAACTAAAAAAAAAAAAAAACAAAAAAACAAAAGTCCAAAATTACGTAAGTTTTAAAAAAAGGTTGTATGAGGACATGGGACTTTTGGTATAGCTAAGAGCTCCTCAGAGCTCAGGAAAGACTCCCTAAGAAAAGGAACAATAAAAGTTGACACAACATTTTAAAACAAGTATTTTAGGAGTCTGGAAACTGACTAAAGGTATGCAATAAAATGAAAATTGAATAAATATATTAATGAAAAAGTGCTACATTTTATGTAAGAAAAGTGGAAGTCTGTGGCATTCCTGCCAGTGGAGGATACCTTCATCCCCAGCCCAGTTGGTACTATTTTCTCTAGGGTGGGGAAAAACAGAAAAAACCTTCAGCTCTTCTGTAGGAGGTTACCCACTTAATTTGGAATAACGTGTGAAAACCCCCATGCCCAGCAGCACTGTCCATAACAGTAGCAATCTTGGTAACAAATGAACAGGGAAAACCAGTGAATCAGCAAGGCTAATATTGCAGTTTTGGGTGAAGGCAGGCAGCCAATCAGCAGACTAGCCAGAAATTTAAGAGACAGATTCAGAAATGTAAGAAACAGAGAAATAAGACAGCCATGGAGGGTCCTACCCAGAGACAGAAATTTAAGAGACAGAAAAATAAGGTAGGGGCCTCAAGAAGCTCTCCATACACCTCTAACTGAATGGAAGGTTATGCACACCTAAAGCCAAGAACAAAGGGAGCTACAGCCCTTTCCTGACTGTGAGTCTGTGCACATGCAGGGAAGATACAAGGAATCCCAGTGGAAAGTAAAAGTCTGGGCAGTCATGAAAGCAGACTTGTCTGTATACAGTCCCCGATGTACATCTAGCTCCATCTGCAGAAGACAGAAACCTTGCTAACACAGGTGTCTCAGCACAACCTTTGACCAATCACTCGTTGAACACACAGAGAATAACCCTAGCAAGCAAGGCTCAAAAATAAAAACAAGGAAAAAAACATAAGGATATTATTAGCTGTAGCCATGAGGGAGACAAACTTCACAGACTTAACCTGTTAAAGAAATGAAAGACAATAAATCAACAAACAAAATACCAGCAACAATAACCCCTTGGGAAGAAAATAAATCAGAATCCAGATACGCTACAATATGCTATTTAAAATGTAGAGTTTTCAATAAAAAGCTAGGACACATACAAAGAAAAAGGAAAATGGGATCCACAATGAAGAGGGGAAAAAAGCACTACAAAGAAACCATCTTGTAGAGACAGTTGACAGGGCCCAGATATTGGACTTGCAAAGAAAAGATTAGAAATATGTATAATAACTGCAATTAAAAAATTCACTAGACGAGTCCAATAGCAGATTTGAGATGGCAGAGTAACTTGTGAACTTGAAGACAGGTGAATTAAAACTATCCAGTTTGTGGTACATAGAGAAAAAAAGATTTTTTAAAAAATCTCAGCAATCTGTGGGACACCAGGAGGTATACCAACAAACATGTAACAGGAACGGGGAAAGGGGAGAGGCAGAAAAGTTTAAAGAAATAATGGCTGAAAATTTTCCACATCTAAAGAAAAACATAAATCAATAGATGTACAAAGCTAGACCAACAAGTAGAATGAATATACACACCATAGTCAAATTGCTGAAAACTAAAAGCATAGAAAGTCTTAACAGCACCAAGGGAAAACAACAGCTCATGCACAGGACAACAAAATGATTAATGACTCTCTTCTCATCAAAAATAATAGAGGCCAGAAGGCAACAGAGTGGCACATTCAAAGTGCTGGGAAAAAAAAAAAAAAAAAGTTCTGTCAACCAAAAATTATATAACCTATCCTTTAGAATGTAGGTGAAATAAAGACATTCCCAGAAAAACAAAACATTGTTTGCTAGCAGACCTAGGTTATAAGAAAGTCTAAAGGAAGTCATTCCGGCTGAAAAGAAATAATAACATGGCAACTATTCCTACAGGAAGAATTGAAGAGTATCATAAATAGTAAATCTGTTAGTTCATATATAAGACTCTAAAAAAATACTGTATTATAAGCCAGTACCCCTCATAATTATAGATGTAAAAATCCTTAACAAACTATTAGTAAGCTAAATCCAGCAACATATAAAGATTACATGCCATGCAGGTGGGCCTTATCCTTGGAATGCAAATTTGAGACATATCTGAAAATCAATTCATGTAAGATATTATTATTACCAGAATAAAAGTGAAAAAATCACTGTCATTTCAATAGGCAGAAAAAGCATTTGGCAAAATTCAAAACCCATGTTTACACCATTGATTCATGATACAAAAAAATCTCAACAACTAGAAATAGAAGAGCACCCTTCAGAATGATAAAGGACAGGAATAAAACCTATGACTAATGGGGAAAAATTAAAGGCTTTCTTTCAGCAACAATATTACATAGAAGGATCTAGCCAGTGTACTAGAAACAGAATGAAATGGAACACAACAGAACAGAGGAACAATCACAAAAAACTAAGGCATACGATTGGAAAGGAAAAAAGTAAAACTGTCTTTATTCACAGATGGCATGATCCTGGTATGTCATAGAATCTTCATAATGCCATTAATTAGGTTTCCATTTAATCATCTTAATAATTTCTATTAAAAATACATACTAGAACTAATAAACACATTCAGCAAGTCACAAGATACAAAATAACTGCATTTCTATACACTGGTAACCACCTGAAAATAAATTTTAAAACAATTCCATCAAAAAAACAAAATATTTAAAAATAAATTCTGCAAAAGAAATGTAAGACTGGTACCCCAAAAACCATGTTAACACTGCTGAAAGAAATCAAAACACACACACACACACACACAGTGTATGAATACACACACAAATATATATATATTAAGTAAAGAAACATCTCATGTTCATAGACTGGAAGACTCAAAAGTGTTAAGATGAAAATTATCCCCAAATTGATATACACATTCAATATAATATCTATCAAGATCCTAGCCAGATTTTTGGTATAAATTAACAAGCTGATCCAAAATAGCCAAAACAATTTTGAAAAAGAACAAACTTGGAGAACCAATACAACCTGGATTTTCAAATTTACTTAAGGCTAAAGTAATTAAGATAATGCTACTGGGATTTGGACAGGCATATAAACCTATGGAACAGAACTGAGAATCCAGAAATAAGCCCTTACATTTATGTTCAGTTAATTTTCAACAGTGGTTGAAACATGATTTAAAATAGTCTTTCCCTATAAATAAAACAATTTGTTTTCCTCACAGATTCAAAGGTGATTCAATGGGGGAAATGATTGTCTTTACAACCTATGGTGCTAGGACAAGTGGATATCTAAGATGGAAAAAGATGAATTTAGATCCTAACCTCACACCAGACAACAAAAATTAACTCAAAATAATTACAGACGTAAACAAATACATACTTTTAAAAAACTTAACAGAAACACCAGAAAAATCTTTGTGACCTTGGTTAGACAAAGATTCTTTTGGTCACCTCAGATTCAGTGTGGGAAAAAGTTGATTTCACTTCTGGGTAGAGGACCGTAAAGGCCATGGTACAGAAGGTACTCCTACAGTCAGCTTTGGAAAATGCACTCTGTCTCACCTGGCTAAATGAGCACTTCCTGGTCCATGCTGCAGGTACACTAAAACAAAATAAGTCTCTCCTTTGCTATAGTCTGGCCACAGTTGCAAATTTATCGTCATTTATACGAATATATGATCCATAGCTGACTCTCCCATTAAACTATAAACTCCAGGAGGGCAGGGATAGTGTCTTCCATTAGTTCACACGTGCCTACCACATAGTAAGGCCTTAGAAATTTTTTTGGAAACCAAATGAAGAAATGAACTATCATATTTGATCATGAGAACTAACAAAATATTAACCATTTACAGACCCCAGGTAATTAAATACTTAATGCAATTCCATGTCTTCGCTTTTTAAATAAATAAAACAGAGGCTTTCCTTACAGATAATATAATCACAATACATGTGCTGCAGCATGTAAGTCAACCTGGCAGAGGAGCCTGAAATCACCAAGACACAGTTTTACCCCAGAGAGCTGTTTCACAGGTGTGTCAGCTTCTCTAAAATACACTGTTTACAGAGCCAGAGTATGGAACGCCTTAGGCTTTTTTGTTTTGGTTTGGTTTTTTAGGTTTAAAATAAAGACAGGACTTGAAAGTACAAGTTAACTATAAGGAAATATTGTACTAACAGGAATGAGGAACTTTTTGATTTCTTCCAAAGCATGTCCCATCCGGGCATAAGCTTCTGCAGGTGGGGCAAACACTTCAATGAGAACATGGAGGTCATCATTGAGGTGGAAGTACTTTGCTTCTCCACTTTTCCTCAACTCTTCTTCCTAAAAAATATAAAATTACATTTTAAACTGTGTCATTATAAGAAAACAAGAGAAAATAAAAACTACACAAAGTCTACTTGGCATGTGATTGTCATAGAAGATTCACTCAAAAGCAAACACCACTCTAAGGAAGATGGTTTAAACTATAAATCTGATTTTGACATTCCCAGGCTTTTACAAATACTCCAAAGGCTTCCTATGGCTGCTGGAATAAAGTCTACTCCTGAGGCCAGTCTGTCAGGAGCCCATCATCTGCACACTGCTGCAGCCATGGCCCTTGTGCCTACCCCTGCTTCTTTTGCTCAACCCTCTGCAGCCACTGCATGGGCTTCCTTCGTGTTTCTCAACCTGGATAAGCTCCTAAGCTCACTTCTGCACTGGCCATGAGTGTGTCTGGGATGCTATTATAAAGCATTCGTCACTATCTAGTATGTTCCCTTACTGGAAGGTGATCACAATAGAGCAGAAACTGTGATTGCCCTGTTGGCGATACAGTCTCCAGATCTAGAAAGGTGCTCGGTATACAAATATTTGTTGAATGAATGATTACAAATTATTCATTCATCCGTATGTTCATTTGCCCATTCACATATTCACTCACAAACATTTCTACACATCAGGCACTATATTAATTCCGAGAATAAAACAGTGAATGAATAACATGTAAGATGCTATTACACAGCTTTACATAACTATGACAAAAGTTTTAAAATGTTTTCATGTTTATTTACATAATGAAATTCAGAGGAAGAACTAAAAGGAGAAAAAAGGTTGCTATGTGATTACTGATTTTGCTCTATTGACTTTATTGACTTTTTCTAACTAACTTTCAATTACCGGCCTTGATTTCCAGAATCTGGGACTTCTACTAGACTTTGTTTCCAATATTAAAATCAGATAAATTAATATTAGAAAGAACCTGGGACTAGAGTGATTTCTAAAAGACAGAACAGCTTTTGAGCTGCCTCAAAAAACTTATCCAATAAAAGAGAGAACCCCAGGACCTGCTGACAACACCATATTTTAATCCACCAGTAGACAAGAGGCCAACGACACAAATGCTACAGGCACACACACCTTTGACTTCACTTTTTAAGATTTCAACTTCTGTTACTTAACTAACTTGAATTCTTACAAAGAAAAGAAAGACTAACACATGGAGCAGGAAAAGGGAATGGTATTTAGTCAGATATGCTGGTCATATCTGCCGGCCACAGCTGTGGGAGTTTAGACAGATTATACGTAAACCAACACTTAATTCACAAAATCAGTTTGGTGTTAACATGGGTATATTAACGCAGGGCCACTGAGAATACAAGAGACAGCTTTATATAAATATCTGGTAAAAAGCGATGGTGTATATATCAACTAGTACACAGCCTAACATAGATTAGGCACTCAATAAATGCTAATTTCCTTCATATTCAGGGAGAGTGGGTCAGAAACTGAAAGAAAGGAAGAAAAAATATACCAAATAAGAAAGAGTAAATATAAGTTACCACAGTAGCCTATGCATTTACTTTGAAATTTGACTTGAGTATAAAAAGCAGTCTTTATTGCCAACTGTTCACTGTTCTAATCAGAACATTTCAGCCATTTGATCTGAAACTCTCTCACAACCCAACTTTTAAAAATTGGATTTTATATACAGGAATTCATCTCTGAAAGCACAAAATATTGAAACAAACATTTCTTATCCTTTTCTAATATAGTACCAAAAGAATGATTTTAACGAGAGATTATAACTGTTAGTTCATATTCAAACATTTTTTATTTCTACCACAAACTTAGAGAGGATTTCTTATTATTACCACAACCACTGTACATTTCACAGAGTGAGGAGTTAACACAAGACTATTCTATGGGTTAATGATGAAAGGCGATGTTGTATCTGAGGAAAAACATAGACTTAGAAGTTCTGCATTCAAATCCCAAATTCAACTGGACTATATGACTTTGGGCAGGCTACGTTATCCTCGTCTTAAAGGGAGCGATTTCAAGTAAGGATAATAGTAAGGATAGTATAGTACCTATCTCATAAGGTTGTCATCACAATAAAGAAGTTAACACACAAAAAGTCTTTAGAGTTATGCCTAGCACATACTAAACAATAAATGATGAACATAGTAATGATAAATATTACATAACGATAGTATTAATTATTCTGTTATTCTGTAGTACAGATGATGTAGGCAAAACATCTAGCATGATGTTTGGAGCAAACTCAAGGCTCAACAGACCACAGCATTATCATGATTCGTAAGCTACATAACCAGCTGATATCAGCAATTGACTCCCATAATTTCATCAATGTAGCAAATAAATGAAGAAAATGAATAACATGCACATTAGATTTCAACTAGCGACCACTTTGTGAATCCAAAAGGATGAGATTTTAATACTGAATAATGGAAATCTCTTTACAAATAAACATATTATTAACTAATAATTATTGTAAATGAAAATTAAACTAGTAAAAGGGTTCAAGTGAAATCAATATTCAGAAGTTCAGGTAGTAGAGATCTGATTACTATATAGCAGATGGGATACTGGTAGTACTTATCTAAGTAGCAAACCTGTTACTTGAATTGTCACCTGTGGGCACCTTCAGTAAAATGCTTTTGAAGGAATAACTACTGGGCCATGTGACCAAGGATATAGTACAGTATGATAAGGGGTGGGTAGGAGGGACACAGCTGGTGTAATGGAGTGAAACAATGTTTCTTGCGGTATTAAGACTTTAAAGGCCGGGCTTGGTGGCTCAGCCTATAATCCCAGCACTTTGGGAGGCTGAGGCAAGTGGATTGTCTGAGTCTACGGGTTCAAGACCAGCCCAGGAAACTTGGTGAAACCCCTTGTCTACACTATATCAAAAATTAGCCGGGAGTGATAGTGCACGTCTTTAGTTCTAGCTACTTGGAAGGCTGAGTTAGAAGGATTGCAGGTCGATGCTAGGGTGCTAGGGTAGTTGTGAGCGTGCCACTGCACTTCAGTCTAGGTGATGGAGTGAGACTCTACCTCAAAAAAAAAAAAAAGACTTTAAAGAAGAAGAAGATAGCCTTGGGGCTTTATGTTATCAGTTCAAACCCCAAAAGCCAGAAGTATCCTAGAAGGTTGTACTGATTACAGCCATAGGTTGACAGAGCCAACAGCCAGATGCAGAGTTCAAGTTGGTTTACTGCTGAATGACAATGTGGATACTCAGCCATCTTTTATGTGAGACTGAGGACAGTGTCTAGATAACAGTGAAAACCTGAGAATTGGATTGGCAACATTTGGGAACCTAGTACCCAAATGATAAAACCCCACTGAGCCTTCCGCAGAGCGAAAGCCTGTCTGGTGAGGCTTCTCCTATGTTGCTTGAACAGCTGATGCAGTTCTTGAAAGGATAAGACAATTTTCATGCTTCACTACCACTAATTCTTATATCTCCTGGCCTATGATCATTCTCTGCTTGCCCAGAGATCCAGAGAACAAGAGAGCTAAGTTACATCCAGGGAAAAGGGCTGCTTGCATACAGTAACCGTAACATCTCTTGTGTGCGACACGTCCTCCTAGTCCTCCCAACAAGGATCTAGAACCTTTTATCAGAGTACATTGCAGAGACGTATTTAGACAATTTGAGAGTTAACAGAATTGACTCTGATTTAATGCCACTTCACTGAGGACCACTGATTAGAATGGGGCTTACAGGATGAAGAGATAAATCGACTTCTGGTTCTAGTCCATTCACAGTGGGTTCAGTGGATTATAAATCCACTCTCTATGCTATTTCCCCAGTTCCTCGGTGTCTTGATGGGATATAAATGGTCAGTCACTTGCAGAATTCCCATGATGATTTGCTGACCCATCCAAAGACACAGAAATGAAAGAATTCATGAATGGGTGATAAGTGCTCCGGAAAGAAGGCCCAAGTATATCAAAACAGGGTGTCCCATGCAAATAAAGAACAGCTCTCAGCTAGGTAGTCAAGAGGACCCATCGTAGCAGATGTCAGATTGCCTCATTCCCCAACGACTTCAGTGCTACTTAAGGTCTTCATAAACTCAAGGTCTTCATAAACTGAGCAACCACTAACAAATTACCTCACAACACAGACTCCTCTCAAAAAGGATGACTGGTTACCACCATTGCCGAGTTCCCAGTATGCCATCAGCAGAGAGCAACCACATCCCTTAATATCACAATGCAATACAGAAGGACCACCGAGCCTGGATAGCAAGGCTGACAACATTTAGGTTTTCTTTCATCATGTGGATAGCCAGGCACTTCTTGTCTTGTTCTTAACTTGAGAACCCAATCTAGATTTTAAAAAAACAAACAAACTTGCCTTCCTCGCTTCTCTTCACCTGTAAAACTATTGATGGATATAGTTTTACAGTTATAGTTTATTTATAGCCCTGAATATTACCATTACATGCTATAAAACATTGCTTCTGACCAAGAAACTTCCTTAACAATAAACAAAATAAATAGGACAAATGGGCACTTGCTCATGGGTTTTACTGTTCTCATCACATAGCCCATTACCAGATGGCCTTATTAGAGAGTGAATTAAGATACCAACAAGGGCGGAGTATTTTCCTATAAAATATACATAATTTCTGACCAACTGATCAATACATGCTTTCATTTTCTCCTACTGCCAGAATACATGAATCAGGAAATTAAAGTACCATAATTTAAGATAGAAATGCTTAAAGAGTAATTAAGAAAACATGGGCATGCATTAGAATAATTTCAAGCACCTACTGAAAATTCATTTTGATGGTCCACCCTAAACAAGGTGGGGCATGGGAATCTGTATTTTTAAACAGTATCCCATATGAATCTACTCCATGCCATGTTTTCCACTGTTGTAGCAGAAAATATATGGATGTTGGTGTTGGAAAACCATGGTTTCATTAACTGTGTTAATCCGACAATACAATGATTTTCTTTGATTTACTCCGATAACACACTGAAGTTCTCTGAATCTCAGTTTTCTTATTATTATATAAGGAAAATATTATCCTCCATCATTTTCCCAAGGATTACATGAAGATACATATGTAAAATGTTTTACACAGTGCCTGACTCACAGTGGTGATTCAATAAACTGTGGCTATCGTCATACAAAAGTTATTACTTACAGTTTTTTGTGAGAAGGCTGAATTCTGTCTAAATAACCTTCATATCTAAAATGATTATTTTTCAACATTTCATGGTATATATTACTAAATGTAAATTTGGTTCTCAATAAAATAAACCTTTTATGAATAAGAGAACAAGTGATATTAGAAAAGAATGTAAGTAACGTGCATCATATGTGAAAATTCCTTTCAGAACTGATCTACCCAAAATAAAATAAATTAACATTTTAAAAAGATACTTGTATATTCACTGCAGTACTACTCACAATAGCAAAATCATGAAACCAATCCATGTGCCCAACAACAACTTACTGGATAAAGAGAATGTGGCATATATACACCATAAAATACTATGCAGCCATAAAAAATAATGAAATCACGTCCTTTGCAGCAACATGGATGGAGCTGGCGATCATCATCCTAAGTGAAGTGACTCGAAAACAGAAAACCAAACACTGCATGTTCTCACTCACATGTGGGAACTAAATGGTCACAAAGATGAAAATAGTTTCTGGGGACACCACTGGGAGAAAGGCAGTGAGGAAGGTCAGGGCTCAGAAATTACCTGTGGGGTACAATGTTCACTTACTTGGGGAACGGGTGCTCTCAGAGCCAACCCCCACCACTACATAATATGTCCGTGTAATGAACATGCATGTGTACATTCTAAATCTAAAATTTTAAAAATAAAATAAAAACAAAAAAACTAATTTTTTAGCAAGACGGTTAATGTGAATACATCCAAGTAGAACAATCAAGTCTCAAAATAATAAGCAATTACTAAAACACTTAAAATCAATATTAAAGGCTTTGCACTTGGATGTCACATCTGAGGGGACACCATAAATCTGGCAAACCACATGGATATCCCCTCTCGGAGGACATAAAGATATTGCTGGTGATTGTTCAGGACAATCCTATGCCAATGAACATTTTTCAAAAATGCATGTTTCCTTGAAGTTTCCCATTCAAATTGCAAGAAAAAGCAAATAAAAAGATGGAAAATATTCTGAGATAAAATCGATCAGTTGAGAAGTGGTTTTCAGGAATCACAAGAGCATCCTTCCACATCTTCTTCATATTATTAATGTGGGAGGAAGACAACGAGACTGCATTATCCGCTTGACTAGAAAAATACCAGGTGGAAGACATCAAACAAATTACTATTGCACAACATGTATCGATGAACCTGCAATACATGCCGGTGACTGTTTCACACGTTACCACATGCTAGAAAAAATATAAGACATGAAATTTTGATTTTTTTGTCAAAAGTTCCTCAATGCCTCAAATTTTATAGTAAGCCAAAAATCATTACAATAAAACAATTGGTTCCAATGCTATACTATTTAATGAAGTGGGTCATTTTTCACTATTTTGTAAAGAAATGCAGTTGAGTTGCTGGTAGGTGGTCCACGAGATGCCTCCAAGTACAAAGGGTTAATAACTTGATAAAAGGCATGTAATATGAAATAAAGGACAAAAAGAAGAGATAAAAAATATTTACATTATAAATTCAACCATATGAAAGATATACATAGAAAAAAAGACCCACAGGAACTAATCCAAAATGCAAACACTGATAATGAGACTATAGATGGCTTTCATTTCTTTTCATGATAATCTCAATACTACCATACATACATCCTACAAGGTGATGTGTTACTTCTAGAATCAAAAATTTAAGTTGTATGCTTTTATTTTATGTGCAAATATAAAGATTACAGATGTAGGTTTAAGGTACTACATATTCTAAAATTTGCCAGAATGGCTTAATTTTCTAAACAGTATCACAAATGTATCACCTTATATAATATTTCATACAGTTCCATTTGAGATCCTATTAGTTTTTATATGCTATGTACTAATACAATGGATAATACAAAAGTGCATAATATAACATGACTAAGAATGGAATTATTATTATTGTCTATAAAGAACATTACCTTTGCCTTGTCTCTCATGGAACCTTTTCCAAGAATGGACATTTTTGTTAAGGTTTCCTCTTGTAAACGCTTCAGAGAATTGCCACGTGGACCCAAAAGTTTCCCCACAAAGTTGAACTAGAAAAAATAAACAAACCAACCATATATATAACATACATATCTGAAAGCAATTTATTAATTTTGAACAGAAAATGCTGTAGAATGCTACACATCACTGGTTAATTAAACATATTTAAGTTCCTGCTACATACATCACAACATGGTATTTCCTACAAACCATATAAAATGGGGCTAAAAGTTATAAAATTAAAAAAAATCCCTGATATATTCCTTTATACCAATAACTTCATTGATGGCTATATGTCACAACTGTTACTAAAGCTAATTTCCTCAAATTCTTAGGTCATTCTCCTGACAATTTCAGCTATATTAAATATCATCCATGAACACTTTCAGGATTATAATACAGGTGAGGGAAAAACAACATCCGATGTCTGTAACATGGACTAAAGTGGTCATTATGAAGTACATGCATTCTTCTACCTGGTCAGGGCTTAGATTTACTTATTCAACCAATTAGTGGACTGGGCTAGATGAGGAGTTCTTAAGCATTTAGTGGCAGACAGAAGATTTATAACAAAACCCATTTTCCTCTTCCAAAATAACTAGTGATAGGAATGTGGGCAATTTCTTTAACACAGACACCTAGGGTTCCTTACTGAAACAGCAGAATAAGTGAATTAAAGATAAGGCTTCTGTAGCTATACTACCATGGTTTAACATCTAGCTTTTTCTGTTTACCAACTGAGTAACCCTGGGCAAGTTACCTAACCTCTTTATACCTCAGTTTCCTCATTCAAAAAATAGAAATGACAACACAATCAACCCTCACAAGGCTGTTCTGAGGATTAAATAGTTCGATATAAATAAATCATTTAAAACAATGCTCAGCACATAATAGACAACCAATAAACATATCTTGAATGAAAGAATTCTTACTGGGAATTTCACATAACTTTTAAAAGCCTTACTATAATTAAGGTAAATCATGACTACTTCTTACTCTCAAATAGAAAATCAGCAGGGAGGAAACGGTTCCCTTTGGCAAGAATCTTGATTACAAACTCACACAGTTGCCACTTTTTCAATGATCTATGCCACTGCTGTGCTGTTGCCGCTTCCAAGAGAAAATTGTTCCTCAATTTATCTAACTATGGCAATTGAAGCAATTTTCCTGAAATAAGTAGTCAGCACTTTAAAAAATAAAAATGGTATCCCCCCACCAGTTTTAATTTTATTGGTCTTCAACCAAATCTCAAATACATATTTTTAACCTTTGCACGTAATTTTTTTTTTTTGCTTTTAAAAATGGCATTGTAAGTAAAATGTTTTTAACTATAAAAGCTATCCTTGCAGAGTTTACAAAATCAAATAGTACTACAGGATGGAAAAATTATCAGTGTACTGACCCTCCCAACCCTACCTTATTCTAGTTCCCCATTTCCTCTGCTTTTTCTTTCTGGAAATGCTAATATTTGGACATTGGATATCCTGAGTTGAATCAATCACTCTCTCTCCTCTTCTCCACACCCCCTTCTTCCCTGTTTTACTTTCTGGAAGATTTAACTACATTTCCTACATATCTATTGATTCTTTCATTTCTGCCATCAGATGTTTACTACTAGCACTTCCTTATATTTGTTCCTTTTATGATATTTCATTTATGTTTTGTGGAGACAATACTATTTCTCATCTTTCCTGAATATATTGGTGACAGTGGCTCCCTCCTGCCTTGGAGCTTACAATATCTGCTTCTTTCAACAGTTTCCCCTTGCTCATTGTGTTAGCTGATCTCTTTCTACTTTCTGGGTGTTCCTCAGATGTTTGGTAATCCTCTGCTAACTGTTCTTTAAAATTTAAGACTGAGACTCTAAAATGCTGAATGGAAGTTCTACTGTCATGGATGGAACTTGACAGCTGGTAGTCTTCACTGTAAATATGGCAGTCCCTTTTTTCTAAATATAATCAAGAGGTACTCAAATATCAGAATCTGTTTTTCTTTTCCTTTGGGCTAAGCATTTCTCTGAAGGGAATTCCCCAATCTCCTAAGAAGAGGTATAAACCTGTCTACCAGAATACTGAGACTCCCACCATTAAGCGTTCACATTTTTATTTAATAGAAATCACTCATCTTCAGTGTGACATCTCACTGTCATCCTCAGTTGCATCTATCTGTGTCTTAGAGCCTACTATTCCTCTTATTCAACCTCTTCGAAACCTTTCGTCTTTTCCATAGGTTGATGAGGCAGATGCCTGGTTCTATCAGAAGAGAAGAACATCTGGTGATCTAACTATTTCTCATACAAATTTTCAACCAAGTCTCCTCTTTTCAGTTCTACCCCATAAATCTTCCTTATAGTAATTGATATCTACAATTCCTAAGTGTTCACAAAGCTTTCCCACATGAATAAACATGTTTCTGGTTGAATTCCCCTTGGCCTGCATCTCCAATACCATTTATCCATTGGTTTTGAGGCAATCAAAATTTTACAGATATCATTTGTCTATTGTCTCTTTTTGGGTCATTTTAACTGGTTTATCATCTTAATGGGTTTCAATGATGGAGTAAAAATAAATTTCTAAAGTTAAATAGCCATATTTACCATACATCTTACATGGTCAAATATTTCTCAATTGATAAAAATTAAGAGGCTTTAGAAATCACCCAACCCAAATGTTTAATTTTATGCTAAAGAAACTGAAGTCCATAGAGTACTGTAACTTATTCAAGGTCACTTGACAAAACATAAAAACATGGTATTCTATATAAAAAGAAAAAGCATTTTATATCATTTATATACCTCTAAGGGTTTCTTTTTTCTATTTAACTTCTATTAGTCTTTTGCTCACAAAAAGTATGTAAATGAATACTCTGACAATCGGAAACATTTCAAATTTCTTTTCTTTGGTCTCCCCAACTCTATTCAACCATATACCTTCCTAGTCAAATTAAACCTCATGAGTCTCACATTCTTTATCTATAAAACAGGGACTGTACTACCCACTGTGGGAGGCAGCTGTATGAATAAAATTAGAAAATGTATAAAAACCTACCAGAGCAGACAGTAGATTATATACACTGGATACTCAATTAGTAAGTAATATATGAATTTAACTACTGTGGACATACATAATTTTATCAGAACAAAATCCACCTTTTAATAGAACTGACTCTACTTCATCCCCAAAGCTACCAAGGGAGTTGCCACAGTGAAAATAACATGACTAGGCAGGCTTAGGCCACCCAGGTGGGTCGTGGAATTGGCCTCTGACTGGAAGTCAAGGGAATCTGAGGTTTAGAATGTATTGTGTGGATACTGAGTGTCCTTACTGCTGAGTCACAATAATGGTAATATGCTTGGTTTTTTGATCAGGTTTTCAAACTGAAGATTGCATCATCTCCCTATGGGACATTTGGAAAGATTTAGCATGTTTGTTTGGTTGTCACAATGACTAAGGTCGCTACTGGGACATAGTGGGCAAAAGCCTTTAATGTCACACACATCAGAAATAGATGGTACTGCCTAGCACAATAAAGCGCCCTGTGTCATATGTTAGTTGTGGCCCTATTAAGAAATGCTAATAGAAATGCCACAGACTTTCCATTTCTTAGGCTTAAAGCCCTTAACAGTATCCTCCTTTCAGTTTGAAAGTTCAATTCCTCCATTGATTCTACAGCATATCCTAATGTAGTTAAAAAAAAAAAAAGACAAAAACTATCCCAAGCTGGCCACAGTAAGTACTTGCAATAAGAAAAAGTCTTAGTAACAGATGAACCGAGCATGTATTTTAGACTCTCTAGAAGACAGAAATAATAAACAATCAGAGCAGCACAGTTCTCTTATTTGCTATTAGTCCTGTAACACTGCCCAAAATTCTAGTCGCCATGGACTTCTGAGGGAGTATCATTATTGAGTGCCCCCATTATCAGCAACATGAACACAACAGTTCCTTCCTTAGCCTTCCCAGTCCACAGTTTTACAGTATTTTATCACTGTGTGGCTTATAAAAACAATTACACTTCAGGGTCATTACGAAGATTAAAACATTATATAAAGTACTAAAGCATTATGACAGTGTACTCCTGAAACAGTAAAAATTAAGAAACGACTCCACACTTTTGTGTTACCGGAAATAGCTTGTTGCAAACGATCCCCCTCCCCCATCTGACTTAGATATTTGCAGATGACTCCTTACTTGCCTACATCAAGGCCAGGCACAAATCCTCTAAGTTCCATTCTTTTCCTAATTAAAGATTAACTACTTCTCTCTACTAATCAAAAAAAAAAAGATTAACTACTTCTCTCTACTAATCACATACCTTGACTTGATTAAACTGCAGTTTCACTTCTCTCTCTTTTCCAGGTCCCAGGAACTCTCACAGTCTGAGCCAAAATATAAGACCTCCCTAAAGATTCTTCTGGAACACAGGCCAAGCTCAGTGCAGAATGTTCCCAGATCACTGTCCCATCCTGCCACTACCACACATTCATCTCACTTTCCCACACCTTTCTGGCCTCATTCATGTCTTCCCATAAAAGAAAAGCCTCACCTCTGAGATGTAGCTTACAGGTCTCAAGGTCAATATGTTCTCCCTTTTGCAATAATCTCCCCCTCTATTGCCATAGTCTCTTCCTGTGTTCTTGAAATAAACCTTTCAAATAAAGTCTCTCCTTATTTAAGTCCTGGTTCTTTTCTTATTTTACAAGTACATTTGCAAGAGAAATAGTATGAACATATTTTTGTAAATAATTTCATTTGTCCAAGTAAATTCATTTGTCCACTAATTTAAATATTCATTTCTTAATAATTTCAAGTTCATTGTACATAAAGTGAAAGTGTTATCATGTCTAAGACCAAAGATTTTTCTCCAGATGCCAATTATTATAATCTCTCTCATAAATTATTCTTTCTCTCTCTCTCTATCACAAACACACATGCGCGCACACACACACACACACACACACACACAGCAAATGCTACAACTTTAAACAGAAAAATTTTCATGTGATTATGAAGATGGTAAAACTATAATAAGTATATTTCAGTTTCACTGCATAATGTATACACTACAATGATTATATTGCTCATTGGTAAAGAACAAGTGTCTTTCCGAATTAGCTTTAATTGATCTAAACTATATTTGTGACATGACACTGTTCCTTGGGGAACAATTACAGTTAAACTATCATTTCATAAACAACTAAACTTCAAGAACATGTCATGGTCTCCATTAAAAGGTTTCCCTTAATTAGGTGCTCACCAAAAAGTTGATTAGTCTAACAATGAGATGTTTTATTGACCTCTAACTCAACACTCAACACTGAACTTAAAACCTCTGCCACTAACCTGCTGTTCTTCCACAGTCCGTGAGCCCAACAAAGGCACCACCACCTATGTAGTAACTCAAGCCTCAAGCCTGGTACTGTATGCAGGCAGTGACAAGGCTTTGTGTTTTCACTGCTTTATCTCCAACAATTCTGCAAAGTGGGCATTTCATAAATGTTCAGTGAATTATATAGCATCACAATTTGACCTCCAAAACACTTCTTAAACCTGTCCATTTTCTTCGGCCCTACCACAGCCACCCTATTATAGGCCCTTATCTCTTCTCACCAGACCACTGTAGAGACCGTTCCCTGTATCAACTTCTACCTCCTTCAATAGACATAGACAGAGGCCTTTTTGAAACACAAAGCCGACCTTATTACATTTCTACTTAGACTACAACTACTTAACTATCCTTAGAATCCAAGTCCAAGTATCCTGGTCTTGCTGTGAAAGACTGTCCCTAAGCAAGCTCCTGATGACCTCTCTAGCCTCATCACACCCTCATTTTTAATTGCAGCTCTCTGGGTTATCTTACAGTTTCTCAAAACTACCGTGCTCCCAGAACTGCCCATTCACTTCAGATGTAGAGAGCTAGAAAGAATGTCACTCTTATCCTTAAAATTATAAAATACAATAATAATAAAAATAAAATTTTTTTAAAAAGCTGGAGAGAATGCAAGTTAATGCTGACGTTTTAAAACTATCGCCACTTCTGGAGAAAGGTACCTCCAAGAAGAAACAAAACTCAAGCATTTACTCATTTGGTGCGGGTTAGCATGAGAGTATGAAGCCATGAAAGCTCCCAAATCAAGAGGCCGGCACCTTCTTAAGGCTTTCTCTGGAAAAATCCCCCCTACTCTCCAAGTATTCACAGGGAAGATCAGAAAGAAAAATAAAATCATTTCCCCTGGGGAGTTGGTAGGGGAGAACAAAGCAGTCACTGCTGAAGTCTGCCCAGATCCACCTACCCTATGTTCCCCTCCAGAACAAAACCCTTAATCTGCAGGAGAAAGCTGTGTTCAAGGCACCATCTTGGAAGTAGATAGAGTCCTCGCCAGACACCAAACCTATGACACCTTGATTCTGAACTTCTCAGCCTCCAGAAGTTTGAGAATATAAATTTCTGTTCTTTGTAAATATCTCCACCTCAAGTGTTTTGTTACAGTGGCACAGACTGAGATACCTTTTCCTATTTAAAAAAAGTCAGCCGGGTTCAGTGGCTCAGCCTGTAATCCCAACACTTTGGCAGGCCTAGGCCAGAGGATTGCCTGAGCCTGTGGGTTCAAGACCAGCCTGGACAACTTGGTGAGACTTCGTTCTACAATGAATCAAAAAATTAGCTGGGTGTGGTAGCCCACGCTATAGTTCTGGATACTTGGAAGGCTGAGATGGAAGGATCACTGGAGCCCAGCTGGGGTAGCCATGAGAGTGCCACTGCACTCCAACCTGGGTGAGAGTGAGACTCCCCACCCCCAAAAGTCACATTCTGACCAGTTAAGTGACCCACAGGATAACAAAAGATAATTTCTAACACAGCATTTCACAATGGAGTTATACTCCTTGATCTAACACAAATATAAATATATAATAACTATTCTACCCCATGGAATCCTACCCCATGGATAATACCATAATATTGCATTTAATTAAAGAGATAAACTTTTCAAGACATTAGAAAACTATATTCTAGGGATATTATGAGCCCCTATTAAAAGCAACAGGTAGAAAACACATGATTTTCACACAGCCTTAAGTGATTTGGCAATGAGAAAATTAGAAACACGAGCGTTCTACTTTAATGCTCTCGTGGTTATCTATTACTACATAACACTTAAAGTTTTTAAACAAGACCCATTTTATTCATTTGCTCACAATTCAGCAACTTAGACACCACATGAGTTGGGGAAGGAGAAGGGGGCATCACTGAAGCTTGTCATTGTTCCATGTGTCAACAGCCTGGTCGAATAGGGCTAGAGGAGTCACTTCCAAGATGGCTATTCTCATGGCTCATAAGTTGGTGGTGGCTATCAGTGGAGATCTTGCTTCTGCTGATTTCACTGACTCTCCTCTACCTGCGTTTCTTAGGTTTCCACTTCCATGGTGGCCTCAGGTAACAGGCTTTTGCATAATCTCTGGCTTCCAAGATCAGAAAAACTCAGAGAAGGGCATAAATGCATGTGGTCACTGGATGCAGAGCACAATATAAGACACACAGTTATAAATGCAGTCATTTATCAAAAAAAATTACACTTTAATTTTTTTGGGAGGGAGCAGGGTGATGGTTTCTCTAAGTTTTACTCATCTGTATCCCTCATTACCTGCCTACAACAGTTCTTGCTTATGACAGGAAAGCAATGTTTTAAGAATACAAAGGTGAATAACAAATGCCAATTAAAATTAATGTCCAAAATATATTATTCACTACCCAAGATGTTATAATAAAAACAAAATCTAGAACATACCACACAGGTACAGATGGAAGGAAGCAGATTTTGGTATATGTGTCCTAACTGGCTAGCAACGACTTGTAATTGAACAACTTATAAAAATTAAATGTTTGTTAAAAATGCTTAAAAATAAATTTGAGAACTACAAAATAATGGATATTAGTATTAGATAAACAATGCAAATTCATTTCTCTAAAGGTGAGCATGAAGTAGGATGTGAGAAACACAAGACAGAATTTTTAAAAAGTTTGGATACAGTACAAAACAGAGATGGTCCCCAACTTAACAATTAAAAAAAAATATGATGGTGCAAAAGCAACACACATTCAGCAAAACTGTACTTTCAGTACCAATAAAACTATTCTGTTTTTCACTTTCAGTACAATATTCAATAAGTTACATGAGATATTCAACACCTTATTATAGAATAGGCTTTGTGTTAGTTGACTGTGCCCAAATGAGGGCTGATGTAAGCGGTCCTGAGCACGTCCAAAGTATGATAGGCTAGGCTCTGATGTTCAGTAGGTTAGGTTTATTAAATGCATTTTCAACTTACAATATTTTCAGCTTACAATGTATTTAATTTAATTTAAATTAATTTAATTAATTTAAATTAATTTAATTTAATTTAAATGTATTTAGATGTAACATCATCATAAGTTGAGGATCCATGGATATCTCCAATTCATTTAAGAACTAAAAAATTGTGAGAACAGAAGAAGGCCAGAGGGAAAGGGCCCATCGGTACATTCCATGGTGACAGCAAATGTAAATGTTCCCTATGAGTTATTACCTCAAATGATCCAAAGTGTTAAGTGAGGCAATGTAAGAATTATCCCCAACCACACTCACACCTTTGCATCTTCTCTATACATCTATATATTTATATATCTAAAAGTTACATGCTTGTTCTATCACTTGTTAATACTGTACTACTTATGTAGGACAAGAGATTATTAACATTACTGGATGCAGAGAAACAGTTCTTCTTGTTAGATCCAACTGGATCATATTGTTTCTAAGCTCATGACAAGGCTGAGCTTGTGCTAGGCACAGGAGAAAGATCAGCTCTAAGGTTTTCTCTCATTTAGATTGTTTGGTAGAAGACTTTTAATTCACAGTGTTTTTTGCAGTAATATTTGTCCATTTAAGGACAACTTCAATTAAAATTAGGTAATATAATCCACAAACCTATAACAGGCACATATAAACAGCGATATGTCTCAATACGCTGAGGGCTAATGAATGAAATTTTGTGAGACCTTCTGCGCTGTAAATTCACCTTTTAACTTCAGGATACAATCTCAAAGTGCAAATAACTGTATGGACTTCTATGAACCATGTAAGGGTGCCAGTATTGATCCATGTACAAAATATTAATAGAGTTTAATTTCTTGATTAAGAGCATGGGCTCTGGGGTCAGATATCTGGGGTTCAAATGCCTGCTACTTGGTAACTGTAACTTTTAGCAAGTTACTCATCTTCTCTGTTCTTTATAGGTTTCTCATATGTGAAGATGAGATGATAATCATCATAAGGTTGTAAAGATTAAATGAGTTAATACATGTAAAGTGCTTAGAATACTGCCTAAAACATAGAAAACCATACGATATGTGTATGTGTATATACAACACAGGCACATAAACAGAAATCTACACAAGAACAGAAATACTAACAGATTTTTCTAGTATCCAAATGGATTGGAATACATGCACCTCTCTTTGGAGAATATTAATCAGTACCTTTTTATACTTTACTGGGGAGAAAGAAACTGTCAAAGAACATCTTTAGTTCATAATCTACATTTATCTATTTCCTGCCCAATGGCAAGAACACAAAGGAGAGAATAAACAAGGTTTATTTTCCCTTTATTCTCTTGAAATGAAGAACAGATCAATGCTTTTATTAGCTTAATGGGACATTGTAGGTTCAATAACTTAACCGCTAACACAATGATTACTTGAATAAATCCACATTTTAGCTGGTATTCAGAATTCTGACCTCTGAATTATACCAATGTTGTAAATGCCAAACTCCAAACAAGAGCAAACCTAACAACAGACTTGGGACCATGGGATTCACATTAAATGGAGGAGCCTCTTCAGAAATAGAACACTTGTTTCTTAGTACAGTTACTAGCTGAGTAAAGCTTTGAGTTATATTGATAATCATTTTCACATTCTGATAATCACCTATAAAAACAATTTTCTTTAAATGGGCATTTATTTTTCCCAGGAATAAGTCATTCCAAACTTGTATATAGGTCATTCTTAAATTTTAGAAGAGCTTAAAAAAAAAACCCAAAACCAGCTAAAATCTTTCATAACACTGAATGCTTTCTATCATATATTGTAGTTTCTCAATAACCCAAATACTTCAGGACTCTCTATTATCTATATAAAATTCCATTCCCTCCTGGGCTCGGTGGCTCAGCCTGTAATCCCGCGCCTTTGGGACACTGAGGTGAGTGGATTGCCTGAGCCCGCGGGTTCGAGACCCGCCTGGGCAGCAAGACCTCACCTCTATAATAAATTAAAAAAAAAAAAATCAGACGGGCATGGTAGCGCATGCCTGTAATTCCGGCTACTTGGAAGGCTGAGGCGCAAGGATCGCCGGAGCCCAGCAGGTTGAGGCTGCGGTGGCCGGGAGCGGCCACTGCACTCCAGTCTGGGAGACAGAGTGAGACTCCAACTCAAAAAAAAAAAAAAAAATTCCATTCCCAAGGAAAGCACTGAAGCCATTCCAGAATATATTCCTTATAATTTCAACAGATGTGATAACCTGATATTTCCCATAATTAAGTCATTCTAGACCAATAAGTTTTCCTGCCTTTCTCCCTGATCTCTGCTTGTTAATAGATTGAGTTTATTCTTAACTACTAAATTTAATTTCATCTGTAATTATTTCTCTAGAAATAACTCTCCATCATTTATAGTTTCCTCTACCTCTCTTATCTTTATCCTGCATTGTTTAGTAAAATTTAAGGTTCCCCCTGTTAAATTATAAATGTCTTGAGAATAAGTAGGATCCAGATTTGATGTACCATTTTTCCTGTTTAATGGTTTCTAAATAATTGTGGAATTAAAGCTTATTTCCCTCAAATAAAATGGCACTATTCAACAAAGCTTTTTTCAATTTTCTTTACTGCAGTGATTATTGCAACATATTAGGGCTACAGATAAATACTATTATTAAATATATTAATTTTATGACCACAAATCACTAAGTATTATTGGCAGTGGTTGAGATTATATGGTGTTGCTACACTGAGTATAATTTTAATAAAATATCTATCTGTTTCTAAATGGTGAACAGCTCAACCTATTTAGACATTAGCAACTCTAAAAATCAATGCAGTATACAAGTAACTTTTCCATGAGATATAATGAACAAAATAAATAAACATGCACATACACACACACACAAGTAATATACAATCTGAAATAATCTAGAAATATGTTCTATTTCTGATTATTATGTCATTAATAATTAATAAAAATTACATAAAAGTAAATTTCATTATTATATTATGTATGCTTTATTTCATACTGTATATTATGTATGTTCTATTTGTAGATTTCAGATTGAACATTATGTATCTATCTCCATTTGCTAAAGGGTGGATATTCTGGGGTGTGAGGGACAGATGACAAGTTATGTAACCCATATGTAAATGTGTTCAAAATTAATATTTTTATTTACTTATTTTTTTGAGTAGGAGTATCACTCTGTCATCCAGGCTAGAGTGCAGTGGCATGCTCACAGCCACTGCAGTCTCAACCTGCTGGGCTCAGGTGATCCTTCCACCTCAGCCTTTCAAGAAGTTTGAAATTATTAATCCAGAAAATCCCAGAATGGCTACAAGTGTGAGAATTTAACAGAAAATTTAAAACAAAGGCAGGAAACTGATATGGATAAGAAGCTGTTATAACAGATAGGGTGAGGTATGAAAGTGTTCTAAATTAAGGAATGACAAGGAAATGCAGAGAGAGTGAAAGAGACAATAATTAATTTAAAAAGGAAACGAATGGTATTTAAAGGATGGAGGAGAAGCAGTCAATGAGGGAGATGCAAATAGACAAAAAAATGATGTTGTGGTATTTGGCAAAATACCACTTCAGTACACTGCTCTGTCATTTACTGAAATAAGGAACACAGGAAAAGGTCCAGGCTGAACAAGAAGAGGAGGTATGAGGTTTAGTTATGAACATGGCAAATGTCAGACATCTGTGGGATATCCCAAGTGAAAGTGTCTAGTGGGCATTTGGTCTGACACTCAGGAGAGACACAGGTGACACATCCAGTGCCAGAAAGTTAGCAAATAGAAGAAAAGTTGGGCTGGTTCCTAAACCTGACTTCTCTCTACTCTATAACTATGATTCTCAGACTCCCTTTGCATTATGTTCCGTATTTCATGTAATTATGTATCAGTAACTTATTTTGATAGAAGTTCATAGTTCAGTCAATGGCATGAATTTCTGCCATTTTCCTTCAGTAGACAGTGCATCGTAGAAGAGAGGTATTCAATTCTGTTCATATTTTCTATCGCCAATAACCAGTACAGTCATACAATTTTCTCTTAAGCCAAAATAAGCATTATAGTAATATTCAAAATATTTAAGTTAGTAACATATTGCTAAACCACTAAAAACATTTTTCTTTTTGGCCCTGCAAGACACTCGGTCTATCCTTTATCATGTCCTCTAAAAGTAAGCAGAGATCTGATTAAAGAGTTATATGTAACAATAATACATAACAATATTCTTCACACAGTACATGTACTAGGACCATTTCTAGTCTTCATAATGCAATAAAATTCTTAGGGGACCTATATAAAGCCAAATTTACAATTATTCATTTGTTCAAGAAAAATAATACCAGTAATAATAATAAGCCCCCCAAATGGTATCAGTATATTATTTCAGAAACCCATCAACACATGCCTGGCTATTTCTGGATTCCACTTAACAAATCTAAGTTCAAGTGTTGCTTTCTGCTGCAATAATCAAGCACTTTAGGGAGAGCAGGGAAAAAAACTAATGCATTAAGCTTTAAAATCCCTCCACGATATTTCTCACAGGCTATCACAATTGCAAATACCAACTTAAATAACTTTCCAATTCTCACAGCACAGGGGCTGTGTCACAAGACCCAATAACCCAGAGACCTCTGAGAACATAAAAAAAGTAGCTTCTAAAGATTTTCTCCTCCCATCACTACCTATCATTTCTCTTCCTTTTAATTCCTACTATAAGATGTGGGTTTTGAAAATGAGAAGAGAGGATTAAAGTACAAGGGGACCATCCATTGCAAAACAATGGCTGTCATGGGCCAATTAGTTTCTCTAAGTTTATATAACCCATAGTGGCCTTTCTACTTCATCATAGGCACTAGATTTAATAAATAGTCAGAGGGACACTCCTAGTGAGTGATAATAAATATGTGTATCTGGTTTTTTTGTTGTTGTTGTTGTTGTTTGTTTTAGTTGGAGTCTCACTCTGTCGCCCAGACTGGAGTACAGTGGCTGCTCCCGGCCACCGCAGCCTCGACCTGCTGGGCTCCGGCGATCCTTCTGCTCAGCCTTCCAAGTAGCTGGAACTACAGGAGTGCGCTACCACGCCTGGCTAATTTTTTGATTTATTGTGGAGATGAGGTCTTGCCAAGTTGCCTAGGCAGGTCTCGAACCTGCGGGCTCAGGCAATCCACTCACCTCAGCCTCCCAAGGAACGGGATTACAGGCTGTGCCACCGAGTCGGACAATATGTGTATCTTTAAGTGATTATTTTTAATATCAGGCTTTATTGATGTCAACAAGTTTCAGAATTCCAACTAGTCAGCTGCACGCTTTGAATGTGTCCCATCCATATTCATGTTGAAACTTAATCCTCATCGTGGTGGTACTAAGAAGTAGGAACTCTTGGGAAGTAACAAAGTCAAGAGGGCTCTGCCCCATGAATAGATTAGTGCCTTTTAAGTGATCTGGAGGGAACTAGCTGAGGCTCTTTTTGATTTTCCATCATATAAGAACACAGAAAGGGGCTCACACCAGACACCAACTGCTGGTAACTTGGTCTTAGACTTCAGAAATGTAAGATAGAAATTTCTGTTTCTCATAAATAACCCAGTTTCAGTATTTTGCTATAGCAGCACAAACAGACTAAGATACCAGCCAAATTACTTTTGGTGATGGCACTTTAGATATAAAGAACTGATATGTAAGCACATTTTTACTTTATTTCTACAGGTAAACTATCAATTGAAAAACAGAAATAACAATCATTTTCATATAAATTCTCTGGAAAAAATATTATATGTCTTTGGAAATCAATTAGGAGCCACAGAAAAGGCAATATTTAACATACCTCTATGACTACAAAATATTTACTATCCTAGGAAGTCTATAAATCCATGATGATTTCTATAGAATAGGCTTCTACCAAGCAGTAAATTGTCTATAATACACTCTAAGAGAAAAATGCAAGCCAACTACAAAAAAGAAAGTTTCCCTGAAACTCCAGGAACACACATGTTTTATAAGTACTTCTCTCTTCTCTTTCAAAGATACTTAACCTAACAGTTTATGTTAAAAAAGCAAATATATGACATTTTCAATGTTCACACAATTTTTTTAGATCAGAAAATATAGTTTATTTAAAAAGTAAATTAGAGAGAGAGAAAGAGGAGACTCACCTCCCCAAGGTAAGGGAGGGGGCCAAAGCCAGGAAACATGGCCTAGCCATAGCTCCAAGAGCACTTAGCCACACCATAGTTGAGCAAGGCAATGGCCACAACGGCCTGACAATGGCCTAGCAATGGCCACAATTTTTTTTTAATATAAGAAACTATGTTGGTTAAGATAATGTTACTACAAATAGTATGCACACACATTAGAATGATTAGAGACTAAAATAATTATCAAATTAAGAAATTTAATAAACCCAATTTAAACCTACAGATTTAATACAGTATGCTAAATCTTGAAAATCATAACTACAGTACAAAGATATCTACTAAGTTAACCTCAGGCACATTCCCCCCCAAATAAAACCTTTTCTCATCCTGATTCTAAAAGTTACACAAGTTACCATCAAAACATTCATGTACAGAAACACGTACATTTTCATTAGAAAATATCACAAAACCTGTAATCCAGAAAATAACTGCTATTAAGATTCTAGTCAGTTTTTCCAAATACTTGTGTAACTCAAAACCTGTGTTTTCTACACCTTGCCTATTTTTTCATTTAATAATATAATATAGATACAATGCAGCATTATACAGAAAAATGTAATATATTTAATTTCAGATTACAACTTGCTTTTTAACCTGGTAAATAAGCATTCCTTCACACCAGCATGAGGGAATGCATTTGGGCATTCCTTCTCCTAAAACAATTTCCTATCACTAAACACCTAAGAAGCCCCATCCTATGAAACAGCTCAAATGCCATTTTCTGTTTTAACACTGCAGCTCCTATGGCCAACGCCACCCCACACTCTGTTCCCTTTTCACTTCATTTATGTCTTCTATACAATTCTGTACAACTTACTGAAATTAATCTGTGTAGCCTATTAAAATGGCTTGTGATTTCTCAAATGCCTTCTGCATACAATAGAGTGTTCCTCTGCCATGGCCACCCCTCAACCTCACCCTGTCTTACTTCTGACCCCTAACCCAGTCAGTCTCTTCAGAGACAACTTTTTTAGGGCAGTCGACTCTGAGCATATCAAGATCACCTACCTTCCTTCTGTCTTTCCAGTAAACCCTGTATTATAAATAATAACTTATCTGCATTCACCACAAAACTGACAGTTTCTTGAGACCAGAGACTATATCCTGATCAATTTGGTTTTACCAGTCCAATGCCTGGTTCAAAGAAAACAATAAATGCTAGGTATATGAATGGAGATGGAAGCACTGACAAATGAACTAGAGAATAATAAAAGAAAAATGAATGTAAACCCTAAACCATAGTGCATCTACCGGTACTCACAGACAAGGTACCTAGTGACCTCGTGTTGATATGGTATTTTCATTAACTCTGTTCTATCTAGGCATTGCTCAGCACCATAGGTTATCAGCAAAAAAACTATGGAGAACAATTTCCATAACTTCTTAATCACTTAAAAATTATAAAACAGTGTTTAGAGTACCACACTTTACAAGTTTGGCTGCATTAACTTGGGTGAATACACATTAAGGTTTGAATACCAAATGACTCATATGTTCAGTGCTACACCATTGAAAGAGTGTTGAAAATAGTTCATTAAGAGCAGAAAAATTATTCAATTAATGGAAGTCACTTTATTAAATGGAGTTTCATCAGCAGCAGTTCTCTCTTGCCACACAGGCTGAAAGTGCACCATCAGCATCAATTCCACACCAAGTTGTTCTCTACTCATAGTTATTCTAGCAGGGTGAGTCCTGCCACCTTCCTCCAGCTCAGTCTATTAACCAATACAAGCATGAAAGCTTCTTCTTAGAATTCATGGTAGTGCTCTATTAGCTTTTATACAAGGCTGGCTTGAAACTTGCATGCTCCATTATGCTAAGCAGAAATATCCTTTTTCAGTATTCTGAAAGCAGAGAATTTCTATGCAGCCTACTTCAGACATTATAAGTACTTGAAATGGACTACTCTGTCTGACAGAAAATGTAATTTGTCTTCTCCTACACCTCATCAAAGTTGACAATGAAAATAATATTTGAAATTTTATTTCATATACAGTCATGTGTCACTTAACAATGGGAACATGTTCTAAGAAATGCCTTGCCAAGTGATTCCGTCATTGTGCAAATATCGTAGCATGCACTTACACAAACCTAGATGGCATAGCCTACTACACACCTAGGCTATATGGTAATAGCCTATTGTGCCTAGGCTACAAACTTATACAGCATGTTACTGTACTGAATACTGTAGGCAGTTTTAACACAATGATCAGTGTATGTATATCCAGATACATCTAAACATAGAAAAGATGCAGTAAAAATACAGTATTATCATCTTAAGGGATCACCATTATATATGCAGTCTATCATTAACTGAAACATCATTATCCTGCACATGAGTAGTTTATTTTATTTCATATACTAACTCATAGACAATAAAAAAGTACTCATTTCAAGTTAGTCATCATCTACTAGACTATGAACTACTTAAAGAAAGGGACCATATCTGTTTGTCTATCTATTGCATATTGAGTATATAGGTTTGTAGCAGGCATGTTTTGTTTAGCAATGAGACTGCCTATGAAATGCTCATAATGTAAATTTTTGTTTATAAAAAAAAGTATATCCCCAGTTCTGTGGGTATGGATGAGTAAACTCCTAAAAGGCTAAACATCTATGGTATCAACTATAAACACCTAAACTCTGAACAAAATATGTAAGACAACTATCGGGTGTGGTGAAGAGTGATCAAAAACAGGCTAACTCTGAAACAGACTTAAGACAAAAGCAGGAAATAGACAGAGGTGAATTTACTAATTTGGGGCTTTTAACATGAGTGGCAGAGATTAAGGCAACCACAGTGCTGAAATGTGAGGAAAGAATACTAGAAAAGATAGAGAATTAGGAATTACCAAATTTTGCATTGAAAATCTGCCAAAATTTCTGGCTGACCTCCGAATCACATATTTCAAAAATGAAACACAAAAGCCAAATTTAGGAAAGAAATGAATTGAGACTTGAACTCCTACCGAGCAGACATTTGTGGTCTCAATCCAACCACATTAAATAACTACTAAAAAAAATCGGCATTCTTCAGAAAAATATAACAGAATCCAAGGTTACCACAATTTACATTCACAGTGTGCAGTATACAATCCACAATTATTCAACATGCAAAGAACAGGAACAATACGACTCTTTATCAAGATAAAAAACTATCAATGCAAAATAAATCTATGACTCAGGCTTTAGATTAGAAGACAGAGACACTCAAGCACCTATTTTAACTGCACTCAATGACATAAAAAAATAACATTTGCAATGAATAAAACAAAATCTCAAAAGAAAAAAAAATGTTTTTTCCCTGCGACATGCATATGTATGAATCAAATGTAAATTCCAAAACAGATAATTATAACACTTGACATAAAAAATGTACCTGATAGAGATAAGAGCAAAATGAAGATTGTATAGAAAGGAATTGATGAGTTTAATAAACAGCAGTAAAAAGTAAACAGAGTCACAAGAAACTTTGTGAGAATGGTAAAAGGTTCAACAGATGTATAAATCAAATCTCAAAAAAGTAAAAAGGAAAGGGTCATAAAAAGTATTTGAAGGCCAGGTTCGGTGGCGCAGACTGTAATCCCAGCACTTTGGGATGCCAAGGCGAGTGGACTGCCTGAGCCTGTGGGTTCGAGACCAGTCCGGGCAACTTGATGAGATCTCATCTCCACAATAAATCAAAAATTAGCTGGGCGTGGTAGTGCACGTCTGTGGTTCTGGCTGCCTGGAAGGCTGAAGTGGAAGGATTACGGGAGCCCAGCAGGTGCACGCTGGGGTGGCCATAAGTGTGCCACTGCACTCCAGTCTGGGTGAAGTGAGACTCCAACTCAAAAAAATAAAAATAAAAAGTATGTGAAGAAGCAACAGCTAACATTGTGATGAAATATACAAATCTCTTAAAAAACACAACAAAATCTTCAAAAAAGGGGTAACAGAAACCTTGATTAGTGCCATATCAATTAAAGATATTAAATTCATCTTCAAACTCCAGGCCCAGTTGTTTTAACTGGTGAATTATATCAAATGCTTAGAAAGAAATAACACCAATCTGATATACATGCTTTGAGAAAATGGAAAGAAACACTTCCCCACTCATTTTATGAAACCAGACTAACACTAATACAAAAATCATATAAAAATCTTATTAAAAACTTTGCAGGTCAGTATCACTCATAAGCACAGATGCAAGTAAATCCAGCAAAATATATATATAAAATAATAAGTCATTAACAGACAGGGTTTAACCCAGAAATACAAAGAAGGTTTTATTTTTAAAAAATCAATCAAAATTAACCATGTAAACATATAAAGGAAACACCTTGTGTTTATTTGAATAGATATAGAAAAAACATTCAGCAAAATTTACCACCCATTCAGGAACAGAATTCTCAGTAAAGCTGAAGTAGAAGAAAACTTCCTCTACCTAACAAATCACATCTATAAAAAAATCCATAATTGATTATGTTCTTAAGGTAAAATGCTGCATGCTTCCTCCTTGATTTTAAACAAAGAAAATATTTTTACTCTCATCACTTGTTTTCAGCATTATACTGGTGATATAAGCTAATACAATAATGTAAGCAAAAAAAATAAGATGCATAATAATTAGAAAGGAAGAAGTAAAACTGTTTAGGCAGATGACATGACCATGTATGTAACAAATCCTAAGGAATATAAAAAACAATTTACTAGTAGAACTAATAAGTGAATTTAAATTTAGCTAAGTAGAAGACAAGGTACATAAACAAAATTTTATATTACGAGCAAAAAATTGGAAAATAAAAATTTTAAAATATTCAATTTACAATAGTGTCAAAAATATAACATTTTAGGAATAATTTAAACAAAAAATTCAAGACCTTTACCCTGAAAAGTACAAAATGCTGCTGACAGAAATTATTGGAATGGAGAGAGATACCATTTCAAAAAAATGGAAGATTCAATACTGTTAAGATGTCAAATCTCAGCCGGGCACGTTGGTTCAAGCCAGTAATCCCACCACTTTGGGAGGCTGAGGCGAAAGGACTGCTTGAACCCAAGGGTTCAAGACCAGCCTGAACAACTTGGTGAGCCCTCATCTCTAAAATAAATCAAAAAAATTAGCTGGGCATGGTGGCGCTTGTCTGTAATTCCAGCCACCTGGAAGGCGGAAGTGGAAGGATTACCTAAGCCCAGCAAGCAGAGGCTGCGGTGGCTGTGAACATGCCACTGCACTCCAGCCTGGGTAACAGAGTGAGACTCTAAGTCAAAAAAAAAAAGTTAATTCTCCATAAACTATTCAATAGATTCAATGCAACTGCAATCACAATTCCAGTAGATTGTTTTGTGGTAGTTAAAAAACAAATTCTTGGCCAGGCGTGGTGGCTCAAGCCCGTAATCCCAGCACTTTGGGAGGCCGAGGTGAGAGGACCGCCTAAACCCAAGAGTTCAAGACCCACCTGGGCAACATGGTGAGATTCTCTACAATAAATCAAAAAACAAGTTGGGTGTGGTAGTCTACACCTGTAGTTCCAGCTGCTTAGAGGGCTGAGGCAGAAGGATCGCCTGAGCTCAGCAGGTGAAGGCTGGGGTGACCGTGAGAATGCCACTGCGCTCCAGCCTGTGCAACAGAGTGAGACTCCAACTTAAACAACAACAACAAAAATATTAAATGTATATGTAATTGCAAAGGACCCAAAATAACTAAGCAATCCTGAAAAAGAATAAAGTTCAATGGCTTAGATTACCTAACTTCCTGTCTTACTATAAAAAGCAACAGTAATCAAGACAGTGTGGTACAGGCATAAGGATCCATAAATAGATTAAGAGAAGAAAATAGAAATCTTGGAAATATACCCCAATTATGTAGTCCCCTGATTTTCATCAGAGGCACCAAAAAAATCAATGGGAAAAGCATCTTTCAACAAATAGTGCTGGAAAAACTAGATAATTACATAGGAAAAAAAAAAAACAAAAAAACTTGAACCTCAGTCTCACATCATATTTGAAAATTTATTTGAGATGTGTCATAGACCTAAAAGCAAAAGCTAAAATGATAATGCATGTAGAGAAAACATAAGGGAATGTTTTCATAATCTATGAAGGACTCTAACAATTCCTTGAGGTTGGCTAAGATTTCTTAGCTCACAGAAGGCAATGATCACTAAAGTAAAACTTGATACATCAAATGACATCAATTAAATACTTCTACTTATCACAAGCCTCTATTAAAAAAAAAACAGGCAAGACACAAACTGTGCCAAATATTCACAAAACATGTATTTTACAAAAGATGTGCATTCAGGATATATAAGAAGCCCCTACAATTCAATGATAAAGAGATATACAGACCATTTAGAAATGGAAAAAACGTTTGAAAAGATACTTCATAGCAATTTAAATAACCAAGAGACTTAAAACTATCAAGACAAATGAATAAAAGGAAACAAACTACTGATCAATACCACAGTATGCACAGACACAAGAAAAAGGAAAAACAGGGTAAGATTTAAAGAAAATTAAAACAGATATTCTTGAACCTGTATGTGCCGCACACTGTACTGATCATTTAATACAGATTATCCTACTTGATTCCTAATCAATCATCCAATCTCAGATTAGAAATGAGAAAACTGAAGCGGCAAGAGGTTACATAGGTTGCCCAAAGTTACTTCACTAGTAGGACTCATAAAATTATATATTGTAGGGATCCATAAGTCATACTAAAGACAAACAAGAAAGACTGAATCACTAAATTCACTAAATAAGTTTCAAATAACTTTAAAGTGTGTGTGTGTGGGAGGGTGTTAAGAGAAAAGATCTCTAGAAAAATATCAAACAGAATATAAATTAAACATTTGCCCTGTGATTAAGGTTGAAATACCTGGAGTGTAGACCTCATTGTCTTACCTTAGGGAATTGTTTTACAGGAATTAAGACTTTCTGTCCCAGTTTCATATTCTTATTAATCACCACATCAATGTACTTCTCTTCATCCTTGCCTTCTCCTTTTTGAAACTTTTCTATCTCTGTGGAGGCAAAAAAGATAACCATGAAGTGTATAACTCAAAACTGCAGAGGGCAGGAATTTGGGTGAGCTCTGTTGTGATATGAAAGCAAATACTACATTAACATGGTCTATTAAATTACTATAATTTTCTTTCAAGTAATGACACATTTCCTTTTCATCAATGATTTTCATTGAAAAAAATGCATATATCATGGTTCTATAATGTCAAATCTCAACTGCCCATACTAACAGAGAAGAGCAATGGACTAAAAAACAAGCACAAAATTGAACATAAAATTAAGTTACTTAGGGTCTTCTGGAATCCTAGATAAAGGCTAATCAAATAATCCCCTAAAAAGCCATAAAGCATTCACAGTTCAGTGTTACAAAACACTAAGAAAGCCCTGTTTATCACTCTTGCCTGACTTTCCAAGGCTTATACAAGCAAGAATTAACTCTAAGATGCTATAAATCTTACCTCCTTGCACAGGACACATATCAACTACAACCTAATGTCTTTGCAGATGCTCTTTGCTCTGCTTGTGATACTGTTATGATAATTTCATCTTCATTTATTTTCAAGATTCAACCACATTAAATCTCACTTTTTCTGTGCAATTGTCTCTTTCCTCACTGGGGCGGCAAGAATGGAAGAATCAATCACTCCCATCTTAATAATACTCATAAAGCACTTTATGTACAACTCTACTACACCCCTTAGAAGAAAAAAAAATGGTACCTTTCTCACTAGAACATAAACCTTTCCTAGGTAAAATCTACTTCTTTGTTCAATAAACATTACAGCTAAGCACTTGTAACCTGCAAGTTCCAGAATATTAGCATGCAGTTTCATTCATTTCATGGCCTATAGCATTTGACTGTGTAAGAGGTACACAACTGGGAGCTTGCATGATTGCTGAATGAATAACTACATGAGCTGTAACCTCCAAAGACCAACCACTAGACACCTAGATTCAGAGAACAACAGTAGCACAGAGAAGGTACCAAAGATGACACTGAGCTAGGAATATTTAAGAACTTAATGTTTCATCAGTAGCCTAGGCACTTCACATTCACAACATAATGCAATCCTCAAAATAACAGATGACAAAGAGGAGGTGACTTTACTAATAAATGACAGAGGTAGGATTCACCCTCTGAATCTGACTCCGAAAACTCTGAGGGCCTATAATCTCTCCCACCGTTTTTTATGTCGTATCGGACAAAAAATAAATAAGATTTTTATGGCATCTTAGGATAAATGAAGGATGTGTTTAAAGCTGGAGGTTTCAGGCCTGGAGCTTCGGCTAACAATGAGGAAGCCGATGGGTCGCATAATACCACTGAGGACTTTTTCACTCCATCATACTATGTTCCCTTCCATTTCTTACTCAACTATTGTCTACTAAACAAAGATTTTGAGTGAGCAACAAAGAACAGTTACAATTTAACCTTTTGACATTGCAGGTCACCTACCAGCACACTTCTTTACAAAATAGTGAAAACCAAATCACTTTATATTAAATAGTAGGGCACTGGAACTGATTATTTTATTGTAATGCTATTTGACTTATAATGGAATTTTGGACGTTGAGAAACTTATTTAAGATGACAAAAAAATCAAAATGTTACCTGTTATATTTTTCTAATGAGTGGTAACACGTGAGACAATCACCGACATGCATGGCAGGTTCAGTGACACATGTTGTGAAATAGTAATCTGTTGGACATTTTTCACCAGATGTTTTTCTATTCGAGCAGACAATGCAGTCTCATTTTCTTCTTCCCACATTAATATGTAATTTGGGGGTTCTGGTCGCAAGGCGGAGGGAAGGATGAGCAGGCGGGAGCGCCGGTGCCAGACGCGAAGGGCAGGAACTCCGGGAGTCCCCGAAGGCCAAGAGCCAGTCGGGACCTCGCAGGCCAGCCGCCGCCCCCAAGGCCTCTCATGAGGACCACGATACTCCCGCTGAGAAGGCAGATGAGTCCAACCATGACCCCCAGTTTGAGCCGACAGTTTCTCTCCCTGAGTAAGACATTAAAACTCTGGTGGAAGTCAAAGAGGAACTTTTTAAGAGGCGGGCAAAACATTTCCAATTTGCTTCCGAGAACGACCTCCCAGAACGGATGGAGCAAGGCACGAGTGATGTCAAGCTCCTCCAGCACAAGGAGAATGGGGCCAACCGCCTCCTCGTGTGGAGGGACAAGACTCTCAAGATCTGCACCCACCACTACACCCCGCCAAGGATGGAGCTGAAAAGCCCACAGCAGGCAGCGGCCGCGCCTGGGTCTGCAATGCCCACGCAGACTTTGCCAAGGAACGCCGAGAATGCACAGAAATTCAAAGCAGAGTTTGAAGACTGCAGGAAAGAAACAGAAGGGAGAGAAAAGAAAGGATCGGGCGAAAAGGACGACGGTGTTGAGGTGGCAGAGGAACTGGAGGCTCCCTCGGTGAAGGAAGAGATCAAGGAGGAGGCTGGGGAGAAGCAATAATCATCTTATTTTATTTCCTTTCCTTTTTTTCCCCTCGTTATTCTTTTTCCTTTTTTTTTTTTTTTTTTTTTGAGTTGGAGTCTCACTCTGTCGCCCAGACTGGAGTGCAGTGGCCGCTCCCGGCCACCGCAGCCTCGACCTGCTGGGCTCCGGCGATCCTTCCGCCTCAGCCTTCCGAGTAGCAGGAATTACAGGCACGCGCTACCACGCCCGGCTGATTTTTTTATTTATTGTAGAGATGAGGTCTCGCTGCCCAGGCGGGTCTCGAACCCGCGGGCTCAGGCAATCCACTCACCTCAGCCTCCCAAAGGTTTGGGATTACAGGCTGAGCCCGGCTTCTTTTTCCTTTTTAAATTTTGCCCTGCCCTCCTTTTTGCTTTGTTTTTATTCTGTCTTGTTTTTGCCAGGAACTTTATATAAAGAACTGAATTCCAGCCAGGCTCAGTGGCTCAGCCTGTAAGCCCGCGCTTTGGGAGGCTGAGGTGAGGGGATTGCCTGAGCCCGCGGGTTCGAGACCCGCCTGGGCAACTTGGCAGACCTCATCTTTACAATAAATCAAAAACGAGCCGGGCCTGGTAGCATGGGCCTGTAGTTCCAGCTACTTGGAAGGCTGAGGCGGAAGGATCACTGGAGCCCAGCAGGTCGAGGCTGCGGTGGCCAGGAGGGGCCACGGCACTCCAGTCTGGGTGATAGGGTGAGACTCCAACGCAAAAAAAAAAAAAAAAAAAGAAAGAAAAAAGGACTGAATTCCAAAACAAAAGGACTGAATTCCAACAACAACAAAAAATGTAATTTATCATCCTGTTTGTTATTTGAAGATGATGCAGAAGGGTATTTCTGGTTCCTAAAAACTACTTCTCAACTGATTGATCAGAAACTTGACAAATTTCAAGTAGAACATAGGTATGCTATTTTTTTTTTTTTTTAATTTTGACGCTTGGTACAGTATAAAGAAGTTAATAACACATATTTCTTTCTTTCTTTCTTTTAGAGAGAAGGCAGGATTTATTAAGAGGACAGAAAAGCTCCCACAGTGGGAGGGGACCTGAAGGGATTGCCACAATAACACATATTTGTAGTTCTCAGAATAATAATTTCCTCCACCATTTTAAAGATTTTCGGAAAAAAAAATATGTAGAAGCAAATTGATCCACATGATCTACACTGCTCATATTTGCAATATAATTTAAATTTATTTCAGGCTTTTTTGGACTGATATAATTTTTCCACCACATAATGTCTGTGTGGGAGATTTCATTCCTGCCTGATTCCAAGTGCTGAGAATTGTAATGATCATTTTGTCCTTCCAAGCAAGAAGCATAAGATTATTTTTCTAACACGCTGTTTTTTCATTGAAAACTTTGGCTTTTTGATTTGTGCTAGTATTCCCTTTTGATTGACTTTTATTGTACCAGTAAGATGACATTTCATCTTTAGGTAACTCTTCTACTAGGACAATACAAGTGTACTATCTTGTCAGTAAACATGCGGTATTTTGCTGCATTGGGAACTTTTCCCAACAACTTTTTATATAAATGTAATAGAATTCCGGTGCTTACTGGAAGATCAGGTCAAATGGTGTTTTCAGATGTTACGCTGCCACAGTAGGGGAGTACTGAAAAAAGATACCCTGTTTTTGAATCAGCTAGTACATAAATTTGGTAGGCTTTTTTGGATTGTATGTTATAAATGATACTCACCCTTTAAATTGAACAATGGATTCATCAACACAAACTGTCTGATCTGGTATAAAATATTACAAAAATTTTGAATCACCATATTCCAAATAATTTTTGGCCTCATGAATGTGAGTTCTTTTTTTTTTTTGAGTTGGAGTCTCACTCCGTCGCCCAGACTGGAGTGCAGTGGCCGCTCCCGGCCACCGCAGCCTCGACCTGCTGGGCTCCGGCGATCCTTCCGCCTCAGCCTTCTAAGGAGCCGGAATTACAGACATGCGCTACTATGCCCAGCTGATTTTTTTATTTATTGTAGAGATGAGGTCTCGCTGCCGAGGTGGGTCTCAAACCCGCGGACTCAGGCAATCCACTCACCTCAGCCTCCCAAAGGCACGGGATTACAGGCTGAGCCACCGAGCCCGGCTGAAATGTGAGTTCTTATCACCCCATTACTTGACACAAGTGTCTTCAAATGAAGCATCCAAAAGATTTGCATAAACCTTTCTCTACTGAATGTTTCCAAAAAGAAGGGTATTTTATTATTGAAAGCAGTTGACCAGGACTCTTGCAAATTTAGTACTTGAATTATTTCCATATTTAGGGTAACAGTGATAAAAGCTAAAAATTCCTGTTGGTCAGCATCACATCATTATGCCAAATTGATTTACATGATAGCTACATTTTCTTTATTTTTCATCTGCACAACATTTAGTTTCTTGCATTACACTATCCATTAATTTGTTTGTAAAATACAAAGTGAAATATTCAACGGGTTCTCTTATATTACTTGCTATTTGTGGTCCTGTTGTTTTAGGATGTATAAGAAAATTTGTTCTCCCTGGAGGATTGTCTTTTTCTGTAGCATCTACCTATTCTTCATTTGATGATATTTTGTCTTCTACTTCTTCAAAATGAACACTTTTGTCACTATCAATTTCTATTACATTTGCCTGTTTTCTTCTTAGTGGAATGATATCACTATTACTACTGTTGTTTTCTTCCACATCAATGTTTATTTACTCTAGTTTACCCAGATAAAAGTCTAAATTGAACTCATCTTCATTGCTGCTTATAACTCTCACACTTTTGTCTTTGCATTTTGTCACTGTTCTGCTAACTAAACAAATGGATTTAAAAAATCTCCAACTGTAAATTAGAAAATCACGAAATGAAATTTATCAAAAGAATATTCCAATTTTTCTTTTCTGACCCAGTGCAAATAGATATATTCGATCTGTGCTGCTCGACACTTCAATACAATCTACCTTCAACTTCAAAAGTCTCTTTCAAGGCTTATCTAGCTCTTCAAGTGATGCCACATGACACAAAAGCTATACTCCACAGCTGCCTTTCTTATAAAAACGCTCTTTATCACTACCTTCTGTTATAAAGAATCGTCAGCCCCACTATGAAAGCGCTTTACACATTCTCTTTCTACATAACGCCAGATGATTTTTTAACACATTACCTCAGCATATTCCAACTCTTTATTTGTGCAATTTGAATGGAAAACTGCAAGAAAATATACACTTTTGAAAAATTTACCCTTGCATAAGTTTGTCCTGTATAAGCACCAGCAATTTCTTTATGTCCCCTGAGAGGACACATCAGAGTAGTCTGCTAGATTTACGATGCTCCCTTAGAGGAGACCCTGAATGCAAAAGACTACAGGACATTCAATGGGCCACAAAAATTTAAAGATCCTAGTCCACATGTGCTAATAACTGTGCAATTCTATAAAAGTACATCCAATTGGGATGCCGGTTCTTCATGTTTAAAATTAAAAGACCGAAACTAGGCTATCCAAGGATTTGGTTCTAAAATCTTAAGATCTTATCTGATTTGTGAATGCTGACAAAGCCTCTCTCTGCTTGACAAAACTTCAGTCAGTAATAAAAAGCAAGGTGTGTTCCTGAGTTCTGTAAGTTATTACAGAAACTGAGGAGGGAATCCTGGAACTTCCACATTTGTAGTCAGCCAAGTAAAAGTAGGGGTAGCCTCTGAAGTGGCTGGCATCTGAAGTGACAACAGTCTTGGGGGACTGAGTTCTTCATCTGCAGGGCAGGGGGAGTGGGTCTGATGCTAACTCCTGCAGTTAGCTTCAGAAATGAATTACTGGGTACTAGCATCAGAGAATTTGCTGATGTCAGAAAATACTATTTAAAAGGGATTAAGGGTTGGAGAGAGGGGAAGTGAGGGAAGCAGAAAAGGACTTGAAGGAAGGATGGTGAGAGAAGGGAATGGCAAATTATATCTGCAGCTTCTGATCACAGCTTCTAAGAAGAGATAAATACTAAGTCATCAAATAAACTAACTAGTCATTTTGTCTGTTTTCCAGTACTACACTATGTTCTGATCCTGGAAAATGAATTTGAATTCTAAATGGATTCCATAATGGGAATTATATACATTGAAATAGAAGAGTATCTTTAATTTGTTTTTTTCTACAAAATAATACAAGCTCATGGTAAAAATTTAACACAGTATGCCAGATATAAATTTTTTTTAAAGTTTCTCTTATCACCCATACTCCAGAGGTAATTTTAACCAACAATTTTATATACTCTTTCAGACATTTTTCATGAATAAAGACACACACACAGAGTTTGCAAATTGTAACACTTATAATATAAATGAGCTAAATCAGTTTTGTTTTTCTCAGAAAAGAGCAATAAGTCACACATCAGTTGCTCCATCAAGTGTAACAATTCATGACTTCAGTTTTAATCAGAAGAAAATAAACCCCATCTTTCATTTATCAATTTAAGCTATAACTGAAAATACCTTTGGCATAGATAGAAGATTCAAAAAAATTAGGTACACTGAAACTTCCGACAAAAAAAAGAGAATTTTTAATGCATATGTATATGTGCCAAAGCAGATTTCACTGCCTACTTTCTTTTTAAATAATAAAGTATTTTTACATTTTTTGAAAATTCACACTGGATGCACAGCTTAATATTTAATTGCATAAAGTCAGAATTCCAAATGCTCTTTTCTGTATTAGTGACATTTAACATTTTGAAGTAACATAAAGATTCTAAAAGTTAGGAAAAAAATGTATTTTTACCATATATATTAAAGTTTAAGATATATCTATGATTTTCAAAAAGCAAATAAAGGAAAATCCACATAAAATGCCTAATTTTCTCTCAATATACACACTTCACAAATCTTAGGTTGCTAAAATATATTGTTATTAAATAAAGTAAGCTGTGAATTATGTTGGAAAATAATATTCACTGTTTGAAATTTATTTAAAAAAATTTTAAAGCCTGAAACCTTACCAAAAGCACTTAGGCTGCATTTACTGGATGTAAAGTAAAGCGCCACACAACAATGAAAAGAGCTCCCAGCCCTTTGGCTGGAGTCATGCAGACTTGGATTAAATCATGACTGCTGTACTTCTTTCTCAGGTCTTTGTGTCTTCCAATACAAAATTCAGAACTGATCACAAATTTTATTGTTTTTTAATAGGCACTGTTTAATCAACAAGTTTGTGTTTTCTACTTGATTGGGGATTACACCTAGCTCAATGTCTTCATAAAATACAATGCAAAAAAATGAAGAAATGTACAAAATGATCTATGAAATCTTGAGATAGCTGTCTCAGGATTTATGTCTGTCCCTTGCTGTGAGTTTAGTATACTAAAACCCCTGCTACCAGCCCTCTGATTGTCCCTGAGGGAGAGAAGGTACCTGACATCCCCCAAGATGGATATGACCTTTTAGTTAACTGTAAGGCCAACCAACAGAGAAAACTCAATCAGATTTTCAAGGTTGAATGCACAGAGGATTTGACTTTCACTAATCTCCAGATTACATTTGGTACCAAACAGCTTAATGTACCAATACCATCTCCCAGCTCAGAAATAATAAGCAAATGTGTGATTAAGGTTTTAGATAATTCAGGAGATTAAAATGCTGTTTTCATACCACAGACACCAAACTTCTGTCAGCCCAGAAGTCTGCAGTAAGAATGTCTGTTTTGGTTTTTGTTTGTACCTTGATCCAGTAGAGAGCTGCTTAAGGAATAGTCTCTGTTCTTTGTAATATACCAAATATAACTAAGACCCACTAATCCTCTAAGTCACAGCCAAGTAATCTTTGTGTCTAAATGAGTTGAATTTCCAATATGAAAATTTTAGTAGTGTCCATTTTTATCAAAACTGTTTAACTCCTCTCAAAGAATTACACCTAAAATAATATTTTTCCTTTGTCCTAGCATCTTCATTCCTAGAATTACTTAACAGATATACTTAATAGAAGTAAAATGTTATCCAGTGTAGTTATCCAATACAGAATTGTTCTTCATAGAAAATCACTGGAAATCACCTAAAGGTCTGTCAACAGGAGACTAGTTGTATAAGAGTGTATATCCATACAATAAAATAGCATGCAGCTACAATACATCACAAAATGATACAACTCATCCATTCTGACAGGGAAAGGCCTCTACCAAACACATTGTTTACTTAACACATCTACACCAAGCGTGAAACAATATTAAAAAAAAAAAGAATATATGTTCATATTCACTTGTATACACACAGAAAATAACTCTACTGATAAACATTAATGAACCGCATAAGCATGTTTCATCAAAAACAGACTGCATATATGATGATTGTTCCATAAAATTATAACTGAAAAATTATGAGATTAGAGCTGAAAAATTCCTTTGCCTAGTGATGCCGCAGCCATTATAATCTTAGCTTAATGCATTAAAACTGCTTACTTTGTCTCAAAGAATCACATACACCTAAAATGATATTTTTCCTTTGTCTCAGAAACTTCATTTCCAGAAATTATCCTACAGATATACTTGGGTATCTTACAAATAGCCTATGGATATTCTATCATTTAAGTTTTACAAATTATCCTACAGATATATTTGGATAATCTATAGATATCCTGAAGATATTCTATCATTTCATCTCTAGAAATTATCCTACAGATAATTTGGGTATATTTGGGTATCCTACAGATATTCAGCACATATATAAAAATGTTTGAGGCAGTGTTGGTGTAAACAAACCTATTGTGCTATCAGATGTATAAAAGTATAGAGTTATAAGATTTCACATTCACTCACCACTCACTCACTCGCTCACTCACCCAGAGCAATACCTGCAATCTCCATTCCAATCTTGCAGGCTCTATTCATGGGAAGTGCCCTATGCAGGTACACCATGTTTTATCTTTTATACCATACTTCTACTGAACTATGTTCTACTGTTCTATGTTATCACTGTGTTACACTGTATTGCCTACAGTATTCAACACAGTAACATGTTGTCCAGGTTTGTGGCCTAGAAGCAATAGACTACACCATCTAGCCCAGGTGTGCTGTAGGCTACACCATCTAGGGGTGTGTAAGAGTACTCTATAATGTTCCACGATGATTAAATTGTCTGGTTACACTGATTTTCAGAATGTACCCTCATCATTAAGTGATACAAGACTGTATAAGAAACTAATACCAGTGATTATCTATTTAGCATAGAGGGAAAAAAGTGGATAGGACATGGAAATGGGAAGGTTTTCAATTTTTTTTGTATTGTTTTAAATTTCTGAACCATGTGAATACTTTACCCATTTAAAAAGGCATGAAGGGGTAAGGGAAGGAAAAGAAAGAGAGTCTACATGGAAAGGGTGGCCTGACAGGCCACAGACTTCAACCTGTGGTGACACAAGAAGAAGACAGCAATTGAAAATGTAAACTGTGAGCTCACTTATCCTCCCTCCTGCCAAGCTTCTGATGGATGACTATTAATAAATCCAGAAGCTAGAGGGTAAGGATGTCTGCTGATAGAGGCCCTGTACCATGCACATAAGCCTCCCAGGCACGTAGCAGGGTAGAGAAGGATGGGAAAAGGACATGATGAAGCAAAAACAAAAACAAGCAAAGAAACAAAAATGGATCTTTAACTCTATACATTTGGCAAACTGAAGGAATCTTTAAAAATAATTTCTAGTAACTCTTTTACATAGGAAAGGATCAATTTGAGCTCACCACATATAAAGTTAGAAAGCAAAATAATGAAAAGTAATAAAAAATTTGTTTTAGAGGTCACTTATACCAACTAATTAAGCTATTATTACTTTGTGGACAATGACTTATCAAGTAGAGGGCTGTTTGTTCAACTGAGATCATCTCTTTATTCTAACAAACATATGATGTGTCTTCCTCTGTTTTACAGAGTAAGATCCTAGGAATTGAAATGGTTAAAAACTTCCAAAGGTTAGACAGCTAAGCAGGAAGTCAAAATTCAAATGAACGTATAACTGACTTCAAAGCCCGTATCTTTTCTTTTTTTTGTTGCTGCTATAAAATACACATAACACAAAATATACTATCTTGACCATTTAAGTGTATAATTCAGTAACGTCCAGGATATTCACACTGTTGTGCAACACACATCCAGCACTTTTTCATCTTGCAAAACGGAAACTCTATACCCATCAGGCAACAACACCCTACATTTCCTTCTCCCCAGCCCTTGGTAACCACCATTCTACTTTGTTTATATAAATGTGACTACCTAGCTATCTCACGTAAGTGGAATAATACAGTATTTGTCCTTCTATCACTTTATTCCAATTAGTACAATGCTCTCAAGGTTCATCCATAGTGTAGCGTGTGGTATCATTTTGTTCCTTTTTAAGACTGAATCATATTCCACTGTGGGTATATAACACATTTTGTTAATCCATTCATTGGCTGATGGACATTTGGGTTGTTTCTACCTCTTAGCTACAGTGAATAATTTATGACTATCTTTTAATCTCTATCTTTTTCCCCCCTTTCTTCCTGAAGTGAAATGTGAAAATGCTTTGAAAGCTGTAAATCACAAGTATTGGACTTTTCTTAATGTAGCCACATCTGCTTATCCTTTCACTTTGTTCTCCTACAACAAAGTTATTCCGTGAGATGCAATGCTTCAATGTAAAGCGAGCAGCTTGATATTACAGAAGCCAAATATAGGTGATCTTCAGTAAGGTTTGAAAGTGGTCTTAAAGGAACAACTGAAGGAATTTTGTGAGACATTCAGGTACAGACAGTTCAAGGCCCAAATCCAAATGAAACAGTAAAGAAAGCTTCCAATAATGTCAAAACAAACAAATTACACAGTTAGGTGAATACAAAGGAGTCAAACAGAAGTTTGCATATCATAGCTAAAGCCAGGGATGGTGGGTGGATTAAAGGCAGGAGAAAGGACATTACTAGAGTCCCTATGCCATGTATAGATGCTGAGCCTAAGATGGTTAATTTAAAAGTACTCCAAGATCCTGTGTGGTTATCTCATAATGCAACAGGGCAATTTCTGTGCTTTTAAGGTAAGGCAAAAATGAATGTTCTGTGGTGCCTGAACTGAAGAAATAAATATAATAATAAATGGGTTCACTCTGTCATCCAATACACCTCTAGTACAATGCTGCCTGCTGAATTCATAGTCGCTGAATAATAATAACTTTCCAAGAAAAGATTAAAAATTAAACTTTGAAGAGAGAAAGAGTCTCGGAAATAATATAGCCAGATCCCAGCTGCCTGAGTTTGAATCCCTACTCTGGTACTTACAAATCATACAGCTGTCAAAAAAGGAACTTAACCTCTAAGTCACAATTTTCTCATTTAAAAAAAGTAAAAAATAATGGCACAAACTCCCACAGGGTTGTTAAAAAATAAATAATTTAATATTTGCAAAGTACTTAGAACAAAAATACCTGTCCAGGTAAGTTTTATATAAGCATTTGGCAAATAATGTAAGTACCCACATAAGACAGTAAGCTCCTGAAGAGTGAGATCTTGACTAATTTAACTTTATAACTCTTGAGCTACAAAAAAATTACAAGCTGTATCCAAGTCTTACTTGAAACACTGACTTCCCCTTCAGTCCAGAGGTGAACTAATAATACCTTCCACAGAGATCTATTTTGCTGTGTAAAACGTGTATGTACCGCCATAGAATATACATAGTACACTTATTGCTCATATTTCCTTTATCCCTTACATGACTTGTGAGCCCATGGAAGGCAGGGTTCTCTATTTATTCATCTTTGTTACATTCCAACACCCAGCACAATCAATTAGGGAGGACTCCACAAATGACTACTAAATGGTTAAATAAAAGAACTCAGCCTGTAATCCCACCCCTTGGGAGACTGAGGTGAGTGGATTGCCTGAGCCCGTGGGTTCGAGACCCGCCTGGGCAACTTGGTGAGACCTCATCTCTACAATAAATAAAAAAATTAGCTGGATGTGGAATCAAACGCCTGTAGTTCCAGCAACTTGGAAGGCTGAGGCGGAAGGATTGCCGGAGCCCAGCAGGTCGAGGCTGCGATGGCCGGGAGCAGCCATTGTACTCCAGTCTGGGTGACAGAGTGAGACTCCAACTCAAAAAAAAAAAAAAAAAAAAAGAATGGATGTTTTAAATTAACTGAAATGGGTATAGTGATTTTGAAAAGAGCTAGTAGGCACTGCTGAAAAATGCTCTTCTAAAAATTGTAAATTAGCTTTTTTTTTTTTTTGAGTTGGAGTCTCACTCTGTCGCCTAGACTGGAGTGCAGTGACCGCTCCTGGCCACCGCAGCCTTGACCTGCTGGGCTCTGGCGATCCTTCTGCCTCAGCCTTCCGAGTAGCTGGAATTACAGGTGCGTGCTACCACGCCTGGCTGATTTTTTGATTTATTGTTGAGATGAGGTCTCGCCAAGTTGCCCAGGCGAGTCTCGAACCCGTGGGCTCAGGCAATCCACTCACCTAAGCCTCCCAAGATGTGGGATTACAGGTTGAGCCACCAAGCCGGGCTGTAACTTAGTAGTTTTCTAAAAGCTGTTTAATAGAAATTCGTGACTATCAGAAAAGTATAAATAAAGAATGCAAATCAGTCTGCACAATAAGATACTAGTATGGAAGTGTGAGTGTGAGTGTGTGTGTGTGCGTGTGTGTGTAGTCTAAATAGAGTTTTCCTCCCTTTTCCAAACACCTTAACTCTTGTACAAACTTTAACATTAAAGAGTAGGTCTTGCTCTGGATCTTTAATAAAATAAGAAGTTCACAGAAGAAGAATGATAATACCTACATGCTCAACATACAGAAGTCGATTTCAAAATAAATGGTTATTTTGAACAGTCCAGTTTGAGTATTTAAACTGATTTTAAAAGAAATATAAATAGTGCTCACAGCCATTGTAAATTGTATTTGACAGATTACTAAAATGTTACTTAGCTGTTAGTCTGAAAAGAAAAATTTTAACCTTCTACATAACAAATATTTTCTGAAAGAAAACATTTTATTTATGCAATCCAAACCTAACTGAAGACTCATTACACTCAAGCCAGAGTTGAATACAACTTAAACCTTTCCAAACTAGATTAATTCATACAGCTTGTAATCTTGCAAATAAAGTTCTATAAACAAATAAAAGGCACAACAGAGTAGAGATTCGTATCATGGTCTAATAAGGGTGATTAAGATCATCATAAATACACATAAATATACCATCACTATATAGGGAGAAAGAAACAGTCAATACTCTAAATATAAACCATGCCTGGAAATAAACTATTTTTAAAAATGCAGAGTAAATATTTGTACATACAAGGTCCTTAAATATACATACAATGCATAAGACTATGTTTTAACATACACACAAGGAAACAACAAATTTCTTCAGAAAGAAACAAGGAAAAATAATTAGAAGGATGGAAGGAGAAAGAATTAATTAATTCTAATTTTCATGAGTAATTAGCAAAAATATAACAATTATATTGGCGCTGGAATGTATTTAATGGTTATCATCCAGATAGTTACATCTTCGGAACACTACTGTAAAGTATATATCATCTTCATTGTACAGAAAAGAAATGCCTACTTAAAGACATCTAGTGACTTAGCTAGGGTCCGACACCCAACAGAGATCCAGGGTTCTAACCCCAGGTTATCTGATACCTAAGTCCATGCTTCCCTCTACTTACTTATTCTAAATTGAGAAAACAATGCTTTGGGTTATTACAGTTTGGGAAAAACTCAGCAAGTTATTACAAGTATCAAATGAAATGCCTATCAAAGTGCTTTGGAAACTACAATGATGCAAATATAGGTCAATTTATTGTTTACTTAACACAATACCCAATTTTTGATGGTTCATCTATATTGTGAAAAAAATTAACTGTGAGGCCAATGCACTGAGATGATGGCTCCAGAGTCATGGATTCATATGGAAACTGAAACCCAACTCAGGAATGGTCATGGCCTAGGAATTTGAACTAGAAATTTTAGCAGTCAAAAATCACCTCCAAACCTCTAACTACAAACTTTGCACTTTAGCCAAATGAGCATTTTCTTTGCCTTGCCATACACACTTCATCAAAGTTTTGCCTTCACTCCCTTTTGGTGGAACACTGAACGCCTTACACTCTGATACTACCCAATTCAAGAATCTCTAACTGCTCAAATAAACTCATTAAAATTTAAATGTGCCTAAGTGTATCTTTTAGCAATTCTTATCTTGTAGAATAGATTTCAAGAATTTGCGAGGCTAAAATGATTCAAGAGAATCAAATCTAAATAAATAAAAATATTCCAAACACTACTCAGAATTATTATGAAAATTTTATCAATTTTTTTAAGAAAACAAATTCTTCCAGTATACTGTCACCTTAATTTATCCTTAACTATGTGCAATTATTCACCAAACAAAGGCATTATGACAGGAAAAAAAGGAAAAAAAATGGTCTTATGCACTATACCTCAAAGAAATACAAATCTGTCCTTTAAACAAGGGGAAATACTCAAAGGTCTTCCAGAATCAGCAAGTTACCGGATTTTGGTACTAAATTCTAGCAATTTTTATATATAAATTTGTAAATTTCAGAAAAAAATTTTTTTAAATTACAATTTTACAGTAATAAAGTCCCAAAAGTGAAAATTAGAGATGAGATTTTTCCTAAAACTGGTAGAAGGAATCTAAAAATTGAAGAATTATTAAATTCTAGACACTATACTGGAGGTATTACATACGTTTAGTTATCATAACTTCTCAGGGTGTTGGGGGGGAAATTACCTTTCTTTTTCTTATACATAATAAATTTCAGAGGTAACATTTAACTCCAGGATTGACGTAATCTCGAAGGTTTCTCATTTTCTAAAATAACGCACTACAAAATGCTGGCTGCAAAACAAAACAAAACTTTCTAAGCAACAAATAAAGTAGATTAAATTTCACCTGCAATAAATAAACATACAGAATTTTATAAGGATAGTCAGACAGTCAACCATATTCACTGAATGTACCCCATTTACTAAGAAATATAAGACACAGCATAGGAAGTTAAAAAAACATTACAAATGTATAACAATAGAAACTTTTCATCATGTTATTATGCACAGTAGTAAAGATGATCAATGACTAGGGCTCAGGTTCACCCACAGTTTTATCAGTCCGAATGGTGAATATTGGCAAATTTCTATTCTGTTGATTAATTTTTACCTGACAATAAGGAAACTTCTGAAATAAATATATTCTGAAATAAATATTCTGAAATAAACTCGCTAGAAAGAGTTGCTCAGCTTTCTACCTAGATCACCCAAAATGACAGAGGAAATAGACAACAGAAAGAAGAGGGTAGTAGTTGTCTTTTCAAACAGACTAATCTTTTGGCCATCCTAAATAACTGAGTATCATTCTTAATATAAGCCAATGGATTTCTCAAATAAATATTCGGTAAACCTACAGACTAAAGGAAGTAACCAGTGCACTGGGTCAATTTAAGTTAATAGTGACCCAAGTCATTAACTATTGAGAGGAGGGGACAGGAATAACAAAGATCGAATAAAGGAAAATCTATATTTTTAGTTGTTATACCTAAGAGTTAAATCTCATTTCTCACTTTTAATTGCAAACATCATTAAGTATACTGCAAAAGACCAGCTACTTTAAACAATTATCAGGCTCCAGAGGTCACCAATTAGAACCCTGCAAGGATTTGAATTAAAAAAGGTTTTATGATTAGGTGAAGTAATGATCCAAGAAAGAGATTAGTTCTATTCAGACTGCACTCATTATAAAACCCATTTTCTTTGTGAGAAGATTCAATGTCTTTCTCATTTATCCCGCTGGCATTATCACACTCTGAGATAGAAATATGACTGTACTAATGATATTCTATAACAACCATATAATATAAGCATTTTATTACTTTCATATCTAACAGGAATATAAATGAATATTTTCTATTGGTTAGATGTACAATAATAAGGTGACAGTCTATTTAAATAAATTCAAAGTAAGATTTATTATTCTAAGATCATACATTTTTAGGTCAGTTTGCTAATCAGTTTATATTTATGTAGTAAAGAGTCTGAGTAAACTAAGAAGAGGGCACCTTAAGAAATTAAATCATATTTTCCGTATAATGGCATTCCTAAATGGGGTCACCTTTATATAAAGAATTCTAAAGAAAAATAGCATGATCAAAGATTGCAGCTAGATCCCAAAGAACACATCTACTCTGGTGCAATTTCAAAGACACATCGACAAAACCATAAGAGATAGGCTAGCACAATGAAAATGGTTAAAAAAAAAAAAGCTAATGTTAGTACAAAACTTACACAATGCCTAAAAATACCTTATTTTCCTTATACTCAATGATCTTCTAAGCCATGTGAAAACTGTCAAATAGGCATCAAACACTTTTAAAAAGCAAAATGCATTTTCAGCACAAATATACATCCTGTCACTCAGATATAATCATGGTAGAAAATTAAGACACTGAGAAAAATTCAATTTTCACACATTTTAATAGTCATAGCTTCTGTGGACATGAAATATCTCAACACGTATCTACAGAATTATTGAAAGTGAGGACTACCTTCCCATGTGAACTTTAAACCAGGAAAAGTTATCCATACTAGGTCTTTCTCCAGTCACATTTTATATATTGCTTTGTGTTATGAATCTGATGACTCTTCACAATGGACATTTCCATCTGGGGTTTTCTTTAAGGGATGTTGTCAAGTTAAATAAGGATCTTCACATTCTATACAAAGCTACACATTAAAAACAACCAGGGATTTTGTTAAAACAAAAACAAAACAAAAACAAAAACACTATACCAAGGTAATCAATGGCATTTGTTGTCATTTTGTTTTTCAACCATAAAGTATTTAGTTTAGCAATTACACATTCTAATGGGAGCCACTTGCCAAATCTACTGACAATGGACTGACTACTTTAAGCCTGAATATATAGATTACTTGCCACTTCACAAAACTACAGGACATGGCCTATCTAGGTAAATGAGACAGAATCAAAGAATAAACACAGAGCTTTACTTTGATTAAAACGACCAATAAGTACTTTAGGTGGATGCCTGTTGTCTATTTTCTAGTTTGTCTTAAACATAGTTTATGTGATAATTTGATGTTCTATGCTACAAATTAGTGGCCAACTAAGATAAGAACATGAAGACTAATAACAAAGGCCAGGAATGCAGAACTGTTCCTTTAGATCAGCTGGAGAACTTACCAACAATTACAGCAACTACAGTTGCTGGCTCATCAAAGGGATATAATATGTAAACAGCTGTAAAATGTATTTGAGGTACCACTATTTCTTTAGGGAGGGGGAGGGATATTAGGAAAAAAAATGTTTGCAAAGGCTCCATAAAGGAGACAATAATAGAAAAAATTTAAAAGCACTACCTAGAAAATCCAGCTGAAGCCGGGCTCGGTGGCTCAGCCTGTAATCCCGCGCCTTTGGGAGGCTGAGGTGAGTGGATTGCCTGAGCCCGTGGGTTCGAGACCCGCCTGGGTAGTGAGACCTCATCTCTACAATAAATCAAAAAATCAGCTGGGCGTGGTAGCGCATGCCTGTAATTCTGGCTACTTGGAAGGCTGAGGCGGAAGGATCGCTGGAGCCCAGCAAGTCGAGGCTGCGGTGGCCGGGAGCGGCCACTGCACTCCAGTCTGGGCGACAGAGTGAGACGCCAACTCAAAAAAAAAAAAAAAAAAAAAAGAAAATCCAGCTGAAATACATGAAAACATTTATCCTAAAAGATAAATGATTCAGGAGCAAATAAAATTTATATATAAATATTTTTTGGTGTGTCAGGTAACACAGGGGCTAGAGTTGGTCAATAAGCTCAGTGATAAAATCAGAACCAAAAGATAAAAATTATAAAGAAAGGAGCTCCAACTCGAATTATAAGATGATTCTTGCCACAGTATTTGCCAAAAATGGAACTATCTACATCTGAAAGATTTTTGAGTTCATCATTTGAACCCTGTACAGCACAGCCTAGCAGGAATGTTACAGAAGGACTCAATCATCTGATGGCAGACTGGATTTTAAAGTTCCTTTCAACCCTGAAACGTACACACATCTTTATTATCTGTCTCAATGACTAGTTCTTAGACACGCACAACTGTGTCTTCATCATATCCCCAGAACCTAGTTCTCCACTCTTTGATTATAACATACTTTCAAAAAAATATATATTTATTGAGTGAATGCATGTGAATATATGATGATATTCCTCATGGAAAGGCATAGTGGACTTAATGAATATTTAAGAATACCCACAGTTTGGTTGGGCTTGGTGGCTCAGCCTGTAATTCCAGCAATTTTGGAGGCTGAGGCTAGTGGATTGCCTGAGCCCGCAGGTTTGAGATCAGCCTGGGCAACTTGGTGAGATCTCATCTCTACAATAAATAAAAAATTAGCCAGGTGTGGTAGCGCACCACTATAGTGCCAGCTACTTGGAAGGCTGAGGTGGAAGGATCACTGGAGTACAGCAGGTTGACGCTGGGGTGGCCATGAGTGTGCCACTGTACTCCAGCCTGGGAGATAGAGTAAGACTCCAACTCAAAAAAAAAAAAAAGAATAACCAGTTTAAATTAACCAAAGTGGAAGTCACCTATCTTTATTTCCACAGACCAACCATCTCCTCCAATTAATACGTAAATGTCTTGATAGCCCCACACTTACCGATCTACACCCTATCTTAGAATCAGCAGGGATTCTGAAAACCAGATTTCTACTGCCAAGTGGCTGCCTATGAGGGTCTGCCATTCGGGAATGCTAGGGTAGGGGACTTGTTCTTTCTTCTTTTTCCAGTTCCTGGCAGCACACCAGACCAATGGTTCTAAATCCTGGCAGTTAGCAGTGATATTTTTTTTTCTTCATATTTCCAGAACCATAACATACTTAGCAAGTCAGGGTCCTTTCCTTAATGGTCTGAGTCCAAGTCTGAGGCCCAGCTTTGCAGACTCCTGAGGTGACAATACAAAATGAATCTTGGTCTCACTTCCTTCAAATTACTTCCTTTTGTTCTTTCAGCCTAAGGGTAACGGCTTGCTGCTGTCCCTATGTTACTATTTCTGTGTTACTTCAGTATTCCCCATTTGCTTTCAGTCAGCCAGCACCTGTCGAACCAATTTTTTATATTAAATTATCTCTTGTTGGACCCCAAAGTCCTAAATCCGAGAGAACACCAAAGAGCCAGCTCCGATACAAATCACACGAGGGTCTTTATTCAGGCTCGAGTCTGGGTTCACATCTGTAACCGGCACAGCGGTACAGGAACGAGAGCCCCGACCTAGTACAGCAAGTGGTTTATATACACAGTTGCGAGGGAAGGGCTGGGGATGACCGGTTTTTCCTAGGCTTGAGACATTGTTCAATTAGAAGAGGGCATGACGTAGAAAACAAAGTCCACGGACCTTGCATAATTAGTTCTCAATTAGGTCCACGGTGATGTCGGGGGACAGGAGTGCTTGAGATTGGTGGGTTCGCTTTTGATTTGTGCAGGCACAGGCTCGGCTGCCCGTGATTGACTACTAACGGCCAAGCGGGCAGAGAGGATGTAGTTAAGCCTCCTGGAATGTCAGATAAGCTACGGTTTACAGTCAGCTTCGACATACAAGCAGGTTTGAAACAACACAGAGCCCACCAGAAGAGTGGCTGGCACCACAGAGCCCACCATAATTCAAGCAAAGGAATGTCCGGGAGGGGCTTATTGCTTACCATTCACACACTGCCAGCAGTGGTTGCAGAAGCAGAAGAAGCCAGCTATTTCATTTAACACGGTTATTATGGGACAAACAAAAATTTAACAAAGTTCTAAGTACAAACATTGCAAATATTTTGTAACTTTACGGTCACAGTTAGGTACCTTACATATGCCTAGTCTTACGGGGTTTGAGGTAGGGATTTATAAAATACAGTAAACGTTTCTTTCATAGCAAGTATAGTTCTTTTGAGTCCTTTGAGTCTCTCATCTCTGAAAAATACCTGGTGTGATTTCTGATTACTTGACTATACCATGACAGATATACCCTCTCTTGGTAAATTCCTGAAGTATAGTGGAAAGAACCTGGGAATTGACAGGCTGAAGATCTTAAGTACTATGTGCCAGGTACCAAGATGGGCCTAAAGGAGAACCCTTGAAGGTCCCCAAACACTGCAAGCAGAGTGGGATAGTGGTAGACAGGACATGGGTACTAGAGGGCACACTGAGCTTGAGCACTAGAGAACCTTTGGCAAATCACTTAGGCTCACTAAGCTCTAGTTTCTTCATGCATAAAAATGGAGGAAAACTCAGGCATGTGTGACCCATCCTGGACTCTTAGCATTGAGAGTCACTAATTTAATGGCATTGAAGCCTTTCCAATTTGATTCTTCTAGTTTAATATTGCTTGGAAAACCAGTTAAATGTTTTTAGACCTGTGATTTATTAATGGTAATAAAACTTTAACGAAAAGGGCAAACAAGTTATCCTGAGCATACAGCATATTTTTACAGCCTCTCTTTTAACTGCTGAGAGTGCCTTCATGCTCACAACCTTGGTCTCAACTATGTCTTAGAGAGCTGAGAACAGGGGATAACTGAAGTACTGCTACAGTGGTGTGCTTGTTTATTACCCACTCCACCCCCAGTATACATCATAATGATCATCATCAGAGTTTGAGAAAATGGCATCTATGTAATGACATTAGCATAGATGTTCTCTATACAATGAAACCGTAATGAATATTCCTGGAGGCTAAATTATCTGAGCTAAATGTCTGATTTCCCCTGTGAAAAGCACAGGAAGACAATATAATCTGGGAATATGCAACTGCAGGTGATGTTTACCTTGAGAAGCATACCTATCAGCATTCTAATGTGAGTAGCACAGAGTAAATTTCTATGAATATATAACCATTCAACACATTATTCAGAGGGAAAGTGTTTATCATCTTGAAAACATTTGCTATTCCAAGAACTAATTAAGTTTACAAACTGTGTTGTGAATACCAGAAGGCAGTAGATGTACAAATCATATTGTTAATTATGCCTCTGACAAAGAAACTGTATTATAGGTATTACATACCAATGCTACACCCAGTCAAGTTCTTTAAATTCCATGAACTCAAGTTTGGGAACAAATGAAGCCAAAATATGAGGCATAAGATGAATGTAAAATTAAGTTGCTTGGAGGAAAATGCAAAAATCGCCCTAAGTGAATGCTTAATCGAGCTATTTTGTCACCTGTTTTTGCTTATGGCATTCCCAGAACAGAATATTAACCTACAGCCTTCAGACAAACACAACTGTCTAGCTTTTTGACACCTGCAATAAGAGAGTATAAATTAATGATAATATGGAAAAAGAAGCTTAATTTAGCAAGACTTGAAGCAATAAAAACTAATAAAAACATAAGTCCAAATCACAGACCAGCACTTACTTACAGTATGACATGGGGGGGGCATTAAAAAAAATGCAAGTCAGCTGGGCTCGGTGGCTCAGCCTGTAATCCCGTGCCTTTGGGAGGCTGAGGTGAGTGGATTGCCTGAGCCCGTGGGGCAGCGAGACCTCATCTCTACAGTAAATCAAAAAATCAGCTGGGCATGGTAGTGCATGCCTGTAATTCCAGCTCCTTGGAAGGCTGAGGCGGAAGGATCACCGGAGCCCAGCAGGTCGAGGCTGCGCAGCCATTGCACTCCAGTCTGGGCGACAGAGTAAGACTCCAACTCAAAAAAAAAAAAATGCAAGTCAGAAGGTTCTTGGTTTCACTATCACTTAGGGATATTGACGTCTACCTTTAGAGTTGTGAGAATTAACAATACATCTTAAGTGTCATGTCTGAAAACCACACATAATACACTCTAATCTCTTGCACCCCATATTTCTGCATATTCATGAGGGCAGAAATACATATAAAGAGATGGCTAATACAATATTAATAAAAATTTACATATGAATGAATACAACTAGAATATGACTATCACAAAAAAGATTAAGGTAGCATCACAGTAACTCCAAATTCTATATACTCAGAAAATTAACCAATCATGGCAGTCTCACCATTGGGAAGAGCATGAGCATGATAAAAATAGATGAATTTTGAACATGACACTAGAGGTTTTAGAATGCTTCTCTTATAACTCATCCTCAGGGTTTATTTGGGTAAGTTATTTACCCTCTCTGAAACTCAGTTTCTTATCTGTAAGATGAGGACCACCTATTGCCTTGGTTAGCTGTGGTGGAACTAAATGAGAACATGTAAAAGAACCTGAAAGAACTACTCATATATCAGTGTGGCCATGGCAAGGGACCCAAGGTAATTCCTACCTAGGAGGGCAGTTCTAAGCAACAGAAGTTACAGAACAATGGGTCACTACAGGGAATCTTTCCAACTACTGTATGGCTAAACCAGAGCTACTGAATCAGTTCTCACTTTTGCCTTTTGCATCTTGGCTAGTTCTCTTAAGCTCAGAGCATGTAAGGAAAACATGTCTGCCACTCTCCATAGTGCAGTAACAGTGGCAAGCTGGATAAAGCAAAGTATCCTTAAAGCAGTTAAGAGAACTGTGCATATTCACAAGGTCTGTGGAAAACTGTGATTCTGGAATAATCTAAGTAAAGTGCAAAGTGTCTTATTACATTATACAGAGGTATATGCTTATATAGCACTGTCTGTTATGGTATTCCTGTTCTAAAAGCATATCAGCACACAGCCATACCACTGGTATGCAGGGATTTCCTAAATAGCAATCAAAACCATCTAGACCTGCACTATCCAAGAGAATTTTCTGTGGTGATAAAAATGTTCTATGTCTGTGCAGTCTATTATAGCAATCACTAGCCACATGTGGCTTCTGAGCACTCAAAAGTGTCACCAAATAACTAAATTTTTAGTTTTATTTCATTTTTATTAAGTTGCTTTATATGGCTAGAGGTTACCACAAAACACATCTAGAATACAGTTGAAAACCAAAATGGAAGTGAAAAAGACATGCAACCAGTAGAAAGAGATGCCATTGAAATTCAGTCATTTATTCTTTCAGTCAACAAGAAGTCATTGAGCACCTACACACGTAACCAATGTCCCAAAATACATAAATGAGTTTTAACAGTGCCATGTGTAGCTGCGGGCATGGTATGGCCAGAGTCACAGGGTGAAGACAGTTTTGAATTAAGAAAGGTAGATTTATTAAATGGAAGATACATTGTAAAGGGCACAACAGGCAGAGGCAGTAGAAAGTGTTTACTATCTGCCAAGAGGCAGGGGCTAACAAGAAATATTTATGAGACTATATCCCGGTCCAGTGTGAGCCTGGGCACTGTCCTTGGGGGAGGTCCAAAAGGAAATTTGGACCAAAAAGGAGGTTTGTGAAGTGGCTCACTGATGGTAGTGTCTTGTTTCTTTAAGATAAGGTTAGTTAACAGTAAGAAAAGTTAACAAGAGTTAACTGATTTTTGTTTACTAGTGCAACTAGCAGTGAATGGCTAACTACTAACTGTTTACTGGAGCTAACAGCAAATGTAAAAGCTAATTAGCTTTCACAACTCTTTGCTGTTATGAATAAGTTTCTTTGTAACATTTGTGAAATCCCATCCTGAGATTTCCTTCCTCCCTGGATTTACTTAATTTACCTAATTAATGCTGGCCTGATCTGGCCTCATATTCCTCCACAAGCTGAAGCTTGATGAGATGGGGAAAGTACACAGGGATGTTGAGTCATGAGCTCAATGAATGGTAGTTATGTTGCTGTATAATATGATGCTCCCATTATCAAGAAATGTATATTTTAGTAAAGACTACATGTGGATACTCACAATGCAAAGTATAAATTTTAAGCTCTTTAAGAAAAGTACCAAAAAAATTCAAAATTTATAGGAGGCAGTAAATACCTCTAGGTCAAAAAATCAAGGGAACTTCAGAATGAGTGGCATTTTAGCAGAGCATAAACAAATAGCCTTGGATAAGGAGAGTATCCCATGTATAGGAAACAATATGCGCAAAACTTTGTAGACATATCTACAGGATCCATGTAGACATATCTCAGAGAATATGGAACAGCAGGGTGTAACAAAAGCATAAGGTACAAGAGAGAGTATCTGTTGATACAGATGAAAAGGCAGACAGATTGGGAAGCACTTGAATGCTGTGCTAGTTCCTCCATGACAGGACTGGGAAGTCTAGGCAGATATTTATATAGGGCAGTAGCAGGAAGAGATTTATAGCTCAGAGAGAAAACAGCAATGCCCTATGACTGTTCTGTTCTACCTGATGATTTTTGTGTCCACTGCTACTTATATTAAGGTTAAACTACTTTAATAAACAAAGATGTCACAAAAAGGCTGTAGAGGAATACAAACATATTTTTTAAAAAACTAGTTTAAGTTCCCTACAGGCCTTTGCAACTATCTACATCAGAGAAGTGAAGCAAATTAAAAGGCTTTAATAATGCATGCAAAACTGCAAGATGTGCTGATATGAATTTCAGTAAAACAATTTACACATTACATGTTAAATCTAAAGCTGCAGACTAAAAATGTGAGAATTACTACACAACAGCATTCCAAAATGTCTTTTTTGTGATTACAAGGTCGCTTTACAAGAATAAATCTACTCTGAGACTAAAAATAAGATTTTAGAGAAAATTCCATCATATGATATAAATAAAAGAAGAACCCAAACAAAACAAAACTCTAAACTCCAACTTTTCTAAAAGACAGAAAGAAGAAAAGGACTGATAAGCTATATTTCTGGACAACTGGTAAAAGCTATAAGTCTTTTGAAAAATGGGTAAAAACGTAAGACTTTGTTTTCCTCTAATCTTACTTCTAGCTCAAATCTGTTGCATTAATTCCCATTTCCTTCTAATGATTCAAATCTCTTAAGCATTCTTCATATCTTTCAAATGACTTGCTCGTCAATAGCTACATTTGATTTTTTAGGAAGTAATTTTTATAACTCATAGAAATAATATGCTAAAAGTAAAAACTTTGCCTAAAACAAAAACCACATCGTGATTAGTATTTTATGTAGGCTTTTACAAGTCTGAATGCCAAGGCATCACAACTTTATTATGTATGCTCCTGACTCACAAAGGGGATATATTCAAAGTTTTTAAATTCTAAGAAATAAACATAACAAAGAAAAAAGAATTCAGCTACTTTGTTCATTTTATATTAATAAATTAAATGTCCGTTCAGCCATAAACTGTACTGGATATTATTTAAGGATAAAAAGAGAGAAAACCCAGCATTTATTGAGACCCTACTGAACAGCAGACACATGTATTTTAGGCACTTTAAAATATATTATCTTAACCTTCAAGGGAGGCAGACAAATGAAGTTGGATCTTTTCTTGCCTATCAAGTTAATAAGTGGAAGAAATAGGTACTGAACCTATTTCTGATTAAAAATCCATGCATCTGACTACAGCAATAGTTACCACATACTTCAGTGAGAATATTTAACCCCTTGCACTCGCATGTTCCCTCTTAGGGGACATAAAGATTATTGCTGGTGATTACACAGGGCAAACTTATGCCAGTGCAAATTTTCAAAAATGTATGTTTTGTTGAAGTTTTCCATTCAAATTGCACAAACAAACAAACAAACAAAGAGATGGCATATATACTGATGTATGTTTTTAAAAAATCAGCTGGTATTACATAGAAAGAGAATGTGTGAAATGCTTTCACAATGGTGCACAGATTGGACAATAAATAATATATTATTAATGTGAGAGGAAGAAACAAAACTACATTGTCTGCTTCAATAGACAACCACCAGGTGGAATGTGTCAAACAAGTTACTACTGCCCAAAATGTATCAATGAACCTGCAGTGCATGTTGTTGACTGTTTCACACATTAGAAAAATATAAGATATAAAATTTTGATTTTTTTTTTGTTTAAATAAGTTTCCCAAAGTCCAAAATTACATTATGAGCCAAATATCATTACAATAAAATAACTGGTTCTAATGCTACACTATTTAATATGAAGTGACTCATTTTTCACTATTTTGTAAAAATGTGTGGTCAAGTTGCTGGTAGATGATCCGTGAGATGTCTCTGAGTGCAAAGGGTTAATTCACGCCTGATATACTTAGTGTAAGTTCCCACTAATTCCTAGTTAATCATTTTACTCATTTTTCAAAAGCATTCACCCTAAGCTGCTTTGTAATACTTACCATAAATTGTTTACTTCTCTTATTCATGGCTACATTCCAGAGCTTAGAATAGTGCCTTGAGCTTGAGCATAGCACGTACTGAATGAATAAATGAGTAGATAAAAGATCTTAAACAATCATAAGACTTGAGCTCCTTTTTGGTTTCAGCTATGAACTAGTTAAGTGACCTTAACTATACCACTCTGACCTTTAGTTTTTATTTCTTCTAGGAAATATTTTCTGGGATCCCTAACTCCAAGGCCCATATAGTTAAGAACTAATTGCATTCTGGAAAGAGAGTCAGGTGGATTTCTGCTACCTTTTGAGACAATTCCTCTCTAGAGTGGCCTTCCCCCCTACATTTCTATTATCTCCCATCAACTATCTGAGTTCCTCAAATCCTTCTGATAAATTCGAGTTTTATTGTTTAGCCAAAGTTAGTTTCTATCCTTTGGAAACAAAAGACTGTAAGAGATACAATATGAAGCAGAGTATCTCCACATAGTAAGTGCTTCTATTACTTCTAAACCCTTTATTTAAATAAAGTAACTAAATGGCAAGATCCTGGCTTATAACACCTCATAATTAATTGAATTTTCTTTCACTGGCCACTGTACTAAATTTTCATCTTTTCTTGAAATCTTTATTTTTATGTTTTTAGGGCTAAGTCGGGTGGTCAGCAGTTCCAGTGCTTTTTATGGGATCAGTGATATATTTTCTTCTTTAATTAAGTAATGAGATACAGAACCCCTAAATATGAGAAAAAGATTTTTTATTTTAAAAATCCTGAAGAGAACCAAGCACGGTGGCTCACGCCTATAATCCCTTCACTTTGAGAGACAGAAGTAGGAGGATGACTTAAGTCCAGGAGATCCATACCAGCCTCAGCAACATAATAAGACCTCGTCTCAACAACAACAAAAAGCTAGTTGAGCATGGTCGCCTGTAGTCCCAGCTACCAGGAGGCTGAGACAGAAGAATCTCCTGGGCACAGGAGGCCAATGCTGTGGTGAGCCAGGATCATGTCACTGCACTACAACCTGGGCAACAGAGTGAGTCCCTCAACTAAAAACAAACAAACACACAAACTGTTATACCCAGAACTCTAATCAGAGAGAGACCACAAAGAGCCAGCTCCGATGCAAACACACGAGGGTCTTTATTCAGGCTCGAGTCTGGGCTCACGCATGAACAGTTTTGGTTTTTTTTTTGAGTTGGAGTCTCACTCAGTCGCCCAGACTGGAGCACAGTGGCCGCTGCCGGCCACCGCAGCCTCGACCCGCTGGGCTCCGGCAATCCTTCCGCCTCAGCCTTCCGAGTAGCCGGAATTACAGGCATGCGCTACCATGCCCGGCTGATTTTTTGATTTATTGTAGAGATGAGGTCTCGCTGCCCAGGCGGGTCTCGAACCCGCGAGCTCAGGCAATCCACTCACCTCAGCCTCCCAAAGGCACGGGATTACAGGCTGAGCCACTGAGTCCGGCTATGAACAGTTTTTATGCACAATTACAGAGGGAGGGGAAAGAACTTTAAACTTGATTTTACATGATTGGGTAATTTCTCCTAATGGGTACGGGAACACTTGGTATTGGTAGGTACCTTTCGTGGGCTGTAACCTGACTGCCCGTGATTGACAGAAACCCACTTAACGGGCAGAGTGGAATGTCAGATAAGCTGGGTTCATACAGTCACTGCGTATAAAGTAACCTGAGCAACCTGGAGGTGACATTAGCCATTAAGTTTGCTGATTCACCCCAAGGAATGCTTAGGAAAGCTTGTTTGCTTAACATTTACATAACATAACATGGTCATCATGGGACAACAAAAGCCAAACTTAACAAAGTTTTAAGTATGAATGCTGCAAACACATACAGTGACTGTGGGATAGAAATTCATATAGTAGTAGTTCTGGGAATTTATAAAATATCACCAACGTCTTATAGCAAGGCGGTTTTTGTAAAAGTCTTTGATTCCTTTAGGTTTACATAGCCACTGCGTGTAAATTAACACTGGCATGGAAGCCGGTGATTTAAATCAACATAAAGCCCACCTAGAGAGCAGCTAGCGCCTCAGAGTCTACTGCGATAGCAAAGGAATGTCTGAAAGGGACTTATCGCTTTAACATTTACATCCCGTTGTAAAAGCAGAAGTCAGCATGGCAATTGGGACTGACAATGCTTAACCCAAGAGTTCTAAATACAAACACTACTTAAGTCATTATATAACTACACAATCAGTCACTACCTGGCACCCGACATATGCCTAATTCTACGGGGTCTGAGGTAGGATTTAAAGTACTAAGATTTCATAAAGTACAATGAACATGAGGTAGGAATACACAAAATATATAGTAAACATGAGGTAGGGATATATGAAATATAGTGAACTAAACACTACTTTTACAGCAAGTATGGCTTTTTAAGTTTCTTGGTTTCTTGGGCCTCTCAATAGCATGCTCTTAACCTAAGTCTATTATTGTCCTCTCAAAACAAACCAAACAAAAAACAAAAACCTGAAGGTAATTGTAGCCATTATATAGTTTTTACTCCATGATAGGACTAACAATGATAAACTTTATTTTAAATGCAACAAAACAATTATTTTTATATTTCATTTTCATTTTGTGGGAGTAAACAAGGGTTTAAGAACTCTAGCATGGGAAAGACTTAAAAAAAAAAGTAAAATGAAATTGCTTAAAAATATTTTTCATTGCTACCTAATATAAAAAGTCCCTTTAAACAAATAAAATCCAAAGCAAATCTCCTCCCTCCTGGTAGAGTTAAAAGAAGAGAAAGTAAATAAGATAAATGAGTTTTAAACACTCTGATCTCTTTCTAGAGTAAAAATTACTAACTTTTAAAATGCAATAAAAGAACAAACTAAAATGTGCAGATAATGTACCATAAGATGACTATGACCTGCTGGCTACATCCTGTATCTAAGATTTTATATCTCCAAAAAGAAGAAATTTTAATAAAGACCCAATTCTAGATAAGGAAAGAGTTGCAATTTGCATGTTATATAGATGAAAGAACACATAAAGCCAAGTCTACTGGGAGCTTTAATAGTACCAAGATGGATTCATAGAAAGACTGAAGAATAGACAGAAGTGGATTTAAATTACAGCTCTATCACTTAGCAGCTGCAGACTTTGGCCAAGTTACTCAGTTTCTGAACTGTGTTTCTTTATTGGCAAAAATGTAGATAATGCTTAATACGTGGGACTGTTTAAAAAACTAAAACAGAAAACAAATATAAACTATGGTTGACAGACAGTAAATACTGGTATCAACCTGTTAATACTGCCATTATATTTCACGTATGCAAGTCCAACTGACACCAAAACCAACAAAACAACCCACTGAAAGCTGCTGCCTTTTCCAACCACAACTGCTACCTCCTATTCTCTTTGCCATCTTCCACCACTTTTAACTGAACAATCAGTGCCTGCCCACTAGAATAGACACCAAAGCTGACCTTTGGTTGTAGGGTACAAGAAAAGCAAGTCAATTCTAAGCATATACACAATGAGCAGAAACATTGAGAATAGATATAACTCAAACTTACAGTAATGTGGAATCTTTAAAAACAATGAAACATAGTCCTGTCCAGGACAGGAACATCAATGCAATGTGTCGATAGAGTGTACCACAGGTATCATTGCATGTCTTCACCACGCTCCAGACTGTGTGCTTGAGAGTCAGATCAATGACTTTCTGACTTCTGTATCTCAGAGTAGACACTCAATGTATTTTAGATGACTAAATGAAGGAAAAATTAACCTACGTATAATTTTTTTACTGTTAAAAAAAAACTTTTAACTATTACTTGAAATCATTTTCATTCATCTATTTACTGAATTCCTCTGACCTGCTGAGGACTACATTGACTGCAGAGTTCTTCCAGAAACAAGAAAGACAAAATTTTGATGATCAAGAAATGTAAAGTAGAGCAGGGAAGGCAGACATGTGGGAGACAATTATAGCAAAGGATAATGAATGTTCTGACAGGTAGGTATACACGGCTATGAAAGGTATCAGCAGAAAGACTCAATCCAGTCCATTTCAGGGTCAAAGAAAAAATATGTAAACTAAGACCTGTTGAAAAGTTTTCAACCCAAGGATTATGTGATCAGGCCTGGTAATAAAAGATCACTCTGGCTGCCCTAGGGTGGGGGTCTTCCTGGTGAGGAGCACAGGTAGAGTGAAGGAGCCACTCAAGAGACTGCTGCTGAGGCACTCCTTAATTAAGACTAAAAGCTCTCTTATACATCATCCCCCCAAAAGTCCCAAAGGAGAGTGTGTCTTATTCACTAAGGCTGCAAGCCCTTAGAGCAGAACCTAACTGGATTTTCTTCATCTTTGAGTCTGTGGACATCTCATAGCCGGTTTATCCTCTTCACAGAGCCAGGCAACATTCTTTAACGAGCACATTATCATAAGAAGGAAATCACAAACCTAGGTTAACAGGACCACCTAAGGAAAAGGAAGGAAGTCAGTATCATGCCCTGGGGAGTCAGTCCTAAAGGACAGGGCTGCTTCCCACATTATCATCACAGGAAAATCATCTGATAGCGATGTGATCCAAATAACAACAGAAAAAAAATATATTTTTCAGAAGTCAGATGGAATAACACAGAAAAAGTCCAATTTCTAGCTTTATAACCTCAAATAAGTAACTTACTCACTTGGTTAACACTTTACTTATTTGTAAAAGGAGGGAAATACTATTTACTTTTATTTTAAAAAATAAACACAGTGTATAAAGCACAGTATTTAACACAAAGCAGATATTACTAAGTGCCCACTGTCTTAAAGACATTGATGCTAAAACATTCTACCAATTTGTTTTATATATCACTTTATTTGTCCTAATAACCCTGTAAGTTGGGCCTAGGACTCCCCCCCCTTCACACCAAGAGCTTTCAGGTATGTTGTTTCCTATTAGGAACAGACCACAAGAGATACTTGTGTAAAAAGGTAATAAGATTGAATTCATGCAGAAAGAAAACATTTACAAACTCTAAAAGCCTTGAAAACAGCCATTAAAATGTAGCAAGAAGAGAAAAAGACATGTAGAATGGGACAGTTGAGGTCATGAGACAGTATCTTCTTCTCAAAACTACTCTTTTAAACCCACCTCTAGGACCTAGAGAGCATTTCTGGCATATTCACTGTTGGCAACATAGTGATTTTATGCCTTCAAATGGTAGATACTCAGAACTAAGACCAGGAATAAAGTGAGAACATCCAAGCCGAACAACATCACTGCTCTAAATGTCAGTATTCCTTGTAAAACAATGAAGTCTTGTTTGTGCTCATCAAAACTGAAATAACAATGGCCACAATTTCTCTGTTACTCCTCCTAAGAAGAGATCACATCTAATTCATATCCTCTTTGATCTGGGCTCACTCTAGTGAGTGACTTAACCAACAGAATGTGGCAGAAGCGGGGCTCTAGAACTTCCTTGCCTAGGTAATAAGCAGCATTCCAGATCCTGTCTGAGCCACCTCCTGAATTGCTCACTCCTGGGACAGTCCCTCTGAGAACGCTGCCCTGCCTGGTGCTCTAAGAAGCCCAAGTCATGATGAGCCTATGGGTAGGCCAGCCAGTCAAGAACTCCAGCTAAGCTCCCTGGCATTGACCAGCCACCTGGCAGCCATGAGAGTGAGCCATGCTGGGCATCCAGCCCGGTCGGGCCATCAGATGACTGCAGCCCCAGCTACTATCTGACTGTCATATATGAGAGACTCCAAAAAACTGTCCAAGTTAGCACCATGTTATTTTAAACCACTTTAACCTTGTGACAGTTTATCACATAGCAACAGATAAAATATGTATCAGGGTATGGGAATTTAAGATAAGAAACTGACAGAGCAGTCACTTGGTCAGTATTCACTAGCCCCCCCACCAGGTTCAACTTGGTAAATATTAGTGGATTTTTTTTTTCCAAACCCTAGTACTTGTTTTCAAAAATGCTTCTGAAGAGTTTTCTTCAAATCACCCATCTATATTCTTGCTAGGTATTTGCTTTTCATGACTTTTCCATTTCTCTACAGTTTTCCTTCCTTCTACTCTCTCATATTATATCCATGCCCATATCTCTACATTAGTAGTTAAATGTGCCCCTCAGCTCAAAGTTTCAATGTCAGCTCTATCCCCAATTTGGCTCTTAGCTCATCTGCAGAGTCTACTTCTATTTTCTAGGAAGGGAACACTTCTCTCTCTAGCACACATGCGCATTTCAAAAGAAATATTTATTAGCTTAAACTATACTTTCTAAGATATTAAGACCTACATTTAAAACACACATAACCTACTTCCATTCTCAGAGATTCAGTCCCCAAGTTTTCTAATCACCTCCCCAGAGGCAAAAACAGGCCTTTCCCACACTGCTCTTCTCTCATCACTCACTCCTTCCGTTGACTACCCTTCCATTCACGTGACAGTCCAGGGACTCTGGACTGTATTGCAGCTAGGAAAATAATTGTTAAAACCAGCCCTGACCTTAAGAAACTCACATTTTGGTGGCATAAACAGATTTATAAAGAAAAAGAATCATGATAATCATGATACAATATGATAAATGAAATAAGGAATCACAAAGGGCCAAAAAAACACTAAGGTGAACAGGGAGTAAAAAAGTGCTATTTACTGGCACAAACGAGACAATATCACCTTCTGACTGAGATAATGAAATCTTGTCATGATATACTTCCTCCACCTCTAATTCAGTATTCCTTGAAGTCCAAAAGATAATTAACTGCTTACATTTAGAAGCCTAGTAGGCTAAGATTCACCTTCTACTTAGAATTTAGAAAGTAGCAAGAAACCATCACTTGCCCCTCAGCAATGACAAAAATTTTAAAAATCCATAAAGTAATTTTTGAGCCCATCAGAGAGTTGAGTTCACAAAATCAAATGAATGGAATTCGAAAACCCTTCCAAAGAGAAATGGGGCCCACTTTGGAAAAGCACAGAAGGGCAGCTATAAAAAAATGAAAGAAAGAGAACCAAAATTTTAACAAATCCTTAGAGCAGGGGACCCATACCAGTCGTGGCCAGTTAGAAACCAGGCATACAGTAAGAGGTGGGCAGCCAGTGAGAGGAGCTCTGCCTCCTGTCAGATCAGCAGTGGCATTAGATTCTCATAGGGGCGCGAACCCCACTGTGAACTGGACATGCAAGAGGGATCTAGGTTGCATGCTCCTTATGGAAATCTAATGTCTGATGATCTCACCCCCGGCCATGGAAAAACTATCTTCCACAAAACCAGTCCCTGATGGTTTGGGGACCACTGCCTTAGAGGTCTAGCATGATAGTTTAAAATGCTGGAAGAACATATCCACTCTCCAACTATTTCCCATAGGTCTCCCCTTGGATGCTCACAAGTCAGACTGAAGGGGAGCAGGAGACTTAAGAGAGCCTCTATAGGTAGTACAAGTGGGAATGAGATGCTACTGAAAGACACAAAAAATAACAACACTGCATGCATCACTGTCTCTCTCTCATACAAAGCAAAAAACCATCTGTCACTGGGGTAAGATAAGTAACCCTCATAACCAATGCCTTCCTCCACCTGCCCTGATTCTAGCCAAAGGTTTAGAATTAAAGCCATAGGTCACCTGGGTGACAGGGTGGTGCTGGAGGATGAGGAGAAGACATTCTCTTAAATACAGTGGAAGATAAAAAAACCTACTCTACACATACGGCACTAACAGTAAATGCATCTGCTATTGGAGAAAGGGCAGAATACCAGCTTGCTCAGAATCCTGCATTGATGCAAAGTGTTCAATGTTTATGTTAGAAAGAAGAAATGTCTTAATCAATGACTTAAGCTTCCAATTGAAGAAACTAGTAAATTAAGCCTATGGAAACAGAAAAAGGAAATAAAAAAGAACAAATATAAATGAAATCAAAAACATAAAATAAAAAAGTCAATAAAACCACAAGCCGATGCTTCAAAAAGCTCAATAAAACTGATAAGCTTCTAGTCAGACTGATTAAGAACCAAAGAGTAAAGACATAATTATTAATACCAGAAACAAGAGACTGACATTACCATAGATCCTGCATTCATTAAAAGAATAAGAGAATATTATCAACAGTTTTACAGTAATAAATATAATAATCGAGAAGAGATAATATACTTTAAAAGATACAAACTGCCAAAGCTCACTCAAGAAGAAAAAGATAGCAAGAATAGCCCTCTACATGTTAAAGAAACTGAATTCAGAGTTTGAAGTTTTCTCAAAGAAAATGCCAGGCCTGATGGCTTCACTGGTGAGCTCTGCCAAACAATGTAAGGAAGAATAATGCCAATTCTATACAAATTCTTCCAGAATAGAGAAGAGTGAACACTTTCCAACTCATTTTATTTACCTAATACCAAAATCGAACAAAGAAATCTATACACCAACATTCCTCATGAACAAGGACGAATATGTCCTTAATAAAATATTAACAAAATGAATCTAGCAATACTTAAACAATATATGATCACCTAGTGCAGGTCACATTTGAAAACCATTAAATGTAATTCACTACATTAACAGACTAAGGAGATATGATCATCCAAACAGATGTAGAAAAAATTTTTTAAATGTTAAACATTATGATTTTTTTAAAAAGCTCTTAGCATAATAGTAATAAAAATAACTTCCTCCATCTGATAAAAAACATTTATGAAAAACCTACACAGTACATCACAATTAATGGTGAAAGATTGAATGGTTTCCCCCACAATCAGAAACAAGGAAAAAAGAATTGTCTCTTCACCATATCTACTCCACATTGTAGAGGGAGTCTTAGCCAGTACAATAAGATAAAGAATTATAAAGGTAATTCAGATTTGAGAGAAAAAGTAAAATTGTCTTTATTCACAGATAATACGATCCAGAAAATCCCAAGAAATCTACAGCAAACCTACTAGAAGTAATAAGTGAGTTTGGCAAAAGTGATGGATATAAGGACTGTATTTCTATGTAAGAGCACAAAAAAGTAGAAATCAAAACTTTAAAAATATTTCTATAGCATCAAAAATATGAAATACTTAGGAATAAAATGCAACAGAATGTGGGCAAGATCTCTACATTCAAAACTACAAAACACTGCTGGTAGAAATTTTAAAAGATGTGAATAATGAAGACATATCCATGGATCAGATGACTCAATATTGTTAAGATGACAACTCTCCCAAATAGGTTTATAAATTTAATGAAATCAATATGAAAAGCACAGTTGACTTTTTTGTTTAAGAAACTGATAAATTGGCCAGACTTGGAGGCTCAGCCTGTAATCCCAGCACTTTGGGAGGCCAAGGCGAGAGGACTGCCTGAGCCTGCGGGTTTGAGACCCACCTGGGCAACTTGGCGAGACCTCATCTCTACAATAAATCAAAAATAAGCTGCGCATGGTAGCATGTGCCTCTAGTTCCCACTACTTGGAAAACTGAGGCAGAAGGATAGTGGAAGCCCAGCAGGTTGAGGCTGAGGTGACCATGAGTATGCCATTTCTCTCCAGCCTGGGTGACAGAGTGAGACTCCAACTCAAAAAAAAAAAAAAAAAGAAAGAAATTGATAAGTTGATTCTAGAACTTCTGTGCGTGTTTAAAAAAAAAGAAAAGGAAAAAAGGGCCTTGCACATAAGGTCTTCCAGTGAACAGGAAAAACAATTCAGAAGAACAAAGTTAAAGGACTTATACCACTTAGTTTCAGGAATTTACTAAGAAGTTCCAGCAAGCAACATAGCATGGTAATGGCTTAAGGAAAGACCCACAAAGCAACAGAACAGAATAGTATCTAGAACTAGACCCACACATATATGCGCCACTGATTTTTGACAAAGAATCAAAGGTAATTTAGTGGAGAAAGAATTAGATATTTTAACAAATGGTAATACAGCAATTAGATAAGCATATGCAAATTAATGAATCTTGATCCTTACCATATGCACAAATTAATTTGGAAATTGAACACAGATCTTAATATTCTCTTTCTGATTCTCATTTTCTTTGATACATCTTATCTCTTTCTCCAGTCAAAAGGCTTTCTCTAAGTGGCTCAGTTCTACAGATGTACACAGGGATTTGAATTATTGTCATAAAGGAAATGTAAAATGTACTCTGTTTTAAGATACACAAAGTTCAGCTGAAAAAAATATCAAGTGGAGCTAAGTATTACAATCTACATACCTAGTGCTAACAATCCTATATATCTGATCAGCATACTCTGCCACTTAAAGTGCTTTCATATCTACTATCTCACATTACTAAGATATAGAAACACCTGGGTTTTTGCCAAATAATTTTCAGTACTTTATCTGATACTTTCCTTCAGACAATTATCTACTACTACAGCATTCACAAGAAATAATGTATACAGACCTCTCTTTTTGGCACAAGGATTTTTTTTAATGTACTCAAAGAACAATGACCAAAAACAATCATTTCTACTGTTCCATCAAGGACATTCTTAAGTAAATCTGGCCTTACACACACACACACACACACACACACACACACACACACACACACACACATCTATACATCAGCCAGGCATAGTGACTCACACCTGTAATTCCAGCACATTGGGAGGCCAAAGTGAGAAGGTCGCTTGAACCCAGGAGTTTGAGACCAAGGCACAGGCAACATAGGCGAGACAAAAAAAAAAAAAAATCAAAAAATTAGCCAGGCATGGCGGTGCATGTCTGCAGTCCCAGCTACTTGGGAGGCTGAGGTGGAAGGATGGCCTGAGCACAGCATGTCAAGGCTGCAGAGAATCTTGATAGTGCCACTGCACTCCAGACTGAGCAACAGAGTAAGACCCTCACTCAAATAAATAAATAAATAAATACACAAACACACTAGAAAGAAAATTACTATCAGAGCTGTTTGGCACCACTACCTCAATTTCTGCTACGGGGCAATTGCCTCTGCATTCTAATTAAAATTTTAACAATGAAAAAGGCTAAAACAACATGATCTTATTAGAAAACATCATTTTGACTTTGTAGAAACTCCTGCAAGAGTCTTAGGAACCTCCAGGGGTTCAATGACCATACACTGAGAACCACTGCACTGATCTACTGATGAACTATAGCAACTCTTCTCTGGGTTTCCAAGCAAGAAAACAATTGCCCCTTATCTCTTGGGCTGTCTTGTCCTTAGCTTTATAAATCAAAGCAATTATCTTGCATCTTAAGTTTAAAATGAAACATGTACACACACACACACACACACACACACACACACACACACACACACACACACAGTTCACCTTTACCCAGCACTACTTATTTACCTAAATGGAATAAAGTTTAGCTAACTTAATGCATAAATCCCAGCTCATTTTCTTCATTTATTTCTTTTCTTTCTTTTCTGGAGACAGGATTATTTTGTTTTCCCTAAAACCTAAAGAATTATCCTCCCTAGGTACCTAACAGTGATTAGAGAAGAAGTCATACACACAAGAATAAATACCTCACAATTATCTAGGGATGTAACTACAGCTATTGTACCTTTCCATCAATCTTCCTTGAAACGGGTAAGGGAGAAACAGACAGACAGGCATACGGGCATATACACATATAAAAACTGAGACTCCAAGAGCTCACAATCCATTTGGAGAAATGAGGCAGAGGGAAGCAAACAGCAAAACATCCGTGCAGAAAAAGTGTTACTAAAATTAAACGAGTGAGAAAAGAAAAAAAAATGAAATACGGCTGAATTCACATTTTCTGCAACACAAAGAAACAGATACCTAAATCTCTGACTAACAAAGAGACACCTGTATCTCTGACTGGCAAATAATATTTAAGAAAATAATGCCAATGTAAAAATTCCTGATTTCTATATTAAATGTACTATCAGTTTACAAATGGAGTATCCAATACAAAGTAGAAACTCTTCCCACAGTGCAAGTTTATCTGGCCAGGAACATTTTATCAACATGTTGCCCAGTGACTACACAGTTCAGTTGTTATCCTCTGCTCTGTATTATCAAAGCCTTGTCTTCTCTGTAGTTATTAAAAAAAATCAGAAATTAGCCTTGTGATTCATATTCTATACTACCTAAACATGGGAGCTTCATAAACAGACAACTTCAGTTAAAATAAAAAAGAAACTTTCAGCATTTTTATAAATTATACTGTTCTTTTCATCTATTTCTTTTATCTAAAAATGTATTAATATTAACTCAGAAAGTACAAATACAAATGCTGATTACCAACTGTCCATACTATATTTCCTATTTAATTTTAACTTAAGAACAAAAACTGGTCCTAACCTCTAATATGCATAGGCAGCCTATAAATATAAAAAACACAAAATAGTTCCCATCTTTTAACTATTAAGATGGGAGTGACAGGAGCTTCTCCCTGACAGATAAAAGATAGGCAGGCAGGAGAAAAAAAAGAGAATCTGCTCTTAGGCTGATGAGCAAGAACTGGGAGAAGTCACCTCTCATCCCTGCAGTAGTGTGAAAAGCAAGGGATCCTCTTCCAGAAGCCACTACAGAGGAAAGGGAGGCAAAGTCAAGTCCATACTGGTAACATACGGTCATGAATCACTTTATGGTAAGGATGCATCTAAGAAACATGTCGTTAGGTGATTCTGTTGCTGTGTATCATAGCATGTCCTTACACACCTTTGTTACATGGATGGTATAGTCCACTATACACCTGGGCTATATGGTGTGGCCTCTTGCTCCAGGCTACAAAACTGCATAGCATGTTATTGTGCTGAATTCTGTAGGCAATTGTATCACAATGGTAAGTATTCATGTATCTAACATATCTAGACACAGAAAAGGTACAGCAGAAATATGGTATGAGAGACAAGAAAAAGTGTGTTTTCAGAGGGCACTTACCATAAATGGAGCCTGAAGGATTAGAAGTTGCTCTGAGTGAGTCAGTGAGTGTGACATTCACTGTAGGGCATTCACTGTAGACTTTATAAGCACTGTACACTTAGGCTACTTTAAATGTATTAACAAATTTTTTTTGTTCAATAATAAATATTAACTTTAGCTTACTATAACTTTTTCACTCTACAAGCTTCTAAACTTTTGACTCTTTTGTAGTAACATAGCTTAAAATACAAACACACTGTATAGTCATACAAAATTACTATTTCCTATTGTATAGGCTTGTTCCTACTAAATTTTTTTTAACTTTTTAAACATTTTTTGCTAAAAACGAACACACCCCAAAAGTGAATGCCATAAAAGTGAAGATAGAGAAGTGGGACCTCATCAAACTGAAAACCTTTTGCACAGCAAAGGATATCATCAAGAGAGTAAAAAGAAAACCCACAGAATGGGAAAAAATTTTGCAAATTATGCATCAGACAAAGACCCTAACTTCCAGGATCTACAAGGAACCCAAACAAAGAGAAAGGAAAAGAAAAAAAGACCATTAAAAAGTGAGCAAAGGACATGAACAGACACTTCTCAAAATATGACATACAAGCAGCCAACAAACACGTGAAAAAATGCTCAACCTCACTAATCATCAGAGAAATGCAGATCAAAACTACAGTGAGATATGACCAAACTCCGGTAATGATGGCTATCATTAATAAGCAAAAAAAAAATAAAAAAAATAAAAAAAAATGGGTGAGGAGAAAAGGGAATGCTTCCTAAAAGAACTAAAAATTGACCTTCTATACAATCCAGCAATTTCTGTCCTGGGAATACACCCAGAGGAACACAAATCATTCTACAAAAAAGACACCTGCATATGTATGTTTACTTGCTGTATTGTTTACTATAGCAAAAACATGGAACCAACCCCACTTCCCACTGAAAGTGGTCTGGATACAGAAAATATAGCACATATACATGATGAAGTGTTATGCAGCTATAAAGAAAAACAAAATCATGGACTTTGCAGCAAATTGGATGGAGTTGAAAACCATTTTACTAAGTGACCTACCACAGAAATAAAGAATAGAATACCACATGCTCTTGCTCGTAAGTGGGCCTTGAACATTAGTCACATTAGCACAAGGGAGATATCGGCAGTCACTGGGCACTGTTAGGGGAGGGAGAGAGAGCACAAGAAGGGTGAGGACACATGACAACACAAAGGGTACTTGGTTCATTACCAGGGGGAGTGAGGGCCAGCTAGAGGCCCAAACTTTTTACCTGCATGCAGCCTACTTATGTAGTTAATCCTCACTTGTACCCCACATTCCTACAATAAAATTAAATTTTTAAAAAATGCACACATTAACCTAGGCCTACACAAGGTCAGGTGGTCACTAAGTAATAGGAATATTTCAGTTCTATTATAATCTTATATCACCCACTGTTGTATATGTAGTCTGTCAATGACCAAAGCATCATTATTAAATATTTATATCTGAAACAAAATTGAAGAAATTTTGTGAAATATTTTTAAAAGTACAATTCATTCCTAAGTTTTGAGATGCCAAATTATTAGCACCTGGGGGAAAAAACACACAAAACTTAAGTAAAAAATCTTGAACAATGAAGAATAACAGAACACAGGTGGGAGCGGTCACTTCACTGAGTTATAAGAATTATATGAGATAAAGCATGAAGCACAGTGCCTAGCACATAGGATGTAGTTAATGAATATTATCCAGCATTGTGCTTGAGAATAGCAGAAACAAAGGGAATATTCTACAGAAATAATCTGAACTGGAGTCAATATTTATATGAAAAGAATTTAGTTACAGTGTTTGTTATGTACAACAAAAGAAAGTAAAAATCAATCTCATAACATGAAAGTATTTAAACCATTAATTATAAAATGAATCATGTGCCATTTAAAATGGCATTTTTAAAAACTGAGAAAAAGCCGGGCTCGGTGGCTCAGTCTGTAATCCTGCGCCTTTGGGAGGCTGAGGTGAGTGGATTGCCTGAGCCCGCGGGTTCGAGACCCGCCTGGGCAGCGAGACCTCATCTCTACAATAAATCAAAAAATCAGCCGGGCGTGGTAGTGCGCACCTGTAATTCCGGCTACTTGGAAGGCTGAGGCGGAAGGATCACCGGAGCCCAGCAGGTCGAGGCTGCGGTGGCCGGGAGCGGCCACTGCACTCCAGTCTGGGTGACAGAGTGAGACTCCAACTCAAAAAAAAAAAAAAAAAAAAAAACTGAGAAAAGTTCAAGACTTTAAATTTTAAGAGAAAGCTGTCACTCTAGTTCCCATTAAAATGGAGTTAAGTGTTTCCCATGGATACAACCAAAACCTGGACAGAATCCATGAAGCAGCATCTGAGGGTTCTTAATGTAAACGGTGGTAGGCAAATCAGGAAAGAAAACCAGAAGTGGAAGTGACACCAATCCAGTGATGAGTTTCCTGATTTTTTTGTTCTCCTCCAGTTTCTCTTAGTGTGGACTCAAACAAAGCCCCAAACCCAGAACTTTGCACCAGTTATAAACAGAAAAAGATCTAAGAAAAGCCTTCTCTTTCTAGTCCAAGGAACAGAAATAGGGTCTGTGAAAGGGTCTGAGGAACATAAAGGTTTGAGGAGGGCTGGGCAAGTTCCTGGATTTGATTTATTATCTAGAAAGCAACTTAAAAATTGAAGGGAACAGATCTCTGCACTTTGACTAGAACAACTATGATCCCAAAAGCATAAGGAGAACTTCTTCTCCGTTTTTTAAAAAATCTATCCTCCCACCACTTGGCACTGAGAAAACCAGCAGGAGTCATAGAAAGAACAAAGTATAACAGGGATATTAAACTCACCTTTCTACTAAAAATGCAGGGTGCCGGGGGTGGGGGGGGAGGGAATGAGGGGCTGAGAGCCACAAAATATCCCAGGGAGAACACAGAAAAGAGAAAGCTGGATATTTATGTAAAAACTTCTGAACCCATCCATGCTGTAATATGTGGCTCTAACTCTAAGAGTATGCCAAAATTTTTGAGAAATGAGTTATGGGGTAGAAACACTCAAGCTTTAGACTAGCCACTGTGTGTCACAAAAACAGATCCAAAACAAGTAGCATGGCAAATACTTTGAAAACAGAACAGTATAACAACAGCCAACAGAAGGTATGTAGGAGCCTACAGCCTGAACCTAATCATGGCAACTGTCAACTAAAACAAACAAATCAAACATGACAAAAATCAATATGCTCCTTCAGTATTAAACAAAACCAAGAGTCGAGACACATTCATAAAGCAATATTTGAAATGTCTGGATACATTCTAGAATTGTTTGACACACAAAAACCCAGTAAAATCTCAATAATTCGCAAAAAGGAAAAATCTCAAGGTGGCCACCTTGAGATTACCTTAAAACAGTTCCCAGAAAATAACAATGAATACTGCTGAAAATAAATGGAAAGAACATCTCAGCAAAGACACAGATGATATAAAAGAGGACCAAAGAGAATATAATACGCACACAAACATAAAATTTACTGAAACTACTAAATTGTAGAATGGAGATGACAAAAAAAAAGTATCTTTGAATTTGAAGACACAGAGTGAAAATTATGCAACCAGAACAACATAAAGAAAAAAGATTGAGAGAAAAAAATGAACATAGACATAGGACCTGTGAAATAATACCAAAAGATCTAATACTTTTGTGTCATCATAGTAGGAGAATGGAAGAAATACTGTAGTGGCCAAAAGTTCAATCCAAGAGACCACCAAGAGCCAATTCCGATGAAAGTTCAAGAGGGTCTTTATTTGCAAGCTCGAGCCTGGACCTCTGTCGACAACCGATGCAGCGGAGTACACCCAGAGGCCCTGACTTCCTTAAGCAGATGCCTTTTATGCTTTTACACAAAGGGAGGAGGAGTTTGGGGGGGTACTTTCCAGTCTTGTTACCATTTAATTGGGTAGTAACTGCTGGTTGTCAGCTCAATCGTGAAGGATTGGCTAGCTTGACTCGGGCTGACCTTGGCCCACTAGCTGGGGAAGTTGCAGAGACATTTGGAAACGTTAGGTGATTTTCCCTTGGCACCTGATTGGTTGTTACAGAGTAACTGTACCAAAAATAGAACTGTAGGAAAAAGAAGAAAAACAGCTGGAAACTTCACAAATTTGGTAAAAGATTCTAACAATTAAGAGGTTCAAAACCCCAAAGAGAGTAGACATCTTCACAAAAACACATCATAAAAACTGCTGTAAACAAAAGATAAAAACATTTCAGATTAGTCAGAGAAAAATAAAACCTCACAAAACAGGGAACAATAATTTGAATGATTATGCATTTCTCTATAGTTTTAAAATACTGAAGGAAAAGAACCATCAACTAAGAATTCCATGTCCAGTGAAATATCTTTCAAGAATAAAGGTAAAATGAAGAGAGTCTCAGATTTAAAAAACAACAACAACAACAAAACCCAAGAGAATCAGTCACCAACAGTCTATTATAAAAGAAAAGAATATCAGAGGTAAATTTACAAATTCAAGAATAAAAAAGCCCAACAAACATGGTGAATATGTCACTAAGTATAATACTTTTCCCTTTTAAATTTCTAAAATTATTTATGACACTAGAAAACAAAAATTCTAACACAGCCTGATGAAGTTTTTCAATATAGTAATACATGACAATTACAACACAAATGGGGGATAGTAAAACATGAAATACAAACATTTAATTCTAAGCACAAATTCTAAGTTAATGTATATAGTTATCCTAAAATCAGCAAGAAAATGAAATTATAGAAAATACTCAACTTATCCAAATGAACGTAAGAAATGGGAAAAAGGAAAAACAAACAGAAACCAATAAGATGACAGATGTACATGCAAACATTTTAATAACACTAAATCTAAATAGCTTATGAAAACTAAATTTTTTAAAAGCAATTATCAGGATAGGTATTTTATTTTTAAAAGATCTAATTATATGAGTTCTAAAGGAATTCACTTTAAACATAATAGACAGGTTAAAAAGTGAAAAAAAAGTAGGATGATATAACAATCATAATCAAAATTAAGTCAAAGTGTTCTTATTAAAATCGAACTCCATGTCAGAGCAAGGAAAATTACCAGTAATAAAGAGGTATATTACATAATGGTAAAAGGGTCAGCTCAACAAGAAGACATTCCAAATCTTTTAGATAAATGTGTGTGTGCCTAACAACAGAAATTCAAAATACACCAAGCAAAAATCTGTAGAACTAAAAAGAGAAATGGTCAAACACCATTACATTTCAGTATTTCAACAATAGTCTCTCAATAGGGGATTAAAACAAATAGACAAAAAATCAGCAAGAATATATGAAAGAACTTAACAATAGCATCAATCAACTAGATTTAACTGACATTTCTAGAACCCTCAACCCAAAAGCAGAATATACATGGTTTTCAGTGCGTATGCAAGTCACCAAAACAGAGCATATCCTAGATAATATAACAATCCTTAACAAATTCAAAAGAAGTAAAATCACACAAAGTACTGTCTCTGACTATAATAGAAATAAACCAGAAATTAATAACAGAAAAATCTCTAAAAACACCTTTATAAAATAATCTTTGGGTCAAAAAGAAAGGTTCAAGGAAAATTATAAAATATTTTGAACAGAAATTAAAAATTAAAAAATTAAAATACAACACATCAAAATTTATAGAATGTCACTATATCAGTGATTAGAGGTAAATTTATAGCTTTAATACTTATATTAGAAAAAAAAGAATTAACAATCTAAGGTCAACCTTAAGAAACTAAAAAGAAAAACAAAATAAGCCCAAATCAAGAAACTTTATAATAAATATGTGTTTAAAAAAATCAGTAAAACTGTAAACAGGGAAACAATGAAGAATTATCAATAAAATGAAAGTTGGATAAACTTCTAGACAGACTCACAAAAAAGAGCAAAAAAAGAAAGAGAAAAAGAGAGACAGGGAGGGAGAGAAGGTAAAGGAAAGGGAACAAGAAAGGAAAGAAGACACAAATTACCACTATCCAAAAATGAGAGAGGAGCTATCACCACAGACCCCATACACATGAAAAGGATAATAAAGGAATACTAGAAACTCTGCAAACATAAATTCAAAAACTTAGATGTAATAAACCAACATTTTGAATCCCATGAACTACCAAAACTCACCCAAGGATAAACTGAGTAGTACAATAGACTCCAACTCAAAAAAAGAAAAAATTGTGTATTCATTTTTTCATATTTAAACTTTAGTCACCTTCAAAGTACTCTCCATTGGATGCAATACACCTACCAAGATGCTTTTCCCATTGCTCCAAACAGTTCTTGAACTTGCCTTTTAGTGCTTCTGCTGTTTTTTGTTTAACCTCTTCCATATTGGCAAAATATTTCCCCTTGAGGACTTTTTTCATCTGGGGAAACAAAAAAAAGTCACTCGAGAAGAGGTCATGTGACCAGGGAGGATGGGGAATGGAGACCATGCCATTTTTAGTCAAAAACTGCTGAACACTCAGCACAATGTGAGCAGGTGCATTGTCATGGTAGAAGAACCAGTCAGCTATTTGCCACAACTCGGATGTTTCTTTGGCAAATCATGATGCAAATGGTCAACCAAAGGTTTTATCTGGAAGTTTTGAGAAGGCTGAAAGTGACTGAAGTTTAAACATGTAGGAATAAACACACATTTTTTTTTTACAAATAAATTCCATTTTGGGAAGTCCCTCCATATCTATTAAAGAAGTTGAATTTGTAGATAAAAATCATCCATAAAAGAAAGCTCCCTATCCCTATCCCTATCCAGGTAGGGAGAAATTTGGAAACTGGAAAATTCTACAAAACAGTTAAAGAAGAAATAACACTAATTTCTAATAACTCCCGTAAAAATATTTCAGGATGAGGTGGGTTTTTGCTTTTGAATCTCATTTACTCAACACAATTTTATTTGCCACTTAAGAACTAGTGACCCCAAACTATTTTCACTGGGTCAGATTCCTTATACAAGCACCAAACCTAAGTAAGTATCATTATCACCAAACCAATAGGTATTGAGTACTTCCTATGCCCAAAGCAGTTTACAGTAATTATCTTACTTAACCTTTACAACTGTAAGAAATAAAGAGTTCGTACCCAGTGAAAGAGTAGCAGAGGCTTTAATTCCAGTTTTCTAATGTACTACACAGCTTAGCTATTATAGGCCTTCTCCACTAGATGCAAACCCAACAAGTCCCAAATTAAATTCCTCTCCCTTGTTCTCCAGGAACTTTCACCCTTGAACTTTGAAAATGAGACTACCATACATTCCGTTTTCTTTGAGAATTGATGCAAGTAAAATGTCAGAAATTATTTATTTCATTCTAAAATAGCATTCAAAATAAGTATGCCTACCAAGTGGCATGAAGCATATATTAAATATTAGATGAATGAAATCAAATACTAAATGTTATGTGTTCCCAATACTATTACTGTCATCACCTGTTTGAATGATTTATATTTAAACTTAAAGCAAAGGAGTGATTTGAAAAAGTCAACACAAAAAACAAAAAACAGCAATCAGAAAATACTCCCTTATTCAGTACTAATATTAGTAGACAGTGAAGCTCAGAATTTCAACCTCCAGTGATACTTTCTTTTAAAAATAATGTAGCTTCAGTCTGCACCTTAGCATTCCTTCTAACACCTGATTACACAAAGCCTTGTATCATTCACTCACTTTCATACTATGAAACTTTTTAAAGCCAAACTGTTAAAGAAAAGAAAAATACAACAACAACAACAACAAAAACAGGCTGAATCCCACACCTGTGTTCAATAACCCTAACAATAACAATGATGGTGATAATGATAATAATACTTTATATCTTTATTACAATTTACAAACTAAAAACTCTTTTGCATTTTTTTCATGTTATCTTACCTTACAGTTCAGACATCATTATCTCTATTTTAAAGATAAGCAGGTGAAAGCTCAGAGCAGAGAAGAAAAATAAGTTGTCTGAGGTCACAAGGTACTAAGGCAGGCTGCTCACTATCAGACATCCATGCAGGTGTGATAGAGGGAGGGCATTTTCCTTCATGTAACATTTCCTGAACCAGAACGCTGCATTTCACAGAGGATAATCAATTCCCTAGGGCAAAAATCAACATCTCCACATTGTAGAAAACGTACACCAAAAGACATGCCTGTTTTCAGAGGTGGACAGGATAAGCACCAGACCTGAGGCTCATACCACCAGCAAACATCCACAGAACTTCTATGCCCAAAGCAGTTTACAGTAGTGATCTTATTTAATCTTTACAACCTTGAAGAAACAACAGTCAAAACAAATAGTCATTGCCCTTGGATTATATCTTCCTCTCTTATCTGTAGACACAAATCCATGACTTCTCTCTCCCAAGTAAGAAGCCCAATCTACTCCAGATATATGGAGTCACTGCTGATGCATCTGGGGGCGGGGGTTGGAACTATGGTAATTGCTCTAAAACCATAAAATGTTATAATACTTCTGTGTCTATAATAACAAAAAATTAACCTTTACAACAAACCCACTGTCAACGTTTGGCTAAGGTCATGAGACTAGTTTAAGTGGCACAGTCAGAAAAGAACTGTCATAAACATGCAGTGACTTCAAGGTGCACTCTAAGCCAAAGTGGCCAAGAGAGCAGGAAAGAATAAGCACACTTTTTCACTAGGGCAGTGGATGCTAAGGCTAACTGTTGCTGAAGCCTCAAATATGGGTATTATCAAGCTGAAGACAGAACAGTGGGCAAACCTGAGCAAGGAAAGATGAAGATGTTGATAACACATGCCAAAAGAACAGGCAACATCACAGATACACAATGTGTGTCCAGTGGGCATTAAATAGACTGGAATCTTACTATCTGTCCAGAATCATGACAGATACAGTGGTCAGTTAAAAAGAAAAGGCCAGGCCATATCCTCTTGGGGCTTACAGTCTAGTAAGGAAGACAGACTTTGTAAAGGAATTGGAGGGAGTAGTTGGACAGTTTCCAAAGAAAAAAAAAGATGCTTTCTTAATATATTCCTAGCTATAATTCAATAATTTTAAAATATAAATCATATCATTTACATCACTCGACTATTACACATGCTATCATCTTTAATTTTCAGAACAATAGAGATAGGTCAAAAAAGTTAACTTATCTAACATTGTACAGCTAATAATCAGCATAGCTGGGCTATGAACCCAGGATTAACTGGACATAACAACTTAATATCTACTCTGAAAATGTTTATTAAGCATCAACTATGCACAAGAACAACAGTAATATTCAAGATATGTTCTTTTTCCACTTAAGTTACACCAACATACAACATTTAGAGCATGAAGCTGTTTAGTAGTTGTAAACTGAACATGGATTCTTTCTGTGCTTCTGGTAATAACCACACTCTCCATCAAATATGAAATCCATACTATGAATTTCAATAGCCCTGCATCCTCAGCTTGGTTTATTTCTCAACCCATCCCATTGTTAAGGATGGCATAATTTTTTACAGGGTTGCCTGGAACGAGGCTGAGACTTGCTATCCTTAACTTTGTCTAATTTCTAGATGCTGAATCCAAACACTAATATAGATGAGAACATAAATTAAGTCTTTTAAGTATTTCTCCAATAAGCTGAACATGAAGTGAGTCTGCAAACTTCTTTTGTCTGCCAGGCTGTAGTATCTATTCACAATAAGAAAGGCATTTCAACAGCTCAGTAAATGAAAGAAATGTGGTTCTTCTTGCTACCAATGTACCTGATAAAGCTACTTATTCAATAATTTGGCAATAACAATCTAAAGATCCAAAAAAATTAATTCCCCCTTAATTCTGTTTGTGAGATCAATATGGTAATAATCTCCTTTTAAGCAAGGCAAGATCAGTATCAGCAAGTGACAGATTAAAACCAAATATATATAACAGCATAAATACATAACTTTACGTAGAAATATATGCAATTGTTGAAATAAACATTCATATACTATAGACTTTTCTGAATATTGATATCCCCCTCACACATATACACATACACACAAGCACACCTATGCACATGCACACACAGTTACAATTTCTGAAGCAAGATACACTCAAATTGAAGTGTTTAACACTGATTTTTAAATATATGTATAATTTTTTTAAGCACTGCTGTGTGACAAGATTCAATAACCTTAAAACAATCCCTTAAGGTTAACAATTAAGAGTTACAAGGATTCCTCCACTTGCTTTTAGGGCAATGCCCATATTCCATCAATCATTATAGATACTCAGACAGAATTAGGCAAAATGAACCCTCTCTATATATTTTCTCTCCTTTCCTTACAGCAACCATTCATCTAGAACTCTTTACCATTCTGCAATTCACCATGAACCATCAGGGTTCCATGGCTTCATATGTACTGTTAACCTCTCTCCCTCTTTTTCAATCCCATTTATGCTTTAAACACAATCTCAAACGCATCAATCCTGTGAAAACTCCCTCCAAAGGATGCTTGACCGGTGCATCTTTGTAAACATTATATTTTAAGGGTCTAAGCAAATAAAAAGATATACAGAAACTAGGGATGCCAACAATCCTGCATACATAGTGTTACTAAGAGGCTGAAGTGAAGCAACAAGTGAAACTGCTGGGGTAAAATCACCATAAAAGGCTTTGCAAATGACATCATCATTATCCCCATTATCTGTATCATCATTATTTAGTCCTATTTGTGGTTGATTATATCACTGAGGAATAGGTGGTATTTTAGAAGTTAACTTCATGCAGAAAGACAAAGCTATAATATAACTTACAATTTCTAAAAATCCTGCAATAAATAAGATGTTTGGATGAGAACATGGGAGAAAAAGGAAGTAGCAGAAAAACAAATTCCTATAATCTCCATGTAAACTAGCCTTCAAGTGTGGGCTGATGTGACAACAGGTGTGACCCATTCTCTGCATTCATGCCATAGAATATACATAGTATACAGTATCCCTAAACCTTGGCTCTTCTGGCTGGAATGTCCTTCTCCACCTTGTAGATAGCTGACAAATTCTTACTCATCCTGCAAGGGCCAACTTAAAAAGTACCGTCTCACTGTAGTTTTCTTTGTATAATCCAGGCTAATTCATTGTTTTCTCATCAGTGGTCCCATAGCACTTTTAGCACTCACTCAATCAGTATCTTCTATTGAATACCTACTACACGTCAGGCACTGTGATAGGTGCTGGAGACACAGAAATAAGCAAAGTGCTGTTTGTCTGCACAGAGTTTATATTCTATTAGATAGAGGCATGATAAATGGATCCTATGTCAGATGGTAAAAGAATGCTGTAAAAAAACTGAACTGAGTAAGGAGGATAATTGAGATGGAGAGAGGGATTTGTTGTGCACAGCATTTGTAACACCATACACAGTCCCACTGTACATATCCTAGTAGACTGCTGTTTCTTATGTCAGGGACTATTTCATATTTATCTTCCCAATTTTCAACAGTCAGCACAGCACTTGACAAATAACATCTGTAAAATGATAATAATAACAACAATAGCTAGCATTTATTGAATGTTACTACATTCCAGGCAATGAATACTGTTGACTTGAAATCATGAGATCTATAAATTTGGAAAAGAGAACTTTATTTCTGAGAAGGACTGTAATCTGCAGACTGGAAATCAGGGCCTCAGGCTGAGAATGACAGTAGGCACCTCAGGGAGGAGCAATGGGATAGGAATTTTATGTGAACTGGGTTGGCTAAACATGCATATTTAACAGACTTTAAAGGAGATGTGTATATTCATGAAAGGGGTCATGCACATGCATGATAAACAAATGTACATGTGATACATGTACATTTTAGGGTGTAAATGTTCACTTTAGGGTGAAGACTTAACATTAAAATGCAGTGAAATCAGGCTCCATAGTCAAAGGGTGAAACTTAAGACACAAAGGCATCCTTTGCACACTCTGTAAACCAGCCAAAACCAGTCCATGGTCGATGATCATGTATCTGAAAGGAATGCTTTGTAAGCTAATCAACTATCATGTCAAAATCTGAAGAGGGAAGGGAGTCTGACTACAGCATCGGGCAGTTGATTAACAGCAGGTGAGTTGTTTGCCAGGGTTGATTTCTGTTTACTTCTTAGGGAAAAAAGTCTAGTGATAGTGAGGAAGAGGGTGTATTGACGTGTGACCAATCTCCCATCTCATGGCCAAAGAACTTTGTGTGTGTGTGTGTGTATGTGTGTGTGTGTGAATCGGTCTCACTCTGTCATCCAGGCTGGAGTGCAGTGGTAAGTTCACGGCCACCGCAGTCCTGACCTGCTAGGCTCAGGCAATCCTTCTGCCTCAGTCTTCCAAGCAGCTGGAATTACAGGCATGTGCCACCATGCCTGGCTGATTGTTTTGTTTATTGTAGAGATGAGGTCTCGCCAAGTTGCCGAGGCTGGTCTTGGACCTGTGGGCTCTGGCAATCCTCTCACCTCAGTCTCCCAAAGTGCCTGGATCACAGGCGTGAGCCACCGCACCTGGCCCAAAAAACTTTTTGAAGTTTTTCTGGAATCTCGTTGGCTATGAGGCAACTGTTCATTCAGTCATGAGGCTTTAGGTTTTGTTTCTCAAAGCATTATATGTTAGCATATTTAACCTTCCCAGTAACCCTTTGAGGTGGAGTTATTTTTACCATATTCCGTATTTTACCTCAACTGAGGAAATCTAAGTAGTGAGAGGTTAAATTATTTGTCCCAGGCAATTCAGCTAGTAAGTGGGAGTGATGGAAATCTAAGCAGTCTGATTCCAGAGGCCTCATGCTTAATCACTATGCAATATTATCTTCAAAAAATATTATCTTCCAAAAATTCAAAGTCATCTTACATCAAAACATATTGGAATTCTACATTTATATTCCAAAATATATCTAAAAATTCCCTATCCAGGCAGAAACAGAGTCCCAACAGCCCCGGGTAAGGAGAGAGCATAAGTCATGACCGAATTCAAATATCAAACACTCCAAGGTCTCCGGATCTGGGAGAGTAAGCCCAGCTCTGCAAGAGACAGCAGTGAGCAGCAGGAAACCAGGCAGGTGGCAGAATCAGGCACCTAACCCTGATGCCTTCATAACACAGTACATTCATAAAGGAAAAGGAAAAAAATGATGAAAATTCAAAGTATGGATTTAATTCATGTGCTTTACAATACTACTTAGATCCAAAGACGAATTAGCTTAAAAGATTTCAAAGTACAGAAAATGCCCTCTACTTTCCCCCACAGACACCATGACAACGCCCTGCTACACCACAGTCTGATGGCAATTACAAGCCTGTGTGGGTAGCTGTAAACCACAACAAAAGCACTAATGGCAGCTCAATGTGTTTACTTGCCACAATCCATCATGCTTTGGGTTTGGTGCTAAACAACAACGCAATGATACTAATTACTGGTGTGGGAAGAAGATATATTCAGACAGGTCAGACCACTGTGCCACATGTTTAATGTGAAAGAAAAGAGTCCATAAATATAATCAGTAACTTATAAGCATGGGCCAGGTGCAAAAAGTATTGAATTAGTAAATATAACATTTCCTTTTTTTTAGATTTTTTAGATTTAAAAACATAGTTTATTTATAAAGTAAATTGGAGAAAGAGGAGATTCACCTCCCCAAGGTCGGGGGGGGGGTCAAAGCTTAAAAAAAATGGCCAGTAAATATAACATTTCAATAGAGAAAACCCCTTAGCTGACTTTCTTTTTAATGGGAAGGAGGCACAGGAAGAAGTCAGAAGGGAGAAAGAGACTTGATGTCTAGAAACGGCATGGAAGGAACAAAAACCCCAAAAGGTGCTATCACCTCCAGGAATAAGCACAAGAACAGTAACAAAGCATCATCCATTACTTAATGCACAGAATTCTTTTCAAGATGTGCTTATGGAAGAGCATTATGAAAAAAGAAAGGAATTAACATTCATTGAGCACCTACTACCTGTTAGTCCCTAATTTAAAGAGACTTTTCACAAATGCTTCATTTACTATCACACACCTGATGGTCACACACCTCCCAACATCCCTACTAATTGCTGGGTAGTGTTGTCACTCTACAGACGCAAAAAATGCTGCAGAGGTGAATTAACTTGCTCAAGTCCTCTTATCTAATAGTTACCCAGAACCCACATTATATCTACTCTATCAGACCACTTGTCTAAACAATGAAATCATAATCTCAAACAGAAAGCTTCTCCCAGGCTCCCACCCACCTAAACACACACACACACACACACACACACACACACACACACACACACACACACACACACACTCACACACTCACACACACACACAGAAAGAAAAAAAAAGAGATTTTTTTAAAAAAAGCTGGGCTTGGTGGCTCAGCCTGTAATCCCAGCACTTTAGGAGGCTGAGGAGAGTGGATTGCCTGAGTTTACGGGTTCAAGACCAGGCTGGGCAAATTGGTGAGACCTCGCCTCTAAAATAAATCAAAAATAAGCTGGGTGTGGTAGCACGTGCCTGCAGTTCTGGCTACTTGGAAGGGTGAGGTGGAAGATCGCTGGAGCCTAGCAGGTCAATGCTGGGGTAGCCATAAGTGCGCCACTGCACTCCAGCCTGAGCGATAGAATGAGACTCCAACTCAAAAAAGAAAAAAAAAAAGAGCATACATATGCATTTGGGTCTACAGGAGCATATGGATATGCAGGCATATAACTGATAAAAAAAATGTTTTAGCCAAGGACACAGAGTTTCTTCTAGAAATCAAATCTAGTTAAACCAAAGTTCATTCTACCCTTTTCTAGTATTAAGGCTTATCAAAGAAAAATCTGACCATTTCCTATTTCCCAGGGCAACACTGGAATGCTCTGTGATTTCACTGCAGGTTTTATCAGAAGCAAATCCAAAGTCTACATACATCACCGCAAATTATTTTTCTCTCTGCCTGTGGACAACTTCAACTTCAGCCACTCTAAGTTCATCATCTAATCAGCACCTCTGAGGCCATATATTAATGTGCTGTCCAGTGACATTAATGACATCTTTTCTTTTAAATTTTGAGGAAACCAGAAGGAGACCAGAAAGAAGTGCTTCTCCAAAAGCTTTTCCAAATTCTGAAAAGCATTTATCCTGGCAGTGTGCCTAACAGGCAGTGTGCCTATTACTGTTTCAATAGCTAGGCTGTGTCACAGAAAGCTCTCTGCCCATCTAACAATATCAAGGAACAATAAATTGCATTTGAAAGGCAGCACACACCAGGATGGGAAATGGAAAACCAAACTTCTAGTTTTCTAGTTTGGCACATTTTGTTCCCATTACCAAGTACTCATAAAAGGCAATAGGCTGCGAGCCCACTAAATAAGTGCTTTCTACTTGGTATCTTCCTAAGCAGTCATGGCCTAAACAGTGACAGGCCCAATCACCCTAACAGATCTTACAACAACATATGAATTAGAAGGCCCATCCAAGTGCTCACATACATTGCTGGCTGAGTGTAACTAGTACGACTCATCTATACATCAATTTGACAATATGAGTCAAGAGCCTTCAAGATGATGATTAACTCTGACCTACTTATTCAACTTCTAGGAAACTCTCCTAAAGAAATTATCTGAATGGCCAACAGACTTGTGTAGAGGTTCTCTGCAGCATTCACTGAATAAATATTTTTAGAAGATCTAAATTGTTCCAAGCACCTTGGATACACAGTCCCTGCCTTCAAAAAGCTTACCCTCTACAGAGGAGACAGAAATAAGGTTCAAATCCAGTGTAATAGAGGCTGTGACAGAGGTATGCAGAGTGTTCCTTAAGAAAACAGAAGAGGAGAGAAGCGGATATTCACTCCATAATTTGAAGTGGGTAGCAAACTAATTTTCTACAGGTGGTGACAGCTGAGCTGAGCCATTAAGAATAAGAGTTAAGCACATAAGGTTTTTAAAACGGCACTTGTGTTAAAAAACAACAACAACACATACACAGAGGCCTCCCCACATACACAAAAAATGTGGCTTTCATGAACCAGACAAGAAATCCAGCATGACTGTAATATCAGGATCAGAGAGGAGAGGCAGAAATAAGACGATACAGGTACATAGGACAGTGAATACTACCCTGAGAAATTTATCTTGGGGATATAACCAGTGAAAATTTTAAACAAAGGAATGATGTAACTGGATTTGTATGTTGTACTGCTATCTTATAAAATGCAAATCATGAAAGGGAGAGAAGAACAATGACACTAGTGGTAAAGAAGACAATTCAGGCTGTTAAAGTAATCTAGGTTAAGAGCAGAAAGGGACAGAGAGTATAAAGACACAACAGACAAATCAGGATATCATTAGTAATTCCAAAACTTGGAAATGTTCATTAATGAGGAATTGGCTAGTTAGACGATGACATACCAAACACGGAGAAGAACACACACATGCAAAACAGTACTCACAGCCTTCTGATGCCTTAGGAAAATGACTATGACAGAATATTAATCAAATATACCACAATGTAAAATTTACATAGTGAAACTGAAGGAAATGGTCTAAAATATTACAAGTGATTATCTCTGCTTATGAAAATGCAATTTTCTTTTCTATACTTCCTTTTTTTTTTCTATAATAAGCATTCATTCAAGTGTGTAAAGAGGACCTTCCATGTATTAGGTATGTGTGCAAGTACTAGTTAGTTATACAGGTTACTACAAAACAGACATGAACCTGGTCTCATGAAATTTATAATCCAGTAAATTACATACTACATATATTACCAGAAGAAACATTCCATTTTGAATTTAAATACAAAAGGAGAGGAAGGAAGAAATATCCTAAACTTGTTTATTGGTTTTAGCAGGCCTTTACGAGATTCCTTATGATTTTCTACATACAAGATAATGTCATATACAAATAGATGTTATTATACCACTTCCTTTCCAATCCGGATGCCTTTTATTTTATTTTCTTGTCCAACTGCCCTCAATAGAATGTCCAAGACAATGTTGAATGGTAGTGGTAAAAAAGACATATTTGCCTTGTTCCTGATCTTAGAGAAAAAGTCTTTCACAATTGAGTATGACGTTACCTGTATTTTCATAGACTGCACGCTATTAGATTTTGGAAATTCTATCCCTAGTTTGTTGAGTGTCTTTATCATAAAAGAGGTTAGAATTTGTCAATTTTTAAAAATCTACTGATTATAAGATTTCTGTCCTTTATTCTTTTGATAAGATATATTAATTAGCTTATGAATACTAAACCAATCTTGCATTCCTGGAATAAATCTCATCTGGTCATGGTGTATAATCCTTCTTATATGCTGCTAGATCTGGTTTGTTCATTTTTTTAAAAAATTATGACTGCATCTAAGTTGCTCCACTGGTGAATGCTACCAAACATTTAAGGAAAAATTAATATTAACTCTTCACAAACTCTTCCAAAAAATTGAAGAGGAAAAAATATTTGTCTTAGTCTTCTAGACTGCTATAACAAAATTTCTTAGACTGGGTAACTTATAAATAACAGAAATTTATTGCTCATAGTATAATACTGGCTTGTAGTTTGTTGGTGATGTCTTTTTCAGATTTTGGAATCAGGGAAATACTGGTCTCAAACAATGAGTAGGGAAGCTGCCATGGTCTAAATGCTTGTATTGCCCAAAACTCCAATATTGAAACCTGCCCCTCAAGGTGATGGTAATAGGAGTTTGGGCCCTTGGGAGGTGATTAGGTCATGAGAGACAGGCTCTCATGAAAGGAATCAGTGCCCTTATAAAATAGGCTTATGGGAGCCTGTATGTCCTTCTACCGTTCTATCACGGACACACAGAGGGCATCATCTATGAGGAACAGGGCCTCTCCAGACACTGAATTTTCTGGAAACTTAATCTTGAACTTTCCAGACCCTAGAACTGTAAGCAATAAATTTATTTCTGTTGTTTATAAATTACTCAGGCTAAGGAATTTTGTTCTAGCAGCCCAAATGAAGGTAGAAGCATTCCTTCATCTTCTATTTTGTAAAAGGGTTTGTGAAGAATTAGTATTAATTTCTTTCTTAAATGTTTGGTAGAATTCACCTGTGAAACCATCTGGATCTGGGTTTTTCTTAGCTAGTAGTTTTTGGTTTACCAAGTCAATCTCTATACCAGTAGATTCAGGTTTTCTATTTCTTCTTGAGTATGGCTGAATAAGTCAGTTATTTATGTCTTTTAAGGAATCTGTCCCATTTCATCTAAGTTATCCAATTTATTGGCATACAACTGTTCAGTATTTCCTCTATTCTTTTTTTGTTTCTGTGAGGTCAGAAGTAATGTCCCTTTTTTCATTTCTGATTTTAGACTTAGCAGACATTTACAGAACATAAATCTTCTCTCTTATCTTTTAGTCAATTAAGTTAGAGTTTTGTCAACATTGTTGATCTTTTCAAAGAACCAATTTTGGCTTGTTGACTTTTCTCTATTATTTTTCTATTTTCTACTTCATTAACTTCCACTCTAAATTGAGTTATTTCCTTCATTCTACTTGTTGTAGATTTATTTGCTCTTTTTTCTCCCCAGTATCTTAGAATGGAAGGTTAGGTAATTGATTTGAAATTTATCCTCATGTTTACTGCTGTAATTTTTCCTTTAAATACTGCTTTGTTACATCTCTTAAGTTTTGATATGCTGCATCTTCATTTTCATTTATGTCAAAATAATTTCTAATTTCCTTTATGAATTCTTCTTTGGATCACTGGTTATTTAGAAGTCTGTAAATTTCCCACATTTTTGTTTCTGTTATTGATTTCTAATCCCATTCCTCTGTGGTAAGAGCAATATCTTTGCATAATTTCAATCATTAAAAAAATTTTTATTTATTTTTTTGAGTCAGAGTCGTCCAGGCTGGAGTGCAGTGGCACACTCACTGCAACCCCAGGGTCTACCTGCTGGGCTGCAGCAATCCTTCGGCCTGTCATCCAAGCAGCCAGAACTACAGGTGCACGCTACCACGCCCGGCTAATTTTTTATTTTATTGTAGAGACAGGGTCTTGCCAAGTTGCCTGAGTTGGTCTTGAACCCACAGGCTCAGGCAATCCACTCTCCTTGGCCTCCCAAAGTGCTGGGATTACAGGCTGAGCCACCAAACCCGGCAATCATTTAAAATTTATGAAGGCTTGTTTTATAGACTAGCATATGATCTATCCTGGAGAGTTCCACGTGCACTTGAGAAAACACTGAGTTTATTAGAGGGCATGTTCTATAGACTTATATTAAATCTAGTTGGCTTATAGTATTGTACAAATCTTCTATTTCCTTACTATCTTCTACCTAATTATCGTATACATTATTAAAAATTGGGTATATCAGTTTCCTATTGTCACTTAACAAATTATTACAAACTTAGTGGTTTAACACAACATCGTAAATGTATTATCTTACAGTTCTGGAGGCCAGAAATTTAAATTGGATAAGGCAGCATTGTTCTAGAGGCTCCAAAGGAAAATCCTTCTCCTTGTTCTTCCCATCTGCTCAAGGCGGTGGCCTTATCAATCCAGTCTCCACTTCTGTTGTCACACTGCCTTCTACCTGGATCTGACTCCTCCTGGGCATCCCTCTTATAAAGATCAGTGTGATAACATTGGGCTCACCCAGATTATCCTGGATAATCTCTCAATCTAAAGATTCTTAATTTCATTATGTTTGCAAAGTTTCTTTTGCCATATACATTGTGAGAATTTGGACATGAATATTTCGGAGGGTCATAATTCAGCCTACCATAGACATTAATTGAAATAAACTGCTAAATCAAATTGGAAACGAACTGCTGAATCAAGTCCTAGTATGTTCCATATCACTAAGGTCATCAGGGTAAATATAAATCAAGCATATTTTAGCCCTACTTTTAAATATATAAACTTGTGTTCTTTGAGCATTTTTTACCTATTTAATTATTATGTTACTCACTTTTAGTTTTTCTATGTCTTCCCCATATTTTATGGAATGATTTCACATATGATAGACCTTTTACAGCATAGCAAGAAAAAAAAAAAACTCCCACAGATTCTGAAGTGAAAAGAGAGCTTGGTTTTAATCTTGCCCTGCTACATATTAAACATTAGGGTTTAACTTCTCAGGCTCAGTTTCATTACATATAGAATTAATACCTATGGCTGTTGCAAAGGTTAAATAAAATAATGTACTAAAAGATCTGGAAAACAGATCCTGGAATTGTATATGCAATAAATGGTAGCCACCACTGTCATTATTGTATGTTTTACTTCTGATTATGAAACATCATGGAAAAAATTATATGGAAATTTGATATGATCTTTTCTCCTTCATAAGCCATCACTAATTACCCCCAGACTACAATGATCTTTCTCTCCTGAATTTCTACTATATCAACTGCTGATATCATTCATCTGGCAAGTAGCCATTGCCTTTCAACATTTCCTCTACTTCTATCTTTAAATGTCATTTCCTTTTTTATTTTTATTCTATTTTTATGTCTTGCTTACCCAAATGAGAATTGTTTGAGGTCATAAACTATAGCTTTGAAAGCAAACAGACATAAACTGAAGTTCTGGCTCCACCATATGTCATGTAACCCTGAAAAAATCATTTAGCTTTTCTGATGGTCAGTTTCTCCATCTATTCAATGTCAAAAGTGCTAGTACCTAAAAAGGACTGTAATGAGCACCAGATGATACCACACACCTAGCACAGAGGGAAAAGCAAACACAAAGGTCCTAGACACCACAGAATTCTATACTACATAGAAACTAACTACAATACCACATAAATAGCAGGGAAGAAATGTATAGTTGATTTGATAGGAAACCACTTAACCTGCAACATTTCATTGATCAGATTTTCCTTGAAGTCAAAGACACTGACTTCCAATTAACGGACTGCAGGTATATTAAAGTTAGAAGACATTGCTTGGCATGGGGGATAGGGGAAATGCAATAATTAAAGAGGAGTACAATAAATACTTACTAAGGCTGGTATGGTCTACCAATACATAAAAAATGGGATGGTAGAGAGACAGGAAAAAAAAAATCCAAAAACACAGAAGTCATCTAGTCAGTTGATTAACTACCCGATCATTTTGATATGTGATGCCAAATAACCTTTGACAAACAACCTGTTAGGCACTCTGAATATTACCCAGATAAGACTGCCCTGTGACTTAGGAGGCAAGAGACATCAACTTGATAATGCCTTTCCATCTTAATCCACTATAACGTAACAGAAACAGCATTGGTTTAGGAATCAGACTGATGAAATCCAAAGCATTCAGTTATGAGTCAGTCATGTGACACTGGGCCAGTCACAACTTCCATGAGAGTCAGTTTTCTTACCTGTAAGACAGAATTTATGTCATTCATCTTAGAGGGCTGTACTGAGCATTAGAGAAAAAAAACTATGGTCTGTAAACCTCCTGGCAATGTCTAGCACTTAGCAAGAACTCAACAAATAACAGTTCACTGTTATTAGTAACTACATGACACTGACAAGTCACTTAATATCCCTAGGATTCCTGATGTATAACTTGAAATATTATAATATGCAAAAATCTCTAAAGTCATGCTGAAGACATATTAAGCACTTGATAAATATCAGTTTTGACACACTCCACTATCCCTCTGTAGCAGAATAATAGTTCCCCCAAATATGTTCATATTCCAATCTCCAGAACCCACAAATGCTATTTCATGGCAAAGGAGAATTAAGGTTGCAGATGGGACTAAGGCTACCAGTCAACTGGCTAAAAATGGGGAGTGTTCAGAATTATCCACATGAGCCCAACATAATCACAAAGGACTCTGCAAATAGAAGAGAAAGGTAGAACAGCGAGAAGTGGAGAGATGGCAGTGTTAGAAAGAAGATGTCACTGGTTTTGAAGACGGAGGAAGGGGCCACGAACCCAGAAACATGGGCAGCCTCCAGAAGCTGGAAAAGTTCAGGACAGATTCTGCTGGGGGCCTCCACAAAGAAGCACAGCTGTGCCTATACCTTGATATCAGTCCAGTGAGAACCATCTCAGACTTCTGATCACCAAGATCAGATAATGAAACCATTAAATGTGTGGCAATTTGTATCATAGCCACAGAAAACTAATATACTCTCCCTTCCCGTTTTTCAGCTTTAGAATTGAAAAAAGGAAAAATAAATTGTTTTCTCTACAAAGATGTACCTCATCTTTAAATGAAATCTCTGAAAAGAATTACTTCTTGCAGAACTAAATTGAATGAGTTATCTTCTTAACAGCGCTTGATTCCAGGACCTTGCTATAAATAACTTAGAAGATATTAAACAATATAAACTAACTCATTAACATTTTGGATCTATAGTGTTAAACAAAATAACTAAGATATAACAAATATCACAGACATACCTGTGCTTCTGAGGCACAGCCAACCCAAGGAAGTCTGAATTCTTAGAAACTAATCAAGATATACAACACATTTCCACTGGACATCTGGTTAGTGTCAAGTACACTATATAAGTTAGGTTTCAAGATGAAGTTTGTGTATGAACTCTATTCTGAATATCGTGATCTGGTTAAATCAGAAGAAATACTGCTTCCTTTAAGTATGAGGGGGACCTTCCAAAAAAATTTACTTATAAAAAATTGTGTATCTATTCTTACATGTTTAAACTTCAGTCACCTTCAAAGTACTCTCTGTTTGATGCAATACACCTATTGAGACACTTTTTTCCCACTACTCAAAAACAGTTTTTGAACTGTCAATTTTGATGCCCTTTAGTGCTTCTGCTGTTTTTGTTTCATCTCCTCCACATCAGCAAAATGTTTCCTTTTGAGGACTTTTTTCATACTGAGAAAAAAAAAAAGTCACTGGGGCAAGATTGGGTGAACAGAGATGGCAGAGAACATGGGTGGGGTCATGTTATTTTTGACCAAAAACTGCTAAACACTGGCAGGAGCAGTGGCTCAGCCTGTAATCCCAGCATTTTGGGAGGCCGAGGTGAGAGGATTACCTGAGCATGGGGGTTCAAGATCAGCCTGGGCAACTTGGTGAGACCTCATCTCTACAATAAACCAAAAAATAAGCTGAGACTCTGACTCACACACACACACACACAAAAAAACAACTGCTGAACACTAGGCATGGTATAGGCAGGTGTGCTAATAAATCATCTATTATGAAGTGGGCAAATGAGTTTAATCTTCAACAACAACAAAATATTAACTAAAGCTGAACACAACCACTCACAAGGCTAGCTGAAATGCTGATGTGGAAGGATAACCTGGTGGGGGAACCCTGTACTATAAGAAATCCACCTTCCAAAAATGAATTCCAGTTTTTTTGTTTTTGCTTTTGTTTTTGAGTTGGAGTCTCACTCCACTGCCCAGGCTGGAATGCAGTGGCACACTCATGGCCACTCCAGCCTCGACCTGCTGGGCTCCGGCGATCCTTCCGCCTCAGCCTTCCAAGTAGCCGGAACTACAGGTGTGCACTACCACGCTCAGCTAATTTTTTATTTATTGTAGAGACAAGGTCTCGCCAAGTTGCCCGGGCTGGTCTCAAACATGCAGGCTCAGGCAATCCACTCACCTCAGCCTCCCAAAGTTCTAGGATTACAAGCTGAGCCACCAAGCCAGGTCTAATTCCAGTTTTTTGGGGTCCCTCCTCATATATGTGATATTAGTTGAGACCAACATTTTCTCTCCAAATAAAAGCTTAGAAATGCTTAGAAAGTTATTACTGATATTTCTCAAACAGACGACAAAATTACTCTGGAAGGTCTTTTACAGATAATTCAAGTAGAAACTGACGACTTCAAAGTGAATTAAATGAACTATGAGACTGTGAACTATGAATTAACACATCACTAATTCCTGGTATGGTCTGTGGGCAAAGGAACTGAAGAAATTTCAGTGACATTCTCAAGTCTCTGGAGGATAACCAGGATCCCTGCTGTACTCCCCCAAACTGTAGTATCACTACCCATACCAAAGAAGTAGGGCCATTCTGATGACCTCCTGTTGGACACTAAACTGGGTTAAAGTACTAGAAGGTAGAGCTTCCACTTGGTAGGCAAGAGGCTAAAAAGCTGTCTTTTGAAGAGGGAAATTTTTCCAGGCTTTTCTCCTGGACCTCTCTCTTTTTGGTCCATTGTTATCATGTGACCGTTGCAGTAAGAATGCTCCTGAAGTCCATCCATTTTGAAGGAGGCTCCCACGCCCCACTCAAAAATAAACAAGAGCTGGTGTGCAACCCGAGAGAAAGGCAGCCTGAAGCAGGCAAGTGAGCTGGCTCCTACCCAAAGCCCTAACGAAAGTAGGGGACAGAGGGGGGGATTTGTGGCAGTTTGCATATGGAAGGTTACAGCCAAAGTTGGTTAATAATGAAATGTGTCCATCTACCTAGAATGTTGTCTCTGTTTTATACATACATCTTCAGGGAACCCCTGAAGCATGACAAGGGCTCCCAGGAAGCAGTGGGATTCACACTCAAGAATATAAAGATCTGGACCCAACCACAACCAGATGATGTAGAAACACTAAACAAAATCATTCCAAATGAAAGCAGCAACTTCAACATATAAATGCTGGTGAGAGTTGCAAGCCAGAGAATGCCATTTGAATTTAAAGTCTACTGGGAAAGTGAGAACCAAATCAAAGTCAATTAGGAAGGTATACTGTAACTGATGAAGAGAGCTTTGAGGAGCCAGTAAGCTTTCCAGATAGATCAGCCTGTGACACACTGACTGTCCACTACACTTCCTGAGCACTCTGTACCAAAGGGCTCTCCTCCAAATTCTCATCAGCTTAGAGTTCAAGAGGCATCCAGGTAAGCATTCCTGCCAGGTATGAATTTTAAGTATCCTACTTGAAAAGAAATGCATCATCCCCAAGAGGAAAAGCTTTTCAAATAAACATTTAAAAATGTAATTTAAGTGTCTGTTCATATCTTTTGCCCATTTTATAATGGGGTTGTTTGTTTTTTTCTTTTCAGCACGTTTTAGTTCCTTGTAGATCCAGGATATTAAGCCTTTGTCAGACCTGGTGCTGGCAAATACTTTTTCCCAGTCTGTAGGCTGTCTCCCTGCTCTCTTGATGGTTTCTTTGGCCTTGCAGAAGCTTGTCAGTTTAATAAAGGCCCTACTTGTCTATCTTCTCTCTTATGACCTGTGGGTTTCGGGTTTTGTTCAGGAATTGGATGCCAGTTCCAATTTCCATGAGGGTATTTCCTTCATTTTCTAAGGTTCTTATGGTTTGAGGTTTTACATTTAGGTCTCTGATCCATTTGGAGAAACTGGAAACAACCATGCTGCCCGTCAAAAGAGGAGTGGATTAAAAAAATGTGGTACATATACAAGATGGAATACTATACAGCCATAAAAAAGAACAAAATCATGAATTTCGCAGCAACCTGGATGGAACTGTAGTCTATAATACTGAGTGACCTCTCACAGAAACAAAGATCCGAGTATCACATGTTCTCACTCATATAATGGACCTTGAACATCCAATGTAATACTATAAGAAAATGACTGATGGTACTGGGAAACTATGGGGGGGAGGGAGATGGGATTAACAGTAGCAAATATCTGTCTGGGGATGAGGAAACACCTCTTATCAACAGGGTGCCTGAATGAAACATAATTGTACACCTAACCCTTAACTGTACCCCACAAAACCATAATAAAAAATACTGATTACGAAAAAAAAAATGTAATTTAAACCAGGCTCGGTGGCTCAGCCTGTAATCCTGCGCCTTTGGAAGGCTGAGGTGAGTGGATTGCCTGAGCCCGCGGGTTCGAGACCCGCCTGGGCAGGCGAGACCTCATCTCTACAATAAATCAAAATTAGCCAGGCGTAGTAGTGCACGCCTGTAGTTCCAGCTATGTGGAAGGCTAAGGAGGAAGGATCGCCGGAGCCCAGCAGGTCGAGGCTGCAGTGGCCGGGAGCGGCCGCTGCACTCCAGTCTGGGCGACAGAGTGAGACTCCAACTCAAAAATAAATAAAAATAAAATAAAATAAAATGTAATTTATACTGGCAGGATCCCACTTTCATTATGAGGCTAGTCACCTTAAGCAAGAAAAAGATACAAACGAGGGGCTTTCCCCCCCCCCAATTCTTCAATATTGATATAGCCTCAAGGATTCTTCCCTTTGTCCATTTCTCTTCAGATTCCACACTTTCCCTGGGTAATCTCATCCTAACCCTAGCCTCAAACACAGGTCAGTGCATTTTTCATGAAAGTTTACATCAAGAAAGGCCATGTGTAATTCTCAACACATGGAATTCAAAATGTTTAAACCAATATTGTTCAGTAACCCAAATGATCTTTCCAAAACAGAGATGACCACACCTTTCTCCTGCATGTTAACTTTTAGCTATGAGCCGGGCTCAGTGGCTCAGCCTGTAATCCCGCGCCTTTGGGAGGCTGACTGAGTGGATTGCCTGAGCCCGCGGGTTCGAGACCTGCCTGGGCAACTTGGCGAGACCTCATCTCTACAACAAATCAAAATAGCTGGGCGTGGTTGCGCGCACCTGTAGTTCCAGCTACTCGGAAGGCTGAGGCGGAAGGATCGCTGAAGCCCAGCAGGTCGAGGCTGTGGTGGCTGGGAGCGGCCACTGCACTCCAGTTTGGGTGACAGAGTGAGACTCCAACTCAAAAAACAAACAAACAAAAAACTTTCAGCTATGATCCAGAACTTTTAACACATTCACAGTCCTTAGCTCTGTGTAAAGTCCTGCATGTTCTAGTCCCTGCCTAGCCTCTTTCTCCCCATTTCTTAAAACATTCCTGCCTTTATCTTATATTCTAAACAGACTGCTAGCAAGTACTTGTATATACATTATTCAGTCAACAAATACTGAGTGTCTATTGTATATCAGGCGCTGTTCTGGGCACTGGACATCCAGCAGAGAATAAAAACCCCAGTTCTCGAGAGCCGGGGTCTAGTGTATACACAGTTTTGATGTATGTCACTGAATCTTCACTATAAGTCTGGGGGTCATTAGTGTTGTGTTTTACAAACTAAAACACTTACATTTGGAGAGGCAAAGGTATGTGCCCAGGTCCAATACCTCTTACATGGCAGAGGGGTATTTCCCACAAGGTCTGAGTCCTATACTGCTACAACCTGGCACACTTGTCTGAAAATTGACAAATCTCTCCTCAAAATCATTATCTGGAAACTCAGAAAAAAAGGAAAACACTTTTTTAAATCTTCTTTCACCAAAACACCCTGAGTAAATGCACAGGAGTGGTATATTATTCTGAATTACATTATTCATTATCCTAATCCATAAAGAATAAGCTGAGACCAAATGGCTATTCATTCTACAAACATTTACTGAGTGTCCACTACCTCCCAGGTACAGTAATGAGCACTGGAGAAGGAATCAAAGATAACAAGTCAGATTCCACTTGAATTCTCATGGGAGAAATAGCTCCCGGCAAATCTTTCTGATCTCAGTGTGAAAAATGCAATAGCTGGATGCACGGCGTGTACTATATCAGGTGCTGAACTACAAAGAGAGGGGGAAGAGAACAGGAATGCATTCACTGCACACTCATGCCAAAGAGCCCTGCAGCTTTCAAAGAGGCCATGGTTTAATCCTGAGCAAAGAGACTCCAAGAAGCTAACTTCCCTCACAGTTATGTCACACTCCAGAGCCCAGGATGTTCCCACTACATCAGGAGTCACACATTAAGTCTCTCCTTCCTCCCCAATCAGAATAATGTGCTGCTCCTATGCAGGGCCACAGTACTGTGTGCACTTGTCTTTATTACAGCACTTACCACCCTACAATATAAATGTCTTTTAATTTGGCTGCTTCCCCACTGAGCTGAAAACTCCTTAAGCAGGGATAAAGTATTACTCCACTCTGTGTCCCAGCACTTAACCCAGCCTAAGCATGTGATCCGTTCTTTTTTTTTTTTTTTTTTAAATAGAAAGCAGGATTTATTGAAAGGACAGAAAAGCTCCCACAGTGGGAGGGAACCTGAAGGGGTTGCCCAGCACATGATCCTTACTGAATAAACAGAGAAATAAGAACTGAAACTCCTCTGGTCTAGTGGGAGAAAGACCATGAAGAAATATACACTCAGTCTTCTCTTAAGGGTGTTTCCCATGGAAGTACAGCAGTTTCCTCAGAGTCTGTTGATGAAAAAGGCAAACTCCATAAAATATGTAAAGAGCCCAAGGTACAATCTCAAGAAATTCCAAGAACATGGTGCCCAAGGTGGATGTGTTACAGCTTAGTTTTACACATTTTAGGAAAGCAGAAATTACAAAGACATAAATCAATACATGTAAATATACATTAGTTTGGCTTGGAAAAGTGGGACATCTAAAAGTGGAGGCTTACACATCATAGATAGATCCAAAGACTTTCTGATTGGCAACTGGTAGAATTAAGTTCTGTAAAAATAACTTGAAGTCAGTAGAAAGAAATGCTTGAGTTATAAAATAAGGGAAATTGAGAAAGCCAAAACTCTTGTTATGCTGATGAAGCCTCTAAGTAGCCGGTATCAGAAAGGATAGGTAGAAAATACTGATAACAGAAAGAATAAGTAGTAAATGTTTCTTTGCTGGCCATTTATAGGTGTCAGACTCTTAGTTAAATCTCTCCTCTATCTGAGCGACCTAGAGCAGGAGATTCTCTACAGATGCAAATTTCCCCAAGAGATGGCTTTGCAGAGACACTCCAAAATATGTCAAAGAAATATATGTTGGGATAAAATATTTTTGTATTCTTTGGATGCCGGTTATCTGTCATGCGGTGCTATACCAGAATTAAGTTGGAATTTGGTACGCTATTGTCACAGAGCATGTTTTGTTAGTCTTATAAGCTCTGTTTTAATGATAATGCCGGTCAGTTGTGCTTGAACTCCAAAAGGAGGGCGTATTCTCAAGCCTGTCTCACTTCCTTTTCCATCATAGCCTGGAATTTAGTTTTCAGGTTTCCTTGGCCCAGAGAACAGCAGTCTAGTTGATCGGGGTAGGGGGAAGGAGTGGTTGCTTAGAATGTTATTTTTGATTTACAAGTCTAAAAGTCTGAAGTTTAAGTATTTGATTACGCTGCTCCTTTTAACACTCACCCTCCACAACCAAAAAACTACTTCCTGCTATGCATATGGTGCTCTACCTAAGACAGGTAGCTAAGAATTCACATACTTACACTCTTCTATATTAATATTTTAAGAAGTACATAATGAGTATCAACTCTGTGCCTAGTATTCTGTGCTAGGCTACATGAGGGAGAAAAATAAGAAAATGTGTCCTGCTGAGGAAGAGTAGTCGGTGTAGGTTAGACATAATACATGTGTTGTAGGCGGTTTTTAGTTTAAAATAGGGAAGCATCCAGACATCTTGTCCGCAGGCTGGAAGGCCCTGCAGGCTGGACTGTGAACTCAGTGTGGACTCCCAGTTCACCTCACCCCCTCAGTTCAACAAAGGAAGCCCATCGGGGTAGTTTCTGAACTTATAATCAAAAGATATAAAAGTTATAATCACACCACCTTTAAGCTCATAAATTAACATAATCACACAATCTGGTAAGTAAGGCTATCAAGGCAAAATGTGTGTTCCAAGAAAAGGCCACCCCCTCACCCATCAGAGGCAGAGAGATGGTAATCTCTCTGGAGCAGTGGATACCTGTAGCCCACTCATTAACATATTATTCACTAAGTAGCCATATCAACCTTTTTGTCAAAAGCAAAAAACACAGTCTTTCTCCAAAATGTCCCTTGCTGAAGCCCATTCTTCTGTATTTCTCCCCTTCTCTTTCTCTAATATACTCTGTTTTAAAACTTTGCTGGCTGAAATTCCTTTCAGTACCAAGTCAAAGAACCCACAGGTGTTGCACCACACCCCACCTGGCAACATGGCTAGCCAAATTAACTTTGGAAAAACAGGTGACTAACTTTTGAGTGCCTAAGAATATGCCAAGCACTCTACATAGATTCTCTCATGACCATTTTATTATAGATGAAGAAACAGAAACTCTTAGAGCTTATTATTATCAAAAGATAACACACCTATTTAAGGAGAAAACCCTGACGGGGGGGAGGGGAAAGAGAACTAGAAAAATATAATCCAGAATACAGTCAGTCAACTCTTAAATGACACAACTTTTTTTCTTGTCCCCTTATCCTTTGAAGGTATCATAAACTCTATAAATCTAGGGCAGGAAATTATGATTCTTTATTTATTCTGAATTAATGATATAAATGGTGAGCAATGTCAAAGAGGAGAAATTCCTTTCTCCACATGCCTCGCGCACAGAGAAAAGAGAGAGAGAAGACAGACACTGAGGAATAATTTCCTTAGTACTTTTCATATTAAAACAGCAACAAAAACAAAAAACCATAAAATGTATTAAACAGATCAAAATCTTACAAGGTGCCTCAAGACCCAGAAGACAAAAGCCAAGGGGATGGAGCCTGCTCAGTCTCCCCTTTTCACAACACCAAGACGTTCCACAGGACCATGAATTACTTTGTGACCCAGAACTTTAAAACCGCTTACCTCTCTACTCTAGAGATTCTAGAGAAAACTTCATGCTGCTTCTAATACACAATAACATGGCCTGCAAAAGGATGGAAAAACTGCTCACCAAGTTAAAAACTAATTTTTTAATTTTTAAAATCAAAAAATAATAATTAAAAGCTTAATTTACTTTAGAGTCATCAAGAGCACTGTATATTGATGGCATTTGCATCTTTATGTTCAAGCTGTTGATATTTAACTGTGATGTACTCCAGGGCTTAGTTTGCCAGTGTCAAACATTACCTTGATGGCAGTCACTGTGCATTAACAATAGGTGGTCTTTCCTAATGACACACTTTTCTCTGAGAACAGAATCACTCCCTGATGAAAACCATTTGTCACTGCAGTAATAACATGTTTTTTTGAGCAAATTAGAGCAATAACTTACATAAAGAAAATTGTGAAGAAACAAATCTATTCTGAGACAATAAAAGAAGCATAATTTTGAAATTTTTTACCCAACAGATTGGTGCTAGAGTATTGCCTCTGCGCTGGGACTATGTGGAATGTGGGTAATGCTGGATCACAGCAGGGGCTGTGTGCTAATGTCTTCAGGAACGCCCCGCCTTGAGATATGCTTTCATTAAGAAAAAGGTGACTATTTTATCATGACAAGAAAAACACCCTCACGAGTTTATAAAAGTATGTTTCTCAGCATTACTTTGCATATTGCACAAATTATGCTTTTAAAAGACTCTCATCTTGTGAATAAGAACTTCAACAAATTGCCAAATCACAAGACATTAACATCCAAAAGATCCATATGAGAGGAACAACTGGTCTGCAACAGAAACAGCCCACAATTATCACTAATGCATTCACAAAAATTACTTGTATTATGCCCCTATTGCAGATGGCATTGGTAAAAAAAATTTTTACCAAATGTGATAATAAAGCCTGGTCCCTAGTCCCTAAACTGAGAGCAGTGAGGGGCGGGTAGACTACTGCCCATGGCCAGATCCAGCACACTGCCTCTTTTTATAAATACAGTTTTATCAGAACGTACCTACACTCTCAAATACTGTCTGTGGCTGCTTTTTCTGTTCCAACTGCAGAGGTTGACAGAAAATGCAGCCCACAAAACACTGCTCTTTGGCCTTAACAGAGGAAGTTTGCTGGCCCTAGGCTTAGAGTGTAGTGTAAAGACAATGAAGATACAGCCACAGACATGTATCTATTTCCCAGCTGTGTGATGAAAGGGCCTGGGAGCAATGACACACCAGCAGCCCAGATTTCGGTTTCTAAATAGCACTCTGCACCAAAAGAAACCAGGGCAAGTTGGAAGAAATGGCTGAGTTCAGGTTTAGGGCAGAACAAGTGCAAGATGACCCTGGAGTGAAATGCTGTTAGAAAGGTTTTTAAAACATTTTTTAAAGACCTCAAAAACATATGGGATGACTCTGCCAGCCAGGGCGAAGGACTCCCAATGGCCAAATCTGAGACAATTTGTGTTTCAATTTATACAGTGATAGTAAAGATTTATAGCTCATTGAAGTAAAGAAAATTCCACAAATGAATAAAATAGACATCAGTCATAGATAAGATACAAAGAAAGGGGTGGGAGGAGGAGAAGTGGGAGGGAAAAAGAAAAGGGCTCCTTTTCCAATAGAATGCCAACCAACAGATGTACTGGGGTGCATATATGTATAAAACTTGTATTCATTTTATTTAGTGTTACAATTTTAATATAGTTTTTTTCCCTTTCTTAATATGTGTACACATTTTCTGGCACCCTCTGTAGACGGAATGACTGCGTTAGAAACTTACCATTTTACAACAATCATTGGTGAAGGAGAGTCTAATGAGAAACATGACATTTACACAGTCTCAAAGTATCTCCCCCCAAAGTACTAACTAATTACAAAAGAAAAATAGTGACTTTACAGTGGAGAAAACCGACACCACCTTAACCGGGTGATCAAACTTAACATCACCAACAACGGAATAAAGTGACACTGACATCAGGTGCCCCTGGTATGAGGGATTGAGAAGAACACACTACTGCCTCAATGGCATTCCTGCAAAGAGAGGAATCTGATTTTAAAGAAGCATCAGACAACCCAAACAGAGAAGCATTCTACAAAAACTGGCCTGTATTGTCTTCCAAAATGCCTGTTATGCAAGGCGAAGGCAGACAGAGGAGCGATTCTGAACCAAAACACTAAGGAGAATTAACAAGGTAATGCAATGTGTGATCTTGCAATGGATCCTATAAAAGACAACATGAGAACAAGGTGCACAATTAGTATGGGAACTGCAGCTGAGAAACCCCACTGTGTTTTTGTCCTAATTGTACTACAGTTAGAATTAGAAAAGAGAAGGCCCTTATTGTTGGCAAATGCACATCAAGGTATTCAAGTATTTAGGGGTAAAGAGTCATAATACATGAACCTTACTCTCAAATAAGTCATGAAAATACATTCATACCTGAGCAAATGATGAAGCAAACGTGACAAAATGTTAACTAGTGAGTCCAGGCAAACATGTAGATGGGGTTCTTTGCGTTATTCTTCTAACTCTCCTATAAGCTTAATACTGTTTCCAAATAAAAATTTTTAATGCCAAGAAGAAATAAAGGTCTTAAAAAGGGGAGGGAGGAGGAAGGGAAGAAACAGATGAACAAACAACTACAGAACACCACAAGCAGGAACAGGAAGATGCCGTGGAAACATATAGGAGAGGAATTAATAACCTGGAGGAACCTGGTATAGCCAGCTCTATACCACAGCCCAGTTTGTCTCCTCTGCCTTGAGATGATTTCTGCACCTGCCTAATACCTCTTTGAACAAGACTCCTGCTCCTGAGATCAGCCAAATGCCATTCTCAGAGCCCCCAAAACATCTCTGCATTCTTCTGCCATAGCACTTATACTCTTAAAGTTGCTCTGTCTACATGCCTATCTCACTCATTGACCTATAAATTATTTGATAAATATGATGATGATGATGACAAGGACGGCAACAGCAACTATTTATTCTGTACTTATTACATGCCAGGCATGACACTAAAGAACTCTTCACACATATCTCATTTAAGCACCACAAAAACTCCAAAGGAGGTTAGTTTTTTTCTTTTGCAATCACCTTTTTCCAGACATGGACCTGAGGCTGAAAGGGGCTGATGTCACAACAAAAGAAGTGGCAGTGCTAGGACATGGTCAAAACTGTGTTCTTAATTACTTTTTTTTTTTAACCAAATGGTCTAAATCTCATTTCAAGATCATTTTTAATTAACTGTAGCTTACACACAGTAGGTAAATGGAGGCAAGGGGGATTTTTCTAAGTGTTTTACTTCTGTTTATATTTTCTGAGCCCACCCAATCTGAAAGCAAGGACAGAGAAGGCACAGGTGGTAGGAGAAGCTAGCATTAAAAAATAAAAATTACTAGCAGATAATTCACTGCACTGGTGGACAGTCAAGACCTGAAGGCACAATTCAGATGTAAAAGACAACATGTGAAGAACAGAAATGTATAAATGTGTAATCATCTCATTAGATACAAAAATATATCATGTTAATAATTTATTAGCAAAACTGAAAAAACAGAAAATCACTGTCATTTCATCTTAATGACACCAATGTGGCAGCATCCTGCCATGTGCAGGTGAGCGAACACAGGCTCAGAGAGGCAGAGTCAGGACACACAATTCAACTTAGCAGTTCAACAGATATTTGTTGGAAAAATGAATGGAATAAAAGAAACTTCAACAGGATAAAATTTTAAGGTCCCGAGGATTCTTGACACAGTATCCAGCCCTCCTAAAAACTACTAAAATGGAAACATGGTTTTGTCCAAAATTCTTCCCACGATTTCTACCTAGTACTCATCAAATCCGTCAGCCCACCCTAGTCAGTAGACAGCAGCAGGCAGGAGGAGCAGGAATTTCCACACTAGCTAACAAATCTTCTGTTATTATTTGTTTCCTTACACAAATCAAAGAATTTGACATACACATGCCACCAATGCAAATTAACTGTGAGAACTATAATTTTCCCCTCAAAAAAAGATTACGATGGCTGGTAGCCACAAATCACACTATCCTAGTACGTTCTTTGATAAAAGCTTTCAATTTAATGCTTCAGGAATATTTTTTACTTAGGGCACAATGATCCCTATAATATTAAGTTAGCTGCATGACCTTGAACCAAGTTATCAAACCCTCTGACCTCCATTGCTCAATCTGTTGAATGAGACCAACAAAAGTACCTTCATGTGGCAGTCACAGGATTAAATGAAGAAATGTGTGACAACAACACCGCGATGAAGTCAGGCACTCCTTAGGCACTCAAGAAGTGGTGGCCACAAAACAAAAACAAGTCATGGTTTTCCGCAAATACTGACTATTAAGTATGCCTCTTAAAATATTAAAAAATATAAAAATTAGTATCAATCCATGAACGTTAAAAGCAACGAAAGTCTGTTGATCAAGACTCATTTCCGTTCAGAAGTAGCTATCCAGCGTAGACTGAAAGAGGGTAGCCTAGCTATGTGGAGCGCCATCTAGTGGACGAAAGGCAGAGCGCAAGTGGTGGAAACATCGAAGTGGAGGAACAAGGGGAAATGAGAGTGAAAACTGCTCCTTCTCTCCTCACTAACGCGCCCACGGGAACGCTAACCAACAGTGGCCCCAACTGTAGGATTTACATTAAAAGGAGAGGGCAAAAAGGGTGTTCTCAAACACTTATGCCCTCTATCATGCCAAGGTAAACAGACAACTTTTAAAATTCCTAAAATAACAGCAAGGGCTAATTGGTAAAAAACGATGGAAATGCCAAAAATTATAGAAATTTACAGTTTATCAATTAAGAATAAGATACCTTGTGCTTGTGGAGAGAGGCTGCTGAGTGTCCAGACATGTTTTAAGCTGTGCACTCATAAAACTGTTTGTGGAAGCATCATTTGTTAATTTAAGTTTCAGGTGCTGTACCTTGAATAGCATAATAAAAATCAATCAGAGCTGTTGCTAATTTTGTACATGATATTAATGAAAGAAGCTTCCTAAAGACTGAATTTCCCCTTCAATACTTCCAGGACTGGAAAACTAAAATCATTTTAATAACATAAAATTACCCTAAGAAATGAAACCAGATGATTTATGTATTAAGTTATTATTATATACTTTATGTCTGGAAAGTGATGCCGATACACGCACTTCTGTCTCAGATCATCCTACAAAAACAGCAGGCAATGTTTACTAAGCACCTATTACATGCTAGACTCTTTTTTTTTTTTGATTTATTGTAGAGATGAGGTCTCACCAAGTTGCCCAGGCTGGTCTCGAACCCATGGGCTCAGGCAATCCTCTCACCTCAGCCCCCCAAAGTGCTGGGATTACAGGTTGAGCAACCACGCCTGGCCAACGTGCTAAACTCTTATGTCTAAAACAGCAACCCTATAAAAAAGGCATAAGGTAACCAATTTTACAAATCAGGAAACTGAGGCCCAGATAAATGAAGTAATCTGCATACCATTACACACTGGAAAGCTGTCACCTCCCCCAATCACATGGCTCTTTCTGCATCAGCTTGTCCCTTATTCAGTAATGCTGTTCCCCAAATAAAGGCCACTCAACTGACTATACTGACATGGGTTAGAGAGTTCCTATGCCATTTTGTCATCACCCTGTCTGCAGTATCCAATCTGCCCTGCCCACCAGATCACCAGTCCAAGACCAGGCATTAATTTGAAGAGCTGCATCATCGAAATTCCCCTTGAAAGTCAAACATGAAAAATCAGACACAGGGAAAGCTCCCACATCTACCTGGCACTCATAGGTACCCTGCACAATGTCAGAGTTGGGCATACAAGGATAAGAATTCTGATTCACCATTTACTAGCTGTGTGACCTTGGGCAAATTATTTGACCTTCCTGACCTCAGTTTTCTCATCTGTAAAATAAGGTAAAATGATTTACTCTTTTAGGACTGTTAGAAGAATTAAATGAAATAATGAACATAAAGCATGTAAACCAGAAAAGGCGCTCAATAAATGGTAGCTACTATTATTAGCAATCGCAGGGCAAGTATATTTAAACATATTATCCCCTTCCAAAAAAACAAAATCATTATCTGTGGGGAGATGGTCTTGTATGCTCTTTAAACTCTTTTTTTCTATTTTTGAGGCTGTTTTTAGAGGATGGAGAATGTCTGCATATACCATAAACTGGCTATAAATCTTTGAAACACTCTCAACCAACTGTTTCTGTGATAAACAAAGTATTAAAATACAAAGAGCTCTGCAACTCTAAGAGACAGAACTTTAGCAAGAACTTCACTTACTTTCCATACAGAGTGTTTTTCTATTTTCTCTTTGACCACTGAAATATATACATACTTAAAAACCTTTACCTTGAATGCCTACTGAAGACTAAAAATATTGCTGGAGAGCATAGTGGAAAAAAGTGAGCTTGCCTTTCGGTAAAACACATTTTCAGGAACCTCTTTTAAAAATTCATCACCAAAGGAAATTCCTAAGGGGTTCCTACTATAATGAAACTTTTATTTAAAAACAACAATGTGCAGTGCTTTTCTTTTATCTCTTTTCTTAAAGTATCTTATCAAAACACTGCAGACTTGATTTAAATTTTCAACCCAACTACTTGCAAGCTGTGCACCTTGACTGGGCAAGTTACTTTATATTTTTACATTTTTGAGCCTTAGCCTTATTTGGTGGGGGACAAAAGGAGGCAGGCAGGGGGGTAAAACCACCTACCCTGCAAGATCTTGAGGGAATGAGAGAGAACTCACAGAAAACACCCAGCAAGGAACAGGCCCTAGATTTGGTAGCTTTTGTTATCATCATTTTCCCCAATGCCAGCGAACACTCTCCTTCTACTGCTTTGGTAAAAAATGTAAGTCATTTTATCTTCACTCCCTGGGACCGGTGACAACAAGCAAGTGGGCCTTTTGATATCAAAGTCGCCAATGCCATTCAATTAGCAATTTCAATTGCTCCTCTGGCTTTGGGTTTCCCTTTGGCACCTGAGACAGCAGATTAACTCCTTCAGGTAAGAAGCCTTATTTGGCATGTGACCACAGAACTTCCAAAATTCTGGTTTGGAGAAGTTTAGAGCCAATTGTATGAGCGTGCACTGATTTAATAAGTTCCTCAAGAAAGAGTAAAAGTAAATAAACATCTGATTCAAAGCAGATCTGACAACATCTTCTCATTATCTCCTAGAGAAGGTCCCCTGCTGTTCTACCACATTTAAAGAGCACTGGGAGGTTCTTCTGCTTGTTGAACACTGCATTTCACTTAGAACCCTCTTTCACTGACACCTGCAGGACTGATAGAGACTCCATCCCCACCCCACAGCCAGGTCCTCTGAAGTGGTAACAGCAAAGCTCCTTACTGACTGCTAAATTCCAAATATACCGTCTAATTCACCTTTATGATAATTAGCATGTAGCACTGAAACAAACAGATGAAAGATCAGGCCCTGCCTCCCGGGAAGCTCTCACTGAACCAGGGAAGACAAAGAGATCCAGATATGAAAGTGCGATGAGGATCCCACCCTAAGGTATGTAAGCACCGGGTGCTATGTGAGACCAGAAAATGGACAGCCTTGTCTATTTTGGAGAAAGGGAAATGGACAGAGGAGATATCTCAGAGCAGAAATGTGAAGGGTAGAGGATGAAATGGATGGTGTGCCATTTAACTTTCAATCCATCCAGCATCCAGCACAGGCTAGAGAGAAAATGACTAACTGCACCTAACAAGGCCAGGATTTTCTCACTCCTCTGTCATTAACCAATTGCAACCCCTCAGTTCCACCAGGAATTTAACCATTTAGGCCTCTGAGGATCAGTACAGCATGGTGAGAAGAACCCGGGACTTGGAAAAGAACTAAGCCTGAACCCTCGCTCTGACATTTTACAGGCACATCACCTTAGGCAAGTTACTTTAGTTGTCAGAGTCTTGGTTTGTACAACTGAAAAATTGGGCTAATAACCTCTCCACTCTGGGCTATTACCAGTATTAAGATTACAAACGTGACCCAGCACAAAGAAGTGTCTTGAAAACTTCTGTAGGCTGACTGAGTAAAACTAAGCCATCTAATCACTAAAGGATAGTTGAAGGACTAATAACATATTCCTTAAGAAAAAGGGCATCTATACACTCACAACTCATTCTCAAACTAACACAGATGAGAGCAGGAACTTCTCCAGGGTGAAGACTGTTTCTCTTCCCAGGACCCAGCACAAATAATGGACACGGCAAGGTTCTCAGAAAACAAGTTCCTCATGTCACAATCACTGGGTAACTTTCAATCATAACACACAACACAAAATTCAAAAAGGCTGTATCTAATACTGTGAGTCATTGCATCCATTTTCTTACAAAACAAACAAACAAATCGAAAAATCTGATAACCCACAGAAAAACAATGAAGAATGAAATAACCACCTGCTCCTCTGAATGAAGCAGAGAATCACACAGCACAGCCTGAAGGCACCACACCAAAATACAGTTCTGCAACTCTCATTCCACTCTCTCACTTCGCACGTCTGACAACATTCAAGCAGATCAGAAATATTTTTCAAAAGGGGTCCCCAAAAAGAAATGTCAAGCCAAGGCGGGTTTGTGGATTACAAAGAGATGCACATAGAGTAAAGTCTGGATCCTCCCTTTAAACACTTTCTCCCCACATACATCCCAAGTAATGCTAGAGGTCCTAATAGTTGAGAAACTGATATAATGTAAAACATATTCTGAAACACCAACAAAGAACTTTATCAATCTGGACACAAACAAGCCATCTTAATCTTGACTCCTCTGTTCCACTTCCTTGTGTAACTAACAGCAACTAAATATGTCTTGGCAGTGAACCAGCCACCAATCCATACATTATACCAGATAATTAAAAATACAGTGCTATGTGATCTTATTTAATGGTTACTTGGCTTGGATTGAAAACCATCCAAACCTATATCAAAGATTTGGATTACATTATAATGCACAGGACATTGCTGAAGATGTTTTTAGTAAGAGTCAGCGCATCTCCTACTTGCAAATATAATATACAACATGCAACACTACTTCCATCTCCAATTAACCTCCTTGGCAAGAAACTGCAATGTCAACTCACCCTATAGGCACTAGTGTTTGGCAGTAGGGGAGAGACTACCTAACCCTATTGTTCTTGATTGAGTTGTAACATCAAGTAAACATTACCCATTACTTTGCTAGAGAAACAGATTCGATATTAGGAAGCAGAAGAACCAGTTATCCTGGGAAAATGAAAATAAAATTAGTAACTAATGTCCACCATAAAACACAAGTCTGGAAAAAACATAAAAGTCAATTCATACTAGATAAGAGTCTTTTTTCTTTCTTTCTTTCTTTCTTTTCTTTTCTTTTTTTTTTTTTTTTTTTTGAGTCAGAGTCTCATTTTGTCACCCAGACTGCAGTGCAGTGATGTGCTCACAGCCACCATAGCCTTGACCCACTGGGCTCAGGAAATCCTTCCACCTCAGCCTTCCAAATAGTAGAAACTACAGGTGCACGCCAACATGCCCTAATATTTTTATTATTAAAGATTATTAAAAAATTATATAAAGATTTTTTGTAGAGACGAATCCTCGCCAAGTTGTTCGGGCTGGTCTCAAACTCCTAGGCTCAGGCAATCCTCTCGCCTCCGCCTCTCAAAATGCTGGGATTACAGGCATGAGCCAACACACCTGGACAAAGAATATTTTTTTGGTAACATCCCAGCTAGAGTTCTTAAAGAGTTTAGAAAAATAGTAATTCAGATAGAAAGCTGATCAATGTTTACAAATACTTAATTTTTAAAAAAATGTCTGCACCCAGTTTATAAACGGTTTCATTATCCTCGTGTGTTGATTATTAAACTAATATACTGGTCACAGAGGGCTGTAATTCAAAAATGTCTCTTGGCCTGAGCATTGAAATACTGTAAGATAAGTCTACCATGAATGTTTGCTTCTTCAAACAAAAGTATGGACAGAAACTTAAAAAAAAAGATAAGTTTTCCTAAAGGATACATATTATTTCATTTACATTTAAGTAAACTGGAAATAATCATACTAATTATATTGATTTCCAAGACTTTAAATTAGCATGTGAGAAGTGTTTCATTCCATCTTTTGGGGAAGGCATAAAGAGGACAAACAATGCCCTTAAACACAGAAGACTTGAGTTCAAATTAAATCTCAGTTGCCTACAAGCTTATAAAGCTTGGGTCCTCAGCTCCCTCCCAGAAAAATGGAGATACCAATATCTGTCTTACAAGGATACAAGTGTGAGGATGAAGCTAGTGCCTTGTAAACTTTGAAATACTATGTAAACATAAGGTATGCTTAGTGTTTGGAGATACTTTCCATAAGATAAATCATTATATGTCACGCTACAATAAAGGCTTGCAATGCCAACCTGTCATCACTGTACAATTTAATGCCAGAATACCAATTCCAGTGTCCAGATTCAGAATAACCTTCGAAAATATAGTTGCCTTAGGCAAAGAGCCACAAATATAATTAAAGAATAAAAAGCTTTCATACAGCCAATAACAAGACGGTTATCAGATTTAAAATTGAAGCTTCCTCACAACCATTTAAATCCAGATTTAAGACATGTTTTTGAAAGGCACTTGTAATTTTATAGTTACATAACAGCATAATTACTATTTTAAATGATAAAGCTTTGTATTCTGGATATCAGGCTATGATTTAAGGGAAAAGTGTCTTAGTCTGAAGTAATCTAAATTAACAGTAATACAAGCATCTGAGTAGCACCTCTCTCTTCCTTCGCATGTGAGAAATGTACTTCTTACAAGAATTACATTTTTGATGAAAAGTAAGGTAATCAAGTTTAACATCTAAAAAAACACTAAAGGACATCATTTGCCCAATAAATATCTGTCTCGAGTAATTGGAAGTCATTAACACTTGTATAAACACTGAACCCGAAAGAATTTTGAATGTACCAGAAACAATACTATGGCTCTTAAACTGTTTCCTTAATTGAGTATAACATAACTTTGATTCCGCTTCTTTATTAGGAAAATGCACTCGATTTCACAGTCCGGAATATTTCCAATGTCACTGATCTCACACAATGTACAAAGACATTTCTTTCACAGAGACGACAGCCCAGCAAGCAACAAAAGATATATGTAAATCGTAAAGAGCAAAGGGTACAAACCTAACTGTACAACTGTTCAGCAGAGCATGGGAATAAAACTGAAATTCTTGTCCTTAATTTAAGAATGCATCTCCATTACTTTTTCACAAGCCCGTTGTATTAGAGAAATAAAAATAAGCCTACAATTAGAATAAAACGGGGAGCCCCGTAATAGGTTTATTTCTGTGCAACTATTCAGATATGCTTAAATTCTTGGAGACAGCAAGAGTTCCCCCACCATCATCAGTTGACAACACACAGACTGACATCCTACTCCAAAGAACGGGTTGCAAAAGGCAAATACCAAAGGTCACTGTTTTAAAACACAGGTATCTATATACAAACAGAATATGTCTGCCTCATCTCTCACTTGCAACAATAAAAGAGCCAGGGCCAGCATTAGGAGCAGCAGACCCCATCCATCTAGGGAGCCACAGACTGTCACAGTGATTCATGCTAAAGATAACCGATCTGGCCAGATAATGTCGCTGCCACTGCCCAGAGAAAAAACAGACCGGTGGCCCCCAAACCCATCTTCATCGGAAACACACATATTCCAGACCCAGGAGGAGTAGAGGACTGCACCCAGGAAGGAGGCTTCATTTACCGTCCATTCCAGCAGATTATTCAGGAAGCCAGACGTGGAGCAAGCCGGGGGAATACCGTCCTGGGTAGGCGTGCCTCCATACACCCCTTGTGTCCCTGTCGCCCAGTACTTCCCAGGACTTTCACACCCTGAGAGCTGGCTGGATGGACTGCTGTGGAAATGGCAAAGACTCCTTCACCAATGTTCTGAACCTCAAACCAGCCACCAATGAGGGTCACCCACTCAGCACGTCCCAAAGAGAGGACAGGCGAGCCAAGCAGGGGCTCTTTTGCCAGCCTCTTCTCCCCTACCGACCCCTCCAAGGGTCAGCCTGCAAGGTTAGCATGAGTTCCCCACCCACGGGGGTCGGGCGGGGGCGGGGGAGGTGAGCTGCCACGCCAGGGCTGCTAGAGCCTGGACATTGGCGACACAGAGGGTTGGGCGAGAGAACGGGGCTCTTCTCCTGGGACCGCTGGGTTCTCCTCTCAGACGCTAGGGTCCGACCTCAAACCTCTCCCAGGGTCCCCAAACTTAACTAACATTCCAAGCACCTGTTTCCTTCACCTCTGCTGCATCTGATCCCAAGTTCTTCCATTTCCCCCCAGCTTTCTCCAGTTCCTTAGACAAACCCAACGCTCCCTGAGTCCCCATCGCTCTCTCCTCCAAGAAGATAATTCAATCTCCTCCCCAACAAAGACCCCAGACGTTCGCTGTCCACCACCTGGAAGTTTCCCCTGGGTATCCCGGAGTCCCCAAAGATTTCCTTCAAGTCTCACCCATACGCCCCAGCTTTTGCGTCCCTCCCAAGTCCTCCAAATTCACATGTCGGTCTCCTCCCCGGGGTGTCCCGCGTCCTGCCGGGTCTCTGTACAAACGCCCCCGGATTGCCACCCAGGTCCCCCCTCGTCTCCTCGCTGTCGATTCACAGCCGGCCCCCGCAGGTGCGCCCCAGGCCCCCCGGCCCGCCACCGGGTCGCGACCCTCCGGCCCCCAACCGCCGCGGGCTGGCAGTTAACGGCCGGCGCGCCCTCACCTTGATTCACCAGCCGCAGAGCGTGCGTGAAGGAGGGGTCCAGGGAGTCCTTCTCCGCCATCAGCTCCGGCAGGTACTTCTCCTCCATGCTCGCCGGCCGCCGGGGGCCCGGGACGCGGAGCCGCGGCGCGCGGGCAGCGGCGGCCCGGCGGACGCCGACCCCGCCCGCGCCCCCAACAGCGCGGACCCGGGGGCCAGAAGCCGCGGCGGCGGCCAAGCCGGGCGGTCGGCCGGGCGGCGGAGGCGGCACGGGGGCGGGCGCCGGCCGCTCAGCCCGAATCCCCGGTGGCCGCCGAGTGCCCAGCGCCGGCGGCCCCCGCGCTCCAGGCGCGGGCAGAGGAGGAGCGGGCGCGGGAGGCGCGGGAGGCGCGGGAGGTCAGACCGGCCCTCGTGCGGGGTGGGCGGCGCGCTCGGCGACCCCGAGGCAGTCCGCGGCGAGTCCCGCCAGCCCGCGCTGCCGCCGGAGCTGCAGCCACGACCCGCACGCCGCGCGCCGCCCCGCGCACTCTGAGCCGCCGCGCCGAGCGCCCCGCCCCGCCCCTGCCCGCCCCTCCCCGCCCGCGCCCGCCGCGCCTGCGCGCTGGCGCCACCTCCGCGGCGCGCGCCGCCTCGTGGGGCTGCTCCCGGCCGTGCGCGGGCGGGGGCGCGCGGTGCCGTCGCGAGGCGGGGACGTCCGGGGCCGCGTCCCGCGTGCCCGGTGCCCGCTTCTAGCCCTGTGGGGGAGAGCGGCGAGCCCCGCGTCGCTGTGACAGCATTGCCAGATGCACGGACTGGGAAACTGAGGCCCAGAGAGGTCAAGTGCTGGCCCAAGGTCACCCGACGAGTGACCCTCGGAAGAGGGGACAAGAGCCCAGCCCGGAAGGCCGCCCGCCCGGGTTCGCCCCAGATGGGCTCTGGGGAAAGGCAACGGGACCGTCCTGCTCTTTAAAGCTTCCTGCACTTCTCTCACTTATGTCGCGCTGCTGTCCCTTTCGTATTTACAAGGAAATAGCGCAGGAGCTCCGTCCTTTCTCCGCGCCTGAGCTCCGAGCGCCAACCTCCTGAGACCCTGCGGCTCAGAGGTCGGTTACATAAAAGCGCATGCCCTTCAGGGCGTCTTTGTCATCCCGACTTGCTGCTGGTTGTCATTCTTTTAGACTGTCAACCGGCTGTGCCTGGACACAGATGAGAGAGCCGCGCGGGAGCCTTTCCCTCCCAGGGAGACAACCTTGAACGCAAGGCCCATGAGTGGCGATGCCCTGGGTCTCTCCACCCACCCCCAACTCGCAGCAAGTGCTCCTCCAGGCTGTTTGCAGATTTCCTGAGGCTTGTGGCGTAAGTGTTCCCCAGCAGCCCAAGGACTCCAGAGTGCCTGTCTTGCCTTCCAATGCCCGCCTCAGGTCCTGGCCTCAATGTCCCCTACCCTGGACAGCCTTCCAGGTCTACCCTAGCAAAGCTGACCACTGCTCTGTGTGCCCCCGGCAATGGTCTGAGTAATCCTGTTGTCATTAGGCTGTGAGCATCTCAGGGACAGAGCTTGGGTTTTGTTGAGGGGAAAGGTCCCCAGAGTCTGGTGCACAGGACAGGTGCACCAGAAATGTCCCTTGAAGGAATAGTTAGTGGAACGTTACTCCTCTGTCCAAATCCTAACAGACCCCCATTCACCCCCAGGGAGCCCCTACATTCTTGATTAGTCTTAGGAACTCTGAGCTACTCTAAGCCCAGGCCCCCAGGACTCAGCCGCCTTCCTTTAAGCACCCTCTGCTCCTCTGACTCTCTGGTGAGGTGCCATTTCAGTGTCCCCAGTAAGAGTCTCCTTCATGTCTCCCTTAGACCTAAACTTGCAAGAGGCAGTCAGATGACACTGTTAAATGCATAGCCTCTGGGGCTAGACAGCCTGGATTCGAAATCACAGCTCTGCTGCTCAGTAGCTAATGTTTCGTCACCTCTCTGGGCCTCAGTTTCCCCCTCTGTCAAGTGGAGATGACAGTAGAACCTGTTTCACAAGAAGGTCGTGAGTATTAAATGTCGACTCCTCATGAAATGCCCCAAACCACATCCAGCATATCATAATTGCTCAACTATTCTTTGTTTTTTGTGGTTTTTTTTAACCCTGCATGACTGCTCCCCGGGCGTTCTGAATCTCCCTTGCCTTCCCTTCAGCTGTGGCTCCAAGGGACACTTGGCAAACATCCTCACTGTTGGACATAGTGTGTCACCACAGCAGACTGAGCAAAGGACTTGTGACCGTCACACCTGCTTCTGTCCTGGGGCTCAGAACTGAACTGGTAGGACAGGAGTGTGGATGGCGGCTTCCCCAGCTCCAACCTGACTCTCTGTGCCACTGTGGTCAATCACCCTTAAGCATGAGCTTCCACCTCTATGAAGGGGGACCCTCAAAAAAGGAATTATCATTTTGGAGTGCAGGCCCCTTGTAGAACAGGCTTCCCCTGCTAGGTAAGTGTTCTAGGAACACGTCAGCATCAGTGTACCGGCTGGCATTGTTGTGAGAGGCTGTGGCTTCAGTGAAATTTTTTTTTGGTGAGTCTTTCAACGTGTTTGCCCATTCCCTGATGGGTGATTTACGAGTGCACTTGCCTACGTCGTGCTGAATGTTCAGTGGTTTTTGACCGAAAAGCCCCATTCTCCTCATTCACCAGATCTCACCCCAAGAGACTTTTTTTCCCTTGCTTCTTCCGATGAAAAACCTGTTCAAGGGGAAACTCTTTTTGATGGGGAAGAGGTGAAATAAAACAAAACAAACAAAAATGGCAGAAGCACTAAAAGGCATAAAAATTGACAGTCGGCCGGGCTCGGTGGCTCAGCCTGTCATCCCGCACCTTTGGGAGGCCGAGGTGAGTGGATTGCCTGAGCCTACGGGTTCGAGACCTGCCTGGGCAACTTGGCGAGACCTCATCTCTACAATAAATCAAAATGAGCCAGGTGTGGTAGCACGCGCTTGTACTTCTAGCTACTCAGAAGGCTGAGGTGGAAGGATCGCCAGAGCCCACCAGGTCGAGGCTGCGGTGGCCGGAAGCGGCCACTGCACTCCAGTCTGGGTGACAGAGTGAGACTCCAACTCAAAAAAAAAAAAAAAAAAAAAATTGACAGTCAAAAACTCTTTTGAACTGTGGAAAAAGCATCTCATTAGGTGCATTGCATCAAACAGAGAGTACTTTGAATATGACTGAAGTTTACAAATGTAAGAATACACATTTTGAATAAATAAATTCTAGTTGATGTTGGGTCCCTCTCCCATATGCCTGTCAGTAGCCCGGGTTATGGCAGAAGTCCTGCAGGGCATCTGGATTCATGCGGAAATGTCTTCTCCTTTGACAACCGAAGGGAAGTGCATACCTCGGGCCAGTATTCCTGCATCACTTTGATTCCAGAATGTGACTCCCTGACAGCTACTTGTAATGGGAGGAAGGGGGATGGAGACTGTCTGGGAAGAGACCAAGAGAGGAGCGTGGGGTCCAGATGCTTGGTCTTAGATTCTCTTTTTCAACAGCTCTTCTCCCTCTGTGTCTTCCATTCAGGCCATCTGCACTGTTTGTTGTCGTTGTTGTTTGTTTGTTTTGTTTTTAGGGGATACACACGCATGTTCCTTACATGGACGTAATGTGTGGTGGTGGGGACTGGGTCTCAGGTGGCCCATTCCCCAGATGTAGTGATCATTGTGCCCCATACTGTTTCTATTAAGCATTTACTAAATGCCAGGCACCATGCTCACATCTTTGCATTCACTAAGGTTCTCTCAACACCCTGCAGGAAATATTATCACTACTCAAAAATCAGGAAACTGAGGCTCAGGGCAGTTTAACACTTTGAGGTCCCGTAGCTATCAGTGGGTGATCTCAGGCCCACCTAACTGGAAACGCTTCCTTTCTCTCCCTTCCTGGTTCCGCCTTCCCAGGTGACAATCGGGGACACCGGTGACTGGCTCTCCATCCCTCCCTGATCCGAGCAGTTGGCAGAGACATCCTGCCAGCAGCTGGGGAGGAGGGCTGTACACCAAGAAACTGACAGCAAGGGCACTGAATCTTCTGCTCTGGACCCTCCTTCTCCCAGAACCTTCCAAGTGGGCAGATACCAAGCACTGTGAGTGCCCACACAAAGTCCTCCAGGGAAGAGGGAGACGGATGTCTCTGTGAGATGCTCAAGAAATTGTCCCCACCTACCAACCTGGTCGAACTGCTGGCTGTGGGGTGCCTCCACCTCATGCACACTCTGCTGGTCTCCATGGGAGCTCCATCCTGCAGGCATCAACCCTCTGATGCTTTGGAAAAGGAGAAACTGGGTCTTGGGAAAGAGAGTGGTTTTCCTGCAAGCCACTGTAGGTAATACACTCAGTTCTTTTGGCATCCTAAATGAACACAGCAGTACTCACTGACCACATGGTATGTGCAGACACTGCTCTGGGTACAGGGGACATAGCCATGGAAAAAACCGACTTCACCGAAGCCCCCTGAGGCCAGGGCACAGGGGCCAGTTACTTCATCTGCAGTCTGTGGATAAACTTACCTGACTCCCAGGTCTGGACTGGAAGCCCCAAGCTGCAGTAAGGAACTGTGACTGTTCTTCCTCTGCACATCCATGTCTGTGATTGTGACCCAGACGCAGAAGGACACTTCCCAAACCAACCTCATCTGATGTCACCGGGCCATCTCAGGAACCACAGCAGGTCCTTGCAGCCTCAGCCCACCACCACCATGACACTGTCTGTCAGAATCCCCACCTGCCTCTTCCCCTACCTACATACTCCTGGAGAGAAAAAGACAAGCCCCTGGCCTTTGTGACACTAACCACAGTGAGTCAGACAGGGCCGGGGCAACTCAGTGTCATCAGAGGTTACACAAGATGTAGGGAGCATGTCTACCAGGTAGTTTTCATATTTGCACAGGACTACTGCTCACACAAGTGTCCTCTCTGCCTTTGCTTAAGAAAAGTGAGCCCCATCCCAGTCACTCCAGGACTCCGCAGTGCCATGGGTGTGAAGTCCAAATCATACTGCACCAAGGGCCAGAAAGAGCTGGGTTTGGCCCCTGGCTCTCCTGCTTAAGAGTTGTATGATCTTGAGTCAGCTACTTGGTATAGGGAGAGGAGGATACCGAACTCAGAGAATCTTTGTGACATTTAAACTGAATTATGAAGCTCATCCTAGTCACTAGGTGCATTTTTAAGCTTTCTGACTGTTCTTTCTCTCCCATGGTTTGTGCTCCTGTTGACCTGAACACATCAGGTCCTGGTCATCTGTCCCCTATGCTGTCCTCAGAGTCTGTTCACCTCCACAGCCCTGGTACCTGATCTGGTGGTCAGTTCACAGCAAACACTCAGCATTCACTCTGGGTCCATTTCTCCTAAAATGCAGTCCCCAAACAGCACTGCTGTCCAGCCAACTGAGGCAAGTGCAAGTTTGTCATGTAAAACAGGTACCAAAAGATGGCACACCCCTACCTAGAAATCAGCCATTTATGTGTCGGGAGAAGACATAAGGATTGTCACTCTGATCCCTGAATCCCGTCAGTTACAGCAGAAAATACATTTTCAAGCCTTGTGATTATAGCTAAAAAGGCTTAATAAAAGTGGATGAGGACTTAGAGAAACTCTTCAAAGATGAAAGCCTCAAAAAGTTCAAAGCCCGTCGTAGATCTGGAATGCCTTGGCTGAGAACGGGTTGGTCTGTTAGTGGCACTTTTTTTATTTTACTCAATCTCCAAAGACCTCCTGCATTCAATGTATGGAAGTATAACTGGAAGGAAACTCAGAGACCAAGTAGCTCACAAGTCACTTGCTTTTAGAGATGAGGAAACTGTTGCTCAGAAAGTTCAAGCGACCCAAAGGTAGTAAGTGGAGAACTGATCTCATGCCTGCATGTGCACATACACCCATTCTACTCAACCTGAGGATGGATAGAATCAGACCCTCCGGCCCCGTCACTCACATGGCTGAAGACGCCTGTCCTTCTGTCTCTGTATCCATGTGCCCTCCTTGTCTATGCCCTCCTTTTGCTATTTGTTGGATGGAAAGTTCTGTTCATCTCGCCAGCTCTATTCTTTCGCCCGGGAACGCTCAGAGCCATCCTGGTTCTGCCTCCCAGCAGCTAAGGAAGCCACAGATATTGCACGCGCGCACACACCCCTTAGTGGCCGTGTGTGGAAGCGCATTCCCCCAAAAGTGTGTCGGAGTTGGTTAACCGCTGGGATGTGAGATGGAACCCCCAATAGGACTGCAACTGCATCCCAGGAAGGAGGGTAGTGACATATGATCTTAGGTGGAAGAGAGTGAAAGGGGGAAAGGAAATCAAAAATGCAAGGAAGGGAGTAAAAGAAAACAGGAGAACAAAAGGAAGAGAAAGGAAGATATACAGAACAGGAGGAGAGAGCTAAAAGAATAAGGCAAGCTTAAAAAGGGATGTTTCTCAGTGTTATGCCTTACTCTGTTTTAAAGATAAGCACAAGAAAATAGTAATGGGAAATAACAAGATTTGGCATGTCCAGGGTCAGTCGGCCATCCTGCAGCACAACAGGTGGGGACAAACCAGCCAGGGATGAGATCTGACCCCATCACTGCCTGACTTGGCAATATTTTCAAAATCCAGGTCCTTCTTTGTCTATGTTTCTGAGCCTGCAAACAGAAGCCAATAGCATTTGTTCTTTTCCTATTTTTATTGAGATCTGATGAGAGCAATAAATGTTTGCAGAGAAAACTCTGAAAAGTGCTCTGAGCTCTTGGTTGTAACCATCATAGAAATGTGTTTTATTATTTTTCCCGATGAAGCAAAAACTCTCCATCCTTTGCTTCCTGGTCTAAAAGGTTATATGGGATGCTGGACTGCTGAAGTACTTTCTGTATTTCAACAATGCATCAAGTTATCACCACGTCTAGTGCTTTGAAAGACGCTGTGATTTGGAAAGCGTTGTTCAAATGTAAAACATTATTGTCACAGTAGTAAAAATATCTATGTCCATCTCCTAACCCACTATTTCTTGTCAGGATGCATAGAAAAACACACACAAAATAATTCTGTCCACATTAGCAGAATTTTTTTTACAGCAAAACCTCACATAGCTGAGTCCTGCAAAAGAATCAAAAGCAAAATTATTTTTGCCCATGTCAAGTTACCATCAGTGTCCAAATAGCTACCAAGGGGGTGATGAAGTTTTTAGAATCCACTGCAAAAGTGAACACGTCCTGGTCTCCTATAAAAACGCCAGCCTGAGCTTGTGTTTTTCTTTGTTTGTTTTTTTAAATGAAGATATAAGCTTAACAAAAATGCCTGTGAAAAGAGAATGGATATAAAACTTAGGTTGTGTATTTATGTGAGAACATTTGAATTACAAGAGAAACATTTCTTCTGAAAACAAAAGTGGACTTTCGTCAATGACCCGTCTGCAGACTCCCTCCATGTCTCGGTGGTTTTCATTCTTTTGAGTGTCTATAGTATGGCATCAGCCTTCCCACAAATCTCAACCTTCATCACTGCCCTTTCAGGACTTATGCCAGGGTGATATGTAACACCTCAAAATCCCTTGCATGTCGCTAATGGGGGAGAGAATGGTATACCTGGGCAACTTTGATCAACTTCATTCTCCTCAGATGACAGCTGGCACGTGGAAACATCCCAGCTTCCTCTGACAAATCTTTTCCTAGGAATCAGTTCTCTTTTGGTTTTCCTAGCCATACCTGTTAATAAGTAGTCTGTAAGGCAGCAGCAACTTAGATGTGCAAACCAACACTATTTGAGCACAGTTCTTCAAGGTAAGTTACCCTTGAGCATGTAGCGATTGAGGCTACCAGCAGAGGAGTCAAACACCGGCTGGGGTCTGCTCTTAATCAGATGGGAGCTTTGGGGCAAGACAACCTCTACAGGTCTCTCCTTCCCCACCTGTAAAATGAAGGCAATATAACTCCCCACTACTTTAAGATTGCCGTGAACTGAATGCATATAAAGAGCTCAGCACAGCACCTGGCACTCAGTGGACACAGAACAGTGGAAAATCAGTAGAGCCCTGACCAAAAGAAATATAATCTGAGCCATGTGTGTGATTTTAAATTTTTTAGAAGCCAATTAACCACGTGAAAAGAGACAGGTGAAGTGAGTTTTAACAAGGTCACTTATTTAGTCCAATGTCTAAAATATTATTTCAAAGTGTAATCAATTTTTAAACATTAATGAGATTTTACATTCTTTGAAATCCAGTGTATATTTTGAACCTACAACACATTTCATTACAATGCAGAATTTTCCACAAGGTAAAATATGGTTCTACCAAAACTACAAAGTTGTGTTTCAAGGAGAAATATTTTACACAGCTTTCATTTTAAAATTTAACTTTCTTTTGTTAATAAAATATTAAAACTACTTCTTTGCTAAGGCTAGCCCCAATTCAAGACCATTAACCACATGTGGTTACTGAAAGAAGGTATTCAGGGATGTGGTATAGAAAACCCAGCTTTCAGTCTTTAACCAAATACCTGGCTCCTTGTCTTACTCCACATGCAGTCCGAAAGGAGACTGTCCTGGTCTGTTGCAGTGGCTACAAGGTGTCCTTTGGGTGCCAGGCTCCTTCAGTCTTCCTGCTTCACTGACATCCGGGAGTCAAAATGGGTTGTCCCCTTTCCATCCTGGGCATCATGACCCCGTTCCATGCAGAACTAAGACAAAGGGGAGGAGCTAAAGAGAAATTCTCACACCTGTTGAGACTGCTCAGGTGTTAGGATGCTTTCTTGGACGCCCAATCAAATAACTTTTGTTCAAGTGTCATTAACCAAACTTTGACCCACATGACCACCCTTATTTGCATAGGGCAGACTTGGGAACCATAGCGTTTTATCTGGGCACCTTGCAAACGCCAGTGGAAGTAGAGCTCCTCGGTAGGGAATAGGGGACAATGGATGTTTGGCAAACAACTCACAGCCTCTGTCACAGATGACACCTGCAATTATCATTACTACTTTTACTACTACTACTGCTGTATGCCCACCACCAAACTCTCAGGTGATCTCCAAGGGGAACTCACAAATAATTTTTGAAAAAACAAGACAAAATAGAGTTGTATATTTCTTATTGGTTCAAGAAAACAAAACCCCCTTCCCTGAATCAGCCTGCCATGGCCCAGGGAACCAAGACAGACAGGAAAGAGAGAGCAGGAGAACTGGACTGCTTGAGAACACCAGGAGCAAACAGTCTTCAGGGCAGAACAAGATTGTGGCGTGGCATGAAGCCCCTCCTTTGTGGGGCTTGAGTAGAAGCTGTGGCTCAAGTTACTGTTGGATGAGTGCTTCCCTTAAGCGACCAGGAGGGTGACTGTATGGAAGGCAAATATATGCTCCCTGTTGAGGTCCTTCTTTCTTCCATGTGCCAAAGATATTTCTACGGGCTCAGCTACAGCTTGGAGATCCTTCTTGAGATACGGACTTTCTATGGCCTGGTCTTCTTCCTAAGGCCCTACTCACCATTGAGCAGAAACAGACATACTGTCAACCTCGTTATCATCTAAGTGTGACCCTCTGTTCTTAGAATTACTTAAAACCTACACCTCACAGTGGGATCCATGATACAACCACTTCGTAGACCAACGGTGAGGATGAGATGCATTAATGCATGCAGAATGCTTAACTCAGCCCCCAACACACAGAAAGTGCTCAAGAAATTATTATTCTGAATTTTCTCCTATGCAAAAGTGGGTTTTGTGTTTTCTTTTGTCTGCCCTGTGGTTTAATATATTGGTCAGAATACTGGCAGAAAATAAATGGTGTTCTCAAAACGAGTTGCAGAAAGAGGTCATTTACAAGGTGTGGGTGGGGTAAAGGGAAGAGTTAAGCAGCCTGGACCTCCAGTGGGAGACCTCACATCCTGCACCTGAGGAGGCCAGGGGAGGACAGGTGAGCCCGTGAGAGCTGTGGGGCAGGGAGCAGGCCCCCAGCAGGGGCTGTGACTGATGATAGGAAACACTGCCCCTACCAAACAGTGGAGTCCAGGAAGGAGCCAGGGCACTAAACACCCTGACCTCACCCCTCCACCCTCCAATCTCCTTCACATGCCTCCCACTGGCTGAGTTTAAGCAAAAGCCAGAGGTCAGGGGAGGCCAAACAATGTGTATCACAGAGGTGAACCTCGCAGGGCAGAGACTGAGGTTGAAGAAGGTGGAGAGGGCAAAAGAAGACCAAACCTCTTTGCAGTGTGCTACAGAAAATATTTTGCAGTAAGTATCTGGCACTGACTTACTGGACATCTACTCTGGTTAATACTCTTCTTGTAGCGTTTGGTATCCTCATTCAGGTTATGTGTACACACAGATAATCTAGAGACAGGGAGACATTATGGTGCCATAGAGAAATTCTGGACTCACCCAGAATTTCACACATACCTCCCCCACCCACTGGCCATGTGAGCTATGGCAAGCTAATGGGCCACTCTGGACCAAACTCTCTAATCAGTAGCATAGGAGAAAAATCAGTTGACTCAGTGGTTAATCGTGAACTAATTTAATGAAATGTCCTGTGCTTCCCATGCCACTGCTACCCTATGGAAGCTGTAGAAACAGTGGCCAAAAGCACAAGTTCTCCAGGCAGAATATGTAGGTTCAAATCCCAGCTCTGCCATTTTGAGCTCTGTATCCTGGAAATAGTTCCTTAAATCGTAGTATGTTTCCTCATCCCCAAAAGGGAGGAAAATTGTCCCCACCACATAAGGTGGTTGTGAGAATTAAATGATCAATAAAAAATAAGAAGAAATTGGAACAGTGTGTGGCACTTACTGACTCAGTACCCTCTAATATGTGTGAAACACGCAGCTGCATACAGTTTGTATTCAATACACGTTGACCTCCCTTCCTCCTTCCTGTATAGGAAGGGCAGAGGATGATCAGCACCAAGGGCTGGGACAGCGCCCTTCCTGAACTCTCCCTGAGTCGAGGTAGGGATTTCTTCCCTCTCCTTGTTGGATACTGGAGAGGCAAGTGGTTTGGGCATCTGAGCAGGAATAAAGGATACATTAGAGCCTGTGGATGTTGGCTCCCAGTACCCAGATGAAGAAAAACACAGAAGCCACAGCCTCACGCTTCTGCCCAAGAAATAACTGGGCTTCGTCCAAGTATGGGGCTGTTGAGCATAGCCGTTAAGAACATAATCAAGGAGCCAGCTTCTCTCTAGCTGTTTCAAGTTCTGGTCCTTCCACCAGCACTTCATGGTGGTGAACTAAGATTCAGCTGACCTTCTACAACCTCAACCTATCAGACCATCACACACATGCGTAATGCACATGTGTGCACACGTGCATTTACACATGTATACACATGCTTGTGCGCGCGCGCACACACACACACACACACACACACACACACACACACACACACACACATGCTGATCCCAGACTATAACACCTAAGTCAGTACTTGCATACTTGAAAGGCAACTCAATAATCAGTGTAGTTAGAGCAACTACTTCTGAGTACAAGGGAAAAATCTGGTCACTAGCTTCCTAACTCCTTTGTATTCTTTTCCCTTGGTGTCCATGTCTATATATGTAACTTCTTTGTATTCTTTTCCCTTGGTGTCCATGTCTATATATGTAAAACACGCAGCTGCATACAGTTTGTGCTCAATACATGTTGACGTCCCTTCCTCCTTCCTCCTTTCCTGTACTGAGTGTAAGTGCCACACACTGTACCAATTCTTTCTTATTTTTTATTGATCATTTAATTCTCACAGCCACCTTATGTGGTGGGGACAATTTTCCTCCCTTTTGGGGATGAGGAAACATACTACAATTTAAGGAACTATTTCCAGGATACAGAGCTCAAAATGGCAGAGCTGGGATTTGAACCTACGTATTCTGCCTGGAGAACTTGACTCTGTGTTTTCTAATGGTGTGATGTTCCTGTTATTATTCCAGGCTTTGGAACAGGGTCCTTGCCCTCATATAGCATAGCGTTTAGTGGAAGGGACAGATATTCCACCTATTCCTCCATGACCTTGAGGAAGTTACTTAACCTGCTATGACCCAGATTCATTATCTAAAAATTGAAGCCGTCAGTGTCATCTTCACAGCACTGTTATAGAATGAAATGAACTAACTATGTAAATGTCTAAGTGCTGGACTCATAAGACTGATGTGAGATATAAGGGTATAATACCCAAAAAAAGTGCTTAGAATAGTATCAGGATAATGTATGTCTTCAGTAAGTGATATTTTCATATTCTTATTGTGTAAACAAAAGAATGTAGAATTGCAGATTGTAATACATTCTCTGAAGGGAGAGAATGATACAGGGTACCTAACTAGGTGGAGTGATCAGGGAAGAGGTAACTGTTAGGACTTGAAGGGTCAAGCCATGATAACCAGCAGAGGCCAAGGGTTCCAGACAGAGGGACAGCTCTGAGATGCAGAAGAACGTGGATCTCCCAGGCAGATCCAGTTCAAATGCCATCTCTGCAGCCTCCAGCCGTGTCCTCCAACCAGTCATGTCACCTCTCTGAGGTCCAGGTTCCCCATCTGCAACATGAAAACTGCAACGCCAATTATAAACAGAAGGAGGGTAATAATAATGAAAAAGTTAATGTCAATGTAGCAGATTTTAAATAAAATAACTCATATAAGCCACCAGGCAGAGTCTCTCACACAGTAGGTGTTTCACAAATGATAAGCTGCTCTCTATTTCCCCATCTGCTCCCCTACGCTAAACTTTTATTAAAATTAGCAACTGTCTCCTCAGATCAGTAGCCCATCAGGCTTCAGAGCCATGCTGATCTAACCCCAGACTCTGGGTCCATCCCACTTCACTACTTAGCCAAATCCAGAATCATCACAGCAGCTAACTAGTGAATACAGCACTTATTCTAACCCAAGCCTTCTTCTTGAATTATCTGGTTACTCCTCATAATATCTCAGGAAAGAGGCTCCTACTCTTTGCCCCATTTTACAGGCAAGATGTAATAACTTGTCCAGTATTAGGATTGCCAAAGCAGCCCTGAGGAACTGGTTGTCCAGGGCATCCTCGATCTGTCTTCTGTGTCCCCATCCTTGCACAGACTTCTTCCATCCTCTGTGTCCTCAGGCTCCTTGCCACTATCAGGTTAAACCCTACTGTTGATTAGTGTTCACCTCTTTCTAGAAGGTACTGGATTGCTCCAGGCCCCGAGATCTGAACTGAACTGAAAAGTCAGATCCCGGCCACAAGTAGTCTTAGATCTCTTTTTGTTAACTCATGAAAGACTCTACAAGGGGGAGGGGATGTGCACCTGTCTCCCTTCCTTCTTGTCTTTCTCCTTTCTTCTCCCTCTTTTATTCTTTTTTCTTTTATCTCCTTTTGTGTATTGCATAGGTCTGGGGACTTGGTAAATTGGCAAGTCCTGACAACACTGCAGGAGAGGCAAGGGAGAATGAAGAGAAAGATGATTCCAGCGATTGTAGCATGAGCGAATTGCATTATTTCCTCACAGCTGGAAGTCATTTCTGAATAATCTCTGAATTAAAACAGTACTTTTCCTGAAGAAGTCATATTTTCTGAATCAAGAATTAGGACACATTTCTGATAAGGCCGTTGAGGAGATGTGAAGAGGTCAAATGTTGCTATTGTTAGGTTTGGGTTGGAGGGCTGGGCAGGTAGTTGAAATTAGGGATTTTTTTTTCGATGTCTATCAAAGGATATGATCATTCTTATTTCACAGATAAAGGAATTGAGGCCAAAGTTTATTCAGCTTCTGAGTCAGTGAGGCATTGAACTAAATGGTGAAACTTTTTCCTTTTGAGAATTATCATTGTATACTTTCATAATTTCCCTTTCCAGGCTCATTATATGACTCCCTGGGTCCATGTGACCAGTCATTTGAGATGGGTCTACACATGGCCCAAGAGCCCCTCTTAGGTACCTGCTAATCTTCTGAAGTTTCTGTAGCAAAGCATTCATCTTAATATAGTGAAGGGCCAGGTGTGGTGGTCTATACCTGTAATTCCAGCATTTTGAGAGGCTGAGGAAGGAGGATTGCTTGAGCAGAGGAATCCAAGACCAGCCTGGGCAACATAATGAGGCCATATCTCTATTTATTTAATTTTTAAAAAGTAAATTGTTTATTTACCCGTCACTTCCCAGGCTATGAGCTACATGAAAGCTTGTCTGTTTCATGTTTGTACTCCAAGGTCTGGGACAGACACCTTTTTCTAACTTCTTGTCCTCCTTGGCTCCCTCACACTCAACTTGTTGACATGCCCTTCCTGAATGCGATGCCCATCTGCAGGACCACCAGAGTGCTAGGCTTATTCATGGCATAGCGGCCCATTGCTCACTCTTCCATCCCCTTTACCGGGCTATGCTTTCCTGGAGGCCAGAGGCCATAGGTGCTCAGTCAATGTTAGTTGAACAGATGAACAAATAACTCAACACTGTTGTAGTCATGAATTCAAGCTTTTCCATGTAATGAATTCAAAATACATCTTAATGTGAGCTACTTAAGCCATCTGCATACATTTCATATCCCACAAATGTATATCGGGCTGATTCATTCTGAGCTGTGCTAGTTTCATATACAAAAGAAAAGGAAAACCAGTTATGAATAACCAGCTTCAACATTTAGGAATAACATGCCTAGAGCTATTATCTAGATAATTTTTAAGGAAGTAGAGGTGGGAAAGACTTTAAATACATGGCATTCTTTTCCTGTACTCATGAGAAACATCAGGTTTCCAAGCTTTAGCAGCTCCAAGTGTGAGAAAGAATGTGAAATTACTTAATAGTGTGTTATATATCAGGTCTAGAAAGCCAATTATGTAAAAAAAAAATCACATCCATTGACTGAAATTGAAATCCATGTGTGCCAAAATAAAGCTGTTATTTTTGTTCCTCCCATAAATGGTATTCAGAAAATCCAGGTTATTGTCGCTACCTTCATTGAGATAAGAATGTGTTTCATTCATTCGCTTATTCATTCAGCAATTCATTCATGGTGCCCCACCGTTATTCAGTGGGGCACTATGTGCCCGGCCTGAGAAGCAACAGGGAAATGGCTGGGGCTTCATGGAGTCCTCTCCTCTTCTCCCTGGGGGAGACATAGAAGGAGAAAGTAAGCTCACACATCAATACAGAAATTATGGTGACAAATGCTCAGAATGAAGAACAGCAGGTGACCCTCATTTAAATCAGGCGATCAGGAAAGTGACAGGCTAGAAGGAGAGCATTTTGTCCCAAGTCCTCATTTCAGCTACGTGAAAGCTTGTCTGTTTCATGTCTGTACTCCAGGGTCTGGGACAGCCACATTTTGCAGATAGGTAGGTAGAGGCCTAAGGGCTTGTGACTCATTGTAAGGCCAGGAAGAGAAATGAACCCAATTCAAGTCTTCTCTTTCCAAAACCCATACTGTATCCATTAGCTTACTCTGGGTAAGTCACAGTACTCCCTTGCCAAATTGGTTCATCTTCACAAAGATGAATAAGACTAGGTTATTTCTGAGGTCTTTCAACCTCCAATAGTCTATGAACTTACTTTATTAAGTCCACTCAAACAAACACCCGCCAGGTATTTTTCCTTTTTTGAACCCATTATGAATCATTGACAAGAATCAATCTTGGTGATCCCATTGGGGGATTATTCTTATTATATACTTTATAATACATATATATGACTGAGGACCCAAAAAACCCTGAATTATTTTGGAGGGTGGGCCCCTTGTAGTACAGGCTTCCCCCACTAGGTAAGCATTCTAGGAACCTCTCGGCATCAGTATACCAGCTAGTGTTGTTGTGAGAGACTGCATTTATCTTCAGTGAATTTTTTTTTTTTTTTTTTGGTGATTCTTTCACTATGCTTGCCCATCTCATGAAGGGTGATTTACGGATGGAGCTGCCCACCCTGCACTGAGCGTTCAGCGGTTTTTGACCACAAACAGCATGACAGCCATGCCCCAATTTCCCTATTCACCTGGTCTTGCCCCGACCAACTTTTATTTATGTGGCCTCTATGAAAAATGTTCTCAAAGGGAATCGTTTTGCCAATATGGAAGAGATGAGACAAAAAATGGCAAAAGCACTAAAAGGCATTACAATTGACAAGTTCAAAAACTGTTTTGAGCAGTGGAAGAAGCTTCTTAATAGGTGTACTGCAGCAAATGGAGTGTACTTTGAAGGTGACTGAAGTTTAAACGTATAAAAATAAAAACAATTTTTTCTAAATAAATTCTGTTTGGGGGGTTTCCCCTTGTGTGTGTGTATATTGTATGTGTGTGTGTACATATAGTTTCTTATTATATATACTATTTTATATATAACATATATATATGGTTTCTTATAATATGTGAAAACTACATTCTTCTTTCATAGTATAATTGAATTCTGAAATGGAACTTCATGTTTACAGGTACAGACACAAAACAAAACGAGACAAATGATTGAAGACCCATGACGGTAAAATTTCAGGGAAAGAAAAATATAGCCAGGTAATCTGTGCTTGTTTTACCATCTGAATAGTCAGGATCTATATGCAGAAAACACTTCTGAAATAGTATAAAATAATCTATATTTCATTAGGTAGTAGTGTCAATAGAATAAAGTCTTGTCACAGAATAAGTTCTCTGCAATCTACAATTAATTAAGAAAAGGGACAAATTGCTTAAAGATCTGTTGAAAAGATATCAACACCATTATTTTTCTAATACAAAGTGCTCTTCCCATAATGCATCTAATCCTTCTTCTTTCCCTCTGTAGTACATGGTTGCAAATAAATTCTTAACATAGGCACAGTTTTCAAAATACAATTTTAGTTATCTCTGGAATGTGTTGCAGAAAGTTGAGTACTGTATTCTCCTACGAATTGTTCTCTGATATTTCACCATGATGGTTTCATTCCTTGTATCTAAGACTTTGTTTTAAACTGGACAGAAATTCTCTGGTAGAAAAAACTCACGTTTCTCCTCCCTCCTTCCTCCCTCCCTCCGTCCTTCCCTCCCTATTGTTCTTTCCTTCCACTGGTCTTTTCTTCTCTTCTTTCCTCTGTCTCTTCATCTTTCCATTCCTATTTTCCTCTCACTCAATGTATCAAAATATCTCAACATTTTTTGTTGAAATGCAAATAGGAAGTCTGACAAACCATTGCTACTTTGTCCTTCCCTTATCCAGTAGGGGGTCGAGAAAGCACCTGAAGGACTCAGGATGACCCCAGGGTCCCCACTTACCCAGACATTAGGTCAGCTATAGAGGGGGGCTTAGTCTCTTTGCCTCCAGGCAGTGCATGGAATGGGTCCTGGTCCTCTCTAGCTCCTTAAAAAAGAAAACTAGTTGAACTGATTTTAATCTAGATTTGATAGCTTGGAATTAAGGAGTTTGAGTCTGATCCCACTGTACTCATCTGGTTGGCAAAGAAATATTCATTTAAACTGGAGTGAGCCTTTTCTTTTCATGATGTAATAGAAATTCATCAGGCTGACACAGGTTCAACAACCTGACTTTGCTTCACAACTATGGCGAGGTTGTGGGCAAACATCTCTCTCATAGACTCTGCATCTTCATCTTAAAAATAGGGATAATAATACTTCATGAGATTTCTGTGAGGACAAGAGATAAGATTGTAATTAGATATCCTATAGGGTCTGACACATAATAAGTGCCCAATACCTGTTTATAATCAGTAAGAGCATCAACGCCTCCACCACCTGAAGAGTGAAGTTGTGACTTGTAACTCCTAGGCTTGGCATTGTTCTCTGACACATGTTTGCTAAAAGAACAAAAGTCCATACATGTATATGTTAAGCACCTACACTCGCTGCATAGGTTTGCTGCTATGTAGGATACAAGCGAAAACTAAGACAGGCCTCTAGCCCTTAGGAAAGTAACTATTATGTCTGAATAGATAATTTAATCCATCTCATTATTTGGTAACAAACTGGGCCAGCTGCAGACTCCCCTGGATACCAATGAAAAGAAGGGTTGAAACACTTTAGTCCAACAACCTGCCTTCTGTGCCTAAAACATTGGTTGAGAAATGAAAAACAAATGCTGCCTTGTCTTCATGGCCCACTGCCAAACAAGTTAGGATGAGAAACTCACCAACGACTTTCCCATTTTCTTACAGGTTTAAAACTCACCATCAAAGCAGTGCACCTTTGTGCAGAACATTGGCTGAGCTAGGCATCCCAGCTTCCCACAAGTTTCGTATGTTGTAAAATGCATAGTAGAAAAAGGAATGAGTGAACATACAGCGTGCATAATTCTGACCTTTCCTACTTAATTATGGCCACAGGCATTTCACTGGTTCACTCATTCCTTCATCCGAGCACTCATTCAGCAGACATTAATCAAGCATCTCCTTATATGTCAGGTACCATGCAAGGTTTTTTACCAAATTACTGCCAATTGGTACAATAAACTTGGAAAGTAATTACTCATATTCCCATTGCACAGAGGAGGAAACGGAACCTCAAGAGGTTAAATGATTTGATCGTGCTTATACCATGACTGGGAGGTAGATTCTAATTCTAACTTCAACACAGCATCCTTGTAAATAATAATTGTCTTATTATAATGAGGTATAAAGGACTTGCCCTCCTGACTGGCTACTCCTGCATTTTTCCAATCTCCCAATTGAACCGTGAGTTCTTTGTTGTTGTTGTTGCTGCTGCTGCTGCACAGGCTGAAAATCTTTTTCTCACACTCCACACCTAATCCATCAAAAAAGCATGTTGCCATGACCTTCAGAGTTATCCGGATTTCACCACGTCTCATGGCCTCACCCTAGACTCAGGATTAGCTCCCAGTTTCAGCTCTGCTTTCATCTTGCTCTGTAGAGTGTGTTCTCAACTCTGCTGCGCCTTTGCAAATAGATCTCACTCTGTGTCCGTCTCCACTGTCTTGTCTTCACAAAGAGTCAAGGCCACAGTCCTGACAAGGCCCTCCTTGGCCTGACCCTCCATTCCCTTCCGGGCCCCTGCTCCAACCATCCAGCACTGTCCTGCCCCCTGACATTTGCACGGACCCTTCTTTCTGACAGCAGGCATCCTTTGCTAAAGTCTACCTGGTCTGTGCTCACAAGTCTTTCAAATCTTTGTTCAGATGTCATCTTCTGGGTGACATCATTCTTGAATGCTCGAAGTTAAAATCAGACCCCATCCCCTTTCCTTGCTTTGTTTTTAGTCACACCTTCCATCAGTTTTCACTTTACAGTATAAGATGTAATTTAGTTTTCAATTGGCCATTGAGAATCTTCCCTCTCTCCCTAGAATAAGGTAGCCATCTTCATCTTCTTTGTTCTCTGATGTGTTGCCAGGGCCTGTCACATAGTAAAGGTTCAATAAAAATGGGTTGAATAAAGGAACAAAGCTGGGCTTGGGGTGCTGTTCAAAGGCTTCAAGATTCTATTATGGCTAAGGAATACAGGAACATCTAAATCTTAGGACCACAGACATCCTTCCCAGTGAGACCCGTAAAGGAGTCATATACACAAGAAATAATGTAAGGCAAAAATTAATGTGGTATTTTATTACCAGCTGATCTGGACTTCAACCCCCAAAGCAGAGCACTCTGGTAAGATGAGCTAGGCCAGGTGGCCTCAAGTGGGAACCTAACGTGGTCTTCATTTATCACTCCATCCCCAAACAAGATTGCCAATCTTATTACCCTTTGACTGTCATCTGGAAGTCAAGGAAAGAGCTTCTCTTACTACTTCTGCTATGGGTTTAAGAGGGGAGAGGGAGAGAGAGAGAAGAAAGAGGGTCACATTTGTGACCTGCAGTGAATCAATAACCTGGAATCTGACCAATTCAATTAGTGAGACCCTTTCTCTGAAAGAATGTGCATAAGAGAGATTCCTAACCCCTTCACACCTCAAATGTCATATTGAATGCATGCAATTTTTATTACTTTGTTTTACTCCATGGAAAATAACTATTTTCCTGTATTACTAAAGACTGTGTGTGCATCATGTGTAATGGCTGTCTAATATCCCATCCTAGTTCATAAAATGTACCATTTTATGTACTAGAGACTTCCCCTCTGGTTGACAATAGTTAGGCCCCTGCTTCAGCCCTCAGACGCATGGAAGGACTATGTTTAAAATGACTGACTTCTAGCCGGGCATGGTGGCACATGCCTGTAGTTCCAGCTACTTGGAAAGCTGAGACAGAAGGATTGCCTGAGCCCAGCAGGTTGAGGCTGTGGTGGCTGTGAGCATGGCACTGCACTCCAGCCCAGACGACAGAGTGAGACTCCAACTCAAAAGAAAAAAAAAGAAAAGAAAAGATTGACTTCATTCTTGCTTCTTTTAATCTGGCATAAAAACTACAGGTGAGCACCATATGATCCAGCAAGTTCACTTCTGGTATATACCCCAAAAAGTTGAAAGCTGGAGCCATAACAGGTATTCAGCACCTATGTTCATGGCAGCACTATTCAAAATAGCCAAAAGGTGACATCAGCTCAAACGTCCATCAATGGATGAATGAATAAACCAAATGTGCTACATATGTTGGAATGTGATTCGGTTTTAACAAATAAGGAAATTCTGCCAACCACTACATCGTGGATGAACATTGAAGACACTATACTAAGTGAAAAAAGTCAGACACAAAAGGACAAATGCTATATGAGTCCACCTATATGGAGTCCTTGAGTGTCACATTCATAGAGACAGAAAGTAGGCTGGTGGCTGCCAGAGGCTGGGGTGGGGGATGGGAGGGGCTAGTGTTTAATGGGTACAGAGTTTCACTTGGGGAAGACAGAATAGTTCTGGAGATGAATGATGTGATGGTTACACAACAATGTAAACGAAATCAAAGACACTAAACTGTATACCTAAAAATGAACAAAATGGTATATTTTATGTTATGTTTACTTGCCACAATTGAAAAAGAAACACAACTTCCCATCAGTTGGACTTTCACAGTTCCTGGCTAAGCAGGGTCCCCACAGCCACGTGGAAGAACTGTATTCACAATTACTGTGTTCATGCAAGATCTAGTTCTCTTCCAGCCCCTCTGCCTAAGGTTGTGTGAGTAACTTTATGTGACATATGAACTTTATTCAAGCTGCCTTGAGCAAGACTACTGGCTACCATGGTGTTCTAGGAACTACTGTTGTATAGGAAACGACCCTAAAAGTTATCATTTTCTTTTGCGGTTCTGAGATTAACTGGGCTTGGCTAGGTAGTTCTTTCCTGGAGCCTTGTATGTGGGCACAGTCACATGTCAGCTGAGGCTGTAGTGCCCTTAGGGCTCACCGAGTCTGGGTGGGCAGCATGGCCCACACGCAAGGGTCAGCTGCTAGTGGACATTGCTGGTTCTCATCTTAAGTTGCCAAGTACAGCTTCTCCATTTGGCTTTAGCTTCTCCAACAGGGTAACTTGGCTCCAACAATGAGCATCCCAAGAGGTCTGGGTAGAGAATGAAAGGCTTCTTATGGTCCAGCCACAAAGCCCCAGATTATCGCTTTTGCTACATTCTATGAACCAAACAAGCCCCTAAGGCCAGGCCACATTCAAGAAGTTGGGTATTAAACTGCATTCCTCGATGTGAGAAGCTACATGAACATGTGGCAGGGAGATGCTGATGGAGACTGTCTTGGAGACCATCTACCACAGAGGCAGTTCCTGGAATGATCAAAGGAAGCAGACAAGGTGTGTGCATAGAATGGGCCCTAAAACCCAGGGAGAGGGTTGACATTGGAGATTCAGGTTTTCAGGTAAAAATATATCTCAGCCATAGGCAAAGGAAGTGGGTCAAGGAAAGACAAGAGAGGAAATGGGCTGGGGTTGGCATCACTATGGATGTCAGAAACCGAAAGGGACTGAGTTTCTATGCCTCCAGTCCAGCCGCCTGAGGCTTTGCCCCCATCAATTGGTAAAGTAATAAGAACTAGAGTCAAACAAATACAGAGAGCTCCAAGGAAAGCTTGATGTCCAAATATTTCATTGAGGTAGCCTCCTATAGGACTGAGAAATAAAAGAATTTGTGGGTGGAAGCCAGTTAGCATTCATTCCTCTAAATGGAGGAAGTAGATGACTAATTTGATCAGTGTAGATAATCCAAGAGGAAAATAACATTAATTCAAAGTCGAATCAAGCCACCCTACACCCTCAATAGGCCCCTAGCACCCATCTGAATGCCCTCACTTGGGGACCTTTGCAGTGTTCTAGGCAGTGTGGGTTGTGTCTAATATTAACAAATTTAACATAATTGAGCATAAAGCAAACATTGAGATATTTTAGTTTAGGGTGCAAACTTTAAAATTTCAAGAGAAAACTTGACATTTCAAGGACATGTCCCACCTTGGCGGGTTCTTTGGTCTTGAGCCAGCAGACTCCCCCTAAAAGTAACTTTGGGGGAAGATTTAAGAGGCACCTGCCCTGATCAAGTCCAGCTTCTTGGTAGATGGTATCTTGGCTGTTGCTGACTGCTCAGTCCAGCTTAACTCAACTAACCCAGTTCAACAATCATTCCAGGGCTAGCAAAAAGTGGTATTGCAATGCAGTTATAAGTTGTAAACACTGGGCTCCTCCCTATACTAGCAGGATGATTTTGCAGGGACCTCGTTATAAACTAGCTTAGTTAACACCTTTAAAACTGAGTTGCAAGTTTCATCTGTCCAAACTGGAATTAATACCAGCATCTCTTTCATAGGTTGTAGTAAAAACTGAAAGAGTAAGTGACTCAATAAGTATAATTCATCATTATTGTTTTACTCTAGGAATTGAGCGTTTTGCTTTTAAGCCTCTGGGCCTTCGCACATGCTGCTTCTTCTGCCTGCCTCAACTCGCTTTCTTACACTGTCTCGAACCCTCCCTTAATGCCCGGTTCCCATGTCATGATCCTGGGAAGATTTCCCTAACCTCCTCCTATCTAGCCTGTTTCCCTGGGGACAGTTAGGTCAGAGATTCTCTGGGTACCTCTCTGTGACCTTAGGCAAGTTACATAACCTTTCTGTGCTCAGTTTTCTCATCAGTGAGGATAGAGACCATGATAGTGAGCTGTACTGCCTTAGATCAGGGCAGCCTAGGCACCTGTGTTCTAGAGAACCCTTCTCTGGCATCCCCCAAAGGGTCAGGGGCACATCTGGGATCTTCCACATCCCTGCCAGACCATGTTCTAGGAATGAGAAATTCTGGGATTCCTGGCCCAAGCAACCTCTAAGTCATGTGCTTACACAGGGCCTCCAGGGCTTCTTCCCTGGTCTGCCTTCCTGAAGGCAGATAGTGCCATGACCCTCTCATGTCTGGATAGTGGGACGGATTTCTCGACTGACTTTATATTTGTGACTGGAGAGTCCATAACTGAAGTGTGTGACCCTCCATGGTGAGAACCAGAATAAGGACAGGAGGAAAAATTGGAGAGGCTGCCCTTGTGCTGTGACCCCAGGTCTGTCCCAAAAGTTGCTGTATTAAATGGCTTAGTTCACAGCAGGTGTTTGGGCCAGTGCCCCTCACACATGTGCTGGACATGCACTGGTGACTCTGGACCCTTAATATTCTTCTCCATCCCTACCTGCATGGGTCAGTGTGTGCATTTTCACATTTTTCTGAAGAACACTGAGTCGTCTCTTTTCTCCTTCCTGGATCCAGAAACCATCACACTGTGTTTCCTGCCTGGCTACCCTGGAAATTTTGTGAAGTTTTCTGTCTTCTCAAGCAGCAGTTGTGTCCTTTTAGAAGGAATCAGTAGACCCTGCTTTCAGAAGTCCATTCTAGAAAACTCCAAATCGGGATATTTTCCAGAGTAATTTTTCCCATCATCAATGCTTAATTTATTTTGAAAATGGTTCCCCACAATGTCCTTAAAACCACAAACTGCTCTCTGTACCCTCCTCCATTCCAGGAATGAGCATGAATGCTGGGAGAGGTCCTGTGTACCATGCAGAGTGACAGTGCATAAACGTGTGGCTTGGCCCTCCCCAGCTGGAGGTTCCCATCGCCTCTGCCTCCCTCCTTCTCCCTAAGCTGGGCTGACTTGGTGCTTCCGTATGGCCTCTGGCCTGCTGCTTGGTGGCAGACTTCCTGAGACTGCCCGCCTGTCTCCTCCAGGATACCCTGTCACTCCCTCCACCCCTCTGTCTCATTATCCATGCAAGAACCTCCAGCACCAACTCTTGCCCATTGCTTTTTTCCTCTGGACACTGCTTTCAGCCTGCTCAGTGGACCTCTGGAGCACCTGCCAGCTGCTCTGAAGACCCCAAGGACTTCTTCATCCAGAAGCAGGAGGCAACAGAATAGGTGGAAAGCTGTGCTGAGGGTCAGGCTGTGATGAAGGCAGTGCCTTGGTTGTGGAAATTTTGGGGACTTCTGTGGTCTTCTGTGGTGTATCTGCCAAGGGAATCATATGCAGTAACTGCCAGACAATGGGCTCCTTGAGACCAAACAGGGGCTGAGTATTTTACTTACTACTATATGTCAGGAACCCTGCATATGCTGGCACAGAGTAGGCGTTTAGTGAATTTGTTAGGTGAATGAATATAAGAGTGTAGTAGGTAGAAAAACGTTTTTCAATATAAAATTATAAGGGTTGTATGTGGAAGGCGAAACTGTTCTTCAGAAGGACTTTGTGCTCTACTTGATAGGTTTGACAGGGTTTTTGAGAATGTGTGTGTGTGTGTGTGTGTGTGTGTGTGTGTGTGTGTGTGTGTGTGTGTAGGGGAGATGAATTATTCTGCATAATAGGAAAAGAAGAGTTTGGAGTGCTCCAGGACAATCCTAGCCGGAGATAGTAGGAAGGACAGATGGGAGCTATGGCAAGTATGAGGAGAGATGGGAAAATGAGAGATCCAGGAGCTGTGTACTCTGTGATGCAATTCCCCAACCAGCACCAACTCTTCAGCAAAGTTTATCAAACTCATGAATGCTTATTTTGACTGTAATGTGTGTGTGTGTGTGTGTGTGTGTGTGTGTGTGTGTGTGTGTGTGTATACATGTGTGTGTGAGGGTTCACCAGAAAAACAGAACCAATAAAATATAGAGAGATATATAAGGGGAGATATATTATGGGAATTGGCTCACACAATTATGGAGGCCAAGAAGTTCCATCTTAGGTCATCTATAGGCTGGAAACCCAAGAAACCTGGTAGTGTAAATTCAGTCCAAGGTTGAAAGCCTGAGACCTGGGAGCCAATGCTTTAAGTCCCAGAGTCCAAAGGCCTGAGAACCAGGAGACCCAATGCCCAAGACCAAGAGAAGGTGGACATCACAGTTCAAGCAGAGAGACAGATAATTTGCCCTTTCTCCCTTTTGTTGTTCTATCGAAACCCTCAATAGATTGAATGATGCCATTCACATTGGTGAGTACTGATATTTATTCAGTCTATTGATTCAATTGATAATCTCTTCCAGAAACATGCTTACAGACACACCCAGAAATAACATTTTACTAGCTATCTGGGCACACTTTGGTCCAGTTAAGATAATACATACAAGTAAACATCATAGTGTGCATACCTGCGTGTACATGGTCATGCACATGTGTGTGTGCATATGTGTGTGTATATGTATTCATTTGTGTATGTGTGCAGAAATAAGGAGTGAGTTTGCTTTCTTGTTGGGGTCAGTACAGTATAATACAGAAAGAGCACATGAAATAAGAGCCTAAAAGACTGAAGAAGCTTTGAGAAAGGAAGCCTCTTGGACTCAGCAGGAATTGCACAGGCAAGTGCTGAATTTCTGTGGGGTCAGGGATACAGCAGGAATATGTCTGACATTATTGCAACCACATCTCTTTAGGTTACTTGAGTAGAGAGTTCAGTCCTGAGGCTCAGAGTTAGTCTGGACCATTGCAGAGGGGGTAAGATAAAGTTCACGGAGTCACAGTCTCAGGACAGACACAGCCTGGGAGCAGGAAAGACCTGGAGATGGTTCTGGGGCAGGAACCTGGTGGGAGGGGTGGCCTGGGGTGGGGAGAAGAGGGGAGACTGAGGAGGAGCCTTGTCATCACATGGTTTCCTCAGCCATCACTCTTGACTAAGGTCTCTGCTTCTCAAAACACACATAGAATCCCATTCATCTCTGTGTTCCCAGGGTCTATTATACTGCCTGCTGGCATCAAGGCCCTAATAAATGTTTGTTGAATGAATAAATTAATGGAGATGTTTTGCATATAAAATACAATATGTTGCTTAAAAATTCAGTTTGCTCTCAGCATTGCAGATGCACATCTGTTTCAATAGTTGGTTATTTTAATTACATGCAGCTTTTTCTGTGTAGCATTTATGAAGTGGACTGTGGCAGTAATATAATTAAACTAATCAGTGTAGGAAGTTAAATAGGATTATCCAAGGTGGATTTTGACCCTCAGTTATATGATATGGCTCCTACCATTCAGTACATATTGGTGGTTAAGGGATGATTAAGTCTCTTAAGACTAACCACCCAAGTTTAAATACTAGCTCTGTCCTTTACAACAGGATGACCTTAGTAAGAATCAAATTCTCACCTGTTATATAAAGAGAGTCACAGCCACCTCCTAGGAGATGAGGCAGGAGTACATAAGTGGTACAGTCAGTAAGATTACTGCAATTTCAGGTCATGCTATTTTTGAACTCAAATCCTAGATGGTCGTGAACTTGATGTGGAACCAAGTAAGTTGCTTTAGAATCCAAGTGCCATGAATGACAGGAGACTTGGCTCTGCCTGGCTGTAATCCAAATCCCGTGGCCCAGTGTTCATCCAGATTCAATATGAAGTCTGATCCCAAGCACTGAAACAATATTTAATATCAGCCCATTGTGCCACTGAGTTCTGCCATAATCTGTTTTCAGATTTGCTGAGGTTTTCTTTCTGATTTTATCAGCAATTATTTCAAATGAAATTGGCACTCGGCAATCAGATTGTTGGATCGTTGACTCTCATATCCTGGTAGAGGGTGAAAAGCAAATGCAATTTTCACCAGTTACGTGTCAACTATTCCATATTGCCACAGGGAAGAGAAGCTTTGGCCTAGAGAGATTAGCAAGAAGGTATCTGAACTTAGGAGAAACCTAGATTCCAGCTCTCCCTTCAGCACTCCTTTGTGTTCACAAAACGTAAAGGACCTGAGAGTTTTTATTAATCAGCTTTTTATTGTTTTTGCAGTCCATATTCATATTAATCAAACTTCCTACTGCCAATGACAATTTGTGCTTATGTAGCAAATATCAGTCCTTTAAGATAAGATTTTAGCATGTCTTATTCCCTCAATAATTCTTCAGGGAAAAAAAGATCAAACGAAGGGCATGGACTTTAGGACCAGAGGGAACTGGGTTTCATTTTCACTCCAGTACACAGTTGCTTCATTTGCAAAATAGAAACTACAAGTTATTCCTGGCAAACTTCTTATGAAGCTTAAAAGAGATGGCAATGTACAGAGACAGCCCAATCATTCCCAACTCTTCCCTCTGTCACAGATGCAGCTCATCTATACGTCTATTAAATAAATAATATTTGTATCAGGCACTATCCTACATGGAGTAGATTGCATTTTTTTCAATCATTTGCTTTTTCCCCTTGTAAGAGGATTATATATCTCTGCCATTGTCTGGATATTCAAATATGAAAATATGTTAGAGTGGACCCGAATCCAACCTGCAGCATTGAAGAAAGCGTTGTAACTGAGTTGTGAGTCACAGCAGATGCTGATAATACACTGTGTGTTTGGGATAGAGCAAAACAAATGCTGTTTTCTGCCTTATGAAAGTTACAATCTAACAAGGAATATAGATATTAGATGAGTAATTAAAGTAAATTATTTGTGGTTTCTATTAGTGTTCTCCAGAGAAACAGAACCAATAAGCACTCTCTCTCGCTCATGCTCTCTCTCTCTCTCTCTCTCTCTCTCTCTCTCTCTATTTATTTTAAGGACCTAGGTCAGGCGATAATGGAGGCTTGATGAATCAAAATTGCTAGTCAGCTGACCTTTAAGTAAAAAATTATACTGGATTATCTGGGTAGGTCCAATGTAATCACAAGGGTTCTTTAAATGTGGAACAGGGAGGCCTAAGAGATCACCAGAGCCAAAGACTGGAAGGGGTTATGCAGCTGGCTTTGAAGATGAAGAAAGTGGCAACAAGTCAACACATGCGGGAGGTCTCTCCAAGACCTGGGAAGTATAAGGAGATGGTTGCTTCCCTGAAACCTCCAGAAGGAACTCAACGCTACTGACACCTTGTTTTTAACCCAGTGAGACCCATTTCAGACTTCTGACCTCCAGAACTGTAAGATAATACATTTGTGTTGTATTGTTTTAAGTCACTAAGTTGGTGGTCATTTGCTACAGCAGTCGTAGGAGACTAATAGCTCTGACTCTCTCTGTCTCTAGAAATTCTTGTTTTCATTTTCTGAGGAATGACTTTTATTTTCTCTATGCTGTGCTTTCATTTGCACTGAACGCTCCCAGAGTAATAATTTTAATTTGCCTTAAACACCACGCCCATCAGTTTCAGAGGAGCCACCCGGGGTTGAACCCATCAGCCCAATATCCTGTTTGTGATAGTGGGTACCAGGGAGAGATGATCACTGGGGCAGAAGGGGCAAGGTCACTTGAAGGTCGCTCAGGCCATCCCTTCATTTTATAGATGGGCAACTAATGTTCAGAGTAGGAGAGAAACTGACCTGCTTTGAGGCTTGAATTCATTTGTTAGTAGCTCTCTTATTGCCGAAGAGCCAAAGAAGAGTTGAGTTAGATCCCAGCCTCCAAACACCAGATGAAAGCCCTTTCCTCTGAAACGTGATGCAAACCACATTCATTCCCATCAACAGCTCACGCTTCAATGCCAAGCAAGGTGCAACATCAAGGTGGTCAGGGGAGAAGACAGTGATGGGAGGAAGGTGGAGAGGTCATCTGTCTGGAGGCTGCATGAAGAGGGTGATTCCGCCAGAGCCTTGAAAATATGGGTGCAGTGTTCTCCTTTATGAAGGAATCAGAGACATAGTAGTGTGGGCGGCAGGGGAGATTCCACCCTTGGGTGAGAAGAGGCTTGCCCACAGCTGCCTTGAAGGTCCCTTCAATATTACAATGCCATACCTTGGTGAACCGAGGCTGTGGGAAGGTCACGCTCCCAGATGGCATCTTTAAAGCTCAGGGTTATCTGTTTCTCCAAACCTCCCCACCTTCTCTTTTGCCAAACTAGCAGGAGCAGCATTCCGCTCTGTGCTTTGCCACTTAAGTCTTTGTACCCTTTCCTTCTCCATCCCAGGCCGCTGGAAGATATATTTGTCTTACTTCAAAAAGCCCCTAACAGTCAGTTGCTGGTGGGTGAGAGGCACCACGCGAGGCCTGAGCTCATTTGCGAGCAGCCCTCTCGGAGGGGCAGATCTGGCTCGCCCAGCTCTGGCCAGAGCTTCTGGTCCACCTGCTGTGCTGTCCCCACCCTGCTGCCTGTAATCACCACCTTTCTCTTCTGCAGAAGAAAAGCCCAGCAGGCGCAGCCCATCATTGTGGAGCCTGGACAAAACTCAAGTGATCATCATACCTGGACTCCAAAGGGTTGTCTCCCAGCCTCTGTAAAAGCCTCAAAGCAGCCTCGGAGACCTCTCTGATGTTCTGCCAGGGAGGAGGGAGCTTTAGGGATCAGGAAAATTTAGTAGATAACATGCAATTAGCACATCCCTCTAGTCTTCAGGGCCCTCCAGTCAAATCTTCCTTTTCCCCAAATCTATTAACATACATTTAACAGTTTTTACTAACCTCCGGAAAACAACAACGATCTTGCTTTTCCACAAGAAAATTATTTTGTTGGGGTGGGGACAGTTAAAAATGGTATGGGACTCTCTAAAGGCCAGAGCAAATTCGACAAAGCAAGTCCCTCTACTGGATTTTCACCCTGGCTCAAAGACCCAATTTGGAAAGCAGGATGCTGACTGACCCTAGTTTGGATTTTAATATGTCTGTTTTGTTTTGCATTCAGGGCCTTTTCCGATATGTGATTTTTCCTTCTTTCTGTGTGAGAGAAAAGAAGACAGAGACAGAAGGAGGACACAGCAGGACCCTCCTTCTTTCTTATTCCTAAACAAAGTCTCCAGTGGGGGCAGGGGGAGCTTTTCACATTTGTAAATTGTAACTGAAAAAGAAAATGTCCTGACAGGAGGGAGGGATGTGAATATGATTCAGGAGTGAGAAAGGGAGAGAAGGATTTTTCTTCACTAGATGTTTTGAGTGAAAATCATCATCATAATAACCTGGGCTTCCTGGTTGTTTATATAAGATGAAAAAGTCACCTGAGACCTGGAGGTTTAGTATTTTATTTAGAAATTATATTTTATTTTAGGACATTGTCTTTTACAAAGTGTCCTGGATGACTATATTGTAAATAGCCCTCTTTTCTATTTCATTAGTAGCGCACTGGGATAGGAAGGTTTCTATCCTCATGTAGGACCTCGGTTTAAGCTGTTTCTTGTGTCTTGGTGGGAAGGTGAAGGGAAGGGCTCTGTTGAAAGCTTTTATACTGGCAGTATCGACTCAAGCATGTACAGGAACTCTCCATCGCCTCAAAGAAGGAGGATGAGTCTCAGAGAGGTAACCTCACCCAGGAACATACTGTGACTGACTGACGACTGAATGAATGAACGAATGGGTGAACTGGATCCAAGAATGTCTATCAGTGTGCAAGTCAGGGTCCCCCCCACGCCCTTCCCCCACAATCGAGGCTGACCCTGAACCTGACACATCCAGCTAATATAGCCCACCCCTCCCGTACAGCCTTTCCTTGCAGCTTCCACCTCAATCCTTCAATTGCCTTGTTGACATCATTAACTTCAAGCTTAGCAGGTTTGCAAGTAAAACCTTGATTCTCTCTCCCCAACCATCCCCTGTCTCCAAATAATAGATTTTTTCCTCAGTGCTACTATTATCTATTGCTGTGTCACACACCATTCAAAAACCTAATAATGTAAAACCACCACCACTTAATGATCTTATAATTTTGTAGCCCAGGAATTTGGGCACTTCAGTTGAGTATTCTCTTTGATGGCGATCCCCAGGTGGTATTCAGCTGGCAGATGGGCTACCCTGGAGGGTCTAAGATGGCTAGGTGTTTCACATGTCTGGTTCCTCCTTGAGGAGAGCTGGAAGCTGGGCTCAACTGAACTGTTGGCTGGAGTGTCGATATGTGGCATTTTCAGGATGACTATATTTAGATATTCAAATTTCCCACCTGACCATAGCTATGCACTTCTTAGGTAGATTCCACAAGAAACGGAGTCTAATGCTCTCTCTGCTATTTTCTGTGTGTCCTCCAAAGTTTATGTTGAAACTTAATCCCCACAGCAACGATATTATGAAGTGGGGCCTTTAGGAGATTAGGACATGAGGGTTCAGCCTTTATAAAAGGGCTGGAGGGAACTAGCAAGCCCTTCTTTTGCCCTTCTGTTTTCTTCTGTCATGTGAGGACACAGCATTGCCCCATCTGCCATGTAAGGATGCAGCAAGAGTCATCATCTAGGAAGCAGAGAAGCCCCCACCAGACACTGACTCTGCCATCTCTCAGGACACAATTTGGAGTACTGGACTAATACACTTACCCAATGACACTGAAACTGTCATGCTGGAAAAGATGCATAGAGAGATTCCGGCTTCCAGAACTGTGAGAAATAAATTCACTTTGTTAATAAATTACTCAGTCTAAGTTATTTTGTTATAGCAGCACAAATAGACTAAGACAGTCCCCTTAAACATGGGCTGGGCTTAGGACCTTGCTTCTAATGAAAAGAAGTGATATTGTGTGATTTCCAGGGCTAGTTTTAGATGAGCAAGTCAGCATCCACCTAACTTACTGTCCCAGGACACAACTTGAAGTACTGGACTAATACACTTGCCCGATGACACTGAAGCTATCATGCTAGAGAAGATACATAGAGAGATTACATACAGATAGAGATGTCCAAAGGGTCCCAGCTACTCCAGATGCAGTTGTCAGAATCTTCTCAGCCCAGGCACCAGGCATATGAGTGAGAGAGACTTTGGACCAGCCCGTCCCCCAGTCTTTGAATCACCTGGGTGACCAAGTGGAGACTCGCATCCTTCACTGTGTCTTGTACTCATGTCTGATCTTCAGAATCCATCAGCATCATTTATGGCTGCTTGATATCACTAAAATTTTGTGTAATTTGTTTTGCACACATAATCACTGGACTAGTAACAACTTTGGAACCCTGAGGTATGTGCTTCAGCAAAAAAGAAGGAGGTTTCTTGGTCTGTTATGACTCAGCCTTGGAAATCAGGGTCACTTCCGGCATACACTATTAGTCAACACAGTGTCAAGAGTCAAGAAGAGAGTCAAGGGAGAGAGAACACAGAATCCACCTCTCAATGGAGAGGAGGTAACAATTTACAGTCATATTTTGAGATCTCCATAACCAGCTTCCATCATCAACATAAATGACAGCAGCTGTTCAAGCTAGAAACTTGAGAGTCAGTCTTCATTCCTCCCTGTCCTCTGTCCCCATATTCATCGGCAACTAGCAAACATGGGTGGGTCTCCCTCCAAAGCATTCACAAGTCCATCCATGTCTCTCCCTCTCTCTCCTACTGCCCTGGTCAGCACTACAATAATCTCTTGCATGGGGTGTGGCAATAGCCTTCTGAAAGATCCTCTACTGTACTCTTGTTCTCCTACAGTATTATTCACACATCAGAGGAATCTTTTAAAAAGTATGGATTGGATTCTGTCATTGCCATGCTGGAATCATTCAGTGACTTTCCACTCTAGTTGGAGACCATCTAAACTGATTACCATGGCTTACAAGGACTTGGATGATCTGCTTCTAGTTGACATCTCCAAGGACATGTCACGTCACTTACCCCTTTCCATCTCCTGCCACTCATGCTAAGTTCTTCCCATTCCAGGGCCATTTAGCATGTTCTTCTTTTATTCCTGGAATTTTCCCCCCACACTCTTTGTGTTTCCGGCTCCCTCTTGCTCTTTAGGTCACAGCTTAAATGTCACCATCTCAGTAAGAGTTGCGCTGATCATACTAGCTAATGTCTACCTCCTTTTCCCATTATTCTCTCTCTCAACATCTTGTTCTTGCTGCTTTTTATGTAATGGAATGGAAATGTTTACACTACAACTCAGATGTGCAAAAATGATAGCTTAATTTTTCTCCATAGGTGATATCATTCTGCCCTAGAGCCTTCCTCATTATAGCTGTTGGAGACAGTAATGGGTAGTGGGTGGTAAGGAGAATATAAACTCGGTCTCTTCCATCGAAAACAGACTATCTCAGGGCAAATTTGATTTCTTCTGGGAAAATACTCCATCAATTCTAAGTCCAAACTCTTCATCAAAAGTATTCCTTTCCTCTTTGATTGCTCTCCCTTCTTTGTTCATTTTTCTAGATACTGTCTAAGTACTCAGGGAAGTTTTGCCTTCTGAGTGCTGGGAGAAGGGGGTTTTTGTCTATTTTCTGTCTGATGTTTCCTCTGTGGTGTGGATAGTTTGGAACAATACTGAGTAGTCATTGTGCATACCGGTGTCCTCTGAGGCATTCCTAATCCTGCCTGAACATCACGGTGAGACGTGTTTCAAAATTCTTATCACTTTACCCTAGCCATGATGTCCCAGCTCTTGGTGGACTCCCCCTCCAGCATCAAATCTTGTCTGTCCATTATACACTCAGGACCTCGCTGACAAGCCCCTCCACCAGGGTACATGGAAGCTTCTGGATTGCCTAAGACTTTGGGGATGGGAGCACCATCCCAGGGCCACCCATCCACATGCCTCACTGTGCTCCTGCTTCTCTACCCGTCTGGCTTTAACGTGAGCACTGTGGAAAAGAAGAACTCTCACCTTCCTGGGGGTTGTACTGCATGGCCCCATCTCGTGGCTGAGTCTCCAGGGTATGAGCGTAGGGAGGGTACTTTTCAGAAACCAAGGTAGGACCTCCATCCTGGATGAGAACCTCCAGATCTCTTTGCCTTATCCTGCTACAGAAAGTATTCCACGTCTTCTTCTTCTTTGGTGGTAACTTTCCTTGTTTGACATCCTCCAGGCTCTTCATACGCTGGGTGACTATTCTGAAAATCAGAAGTTTCATATGGATTCTTTCTCAGTATTACTGCTTTAAGTCTCCGAATCCTCCCTAAGGCAATGGAGTCTTCTGGCTAAGAAGAGTAGAGATGTAAAGATAATTTAAAAGGCACCAAGAGAGCATTCATGCAAAGTAGTGTGTGTGTACGTGTGTGTTTGTATGAAGTGTGCACGTGAGAGCATGCGTATGTGCAGGTGTGTGAACATGTGCTCTTGAGTGTATCGACATATGGAGATACATAAGATTGGCCCTGCTGTGTCTACTTGAAAACATTGCACATATTTTGTTTACTTGTTTATTGTCAATTTACCTTACTAGTATATAAGTTCCATACGAGAAGAGACTTGCCTGTCTTGTTCATTACTATATTCCTAGCACCTAGATTAGTGCCTAACCCATAGTTGTTGCTCAGAAGGTATTTGTTTAATGAATGAATGAATTGGGAGCCACACATCTTGGAGAAAAATGTTGAGCTTTTTATTTAACCTGTGCATTTTACCCTTGTCACTTAAGTTTGTTCATGTCTATAATGTGCAAGAATTGAGTACATTTTTGAGTAACAAATAAAGCCAGTGTTGCTTGATTACATCCTGTACTGTGTTAAACATTTATGTGCAAATGTCCTTTAACCCTTATACTATCTGATGAGACACCTAGCGTTATTATCCCTGTGGCATGTGTAAGAAAACTAAGGCTGAGAGAAATGAAGTCACTCGTCCAAGTCAAGAACAAAAAGTGACACAACTGAATGTGCGTTCATGTTTGTCTTCCATTAGATCCCACTACATTACCTTGAAAAAAATAAAGCCTTTGGAAATAATAGCCAAGCTTGCCTCAGAGTTGCAAGGATCTAATAGCGAACACACGTGACTAGTATGTGTGGCATGGAATAAAGTGCTATATATGTTAGCAGTACTTATTTTTGTTGTTTTATTTAGCCACCCATTATCCTTTTCATAGTTTCCATCTTCCTTCAAGAGAATAGGAATATATGAGCCATATCTCAAAGAGCTACAGGACACTTTAAAGCAACCTTTTTAACTTTCTCTCCTTCCTTCTATTCTCTCGCTTTTTCTCTGGACAGCCTCAGAGCACTAGATGAGAGCTTCACCTTGGGTATTACTGTTGAAATTGCAGGGGGTTAGCTGAGACATTCAAAGGCTTATTATCAGAGGCGGAGAATGAGAAAAGAGTGTATACAGAACTTGAGTTCATCACTGTGGAGACGGTTGCGTGTATCCTATCAGACGGGAAGGACAGGGCAGAGCTTTGGTAGCTAGCTGGGAGGGCTCAGAGCAACACACAGGTTGGGAGTCTGGGATAAAGACTGTGCCTTTAAGAAGATACCAGAAAACCCAACCTACAGGTGCCCTGAATAAGCTTGGGGTGGGAGTGGAGGTTTCCTTCTGTGTCCAGAGGATGAGGGCACCAGATTTGGGCCTGTTTTCTATGGACGTCAGGTGGAGTTACACCATATGGAGCAGAGCCAGTCACCACAGCAAAGTTGGAAGTGAGAGTCAAGCCAACTCTGCAGTTGAAGCAACATCCAGAGAAAAGCAAATCAGACCTGGGGCAGCAGGAGAGAAGTTGGGATGCAGGTGAGAGGGTTCGGGGAGGAAGGCTGGTGACGGCACCTGGAGAGGGTCCACTCTGAGGGCTGTCTGCCAGCATTCTTCCTGGTGAGCAGGCATGCCCTCACCTTGTCTCATCTTTTCCATATTCCTAAAAAATCTGAGTAAAAGTTTTAAAATTACATATATAAACTACAAGTGCTGTAAAACTATAGAAGACAGTTCATATTGTTATCATATTTGTTTCTTCAAAGGGGGCAAAGGGAGTGGGTTAGGTCCTCAGGGACAGGGGCTGGATCTGAGTTGCTGAGGGACCTCTTTCCAGTCTCTTAAAAGAAAAGGACCGCATCTTTAGATTTGAGAAAAAATACAGACAAACTGACTGTTGTAGGGCACGAGTCATGAGAGTAGGAAGCTCAGGGTCTCTCTGTGGGTGGGAAACCACACAATAAAGAAATGGTGGAAGCTACAGAATATCAGAGCTCAAAAAAACCCGAGAGATGATCCATGCCTGAGGTTTCCAAACCGAATCCTGCAAAGCAAAGGGTGTTGTGGAGCTGCCTGGGGCTGTTGAGGTGACTATTGGAAATGTCTTCTGGTCCTGGTTCCTATTTCAACCTAAGCATTTCTACTTTTACATTCTTTGATGTTGGATTTCTGCGTGAGATTTTGCTTGGAAAGTGAATTCCGCTGTTGCTGCATGAAATGTGCACAAGTAATCTCTAATCTCTGTTCTGTTCTACCTTCGTTTCAGGAAGAAAGTCCTAGAGAGAACAGGATCCTCTCAAAGTGCACAGCTCATTTGGACAGAAAAGAGACTTGAACCCAGCGTCCTTCCCTTAGTGTGTGGGAGGGAACAATCTGCTTCCTCCTGTGGCGATTGGAGTTATTTCCTGAGTCTGAGCAAGTGGTCTGAGAGGACCTCATGGACTGTCTCTGCCCACAGACAGCACCAGGCTGACCAGTCATCCCATCTCAACTGAATGTCATATGTGACTAATGGCCCTGAGACAGAACCAGGCTGCTTCACACATTTATTATTTCAGCTACAGAAGGCCTGGCAGGGACAGAAAAACACTTCTTTATACATTTGCATCAAAATGCTCTCCAGTCTTTTAGAACAGAGCTCTCTTTGCTAGCCCAAGAGCTCTAGTATCAGTTTTCTATAAATCTGACAGTCTCAATGCATCTGCATATGCCGATGTAACACTGTCTGGACTGTCATGACATTCAGATAGATGCGACAGGAATAACATGCCATCGAGCCATAAATGAACCTTTCTAGCCTCATCTGTGCTCATGACCCAACTTAGTTATGGGTGCAGGTTGAACAAGGGAGGAGCCACCATTTAAGGAGGACTTGCAAGCTGTAGGCATGTCCAAGGTATTCTGCACACACATATCTCATTTAATACTCCTGACGACTTTGAAAAGTATCAAATAGAACAGATTAGGCTCTGCTGCAGTAATACACTGAACACTCAGTGGTTTAGTAAATTCAAGTTTATTGGTCATGTAATCCAGATTGCAACATGGAAGCAACATGGGGTATACTTCCTCTTGGCTGCATCTAGGTCTCTCCTAGCACAGCTAAAATCAAACTTATCTTGATTGATTGACTCTTTCCTCCTCACTAGTGTCTGGTGCACAGAAGGCATTCATAATTTTTCTATTAATAAAACTTTCATTCTGTTGTTTGGGAAGTAATTCAATGGCCTCATGATGTTAAGAGAAATGCTGCACCTTCTTGCTTAGACTTAGATTACAAAACATTCTACCTTGTGGATGAAACTACAGAATATCATTCTGGAATTCCTTCTTTTTAATGGCTACAAAAGGAGGTTAGAAGTCTCATTTTACCCAACCACAAATACAGCTGTTCTGTGAAAAATGACAATACTGATTTCATTCATAGCATATTAAGGGAGTGAGAAACAAACACGTTTAAAGCACAAATTATGAGGTTTAGTAGGTTTGGTAAAACTTTTATTATTAGCTATAAACAATCAGGTTTAATGAAGCAATACATCTGCTAATAAAAAGTATAAGGGATTATTAGAATTGTAGGCAAAACATTCCTACTCACAGAAGGCCTAACGGAATGAAAACAATAATTACAATGCCAAAAATATTTTTAGGTGTTAAAATTGACACCAGGAAAATGAAACACTTTGCTTAATTTTTGATAGTATTACATGTTGAGACATGACATGCATGGATGGCATTTCGATGGACACAAAGCCTTGCTTAATTTATTTTTTTTTAGCTCAAACACATCTGATACTTTCACACTTTGATTTGCAAGATGATTTCACAAAATTTGGCCTGTTTCCAGCTGATTGCAAAGTGCCACAGGCTTAAGTTATACATTTCCTTTCCTCCTGTACACTACCTAAACTCAAAAGTTTGGTTTTATTTCTGTGGTTATTGTTGTTTTCCTTTTAAAAGCAAGTCTAATGCTGTGATCTGAAATACTATTTCTTTAAAATGTCAGCTGTCTTCCCGGGAGTGTAAGCATGGTTATAGACAGAAAGTATAATTCAGAACTGACATAGATCTTTGGAACTCTATTTTGCACACAGTGCCCGTATGTCATCTGATACTAAACAGAATGTAAAATGGAAACCATTTTATATTTCATCTGATTTTGTTGACCATCAAAACATTGCCTAGCAATGGTCTACAATTTCTATTTTAACACACTGTCTGTAATAGATGCAAGTTTCTACAAACAAAAGGAACCCCACAAATTTTGCAGGTCGACAGTCTGAAAGGCCATCTCCTCAGATTGCTGAAATCAGCACCATTTGAACAAAGCAGCCTGTCCTTTTAAGAAAAATCCCTCTATAGAAATGCTATAATTTCCTTGTTACAAAGGAGCTTTTTTCTGAGCACGTAAAGTGCTAGTTTGTTCAGTGTGACCTCTGCTTTCATTCTATCAAGGTTGTATCTGATTACAGTGTAAGACAGATGAAGGGGACACCGTTCTAGGCAAAGAAGAAAAAAAGTTTTAGTCTTGGGTCACTTGCGAAAGTGGTTCATCACTTTTATTGGCAATGTTTTCCATCTCTTCGGGGGTGGTTCTCCCATGGAAGTCTAAAAAATCTGCCTGGAATATATTTTCAGGTGCTTTGATGTGCTGCTTTACTTCTGGAAAACAAGGCAGCGGGACGAATAGGAGTCTCTACAGGCATCCACGTCAGACCTGCCTCCCCCTGTCCCTAGGTCATTCCTTTGCCTAAGTCTCAGCTGTTCCACAATTCACATCCTATAGGAGTTGCTGTGACTTCCGAAATAGCACCGCGACTAATAAAGAGCAATGCAAATTGTGTATCACTGGAGACAGAAAATCATGATGGTGAAGAGCCCAAAAGAGCTGAGTTTTAAAACCTGGCTCTGTTATTTAGTAATCTTTGCAAGCATTCTGTATTATTTGTATAATGCAAAGTCACTTACCAGTGAATGTGGGCAAGTTAATTAGCTATTGAACGCTCAGTTTTGTCATCTCTGCACAGGCTTGTCAAGAGTTAAATGAGATGATATACATCATTCTCTAGGCACAGAGCCCAGGACATAGTAAGTGTTCAGGAAATGTCAACTCTGATTACTACTCATAGTTATAATACTCCTAGGACAGAGATAAAGCACTGGGAGTTGTTTTTAACCTCGATGAGAATTGTGGGAGGGAATATAGTTTTGTGTACTTGAAATGGCACGGCCATTGGAGTTAGACTTGTATTCTCTTCCCAGTTTAGGGATTTTGGCCTTCTGACACGGAGTTTACCAGGTATGATATGGGGATAATAAATCCTACTTCCTAGTGTTTGACCTCTAGAATAATCCAAACGTATTTTATAAATGCAAGGACAAGATAATAAACATAAAGCACTGGTCATGTAGTAGATGCTTTACAAATGTCACCTGGTGTTTAGGGATTGGATTAACTCCATCTCCATGGGAAACTGCACTGGTCAGCTCTGCCTTGAAAATACATCCCAGCTCCACCTCTGTGCCTTTGTCCAAATCCTCAGCCCCTGCTGGGAGCCGCATACCCTGGTGTGTCCCTGCAGTCACTCTTAAAGCTGCCCTCCGTTCCCTACTCAGCATTCTGGAGTAATCATTCTAAAAATATGAACTGAATCATGTTGCTCCCCTGCTTGACTCCTGCGATGGCATTCCTCCGTTCTCAGGATGGATTCACGGCCCCTGGCCTGGCCTGGTCTCCAGCTGCCTGTCTAGCCTCATCTGCAACTGCTCATCTCGACCAAGTGGCATTGCCCTTGCCGTTGCCCTAATGCATCTGTGACTTTGGCTGATCCCTCTGTCTGGAGTTTTCTTCACCCAGACCTTTCTTTCTTCTCCCTCTTTTTCTTCATTCAGGTTTTAGTTCACGCATCTTCCCCCAAAGAGGTTTCTTGACCACCTCATTTCCTTTCCATTTCACCATCTTTGACTATAACCAAGGCAGTTGTCGTACCTAGATATTCTCTGTCTATTCATTTAAAAGCACACCTCTTGTCTATCTTTCCACCTGAATTAAACCTCTCTGAGATCGGATGCTTTATGTTCATCATTCACCCTGTATCATCTGTGCCTAATACAGGCCCCAGTGGGCAGTAGGTGCTCAATCAATGTTGGATTAATGAATATTGATTGCTCTCTATGTGCAGGGCACCAGTTAAGGTGTTTGAGATTCAGAGATGAATGGCTTTTTGTTTTGGTCTCAAAACAGATAAATATTGCAAGAGAGATAAGCTTCAGATATTGTGGAAGAAAGAACATAGGAAAGACAAAGGCATCTAGATAAAGTGGGGGTGATAGTGGAAGTGGCAGAGTCTTCCCAGGGTGGCCAGGAAGGCCTGAATCTTGAATTCCATGTGCCAAATTATAATACCCCCTTCCCCCGAACTGTTGTACCAGATAGAAATGGATCACATATGAAAGTATTTTGCAGACAAATGCTTGCCATTCATATCCTTGCTGCTAATAACTTCTGGATTAGGCTGTGCATTACCTCTTGTTCCTCTGAACCTCAGAGCCTATTTCAGGCTGGTTCATTTCTTTTCCCTGCCCAAGCAAAGAAAGCCCCGAAGCTTCAGATTTCAACCTCATGCCTTTAGATTCACGAGGAGACTGTGGGTGGTGAGTTTAAGACAGCGGAAAAGCCAGCTGTGGGCACAGCCCTGGGAAATTGCTGCTGCTGGTGCTGCTGCTACAAGAAACACGATTCCGGCTGCCAGAGCCCTCCAGCCCCTTACAGTGTCGTCAAGGGAGACGCTGGCGAGAGGCTCTCACAGAGAAACACAAGAAGAATTGCTGTTAAAAATATTGTGACAAGTTATATGAAGCACTGAGGGATATTCCTGAGTTTCTCAAGAGTGAGGCAATCGTTCCCACAGTCATAAAAGTGCCTGGGCAAGCAAGGACAGTCGATGTAATAAAAACGGGGGAAATGTTGTCGGAGCTCATAAAGGAGGAGGGTGACTGTGTAGTTACAGTCTTTCATAACCTTCAGCACAGGAAAGGGAGAGAAATTGGGTCAGCCGACGATGTCTCCATCATGCTTGCTATCCTACACAAGATTGGTCGACTGAAAAACAAAGGACCATGTTATTATTCCAGTGAATAAAGGTGGGCCTTAGGGGAGTGACCTATCATTTTAGATTCAGCACAATACATAGTCCAAGGGTAGAAAACTTAGCAGGCTATAGTCAAGAGGCCTGGGCTCAAGGCCTATTTGTTCTGACTTGTTATGTTGTTTGAGATAGTTACTTAATGTATTTATTAGTCAGGATAATTAATTATAGTTGCTGTAACAAACAACTCCATAATCTTGGTATTCTAACACATGAAATGTGTGTTTCTCACTCCTATCACCATGCACTGTGGGTCTGTGGAGGGCTTTGCTCCACATAGCCGTTCAGGGACCCAGGGTAATGAATATTGCCATTTTCAGTGTGTGATTATCAAGGTCATCTTAAGCATTAATTTCCAGTATGCAGATGGGAAAAAGAGAAAGGGCATGGAGGACTACATAGAATATCTTAGGGATCTGGGAATGCCTAATCTGAATTTACAAATTATTTATTTACTCTGAAGTACAATGGTGGAGCCAAGACAGAAATTACACAGTAAAATCTCCCATTCACAAAAAAAGGAGAAAAGAAGGCATATAAGTCATTGACCCATAACAATGTAGGAATCCTGCAGTATAGACAGTGTGAAGTTTTCTTGCCCTAGAAGAGAGGAAGTTCCCTAGAATTTTATTCTGTTCTTTGGGTAGAACTACTATGTCCATTTTTCTCAATGGCCCTAATTTAACCCCCCGAGGAGAATTTTCTTTGCTCATTGTCTGCCTTGAGCAAATCTGAAGTGTTGGGAAGAAGCTTTCCTTAGGTGCTATATAATTTTTAAAGGCTGCTGCTATTTGCTTATGGATGGTCAGGGGACCAGAGATTGTTTTAACTCTCATATTGCCAAGAATTTTTTTTTCTCTCAAGACTTGTGGTTTCTTTGGTAACACAATTCCCTCAAAACTTTAGTTTTTGCTTCTAGACAGTTCCATGTGCCAATGACCACACCCAAAGATCTTTCCTGGACATATTTTTAAAATCTACCTTATTTATTTGCTTCCTCGCCCACTTTCAACTTCACAGTACACTCTTTCAACTTCACAGTACACTAAACTGTCAGAGTTAAGTGAACAGGCTACATTCTTAATCTGACCTTTGTTGCAAGGCCTATTTGCTTGTTCATCTGCTTATTTAGATCAAAGATTTTCACAGTCTTATTTTCTGCCATTTTGGAGTTTAAAATCAGTAAACTTTTCTGATCCTTCAAGGTCCCACATTTCTAGACTCTATTTCCTTTCATTTTTGCTTATAAACCAGCTAATGGTCCCCTGAGTGCATCTTGTTTTTGTAATGCTTGTAATGCTTTTTCAGGCAGCCAGTATTAGCCAAGCACTCCCAACATTCGATTTTCTATTGGAGCTGAAGCCATTACCACCTTCAAATCTAACCCACATCGGATGTCCTGTTTCTTGGATTCACTCTTGAAACTGCATGTGTTTCGGGAAAAGAGCGATTCCTCCAGGTATTCTGAGAAGGAAGGGATTTAATACAGGCAATTAGAATTTTACTCAACTGGGGAGGCACACCTCATCAACAAGGGTAACTGCATAATGAACATTTGTATACCTAACCCTGAATTGTACCCCATATCTTCAAAATAAAAAATTAAATAATAAAAAAAAGAATTTTGCTCAGTCATTGGAAGGGCTCAGGAGGAAAGTTCTGCAATCCACTGAACCCTCATTCAGACACTCACTTGGAGAAAACAGACATAATAATTATGATGCATACTATGTATGGAGTAATTCTGGAGTATAATGAAAGTGTATAGGTAGGAAACCTAGTGTCATCTGAGACATGAGACATATATTCCCATTTCCTTTGTTAATAAGTTCCATAGGTTAATAAGGACTAGCATTCCACATTTCCCTGTCACTGAGGTATTGTGAAGATTGGCCTTAGTAAAGTATACTGATTAGGTGATAGGTATTAAACCTATAGGCAGTAATGCAGTTTTTTAAGTGAAATACAGTATCTGGATTCAAAATGAATAAGTAGAATGTTTGATTCTCCATTACTTCCAAGATAAGATCTGAACTCTATAGCATGACATATGAGACTGCTCATAATATGTCTTTTCACATCTTTAGTCTTTCTTCTTCTTGGGCCCTCCTCCCATATTTTATGGCTGTCATACAAAATTTATCTGTATTTTATAAACATGACCCATTCTGTCTCCTCTCCTTGCTTGGCTGTGTTCTTGACCTAGAATGCCCTTTCCCTGAGAATACCCCTAATTTAAAATAATTTTTAAAAATATTTTGAACTAAATAAAAACAAGGTTGGACATGGTGGCTCATGCCTGTAAGTCCAGCACTTTGGGAGGCCAAGGCAGGAAGATTGTATGAGGCCAAAAGTTAAAGACCAGCTTGGGCAAAATATCAAAACCCTATCTCTACAAAACCAAGAAAAAATTAGTTGGACATGGTGACACGTGACTGTAGTCCCAGCTACTCCAGAGATTGAGGCAGGAGGATTGCTTGAGTCTAAGAAGTTAAGGCTGTGATGAGCTATGGTTATACCACTGCACTCCAAACTGGGTCACAGAGTTTTCTAAGAAAACAAAAACAAACAAAAAAAATGTAAAAAATAAAAATACAACTAGTCAGAAATTGTTAGATGCAGTAAAAACAGTGTTGTGGGTGAAATTTATAGTATTATATGTACGTATTAGAAAATAAAAGGGCTGCCGGGCTCAGTGGCTCAGCCTGTAATCCCAGCACTTTGGGAGGCCAAAGCAAGTGGATTGTCTGGGCCCGTGGGTTCGAGACCAGTCCGGGCAACTTAATGAGACCTCGTGTCTACAATAAATCAAAAAAAGAGCTGGGCATGGTGGTGTGTGCCTGTAGTTCCAGCTACTTGAAAAGCTGAGGAGGAAGGATCACAGGAGCCCAGCAGGTCGATGCTGGGGTGGTCGTGAGCATGCCACTGCACTCCAACCTGGGTGACAGAGTGAGACTCCAACTCAAAAACAAACAGATAAATAAGAAAAAAAAATTAAAAAGAAAAGAAGAGGGCTTTAAAATCAATAATTTAAGCCTCCACTATAGGAAACTAGAAAAAGAAGGGTAATTTAAGTTTAAAACAGAAACAAACATAAAAATTAAAGTCAAAATAATTCAGATTGAAAGCAAGAAAACAATAGGAAAAATGATTCTTTGAAAAAAAATGAATAAAACTGATAAATCCCTATCCAGGTTAACTAAGGGGGGGGAGAGAGAGAGAGAGAGAGAGAGAACAAATTACCAAGATCAGAAAGAAAATAGAGGTCATCACTATTAATCTAGTGGATGGTAAAAGATAAAAAATATGAATCATTTTATTTGATAATTTAAATGAAATAGATAAATTTCTTGAAAAGACATAAATTACCAAAACTCACACATAAAAATATATAGTCTGCATAGACCTATATTTTGTCTATTAGAGGATTTGAGTCAATAATTAATAATCTTTCAAGAAGGAAAATATCAGGGTCAGATGATTTTACTGGCGAATTCAACAAATGTTTCAAGGAGAAATGATACAAAGTTACCACAATCTCATTCAGAAAATAGAAGCAGAAGGAACACTTCCTAATTCATTCTATGAGGGTGGCACTACAATAATAACAAAACTAGATTAAGAAATTGCAACATAAGAACAGACCAACATATCTCATGAATATAGATACCAAAATTCTCAACAGAATATTAGTAAGTACAATTCAACCATGTATAAACAGAATTATACACCATGACCAGGTAAGATTTATTCTAGGTATGCAAGGGTGGTTTTACATTCGAAAACAATCAATATAAACCATTATATCAGCAGGCCAAAAAGAAAAACAAAAACATATGTGATCATTTGAGTTTATGCAAGAAAAACTTTTGACAATACTAATTTATGGCAAAAACTCTTAGCAAACAAGAAACAAGGGAGAGATTCTTCAGCTGAATGAAGAACAACTACAATGACACTTGTAGCTAGGATTATAACTTATAGAGTGAAATTTGATGCTTTTCCCTTAAGATCAGGAATAATGCAGAAATGTCCTCTCCCCCTACTTCTATTCAACATTACACCAGAAATCCAAGCTAGTGCAATAAGACAGAGAAAAACAATAACAAATAATTTTTTTTAAGTATATAGATTGGGAAGAAAGAAAGAAAGCTGTCTTTGCTCACAGATAACATGTTTGTCTATGTAGAAAATCCTAAAGAATAATTAAAAATTCATGGAAATATGTGATTATGTAAGGTTGCAGGACAATAGATTAATATAAAAAGTCAATTTTTTATATACCAAAAGCCAAGAATTAGATTTTGAAATTTAAAAATTAATGCCATTTGTTGTAGACTTCAAAATAAAAAACTTAGGTATAAAAGTAACAAAACATGTACCATACTGCTATGTGAAAAACTACAAAACTCTGATGAAAGCAATAAAAAAGTCTAAATAAATATAAAGCTATTTTGTGTTCCCAGGTTGGGAGATTCACTATTGTTAAGTTGTCAATTCTTTCCAACTTAGTCTGTAGATTCAAATCTAATCAAAATCTCAAATAGGTATTTTGTATCAACAAAATGATTACCTGTATGATGACCATTTGAAAATACCTAATCCTGAATTGTACCCCACATCTTTAAAATTTAAATAAATAAATAAAGGAGAAAAATAAATAAAGTATATGTGGAAAAGCAAATGACCAAGAACAGTCAACATAATAATGACAAAAACAAAGAACATTAGAAGATTAACAATATCCCATTTCAAGATATACTATAAAGCTACAGCAATCATACAATATATTATTGGTGAAAGAATAGATACATGATTCAACAGAGAAGAAAAGAGTCCAGAAATGGGCCCACATAAATATGATAAACTGATCTTTGACAAAGGAAGAAAGGCAAATCAACAAAGAAAGAATAGTCAGGATGGTCTTTTTCAAAAAATGGTGCTGGAAAAATTGAATATCCATATCAAGTAAATAAATAAATTTACCTAGACAAACCTTACACTTTTCACTGAAAAAAACCACCTCAAAATGGATCATAGAACTAAGTGGTTAAAATTTTTAAATAACTGACAATACCAATTGCTGCCAAAGGTATAGAGCAATAGAAACACTTAAGTGTAAATACAAAAATGTGAAACTCCTGGAAGAAAACATTGGAGAAAATCTACATTTCGTTGGGTTTGTTGATGAGTTTTTAGCTATAATACAAAAAGAATTAACATGAGCGAACAAAGATAAATTGAACTTTATTAAAATTAAGTACTTCTCCCTGTAAGATACTATTAAACTATTGTAACACAAAGTCACAGAATGGGGAAAAAATATACAAACTATTAAAGGACTTATAACCAAAGCATACAAAGAACTCTCATAGCTCAGCAAAACAAAAGCAACTCAATTTTTTAAAATGGACAAACAACATGGGTGAGCTTTGATGACGTTATGATACGTGAAATAAGCCAGATACAAAAGAACAGATTATTTCATTATGCCATTTGCATGAAGTTTTTACAGTAGACAAATTCATAGAGAAAGTAGAAGGATGGTTACCAGAGGCCGTTGGCAGGAGGAAGTGGGGAATCACTGTTAAATGGTATCGATTTTCAGCTTGGGAAAAATGGAAAAAGGACTGGAAATATATGCAAGTGATGGTTGAACGAAGCATGAATGTACTTAATGCCACTGAACTGTATACTTAAAGATGATTTGAATGATGATTTTTATGTTATATATATTTTACTAGAATTAAAAAGATAAGCAAAAGGGCTGAATCAACACCTCGCCAAAAAGGTATACAAATGGCAATTAAGAATATGATAAACTGTTCAACATGATTTTCCATTGGGGAATTACACATTCAAACAACAGATAACACTGCACACACACCTATTAGAATGGCTAAAATTTAAAAATAACTGACAATACCAATCACTACCAAACTTGTAGAGCAACAGGAACACTTGCTCATTGCTGGTGATGATGAAAATTGGTACAGTCATTGGTGGCAGTTTCTTACAAAGTGAAAACCAATCTTAATATATGAGCTGGCAGTTGAACTCCTAGATAAATAACTTAACTAATCTGAAAACATATTTCCACACCAAAGTCTTCACATGAAAGTTTGTAGCAGCTTTACTCGTGATTGCCAAAAACTGGAAGCAGCCAAGATGTTCTTCAACGGAACTACATTTGTTGATGAATAGGCAAACAATCATACATCTGTACAATGGAAGGTTATTTAGCAATAAAAAGAAATGAACCACCATAGAACGACATGAAGGGGCCTCAAATGCATATTGTTATGTGAGAGCAGTCTATCCAAAAGGGCTATCTACTGTGTTATTCCAATTACATAACATTCTGGGAAAGAAAAATCTGTGGAGAAAGCAAAGGGATCAGGGATTGTCCAGGGGTTTGGAAGACAGGAAAAGGGGAGGGCTGCATAAGTACAGCAGAGGGTTTTTTCAGGTTGGTGGAATTCTTCTGTAGAGTGTTGTAATGATGAATATATGACATTATGCATTTGCCAAAACTCATAGAACTTTGCAGCACAAAGAGTGAATTCTAATAAATGCAAATACAAATTATTTAGGGGATCAGCAGATGACAGAATGAAATTAAGAATGTCACACAAAACAATATGACTGTATTACAAATATACACAATGACCTCACTGAAGGGGCTGGGGAAAAAATTGCCAACCCAATTAGCTTTAGAAATGAGTAGAATCTGTAAGACTAAAGGCAAAAAAAGGAAAATAAGACAAAACAAACACTACCCCAAAAAGTGTACACAAACGTTGAATTCTAGTTGATAAAGCTGTTTCATATGAGGGTAAAGGTTAACAATTCTGATATCACATTCTGGATACTGGAATTTAACAATCAAGCAAATGGATGATGGATGGTGGGAGCCATGTTTCTCATTGTTGCAAGGGGAGTTTACAGATAAGTAGGGCAGGAGGATAGAATGATATAGTGATGAATTCGAGTTGGAGGCATCTGTAAGAATTCATAGTTAGTTTAATCTAGATAAAGATTACTACAATAGAAAAGTTTACAGATGCACACATACGCAGGATTTGTATTCACACATAGTGTTCCTTCTTTTGTCAGTGGAGAGGGTATAGTAGCAAAAACACCCTGGTAGCAACAGCACACCTAGTGCCCACATTTTGGTTGCTATTACCATTCTCCAATAAAAAGGTATCAGAATTCCTTGGAGAAATAGCTGCTTCTAAGACTGGACACTAAACATACAAGATGAGACTTGTAATGACAGAAAGTAAGAAAATATTTTTTAAAAAATTTTTTGAAAGCTTACAATAATGAAGTTCTCTATTATCAACAACTCAAAAAATAACAGATGCTGGAGAGGATGTGGTGAAAAGGGAACACTTCCACACTGTTGGTGGGAGTGTAAACTAGTGCAGCCTCTGTGGAAATCAGTGTGGCAATTCCTAAAAGCTCTAAAAATTGACCTTCCATATGACACTGCAATCCTCCTACTGGGAATATACCCTGAAGAACTCAAATCACTCTATAAAAAAGATACCCGCACACGTATGTTTATTGCAGCATTGTTCACAATAGCAAGATCATGGAATCAAGCATCCTGTCCATCAAAAGAGGACTGGATTAAAAAAATGTGGTACATATACACGATGGAATATTACACAGCCATAAAAAAAGAACAAAATCATGAATTTCACAGCAACCTGGATGGAATTAGAGTTTATAATACTGAGTGATCTCTCACAGAAACAAAGATCTGAGTATCACATGTTCTCACTCATAAGGGGACCTTGAGCATCTATTGTAATACTATAGGAAAAGGATTGACAGTGGCAGGAAACAATGGGGTGGGGCCAGGGAGGGGAAGGGAGGTGGGGTTAATGGTAGTCAATATCTTTCTGGGGATGGGAGGGCACACCTCATCAACAAGGGTACCTGCACAATGCATATTTGTATACCTAATCCTTAACTGTACCCCATAATTTTAAAATAAAAAATATGTTTAAAGAAAAAAGCTTCCAATAATGAAGTCCTTATCAAAGTGTCACATGAACCTTCTGAAAAATTCCCAGTGACCTATGGTGGAAAAATTTAAATGAAAGAAAGAAGAAAGAAAAAAGAAAACAAAAAGAAAGGAAGGAAGGGAAAGAGGGAGGGAGGGATTACTATTTGACCCAGAAATTCCACTACTAGGGAAAATAAATCATTATTTAAGAAAGAACCTATTCTCAAATGTTTATTGAAGCACTCTTTCCAATGGTACAATCACGGAACCAACCTAAGTACCCCCAAACAATTGACTGAATAAAGAAAATGTGGTACATATACACCATAAAATACTACACTGCCATAAAAAAATAAATCATGTCCTTTACCAGCAACATGAGAGAAATTGGAAAACGTCATCCTAAGTGAACTGACTCAGGAACAGAAAACCAAACACGGCATGGTCTCAGCTACATGCAGGCTCTAAATGACCACCAAGATGGAAATAACAGACACTGGGAACATCAATTAGCAGGGAGGCTAAAGGTAAAAAATTACCTAGAGAGTAGAATGTTTACTACCTGGGGATGGGACACCTGAGACCCAATCTCCACCATCACACAGTATATCCACATAAGAAACATGACTTGTACCCTCTGATTCTAAAATGAGAGAGGAAGAGAAAGAGAGGGAGGAAGAGAGAGAGAGAGAGAGAAAGAGAGAGAGAGAAATGGACTGTTGGATTATAACCCAACTTATAAAATAAATATTCATTAGTCCATGCTGATATAAATACATAATTATATAAATAAACAAGTGGAGGGACTAGATCAATCTTTGGTGCAGAAGAATTCTAAGTGATTTAGACTGACACTCTGCCCCCAAGTAGAAAAAAGAATAACTTTATAATGAAAAAAAATGGACAAATGCTACCTTAGCAAGGTGACCAAGAGAAACATTACCAGGGGCAAGTCCTATTGATAATACATACCCGTAATATGTGAGGAAAATGGCAATTTACCTCTGTAGTCTTCCTCCTACAAATCCATAATCCTGGTCTAATTCTGAGAAAGATATTAGACAAATACCAGGTAAAGGACAAAATACCTGACCAGTGTTTTTTGAAACTTTCATGGTCATCAAAATCAGGGAAAGTCTAAGAAAACTTCATAGCCCAAAGAAATGCAAGGAGACACGACAGATAAATAAATTAAATGCGGACGGGATAGGCTGTGAATAGAATCCTGCAAGAGAGAAAGGTCATTCAGTAAAAACGAAGGATTCTGAATGAAATGCAAACTTGGGTTAATGATAATCCTGAACCAGGCGAAGTGAGGACCGATGGGAGGCCCAAACTTCACCTATATGTTGACCATTTATGTACCTGATCCTGAATTGTACCCCACATCTTTAAAATAAAATAATAATGACATTTTAAATAAATAAATAACACATCACTGCAAAATACTTTATTCAACAAATGCTTGCATGGAAGGCTACTATACAAGAAGGAAGCCATGCTCTGCTTAGAGTAAGTGACCCTTGAAGAGGGTTGGTGGATTCCCTTGTGATCCCTGAAGCACATCTTGAAGTTTCTGAACCAGATGGTTTCTATATCCCCTTGGAGCACTGCAGATATTAGAATTGACATGCTAGAAGGTACCCAATCTGCCAAATTATCTCTTGAAAAAAGTTCTTCTTGCCCATGGGAAAAATAAAATAAGAACAAAATTAGTTCAGTTCTAGCAAATGGCATCCACAACACTGAAGTTGTACAGTGCACAACCTGCACAACCCTACCCAGCAGCCCTGAATGAAATATGTATCCATTTAAGGTCTCCACTGTGCTTGAGGAAATGTCCTTTTCTTCTCCTACTGAATTCTTTCTACTTTTGGGAGGGAGGTGTGGGGTAAGTGCTGGCATAGCCTTTCTTTGTGATGCTATAAGGTAGAGTTTTTCTTGTTTGTTTTGTGTGTGCTTACTTTACAAAACACAAAATAGATAACCTTATGCCTTTCCATAAAATATTATTTGAAAGTTTACTGAGTCTACCAAATTCCAAAGTCTGGGAACCCCTGACCCTAGTGCAGCTTCCCACGGGTGGAGTGTAGAACCTCTTCCTCCCCTCAATGTCCTCTACCTCACTTTAGTGGCTCAGATGGCAAGTTTTCCTCTTTAAGTTGAACCTGAACTATCCTGGTTCTTGCATGTTCTTTGGGAAAAATTAGAGAGAAGGAGGATATATTTACAGTAAAAAGATCTTTGGCCTGAGAGGTGGAGAGTCTTGATTAAAATTCCAGGTTGGCCATAAAGCAGCTCACCTCACTCATTTACAAATCAATAAAATAGGAAAAATAAGACCAGCTTCTGCTCACTTGTATGATGTGGTGAGGTTCAAATAAACTAATAGACACAAGTACCCCTTGAACACAAAACAACCTAGAAATTTAAGTTAGGACATGCTTGTAAAAAAGAAATGGCAAAGATAAAAATGTCACGACCAGTACTCTTAGGGTCCTCCCTGTGGGCTCCAGGGTCACCTGCTGCCAGAAACCCATGGAGAGCATCTCTGCTAACTCTAATCCCACCAGGGGCCTCTGAGGCTGTATCTGCCTCTGAGACCCACTCGGCGCCCTTGTCGCTCCTTCTGCAAAGTCAAATGTTAATATGCTGAGCTCCTTTGTGCTCCTTGTTAATAGAAGTCCTTGTCTTTCAGTAGTGGCCTTGCTGTCATCAGAAAGGGACATGTGGGGACATTTTGCATTACTCCAAGTGACAAGCTGGAAGCAGATCTCTCCCCTCACCAGCCTTGAGTTCACTTTCTGGCAGGAAGATCTCAAAACAGAAGCTTCAGGGTTTACCCCCCATAGTTCCGTCCTCCAATCACATGGCCCTGTAAAACACAATAAGTATGCTAAGCAAATGAATGAACAAATAATGAGGATGAGGATTTGATGATAAAGAGCACCTACTAGGTCCCAGGCACTGTTGTAAGACAGGGTGTTAACGTACATGTATAAGCTTATTTATTTCTCACACCCACCCTATGAGGCCGACGCACCATGTTCTCATCACAGAGATGAGGAAATGAGATGCTATGAAATCCAAGTTTATATAGCTAAGAAGCTTTGGAACTGAGATCTGAACCCCAGCAATACCTTGGTTCTGGGCACTTAGCCACTAAGCTCTATTATGTTGCCTTATAATGGTAACTATTTTGAAATAGACCAACTGCATATTGGATTTTTGCCTGATCATCACGATCACCTCAGTCCTTCTGGTCCTGCCTCATCAAACATCATGGAATGTCGCCGTGCTTACTCCCTGTCACCCTGGTCTTTCCATATGATTTTTCCTTTGTCTGGGGGAACATCCATCCAGTTCTTCTGGCTAAGTTTTAACCATCTTCATGACTACACTCCAAGGTCTCTTTCTCTAGGCAGTCTTTTCTGAGCAGTCTCCTCTTCTGGGTTCCCACAGCCCCGTAATTTGGGTCTCAGTTCTCATCACACTGAACTGACTTTGTTTGCCCACCTGCCTGGGAATACATTTTCATGGCTAGACTCTGAAGTTACATTCAAGTGTTCAAATCCTGGCTCTGTTATCTGATTGCTGGGTGTCCTTGACGAGTTTCCCTAAACCTCTTTGCTTTGGTTTCTTTATCTATAAAATGAGATGGATCATGTAAACTTGTTTCTGTAGAGCAGTTAGAACAATGTCTGGCACATAGTAAGGATTTTACATCTATTCACCACTAACCCACAAGTATGTTTAGAGCTAAGACCACATCTTATTTATGAACCCCCAATGGTGATACAGTGTCTGGAACACAGTAGGAGCTCAACAAACATTTGTCGAATAAGTGAGTATATATATGCAAACTGCTCTTGGGAGAAGCCACAGAGACTCAAAAGTATAACTAAAAGAACAAGAAAATCTCTTTCCCAGAGATAGAAGAGGAGACGCAGAATAAAAGAAATACTAGCTGAATCCCAACCAAGTAGGGTAGGGCTGAGGAAGAGTGGAGGACAACACAATGGGAAAAAGGAATAATAATACAAATTCTTGTAAGTATAATAATGACGGCAGAGAGGAATGGGAATGGCTGCTGGAGACCAATATGATGTGACAGAGAAAGTACTGGGCTGGGCCTGAGGAAGCCTGCCTACTCAAGGTAGTAGGCTTGTGGCTGGAGGCAAGCTTGTGACCTTCTTTGTGCCTGAGTCCTACTTGGATCCATCTGCCAAAGTGGTAGGCCAGTATTAGCAGTTGTTATGGAATGGATGTTGGTATTAGGTGATAGTATTAGGAGGTGACATCTTTGGGAAATGATTAGGTCAGGAGGGTGGAACCCTCTTGAGTGGGATTAGTGTCCTTAAAAAAAGACAGTCTGTCTCTCTCTCTTTCTCTATCTCTTTCTCTCTCTCTCTCTCTCTCACAGTCTACACACACACACACACACACACACACACACACACACACACCCCGAGGAAAGACCAAGTGAGCATGACGTGAGAAGGTAGCCATCTGCTAATCAGGAAGACAGCCCTCACCACAAACTGATCAGTATGGCACCCTAATCTCAGACACCTAGCTTTCAAAATTGTGAAAAAAAAAAAAAATTCTGTTTGTTAAGTCACCCAGTCCATGGTATTTTGTATGTCAGTCTGAAATCAGTATTAAAGCCTCTTTGTGTCTTTTTGAAACCCACTTTTTCCTCTCAGCAGTACACTTTGCACTGTACCTGTTCCTTCACTTGCATATCAGTGCATGTGTTTTGTCTTCTGTATAGTATTGATTGCCCTACAAGACCACAAGCCATTGGTACGTTCTCTTATAGAAGGACAATTAGGGAGCTTTCCATGTGTTTGTCTTTATAAAATCTGTGGCCATGAACCTCTTTTTTGTTTTTTGAGTTTATTCAGTCTAGTTTGTAGTTTTAAATCAATAATTTTAACAGTAAACATGACACATTTTAATTTTAGATTAAACGTACGTTGAATCTCATGTATGGTTTACACAATTGCCTTTCCTTAAGTTCACATTTTTAATCACATAACTAAAATGGGAGTACAATTTTGATTTATGTCTCTTGAAATGTACTAATATCTTTATCAGTTTTATGTAAATTATCTTTATATAATACATTTTTAATATTACCCTGCCCCAGTGATTCTTCAAAATTTTTTTCTCCCTTTAAAGTCATGTTTTTAAATATTGCCATTAAACCTTGGGATAACATCAATTTAATTTTAAAAAGGGTATATCTGATCAATGTAAATAAATGCCATGAACTTCTGTGTGCATGTCTTCTATGTTCATATTGGGACATTTCTCCAGGCAGTATACCTACAAGTGCATGCCTGAGAATGCTTAAGCATATGTTTTATAAGAGTGGTTTTATAGGTTGCGCCAATTTACCACTCACAAACTGGGCAGCTTTTAGGACATCTTTGAATGCTGATGTTCTAAAAATTCATGATCCTTCCCCACCCTCACCATAACTGTCTTATATTCTCCTGCAAGGAAGACAAACATCCTGGGAACTTGGGAGGATGCAACCAGGCACTCAAAATGACTTCTGTTTACCAGAGCTCAGAAAAGGACACAGCTTGGGAAGGACAGTCATGGTTACCAAAAAGGACTTTGTTTCCAGCTCCACCACAGTCCCAAATGAGAAAAAGTCTAACCAAGAGTGCAAGGAGGACTATGATAGGTAACTGTGGGAATTCATTGGCATCATGGTAGCAAGGGTCCTTAACAATCACTGGTATTTCTCCTCGGACAAAGATACAGGAAGGGAAGAAACAATGGAAACTTAACCGGAGGCTCTGTAATAAGCAGAATTCAAGGTGAGGAGCTTCACATTATCAGTGTGGGCCCCATCCACTTAGGCTTTACCAACACTTCTGTAGTTCTGCCAGAGAAATAACTGGTGTTGGAAGAAGCTCAAGCTTCTGGTTAGGAACCCTCACACACTGCTATAAATCATGAACTCAATCATGATCTCTTTCCAGAGACATTCATAATTGTGGCAAATCATCCTACACTAACAGGGCAGATATTAATGAACTAATCCTAAAATTCATAAGGAAGTACATTGTTCCCAGAATGGCCAAAACAATCTTGAAAAAAAAATGTTGAAGGACTCAAACTTTCTTAGTAAAAAAAATCTACAGTAGTTAAGACTATGTGGTATAAGCAAAAGGATAGACACAGATCAATGAAATAGAATTGAGAGTATAGAAGTAAGCACATACATTTATGAACAATTAATTTTTGACAAGAACGCCATGATGATTCAATGGAGGAGAGAACGGTCTTTTCTTTTCAAACAAATGATGCTGGGACAATTGGTTGTCCGTATGCAAAAGAATGAGTGTGAACCCCTACCTCACATCATATATAAAAAATTAACTCAAGGTAGGTCATAGACTGAAAATGAATCATAGATCAAACTATAAAAGCTAAAATTATACAATTTTAGATAAAAACATAGATGTAAATTGTTATGATCTTGGATTAGACAATGGTTTTTTAGACATGACACTAAAAGCACAGTGAGGAAAGACAAGACTTCACCAAAACTTAAAGTTTTTGTGCAGAGAACACTGCCAATAAAGTTAAAAAATAAACCCATAGGGAGAAATAGAATATTTACAAATCACATATTTATAAAGGACTAATATTGAGAATACATAAAAAATTAATCTTACTACTCAATAAGAAAAATAACTCAGTTTAAAATGGCAAAGATTTATTGATTTATTTATTATTTTTTATATATCAATATTTTAAATTTTGATATTGGGGGGTACAGTTTAAGGTTAGGTATACAAATATGCTTCATTCAAGCACCCTTGTTGATAAGGGGTGTCTCCCTGTCCCCAGACAAATATTGACTACCATTAATCCCACCTCTCTTCCCCTCCCCCCCATAGTTTCCCACCATTGTCAGTCCTTTTTTTATAGTATTATGTTGGATGTTCAAGGTCCGCTATATGAGTGAGAACATGTGATACTCAGATCTTTGTTTCTGTGAGAGGTCACTCAGTATTATTGACTCTAGTTCAATCCAGGTTGCTGCAAAGTTCATGATTTTGTTCTTTTTTATGGCTGTGTAGTATTCCATTGTGTATGTGTATATGTACCACATTTTTTTAATCCAGTCCTCTTTTGATGGACAGTATGGTTGATTCCAGGTTCTTGCTATTGTGAACAATGCTGCAATAAACATACCTGTGCAGGTATCTTTTTGGTAGAGCGATTTGAGTTCTTCAGGGTATATTCCCAGTAGGAGGATTGCAGGGTCATATGGGAGGTTGAAATTTAGAGCTTTTAGGAATGGCCACACTGTTTTCCACAGAGGTTGCACCAGTTTGCACTCCCACCAACAGTGTAGAGGTATTCCCTTTTCCCCACACCCTCTCTAGCAACTGTTATTTTTTGAGTTATTGATAATTGCCATTCTGACTGGAATTAGGTGGTATCTCAATGTGGTTTTGATTTGCATCTCCTTGATGATTAGTGAGGTTGAACATTTCTTCATGTGTCTGTTGGCTGCTCAGATGTCTTCCTTTGAGAAGTGCCTGTTCATATCTTTTGCCCACTTTATAATAGGGTTGTTTGTTTTTTTCTTTTCAGCACGTTTGAGTTCCTTGTAGATCCAAGATGTTAAGCCTTTGTCGGACCTGGAGTTAGCAAATACTTTTTCCCAGTCTGTGGGCTGTTGCCCTGCTCTCTTGATGGTTTCTTTGGCTTTGCAGAAGCTTGTCAGTTTAATGAGGTCCCACTTGTCTATCTTATCTCTTATGGTTTGTGCATTTCGGGTTTTGTTCAGGAATTGAATGCCAGTTCCAATATCCATAAGGGTGTGTGCTGCATTTTCTAAGGTTCTTATGGTTTGAGGTTTTACATTTAGGTCTCTGATCCATTTAGAGTTAATTTTTGTGTATGGAGACAGATAGGGGTCTTGTTTGAGTCTTCTGCATGTGGTCAGCCAGTTTTCCCAGGACCATTTACTGAATAGGTTCTCCTCTCCCCAGTGGTAGGCAGTGGAGCCTTTGTCGAAAATGAGTTCGTTGGAAAATTGAGGTTTAGCTTCTGGAATCTCAATTCTATTCCATTGGTCTATATTTCTGTTTTTGTACCAATACCAAGCTATTTTGATTATCGTAGCTTTATAGTAAAGTTTGAAGTCTGGTAATGAGATACCGTCTGCTTTGTTTTTTTTGCTGAGGATTGTTCTGGCTATTTTTGGTCGTTTGTGTTTCCATATGAATTACTGTATTGTTTTTTTCTAGGTCTGAGAAGAATGTTGCTGGTAACTTGGTGGGTATTGCATTAAATCTGTAGATTGCCTTAGGTAGGATGGACATGTTCACAATGTTGATTCTTCCAATCCATGAGCATGGATTATTTTTCCACTTGTTTGTGTCATCTTTGATTTCTTTGAGCAGTGTTTTGTAGTTTTCATTATAAAGGTTTTTCATGTCTCTGGTTAGGAAGATGCCAAGGTATTTCATTTTTTTGTGACTATTGTGAATGGAATTGTGTTTTTTATTTGGGTTTTTGTTTGTTTATTATTGGTGTAAAGAAATGCGATTGTCTTTTGTACATTTATTTTATGTCCTGAGACTTTGCCTTTTTTTTTTTTCAAAGTCCTTTATCAGTGTAAGGAGGTTCTTGACAGATTCTCTTGGGTTTTCAAGGTACATGATCATTTCATCTGCAAAGAGAGATAACTTGACTTCCTCTTTTTCTATTTGGATATACCTGATTACCTTCTCTTTTCTGATTGCTTTAGCCAGGACTTCCAATACTATATTGAACAGGAGGGGTGGGAGTGCATCCTTGTCTGGTTCCAGTTTTCAGGGGAAATGGTTCCAATTTTGTCCATTTAGGAGTATGCTGGCTGTGGGTTTCTCGTAGGTGGCTTTTACTATTTTGAGGTATGCTCCTCATGTGCCTAGATGTTCGAGGGTTTTTATCAAGAAGGGGTGCTGGATTTTATAAAAAACTTTTTTTGCATCTAATGATATAATCATGTGGTTTTTGTTTTGACATCTGTTGATGTATTTAATTACATTTATGGTTTTACGAATGTTGAACCAGCCTTGCATCCCAGGGATGAAGCCTACTTGGTCATGATGGATGATATTTGAGATGTGTTGTTGAATCCAGTTCACTAGGATTTTGTTGAAAATTTTAGCAACTATGTTCATCAAAGATATTGGCCTGTAGTTCTCTTTCTTTGTTGGGTCTTTACCTGGCTTGGGTATCAATGTGATGTTAGCTTCATAAAATGATTTGGGGCGAATTCCATCTTTCTCAATGGCCTGGAATACCTTGAGTAGGACTGGTATCAGTTCCTCCTTAAATGACTTGTAGAATTCTGCTGGAAAGTCATCTGGACCTAGGCTTTTTTTGTAGGTAGTTTTCTTATTATGTAGTCCATTTCCTTGATTGTTATTGGTCTATTTAGGGTCTCAATTTCTTCTTGTTTCAACCAAGGCAGGTTGTGTGATGTCAGAAAATCCTCCATTTTCTTAAGGTTTTCAAGTTTGATTCCATACAAGTGTACACAGTAGTCTTTAATGATCTTCTGTATTTCTTCAGGGTCAGATGTGATTTCATCTTTTGTGTTTCTGATTGTGTTTATTTGGGCTTTTTCTCTCTTTTTCTTGGTCAGTCTAGCTAGGGGACCATCAATCTTGTTTATCCTTTTGAAGAACCAGATTTTTGTTTCATTGATTTTTTGTATTATCTTTTTGTCTTCTAAGTCCTGGACTTGGGCTTTTATTTTGGTGATCTGGATTCTTCTGCTGAAATTAGGGTTTTGGTGGTCTTGCTTTTCCAGTTTTCTTAGGTGGCTTGTTAGGCTATTAATTTGTGATCCTTCCATTTTCTTCATGTGCGTTTGTAGGGACATATTCCCCCTTCCTATAGCTTTCATGGCGTCCCAGAGATTTTGGTAAGATGTTTCTTCATTTTCATTTGTTTCCAGGTAACTTTTAATCGCTGTTTTGGTTTTATTGTTGACCCAGGAGTTGTTTAGCATCGTGCTGTTAAGTGTCCATGTTTTTGTGGCTTATGGGGGAAACTTGTTGGTGTTAATGTTTATTTTTATCCCACTGTGGTCCAAAAAGGTACATGGTAAAATTTCGGTCCTTTTAAATTTGCTTAGCCGGGCTCGGTGGCTCAGCCTGTAATCCCGCGCCTTTGGGAGGCTGAGGTGAGTGGATTGCCTGAGCCCGCGGGTTCGAGACCCGCCTGGGCAGCGAGACCTCATCTCTACAATAAATCAAAAAATCAGCTGGGCGTGGTAGCGCATGCCTGTAATTCCGGCTACTTGGAAGGCTGAGGCGGAAGGATCGCCAGAGCCCAGCAGATTGAGGCTGCGGTGGCCGGGAGCGGCCACTGCACTCCAGTCTGGGCGACAGAGTGAGACTCCAACTCAAAAAAAAAAATAAAAATAAAAAAAAAATAAATTTGCTTATACTTAATTTTCGGCCAAGTATGTGTTCGATCTTAGAGTACATTCCATGTGGTGTTGAGTAGAATGCATATTCTGTGGTCTTTGGATGGAGTGTTCTGTAGGTATCAATTAAGTCCATTTGGTCAAGAGTGACATTGAGGTTTCAGATCTCATTGCTGATTTTTTGTCTTGATGTTCTGTCTAGGGTTGTGAGTGGGGTATTGATGTCCCCAGCTATGATGGTGTTGGAGTCGTTATCTTCTTTTAGTTTACCTAGAAGCTACTTTATGAAAGTTGGTTCTCCTATGTTAGGTGCATATATGTTTAGGATGGATATTTCTTGTTGATCAATTGAACCTTTTATCATTATGTAGTGGCCTTCGGTATCTTTTATGATTTTTGATAGCTTAAAGGGTATTTTGTCTGAGATTAAGATCACAACTCCTCCTTTTTTGTGTGTTCCCTTCACCTGAAAATTTGTTTCCCATCCTCTTACTTTGAGTCTGTGAGTATCCTTTCAGTGAGGTGAGTCTCTTGAAGGGAATAAATTGCTGCCTGGTGATATTTTATCCATTTTGCCATTCTATGTCTTTTAGTGGTGCATTGAGTCCGTTCACATTCAAAGTAATTATTGAAATATGAAAGTTGATCCCTATCACAATGTTCTTACAGAGTTGTAGAGTTGTTGTTCTTTTGTTTGTGTGTTGTCTTTCTTTTGGTTCTGGAGTTGGTTCATGTGTGTTTTTAATCTTTTGCCTGTACTCTTGTGAAGAACGTTGTTGCTCTTTTTTCCTTTTCTTCTGTGTTCAATATTTTCTTAAGCATTTCTTGTAGAGGTGGTCTGGTAGCAGCGTAGGTTCTTAGGGATTGGATATCTGGGAAAGATTTCAATTCTCCCTCACTGATGAAGCTTAGCTTGGTTGGGCAGGTTATTCTCGGTTGAAATTGTTTATCTTTTAGAACTTTGAAGATAGGGCTCCAAGCTCTCCTAACCTGGAGGGTTTCTGTAGATAAATCTGCTGCTATTCTAATTGGTCTTCCCTGGTAGGTAGTCTGACCTTTTTCTCTTGCTGCCTTTAGAATTTTTTCTTTTATACCTACTTTGTTTAGATGAATTATTATGTGTCTGAGAGTTGGTCTTCTCATTTGTTGTCTTGCAGGGGTTCTCTGAATCTCTTGTGTTTGAATTTTTGCCTCACTGATGAGATGAGGGAAATTTTCTTGAATGATTTCATGAAATGTTTGTTCCAGTGTGATCTCTGTTTCTCTCTCTGTCTCAGGAAGGCCTATTACTCTTAGGTTGGGTCTCTTTAAGTAATCATTCATTTCTTGAAGGTTTTGTTCAGTCTTTTTGAACTTCTTTCTATGTTTTTGACAGTTTGGGTTAGTTCTGTGTTTTGGTCTTCGAGGTCTGAGATTCTTCTACTTGGCTAATTCTGCTTTCCATGCTTATGAGTTTGTTATTTATTTCCATCACAGTATTCTTTACTGCTGTTATTTCTGACATCATCTCCTTCCTATTTTCCTCTTGTCTCTCGTCGAATTTTTTTATTCTCTCTATTAATGTCTTGATGTCTGGGTGTGTTTCATGTGACCGGTCATTCTGGGGACTCTTCATTGTTTGTGTTCCGAAGTCTGTTTTCTGTGTCTGACCTCCCAGGGGTCTGAGACCTACATTCTTCTTTTGGTTTTTCTTCATTTGTGCGGTTTTTTTGTTTTTGTTTTTGTTTTCCCTTCCCTACTTTTTCCTTCCCTCCATGTCACCATCTTCTTTAATTCTGTTATTCAGGGATGGAGGGATTATTTTTACTTCTGTTTGTTCAATCTCTGATTCTTCTTTATGTATGTCCTCTTACTTTGTTCAATTCTGGAGTTGCACTGTAGGTTGGGGGTGATCCTTTTTGCAGTTTTGAGATTTACTTAAGGCGGGAGCTGTGATTCAAAATCTATCTACAGGTCCTGGTATCCACCGACAGGTGTATGAATAATCTGAAACCCACTTTCCTCTGCCTTGGAATCTGTCCATGCAGCGGGGTTGTAGGTTTACTCCCTGAAATAAAATGCAGTTAACAAAGGGAAGAGAATGGAGCAGGCAGTGGGGGGAAGAGGGGGCTGGAGAGAGAGAAGAGTAAGAATGAAAACAGACAAGTGTACCAACAAATGGAGAGAGAGATAAAAATTGAAACATATAAAAACAATAGACCATGGCTGCAAACTAACCAACTCCCATACAAAAAAATTAAAACATACAGTGCTACTAACATACAAGCTTACCAATCTCCTTATTGGTGTGCTATTCTTCTATACAAAGATATGGTTTACAGAGAGAAGAAAAGAAGGGAAAAGAAGGAGAAAAAAGGGGGGGACAAAACAGAAGGAATGGAATCAAGTCAGTAGACTAACAGAACCAATCGAGCACACTCTGAGACTTTTCATTTAAGTCGAATGTCCTTTCAGTTCTGATTTCTAGCTGTCTTTTCAGGCTGGTAAGTTTGTTCACAGTTAGGATCAGTTGCCCCTGGCCTGTTGTGAAGGGCAGTTCAGAACATCACTCAGTTCACGACTGACCCATTCACCATTCAGATCTGGCCTGTGACTGTCAGGCTTCCATTTTTCCCCTTTTGGTGTTGTTACCTTGAATCACCATCAGGTGGTGTTATCCCTCCCTTCAGATGATCTTTATCTCAGCTGCTCACCACCCCTAAGGGGAGAGAGATGTTACCTCAAGGCACATGGAAGGAGACCCACGGCCTGGCAAGATGTCTCGGTGGTGGTAGTAGACCTCAACAGATCTTGCTCACAGGGGCTTCAAGGTCTAAAGTGGATCACCACAGGCACAGGCCATGTGATGTGGAATGGCTGCCTTGGTGGCGGCAGCTGCAGCTCACTCCAGAAATTGACGGTGCAATGTGGAATGGCTGCCTTGGTGGCGGCAGCAGCAGTAGCAATGGCGACAACGGCTTGCCTCAGGCACAGGCGGTGTGATGTGTAATGGCTGCCTCAGAGGCAGCGGCGGTGGTGGCAGCGGCATTGGCAACTTCAGCTCACCTCAGGCACTGGCAGTGCAATGTGGAATGGCTGCTGGCCATGGCGGCAGCAGCGACAGCAGCAGCCACAGTAGCTGCCCAGACCACGGTGATGCCTCAGCGAAGTCTACGCCCGAGCTCTGTGTGAAGAGCAGGCTGCCAACGATGGGATCTGCAGCCTCTGAGGAGAAAACCAGAGTCTCTGTGTTCTCCTCTGTGGAGGGTCTCACAGACTGAGCTGCCCCATCGCCATCTTGCCGGAAGTAGCAGGCAAAGATTTAAATAAATATTTTTACAAAGAAAGCGTACAAAGGCCAACAAGCACATGAAAAGAAACTTAAAATCATTAGCCAGTAGGGTAATGTAAATTAAAACCACAGTGAGACACCACTTCACACTTACTAGAATGGCTATAATTACAGACAATAACAGGTGTTGGTGAGAATGTAGGGAAGTTGGAACTACAAGTTGCTGGCGGAAATGTGAAATGGTGCACCCACTTTGGAAAATAGTTAGGCAGGTCTTTAAATTGTTAAACATAGAGTTATCATATAACACAACACTCATATCCCAAGGTATATACTATTTTTTTTTTGAGAAATCAGGATTTATTGAGGACAGAAGAGCTCCTACAGTGGAGCTATTGAGGACAGTACAGCTCCTACTCTTCATAATCTAAAGATTGCTGTCCCCCACCATTCTAAAGTACGTTGTCTAACAAAACTCATGCAGGAATGTTCACAGGAGTATTATTCATAACAACCAAAAGGTTGAAACAACCCAATAGATAAATGAATGAATAAAATGTGGTGTATCCATACCAATGTATAGTATTTAGCCATAAAAAGGAATAAAGTACTGGTACATGGTACAACATGGGTAATTCTTGAAAATATGCTAATCAAAAGAAGTCAGACTACAAGGCTACATTGCATACAATTCCGCTTACATAAAATGTCCAGAATAAACAAATCTAAAGAGACAGAAAGTGGACTAGCAGTTGTCAAAAGATGGAAAGAGGAGAGGAGGAGAAATTAGGACTGATTGCTAATAGTACTAGGTTTCTTTGGTAGAAATGTTCTAGAAGTATATAGTGGTGATGGTTGCATAAATCTATGAATCTACTACAAACCACTAAATTACATAATCTAAAGGATGAATTTTATGGTATGTGAATTATATATTAATAATGATAATAAGATATTTTGTCAGAAGAAAGTTTCCTGAATCCTGGATTTAATGAATTGTCAACGTTGCAAGGTAATTTGGGGACTGGTATGGTTGGCCAGTATTTGTATTTTGCTAATTGAGATGTTAAAAGAAAAAAAACTTTACTATTACCACCATTAGTTTTGAAAAGAAAGAGTATGTACACATCAGAAAATGGAAAGGATATACTCTTAAAGTTCTTTTAATTGACTAAACTTAGCTTTATGAAAAAACTTTCTAAACTCAGTTATTCATTCCAAAAATGCTGATAAAGCATTTAGTATACAGCAGGCATAATGCTTGGCTTTGGGAAGGACTGACAGTCAGCTGGAACCTACTGGTGAAGCATGCTGCCCATGATGTTGGTGACTTATCATTGAGACCTGCCATGTTTTGCCAGCTGGGATATAGTTTGGAACTCACCCTTCACACTGGACGTATGAACAAAACAAATATGGTCTTTTGAACAAACATAGTGTTTTCCTCATGAAAAGTGGGGAGGCAGCAGTTAAATAAGTATATACACAGCTCTACCTATAATTAAAAGTTTTGACAAGTGCTCTGCAGAACTGGAATTGGATACACTAATGGCGGTGGCAATAGAAAAGGGCTCTCAGACACTTCCCTCCCCCCATTTCACCTTGGACTGGTGAAAACTTCTGCACTGGTCCAGGAATGGGAAACACTGGAGTAGGTTAAAGGGCTTCAGGAAAAATGTGTGAAGTGTCAAGTGTTAGATAAGAATGTGAGATTAGAACCGAAGTTGTTTGCAGCAAAACGCAGAGGTGTCTCTTAGTCTTGCATGGCCTGCCTGGGGAAGTGAGAACCCAATCTGGCGGGAACAGTTGTATGAGAAGGTGTGATCTGTGAGCTTGTTACATTTCTTGTCACTCTCCCAGGGAAGCCAGGATACCTTGTCTAACAGCCATTGCTGCTCCCAATCAGCACATCTTCTCAGCAGGCGACGCAGGCGACATGTTCCTCCAACTGACAGTGGGAGAAAGAAGAAGGGAAAATGTACAGTACCTCGCAGGTGTCAGGTACCAAACCAGTGCTTTATATTTGCTATCTCCCCTTTCTCGATGACATTCACCTGACCTCGCCTTTGATGGCAATGAAGAGTGGTCTGGGCCTGGGTTAGAGTCTAAAAGGGGATGTGGTTTCTTTGAGCAAAGGTCTTGGCCTAGGGTTGCTTACTGAGCCAAGAGGAAAGCAAATAGCTGTAAGAATGAGGCCAAGACTGTAGGGAAAGCTGAGGTCTCAGTATTGGTTAAACACTGAGGGATACCACTTGTAGGCAGCAGTGTCAGAAGCTGAATTAAGAAGCACGAAGGAGACAGGCCTTGTTCCTGTTTTATAGAGGATTAAATTAATCCTCCATCTAGCCATCCTTGTAGGTCTGATATAATTCCACGAAATCACTGGCTGACACTGTAAAAAACATAAAACACAAATAATCAAACTTGATAGCTTTTTCAAATTAACAAGATAACTCTTTTGGCCAGGGGGTTGGCAAACTATGATCCTTGGACCAATTCCAACCCACGGCCTGTTTTGTCAATAGTGTTATTGGAGCCCAGCTACACCCGTTCATATGTGTATTGTCTATGGCTGCTTTCATGTTACAACGGCAGAGTTGAGTGATTGTGATAGAGACCATATGGCTGGCAAAGCCTAAAATATTGACTATCTGGCCATTCACAGTACAAGTTGCCAGTCCCCCTGCTCTAAGTCTTTGGTGCATTTAATTTTTCTACCCAGACATGTTGCATTCATTCACTCATTGCATGAATTCATGCAGCATATGCCAATTGAAAGCTTACTGTGAATGTACCCAGCGTTGGGAAGGAAGAACTAGACAGTCCAGTTTTTGCCATCAGAGAGCTCTGTTTAGTGAGGAGAGGCAGTAGGTGCTATGTAGGTAGTAATTACTGTGGAAATGATAAACAAATGGGCTACAAGCCCACACGTGGTTGGGGTTGGAGGTCGACTGAGCTTCCAGGAAGACATAGTCTCTGACTCAGTTTGCCCAAGAATAGGTTGCAGTGTCACCTGTCTACTCAAAGTGAGGGCCCTGGACCAGCAGCAATGAGTGCTCTTAGAAATATAGAATTCCTACCAGAGAATAATCTGCAGTTAATCAATACCTCAGGTGATTCATTTGCACATTAAAACATAAGCTGCTTTTATTTAGGCAAAGTTTGTACCAACTGTATTCACTTGTGTCCCTACCAAATAGCTCACACAACTGGCCTTTAGAGAAAATCCTGGGTTAGTGGCTAAATCTTCTCCCAATGGGGCCTCAGTCTTTGAAGACCTGGCAGGGCAATGTCAGGGGCAATGGTAGGATGGGCAAAGCTCAGGAGGTGGGCTCACCAGGGAGGGAGAGAAACCAGAGGGTGTATGTGAGCCAAAGTCCTTACTTATGCCATAGTTCAAACTGAGAAAACCTCCATACATTGTCAAGGTAGGAGGCCAGGAGTAAGGCCAAACATGGAAGATGAAATCAAGAGTGCGGAACCTGCAGGACCTGAACAGGAAGGAAAAAGCAAAGAGGGGCAAGTTGACTATTGTAAGCCAAACTCCAGCAACCTCAAGGACCTTTTTGATGTCCAGGGATGATACACTGGACCGAATATGGAGCTGCCTTAAGGAGAGAGTCAGGTCAAATGTGAGAAACATCTGTGACAGCCGTGTATGGGGAGTTTGATTATGCCAGGAAGAACTCAGCAGAAAAGACTCAGCTTACATAGAGCCTCTATCCCAGAGAAGACTCCCAGAAGGCTCCTTCCTGTAGAGTAATACCCCAGATCTTACTACATTTTACTCTCCACAGTTCGAATGCTTGTGGTGGTAACTTGGGGGCAGGTGACTGATGGTTCCTGCCTGCCTCTTATATCTTGAGGGACCTAGGAGGGCACCCCAACACCCAGGGAGAGCACCCTGACACCTAGGACTTGCACTTCTCTCCAGTTCTCTTCTGCACTGCCAGTTCTCATCCTGGCAGTTCACGTCAACAAATATTATTTCCTGATGCTTTCGAAACTTCCCTGAAGATAAGAATCTCCAGAGCCCTGGCAATAACTAACAGACTAGTAAAAACTGGCAGACTGGTAGGACCCCAGATGAGACTTCCTGGTAATCTTTAGGTTTAATGAGCCCCTCAGGTGATTTTTATCAGGAAGCCTGGAAAACTCTAGCTAGGCGCCTAACAGTGGTTAGGACTGTGGGCACTTTAAATCACACCCCCAGTCTGATCCCAGCCTTACCACTTTCCATCTGCAACCCTGTATGAATTAGAGGACCAGGTTAAGCATTAGCTTTCTCCCCTGTAGAATGAAGATAAGTATAGTGTCTTTCCCTCAGGCACCTTTTGAAGATAAAATGAGATGTGTTTATAGAACACCTAGCAGAGTACAAGGTACAGGGTAACCCTTCAGTAAATGTTAGTGTTTAGACATTTGCTAAAAAGGAATAGAACTGGACAAGAACTGTGCTAAATGCTGAGCAAGGAGATGGTAAATAAGATGGGTGTTTTCCTTCACCACCACCCTATGATGAAGGCCATGGTCATTTGTTTTTAAATTTTAGATTCAGGAGATACAAGTGTATGTCTATTACACAAACATATTGTATATGGGTGGGAGTTGGGCTTTAAGTGGCCCATTCCCCAGATATTGAACATTGTACCTAATAAATAACTCCTGAATTCTAACCTTCTTCCCACCTCTCTCCTTTCAGTGCCTCCAGTGAATATTATTTCCATGTTTGTGGCCATTTCACCCTTACATGTGAGAACATGCAGTGTTTGGTTTTCTGAGTTCGTTCACTTAAGATGCTGTTGTTCATCTCCATCCATGTTGCTGCAAAATACATGATTCTGTTCTTTTTTATGGCTGTGGTAGTCTACGGTATATGTGTACCATGTTTTCTTTATCTATTGACCCATTAATGGGCACTGAGATTGGTTCCATGATCTTGCTATTGTATTGAATAGTGCTGCAATGAACATATGGGGATAGGTATCTTTTTTATATAATGATTTATTTTCCTTTGGGTTGATATCCTGTAGTGGGATTGCTGGGTTAAATGGTAGTTCTATTTTAAGTTCTTTGAGAAATCGCCACTTTTTTTTTAATAATCCCACTCACAGTGTATGAGCATACCCTTTTCACCACATAGGCACAAACAACTGTTGTTCTTTGACTTACTAACCATAGCCATTCTGCCTGGTGTAAGATAATGTCTCATTGTGGTTTTCATTTGCATTTCTTCTGACAATTAGTGCTGTTGAGCATTTTTTCATTTGTTGATTGGCCGCTTGTATGTCTTCTTTTGGGAAGTGTCAATGTATATTCTTTGCCCAATTTTTGATGGGGTTGTTTTGTGTGTGCATTTTTTATCGCTTCTAGACCTTTCTTCGACTGTTACTTCTTTTTTTTTTTTTTTTTGAGTTGGACTCTCACTCTGTTGCCCAGACTGGAGTGCACTGGCCGCTCCCAGTCACTGCAGCCTCCACCTGCTGGGCTCCGGTGATCCTTCCGCCTCAGCCTTCCAAGTAGCTGGAACTACAGGCGCGCACTACCACGCCCGGCTGATTTTTTTATTTATTGTAGAGATGAGGTCTCGCCAAGTTGCCCAGGCAGGTCTCGAACCTGCGGGCTCAGGCAATCCACTCACCTCAGCCTCCCAAGGCACAGGATTACTGGCTGAGCCACTGAGCCTGGCTGACTGTTACTTCTAAGATATGTGCAACTCCTTCCAGTCACCCACACAACAGGTAGCCTCTTTTGAGGTGTTAATGCTCAACTTGGTTGTTTTCTTTTCCAGGATGAGAGACCAGCTTCCAAGGACGGATTAGACACTGCACATCTGTGGAAGTCCCACAGAGAAAGGGAGGAAGGATTCTCCTGGAGGAGAGCATGCTGGATACAAAGGCAGGTAGGTGGAAGTGAGCCTGCAAGGCCGGCAGAGGGACCAGTGTATAAAAGGGCCTCAAGTGTCAGGCAGTGGTGCACTTTAATGGAAAGACGATACTTTCGCTTTTTAATGAGGCCGTTTGTTTTTTTTTTCCTTTCGGCATGTTTGAGTTCCTCGTAGATCCTGGATGTTAGGCTTTGTCCAATACACAGTTGGCAAACATTTTCCCTCATTCTGTGGGCTGTCTCCCCACTTTTTTGATGGTTTCTTTTGCTTTGCAGAAGATTTTCAGTTTGATGAGGTCCCACTTGTGTATCTTATCTGTTGTGGCATGGGCATCTGGGGTTTTGATCAGGAATTGATTGCCTATTCTGATTCCCATAAGGGTGTCTCCTGCATTTTCTAATATTCTTATAGTTTGAGGTTTTACATTTTGGTCTTTAATCCATTTAGAATTGATTTAGACACTTCTGAAGAGAAGATATAGGGGCAGCCAACACACACATGAAAAAGTGCTCAGCCTCACTAATCGTCAGAGGAATACAAATCAAAACCACATTGAGATACCACCCAACCCCAGTAAGAGTGGCCTTCATTAATTAAAAAAACAAAACAAAACAGATGTTGACGAGGCTGTTTAGAAAAGGAAATGCTTCTACACTGCTGATGGGAATGCAAACTAGTTCAATCACTATGGAAGACAGTGTGGCGACTCCTAAAATAATTAGAAATTGACCTTCCATACAATCCAGCAATCCCCCTACTAGGAATAAACCTGGAAGAACTCAAATCATTCTATGAAAAAGATAGTTGTGCACGCATGTTTATTGCAGCACCTATTCACAATAGTAAAAACATGGAATCAACCATGTTGCTCATTGAAACTGGACTGGATTATAAAAAATGGTACATATACACAACGGAATATGACACAGGCATAAAGAAGGACAAAATAATGGACTTCACAGCCTCATATGCAACTGTTTCCAGCTACCACAGTCAGATATCATGGTCTGCTCTTGTCCACATGGGAGGGAATTTCAAGGTAGATGACAGCAGTGCCGTGTGGTTCATTTGCATGCCTGTGTGTACAATAACAGATGTGGCAACGAAAACATTGGGTGCCAATCAGATATGGGAAATAAATTTTACATGCTATGAGAGAATCACAGACTTCTGGATTCAGTATGTTGATCTCTTGAAAGTTTTCTTTTCTCCTCCTCTTTTTTCTCTTCTTCTCTTTCTCTTTTTCTCCTACTCCTTGTTGTCTTTCCCATTCTTCTTCATCCTCCTCTTCCCCCATCCTTTCCCTCCATCTTCCTTTCTCCTCTTTCTTTTTCGCTTGTTTCCCTCTTCTCTCCTTCCTCCCTTTTTACCTTCAGAAATGAGATCCAAATCAGTTAAATGACTTGCCCAAGGTTACCATTGGGAACTAGTGAGGCTACATCCCAGTCTAGAATCTTTTGCATTAATTTGCAGGGCTACACGTTGAAGAACATCAAGCACAATTGTTTATAAAGCAAAGACCCCTTTGGCAAAAATCCCCCCAAAAAACAAAAAACCTAACTCCCACAGACCTAAACAAACAAACAAAAACCTACAAAAAAACCTCTGCAGCCTATGTTTTAAGTTGCATTTCAATCCATAAGTTTGATGTCAAGGGACGCTCATCTGGGAAGTGTTATACTTGATGTCCAAAGGTCTCACTGTTGAAGCCAGTGCTGTAACGGGCAATTTCCCCCTGGCTGGAGTGTTCAATGGGCAGCCCCTCCACTTGGTGAAAGTATTGAGCATGTTTGATGTTTGCTAAAGGTAATTTGTGTCACAGCAGCAGTTATTGTAAAAACAATCACAATTTCTGTGGGATCCAGGAAAAAATAATTGGAGGAGCAATGCTCTTAGGGTGATCACTAGTCGTGTGTGTGTGTGTTTTGGGAGCGGATACCCAAAGGAACAAAATGACAACCTTCTCCTACCGCAAAATGCCCTTTCCTTCAATGAAGTCACTCATGTTGTTCTAATCCAAACTCGGGAAGGCTGTTTTAGAATAGATCCAGCATTGTGTTAGGCAGTGGGTAAGAACTGATTGGTGATGCCTAACAGCTCTATGTTGAGAGAGGCCACCTGGAGGGAGGAGAATTACCTCTGAAGTCAGGTAGATGTGGCACCACCATTGATTGGCTGCTTGACTTTGGGCACATCTCAGGAAACCTACCTCAGAGGGTTTTGAGTAGATTCAAGAGGGAATCATTTATACAAAGATTTATTGCACCATCTGCCACTATGTGGTCAACACATTGAAGTAAGCATCCAGGTTTACAACAGAGTAGCCACAGTCTGACAGCTCCATCATGCTTGCTTACCAGACACGGTATTTCTTTTTATTTTAATTTTTATAGATTTAGGAGGTACATGTGCAGGTTTGTGATGCACGTATATTGCATAGTGATGGGGTTTGGGCTTCTAGTATACCCATCACATGAATAGTGAACATTGTTACCAATAGGTCATTGTTCAACCCTCGCCCTCCCTTTTACCCTTCCCCTTTTTGGAGTCCCCAGCATCTATGTTCCCTCTGTAAATTCACATGTATCCAATGTTTAACTTGTACTTATAAGTGAGAACATGCAGTATTTGATTTTCTGTTTCTGAGTTATTTAACAGGATAATGGCCTCCAGCTCCATTCGTATTGCTGCAAAAAAACACGATTTCATTTTTCTTTATGGATGCATAATATTCCATGGTGTGTATGTACAACAATTTTTTATCCAATCAACCATTGATGGACACTTAGGTTGGTATCATGACTTTGCTATTGTGAATAGTGCTATAATGAACACATGAGTGCAGGTGTATTTTTGATGTAATGATTTATTTTCCTTTGGGTAGATACTCAGCAGTGGAATTGCTGGACTAAATAGTTACAATTATAACAACCATGCAAGGAAAGAAGGATAGAAGGAAGATGTACAGACAGGTGCATCTCACATTAGAGACTATAAATCTCCCAAACATGGACAATTAATACAGTTTTCTACTCTAAAGTAATAAGCACCAACAAATCTATCTTGTTATCTTGGGGTTTGGAAGAGTCTCAAAGTCTCCTACTTTACCATTCATTGCACTAAACCCTCTACAATACCATGATAAGTGATAGCTAACATATCACTTGAATGTTCTTAGTGATGAAATCGCCCAAGTAATCTGTTATTGTTGGACGTTTTTGATTGTTAGAAAGCTCTTCTACATAATGAGCCAAGGTCTGGCACTTTGCACCTTCTGTCCTTAGTGGTTGGGCTTATGAAGAAAAAAGTCTAAATCATTTTGGGGATGAGTTTACATAGCTAGTTATCTAGATAATAGACCAATTTAACAAAACAACAAGTTTTGTTTTTCCTATTGAATTTTAACATTTTGATTGCATCTAAAGTGAAGTGTATTTAAAGCCTAGGGTTACTTTGTTTCCTTGAATAGCTAACAGTTATACCTTGGTAAGAGATAGCAGAGCACTGTGCTTAACAATGTGCCTCTAGAGTCACACAACCTGGTTTCACACCCCAACTCTGCCGCTTCCTGATTGGGTAACCAAGGAGCAAGATACTTCATCTCTTAGCCTCATCTTCATCTGTAGAATGTAGATAATAATATCTACCTGGGATGATTGATGTAAAGGCTCAATTAACACACACACGCACTTATGAGGGGGATCCCACAAAAACCCAGAATTATCTTTTGGAGAGCAGGCCCCTGGTAGGGCCCCTTGTATTACACTTGGGGAATTGTTTTTCTGGATCAAACGGTCAACCAAAGCTTTTATCTGGAAGTTTTGAGAAGGTTGTGTCACAATTTGAAGAAGAAACATCCCGAATTATGGCAAACAGGTGACTGGTTCTTCCACCATGACAATGCACCTGCCCACACTGTGCTGAGCGTTCAGCAGTTTTTGATCAAAAGTGGCATGAACCTCGTGTCCCACCCTCCCTAGTCACGCAATCTCCCCCCAGACAACTTTTTTTTTTGTTTTCCTACATGAAAAAAGTCCACAAAGGAAAACACTGCCGATGTGGAAGAGGTTAAACAAAAAATAGCAGAAGCACTAAAAGGCACTCAAACTGATGAGTTCAAAAACTGTTTTGAGAAGTGGATAAAGCATCTTGATAGGTATACTGTATCAACAGAGATTACTTTGAAGGTGACTGAAGTTTAAACATGTAAGAATAAACACACAGTTTTTAGTAAATAAATTCCAGTTTTGGGGGATCTCCCTTGAATATATAATGCATACAATGCTTTTGTAAGTGCTCAATAAATGTACATTACTGTCCTGGAACACTTGCTATGTGGTGGAGAGAATTCAGGGTCTTTATCAATACGCTTTCTGAGATTATGATAACCTCAGAATAGCTTGCATGAAAGGTATCGTGGTACCCATTAAACAAATGAGGAAACTGAAGTTCTATCATTGAGTTTACTGAGCTGGTATCTTATCCTTAGATAAGAAAATATTTGCTTATTTTAAATTAAATGAATATGTGATAAGGTATGGAGAAGCTTTAGACAGGAACAGAAAGACATCTGTCTCACATGAGGGACTTACTTTGGGTTTTCTCAAGAGAAGCAAATCACTAAAAGTACATTTTAAAGCCAACTACCATAGCAAGCACTGGAGCTTAATGCTATGGTCAAACTCTGGAAAATGTTGAAGAACATATGCTTCTGCAGAATTTCACCCTATGGGAGAGGGAACTGAGATATTTATACACCAAACTCCAGGAGGCAGTGGGCAGAGCACTCTTCCAAAGTCCTAGAAAAAACCATCTGCCCATAAATTGGCAATTGTAAGTTGCCTTATATGCCCTAAGGCATAGAGCAAGGAATTGAAAGCATTCCCTACAATCCCCTTGGAATAATTTTGAGACTTTTCAGAGAGGTTTAAAACTTTCTCTGATGAGACTGGCCTTGTGAGAGTCTGGGCCCAAGAAGAGTTGCCACAGGGCCCCAACGTTAAAGACAGAAGCATTTCTCCTACTTCTGCAGAGAAAGCTGAACTTTGGAAATGTTGGGACCTTCAAAAGCCAACCCTTGCTACAGACAGTCAAGTTCTTAGGAGGGCCAATGGGACTTCTCTGGCTGTCTCTGCCAGCATTTACATGGACAAGTGGGAGACAGAGAACATGACCAGTGCTAGTTATTTCAATGATCTATTGCTAGGTAGACAACCACCCTGAAACACAGAGCTTAGAACAACTGATTATCTCTTAAATTCTATGGTTTGACTGAGCTCAAACTGGTGGTTCTTGTCCATGTGGTATCAGCTGGGGCTACAGTCACAAAAGGGTCAACTGGGTTAGAATATCCAAGACTGCCCACTCACATGTTTAGAAGTTGGAGTGGGCTGTCAATTGGGCGTTCAGTGGGGACTGATGACTGGAGGGCCTTGGTTCTCTTTCATGTGGCCTCTGCATGTAGCTTGGTCTTCTCACAACATGGTGCCTGGGTTCTAAAACAGAATATTCTAGAAGGTAAGAGGAAAACTAGAGATATCCTAATTTCCTGGCAGGGAAGTTATACAGCATCACTCCCACCACATTCTACTGGTCAAAGTGAGTCACAATATAAGCCCAGATTCAATTTTGAAGGGGACTTAACACAAGCGTGAAAATATTGGGAGGTGGGAATCATTGGGGCCCTCTTTGGAGACGTGCTGTTACACTGGCTGGTGACAGTATCTGATAGACTGGCTTGGGGAAAACTGTGAAGATACTTTGCATAGCAAACAATTTTTCTGTAGGAGTTGGGAGTGAGGCTTGGAATTCTGTGAGAATGAAGGCAGGTGCCATTGAGCCTGTGATCATTTGGTTATGCCTCCAGTAGGCAGGGTTATATATCTCTTCTCCTTATTCCATGTGCTGTTTTTGGCATACGGTGAAGATGAATGTTTGTTGATAAACCTAATTGATTATGGGAACATTTGTCCAAGACACTTTTTAGCCTAACAAGAAACTGGCACTTGTCAAACACTCTCTGGGTACTAAGCACATTGCATCCATTATCTCATTTAACCCTCATTCTGTGAAGAGAGTACTCTTTAATCCCCATTTGACAGGTGAGGTGTTGAGGATCAGAGAGACTGACTGACTTGATCAAGATCACACAACTTAAAGTGGCTAAGCTGAGACTTGAATGAAGATCTTCTGTTCTGGTCCCAGAACTTTTTCCAATCTGGTGTTTTCCCCTTTATCACCCCCCCCCATGTTATAGTGTGCCTCAACTCTGTACACCCGTACCATGCTGCTGGTACCTCCTTTTGCTGAACCGTTGGACTTTTGCTTGCCTGTTTTCCCTAGCTTGATGTGGGCAGTGACAGTGGCTATTTGTTTCTCTATCCCCAGAACCTAACATGGATCCTGGCAGGTAAGAGATGCTCAACATATCCTTGTTGAGTGAATGAATGAATGAATGAATGAACCATGTACAATACATCAAACTGGCTTTGAAGTTTTTTTCAAAGATTTTCTCCCAGATCAAATTAAAACCAAGACTTCAAAAAAGGATTGAAAAGAGAAACGTGACTTTTTCTCCCAGAGACAGACCTCTACTCATACGAATAAAATTTCCTGCTAACTTTACCCACTGTACGGAAATGAGTCCAAATTCTAATTTGGGGGATGGGCCTTGTGTCTCCCCAAAATTAATGCCTCCTGCTAAGAAATAAGTGTGTGGCCCAATTGGAGTAATCATGTAGAATTTCACAGCATGTTTTTCTGCTTGATGATTTTAACATTTTGTTTTCATCTTATTATTCTAGCTTATTTTCTCTTTGCCCCAGTTTTTAAGTTTATTTTTATTTTCTATCTTGCTGTGCTATGTGCAAGGACTTTCTCAAATTATTTTCAGAATGAGGTTGGGTTTAAGCAAACACATAACAAACATGCCCTTCTGAATGTATAACATCAAACATGAAAGTGTTGTCAGTTTTTCCTATCACCGTTTCCTCTCCATGAAGACATTAGTTAACCTAATAACAAGGATTCTTTGGATTTCCAAACATTAGTCAGGCTTCTGAATCTTCTGTTAGGCCCATCTGTACACTTTCTTATAAAATCCAGTTTTCTTAAAGAACTCTGCTCAGTTTGTCTAGAAATCCCCACTCCGGCCATCGATATCTGATCATACTCAATATTTGATTGAGTTCCTCATCCTTAATCATTCCCAGGTGATATCTGATAACCAAGGCCTATTTTCAGCAAGAATCCAGATTAGCCAGGATCCTCCTTGCTCCTGCCCAATGTCTCCTCTTAATAATTTTCCATCCCCTGACTCCTACACTGCTCTTTGGCTATAAATTCCCACTGGCCCATGCTGTATTTGGAGTTAAACTCAATCTCTCTCCCCAGCTGCAAGACCACGTTGCAGCGGTTCCTTTCCCTATGTTAATGATCCTGAATAAAGTCAGCCTTGTTGTGCTTTAACAAGTGTCACCGGATACTTTTTTCTTTATTATCACCCATCACTCCAGATGAGTTCTTTATACCAGTGATTGCCACTGTAGATTTTAAGGTCTGATGACTTTATGCCAGTCATGAATTGGCTTATGACACCAAAAGACATCAACAGGAAGCCTATGTTTCCGACTCTTAGAAGGATTCTAGTCCCAGATACCCCCAAAATCTATTCAGTTATAGATGTAAACTAAGGGACTAAGAGTCTTTCATTAATCTATAATTGGATAATTATTGGAATTTTCTATAAATCTGAAATATATTATCATTTACACTTTTAAAAACTTCCTTGGAATCAAAATTATAAGCATCATTTATAAAAATTAAACATGTTAAGATTTATTTTTATTCTTTCTTCTTCAACTGCAATCTTATACTCCCTACCATGGAAGAAAGGGGTTATATACCTCATACTCAAACAGTGTCACTGTCAACCTGTCAGACAGGAGATGAATGGAGGAAAATTCTTACTTGTCAGAAAAGTTCCTCTTCCTTGGAATCTCTTTCTCTTTTGCCCTCCATTAAAGATTTTAGTCTATTTAACTTTCTTGTCATTCCCCTCTTTTTCCCAACCCTCTGAGTTATTCAATTTCTGGCATAGATTGCTCTTTATTTAGCAAACCATGAGTGGGCTGGGGGTCTCCAAACCTTTATATATGGGAAGGAGTCTGTAGCCTTTGGTCCGGGTCTGAATTTATGAGTTAAAAGACAATCAGACTTCCACACCAACAAAACAAACCTTCTGCCACTTTGTCCTCGTATGCTAAAAGTTTTGCTGTCTCCTTTTGTTCTAATAAACTTTATACATGCCAAACAAGAAGAAATGTGTGGAGTAAGAGAGAAGGGGGAAAAAAGATCTATATTTAAAATTTAATTTCCTTATTTTCTGGATTTTGTATATTATTATGAAATTTTTAATTAAAAGCTCGTCTCAGATTTAGTTTCTCTATTAGATGGGGTAAAGGGAAATGGGAAGGTTGAAAAATATGACTTAAATTTATGAAGATATAGGTTTCATTAACTTTTTTTTGACCAAAAGTTGGTGACACATATCAGATAGCTCAGGAGGAACTCTGGCTTTCTGTGTTTCAGGCTACTTAAAAGGAGAAATCAGTTTAGTAATGAATTGGGTTGGACTATTAAATATTTTGAAGGGAAAAGATGAAAATTGAAATACTTTGAAGGGAAAAGATGAAAATTGAAATCACTGCAGTTCCGGTTTTCTCCACTGGAGTGATGGCAGGAATTCCTTCCTGTCTCATCCCACCTTTGCTGAGTCCTTGCCTCCTGTATATTTGAGGGTGCCTGTGGTGTTTCCCCATGGTAGCTCTATCTCACTCCCAGCTGGGGTGGGCACCTCTCACTCACTGATGGTGTCTCTGTGGGATGCAGTTCTGGAGCACCAGCCTTTCTTGGGGAGAAGGAAGGATGCTCTTCCCTTTTGCCCACCACCCCATGATATGTGGTTTTGTGAGGCTTAAAAGAACTTGCCTGTGGGCGTGAATATAACACAAGAGATTTGCAATTCAGAGGCATTTACACTGGATAAGGCCATGTTCACATTCTGCTGGTAGAGCCTTTCCTCATGTTATGTGCTTGTGTTGACTCCCGGCCCCTCTTGCTAAGCAGAAGTCAGCCTTCCTCTCCACACCATCTTGGGGAGACATCGTTCCTCCATGGAACTAAGTTCCCTTTCCTTCCCGATATAAGGCCTACCTGCAGATGCCCCTCCTCTGCCTTCAGATATGCTTTTCTAGAGAAAGTCCACTCCCTTCTGGAAACCACATCCCCTTCTCATATAAGTTGGAGGCTGCGTCTTTCAGCAGGACAATCCACCTAGCTGATAATCTTCGTTCTGGAATTCCTTGACCCTAACATATGTAGGGCATCAGTGATCTAACATGGGTTAATTGCAGGTTCTCCTATACCTGAAGATGAGGTCAGGCACTCATGCCAGTCCTGAATCTTCAGGGTCTCAGTTCCTGAAACCTTGTGAGAAAATAATCATATACACACCCTTAAGAACAAATGAAAACTTTTCATTCTAAAAGTCATATACAGATAACCTTTCCTCTAGGAAACACAAGCTATAGATATTCAGCTGTGCCCATGATGCAAGCACCTTTTCATACAGATTTGGTTAGCTGCTAGGATCCAGAGCCCCTTAAATTCTGCATTGAGAAGGGGGTCTTTGCTCTGTGTATGCGTAGCTATGGGTCGCAAAGAAGGGTTGAATTTGAAGGGCAGTGTTCCTCTATTCCTATCTGCAAAGGTAGTTTCTCTACAACAAAAGAATTGTTTGCTCCAAAGGTGAATTCAATTGTCTACCATTTAGAACGAAATTTCTCAGAGCTTTGAAATGAGAGATTTCAGAGACCTTAGGATAATGATGTAGTCAAAGCTCAATACATAGATGTCTCTCCACCCTGCCTCCATACCATAGTCTCTGCAAGATGGTACCTCCTCCCAAGAAATGGCCTAAAGATGCGAGTTCAAGTGTAAGACATGGGATGAGGGCAGGCAGAGGTTGTGCTTTTCTTTTTCTTGATATTGCTCAGGGATTATGGTCTACTTTCTCTCCCTCTCTCTCTTCTGCTTTCTCATTTTATATGTTTCACTCCTTCTTCTTTCTCTCAGTGTGTATGTAAGTGTGTGTGGGAACAAGAGAGCAAACTCAATATCAATTTCATCAAACATCCAGATGTTTTCAGAAATCTGTCATCACATACTTGATTGAAAGGCACTTTTGCTCAACACCTGGTGTTTGTTGTTGTATGAACTCAGGGTAAGACAAATCAAATTTATAGAACTGGAAGGGAACATTTTGGTTCAACCACTTAGAGTCAATCCAAAATGTTTTGCCACATATAATGTGTCAGATGCCTTTGTGGCCTGGCTCGAGTTCTCTCTTGTCTTGGCCCTGAGGGGGTGGACGGTGTCATGAAGGCTTGGATACCCCTCACGTTGTTGCTTCCCCTACCAAACTTGTGTCATGATTCTGTATCATCCATTCTGATGCCCCAATGCTGGGAGGCTTCTCCTCAGCAAGTCCCTGTACAACCTGGAAACACAGGGGCTTAACAACCACAAGAGCAACTCTCAAACACTGGGGGATCCTGCTTCTCCTGGTTAGTCCTTGGGTGAAAAACCCTCAGAGGCCTTCTGGACATTCTTTCACAGTGCTTGGGAGGATGGAGCCTTGTTTGTTCATAGCAGTCACCCCAGCAACATACCGTGGTGCTGGCTCTTCCTCCTTCCCTTATTCTCACTGGTTCTTCACTTCTGCTCCTTCGAATTCTCTCTCGACTAAACTACCTGTTCACATGTCCTTGTCTCAGGCTCTGGTTTTGAGGGGAAGCTAAAACTAAAAGAGTGGGTACCAGAAGTGGTCCAGGAAGCAGTCTCTCAAGATGAGGCTCTGGAACTGGATAACTCACTGGTATGATGGAAATACCAGCTGTAGGTGGGGTGAAAATAACCACTGGCATGTACCATGATTCTGAGGACTCACAATGATGGTGAATCAAAATGAGGTACAGGTGGAATATGAGCTTGCAGATTATGGTAGAGCCACTGAGAAATGACAATGTCAAAGACTGGGAGTTAGCAGCTTTTCTTAACTGCTTAAGTAGCATTGAAGGAAAAAAAAAATGATGGCACAGGATAGTCACCGGTCAACCCAAGGCTCACCATGAAAATTCAAAAGTCTCCATAGTCCATTGGAAAAGATTCTTATCTCTTGCAGCTGTAGGGAATATTGTACTGAAAAAAAGACCTAGATTTGATTGTAAGGATTATAGACCTTCATATACAACTCAATTTACAGCCCAGGTATCTTATGAGACCCAAGTTGAATGGATAAATTCAAGAACCTTGAACCTCTAGATTTTTATGCAACCTCTGGACTAGCAGAAGCTTCCCTTTCTTCTTGTTAGAAGAGAGGAATTTTTTTGTCTACAGACCCTGCAGACATTACACTTCAGGCAGGTGCTTCACAAAATGATGGCTGTTCACTTCAAGATCCACTCATCTTCCATTGTTCCAGATTGATAACTAGAGAAATCCAGTCTAGTATAGGCCTAGGAGAAAATAACAAAAATCCAGAAAGAATGGGAGGAGTTAGTCAACATATAAATTGGCAGAAACCTGAGAAAGGCAAGTAAGATTGGATCAAGGAGGGAGGAGAATTTATTGAAATACAGGTACTCTCCCATGACCCAGGGTTTAACATCCTGTTAAAGATACCTGAATCCAGTCCTAACATGCTGCTCTAATGGCTCCATAAAGTTTGAACACCATTGTAGACTATAGTAAATGGATGAAGAATGTTGAAAAGGGGGGTCAAAAGGCTCACAGAGCGGGAGTGTTAGAATGGATTATTCTGTAAGAGCAGAGAACTTGTCACTTGACTGTGTTTCATGAGCGATCCCAGAGGACACCCTCCTTTTTCATCTAGACAATAAGAAAAGGAGCGAGCAGGGTACTAGTTTTGTTGAGAATCTCAATGGTGACTGTCTTACAGGTTAGGGTTCACCACGAGAGATGCTGTTATAGAACTAGACTCTCTAGTGGCAGTGGGGGTGGTCCAATTCTGAAACAGCAGAGGTCAAATGGCAGTACTTAAACATCAGAGGCAAAGTAGTCATAATAACTGTCATGGGAAGTAAAAGCAGAGGACAGCCAGGGTGCCCTGCCTCTCAAGGACATGGGGCAATGGCTCATAAATCAAAGTATTCCTAGTGGCAAGACTGACTGTCATCCAATGAATCATATAACCAGAAGAAATCAAAAGCTGGAAAGCATAATGGAAATATAAAAATTGCTCACCTAGTTCCCAGATCTAAGCCAGTTCCTACGTGGAGGACCTCTATATACAGTTGCAATGTCATCACAAGTATGTACAACCAATATGTCTCTAATCCTTTCCCAAAGAGACTTTTACTAGAGTAACTGGACATTAGGGGAAGGGAATATCGAGTATTTTGGCATGAACTGATACCAGCTACATTGGAGGCCTGCGGAGGCCAAGTCATGAAGGAGTCCTACTTTGAATCCATTCCATAGTGGTGTTGTGAGTCTGCATGCCCATCTTCTTTGATATTTCTCTGACTTCTGAGTGTGTAATTAGAATGCAGATCTCTAGCAGCCGGAAGAATTCATACACTCATTCTCTGACCTATGTAATAAGAGCCATTAAGATAGAAATGGTGAAGTGAATGCCCTTGAGATTGCTCACCTAAAAGTAGAACCACTTGAAACTTCTCTCCAAGAGGAAGATCATGAAATCATAACCTCTACCTAATTTTTTTTTTTTTTAGTTGAAGTCTCACTCTGTCGCCCAGACTGGAGTACAGTGGCCGCTCCCGGCCACCGCAGCCTCGACTTGCTGGGCTCTGGCGATCCTTCCACCTCAGCCTTCCGAGTAGCCGGAATTACAGGCATGTGCTACCACGCCCAGCCAATTTTTTTTTTATTTTACTGTAGAGATGAGGTCTCATCTGCCCAGGCGGGTCTCGAACCCGCGGGCTCAGGCAATCCACTCTCCTCAGCCTCCCAAAGGCGCGGGATTACAGGCTGAGCCACCAAGCCCGGCTATCTCTACCTATTAAAGAGTAAATCAGAAGCAACATAGCATTCTTGGTGAATTGCAATATTAATGCCACCATCAAAGACATAAAGGATTTTGTGATGATCTTCCCTATCATATATACTACATTCAATTTATTGGTTTGGCATTCGGTATGCAGCTATCAATTAGTCATATATTTTTGTAAGCCTCAACAGTAAAGATCCAAAGTAGTTTATCATAATATATTCTGCATGGACCTCCATCATTTTGGAAGTTCTTAGAATGTCATATGAATTCACACTTTGATGAAATCACACTGGGCTTGATGAATAGGTATTAGTGATTTACCTGGACCCTCTGACAAAATGCATGATTGCCATAGGGTGAGAGATAAACCCACCAAGTTTCAGGATTCTGCCATATCACTGCAGTCTTCTGGGGCTCAATGATCTGGAACATTCTAGTATATCCCCTCTAAGGTAAAAGAAATATGTCCATCTTGTACTACAACCATTAAGAAAGAAACCCATCACATGGAAGACCCATAACCGGAAGGCAGCATTGACCCCACTGGGGAAAACTGAAATGACTCATTTATTGCAAGGCTCATAGCTTCTATTTTTAAGTGGTGCAACAGTTCTAGGATATTGGGTAAGCTTCGCTGTTAGGCCGCATGATCCAGCAGATACAATGGTACTAGACATTAAGCGTATAAGTTTGAAATATCACACTTTGAAGGGTGATAAGGGTATTAAGGATATATAAGTTTTGGAGGGGACACACCTCATCCACAAGGGTACCTGCATAATGAATATTTGTATTCCTAACCCTGAATTGTACGCCATATCTTTAAAATTAAAAAGTATCAAGTATCATCTTGAAAGCTTCAATTCTAGAATCATGGTTCAGGCCAATGAGGTTCTTGTGCAAGGTCCTGCCTTCCGTGTCAGAGAATTATTTACTGTTTGAAAAAACAGTTTCATACAGGCCAATATCTTTGATGAACATAGATGCTAAAATTCTCAACAAGATCCTAGTAAACCAGACTCAACAATACATCTCAAAAATCATCCATCATGATCAAGTAGGCTTCATCCCTGGGACGCAAGGCTTGTTCAACATTCACAAGACAATAAATGTAATTAAATACATCAACAGACGTCAGAACAAAAACCACATGATTATATCATTAGATGCAGAAAAAGCTTTTGATAAAATCCAGCACCCCTTCTTGATAAAAGCCCTCAAACAGGCATACATGGAACATACCTCAAAATAGTAAAAGCCATCTACAAGAAACCCACAGCTGGCATGCTCCTAAACAGACAAAAATTGGAACCATTTCCCCTGAAACCTGGAACGAGACAAGGATGCCACTCTCTCCCTTCCTGGTCAATATAGTATTGGAAGTCCTGGCTAGAGCAATCAGAAAAAGAGAAGGTGATCAGGGGTATCCAAATAGGGAAAGAGGAAGTCAAGTTATCTCTCTTTGCAGACAACATGATTGTGGACCTTGAAAACCCAAGAGAATATGTCAAAAGCCTCCTTGCACCGATAAAGGACTTTGGCAAAATCTCAGGGTATAAAATAAATGTGCAAAAGACAATCGCATTTCTTTCCACCAATAATAAACAAACCGAAACCCAAATAAAAAGCACAATCCCATTTACAATAGCCACACACACACAAAAAAGAAAGAAATACCTTGGCATCTTCCTAACCAGGAATGTGAGAGATCTTTACAATGAAAACTACAAAACGCTGCTCAAAGAAATCAAAGATGACACAAACAAGTGGAAAAATATCCCGTGCTCATGAATTGGAAGAATCAACATTGTGAAGATGTCCATCTAAGGCAATCTACAGATTTAATATAATATCCATCAAATTACCAGCAACATTCTTCTCAGGCCTAGAAAAAACAGTACAGGAATTCATATGGAAACACAAATGATCAAGAATAGCCAGAACAATCCTCAGCAAAAAAAAAAAAAACAAACAAAGCAGGTTGTATCACATTACAAGACTTCAAACTTTACTATAAAGCTACAATATCAAAATAGCTTGGTATTGGTACAGGAACAGGCATATGGACCAATGGAATAGAATTGAGATTTCAGAAGCAAAACCTCAATTTCTCAACCAATTCATCTTTAACAAAGCCTCCACTGCCCACCACTGGGGAGAGGAGAACTTATTCAGTAAATGGTGCTGGGAAAACTGGCTGACCACATGCAGAAGATTCAGACATGACCCCTATCTATCCCCATACACAAAAAATTAACTCTAAATGGATCAGAGACCTAAATGTAAAACATCAAACCATAAGAACCTTAGAAAATGCAGCACACACCCTTATGGAAATTGGAACTGGCATTCAATTCCTGAACAAAACCCAAAATGCACAAGCCATAAGAGATAAGATAGACAAGCGGGACCTCATTAAACTGACAAGCTTCTGCAAAGCCAAAGAAACCATCAAGAGAGCAGGGAGACAGCCCACAGACTGGGAAAAAGTATTTGCCAACTCCCTGTCTGACAAAGGCCTAGCATTTTGGATCTACAAGGAACTCAAACGTACTGAAAAGAAAAAAAAACAAACAACCCCATTACAAAGTGGGTAAAAGATATGAACAGACACTTCACAAAAGAAGACATACGAGCGGCCAACAGACACATGAAGAATGTTCAACCTCACTAATCATCAAGGAAATGCAAATTAAAACCACACTGAGATACCACCTAACTGTAGTCAGAATGGCCATTATCAATAACTCAAAAAATAACAGATGCTGGAGAGGATGTGGCAAAAAGGGAACACTTCTACACTGTTGGTGGGAGTGTAAACTAGTGCAACCTCTGTGGAAAGCAGTGTGGTGATTCCTAAAAGCTCTAAATATCGACCTCCCATATGACCCCACAGTCCCCATACTGGGAATAAACCCTGAAGAACTCAAATACTCTATGAAAAAGATACCTGCACAGCTAAGTTTATCACAGCATTGTTCACAATAGCAAGAACCTGGAACCAACCATGCTGTCCATCGAAATAGGACTGGATTTTAAAAATGTGGTACATATACACGATGGAATACTACACAGCCATAAAAAAGAACAAAATCATGAATTTCACAGCAACCTGGATGGAACTGAGTCTCTAATACTGAGTGATCTTTCACAGCAACAAAGATCTGAGTTCACATGTTCTCACTCATAAGTGGGCCTCGAACATCTATCGTGATACTATAAGGATTGACAGTGGTGGGACTCTATGGGGGAGGCAAGGAGGGCAAGGGTGGCGGGATTAACGGTAGTCAATATCTGTCTGGGGACGGGGGACACCCCTTATCAACAAGGGTGCCTGAACGATGCATGTTTGTATACCCTACCCTTAACTGTACCCCACAATTTTAAAATAAAAAATATGTTTTTTTTAAAAAAAGTAAAAGCAGTTCCTGATGTGCTAACAGGATCTATTAGAAACTGAGCAACTAACTGCGGGACTTAAGTGACCATGTGGGTACAGCTGCCTATCAGAAGATGAGAAATGTCAAATTCAGGAAGCCTTAAGGTAGACAGGAATAGTAGACACCCAACAGAAGTAGCCAATTTGAGAGTATAGCTAGAATGAATGGAAGATGGGGGCGAAGACAAAAATCAATTACAACTCAGGACCAGTTTCAGCAGTATGGGTTTTTGCTTGTTCCACTAATCTTGGTGTAGGAAGACTTTTACTGAGGTTGTAGCTGACCATAACCTCATAGGCTCAGTGACTGATTGAACTTAATGTGTACACAAGCAGATCAAAGGGCTGCAAGAGGTGGACTGTATCAGATGCTTCTCATGTCTTGACACATCTTCTCAGCTTCTGGTTTTAGTCTTGATGGTAGCAGACAGTCTTCTGTAAGCTTTTACTCACTTCAAGCTGATAACTTGCCATCCTAAGTATACACAGTATTTCTTCCATTTGTACTTCACAATCTCTCTGGTACCACATATATTAGAAAAAACTCACTGACAGGCAGCAGCATGGAAAGAAAGTGATAGGTTCATATAGGTAAATATTTCTCCCATTTCACCCTTGGGACAGTTCCTAGAGGCAGCCTATGTACTCCTCAGGGGACCTCAGAGAGATACAACCCATTTCCCACAGTAGTACCCTCATTCGCACATCCTATGTCAAGTTTACCTCCTTCACTCTCATGTTTTCTCCATCCTGGTAATCATCTTTAAAAATTGCCTGAGCCGGGCTCGGTGGCTCAGCCTGTAATCCCGCGCCTTTGGGAGGCTGAGGTGAGTGGATTGCCTGAGCCCGCGGGTTCGAGACCTGCCTGGGCAGTGAGACCTCATCTCTACAATAAATCAAAAAATCAGCCGGGCATGGTAGCGCATGCCTGTAATTCCGGCTACTCGGAAGGCGGAGGCGGAAGGATCGCTGGAGCCCAGCAGGCGAGGCTGCGGTGGCCGGAAGCGGCCACTGCACTCCAGTCTGGGCGACAGAGTGAGACTCCAACTCAAAAATAAAATAAAATAAAATAAAAATTGCCTGGACAGGATTTCTTCTGTGATTCTCCTTTCCATGGGAAATTAAACTAAAGTGTATCATAAATGATGAATGGGTAATGTAATTTTATAAAGAGAAAGACAAAGTTAATACTCTATAGCCGGATAGTGAGAGAATTCTCTTACAGAAGCATCAGGGTTCTGGGTATAGCAGAGGGAGCTGTGGTTCAGCTGTGCTAGGAAAACAGGGAATTGTCATAGAGGAAACACCAGTTACACTGCACCCTGAAGAGTGAGTGAGAACAAGATGGGAGAAGAGAGCCTCACTGAGTTAAACAAAGGCTTAGAGGGTAAAAAAATAAATGGCCTATGTACTACATAGAACTCTTCTGATTATAAGTGACCCCCCCAAAAAAAAAAATCAGTGATGAAGGGGGGAAAATTGTCTCACAAAATTCAAAATATGGTTTACTAACCAAGCTAGGGAAACTGATCCAGAATTACTGGGAAACAAAGACTCAAATGTTAATACTTTTATATTTACAGTCTCAACTACAGATTTACTTCATTATACCTTTGGCTAAAATTCCAAAAATTTGAAGAATGAACTCTAACTCTCATTGAACTGTTTTGCTGTATGTGTTCTTTTTCAAACACATCAGCTGTGGCCAGAAGGCTTGGGCCAAGTAGCATAAACATAGTTCTTCCTATAATTGCTGCTAGGGTGAGTGAGAGTCAGTTCCTAGGCTAGGGGTACTGGGCAGATGATCTAAAGGTGTTCATATCAGCTTGTCTGAGGGGTGACAAGAAGTCACAGGTGAGTTGGAACACAGGATACAAGGGAGCATGGAATTGATTGAAGACATGAATGGGAATGCAGAGAGTCAAGGACCTCGAATGCCATAGGAAGGAATGTAGGTTTCATCTCTAAGTCATTAAAGATTTTGATATAGGACTATGTAATGATTACCTATACATTGTAAAAGTATAGATCAAAGGGATGCATTTTATGGGCCAGGGAAATTATATAAATGATTATTGTCCACATAAAAAGTGGCAAGGTCTTTAATTAAGGAAGAGTCTAAGGGAATTGAAAGAAAAAGATGTTTCTGAGAAAAGGGTAATAAATAGGTTTCATTGATGACCCCAATTAATGACCTTCTTGTATCGACAATACTATAGGAAAGGGATTGGCAGTGGTGGGAAACTGCCAGGAGACTGGAGGCACACCTCTTCCACAAGGGTACCTGTGTAGTGAACATTTGTATACCCAACCCTGAATTCTACCCCACCCCTTTAACATAAAAAATTCAAAAAATTTTGAAAAAGTATTAAAGCCCTTTGTTTTCAATGTGACTTTCTAACCCTCCAATCAGCAGTGAAGTCTGTTTTCTCACTCCTTGAACTTGGCTGAGCTTATGACTTAGTCAAGCCAATTGATATGGCCTTGGACCACTCCAAATCTAAGCCTCAAGAGGTCATGTGCACTTCTTGCTTTGTTGGAACTTACCACTCCTCCAAGAACCAGCCCCAGCTAGCTAACTGGAAGGTGGGAGACACAGGAGAATGGATGTGCTCCAGCTGATAGGAAGAGAGCTGCTTCACCAGCCTGCAGCTAACACAGATACATGAAGGAGACCAGAAGAATCACCCAACTCAGCCCAGCCTAAACTGCTGGCCCACAGCAACATAGAGTAAATAAATAACCATTGTTTTAAGTCACTAAATTTGGAGGTGGTTAAACAGTAATCCCATAAATAATACAGCTGACTTCACTTTTCAGATGAGGAAACTGAGGCTTCTAGAAGATTAAATATTCAACCCCTGTTAGTAAAAGAACCAGAACTCAAACTCAGGATGCCTCTTGTAGTACAGTGTGCCTCTGGCACCTTTGGCAGAAACCAAAAAGGACTGATGTTAATGATCTTGACTGCCCTTTACTGAACACGTGACAGCTCTAAGGCTGACACTTTCTGTCTGTTGCTATTTTAAATCTTACATGAACTCAGTGAGGAGGATTTTGCTAAATCCATTTAATAAAGATGAGAAGATGTTTACAAAACTAAAATATAGAGTCTTTGTGTCTGCAGAATCCTGCATTTTCTACTTTTCATGCAGAAAGTCTTTTTTAAAATATACTAGTCGTAGTTTCATCATCACTGAGAACCATATGGCACTGTTTATTTTCCTCCTACTATAAACCACTGTTTCATTGAATATTTTATATTCCATACTTACATATTATAATATTAATGTCATACTATGTGCCAGATACATTGAAGTGTGTTTTCTAAATTGTCCTTTTGGATTCCTATGGCAATTCTAAGAGATAAATACTATTAATGGCCAAAATTATCAGAGAAGAAGACTGAAGCTCAAGGTGTTTAAGTTATTTACCCAGGGTCATTTCTAACTCTAAACTATATGTCTTTATCCACTGTGTTGACTGCAATCATTAGAAACTGTTCATATTGAAAAGAATCCCAAAAGTGGAGTCTCTGGGAGTAAGAGCTGAAGAGCAGACCACGTACAACCCCACTGAGTCCAAGACGTTTGTGGCTATGATTTATTCCTTTTCCATCCGATAATTGTGCTTTCTATGTCACTGTTGTGTCATTCTCAATTCTATCAGAAACTTTGCTTTCATCTCCCTCTTTCCATTTTTCTAGGTCCTGTTGTTTGGGTCTTAATCAGTTCTGAGCAGGAAGAGTTAGAGGGTACCTAGAGCATTTTGTTATGTAGGCAGTTGTAGTTAGAGATGACATCTATTAGGAGAGAAATCTATTTTCTAGATGGAGCATTTTGTGTTGTTGTCATTTAAGAGAATTACAAAATTGTGAGAATAAGACATCTGGCTATTTCACCTTGTTGACAAGTTTTCAGGCATGATTGATGGCTCCAGCTCTGACCCCAACATACACATGCACTAATACTATAAATTCTTTTTCAGTCCATACATCTTGATTAAATTCCCGACACTGCTGATACACTTCGTGAGCAAATACTAAGCACAAAGTCCTGGTAAGGAGAACAAGCCTAAGGAAGTCAATTGAATTAGCATAAGTAAATTAGGCATATGCTTTAAGAAAGGGCCTCTGTGATGGGCCCATCACAATTGGAAGATAAAACATGAGTCACACCCCAACCCCCCACTCCTGCAGAGGCCTCAGAAGACTTAGGGGTCAGATGGAGCTACACGGTTCAAGGAGTATGAAGTGTGAGCTCCTGCTCCAATGTGTCTCTTGTTCATTCCAACTCTCATTCCTTCCTGCACTAAATGTCCATTGAGCACCCACTCTGTGCCTGATGCCATGCTGGGCATGGAGTTGCAGGTTTTAGGTAGCTACCATCTCTGTCCCCAAGAGGAGACACAAAGACCAACACAAATTCCATCACAGGGGCACAATCAAGATGCTGGTAGGGAAACAACCAGGATGATTTATTTTATGTGCAGAGGACTGTGCCTTGAAAAATAAGCAGGATTGACCAAGGACAGAGAGAAGGAAGGGAGTTCCAGGTAGAGGAGATAGCGTGCAATGGCCTAAGAGACACGAGTATCTAGGAGCCTCCAGGGCTTTGGGGCTTGTAACAAAATGGGACAGCAGAGGTTGAGAGATAGACGCAGGAGGAAGATCATGAGACATCCTAAGGAATGTAAACTTTGTCAGACAGAATTTCCTATCTATTTTTTAACCTTTTAAAAAATATCCACAGACGTTAAATGACATATCTTTCTCTAACATTGTTGCGAATTTCAAAATAAATTGTGAGTTGTTACTCAAATAAAAGCAATGGTGGGAAGCATGGCTTTGTCTCACCAGACATTTTTGAAAAACAGTCGTCAGAGGCCACAGAGAAACTTGGAGGGCCTTAAGCTGGGACAGATGTGCACTCTGGGGCTCTCTGAACTGGGCTTGAGGAAGTGCCTGCCTCAGTGTCCAAGTCAGGAACATCATTAGAGCCAACAAGAGAGACAGAAAAAGGAGAGGATGGTCTGGTGAGGCCTGATGGAGAGAGGGGCCTGATGGGGAGAGAGTACCTGAGCAGAGGCAACCACAGGTGTGATCTCAGCTCAGTTCCATTCCTGAATCTTTTAAAAACTTCCTCCTAATAGTTTATACAGAGCTCATGCATTCTCTGAGAGGCTGATACGAACTAAATAAATCATAGTGATCAACAGAAAGATGCTAACTGATTAGGTTATAATGAGAAACATGCTTTCTATCTAGAAGCCCAGATTATAAGGAGCTTTGTAGGTCTTGGCCTTTATTTATTTATTTATTTATTTTTCTCTCCATGAGGAAGGTGATCATGGGAAAATAAATTATTCTCAGGAATTTGTTTGGTGAACAGTATTCATTCACTCAGCTAACATTTATTGAACAGGAACTCTGTATGGTGTATGTGTGTTGTGTGTATGGTATATGTGTGTGCATGTGTGTGTTTGTGTGTGTGTTTATAAGAAGGAAAGCAGCCTCCATGGCAAGATGGTGATGGGACAAGTCGAACTGTGAAGATCTCCACAAAGGGTGGCTCCTGAGGGTGGTTGCACGTGCGCCTGCGGTGGCTCCCTACACCAGGGGCGGTGACTGCTATGGCCAGTCCCGTGCATCAAACTGCCTACATTGCACTACGGCCTCTGCAGGGGATTGCTGCTGTGGTGGTTACTGGGTGCTGAATAACTGATGTTATTGCGGCTCTTGGTTCCGGTCCTGGGAATTCCCAGTTCCCTCTTCCACCCCAAGCCGCCCGTGGCACACCAAGCTGCAGCACCGAGCTACCTCGCTTGTTCCCAGTGCCTGATGATGGACACACACCATCATCACCTGTCATAGCTGATCAACTGGGGTCCCAGATGAGTGGAGAGAGAGGATCGGCAAAAGAGGAGCTGTCCACTGTAGCCATTTTCCAGGTAGAGATTCGCATTGCCCCGCCCATCTATGCACAGTCTCCACCTTGTTTTCTAAGACTACCTTTGTGTTGGGGAAGAGCACATCAAAAGACATGATTTTATTGGACTGTCTTTGTGTGATTACTGGTATGCTTTAGGGAATTTTCTTTGTTTGTCTGTTTTTTACTCTTTTCTGGCCTTGTGTCTCTTTTCTTTTTTCTTTTTTTTCTTTTTTTTTTGAGTTGGTGTCTCACTCTGTCACCCAGACTGGAGTGCAGTGGCCGCTCCCGGCCACCGCAGCCTCGACCTGCTGGGCTTCGGTGATCCTTCCGCCTCAGCCTTCCGAGTAGCCGGAATTACAGGCATGCACTACCACGCCCAGCTGATTTTTTTTTTATTTATTATAGAGATGAGGTCTCGCTGCCGAGGTGGGTCTCGAACCCACGGGCTCAGGCAATCCACTCACCTCAGCCTCCCAAAGGCGCGGGATTACAGGCTGAGCCACCAAGCCCGGCTGTGTCTCTTTTCATTTGTTAGTTGGTATATATGTCTGTTTTCCCTCTTGCTCTTCACTCTTTCTAACTTCCTCTTGACCCCACCTTCTTCCATTGTTTTCCTTTCTCTTACCTCCTTTTGTTCGAGGGAGCAAACCTAAACCCCACTGCATGGACAGATTGTAAGGCAGTTGGAAGTGGGTTCCAGGGCTCCCATACACCTGTCAGTAGATACTGGGATCTGCAGATTGATTCTGAATCACAGCATCCCCCTCAATTAAATCTCAAAACTGCAAAAAGTACAGCCCCCAACCAAACAAAAAAAAAACAAAGCAGGTTGTTATCACATTACAAGACTTCAAACTTTACTATAAAGCTACAATATCAAAATAGCTTGGTATTGGTACAGGAACAGGCATATGGACCAATGGAATAGAATTGAGATTTCAGAAGCAAAACCTCAATTTCTCAACCAATTCATCTTTAACAAAGCCTCCACTGCCCACCACTGGGGAGAAGAGAACTTATTCAGTAAATGGTGCTGGGAAAACTGGCTGACCACATGCAGAAGATTCAGACATGACCCCTATCTATCCCCATACACAAAAAATTAACTCTAAATGGATCAGAGACCTAAATGTAAAACATCAAACCATAAGAACTTTAGAAAATGCAGGACACACCCTTATGGAAGTTGGAACTGGCATCCAATTCCTGATCAAAACCCTAAGTGCCCAGGTCATAAGAGATAAGATAGACAAGTGGGACTTCACTAAACTGAGAAGCTTCTGCAAAACCAAAGAAACCATCAAGAGAGCAGGGAAACAGCCCACAGACTGGGAAAAAGTATTTGCCAACTCCATGTCTGACAAAGGCCTTATATCAAGGATCTACAAGGAACTCAAACATGCTGAAAAGAAAAAAACAAACAATCCCATTAAGAAGTGGGCAAAAGACATGAACAGACAATTCTCAAAAGAAGACATACGAGCGGCCAACAGATACATGAAGAAATATTCAACCTCACTAGTCATAAAGGAAATGCAGATTGAAACTACACTGAGATACCACCTATCTCCAGTCAGAATGGTCATCATCAATAACCAAAAAAAATAACAGCTGCAGGAGAGAATGTGGCGAACTACACTGTTGGTGGGAGTGTAAACCAGTACAACCTCTGTGGAAATCAGTGTGGCAATTCCTAAAAGCTCTAAAAATCGACCTTCCATATGACCCCATAATCCCCCTACTGGGAATATACCCTGAAGAACTCAAATCACTCTATAAAAAAGATACCTGCACATGTATGTTTATCACAGTATTGCTCACAATACAAGATCATGGAACCAATCATGCAGTCCATCAAAAGAGGACTGGATTTTAAAAATGTGGTACATATACACAATGGAATATTACACAGTCATAAAAAATATCATGAATTTTGCAGCAACCTGGATGGAATTAGAGTTTGTAATACGAGTGATCTCTCACAGAAACAAAGATCTGAGTATCACATGTTCTCACTCATAAGTGGACCTTGAACAACTACCGTAATACTATAAGAAAAGGATTGACAGTGGCAGGAAACTATGGGGCAGGGCAAGGAGGGGAAGGGAGGTGGGATTAACGGTAGTCAATATCTGTCTGGGGAAAGGGGGGCACACCTCATCAACAAGGGTACCTGCACAATGAATACTTGTATACCTAACCCTTAACTGTACCCCACAATTTTAAAATAAAAAAATATTAAAAAAAGAAGAAGCAAAGCATGCACAACAATGGCTTGCACTGAAGTTGTTCATGATTCAGTAAGGAAGATGAACAAACATATCAATATAGATTCTTGAGTATAAGAAAGAAGTATTATGACACAAGTAGCATCTGAGCAAACCAGAGAAGCACACACTTCATTTTCTAGAAAATGTATTTCTGTTGGGAATTGGCCATAGTTGATTCCAGGTATAGTCCTTGGCAGGAAGTGGCGGTGTTTTCAAATGAAGTCATTAATAAAAATCAATTACTGAGGGATTTCCAATGAAGTTGGTAACAAGAAAGCTATTTATCTTAGATGGCACAGCACATTCTAAGGTATCAGAGCTTTTGCTAGTTTCCTAGGACTACCATAACAGAAAACTACAAAAAACTGGGTGGCATAAACATAGAAATTTATTTACTCAGAGTTCTGGAGGCTAGAGGTCTAAGATCAAGGTGTTAATTGGTTTGATTTATTCAGAGCCATCTCTCCTGGACTTGGAGATGACTGTCTTCTCCCTGTGTTCTCACGTGGCCTTTCCTCAGTGTGTGTCTGTGTCCAAATTTCTTCTTCTTATAAGGACATCAGTCATATTGGATTAGAGCCCATCCGTGTGACCTCATTTAACCTTAATTACCTTTTCAAAGACTTTATCTCCAAATATGGCCATTCTAAAGTAGTAGGGTTTAGGGCTTCAACATAGGAATTTTGGAGGAACATAATTCAGCCCACAGCAGAGCTGTATGGTGTGTGTGCTGAGATGGGTAAAATGTGAAACAGGATTGCCCCTCTTTCTGAACTAGAATCAGGATATTTGTGAAGACAAGTAGATGTGATGATCTAAATCTAAAGGTGAAAGGAAACAACTCAGGGTGTCTCTATCAACAAATAGATGTTGGTATAATGGGCTTGTCTGATGCTGTGGTACCTTGCCTTATGCCTCTCCTAGCCTAGGATCCAGGGCAATAGTTGTGGAAGGAGCTTCTGTCTCAGAGCCAGCAAGTTCCTGACATTGACTTTGGATGATCTCTTTTAGTCTTTATACTTTTAGTCAACTGCTGTTATTGTAAGACATCTGTGATTTCAGTGTAACCATTCATGTCATCCACCTTGACAACAGAGAGAAACTCTATCAATGCAGCCTGAGATCACACGAATGCCTTTGCCAGTTGAGTTTTCTCCCCTGCTGACTGAACATGAAGTAAATGAAGACCTAGAAATGTTTTCTCCATGTACTTCTGCTAAGTTGTATCTCCCCTAGGCACTCCAAATCAAGACTTTACATTTATCCCAACTAAGTTTATATTTTTATATTTGGCCCAAGACTTAGGAATGGTGTTTTTCATCTACTACAAGCTGTATGACCTTAGCTGAGTCATTTAAATATTCTTGAACTTGGCCTTAATATGAAAATTAAGGTTAAAAGACTTTCTTCACAAGGTTTCAAAGGGATTAAATGGAATAATACATGGCCAGTGACAATGACTCACGCCTGTAATACCAGCACTTTGAGAGACCGAAGTGGAATGATTGCTTCAACCCAGGAGTTTGAGGCCAGCCTGGGCAACACAGCAACACCATATCTCTGCAAAAAACAAAAAATTAGTTGGGCATGGTGGTGCTCGCCTGTAGTTCCAGCTACTCAAGAGTCTCAGGTGTGATGATTGCTTGGGACCAGGAAGTCAAGGTTGCGGTTAACCATGATTGTGCCACTGCACTCCAGTCTGGGTAACAGAGTGAGATCCCAACACACGTTAAAAAAAGTAATAAATAAATAAATAAATTGAAGGATATAAATGACAATGACAATGATTACCACACACTGCGAAGGTCATTACGTAATAAGGTCACTGAAGGCAACAATAGGAAAGGAGGAAAGCAAGAGACTGACAGAAGATCTACAAAGGGCCCTGTTTTGGTATCACAAGCAAACCTTGGAGACATGCTGTGTGCCCAGCCTAGATTTTGAAGCAGTCTTCACTCTGGCCCAAACCTTAACACAGCCACCTAGGCTTAGCCTCCCTTGGTTTTGCTTGAATTGAAACTTCTCTCCTTCCTTTATCCATTGCTGTTATATCTTGATTGTATCTCAGACTACCTACTCTTTTTGGATGTCAATTTTTTCACTCAAACTATTCAATACTCCTCTAACCTTTATGGCATCTGCAAATTCAACTTCTATCATTCATGACTTCATCAAAGCCAACCTTGGTACACTTCTATTCTCTTTCTTTCTGTATTGTCATCATCCCTGTGAGTTTTCATGGGTGCATAATTCCCCTTCCACCCCTACCTCCAGTCTCTTCTGATGACTATTAGGTCTCTCCCTGAGTAGCTTGAGGTTTAGGGTTGGGAGTTGGGGGAGAATGTAGGGCTCACAGGATCAAGTTGTCTGCCTATATGCGAGCTGGGTTGTTTGTATAGGCTTGTCCTGCTTTTCAGAGATGTTCTGAAAATAACTACAAGATTTTTTATTTTGTGTAAATTCTAGGAAAATAATAATAGCAAAAATTTCCATATTTTTTCAAGATGTCAGAACTAGAATTGTATTTTTCTACTTAAAATATACAACATGGATTATAATCAAAGGCAAAGGAAACATGATGAAGGAGGGGGTTATTTTGTTTGGAGTGTCAGAATGGACTGTTTAGGGGTGACCGAGATGTGTCTTGAAAGTTTACTCTCAATGTCAATGAATGACCATATTGTCTATAAGCATCCATTCATCTACCAATGTAGTTGAGTAACAAAGGTGAGTATCCACCTCTTCCATTACATCGCCTAAAATAATCCTGCTGCAATGGCACAATCTCACCCCAAGACATGGCTCTGCAAGTGCAGGAGTGATAAGAGATAAAGGATAACAATGACCATGAGTGATCTCATTTTACTGACCTTGGATAGACCATAGATAGAGCATAGGCCCACGTGTGCTCCCCTAGAGAAGCTAACTTATTCCACTCCTCCTTGAGCAGTTTCACAAGAGTGAGTTCATTTTAGATAAGTGATTTGTTCTTTTTCTTTCTCCATATTTCTCTTTCTTTCAGAACTTACTATGAATAGGCAGTGGGCTAAGCCATCTTACGGCATTTACAGAATCTACAACAGGACATGTTTTAGCTTCTCCTTTCTATATCTCTTGATAAACAACAGGAATATTCTGTTTTCCTATAACTCCCAGTCATTGGCTCTAGCTCTGTCACTTGAGAAATTGAAGTCAAGTTGATCTTCTATATAACCATACTTCTTCAGAACAAGAAGTCAAATTTCATAATTCTACTGAATTCCTTCTTATAAAGATTCTTCCAAGATCTTCCCCATAACTTCTCTTCCTCCATCTTCCTTTCTTCCATCTTTCTGTCATTTCTTCCTTGAAAATTTATTAAGTCTTTGTGCCAGAAGCCCAGACTGCAATGTTAAATGAAATTTCACAAAACCAGAAGCTCCATAAGGGCAGGTGCCACATCTAGCTTGTTTTGCACTCTATCCCCAGTGCCTGGCATGGCACCCAGCCAACGAGGAGGTTTAGTCAATATATTTGTTTGTGATAGTAAGGCAGGAAGACAGACAGGCAACCTCAGCCCTCATGAAACTTACTATATAAAGTACAGAAACAGGGAACACACTGTTTCTGTTCAATGTGGTAGGTCTAAAATGGAGGTGTGTATACAAGACAGTGATATACCACGGAAAGAATACTTAAATCAACCTAGGGAAGTCAGAAAAGCCTTTGCAGAGGAGATTATCCATGGACTGATGTGATGGATAACTAAGTGCTCACCAGAGGGAAAAGTGGGATTTCAGCAATAGAAGTAGCATGCGTGAAGTCACAGAGACTAGCAAGAACATCAAATAACGAGGATGCCATCAGCATATTAGTATTTACTGAGCCTCTATTATATGTTAAACATGCTGCATGTGCTTCCAGCTTGAGAGATTATAGAATTCCTGCCACCACGAGAGTTTGTCAGTTTCAAAGGCGAGAGGCTCGAGTCAATCCAAGCTGTATCCCTGCTTAGAAATTGATCTGTTAACGACTTGTTATTTGTTATTCTTTTATTTTATAAGGCACAGTCAACCACACAGCTACAGAGTAATGCATCATAAAATCGTGAGTGAAAAAATAATTACATGTTTCTGAAATTGCTTGGCAGTTATTCTTGAAATATCAAATCATTTCAATGAATTATTTGGTAATGTAACTTTTCTCTTTTTTTAATTTCATGGTAATGTTCCAATTTACTAGTTACAAAACTCCCTGACATCACTGCCATCCCGGCAGGGTGGATATTTGAAGCAGTTTTGACAATATAATTATGGTTATTAGGTGGATATTTGTTTCCCATCAACAAAATAATTACACCTTGTCCCAAGAATCTAGATTTCTTGAAAGAATCTCAAAGTGCTTTACCAATAACCATTGTTTTTGAATGGGGAGCTCAAAGGCCCCAAGATTAAGGGATTCACATCCTAGGTTGCACATTAAACCAGTGTGATTAAAGAAAACCCTGGTCCCGAAATGGAGCTCAGGAAAAGCAAGCAGTAAGGTTGTGTCAGGTCTGCCTCACCATAGGGTCTGGTATCTGGGAGTACAACCCCTGGATCAGAGGATCTTGGGGCATGATACTTCCCCCTCCAAGAAGTTTAGGAATTTGGGTTGCCACTATCTCTGGGAGACCAGTTCTGAGAACTTGACTCCAGAGCAATAGGTAAGTCCCTGTAAGTCTTCTGTGTCCCCAAACCTGAGCTTGTGACAGACGTTTATGTCCAATATATACTTTGTAGTAAAACAACAACAGCAAAATTCTTATTTAAAAGGTATAGTGTCATTAGCAATTAAAGTCACATCAAATAAAAGCCATTTCTAATTTACTTGTGAACATCTATTAAATAATAGCAAGCAAATGCTGTCAGGGATAGAAAGAAGCATTTGCTATACATAACTTGATCTTTTTGGAGCAAGGTAAAATGTAACTACACCTATAAAATTATTTATTTTGACTTACACATTGAAGTATAGATTCCTTCAAATAAAATGAAATAAATGATGGTCTGAGCATATTTCCTGGCACTTGGTAGGTCAGCAAAGATGCCATGCATTTTCCCTTCAGGTAATACCTCAGCTAAGTTTTTCCAGAAAAATAAAGCCTGAATTATATCTTGTGTGCTAATATGTACTGGGAGGTAAAATGCCAGGATAGTAAGTGGTAGTTGTTTTTAAAATGCAGGTTTTTATTATATTATTATTATTATTATTATTATTCAGGTATGGTGAGGCCAACTGTTCAGGAAATGATTGCCATTAAAGAGATTATTACTCACAGATCCCAAGAGGAAGGAGCATGCCATGCCATGCAGATCACACAGGAAAGCACCACATTTGGTTAGGAGGTAGGGGTGGGAGAGAGATTGGGGATAAAAGCCTTTATTGTGGTTTCTGTTGGAAAGAACAGATGTAACTCCTAAGTAGGTTTAAGATGGACTAGTTTGAATATTTCAGCAGGCTCTAGAGTGTAGGGACTATCCCTAGTTATCACCAGGCTCTAAGGTAATTTGGGCAGGTGAATAGCAGCTCTGAGTATAAGAGCCCAATAGAAGGGGTGGTGTGAGCTCTGGACTAGGTGGTTGGCACTTGAAAGGTGCACTTCCAGGTGAGTCATCAGCTTCCTCCTGAAATTGAGGAACCCTGGGAGGGTCAGGCTCTCTAAGGTCAGTGAGACCCCAGATGCCAAAACGCTAGAAACACTTGATTAATACAGCAGGAAAGAGGGCAGCGAGGTAGGGAAGAAGAGAAGGAATTACAATGTGCCCCATTACTGAGTTAGTCAACAGTTTTTTTTTTGTTGTTTGTTTTTTTATCAATATTTTTTATTTTGATATTGTGGGGTACAGTTAAGGGTTATGTATGCAAATATGCTTCATTTAGGCCCCCTTGTTGATAACAGGTGTCTCCCTGTCCCCAGACGGATGTTTACGACCATTAGTCCCATCCCTGCCCCCATGGTTTCCCACCACTGTCAGTCATTTTCTTATGGTAGTGCATTGGATGATCAAGGTCCACTATATTAGTGAGAACATGTGATCCTCAGATCTTTGTTTCTGTCAGAGGTCACTCAGTATTATAGACTCTACCTCCATCCAGGTTGCTGCGAAATTCATGATTTCGTTCTTTCTTATGGCTGCATAGTATTCCATCGTGTATATGTACCACATTTTTAAAATCCAGTCCTCTTTTGATGGACAGCGTGGTTGGTTCCAGGTTCTTGCTATTGTGAACAATGCTGCGATAAACATTCGTGTGCAGGTATCTTTTTTATAGAGTGATTTGAGTTCTTCAGGGAATATAGTCAACAGTTTTACAAGGAAGTTCAGCTGGATTCTTGTTTATATGGGATTTCCCAGTTGCTGTGTCTTGGCATGGTTTACTGTGGTGGGAAAAAAAAAAAGGTTTCTCTGCCAGCACCTTCCCACCTCCTGTCACTCCCTGGGTAAGAGTTGTCCAGTGGGTCTACACACTTCCAGGTCACATCACAGAGATATCAACAGGTGGAGAGCAAAAGACTGTGAGCTAGGAAGCAGGTGAGGGATGCTCCAGGTCTGAAAACCCAGAGAAGCAGCCCAGATGAAAAAAAAAAGCTGTTAGGGGTTCCTCTTGTTATGAATTGCTTCCCTTTCTCCAATTCATGTGATGAAATCCTAACCTCCAGTGTCTCAGAATGTGACCTTATTTGGAGATAGAGTCTTTTAAAAATTAACTAAGCTAAAGTGAAATCATATTTGTGGATGTTAACCCAATATGTCTGGTGTCCTTACAAGATGAGGAAACTTGAACACAGAGGGGTACAAAGGAAAGACCACCTGAGGACACAGGGAAATGATAGCCTTCTACAAGCCAAGTAGGGAGGCTTCCAAGAAAACCAATCCTGCTGACATGTTGATCTCAAACTTCTGGCCTCCAGGATTGTGGGGGAAATACATTTCTGTTGTTTAAATCACCCCGTCTGTTGTATTTTGTTATGGCAGCCGGAGCACCCTAATTTAGGCGGCATTTGTTCAAAGTTGCTCACAGACTACGAAGTTTATAGCAGCAGACTTTGGAGAAGATGATCACAAAGTCTGGCACAGCAAAGTAATGAACAAATAGGCAGCTATCAAAATAAAAATTTTCTAGAGTAAGCACACAGTTGCACGCACTAAATGATGATGAGTAAAGAAGGCAGAAGTGAAAACGGAACATACAATGATTACAACTAGGTAGAATAAATGTAAGTTTGCACGTTTATTTTTATTTATTTTTAAAATTTATTTTTAAATTATGGGGTATAATTCAGGGTTAGGTATACAAATATTCACTGTGCAGTTACCCTTGTTGATGAGGTGTGCCCCCCCTTTCCCAGGCAGTTTCCCACTACTGCCAATCCCACCTCCCCGCCCTCCCATGCCCCCGCAGTTTCCCACTACTGCCAATCCTTTTCTTATAGTATTATAATAGTTGTTCAAGGTCCACTTATGAGTGAAAACATGTGATACTCAGTTCTTTGTTTCTGTGAAAGCTCTCTCAGTATTATAGACTCTAAGTCCTTCCAGGTTGCTGCGACATTTATGATTTTGTTCTTCTTTATGACTGCGTAATATTCCGTTGTGTATATGTACCACATTTTTTAAATCCAATCCTCTTTTGATGGACAGCATGGTTGGTTCCATGATCTTGCTATTGTGAACAATGCTGCAAATTTTCACATTTATAAAGAGTGATGAAAAGTTAATTTTTCCCCACAGAATTTTAAAAATTAGACTAACTCTATACCACAATTAAATAAATCTATATTATGCTCATTTTTATTTTTTCCTTTTGATTCTTTGTTTTCACAGTTTGTGTGGGAGAACAACTTCTTGGTTAAGTCATACAACCTTTCTGGGTCTGTTTGTTTACACAAAAAAATGAAGTGGTTTGGGAGGCTGAGGTGGGAGAATCACTTGTGTCTAGAAATTCAAGATCAGACTTGACAATATAAAGAGACTTCCCTCCCATCTGTCCAAAAAAGATCCAGAAACTAGTTGGGCTTTGTGGTGTGTGCTACTTAGGAGGTTGTAGTGGGAGGATCCCTTGAGACCAGGAGTTTGATGCTGCAGTGAGCTATGATGGTGCCACTGCATTCCAATCTGGGTGACATGACGAGATCTTGTTTCACAAAAAAAAAAAAGAGAGAGAGAGAGAGAAAGAAAGAAAATAAAAAGGAAAACTTTGATTTGTTGAGAAGGATTCTGAAGCTCTGACTAGGTAACAAAGATCAGCAATGTTTTGTGGACAGCACAGGAGGAGAGAGGGGGCAGTACACACCTGCCCTGGGTGATCACCAAGGGCCTGTTCAGATTTCACTTTGTGATGATTGTAAGATAACATCAGTGAATCTCTGCAGTAAAATTGATTTCTGTGTTGCTTATTGGCTATGTGAATAAACAGCAGGGGTGTTTTCGGGAGCATTTCACAGAAATGCCTGTACCCTTGTTCCAAGGCATAACCGGTCCTGGTTCTTGGATTAAGCCAAATTGACAGCCTGAGTAAATAACCTGCAGCCTTTTCATTAACTAGACTTTTCTTCTCATTTGGATTTAGATTTTCTTCTCTCCCAGGGATTAGGATCTCTCTTGTCACCAAGCTTCTGTTGTTTCCTGATTGATCTTATGCAGCCGAGTTTATGTTTTCTAAACTAAAGTCGATAGTGTAACAAATAAACAAACCCAAAACCTCTCACCTCCCTCTCACTTAAACATGTTTCTTGAGTTATCTCAGAAAGGAGTCAGTGCTATAGTTTCAATAGCTCTTTGCCGTTTACATGTTTCCCCGTGCCTTTGATCCTTGCATATACACCATCATGAGTCCTGATTTATAAAGGGGTTTTATGCTTCTTCAGCGGTTGCACAAGTACACTTTTAATCTGTGTTTGGGTCTGGTTGATTCTGACTTTATGCTCTTTCCAGAGCATAGCGCCGCATCTCAACAGGTCCCTTCTGAGGATAATGGTCCCTGGCTAGCCCCAGCCCAATAGTCATCTCACTGTGTTTCTCATGAAGTTTGGAATCAACCAGTGCCACGCCCCACTGTATGGGGTCCAGCCTCATGTCACTCTCAGTCATTTCCTCATTAATTCAGAACTGCTCTGGGCATCTCCAAGGACACTACTTGCTCTCTTTACCCTAGCCTCTAGAAGCTTGGGGACAGGCTTCCCAGGAGGTGGAACTTTTCACTTTTTAAACCTGGAAAGCCCAGGACAAAGAAACACAAGTTGGCTGCCCTGTCTGGAAAAGGCTTTAGCATCCTTTACAAGTGAGAATAGAGAACTGAGAAGGGAGTGGGGCCAAGGCTATTCTCATTGCAAGTTACTGGTTGACCAACTGCTTGGCAGGATTTTCTGGATTTCACTTAGAGATCACTGAGTCTAACCCCTTGTTTTACTGAGGAGTCCCGTGAAGTTCTAGAGAAGGGTTTTCCCAGGGTATCCTAGCTTATGGAGGCAGATATAGTATGCAACCCAGGTCTCCTGACACCCATGCTGGTCTTTTCCTTATAACCATGGAAGCTTTGGTACGTTGTTGTCATTTGCTTATGCTTGTTCATTTAAGTCTCCCACCCCTGGGAGACACACATTCCTCTCTAACTCATTCACACTCAACTCAACCAAGTCATAAAGAGTTGAACTAATGTGCCCGTAACACTGCTGATAAGGCTCAAAGACGAGACTCGGAGTGTAGGGCTCACTGTGTGATCATCTCGACAACTACAATCTATACATTGTAGAATTTGCTTTTGGCAAAGTCCTAGGTCATATGACTTACATCATATAATCTTATCAAGAACTGCCCAGCAGAATTGAGAGATAAATAAATAGATGCTATTTTAGACCACTAAATGTTGGGTGGTTTGTCATACAGAAAAACCTACCTGACAACAAAGTATTATCTCATTTGCCTCAAATAATAACTATGCTGGTTGTTATTGAACTCAGTTAATAAATGAAGAATATAAAGCTGGCAGAATTAAAGTGACTGCTGACTCGGTGTCACAGGGCCAAAAGGTTGCAGAGTTGGGATCAGAACCCATGAATGTGTTACTCCAGAGCTAGTACTTTTAGCCATTATGATGGGGTGCAGGGGAGTGGGGGATCAGAAATCTTCCAGAGACATTCACAGTGTAATCTCTGGAAGATGTGAATATGTTACCTTAATGGCAAAGAAAAGTAAGGTTCTAGAAAGAATTAAGTTTGTTCATCAGATGATCTTAAAATAGATAAATTATCCTAGATTATCAGAGTAGGTTCAATATAATCACAACAGGCCTTAAAAGTGGCAGAGGGAGGCAGAACAGGAGAATCAGAGAAGGTATGACTATAGTAAGAAGGCATAGAGAGATGCAGGACTGCTGGACTTGAAAACAGAATTTGAGTGACCACTAGAACCTGGAAAAGACAAGGAAACAGATTCCCCTAGAGCCTCTGGAAAGGAAGAGAATTCTGATGACACCCTGATTTTATCCTAGCGAGACTTATGTCAGACTTCTAAACCTCCACAACTGTAAGATAATAAGTATGTATTTTTTAAGACACAATATTTGTGGTAATTTGTTACAGCAGCAATAGGAAACTAACACAACTGCAATACTACACAAACCCTCTCTTGGCTGTTCCCCAAGGGTCCCAGCTGTATTCAAGCTACAACCTTCATAGTGCCACTTATATAATAAGAGCTCAAACAGCACTAAAGTACTAATTATGGCCATTGATTGAGTACATAATATGTTCCAGTCTCCGAGCTAAGTGTTTTACAAAACTATTTCAGTTAATTATCATACACACACTATGGTTATTCATTGTACGAGTGTGAAAATTTAGGCTCAGAGGGGTCAGTGTCATATAGCTGGAAGCACCACTTTGAAAATTTGAACCCAGGCCTGTTAACTCCAAACACTTCTTTCTTTCACTCTGCTGTGCTGAGAGCAACACTGATGTTTGTTAAATTAAAGTGAGAAAGGATTTGAAAATCCTACAATTAGAACACTTTATTTATTTGTAGAAATGGCATCTACGGAATTAATGTTCCATCATTAATAACTCTGTCTTCTTCCTTTTCTCCCTTCTCACTAATTTCTTTCCTTCTCTCCCTCCTTCACACACACACACACACACACACACACACACACACACACACACACACACCCGACTGAACATCTGTCCTAGAAAAGGGAGGATAACTAAGACACAGTCCCTGTTTCAAGGAGCTCACATGCAGCAGAGGAATTAAGACACTGGCATATACAGTACCCTCACGAGGCAGATATGATCACTTCAATGAGAGACAGATGGTAGGAAGTGGAATGGAAGGCTTTCTCCTGCTCAGTCTTGGAATCAATAGGAAGAGAGAAATGAAATTTGAGTTCTGACTCCCTTTGTTTTGACAGCGTGGCTTTGATGAAACCAACCAAAATAATAATAACTAACACTCGTCCCATGTGCCAGGCAGTATTTTAAGTTACCTGTTGTAATTTGACTAAATCTCTTTGCCTCTCTGAGTCCAATGCATTTAAGAAATACTTTTGAGCACAAATTCTATACTAGACAATGAGCAAGACAGATGTAATCTGCTAAGTAGGTAAGACAAGTGTGATGAGTATCACAAAAATGCTTCTCTGAATCTTTAATCAAGAGTGCTTATCTGGTCTGGGATCAGCAAAACACTGTGGTATTTACAAAGATGCCAAGACCTAAGGACCCATGGGGTCAGTTCCATCATGAATAACTCTCTCCTCCTCCTTTTGTTCCTTTCCACTAACTTCTTTCCTTCTTCTCCTTCTTTTCCACACATACACATCTACTGAACATCTGTCCTAGAAAAGGATAACTAAGAGGAGCTTCAAAAGAGTGTGTTGGCAGGATACACAAAAAGTCCAGGCAGATAGAAAAATTAGAAACAAAGAAGACATGGTGCATTCAAGGACAGAAAGAAGTTCTCTTTCAGGGACTTAGAAAGTAGGCATTTGTGAAATAGAGCAATGACCCACCTCACAGAGCTACAAGATGACTACCTGAAATAATGTGTGAAAGATATGTATGCTTTTCTGACAACCTGTACATATTTTTATTTTAGCATATATTAGGCACTAGTTTTTTTTTTAATCAATATTTTTTATTATGATATTGTGGGGTACAGTTAAGGGTTAGGTATACAAATACATTTCGTTCAGGCACCCTGTTGATGAGGTGTTTCCCGTCCCCAGACAGATGTTTGCTACCGTTAATCCCATCTCCTTCCCCCCCCCATAGTTTCCCACTACTGTCAGTCATTTTCTTATAGTATTACATTGGATGTTCAAGGTTCATTATATGAGTGAGAACATGTGATACTCGGATCTTTGCTTCTGTGAGAGGTCACTCAGTATTATAGACTCTAGTTCCATCCAGGTTGCTGCAAAATTCATGATTTTGTTCTTTTTTATGGCTGCTTAGTATTCCATCGTGTATATGTACCACATTTTTTTAATCCAGTCCTCTTTTGATGGGCAGCATGATTGCTTCCAGGTTCTTGCTATTGTGAACAATGCTGTAATAAACATTCGTGTGCAGGTATCTTTTTTATAGAGTGATTTGAGTTCTTCAGGATATATTCCCAGTAGGGGGATTGCGGGGTCATATGGGAGGTTGATATTTAGAGCTTTTAGGAATTGCCACACTGCTTTCCACAGAGGTTGCACTAGTTTACACTCCCACCAACAGTGTAGAAGTGTTCCCTTTTCGCCACACCCTCTCCGGCAGCTGTTATTTTTTGAGTTGTTGATAATTGCCATTCTGGCTGGAGTTAGGTGGTATCTCAGTGTGGTTTTGATTTGCAGACACTAGTTTTTAATTATATTTTTCCCCATATAGACAGAAAGCTCTTAGAAGATGTACTAATCAGGATAAAAATTGAGGCTGCTGTAACAAAGACATAATGACACATATCTCAGAGATCTATGCCTCTATTTATCTCAGACACAGCAATGCTGAGGTGAGCAGCCCATGGACACAAGAAACCCTGGCTTCGGGGTCACTCGGGGTCCCAGGTTCTGGAAATTCTGCTACTCTTTCTTCCTAGCACATTGACATCATCTGAATGGCTGAAGATAATCACCATGGGTCAACTAGTGGGAAGTAGCCAGACACAGACCTTAGGACAGGATTTGACTGCTAAGATATCAATAGTAGGGATATAGAGAACAGTGTTAGAGAAGGGAAGGCAGGCAATACAGGGTGTGTTATCTATTCAACCACCAAAGTTATCACTGGGGATCTCTGGGGTTCTCGTGAAACACACACCTCAATGTCATCTCAAACAAGGGTCAAGAAACCTGGGGCACTCCTATACTAGCTCCTGTCAGTCATTGGTTGAGAGCTACTCCTGGGAACATGCCAATTCCCTGGTGTTTTTGCCTTCCATGCCAGCAGCAAAGAGGGCTCTATTGGCAAGAGAAATCCCTCTAGAAAAGAGATGTGGTGCTGATAGTTGGAAGTGAAGCTGATGTGAACAGAAAAGATAACGGGAAAGAGATATGAATGCGGCACTGGCAACACCTGCTACAGTGGGCAACTAGCAGTGCTTGTCAGAGAGGAAAAGCCAAAAGTTTAGTCCCATTCGTATATTCCTGAGCTAATGCTAGTCTAGATCACAATGAAAGCTCAATAAATGTTTAGAGAATGAATGAGTAAATGAGTGATTCATGCGAACATTAATATGTCCTTTCTACAGTAGAAGAAAACAAACATTTATCTACCTCTATGTTTATAGTCATAGTCATGTCTATTTCTTTTTTATCTTTTATTTTATTTTACTGTCAAACCTTTTAAAAAATATTTTACTTTAAAGATATGGGTTACTGATGTTGTGTCCCTACCGCCACAATGGTAGTATCCTGCTACTGCCAATCCCTTTCTTATTATGGTAAATGTTCAGAGTCTGCTTATGACTGAGAACATGTGGTACTCCGTTCTTTTTTTCTGCGATAGATCACTGAGTATTATAGACTCTAAATCCATCCAAGTTGTTGCAAAGTCCATATGTTTGTCCTTCTTTTTTTGTTTTCTTTCTTTTTATTGTAAAGACGTGGGGTACAATTCATGTTTATCCTTCTTTATGGCTACATAATATCCCATTGTGTATATGTAACACATTTTCTTTATCCAGTCCACTTTTGATGGACAGCAGAGTTGGTTCTATGTTTTTGCTCTTGTGAATAGTACAGCAATAAACATGCATGTGCAGGTATCTTTTTGTAGAATGACTTGAGTTCCTCTGGGTATATTTCCAGTACGGAGATTGCTAGGTCATACTATATCTATTTATATGTTATATCTATCTACAAATCATCTATCTATCATACAGGTACAGAGATAGATGTGTACATACATACACATCTCTGAAATTGTGGCACCAGGTACTGGGCATAAAATGCAGTTTAATTTTTCAACAACATTATGCAAAGTGAATTTAGCTGCATTTATTAATGTGAAATGCTGAGGGAGGGATAAAAGACTAAGTCACTTGCCTAAGGTACCACAGTTAGTTAGGAAACAGCAGAACAAGAGTGGAACCCAGCTTCACTGGATCGTTAAGGCCCTTGTGGCTGCATCTTCCCATGTTCCCTTTTGGTACTACCCAACCACATTAGCCAGACCAGCAAGCTGAGGTGAGTTTTGAGAAATTCTTTTTGAGTGTCTTCACACATGATATATATTTTTACAGACGCTTGTGGAATGATTCTCACAATTGACTTACCAACCTTGATAGATAGATAGTATTTGCCACAATCCCAACTGAAAGCAAGAAAAATAAAATGATTAAAAAATAATGACTTTATTTGCCAACTAAAATTTCTAAGTGGAGAGCTAATTAAAACAGGTAAACAGCACAACTCTGACTAAAGAACGTGGTATGAAAAGTGTGTCAACCTAGATGAGTCAAGTATAAACAAAATGAATTAAGATTTATTGCAGATAGTGAGAGAGAAATAGAAACTGTTAAAAGAAAAGGACCAGGTGTTGGAGTTATTTGAAACCATGGGTATCTGCTGGTAGATTCATCTTAAAAGGGTTTGATAATTTTTTTAAAAACATGGGATTGGCAGTTAAGGGAAAATGCCAGGGGAGGGAGAAACACATCTCATCAACAAGGGTACCCACATAATGAAAATTTGTATACCTAACCCTGAATTGTACCCCACATCTTTAAAATAGGAGAGAAAAAAAAACCCAGCAATACTTTTCCTTAAAAGCTGAAAGAGCAATAAAAGATAAAGTTACTCATATTTGATAAAATAAAACTGCAAGATCCGTTCTACACAAAACTCAGGAAAAAAAGAATCTGGTTTGCCTCATGGTCCTACTGGGTGTGCACTGAAAATGTAGTACTACTCTTGACCCAAGAGCTTCTCTCTCTGACTGAAGCAGGTGGGGATGGCCCAGCTCCTAAAGGAGCAGTATTGCAGGAGTGTGTTCAACACAGCTCTATCCCACATGCCATGCAGGAAGATCCCATAGTCCAACTAATGGATGCTGCTTAGGCCCTACCATCTGGACCCTGTGCTAGATGCTTTCAAATGTATAGTTTAAAGTAATCATAGCAATGACCCTCTCAGGTAAGTATCACTATCCCAGTTTTAAGGAAACTGAAGCTCAGAGAGGTTGAAGTTATAGTAGGGTTTAAACCCTGGAGCCTATGGGTGTTGCCTTACATGGCAAACAGGACTTGGAAAGTGTGATTAAGGATTCTGAGTCGGAGAGGTTATCCTAAATTATTTGTGTGGGCCTTAAATGTAATTACAAGGGTCCTTATAAGAGGGAATCTGGAAAGTGTGACCACAGAAGAAGCAGCCAATTGAATGACTGAAGCAAGATGCTGTGCTGGTGGCATAGAAGGTGGAAGAAGGTGCCAAGAGCCAAGGAATGCTATTCTAGAAGCTGAAAGGCAAAGGAATAGATTCTTTCCCAGTCTTCAGAAGTAGAGCACCCTGCTGACATCTTGATTTTAGCTCAGTAAAACTGGTATTAGACTCTTTAGCTGTAGAACTGTAAGGATTAAAGGCTTAAGTGTCAGCCCTGAAACCACGGAAGTCCTAAAAGAAAATGTGGGAAAAATTCTTCTAGATATTGGCCTAGGCAAAGACTATATGGCTAAAACCCCAAAAGCAAATGCCATGAAAACAAAAATAAAAATAGCAGCTGCTGGAGAGGGTGTGGTGAAAAGGGAACACTTCTACACTGTTGGTGGGAGTGTAAACTAGTGCAACCTCTGTGGAAAGCAGTGTGGCGATTCTTAAAAGCTCTAAATACCAACCTCCCATATGACCCCGCAATCCCCCTACTGGGAATATATCCTGAAGAACACAAATCACTCTATAAAAAAGATACCTGCACACGCATGTTTATTGCAGCGTTGTTCACAATAGCAAGAACCTGGAAACAGCCATTCTGCCCATCAAAAGAGGACTGGATTAAAAAAATGTGGTACATATACACAATGGAATACTATGCAGCCATAAAAAAAGAACAAAATCATGAATTTCGCAGCAACCTGGATGGAACTAGAGTCTATAATACTGAGTGACCTCTCACAGAAACAAAGATCTGAGTATCACATGTTCTCACTCATATAATGGACCTTAAACATCCAATGCAATACTATACGAAAATGACTGACCGTACTGGGAAACTATGGTGGGGGGAGGGAGATGGGATTAACAGTAGCAAATATCTGTCTGGGAACGGGGAAACACCCCATATCAACAGGGTGCCTGAATGAAACGCAATTGTATACCTAACCCTTAACTGTACCCCACAACTTCACAATAAAAAAAAAGAAAAGAAAACAAAAATAAGTGGGTTTTAACTAAAAAGCTTCTGCACGGCCAAAGAAATAATCAACAGAGCAAATAAGCAACTCACAGAATGGGAGAAGATATTCACAACTATACATCTGACAAATAGCTAATATCCAGAATCTACAAAAAACTTAGACAAGTCTGCAAGAAGAAAGCAAATGACCCCATTAAAATGTAAACAAATAACAAGAACAGACATCTCTCAAAAGAAGAAATACAAATGGTCGACAAACATGAAAAAATGCTCAACATTACTCGTCATCAGGGAAATAAAAATTAAAACCACACTGAGATACCACCTTACACTAGTCAGAATGGACATTATTTAAAAATTCAAAAAAAAAACAAAAACAAAAACAGATGATGGTGCAGATGCAGTGAAAAGGGAATATCTATACAGAATAAGTCGTATTCTGATTTAAAGCTTTCTACAAGATGCAGCTGTCCAACTGCAGCACATCAACTCAGTTGACAGTCACTGATAATATTTGGTATGAGTTTGCAAGCAATTTATTTATTATGGTCTCTGTGCATTCAAACCTCACTGCTAATGTTAATCTGTATTCACAGCTATTGTGTTAGTACAGCCTCTATGGAAATAGACATAGAGATTACCCAAAGAACTAAAAGTAAATCTACCATTTGATCCAGCAATCCTACTACTAGGTATCTACTCAAAGGAGCAGAAATCATTATATTAAAGAAAGATACCAGCACTTGCATATTCATCTCAGCACAATTCACAATTACAAAGATTGGAATCAACCTAAATGCCTATTAACTTATCAGTGGATAATAAAAATATGGCATATATATTGGGGCTACCAAAAATGTGTATACACATTTAAAGAGATGTTATCTATGCATTACTTTTAGTTTGCTGTTATCAAAGGTGTCTGGACACTGATGGTAGCCAGTTTGAGCACCTCTTGTAATTATAGATGTCAGACAACTTGTATACATTTTTTGTTATTGATTTATATTGACTATTACAATTTTAATACAGTTTTTCCTTTCTTACAATGTGTATACATTTTTGCACCCTCTGCATATACTATGGAATACTATTCAGCTGTCAAAAAGAATGAAATTATGTATTTTGCAACAACTTGGATGGAATTGGAGAACATCATTCCAAGTGAGCTAATACAAGAACAGAAAATCAAACACCACATGTTCTCTCTTATAAGTAGGAGCTAAATTAAGGATCTGCAAGGGCATAGAGAATGGTATATTGCAGCGGTCCCTGCCTTTTTAGCATCAGGGACCAGTTTCATGGAAGAAAGTTTTTCCATGGACTGGGGGCGGTGGGGGGTAGTTTTGGGATGATTCAAATGCATAACATTAACTGTGTACTTTATATCCTTTCTATATTATATTGTAATATATAGTGAAATAATTATACAACTCACCATTTAAAAAAAGAGGCACAGGCAGAAGTGGTAAATAAAATAATGGGTGGGCCATTCACAGACTAAAATAAGTGGAGCATTCTGACTTAAAGCCTGCCACCAGATGCAACTTTACGACTGAAGTTTATCAACTCACTTGACACTCACTGATAAATGAGATGAGTCTGCAAGCTATTGATTTATTATGGTTTCCATGAAGTCAAATCTCACTGCTAATGTTAATCTGTATTTGCAGTCACTCACCTGTATTTGCATCACCTCGGCTCCACCTCAGATGACCAGGCATTTAATTCTCATAAGGAGCATGCGACCTAGATCCCTTGGATGCACAGTTTACAATAGGGTTCGCACTCCTATGAGAATCTAATGCAGTGACTAATCTGACAGGAGGTAGAGCTCAGACGATAATGTGAGCAATGGTGAGCAACTGTGAATACAGATTAAGCTTGGCTTGCTCACCTGCTATGCACCTCTCGTGGTGTGGCCTGGTTCTTAACAGGTCAGAGGTTTGGGACCCCTGGTATAATGGACATTAGAGACTCATAGGAGGAGGGATTGAAGGGATGGATAGATAAAAAAAATCACCTATCGGATACAATGTGCACAGATGGGAGTGTGGGTACACTTAAAGCGCAGACTTCTTTGCTAACATATAATGCAACCATGTAACCCAAAACTACTTATACCCTCTAAAGCTATTGAAATGAAAAAAAAAAAAAGAAAGAAAGAAACGTGTATCCCATCCAATGATACACAGTCAGGAAATAGAAGATCTAGGACTTCAACCCAGATCTTTTGACTCCAAATCTAGCATGACTACTATTGCAGCCTGTTACTTCTTGCCGTGTGGTGTATACCACTCTCATCACATCCCCTGGATATCTACATAGCCTCTTCCTTCTCACAGTGACTCCCCCAAACTTGGCTGTGCATCAGATCTCCTGGGCACTTTGTAATACAATGCAGAGAAACTAGGGAAGGGCTCCAAAATGTTCTCTATTAAAACAGGTGAATGTGCCGGGCTCGGTGGCTCAGCCTGTAATCCCGCGCCTTTGGGAGGCTGAGGTGAGTGGATTGCCTGAGCCCACGGGTTCGAGACCCGCCTGGGTAGCGAGACCTCATCTCTACAATAAATCAAAAAATAAGCTGGGCGTGGTAGCGCATGCCTGTAATTCCGGCTACTTGGAAGGCTGAGGCAGAAGGATCGCTGGAGCCCAGCAGGTCGAGGCTGCGGTGGCCAGGAGCGGCCACTACACTCCAGTCTGGGAGACAGAGTAAGACTCCAACTCAAAAATAAAAATTAAAAAATTTAAAAAGCAGATGAATGTGATACAACTTCCAAGTTTCAATCTGGGAATCATCACTCTAGCACTTTTTATTTCTAAAATGCATTTTTTACGCATGTTAATGGAGAGAAAACACGAAGTCAATACTGTATCTTCCTTTTGAACACATGAATACTTGAAGGGAGCACAGATTTTTGGAGAAACTACCATGTGTTTGGCACTACTTTATACCTAACAATGCATCTACCTTCACACCACTCCTGGGAAGGAGGGAGTGTTACCTGTCCACTACTGATGAGGAAACTGAGACTCATTCAACTAACTTGCTGCATTTGTTTCCTAGGGCTGCTGTTACAAAGTATCACAAACTGGGTGGCTTAAAACAACAGGAATCTATTAGCTCATAGTTCTGAAGGTGACAGGTCTGAAATCAAGGTGGCAGGAATGCTGTGCTCCCTCTGCAACCTACAAGGGAGAATTCTTCCTTACCTCTTTCAGCTTCCAGTGTTTGCCAGCAATTCTTGACATTCCTGATCTCTGCCTCTTCTGTCACATGGCCATCTTTTTCTGTGTGTCTCTGTGTTTCTTCTTCATTTCTTATCAGGGCACTAGTCACGTAGATTAGTCACATGGGTGGATTAAAGGTCCACCCTGCTCCAGTATCACTTCATCTTAATTTAACTAATTACATCTGCAATGACCCTATTTCCAAATAAAGTTGCATTCTAACATGGTGGGAGTTAGGACTTCAAAGTATCTTTTTTGGGGACATAATTCAATCCATAACACTTGCCAAGGCCATTTAGTTAGCAAATGTCAGTGATGGGCTCAAATATAGATCTGGCTCTTTTCCATTCTCCAGACTTGATGGAGTCTGCACATGAGTAAGTGGGTACTTACTTACCAAAATGAGAATCACGGATCACGGCTTTTCTGTGCCTTCCTAAGTCCTTCCAGCAACTTCTTGGCGCCTGGAAGTCTCCCAGGTACCTTCACTTGGGAGCTCTGCTTTGCTCCACTGAGCTCAAATCAGAGGGAGCTCATGTTTGCAATTCTCTTGTCCCTATTCCAAGAAGCTTAGCCACGTTATTTCCATTCCATTCGGCATGAAATTGTTCTCCAATGTGCAGAAGAGGAGGCTTTTTATTGAAATGAATCAGCTTCTACCTAAGAGCTGTTTTGTCTATTGGTCTTTTGGATAATCTCTGCTATGAATTAACAATTCCTATCTTTGGCCCATTTTTATTTTCTCTTATGTTGTTGGCATTTTTCTTATTAATTTGTAAGAACTCTTTCTATATTAACCTTTATCTATCATGGGAGTTGCAAATATTTTCCCCAGTCTATTATTTGTCTTTTGACTTTTCTATAGTCTCTTGCAATGCAAAAATCTAAATTCTTCTGTGGTCTGTGTGCATTCCTTTCCTTCCTTATAATTTTTAGTCTTCAACTTCCTGCCTTGCTTACAGACTTTTCTCTGACCCCTTGGTGATACATATATCCTCCTTAATTTCTCATTTTTTGCTTGTTTTGTTTTTGCTTTTGTTGCCTTGAATTGCTTTTACTATGATGCCTATGCAATCATGCCTATGCAAATGACTGGAACGTTGATGATTCTCCAAACTGGATCAATTGCACTAGGGTCTGTTTATTTAGTCTGTACAGTTCCACATAATTTCTGGATTTCAGTGAATGGGTTCTCACTTTATTGAATTCACAATAGGGAACACTTAGGTGTTATTGTAACTCTGGGTAAATTGCAGTAAAAATGTACTTGGACATAGAAAGAAGACAATCCGTGTCTTCCCATTTTTGCTCATGCTTCCCTTTGCCAAAGTTTGACATAAACTTTTTGACAAATCTATTCAGTTATATATACATACACCTGTGTGTGTACATGCATATGTCGGAGACTGCTACATGTTAACCAAAATTCACATGTCTGCTATTGAACAAAAAGGTAATACCTTTTCCTTTTTCAGGCAAAGGTCATGGCTGACACTCCTCAAACAAAATACAGGTTAAAAAGAAAAAAGCATAATACATTTATTTAACACAGTTATATGTGACACAGGACCCTCCAGAAATGAAGACCCAAAGACTCAGGGAAAAACTCTCTGTTTTTTATGCTAAATATTATGAAAGAAGAGAAGGGTTGTAAAGAAATGTCATTGCACAACAAGGTATATTCTTTTTTGTTTGAGTTGGAGTCTCACTCTGTCACCCAGACTGGAGTGCAGTGGCCGCTCCCGGTCACCGCAGCCTCGACCTGCTGGGCTCTAGCGATCCTTCCGCCTCAGCCTTCCGAGTAGCCGGAATTACAGGCATGCGCTACCACGCCTGGCTGATTTTTTTGATTTATTGTAGAGATGAGGTCTCGCTGCCCAGGTGGGTCTCGAACCTGCAGGCTCAGACAATCCACTCACCTCAGCCTCCCAAAGGCGTGGGATTACAGGCTGAGCCACCGAGCCCAGCCAACAAGGTATATTCTAATGGTAATAAACTGGTGGGAGGATGGGGGAAGAACCAAGCAAGGCCTATGAATTCAGATTCCTCTCGACTTACTTTTCTGTGTGGCATTTGTTCCTTCTGGGTGTAGGATAAAACTTCCTTGTAATAAGACCCTTAGGACCTACTTTCAGGAAGGCGCTTCCAATCTTTACCCCATTCAAAGTTCTTAACATGCCAAGGTACCAGACATTGGGGTATCATTTTCTGAACCTTCAATAAACGCCAAAGGGTGAGAGATAAATCCATGGAGATTCAGGTGAGTGCCACTTTAATGGAATTGTGTGAAATTAGGTGTTTAATCATCTGGGGCATATTAGGACGTGCCCTCCAAGTTATAGGTCAGATTACTGCACCTTAAGCTTCTTACAAATAAAATGGGCATGGCATTTGCTGAAACTCCTTGGATTTGGAAGGCAGTACATCCCATGTTTGGGATTAGTGCTCTAGCAGTTTATCGGATGACTTGGAAGTCTGCCAGTTTTGATTATGGCAGAAAGAAAGAGAGAGTTCTCCAACAGATTAAGGCTGTGGTAAAAGTTGCTCTGCCATGGAGCCATGAAACCTGGCAGATCTTATGGCTCCAGATCCATCCATGGTAAATGAGAACACTGTCTGGAGAGCCTGGCAAACTCAGTAGGGGAGTAGCAGAGCAGAACTCTGGGTTTCTGTATCAAAGATGTGCTTGAATCACAGAGAATTATGCACTGTTTTAAAAAGAAGCTTCTGTTGTGTTACTGGAGCTTAATAAAGACCGAATGTCTAATCATGAGACATCAAATGGCTATGAATACTGGAGCTGCCCATCAAGAGCTGGGTCTTGTCAGATCTACCAGAATGTAAGGGTGGGCAGATGTAGCAACAGTCATCAAATGAAATAATTCAAGCTGGATAAAGCTCAGGAAGATCTGGAAGGCACAGGTATATTGTATGAACAGGTGGCCTCTATCTCCTACCCCTGTTGCGCTAGATCCTTTCCTACTACTCCTATGATGGCTAATGAGGAAGAAGGAAAATCCAGTCTTGGGTGGGCCAGCTAGGGTTGTTAGTGTGCACTGGCCATAGTCAGGTGCCACACTCTAATCCAAGTTGAGAGTATCCAGAAAAGTGGTGAGGGAAAATATCAGCACACAAACCCCGGAGCAGACTTGATCATCAACTTTGTATGGAGGTAGAAGTAATCTAAGGAAAGTTACATATGGTGGTGAATGGCTTAACTGGTTGTATAAGATCTAAAGAAATATGATTGGGAGATTGAAGACAAAGAAGACTAGGGAAGAGCATGTGAATAGATTTACAGAGTGGACATGAAGAGCATGGATCCTGTTTGTCCTGTCACCATCACTCCCTTGGAGCCTCTTGAACAGTTTTTGTTTGTTTGTTTGTTTTCCTCTCAGGTCTGCAACTCTTGGCCCTGCCAGACTAAAAAAGACCTGTTTCCTGGGCAGGAATTTTGTGTCAGTGAACACATTAAGTGTTCTATTAAGCCTAAAGTTATGGTTGCTGCCTGGTTATACTGGACTTTTTAAGCTGGTAGACCAGAAGGAAATTCAAAAGGGGGAGGGGGAGAGGGAGGGGAAGGAGTTATTGTATTTGTAAAGTGGTTACTATGTTACTACATTTGCAAAGGTAAAAGAATGATTATCATGAAACGCTGGGGCTGTTTATGATAATATGACTGGAAAGGAGTAAGTGTGGAACTCAGCAGATTCACTGGGTATGTCCATGCCCGTTTATGGAAACCATAAATGGACAATTCATCTGTCATGGTATGACAATGGTATTGTTGCGTGGTCATATTGTCAGGGGCTCATATGCCTCAATGATGAAATTTTGAGTTACCCCATTGGAAAAGCAACCTAGACCAGTGGAAGGACTGACCAAAGCAGAGGACAGATTATAGAGGAGGGAGATGAGGAATATCCAACACACACTTTGAAGAGCTAGTGAGAAGACAAAGTGATCTTTTTTTTTTTTTTTTTTTTTTTGAGAAAGCAGGATTTATTGAGAGGACAAAAAAGCTCCCTCAGTGAGAGGGGACCCAAGGGAGTTGCCCAACAAAGTGATCTCAATGTGTGGCAAGATCAGATCTGAATGGTGCAAAGGATGGACAATAGCAGATACTCATCCACCCTTAGCTCAGAGGTCATCTGTAGCACTGTGGAACAAATCTTGTACGTGTAAAAACCTTCCTATTCTGGCATCTGCATCTCTGTCTGAAAGATTTTTCTGGTTAAAGGAGCTTCCTAGGCTCAGGCTCAGTTGTAAGTTCCAGGGAGTCAATGCCCGCCCCTCACAGAAGTAGCCCTCAAGTAATGACAGGCATGAAATAGTGAGGTGTACTCTCTGAAGTCTCTCAGATGGTCTTCAACAGGCTGAGTCCCAGAAGCCAGCGTTAATAAATCACTCAATTATATCATTTATTGCCTTTCCTTCATTCCCTGTTCATTCCCTTTTCATTCACTCTCCCCCACTGTCCTTCCACATAAACAATATGTACCAAATCCTCATTTTAGGGTATGCTTTTGGAGGAATCCCAGTTAAGATACCTAGTCAGTGGGCAATGAATACTGATTCTTCTATACATGCTAGAGGCATTTATTCTAAGCTCATTTCTGATTTAGAAAGACAAGTTGATTACATTTCAGATGCCACCAAATTCCAAACAACAATGAGAATTGGAAAGGCTAAAAGAACAGACAAGAATGTGAGTTTTTGGAAGCAAATGAGATGAGATTTAATATAGATAAATGTAAGATAATGCACCTGGGGCAATTCATAATCAGCATTAATTTAAAGTGGGAGCCTGCAATTTGCAAAACAATCAGGCCAACAGAAAGCTATGACTAATAATATATAATCAATTATGAATCAAGAAACATGCTGCTTATTAGAAAAATAAAGTCCACCATCTGACAGTGTATAAATAAAATATGATCAGACATGGTCATGTCATTCCAGGGCCCTTCCCGAGACAGCTGGAAACCAAGGCTGGGTCACTCAAGGGAGAGTGGGGAAACAAAGTTAGGAATGAGGCATGGAATTCAACTGAGTCTGCGAAGGATCTTGGACTTATTGGTTTGATGTTAAAAGCTGTGAAGCGGTCCAACATCAGATGGGGTGGGAAAGATCAGAGGTCAGCAGCAGGCTCTCAGTCATTTATGAGGGTAAGACAGCAGACACGGCATCAGCCATAGAGACCATGAATCTGAGGTGGCTCTGACTTCACACTGGAATGTCAGAGTAGGAATGAATTTTAGGGAGAGGCTGACTCCTCCTTCTCCAAATGTCTATAGGAAAGTGAAGGCACATCACACAAGGAAGTCAACAGGTAGGCACCATGGGTAGTGTGGGAAGTCATTCTTCACACTGCCCATGTTGGTTAGAATTCCGTTTCTCTGCAAGTAAGAGAAAGCTGGACATAGTGGCTTATATAAGTACTCGCCTTGTTTCTGTCACAAAAAGAAACATCTGGAAGTTGTCTCTTTCTGGTACATGTTCAGCTGCTTGGCAACTCTGAGCTTGTCTTTTCTTCATGATAACAAGATGGCTACCATCTTGTGAGGCATCATGTTCTGTTCAAGTCAGTAAGAAGGGATAGAGGAAGGAAAAGAATGGTGTCATGTATTTATTTCATTCATTGGAAAAAAAGCATATGCTGAGAAAGAATTACATAAAAATACACAGAAATATGCAATAGAATGATATGGATAGAAATCCCTATTAGCCACTGATCTGATATGCATTGTTCCTTTCTTTTTTAATGATCAAAGTCCAGTTTTATTTGGAAGCAATGTAATCAGTTCAAATGAGATCCCTGCTTTCCCAGCATCTGTTGCAGCTGGATCTAGCCAGGTCTCAGGTTTTGATCTACAAAACTCAATCGGACATCTCCCCTTTGGTTATATATATATATATATAAAACCACAGAATATCATTACACTGAGTAGCTCATTCATTCATTGTGTCAACTCTGTCATGGGAGAAACCCATTTATCATATGAGAAAACTAGCTCAGTGGACACTTAGTATATGTAAGACTACTTCACAAGCCAGTGCAAGAACCAGGGCTCAAACTAGGATTTCAATCTCTTCATTAAATGTCAGTTAAAGTTGCAGATTATTTAGATACATCACTTCCACTACTTGAGTATTGTCTCTCTGCTCATTTCACTACAAACTCTGGACATCAGAACAGAGACCTAGAACGTCAAGAAACACGTGCAGAATCATTCCAGAAGACCTGAAAATACCTTGCCAAACAGATGGCAACCCAGGCTCTGCCACTTGGTTACATAGCCTTGGGCAAGTTATTTTGACATCTGTGTCAGTTTTCTCAGCTGTGCATGGAGGATGATTCAAATTGTTCTACCAGCTGCAGTGGGCTTGTGAAAATGCTTGTGAAGATCTTCGATAGTTTGAACCTCCAGATATTTACATGTACTTTCCCTCCCCCAGGGATGTTTGCCCTTTTGTTTGACACAAACTAGACATCTCTGAGGCCCTGTTCATACTCCTCATAGGAAGAATTAATCAATCCTCTCTGTGTGCTCCCATTAAATGTTTTTCTCACTTTTATTATACTTCTTTCCATATCCCATTCATACATGCTTCCCATATGTAACAGAGTACCTGGCATGTATTAGATGGTCATGAATTCATTTAAAAAGCAAACACTTACTAGGCTCTGTAATCTAGGCCTCACCTATGCTCTGAGTAGTTATTGAACAGCAAGCTGAATCACCAGGGATGATATCAGTAATCCTCCATCAACTGCCAAATTTGCGTTAGGAATCAGAAAACACTTTCATCAGGGAGAGTGTTACCTAATGGGAGTTCTCCTAATGGTTTGATGACTTTTGATGGGACCCATATGGATCATAGCCTTTTCAGGAAATGTTACTCATCCCCACACCTGGCTGCATAAGAAATTTACTTTGGCTACAAGAATGACGGCAGGTAGAATTGTATACTCAGGTGGACTGAAGACAGTGCAATGCTCACTGGGATCATTGCCTAGGAATAGGGAAAAGAAAGGTTTTATTATTATTATTATTTGTGTGCTGGTGAAGATCTACAAATGCAGACATTGTTACTCTGGTGCTATTTCTCCAGAAGCCAGGATCATATTGCATGGAGCAAACAGGATTCTTTAAGAGATACCACGTCATGCAGGAACAAGAGTGGACTCTGGGACTCTGGGAACTCTGGAGTAAAAATAGCCTGAGCTGTGGCTGGTCCATTCTCTTTCCTCCTCCCTCCCTCCATCAATGTTCATTGAGTGCCTATTCAGCACTGGTTTAAAAAGATGAAGTCCTTGCTCCTCTTGGACTTGTCTTTAGTAGGAGACAGATAGCAAGTATATGAAACAATAAATACAATAATTTCAGACATAAATACTATGAAGAAAGTAGAATAGGGTAATGGGATAGAAAGTGGGCATAAGAAGGGTCTTTATTCACTGGAGTGGTCAGGGAAGCCCTCTCTGAGGAAGTGGCTTTGAGTTGAGACCTGAATAATGGGAAGAAAGGAGCTATGCACATACCTTGAGGGATACCATTTTCAGTTGCGCCAATAGCAAGGGCAAAGACCTTGATCAGAGGATAAGCCTGGTATGTTTGAAGAACAGCAAGGAGAATACTGTTGCTAGGGCGGATGGAGTGAGAGACAGACAGTGATAAGAGACAAGGTTAGTTTGTGTAGACAGGACCAGCTACTTGATTCTTAGGGCCCAGTGCAAAATAAAAATGCACCCTTTGTTAAAAAATTATTAAGAATTCCAAGACTGTGACAGCAGAGCCTTAAATGAAGCTCAGGTCCTTCTGAGTATGACTACACAGGTTGTACATTTGTGAAGACAGCTGTGTGTAGGGGTGGATAAGTCACCACTGACCACTTAGTCTCTTCAGTGAAAAGTCATTGGGGAATTGACATTAGGGGGTATAATAAACAATTTCACTTATATCACTGACTGCTCTGGAGTACGGGTGGAAAGGGCTATGGTGGGGAGAGATAAAAGCAAGGAGACCAGTTTGGCGGGTGTTGCTGTCATCGGAGGAAGAGGTAGTGGTGGCGTGGATTGGAATTTGACTGGGGCATTGAGTGCTCGATCTGTAGCATTTTTTGGATGTAGAGACTTCAGAACCTGCTGATGAGTTGCATGGAGCTTGAGGTAGAGAAAACTAGACAGCGTCTTCTAAGCTTTTGGTCTGGGTTGTTGGATGGATGCTGATGCCATTTATCAAAACAGGAAAGACTAGGAGAGAAAGAGTTTGTGGAAGGAAACAGAGTCTTGAAACTAATATTCAGTTCAACATGAGTGTCAGACATCCAAGTGGAGATGTTAAGTAGGCAGTGCAGAGCAGAAGCAGTGGTGAGGACCAGAGATACAATTTGTTTCACAATATGTATGGTAAGAGCAGGCAGAATTTAAGAAGAAATGTATACACATGTATTTGATATTCACTATAAGCACACAAAGCTGTGCTATTGTGTTGAGTCCCAGCTCTGCCACTTACTGGGCATGTGCCCTTGGACACATTTTTTTGTCCTCTTTGCAACCATACAATAAGAATAAGCACACACATCCCCTAGGGTAGTTGTGGAGATTAAATGGGATAATATATATAATGCCTTGCTCAGTGCCTAGCAACTAGGAAGAACTGTGTTAATCATTGCTATTATTAATACTAATGCAAATAAGTGTATCTGCAAGATGAGATCAGCTGTCCTGAGAATATTGTGCTTATGGAAGTTTAGTATTCAAACAGAATGGATTAAACTATGCAGATAGACAGGAAGTATTCAGGACTCCCCTCTCCCACTCCCTATTTGGCTTCATTTAAAGGATGAATAGGTCAAGGAGCCAGACACTTGCATATAAACTTTCATTTTTTAAATCATTTTTTATCTTTCACACAATTGCTATAAAATACCTCTGTTGCACACCCTAATTTTTTTTGCTTCTGTCCTTTTAAGGTCCTGGCTAAAAACCAAGACCACTTGGTATGTAAAAGTAAGCAAAAATAGGATCTTTAAAAGCCAGAGGTGATCTTAGCTCTCTTAAGTATGAGATGGCCAGGTACAGTAATCGAGCCTGTAATCCCAGTATTTTGGGAGGTTGAGGCAGGAGGATTACTTGAGTCCAGTAGTTCAAGACCAACCTTGGCAACAATGCAAAGCCTGGTATCTACAAAAACATTTAAAAAATTAGCCAGGCATCATGGTGCAGCCCTGTAGTCCCAGTTACTCTGGAGGCTGAGGTGGAAGGATCACCTGAGCCCAGGAGTTCGAGACTGTGGTGAACCATAATTGTGCCACTGTACTCTAGCCTGGGTGACAGAGTGAGACCCCAACTCAAAAAAAAAAAAGTATGACATGATCAGGAATATCTGGAGTTGGTATGCAGGTGCTGATTATACATCTTAAATCTGAAAGATGAGACCCAAGAAAATGAAACATTATGTACCAGGAGGAGAGGCCAAACCTTGCTCCTTGGAGAAGGCTAGAGACCTCCTATCCCTGCCAAATGAGGACCAGTGGGTTTGTACCTGGTTTTCCTATTGCCCAGGCAGCCACACATGCAAGCATCTGCTCATCTTTAATTGCTTAAGTTATAAAACATACTAAAAAGTACAGTGAATGATAAGCAGAAATCCTCCATCCAGATAGTTGATTCAGAAACTATTAAAAAATAAGCCGGGCTCGGTGGCTCAGCCTGTAATCCCGCGCCTTTGGGAGGCTGAGGTGAGTGGATTGCCTGAGTCCGCGGGTTCAAGACCCACCTGGGCAGCGAGACCTCATCTCTACAATAAATCAAAAAATCAGCTGGGCGTGGTAGCGCATGCCTGTAATTCCGGCTACTTGGAAGGCTGAGGCGGAAGGATCGCCGGAGCTCAGCAGGCGAGGCTGCGGTGGCCGTGAGCGGCCACTGCACTCCAGTCTGGGCAACCGAGTGAGACTCCAACTCAAAAAAATAAATAAATAAATAAAATAAAACAGGTTGGGTGCAGTGGCTCAAGCCTGTAATTCCAGCACTCTGGGAGGCCGAGGCAAGAGGATAACTTGAGCCCAGGAATTCTAGACCAGCCTGGCAACTCAGTGAGACCTCATCTCTACAATAAATCAAAATATTAGGTAGGCGTGGTGGCACACATCTGTAGTTCCAGCTACTTGGAAGGTTGAGGTGGAAGGATCACCTGAACCCAGCAGGTCGTGGCTGTGGTGGCTGTGAGCATGCCACTGCACTCCAGCCTGGGCAACAAAGTGAGACTCCAACTCGAAAAGAAAAGGAAAGAAAAATAAACGTAAATACAATGAAGTCTCTCCATTCTGCTCTCCTCTTCAGAGGTAATCAGGGTCTAAAACTTGGGCATATCCTATGAAAGCATGTTCTTATGCTTTTACTACACATGAATGTTTCTGGAAGCAATACATATTTTTGTTTTGTGTTTGTTAAAACATTTACATATATGTTTTTTTGCTTATGAATCATCTTGCAATTTGCTTTTCTTATCCAATATCATGTTGATAAGTGTATATCTAGTTCATTAATTTTAATTGCTAGGTATCATATTTCACAGCTGCCTCACAATTTATTCATTTCTCTATTGATGGATAGAGAGATTTCTTTTTCCTTCCCTTCTTCTTCCTTCCTTCCTTTCTCTCTCTCTCTCTCTCTTTCTGTCCCTTCCTCTTTCTTTCCCTCCCTTCCCCCTTCCCTTCCCTTCCCCCTTTTCTTTCCGTCCTCCTTCCCTTCCCCCTTCATTTACTACATTCCCTTTCCTTCCCTTCTCTTCCCTTCCCTTCTTCTGCCTTTCTTTCTTCTGCCCCTCTTCCCTTTCCTCCCCTCCCCTCTTCCTTCCTCATTCTTTCCTTCTTTTTCACTTGTTACACTTATCACACCTGTTGCTGGCTTGACCATCCTGGGCATGACAGCCCGGGCACACCCACAGCATTTCCCTCAGTCTCCCTAGCAATGGAGACGCAAGATGGTGAAGCATGCTCATTTCGACATTGCCAGATATTAGCTTAGTTTTCCAAAGTGGTTTTCCTAGACGACATTGCCACTAGCAGTGTATGAAAGTCCTTGTTTCTCCATGGTCTCACAATTATTGCCTCTTTATTAGTCTGCTGAGTGGGAAATGTAAATCCTTGTGACTTTGATTTTCTTTCTCTGATGTCTAGTGGGATGCACCTCTTTTCAGAAGCTCGCTTGGTCATGTTGCCCTGGATGGGTTTTTAGGACGCCAGTCCTAACAGAGGCTGGCAGTTTTGACCAGTGTAAACTGACTTGCTAGGGACGGCCTTGGGAGCTCATGAGCAGGGAAGGGAGAGGAAATAAGAGGGGTAGGCACCTCCGAGGACAAACTTCATCAGCTTCACAATTTGCCCCAGGGATGCTAAGAAAATTTCAATTCCATTTTATACATAATTATTCAAGTCCAAACAACCGTATACTTCTCCAAGCTTGAATCTGTTTTACTTCTGGGGTGTGGATCCTCCCCACCACTCACCTCCATGTGGTGTGCTTGGAGGAATTCTCTGAGCTCTGGCATCTTGCCCAAGACTTCTAGAGAGTCAGTCTGGACTTCACAGAAAGCTCTATGCAGTTCAGTCCTGCAAATATTTATCAGGTGCCTACTATGAACAACACACTGCATTTTCCATCAAAAACAACATATTCCCTTCGAGGGCCAATTAACAGACTAAAGAAAGAAACAGATGCACCCTGCCCACCTCTCTCTCCTTGGGAGCTTAGAATCGTAAGAAGTGATAGTTTATTCCCAGCTCCCCAGTCACAACCTCACAACCCCATCACCTGAGTCACCAGGAAATGTCCTAGGCTCTTCAGCCTTCTGTCCCCAACAATTGGCCACATCCTTTCCTGGGGTCCCTCTCAGATGTCATCCTGCCTGTCTCTGTACATGATCAGGAGAGCTCTTGCCATCAACTTCAACTGCATTTGGGTGTTAAAGAAACACAGATGGCATTGTGGTTCCAGGCTAATTGCAGCATATTTATCTGATAAGCGATTCTCATTATGCGCTCGTCAAACGATTATGGAAACAAGTAGAGGTTCCATTCTTGTGCCTGTCAGGTCTAGTTATTAAAAACAGAGGGGAAAAAACAACCTAAAGAGAGGCAAATTGCTAAGCTAAGAGTGGTCTTGGGACCAGAAGGCAGGAGGTAAAAAGAAAAGAGCACTTCAAGGCAATTAGCTAAGATGGTACTGGGCCCAACTGGCTATGCCTGTCCAGGAAATTTTATCTCTACATAAGACTTGAGGATCCCCAAACCCAGGAGGAGGAGCAGAGAATTCTGAGCTGCCTGCCCAGTGTCTGGCCTTTCCTCTCCTTGCATGTGACCCCTGACATAGTGAGTGTCCTCAGATGGACTTTGCCCTTAAGCCTCGGGACACTGCACAGCAGGACTTTAACGCTGGTCCCATAGCTCCTAGACTTCTCCAACATGGCACCCAACCCAGTTTAGAGGTTGAGAACATTGGGTCAAAGACAGACCTTGCAAGTTCAAACCTCAGATCTACCACCAATTAGCCATTGCCTTACACGTATGGCCTGACCCTTTTGAGTCTCACCTTGAGCAGCAAAAAAAAAAGAAGGAGCAATAACACTTGTTTCTGCACAACTCTCATGAAGTTGCAATGCGATGCTGCACTTAGGGCCCTTGGCGCAGGGCCTGGCTCTACATAAGCTCTCAGTCAATGCCAGTTTCACCAGTCATAGCTATGGAGCCATTTCCTAGCCATCTGCTCATTGCTTACCTTCTTTGTTGTCTAAGTTTCATGACAGCAGAGACATTCTGTTCACAGAATACCCCAACACCTAGCACCTCATAGATGCTTAATAAACTTGTGTTGAAAAAGAACACTGCTGAAAATCGACCATGGAAACTTGAAGCACCCTCTGATTGGGAGTTTGGAACAACGAATGGCCAGTGATTCTCAAGGGGTAATGATGGCATATGAGGGGGCCATATATAATTTATAAAAACATATTAAAGATTATCCCATACTGATCTAATTAGAAGTTTAACCCAATTTTGGGGGGTGATACAAACAAATCTGCATAACATCTATGTGATTGGCGGAGCAATGGTTAAAATATCATCAATTCTATCCACTTTTTAATTTTACATATAAGGATACTGAGACTAGCAGAGACGGAATCACTCCATCTATTGAAGAAAGGGGGGCACAGCCACAGAGATTCTAAGCATAGGCACAGGATCCTAAAACGGATGGTGTGTTTGGAGAGCCAAGACTCCCACAGCATTTCTTTGTGCCCACACTGTCTGGATTTTTCTTTGTGTGCTGTGTTTGAGACCATGTTAAGCTGGAAGTCCTGTGAGGACTGGGGCCAGGCTGGCCACTCCTGTATCCCACCCTGGGCTTGACTAATACTCACACTGCAGGTGCCTGACACCTGCTGACAGACAGAAGGCCCCAGCTCTTGCCTAAAAGGCTTTATTGTCATCTAGTAAAGGTGAACAGCGACTGCCAGGCAGCGTACTATGGCTCGGATGCTAGATTTCAACCTTGCAAAGTCAGAGCTGCTATTTCCTTTGTTGTTAATTATTTTTGCTTTATCATTTGCCATCTCATCTTATTCCATAAAGGGCTTGGGGCATCAACCTACGACAGTAAATCAGATGATGGAACAAGAGCTTGGACCACCAATAAAGATGGAGGCACTCAATTCCTGTCTTTTATTTGCCCGCATGATCTAACCCATTCCTGGTACCAATCTCCAACTCCAGCTCCCCAGCCTTGGCTTTGAACTTTGAGTTTCATTTTGTACCTCTGTTCTCCTTTTCCTCTCACTTCTTTTCTCTATGTAATTGGTGGGGCAAGGGTTACAAAGTCATAAATTCTACCAGTTTTCTTATTTTATATACGAGTATACTGAGGCTAGGAGAGGAGACTCTTAGGGTCAAGTTTCATCAGTTTCCTTATTCAAGACAAGTTTTTGTTTTTTGTTTTTGAGTTGGAGTCTCACTCTGTCGCCCAGACTGGAGTGCAGTGGCCGCTCCCGGCCACCGCAGCCTCAACCTGCTGGACTCTGGCGATCTTTCTGCCTCAGCCTTCCAAGTAGCTGGAACTACAGACATGTGCTACCACACCCGGCTAATTTTTGATTTATTGTAGAGATGAGGTCTTGCCAAGTCGCCCAGGTGGGTCTCAAACCCGCGGACTCAGGCAATCCACTCACCTCAGCCTCTCAAGGCGCGGGATTACAGGCTGAGCCACTGAGCCCGGCTTCAAGACAAGTTTATTAAGCATCTATGATGTGCTGGGTATTGGGGTATTTTGTGAACAGAGTATCTCTGCTTTCATGGATACCCCATGAAATGGACACCATAGCATAGACAGTCTTATTTCCTATCTACCAACTCAGCCTGTGTTCTGGAAGGTATCTCTCTGTTTAGCTTTCCTTGGGGTTGTTCTTTTTGGGCTTCAGGGTCTCCCTGGCCCCAAGAGGGAGGCCTCCTCTTCGTGTTTGAGACCAAAGTTTCTCTAGGTCAGCGGCAGTCCTACAATGCAAAGGAAGCTTTATAATCCACTCCTGGGTTCTTGGCTTTAATTTTATAGGTTGATTAATTAACTTATAGAAGCATTCATTTGTTTATTTGTTCATGAAATATTTTTCAACGCTCTTGTTTTCTTTCCATATTGGAGCTTAAAAACCAGAGGTATTACTAATAATTAGGGAATAAAATTCTCTGGACAAGCAGACATGTCACAATGAGCATAAGAGGAAAATAATGGAAGGAACTAGTATCTAAATAGTTCTAAAATTCCAGAGTGATTCTGTTTATATTAGTCAATACTGCCATTATCCAAGTGATTTCATTATCAATATAGTTGAAGTCTTATCGAAGCAACACCTGGTCTCTGGAGAGATTAAGTGACTTTGAATCTCAAAACTGTGCTATTTCATTAGAACAAGTGTCCACAGTTGGTGGCAAGGGCCACCCATGGGCTAGAGGCAACTTCTGTTGCTATTTGAAGTGGGCAAAGCCATCCAGAAATTGAACTACTTCCCTTTTGGACCTTCCTTTTGTAGTAGACAGAGTTCAGAGTAAACCACTTCTTAGAATCCTCCAACAATTTCTCCCCCGTATGCAATAATCTGACAAGCTTCTGGAGTACTTTGCCTCCCAAGGGCTCAAGGCACTCTTCTGAGCATATCGATAAATGAAGCTTACCACCAGAAAGTCAAAAACAGACCAGGAAAGTCAGGGGAATTGGTAAGCAAGGAAGGGAGTAAGGTGGGTGAAGACAGTCCTGAGAACAGAGAGGTGCAGGACATGGCCCTTTCCCAACAGTCCCCAAAGAATTTCTGCCAGTGAGCCTGTCCCTCCTTCCCTTGTTCACACCTGTGAAAAGATGCTTCATGGTTGCAGGAGAAGGAGTTCAGATCCCTGTGGATGAGATGCATTGGGATCTGGTGGTCCAGTCTGAGAGGGTCCTTGTTTGGGGGAGCCCAACACTGCCAAGCTCCCAGGACCATTTCTGCGTCCTGGCCCCTGGGCCCTTGGCTTCATTCCATGGCTCTGCAGCTCAGCCCTTGCTCCACTGCCTGAGTCCCCTTCTTTCCCTCCCCTCCTCTAGGATGCTGTCTCTTAGGATGGGCAAAGCAGCTACCTCCTCCACTGTCCTGTCCCTGTTGCTTTCAAGGGCAGAAACATAGGCCTCCTAGTCTGAGGGAGTTTGCTTCCTAATGAAGAGAAAGATGAGCGTATGGAGAAGTTCCCTAGATGGTCGAACCCCATGGTTCTGCTCTGTGGTGCTGACCTCTGTGGGACTCGAGCGCCTTTGCCTTATCCCACTAAAAGTCCTTGTTCTAAGCCTGAAGAAAATATTAGGGCTCATTGATAGGGAAGGACAAGGAGCCCCAGGCGTGGCTACCAAGAACATACCAGGCACTGTGCTGGGTCCTGCACCCACACACCATGCTGGGTCCTATACTCACAGGGCCTTCCTTGGAGAGATGAAAAACAAAATAATACTGTGCCTATTGTGTGAATGAGGAAGGTAAAAGTGGTGAGACAAGCCCAGTGGCACAGCTCATGAGTGACTAGCCTGTCCGAGATTCCATCTCTTTCCTTCCAAGTTCCCGTTCAATCCCCTCTCATCCCATATCTGGTGCCCTCTAATGAGGAGATCCCCATTTCTGGATAGGTAGAATTTGGGGACACTTTCCACATGCTGGTCCACAGCATCCTGTGCCTTCTATCATCTATGCAAGAGGTTGGGAGTTGGCTGAGGGATCGCAGGGCATTGGGAACCTAGCAGGACCCTGAACTACTGATGGATTTAACTGCTTTGTTGTCCACTGTTGACAGAAACCATTATTCAGGGAGCACAACTGAGGTTGATGATACAGTTTAGTTGGCTTGCCTTTGTTTGAATAGCTCGTTTGCTCAATTGATGATTGGAAGGGTACTCATGCTGGAGGAATTGCACGCTTGTTTTTTTCCTGGCTTTTCCAAAGAGTAAGAGGCTTCACCCTTCCTTCTCAAGCCCATGTGTATAAGCACACCTGGAATCATAAAATGGAAATCAAGCCAGGGTGGGCCTGAGATAAACTGGACCTTTTACTTGCTGACAAATGGCTTTTTGGACCCACTCTTGACTTAATGTTGTGCTCTGAGTCCACACGGCAGTGCAGGTGCAGGTTCTGGGTATAGAAAGAACCTGGATTTCAATGTAGGCTCAGTCCTTTCCTCACTCTGTGCCTTTGAGTGGGAGGCTTTAGTTTCCTCATCTGTAAAATGGTGATAATAACTAGGGGATTCGAGGGAATCGAGGTAAAACATCCAACACAGAGTAAGGTAACATTATTATTGCTATCATCATTATTTATTATATCTATAATGCTATATTTATCATATATTTATTTTTTCATCTTGGAGTAGCCCCAGAATTAGCTGAGCTCTGGTGCACGCACCTCAGGGGACAGCTGCTGAGAGGAGACAGGTGCGGCCCCCAGAGGCAAGAGGTGGACATGGCAGAGCCCCTGAGGAGGTATCAGGTATTAGTGGGCCCCAGAAAAGCCCAGCTTGACTGAGGTAGGTTTGAGAGGTTACTGGGAAGTACAGGCCCTTATGACAAGTCTGGGGTTCAGAGTCAAGATTTCACTCCAGGAAAGAGTGGGCAGGGCTGCGGGACACTCCAGCAACAGGCAGCAGAAGAGCTTATTTAATCTTTGTCCTTGACTACACATCCTGAGCACGCCCTTCATGTCACTTGCCCATTACGCCCCCAGATTCACTCTCTGGGGTAAGGCGCTGTTATGTTCCCCTCATGTTATTAAGGACTCAAAGATACAGAGATGCCAAGTGACTTGCCTAAGGCCAAACAGCTAGGAAGTGGCAGATTGAGAATGCCCAACTATTCTCCCATGCTTGCTGGGAGAAAAGGTCTGTGTTTCCACATGGCAGATCTCCTTGAGGCTTGGAGGGCTGGTTTCTCAACTTGCAGCCTTTTTTTCCTAAAGGTAACTCATGGTTCAGCCCCAGCATGTGAAATCAGTCATGAGCAACAATGCGTTTAATGACTCCTGGGTGGTCAGAACTACAGTACCAGGTGCTGAGGGGCTGGGGACACCAAAGACTTAGGAGACCTGGTGAAAGGCCCCAGCCAACCATGAGGAACCCACCCCCTCCAAAGGCTAAGCCTAGGCATGGCCCCCACCTAAAATGGCGCTCCTGCCTAAGAAGGCGCCCGGACAACTAACATGGAGGCTCGGACAAGGCTCTCCGGGTTATTCTTCCACAACAAAGCCCACCATTCCCACGCCCGCGAAAGCCCCTACCAATCCCAAAAATGCCTCACTTGCCGACCAACAGGTAACCGACAGGTCGCTTTAAATTTCTATTAAACCTGCCACACCCCTGCCTCCATGCTGCAACCTAATTCTCAGGTTCTGTAGCCACCACGCTCATCCCATTAAAATCTCTTGGCCTTAACGGGTGTTGAGTCTCACTGCGCGCCACCGTCTTTCACCTGGGCCTACTGTCCTAGTGCTCATGGTGTGGGGAGCTGAGGCTGGTTTGCAGGAGATAATCAGGAGACACATGTGCAAGGGCACCATGGTTGTTTCGTCCCTATCCCCACAACCTCTGTTAGCCTTGCCCTGAGGCCATACCACCATAATAATAGTAATAATAATAATAATAATAACAAGTAAAAATTACATCAGGGTAAGTCTCCCAGATCCACTTTCCTTCCAGACTTAAGTCCCTCGTGGCCCTTGTCTTAGGTTGAGTCCCCTAGAGGCAGACCTTAACACAAGGATGTGATGTCAGCAGCTTATTTGGAAGGAAAACCAAGGAGGCAGTCATGGGAGGAGGAAAGAGGGAAGAGAAAAGAGCCAGCACTGGGTGCATCAGTGTGCAGACCACCACAGCTGAGGTCTAATCCCACAGGGAAGCTGTGGGAAGCAGGATGGGACATGCCTCTGAAATATTCTACCCAAGGGGCAAGGAAGCTGGGGGTATTCATCCTCTAACTCCCGTTCTGATTGGCTGAAAGTCTCTCCTGGGATTCTTCACTCTTGACACTCCTAGCCTGCCCTCTACATAGGGGAATTGTGCTCTCAGTTTAGATAATCCCCTATGTAGCGAGCCCCATGTGCTTGGAACAAGAAGCTTCCAATGGGGAAGATGATTGCCATTGGGATATGAATGGGCCCCAGTGGTGTCTGTTATCATCTCTCTTGTAGAAACATTGAAGCCATCATTGCAGGCTGCTAAAGGGGAGGGGTCCAGGAAGCCCTGGGTCCTGTAAGAGCCCCTTTGTTAACAGGTGTGTGACCTTGGGTGAGTTACTTCTTGCATCTTTAACTGCTTCATCCAGAAATAGAGCATAAAAGTACCTACGAGCTAAGGGTATTAAGAAGATTAAGCAAAACGCTATATGTCAAGTGTCTGACTGCTGGAGGGTATGCAGTAAAGGGTAGCTATAAATATCATTATTCTCGATCACAGGCCAGATCATGCCAAAGGACCTAGCTCAGAAAGTGATTCAGGTTGGGCTTTCTGATGGCTGACCCTGAGAGGTGCACATGTGTGATAGTGACGTGCCATGAAGTCTTCTTAGGACAACCTGGTGAGTGGGGAAATGGGATGATGGGGCAGGAACAGGAAGGAAGCCAGCCAAGTGAGCAAATTCAAGCCAAGTCCCAACGAGGGGAAGCAGTGGCTCAGTCGACAGGGGAGGTCTGGACATAGCATAGGGCAGAGTTTTCCAGATTTGCGATGAGGAAGCTGAAGCACTTACATTCCTGTACCCTCTTCATTCCTGGGAACCTCAACCCCTGAACCTTTTCTGCTCCCCTTGCACTCAGGCAAAGCGGCTTCTGGGAGCCTCCGAGGGAAGTCTGAGAATAGCACTGGCTATTGGGATTGAACACACCCAGATAACCAAAGTACAAAAGATGGAGGTGACATTAAGGATGAGGAGGTGCAGAGGAGGTCTAACCGTCAGAGGAAGCCTATCATGTGGGAAAGACTCAGGGTTCTCCATAAACTGAAAGAATCACGGAGAGTGGTGGACTGGGAAGAGGCCTTAACAAGTTCTGCTTTAGCCTTCATGTTTTAGAAAGGGATAACTTGCCCCAAGTCACAAAGCCAGTAGGTCACAGAGAGCTCAGGGAAGACTTCAATTCCAACATGCATGTCCAGGTGGCAGCCTGGGTGTTCAGGATGAAAGTAAGCCTCCTCTGGCTGAGGGACATTGGAGAAGTGGAAAAACAACTCAGGGAGGGCAGAGAAAGAATGAACGAGAACATTCTGACCATCATCCCATTCCCCACTGCTTTGGTGTTCTCTCCCCACCCCCCGAGGCTTGTCTCTCTTTCTTAGAGCAGAAAGCCGCTGAAGTATATGGATGCAACCGAACAGACATGGTTAAAAATAAAGTGACAGATACCATAGCAACAGGGGAAGCAAAATGAAATGCATCATCTTATTGTAAAGGGCAAAACCTACGCTATATATACAAGTGAGTGTCTCCTTCCTCTTCCCATCGCTTTCCTACACAAACATTTCAGACTTCACATGCAACAGGCCTGCCCCCTCAGCCAAAGCAATTCTGTGACAGAATTTATACCTATCTTTATATGTGTCTCTATTTGTGTTCAGTTATATAAAGTGCTCCTATAGCTCTGTCTATAGAGATATACTTTAGATTATAAATGTGTATATTTTATATCTGCAAAATACTAAGATATACAGATATAGGCTCAGTGGAACATTATGTTTTCCAAAGATGGCAGCAACAGTATTTTAAGGGAAGCTAGCCCCCATGTAAAATGTCCAACTACCCCGAGGCCACCATGCTAGAGAGGCCATATTTGGATCTCCAATCAAGAGTCTTAGCTGAGCCCAGCCCCTTCCAGCCATCCATGCCAAGGTGCCGGACACATGTGTGAAGTGATGCTGGATGATCCAGCTGGTGCATCTACCAGCCAAGTACCCCTAAGTGATCTCAGAAAGCAAAGAATCAGAAAAACCCTGTCCAAATTTGGGACCCCCTGAATTTGTGAGACATCACTAAATGGCTATTGTTTGAACAAGTTCTGGGGAAGTTACTAGCCCCACACTAGATAACAGGAACCAGAATTCACATACAAGTAAATATCAGAATTGCCACCATTTGCCAAGTGTCTGGACATACCTCATCTCATATAATCCTCAAGCCAGTGTCACAAGGTAAGAACAACAATCTCCACTTTCAGATGAAGAAACAGAGGGTTCAGGAACTTGTCCAAGGTCACAAGCAGGAGCTCAGAATAGGATTCAGGTCCCTGGTGCAGGTCCTCCTTCTTCCCACTAAGCAGACTGTCTCATTGCTGAAATTTGATTGTTGTATCCTCTCAAGACTTTTTCCATGCAGATTCACTCACACTTTTTTTTATCTCTTCAGAGAAATGGGATGTTATTATGCATACTCTAGTGTAACTTGCCATTTTCGGTTAACATATTTCCGAGTCAATACATACAGATCTATATTATTATTGTAAATGGTCACAGTGTGCTGCATCAAATGGATTGACTCTAATGCATTTAACCAGTCCTCCCGGAGATAAATATTTAGGTTGTTTAAATTATTTTTTTGCTGTAACAAATTGTGTTTTAAAGAACTGCTTTGCGCGTATATCTTTGTGCCCTGGTATAATTATTTTTCTTAGAACAAATTCCTACACATCAATAAAATTGAGCTCTGTAAAGATTGTGCTTAAATTTCTGCAATACTGTATATGAGCTCCTGTTTATCATGTCCTAGATAATGTGGAGGTTTCTTCATTGTTTTTAATTTCTGCTGTTGGCACCCTTTCACTGTTTGTTGAAAAGTTCTATGGAAGTGGCTTTGGGGGTGAGAGTGTAGACCTCTTTCTTCCCTCTGTGAAGCATTAACATACATTTCTAAAGTAGAGTGGTTGACAGTATGAGCACCCGTGTCAGATTGTGCTAGGGCCGAATCTGAGCTCTGCCACCTTCTGGTATTGTAACACTGAAAAGATCAGTTTACCTTTCTGAACCAGTTTCCTTATTTATAAAGTGAAGATACAAATAGAACCTCCTCGTGGGATTCGTGAAGATACAAATGGAACCTCCTCATGGGGTCCTCGAAGGATTACACAACTAAAGCAGGTAGGCTTGTACCTGACACACAGATATTATTTTGTATTATTTTGTGTAAGGGGACTGCCTCTCAACATTTCTGACCACAGAGTCTCTGAAGTCTTAAGAAAAGAAAAGTAGTCTTTGGGGGTAGGAGCAGGTGGCACAAATAACACAAGCTTATCCCCTGAGTCATGTTTCCTGAAGTCCCTCCACAATTTCTGATATTCTCTCGATACTCACTAGGTTGCTGTTGGGGTCTGAGGCAGTCTAATTCATAACATTACTTCAGTTCATTTCAGTTTGCACACTGGGAGATTTTAAGTTTGTTTCATGGTGGAAAAGGCAGGTTTAGAGAGTAGATGGTAGGTAGCTGTGTGAATATACCTGAGCTTCCTAACGCATCACCCGTTAAACTAAACTTGACCATCCCAAACTATGAGGGTGCTGGAGTCCAGCTCCAGGAGAGAGTCAGGGCTTGAGACGGGGGAAATCGGGAAGCGGCGAAAAAGAAAAGACGAACACGACAGGAATCTTCTTCCTGGGGAGAGCTCAAGACTCTGCCAAATTTTTATTTAATTCTTACAAGCTTATATAGTTTTTTACTGACCCCCCTACCCACAAAATGTTACACATTAAATGTTTACATCATGTTTTTTCTTTTGTTTATGGGGAAGTTGACCTTTACAAGTTTCATTTTGTTCTTTCCTGCTATCAGTGGTGTAACAAAATACCAGCTGCCAATTTATCAGCCACATCCTGTGACCTCTAGGCCAACTGAATTTCTTCCCTTCACTGTTCTATTTTCCTTTACTAATCTATTTTCTTAATTCTACCCATTTTACATTTTATATTTCTAAACAAAACTTATGTCTAAATCTACACTTATATATGAAATTAATCTTACTTCTAATCCTAAATGTATTTAATTTTAAATCTACATTAAGTGTATATAATTTTAAGTTTACCTTAAAACTTAATTATTTTCTATTTCTTTTATTTAACTAATATCTACATCTATAATAAACATCTATCTCTTAATTATAACTGCTATCTATTTAATTCTAATCCTTACTTTAATTTTAACCTTCTTTCTAATTAAACTATAATATTTCTTAAATCAAAAAGGCATGTCTGTGACTTGTTTTTCCCAAAAACACCTGTTTGTGGAGATACTCTGTCTCAGTTTCCCACTTCCTCGTCAATCACAACTGTCAATGTTGCTACTTATAAAGGATATGAGGAAGGATATGAGGAAGTACTTGTTTTTCCTTTTTAGCTAAAGGTTTCAAAATTTGCATTCCCTTGTCCCTTGGGGGGGGATTTTTGCTGTTGAGCCTTTTTTACATTTCTATACATGGGTTTACTGTTAATTCCACATCCTTGCACATTCTAAGGGGCACCCTTTTTGCTGTAATCTCACCTCCATTATGCCTATGTATAATTTTTACTGTCAAATGCCATCATCCACTTGCGCATCTATTATCTCAACTAAAGAGGGAATATTCTCAAGTCTATGCACGCAATCCTTCAAAGTTAGGGAAGGTCCATCAACAGGATCTATGGGGCTTTGTCTCCGTCGTGGCCGTATTTTACTGGGGCCTTGCTCCCAGCCGGCGTTTTTCCTGTTTTCAGGTCCCTTTTATCTTACTTTTACTAGTGATTGTGGCTCCCGGCATGAGGGTAACACTTTTCCTGGAAGGATCCCCCCACAGAGGAGCAGGATGCCCAATGCCTCCATACCATCCCCAGTTCGAGCACTCTCTCCTCTTTTGGACAGAAACCTGAGCAGCTGGACAGGAGCTGGAAGTGGATGTTTGATATGAAAGGAAAATACTTTCCCCTCTAACACCCACTGGGGGATTCTTGTCCTCCTCATCTATTGGGAAGATCAGCCAGGGTTGCAACTTTCACCTTTGGAGGAGGAGATCTGAAAACATTGCCCCTGTATTTATAGGTTCTTTCCAAATTCTCCCCCTTCCTCTTAGAACCATTGGTGGCAGTTTAACCTTTGCCACAGGAAACCCCAAAATAATATTCCCTGAAATTTGTGTTAAAAAATTTTTGTAAAACACCCCTATTATTTACTCCACCTATTATTTGTCCAAGGGAACCCCCTAGATGTTCTGCACTGAGATTAACTGGTCACATAACAATCCTCCAAGAAAGATGACTCGGACATATGAAGCCCTGGCACTAGCCTGCCTGGGCTTACTCTAGAATGGGCAGAGACCCTTATAGACTATAATGCTAATTGAAACTAAGCTGTCTTCTTAAATGTGTCTTACCATTTAGATAATCTCAATAGTTAATAAAACAATATCACAGTTCCAATTTTTCCTGTTCCCCACTCACACCCACCCCACAATCAATTTTTAAAAACCCAGTGCAAGTTATCCTTAAGAAAAAAGTGGTGTTCCCAGGGCCTGGTTTTAAATCCAGACCATATAGTTCTGTTGTCAAAGACTAGAGCAAAACGTCAGAGGCATCTTAGGAAAAGTAGAGACATACTTGGTTTCTGGGTACCAGCCTGTCTAAGCCAGTTGTTCAGATTCCTCAGCTGTCAAGAATTCTCACATAAGGGGGTTAACTTGGGTGCTGTGTTCACCACATCTCATCTCCCTATGCATACTGCCTCTACCCTTAGAAGGTGGCAGTTGAAATATTTCTGTCTGCTTGTAAAGTTGAGATGCTGCAGTGGTGACCCTGGATTATACTTTTTCTTTTTCAGGACACCTGCAAAAGGACAGATTCTCTCCTCTTCTGCATGTTGCTTTCAGACCCACTTCATGTCCATTCCCCCAGTCTGCTCCGGGGTGACCCTGGACCCAAGGAGGATGAGCTCTGTCTAGTGCCACAGGCTCCAGCTGCAGGGACTGCTGCCCTGCCTCCAACTTGGTTGTTCCTGCAGAATCATCCTTGGCAGATTCCGGTGCTGAAGATGCAGTTGAGCCATCGAAGTTCTGGACCTATAGGCCTCGTGAGTTCTGATGCCTATGCCATGGTCTCACCCTCAGAGCTTTGCTTTTCCCCAGCTCTGCAATTGTTCAGGTCTGAGTAATTGGTACAACTTCAGTAGCAGCTGAAAGAAATAGGCCATATCTCGTGCATTTTCCTGTAGTCATGGCACGTGCCTCTGATGGTCCACTTTCTCCTTGTTTCTGAACGCATTTAAAAATTGATTGGTGGAAATTTTAACATTTTTAACTTGTTTCTTAAGTGTGATCCTTTCCTTTTATGCTCCCTTGGCTGACATCCTTCTGTTTCTTTTTATTTTCTGTCTTACTGACAAGAGAATTTGGTTTTCAAATACCATCTAGATTTTATCTTATAAGTATAGCACAGCAAAGTAAATAGTCAAGAAGAGCAGGGCCTTCCAAAATAATCCATAGTCCAAATAAATCTTGCCCACATGCATACCGCTGAGTTATACATCCCATCTAGGAACAGTTCTTCCATCATCTGGCCAACATCTGGTCCAAGCCTTGACATGATCTTTGATCACTTTTGAGAGCCCCTCTAATCACCACACTTTCCCTGGGTTCTAATTCCATAAATCATTTTGTTGTTCACCCTTGGGACCCATTTCTCTATACCATTCCCCCCTAAGCTTACTTAATCTGCCGACCTCCTCAGTTTATCCCTTTTCAGATCTGTGTAACCACATGGCCTGGCTGTCCGGGAGTCCAAGAAGGGGTTGTTGATTTTTCCCAACTATGGTCTCCACCTGGAACTTCCAAACACTTTTCTGGACCTAAAGTCCCTTTCCAAGAGTCATTCTGATCTGCTCTCTCAGTTCTTGACTCTTTCTCTCTGTATTAGGTATATTTGACGCTTGCTACTTCCTACAACCTAGTAACAACTAAACCATTTCTTTCCCATTGGCTTCACCCTTAAGGATGTTGTGCCCAAGTACAGCTTTGTCTCCTTTTCATACTTGTAAAGCTTGACCTCTTGGACTTGACTTCTTGGCTATCCTGACTGGACTCAGATCTCAAACCCTACATCAAGAAACACCTCCATAAACTGGGCTTGGTGGCTCAGCCTGTAATCCCGCGCCTTTGGGAGGCTGAGGTGAGTGGATTGCCTGAGCCCGTGGGTTCGAGACCTGCCCGGGCAGCGAGACCTCATCTCTACAATAAATCAAAAAATCAGCCGGGCGTGGTAGCGCGCGCCTGTAATTCTGGCTACTCGGAAGGCTGAGGCGGAAGGATCGCCGGAGCCCAGCGGCGAGGCTGCGGTGGCCGGAAGCGGCCACTGCACTCCAGTCTGGGTGATTGAGTGACACTCCAACTCAAAAACAAAACAAAACAAAAAAAACACCTGCATACTCCCTGGGCATCAATACCCCAATCACTTTCATTTTCCTTTCCAACTTTGATAACAAATCTGGTGTCCATGATCAACCAGCTGGATTTTTCTGTGATTTTAGAATGAGGGCTTTCCGTACACAGAACTTTCAAGTATCTGTCTTGTCCATCAGATTCATGTAGCTCTTTTCACATTGCCTTCTGATTCCACCTGAGACGCTACAACAACCTTATGCCATATGGGACTCTGCTTTTTTTTTGTCACTGATGGCATCTACCACTGGTGATGGGATGGAACAATAATCTGGGCCTCTGAAATCCAAATCTTAGCCTGGACCAATGTGTCAGTGAGAGAGCGACTGACTCTAAGAACGTGCGTGGGGCAGCTGATTCACTTACCACAGCATTTCCATTTTAAGGTCTAATTCTCATCCATTAGTGCCTTTGTAGTCCATGTAGAATTTAACTGTGTTTCCAATTTTAAGTCCTGGCTTATAGTCCTTGCTGAGAAACACAGTAAAAGAAGCAAATATATATATATTCCTCCTGCTGTTGACTAAAAAGCCCATAAGCTGAAGCTCTGCCTGTCTTGAGGTAGATCTTCCCAGGGTCTAAAAGACTCATCTTCCTACAAGTTGCTACTTGCTTCAGTGGTACTTGCTCGAGTCAGAATTAGTGAACAAACCCCAGGATCAGGATTCACTGATAGTCTGTGGTTGGTGTCATTTAACAGTCATTCATGCAGCTACACTAGAAGATGCTGAAAATCACAGGTGAAAATCCTATAAAACCAAAGACTTCCTAAGCACCAAAGCCTTCCACCTTGGCAATGCCAAAAATAGCATCTCTCCGCACTATTTTGGGCTCCAAACAACAATTCTAGTGACTTTCTTTGAAGCTTCCAGGCAAACTTTTAACATGTGGGACTTTAAGAAGGACAATAAGTAACATCCTTGCACTTTTTGGAATTTTTGAACAACATCAATAAATGACACACAGGAGTCAGAGAAATTAAAATAAAAATAAAAGCTCTACATAGAGCTCTAGCCAGCTCTATAAATGAGAGGGCTGTTTTAAACTCTGAAGCTTGAATGTGCTGCTACAAACAGAGCTTCCTGCTCCCTCCATCCTCACCATGTTGAGATTGACCAGCCCAACCTCCAGTACTCCCATCTGCAGGGGCAAAGGAATCTGCTACTTATAAGAGTTTATTACATGGATAGGCAGAAAATGTGGTCTCCTGAGGCTGCCAGGGGGCTCAGTGATTTCTCCTCACCACATTCATCGATTTTTGACTTCTTCTCCTGAGTTTCCGCAAGGAGAAGCTTGAGGTTGGGGTAGAATGCTTCAAGTAGAAACACAAAGAATGAAAGCAAATGTTCTTCCAACACTAGTCCCAGGGCACGGCAGTCCTGTCTTCAATGCTCTAGTTCATGCCTGTATGGGACTCCAGTTCTGTGCTTAGAGCAGAGCAGACCCACTAGGGGGGACATTCCAAAACCTTCAATAAATAGTAAACTGAGCCGGGCTCGGTGGCTCAGCCTGTAATCCCGTGCTTTGGGAGGCTGAGGTGAATGGATTGCCTGAGCCTGCGGGTTCGAGACCTACCTAGGCAACTTGGCGAGACCTTATCTCTACAATAAATCAAAAACTTAGCCAGGCATGTTAGCATGCACCTGTAGTTCCAGCTACTTGGAAGGCTGAGATGGAAGGATCGCCAGAGCCCAGCAGGTAGAGGCTGCGGTGGCCAGGAGGAGCCACTGCACTCCAGTCTGAGTGATAGAGTGAGACTCCAACTCAAAAAAAAAAAAAAGTAAGCTGAGAAAGAGACAAACAATAAGAATCCAGAAAGTATACAAAAACTGTCTGGCATATACATTCTGGACTTCTGCTCAAATGTTAGCTAGAACACACCCAGGGCCCCCTTGTCCTGCTGCATTCTACCAGAGACGTGACTACACTCTAGCTCCAAAGAATTGATACATTTGCTTGGGGGGACCAAGAAAGTGGTAAACCTTGGGGTAGACAGAGCATCATCCAGGACAGGGTAAGAAATTCAGAGCTCAGAACAAGGGGCAAGAACTCTGTTGGGTTTCATCAGGATGGGAGTAGGGCAGCATAGGAATGGAAGAGGAGATTTAGAATAATTACTCCAATTTTTGTTGTAGCAGGGAGCATACTTTTATTGACCAGGATGGGCATAAGAGGGGGTTTATTAGATTCCTTTAAGTAAGCTGTCCAAAGCCTTCTCCTGACTCCCAAGCACCTGTTCATTAGTAATAGGAGGCACCTTTTGGTTGAACTTAACAAATCCCCCATAGCACTTTTGCATTTCTTGATCACACAGAGAGGTGCTGGGGGCAGCCTTGGTTTCCTATAATGCTCCCTAATTGACATGCAAGTCATTTCCTGTCGACCTTGGGTGACATACACATGTTCTTAAAGAGCATGTGCATGTAGACACAAATACTCCCCCATGTTTGAAGTAGGTAAGAATCCTGGCATAAGCTACAAAGAAATAAACAAACATAAACATATGAAATATACCACCATCAGTAATGAAGAAACAAATTCTGAGTTGGATTGAAGAACAAAATCTTAGAACAGAAAGTAAAATCACTTGAAGAAAATGTCATAAAAACAGCATCCGCCCACTGCTTGCTGCTTCCCCTCGCCTTCCTTGTCAGCTCCGGCCAGCTGGTATCTCTCTCGGCTCCACCTGCCACAGCTTCCAGGCCCTGTGTGCAATTCTCTGTCAAATCCACGGCTCTGTCCCTCTGTCCTGGACCTAGGAAACCGCAAGTCCTCGACATTGTTCTTTTTCTGATGTTCATATGACTGACCCTACTTGTCATTCATGTCTCAAGTTTCATATCCTGCCCTCTGAGTGGACATCACTGTCTGCCCAGAAACATTCTATGATCCTGTAGTCTACAGATTTGTGTGAGTGTTTGTGGGCGTGGGGCGGTGGGGAGATGTGTACACAAGAAGTGATCCCCGGGAGGAGATGCAATCCCCCTATGTGAAGTAAGTTTCCATTACTGACACTGTCACTGAAATGGGGATGGTCACAAATCATCTTCAAGGCTGCCCTTATGGGCAGTCCATGACTCATAATACACTGGTGAAGACTTGGAGCCAGAGGAGCATTTGTGCTCATGAGTATTAACCAATTCATTTCAACCTAGGATGAGCCTTTGTGCGGTGTGCCCTGACTTCTCAGCCAGAGGCTCAGAAGATGTATTTGTTTTTGACCCAGTGTTGGGAGGGGCAGGTCACAGGTTTGAGGCTGTGGCAAAAACCTAAAGAACGATATCAGACTGTGGTATTGGATTCACACTTAATGAGATTACATTTAATAAGGGTAATAAGTGTGAGTTACCCAACATGCTAAATGAACATGGGCACGAAAAACATCAATAGCACAAGTAGAAGGCAGGGGAAGCCTGGCTTGACAGCAGCCCGTATGCAAAGTATTTGAAACATTTCAAAATTGCAGAGGTTGGGAAAATGTTTTTCAAAAGTTTTACCGATGCAGATTCCCACCAGCTTCAGGACTTTTGATTTAGCAATCTACTTTTAAAACAGTCTTCTAGGTAAATATAAACTTTGACAGAGGTGTGTATATATACAAGTATTCAATTACTGCAGCATTAAAGTAGTAAAAAATATAAATAACCTTAATTTCCAAATAGAAATATTCAACAGAATATGCATTCATGTCATATGTGCAAAGACTGTGTAATAATATAGCATAATCTTTTTGCTTTACAATGCTATCTGCTTAACTCAAGTTGTGCCTCTAATGATAATATTTTAGACTGCATGGGACAACTGTGGGGAAAATTAAGGGTTAAATTATGTCCATTCCTTTCTTTTCCTCTGTATAAGGTTATTCCCTGAACTCTTCTAGTGTCTCTGAAGGAGATTAGGGTAAGGAAAAGGCATTTGGAGATAAATGTAGTCTTGTGCTGTGTATAGGGAGAATGCCATCAGGGAAAGCACAGTAAGAAAATGGTTCTGTCGTTTCAAAGAGTGCTGCTTTGACCTGAGTGATTCTCCATGTTCAGGAAGACCATGGGGCTTTGATAAGGCCCTTTAAATGCTCTAATCCACAATGATCCATGTCAGTCAACCTAAGAATTGGCAAATATGATGAACTGTGACCATTCATTGTGTAACATTTGCACTACTTGGACAAGCTAGAAGCACTATGAACTTATGCATCAGACCAACACTATGGGCAATTTATTTAGACGATGCTCTGGGGAAGACAACAATTCATTTCAAGCTTAATGGCTTTAGTCTTCTAGGACTAAAAGATTTTCTTTCTTTTCAGAATCTATGCTGTATCTACTGATAGAGCCTGGCAAGATTTTGCATTTAATTCACCTTCTTTGCCAGGTTGGATCTAAGCTGAGAATAATTAGACCTCTCAACAGTCTGGGACTGCAGATGCAGTAGAGGGCAGAGGTTCAGCTCAACAAACATCGAAAAGTATGAACCTATTTTATACCAATTGGCAATGGGTCAAAATATCTCAAATTTGCAATGATTTTTAGAATTAAACCTTGGGGGCAAATAGCATATTAGTTCATGTTACATTGGCATCATCATTTAGTTTAAAAGCCCATTCTTGTTTATTTTATTTTTCCTCCTGTTCGTCAATCTCTTCATTCCTTTTTCACAGTTATAGTCAACCGCTTTGATGTGTGGTATGCTGTCCTTAATTATCCTTGTATCCTTGCAAAAAAAATATAGCATTTTGAGTGTACATATTTTAAATGCATAAATGGTATTGTAAATCTTGTTTTTCCTTTTATTTCACTATCCTCCTACTGTGTTTTTCAGACCACTCTTGTTATTATAAGCCCCAGAAGTTCATTGCTTTTTACTACTGCATACAATTTTTGAAGTATGTATCCGCATATTATATTAATCTATTTCCTTAGTAATAGACACTTAGGTTGGCTTCTAGGTCCCGTTAGCACAACATTGCCAAACTATTGATAGGTCGTGTGGCAAAGGCATGTTTAATTTTAATAAATATATAAAGGTTGACAAAGTTATAAAAACCAAAAGTGTTACTCTGAACCAACAACAACCACATCCCAAATATAATATATACAAGAGAAAAGGATGGCATTTAGACTGAGAGTACTATAGGAAAATCCTGATTTAGGTGGGGATACCTCAATTCTGCCATAGATACAACCCTCATTTTTACTGACTGATACTTTTCTGTTGTCCCTTGGCTATGGAGCCTTTACCATTGGGATGGCCGGCTTGAATGACCTTCTCCAAGGAACACTACTTTTCTGCTATCTCATCCATCACATTTGCCTAGATTTTTTTGCCCCACTCCCTCAGAGCTTCAATTATTGATAAAAAATGAAAAACTTACTAACTTCTTATCCACTCATCCCACAACACTTATTCAATACCTGCCATGTGTCAGTTGTTGTGCTCAGTATTGGTTGAGTCAGGCATGGATCCTTTCCTGCATGGTCTGTGTGATTTTATTTATATAAGCCGTGTAAACAAGCAGGTGCAAGAGTAAAAGTGTGGACAGACAGAGCAGGGTTTCATTTAAGAGGAGTAGTGTGAGCAAACCCCGCCCCCACTTTCCCCAGGAGATTCCAAATTATCAGGGGAGATACTCTTGTTTGTTTTGTTCAACAATGTGCCCCTGTAAGGCCTGACATACAGTAAATGGTCAGTAAATATTTGTTAAACCACTAGGTGAGAGGAAAATTTGAAGACAGTGTGGTGCTTACAGGTCAAGACAGAGAAAAAAGAAAAGGCAGAGGCCATTTCGGGCAGAAACACCCACATTTAAAAAAGCATAAGGAAACCCTGAGGTCCCTGAAGTATTGGGATTTCTATGAGGAGTTCAAGATAACCTGGAAGTGAGGTGTGAGGAAGGTAGAAACCAATAAACAATGAAACTGAGGAGATGATCCTGTGGGCCAGCTTGCAAATGGATTTGTGTACTGGGGTTGAAGTGGTTAGATTTTTTTTATCCTGAGGACAATGGCATTTACAGAAAGATTTTAACCAAGAATGATAAATAATCATCTGCATTGTAGAAAGAGGCACAGAAGTAGAAGGATACCTCTTAGGTAGGAAACAGGACAATCTGAAGACTGGAAAAAGTTTTGGAAGAGTGTTGTAATAGCATCTTAATTAATAGATGATGAGAATCTCAACTAAGCAGAAGTAGGATTTGAGGAATGCTAAACATTAACTAGAATTTAGGCTCATGTGATATTGAGAGGGCAGAAGGAATCTTTGTCACCTAACAAATATTTGATGAGTGTCCTTTTTTTTTTTTTTTTTTTTTTTTTTGAGTTGGCGTCTCACTCTGTCGCCCAGACTGGAGTGCAGTGGCCGCTCCCGGCCACCGCAGCCTCGACCTGCTGGGCTCCGGTGATCCTTCCGCCTCAGCCTTCCAAGTAGCCGGAATTACAGGCATGCGCTACCATGCCCAGCTGATTTTTTGATTTATTGTAGAGATGAGGTCTCGCTGCCCAGGCGGGTCTCGAACCTGCGGTCTCAGGCAATCCACTCACCTCAGCCTCCCAAAGGCACGGGATTACAGGCTGAGCCACCGAGCCCGGTTGAGTGTCCATTTTGATGCTGAGAATAGAACTATTACCATACAGAAAATCTCATGGAGATTACGGTCTAGTACAGGCTTTGGTCAGTAAACATCAATGTCTGCTAAGTTCTACAACAGGGGAATCATAGAAGAGTATGAAAAAAATTAGCAGGGTCACCCAACCCAGTCTCCATGTGAATAAACTTCCTACAGGAAGCAGAGTTAAACCTGAAGCCTGAAAGATGGGAAAAATTATTCAGGAGAAGAAGCATTGAGAGAAAGGAAGATGTACTCATATTCACAGCTGCAGAAATGAGAGAGTCTGGAGCACTTGAGAAACAGAAAATTTACTATGCCGAGAGCAACCCATGTGAGGAGAGACTGATGAGAGTTGAGGCTTCAGAGGCACATAGGGCTGTTCCTGAAGAATCTTTCTACAAAACAGGCAGAGAAACTTGGGGTTTAGCCTGGAAACAATGGTAAACTACAGGAAATGTCGCTAAGAGGGAAGGATATGATCAGATTTGCATTTTAAACACATCACTCTGCTCCTGTGAGATCAGTGGATAGAAGCATCTCAAAGACTGTGACAGTCCTGGGAGACTAAGGTAGTGCCTTGGGTGATAGAGAGCAGTCTGGGTTAGGCTCATGACAGGGAGAATGCACAGAAGTAAAGAATGCACATCTCTGCTGTAGCATTGATAGGAGCTAGCAATGAGTTTGTCATAAGGAGATAGGAAGAGAATCGAGGATTAGAGCCAAGTTTTTTTTTGTTTTGTTTTGTTTTGTTTTTTTTGAGTTGGAGTCTCACTCTGTCGCCCAGACTGGAGAACCTCAACCTGCTGGGCTCTAGCGATCCTTCCTCCTCAGCCTTCCGTGTAGCCAGAATTACAGGCATGCGCTACCATGCCCGGCTGATTTTTTGATTTATTGTAGAGATGAGGTCTCGCTGCCCAGGCGGGTCTCGAACCCGCCGGCTCAGGCAATCCACTCACCTCAGCCTCCCAAAGGCGCGGGATTACAGGCTGAGCCACCGAGCCCGGCTCAGAGCCAAGTTTTGAAGACAAGTAACTGGATGATGAATTGTGGCAACTTTCTCTGAAGGGGCATCCTGGAGGAAGCTCAAGATCTGTTGAGTGTAAATGTGCTGGCACATATGAGAGAGAGAGACAGAGAGAGAGAGAAAAAAACAGGGATCCCACAGAGGTAAGTTGATGACATTCTGAATTTGAGACAATTGAATAGCCTGAATCGGGAGCTGAAGACATAGATGGACCCAGGAAAGTGGATAATACCAATTAGAAAAGAGTAAGAATAAAAGAACTAGGAACTAGAAGAGAGATGGAAATAGATTGACTCATGAGTAAACCCACAAAGAATTCTGGAGTTTCTTTGACTTTCATCACATCTATTATCACATTCTTGGAAGAACCAGTAGATCTCAGACCCCCAATCTTGGTAACACTAAGGAAAAAGGGACAGGAGTGTGAATGGAGGGTATACATTGATGAGAAAAATTATATATTTTTAGTGTCCCAAGAGATGACAGTCAGAGATTTACACCTTTTTTTTAAAGGTGTAACCGAAATTACTGCCAGATCCAAGGTTCATATCAAACTCCCAGAAGCTGCAGCCCAGAGTGCCTTCCATACCCCCGTGCCATGGGCTGTGGTCCTTTCCGACGGATTGAGGGTTGAAAGATGGGGGTTTGCAATGAATAGCTCAAAGGACACATGTAGACAAATGGCATCAGACTGAAGGTCTGGGAAGAAAGTTCTTCAGAAAAGTTTGCATCTTGGCTCCACTTCTTGCTTTTTCCGTATGACTCAGTTTGGTGAGAAATAAGTGTTTTGGCTGCTCCTCAAGAACAGAGCTTGTTGTCGATGAGGACTTGGGACATAGTGCTCTCCTTCTCTTTGAAGACCGCTGTTCTCTTTTCCCAAATCTGTCTGCTCTGGCTCAGGAAGGAACACTAAGCCCAACACGTATGTGTCAGATATGCGGCGCCGTGTTTGCAACTGCTGAGCCATCTGCAGGAGACCGGATCTGCCAAGTTGTCACCAGGCAGGGAAATCCATTTTACACTCGGTGAAAATTTTCACATCCTCCCCCACTTAGCAGTTGGAAGTTCTTCTTTCCCTGATCAAGCTTTCTGGGAGTTTGTGACCAATATAGCCATATCTGTAAAGTCAAGGTTAAGATTCCTTATTTCACAAATTAATTCCTTTGTCTGACAGTTGAATATTTACTGAAGGCAATATGTATAGGTCAGGGGTGAGAAGAAATTGTACAAGACAGAGCTTTTACTCCGGGAGTTTTAAATTTAATTATTTCTATTGGCCACCCTCAGAGATTCTGCTATAATTGATAAAGATTCCAGCCTGGGCATCAGGATTTTTTAAATCTCTCCCAGATGATTCTAATATGCGGCAAAGTTTGAAAGCCACTGGTTGAGAAAAATGCTTCCCAAGTTTTAATTGCATATGAGTCACCTAAACAGCTGATTAAAATAAAGATTCTTATTCAGTAGGACTGGGATTTGTCTGAGATTTTTAATTCCTAATACACTTCTGGATGCTGCTTATGTAACTGGTCTACTGACCACTCTTTGAGTGGCAAAACTATAGATTAGAATATCCTTCAACCTGGAAAATAACCCTCCTCCTTGTCTGCTCAGAGAATGAATTCAAGGCTCAGCTAAGTATGTTCTATTTTTCTTTTTTTTTTTTTTTGAGTTGGAGTCTCACTCTGCCGCCCAGACTGGAGTGCAATGGCCGCTCCCGGCCACCACAGCCTTGTCCTGCTGGGCTCTGGTGATTCTTCCACCTCAGCCTTCCAAGTAGCTGGAACTACGTCCAGTTAATTTTTTGATTTATTGTAGAGATGAGGTCTCACCAAGTTGCCCAGGCGGGTCTCAAACCCACAGGGTTCAGGCAATTCACTCACCTCAGCCTCCCAAGGCACGGGATTACAGGCTGAGCCACTGAGTCTGGCTTCTATTTTTCAAAGGCCTCCTTATGCCATGTCCTTGCCCTCAGTAGAAGCCACCATTCCTTTTTTTGTTTTCCCTTACTTGAACTGGCACAAACCACTAGCACAGCCGCTTGGTCTCCTCTCCTCTCCCTCAGTCCCGACCTCCTTCAAGTCCAGATGTGCTTCTGTTTCCTTGAGCCCCCTATGTAGCCAGTGCTCTATTGAATGAGTGGGCATGGCACATCTGCTATCCCTTCCCTGATCCAGTTCTCCTCATAACTGTTGTGGTTATGTGTTTATTGTCTGTCTTCCCACACTAGAATGCAAGTCCCCAAAGAAAACATTTATTATCATTTTGTTCACTGCCCTATCTGCATGCAGTGGCCTGTCATGTGGTAGATGGTCAAAAAATGTCTTGAATGAATGCATGAGGCACCATATCCATTTTAAGGTAATGTCCAAACACAGATGATTTGACCCTTGTCATTTATTGGACTGGAAGAAATAGGGAGTATAATGGGAGTTAGAGATTAGGTGGAAGAGGGCAAGATGCAACAGAAAAAAATGAACAATGCTAAAGGGAGCTATCTAGGCAACAAGGAGAAGTCTAGAGCCACCTATGCAATTTGAGAGCCATTCACATGTTATAGGGTTTGCCTAGGGTCCAAAATCCAGGTCATGGACTGGCTAGAGAGAAACTTTCATCTTTGAGGTCTAAGAAACAATGCAGATTCCTCAAGTAAAGACTTTGAGTAAGAACCAGCAAGGGGAGGAAGCAAGTTGCCTCTTAACAGAAAATTAGAGAAGCCCATCACCTTCACTTATTTTTTTCTTTTGTAATTTTAATTGAAGCATTGATAATTCATTTTTCAGCTCTCTTTTTTGTAAGCACCAATTTTTAATATCTAAGTCAGTTTGGGGAGAAAGAAACACCATCAAGAACTTCCCTCCAGAATAAAACAATGAGGTTCATTCCTCTAAACACCCAAATTGAAGGTCTGCCAAAACAAAAACCAAAAAGACCCACACAGAAATAAAAAGTAACAAAAATCACATTCTAGGGGATCAGTGAATTTAGCACTTTTTGCTGTGCCGCCTAACCATCTTTCAGCTAACTTTCAAACAAGTAGCACCATAGGTCATCAAAATATACATTTTGCATTTGCTTTTTAAAATTAAAAATAATAATTTAAAAAAGGAAATTTTACAGAATTTACATTCAATTTCCCGACTCGTTTCAATGTCAGGTACAGCCTACAGAGGCCACAAGGGCTGTTTGCGGCACATGATGAGATAGTTTAGGGATGTTCATCTTCAAGGTTTAGTTGTCTTCCAAACAGAATAAAATACCCATAATTCCAACTATGAAGAGACACAGATGATCTTCTTCAAGAATTCCACAGGAAAATACAGATGCCTGAGCTGTTCTTCATAGAATGTACAGGACTTCCGTCAGATTGACACAGTCCCCCTGCATAAAATATTTTCCATCCTGTTTCAATACTTCTATCAAGAAGTCAAGAATCAGTCTGAGAAACTCTTCTGTGGAATCTTCTTCTGAAAATGTGGAGATTGGAACAGCTGTCAAATCATTAATCACATAATCAAACTATCTCTCTTCTTGGGTGTACCTCTTCAGCACTAGAATACAGTCTTCTATTAGAACCCAATAGCAATCTCCTTTAAGATTGTCTAAGACGTCATCACACATTTTTGGCATATATTTCTTACATCTACCAATCACCATTTGGTCAATCTCTACTCTAGTGATCATCTTTGGTCTCAGTTTGGCTGTTTCACGTAATATGTCCCATCTCCGACTCCCAGAATCAATACGTCTTTGCCAGTGTAATCTTCTTTGCCATTGCCCATGATGGCCCAGGTATATGCCAAATCACTCTCCACCAAATTATCATCCCCACTAAGGATCAGCACCAAATTTCTTTGAGTGTAGGATTTTAATGTTCCGATAAGGTGAATCTTCATTATACACCTCTTCATCTATGTCATATTCAACCAGGCGCCCATTAGCTGTGGACCAATATCTGTCAATAGTCCATCCTCAAACTATGGGTGACAATCACTTCACTCGCCCAGTATTGTGCTGACTCAATTCTTTCATTTTTTCTTCTATTTTGTTCAAAAGACTGTCGATTTCTTCTTTGCCCTGCACATCGCCATTGTAACTCTTAAGGTACAGTAGCACTGACCCATATGGGTAAATTCTCACATTGGTAAACTACCATTTTTGTTTGTGTAGGTTGCTAAATAGCCATGATCCTGCCAGGTGTGTACTGACTCCACCATCGCCGGCTCCTGCAAAACGGACTGGAGGCCTTTTGGAACAGTCTTGCCGTCAGTTTTGGCACCAAGAATGAAGCGGAAGATGCTGTGTCATACTGCTGCCATAGTGAGGCAATGCTCCTTGCCATGCCTGGGGGAGGAGACTGAGGAAGACTGGGGACTGTGCGACATGTCAGACTATGGTAAGTCATTCACTTCTTTATCTTTTCTTTTAATATTTATCAAGCTCATTGGAGACCATGACTGTATCTCATCTGTGGACATTCAGCTACTAGAAGAGCACCTGAATATTTTACATTGTTGAGCTTCTCTTGCCACTTGACTGTCGTCATGGTAGTATATCATTATACTTTGCATTAGCTATTGATAATGCCAGAATTTGTGGGTGTCCCTTGAGCGTCAGTCTTTCTTCAAATATCCGGGAGTAAGAAAATCGGATGTTCTCTCTGGAGTCAACAAACTGTGACTAAGGCACAGGATTACATGGTATAGACATGTTCACTGAACTTTCCTCCAGTATTAGGGTGGGAGTATATTTGTGCGCTAAAGCATGAGAAATTCTCAGTCTAATCCCTCGAGGAGTCTTGAGCCTGGTGGGAAATTATTAAAGTAGAACTTACAATAAACCATGATAAGTATAGCCGTACATTAAACATGTCATTTGTGTAGACCTATATTGTGTTTTCTGGGGCTATTTTTTGATTAGCCCATTCACTGGTACTAGGATAACTCAATGAAAATGTGGTAGATATGATGAGTATCACCAAAAGATTCCAGCTACTGAACTTTATTTTTCCCATTGAGGCACATCATGGGACGAATAATGAATTTGCAAGGAATTTCTGCCAGGGTAGGGATGAGAAGTAGGGTTGTCATAACTAGATGGATACTGAATTCAAACATAAACATGGTACTCACAGATGCTATTTACTTTTGAGTTTCCTAGAACACCTGTTACAAGGATTAAGTATTGATGCTTTATTTGAAAGTTCCAAAGCCAGGGTAGTAAAGTGAGGACAGGGACAGAAAGGTAGAAAGAAGGGTAGAATCAGTGCAGAGCATGCATTAGCATAATGATCATTGCATCTGATGAACTGCATAAGGGTGCAGCGGGTTGCTTGTCAGGGAATCTGCTCCACATGCTGGTCATCATGGGATAAGGACTCCGTGGGGAAGTCCCACTGTAGGGCAGCTCATTGCAGGGAGGATGCAGGGATCATTTATTATTGAGTCTTTCTCTGTCTCTTATTCCCCTCTGGGTTAGAATTCTCAATGTGAATGAACAATCAAAACTTGCCACAGAAAACATAAAACAGGTGAGCACAAATTGTGTAAGTTTAATATAAGGTTACACTTGTCAAGGTTTATTGTAAATTATACTGTTACAATTTCCCACCAGGGTTGAAAGCTGCTTATGAAAATGAACTGATAATTGATCATGCTTTGGATGACTTTATAGCTCACAAATATACCCCTCCCTCCACCTTTGATGCTGAATGAAAGCTCTAGAAGTTACCTATCCTGCCCTCCTGAGTTATAACCCCTGGTCTCTTTAGTAGCAGCTTAAAATGACAGCTCCTTTATCCTAAGGCATGGTGGCATTTTATTCAGTGCACAAATGAAAGAAGGAGCCAAAACTTGAGGAGTGCAACTGATCATTCTGACTGTGTGGTAGTGGCCAAGGCAGGGGTAAGGGCTCTGTTCCCATGACTGGTTGAATTTGGAGCCACAGTGTGGTCCAAGAGTCAGGTAGCTAAGAGCAGAGGAAGTGGTGTATGAGATCTTATTCAGTGTTCTTTTTAATACAGAAGAAATCTTAAAAAGTGTCCAGTTTTATTCTTTTATTTCACAGACAGGAAAAACAAATCTTAGTAAGGTATGGCTTGTCCAAGATATGACTTGACTTATACATGTTGCAAGAGGGATGTGGATATAAGGTTTTGTGAGTGTGATTTTCATGCTTTTTCCCCCACTTAGTTAAGGGTTTCGATTACACAATGAATAAGATCTGTTGTATCTAAGTAAGATAGGTACCTATCATCACTTGATAACACATGGTATGACTTCCTGGTTAAGAGCTTGTTTTGGAAGGGGTAGGGTGGGCATAGAGTAAGATTAAGTTCTGGTTCTACCACTTACTTGCTTTGTAATTTTGGTGTTCCTCAACCTTTGAGTTTAAGCTTCCTCATTTATAAAGAGGGTATAATAATAGTACCAATTTACCAGGGTTATTAAGAAGCCTTTGAAACCTTGGACACGATGCCTGGCACATAGTAGACACTCAATAAAACTTAAACATCACTTAAAAACACTCTAGGTTACTGGTATTCTGATAATTTTTTCTGACTTGGTATAAGTTTTCAATGTCTTTGTAAACCTCAAGTTCAATATACACACATCTCTACATCTGCCTTCTGTCTATACTTTCATCCATCCATCCACAACCCTCCATCTATATGTATATTTTGGTAAATGTCCAACGATAGAGCAAAATTTTGGTTTGTTTTATCAAACAAGGGGTCTGCTGATGTTCTTTGTTCCACTGTTAAACACAAACAACAAACTTACATATAACCTCACCTTGATTCGTGAAAAATGTAAGTTCCAAAATCAATCAGGAAAAACATGCTTTCAGTGTCAAAGATACAGACATTATTTTACTCTTTCTATATTTTCCCATCAGCCTTTGCATAGCTACACATGTCCTACTTAGTTTATAATGAACCATAATCAATTAGAAATGAAGTGCTTTGCTCACTGAAGAATTCATTTTGGATTTTTCCTGGACAGAGTGACAGGAGTGAGGAAGCAAAGAAAGGAAAGAGGATTAACTCCTCAGGCAAATCCAATGTAGAACCTGTTGTGAGATGATATTGACTAGATGGTTCTACAGAGACCTGCCAAGAATAGGATTGGAGGTAATAGGTATGGACAAAGCTTATCCAGACAATCATTTTGTATTGCTCACTGCTCGGAAATTGTTCCCGGAGATGTGCTTTTCAGTTATTTGTCCAGATTTCCGTGATCTTAACAGATTGCTCCTGGGTAGAAAATAGCTTGACTTCCTCCAGTTCTGACAACCCTTAATTCTGGCCTCCTTAATTCTTTTGTAACCTGTATGGATTCCAGAGGGAAATACACTTATCTGGCTGTCTGATTTGGTGGCTGATTTCCCCAGGATGGCCAGAGAAGCTATACTTGAGGAATCCTAATTCTGCAGAATTTCTGGAGGCACAGACTTTCTCTTCTCATGGGTGCTTAGCCTTTGGAAAGCACCAAAGCTGACAGTATTTCCAAGGAATGAGTTGTCCATGCTGTTTCACTCACCAAAGCCAGCAGCCCAGGGATGAGGAATGGCATGGGCAGAGAAACATCAGTTAGGTCTTGTTGCAACAATATTGTATAGCTTCCAGTAGTTATGAGTAGAGGCTTGCCCAGCTGTCATTCTTCCTCTTTCCCACCATTCATGGTTGTCTTCATATATCTCCTAAAAATAATCCTAAAACATTTGTTCAAAAAAATGACTGCTTGATCATTTTGACTGATGAATCAGAAAAACTGAAACCCTTGTTTCATTACTAACAAATCCTTTCAAACTCTGTTCCTCTGTTAGCGCATCTCTGCATTAAGAAGGGATGTAGAATTGTGGTTATAAGCACAGACTCTGGGTTCATGCCCAGCTCTGCCCTTTGCTAAGTGAAGTTTCTCCAACTCAGTTTTCTCATCTGTAAAATGAAGATCCCCGTACTTTACAGGATTGTCATAAGGATTAAATGCACTGATATGTGTACAGTACTTAGAACAGTGCCTGGTGTATGATAAATGCAGTGTAAACACTTGTTATTTTAAAAAATGGAGGATCCCTATTTAAGGTTACTTCCAAATATAAAGGGTGGGCCATCACTTTATTACCTTAGTACATATTTTTAGCTGCCTACCCAGTACTCATTTCTTTATTTTTCTTTTCTAAACCTCCCAAATAAGGTGGGGAAACACCTTAAAATTTTCTGCATACACAAGAGATAGAGCATAATTGTGATCACACCTGGTTCTACTCTAATGTCAGGGGAAATGGCTCATTATATTATGAGCTTTATAAAAATTAGTTACCAAAAAATAAATTTAGCCAGAGCATTGTTAACAAGCTTGAAAAAAAACCAAACAACTCTCCTCTGTTTGTTTGATTGTTTAATCAGGTTGTTTCTGACAAACATGTGATGTGTCATATCCGAAAAGGATCTCCCTTTTTTTCCATCAGTAGTCTCACTGTGTTATGCCATCTTATGGAAAACAAAACATGAAACCAAAATCTGGACACACAAGTTTTCTGGAGGACATAATGATGGTCTTTTTCTTTCATAAAGTGGTTTGCAAAGAGATTCCATACTCATTCAACTGTTTTATTCTTATAGTAACCTCCAAAAGTCCTAGGAAACCTACAATGTCTTGGTTCTCCTCTTATTCCATGGCTGTTCCTCTTCAGCCTCATTGCTGGATCTTGTTCCTTTTACTATTCTCTACATGTTGAGAACACAGAACTCTGTTCTTGTCTTTCCTCTGTTACAGTGTTCTTGCCATTCTCCCATTGGATAAACTCATTCAGTTCTAAGGCTTTGTTCACTGTCTCCTTGCTGGCATTTGTATTGGCTGATGCATTCGTTTATGGCATTCTCATTAGAACGTAATTCCAAGACGACAGGATTTTAATTGTTTTGTTCAATTCTTTATCATCAGAATTTAAAACAGTGCCTGGAACTAGTAGCAGTCAATAAATGTGCGAAGAATAAGTGAATGCACAATTTCAAGCACAAAGTACTTGCCTCAACATACACTGTTTCTGACATCAGCAGTGTAGATCAAGACTTCTCAACTACAGCATAGTTGGCATTTGGGATGGATAGTCCTCTGTTGGTGGGGGCTGCCCTGTGCTTTGAAAGATATTTAGCAGCATCACTTGCTTCTTCCTACAAGGTGCCAGCGGAAACCTCAGTTGCGACAATTCCAAATCTCTCAACATTGCCAAATGCACCTGGGAGGGAAAAATCACCCCTAATTGAGAATCACTAGACTAATGGAAAGATGAGTTTGCAGAAATAAAAGATCAGAGTTCTAATTTCAGCTGTGTGACCAGCTGGTTATCTTTTTAAGAATCAGTTTCTTCATCTATACATCAGGGATTAGAATACCTACTGCACAATGAAGTTCTGAAAATTAAATAAATTAGTGTATCCAAAAATAACCAGCATGGTGTTCAGTTCCTTGACTCTAGGACTGACCTCCCTCATGTGTCACAGTCTCATGACTGGTTTCAAGTTCCAGTTCTTCTGTTGGTTTTGTCTCATTATTCTAGGCTGTCTTCAAGGTCTTAGCTCCTCCTCCTTTGTCTGTTCTCAGTACTTGGGTCTTTTATTTGCTGGTATTTTGACCATGTTCTTGTAATCTTTCTTTTAGCCACTGGATATGTGTTCGTTCTGAATTCTTCATCTGGTTCTAGAACTGCAGCTTCATCTTATCTATTTTCTCTGAGGCCTTTTCCATACTTGAGAGTCATTTCTATTATTTCCTCTTTCCAGACACCTGAGTTTAAACCAGGTGGTCTTTATGCCAGCAACTTATACTGTATCCACAATTGTGGGGTTGGGAAGCAAATCAGTATGGTTGGGATTAATTTCATAGTCCTCAACATACACCATGACCATTACCTCCCTGGGCTCTGAACTTCTCATCACATAATACTAGAGGCTAAGATTGGTTAGTTGTTAGATTAGAGCTGCCTTTCCCACTGGCCATGAGCTAAATATCTACTTGTTTTCTTAGAACCAGATAATCTATAAATCTCCTTCCAACTTCAATATTGTTTATCCAGGTTTCTAATATGGGAATTAAAAAAAACAGTGAAAGGATATAAAACTTCTGAGTCAGAATTATGTTTCCCTCCTTGCCACTATCTGGGTTGCTTGTTGGTGATTATGTGATATAATAAATAGGACCCAGGTTTGGGGTTCAAACAGACTGGGGCAGAATTCCTGCTCTGCCACTCACTGGCACTCACAGTGTGAGCTTAGGTAAGTTAGTTGCTGTCTTTGAGCTCTCTATGCTCTTCTGTTTTCCACCGGAAGCTACTCTTATGAGGGCTGTACATGATAATGTATAGGGAACAGCACTCGACAGCAGCTGGTACGAGACGAGACTTCGTTAAATGTCACATTTTCTTCCCTCCACCTCTCCAGTGAATTCTTACATCATATAGTAGGACACTATCAACTTCTTCTGGGCAAGGATTCACACTATTCCAGAATATTGCTTTTACATAGTTATGACTCAATTAAGCAACCATTGGGTTAAATAGACTTTTAAATTGGCACATTATAGGACAGAAAATTTTTAAAAATCATTTAAGAATCTAGTTGAAAACAATGAAGACATAGCAATACAAAAAATCCAAAGTGGTAAAGAGAAGCTGTTCTGAGAGTTCAATACACAATGTTTTCAGCTGGGCTTTGCATGAATGAGCAGTTATTTGGAGTAATGTAGAGGTGGGTTTGGAGTCAGTCTGATCCCATATCCAGCAGAGTATCTGGAAGGCAATGAATGTTCAACTAATACTAGTTGGTACTTGTTTAATGTTTTAATATGTTTGAGCCCTATTTATTTCGATTACAAGCAATTATTTTACTTTTCTGGTATCTGGTTTTTCAATCTGCAAAATAGGAACAGTAATGAGGATGAAACAAAGTAATGTATGTAAAGAAAGTCACTGGGTCCCTGGCACAGTTTGTGAGTTACACATCATAGATATTATTACTCCAGAGTGTCTTTTCTACCTTAAGCTAAATGACATTGTTGTTTGTGAATATGATCAGTAACTATTTCTAAATGTTGACAATCCATCAAGCATTGGGCAAACTTTAAGAACACCAGGGAAAACTAGTGGTTGCAGAATCAATAGTGCTGTTTAAATCAAATCAGCTGTAATGCCTACAAGCTGTGCGCCTTACCCTTCTAATCCTTCATGTCTCTATGGAGAAATAACAGTTTAAGATCTCTTCCATTCCTAAACATCTCAAAGTAGGAATGATTGACTTTGAAAGGTCCTTCCATTCTTCAGAGTGTATGATTAGATTAGTCTCTATTTTTCTGAATATTGGCTAATGAAAGCTAATTGTGTGTGCTTGGGGGGGTGGTCCTGAGAGGGAGATAGTAGTGAGGGAGAGGGGAAGTGAGAGAGAAGTGGAGTAACATGCTTATCTACTGCACCAAGTAGATGTGAGTCACTCTTTTTTTTTTGAATAAGAGTCTCACTCTGTTGCTCTTGCTGGAGTGCAGTGGTATGTACACAGCCACCACAGCCTCAACCTGCTGGGCTCAGGCGATCCTTCAGCTTCAGCCTTCCAAGTAGCTGGAACTACAGTCGTGCACTAACACACCCAGCTAATTTTCTTTTTTAAAAAATTTATTTACTCTAGAGATGAGACCTCACTGAGTTTCCCAGACTGGTCTTGATCCCCTGGTCTCAGGCAATCTTTTTGCCTGGGTCTTCCAATGTGCTGGAATTACAGGTGTGAGCCACGGCACCTGGCCATCAATCTTTATTTATTTTATATACTCCCCACAAAAACTCTGTGAGAATTGTGTTCTAAGCTCTGTTCTCCCAATAGGAAAACTAAGATTGAGCAATGTTACATGACTTGCATAAAGTCAGAGAAGACAAAACTTTTTCTTTTTCCTTCTATGCCGCCTCTTCCTCATTTCAGATTCTCATCAGCTAGCACCTGTACTATTTACTCAACTAATCAGTCAACTGCAGTGACTGGTCTCTGAGTTTCCCCATCTGCATCCTGCCAGTCCAGTCTCTAAGCTTCTGTAAGTCAAACCATCTCATTTCCCTTCAATAACCTGGAGTAGCCCTTAGAGAAAAAATTTAAGTTTCTTAGCATAGCTTCCAGAGGTCCCATATGGTCTGGCTCCTGCCTACCTCTCTAGTCACATCAACAACATGTACCCTTTCAGTGTACATTTATGGAGTGCTTTCTCCATGCCAGGCATCTTGCTAGGCTGCCCTCATAATGGCCAGAAGTGTTTTTGTCCTTTACTTATGGTGTAGTAGGGTAAATATAACTGAATAAACTAATCACACAGATTGTCTACTTATCTATTCATCTGTCTATCGTTTCTTTCTGTCTCTTTCTACCTATAATTATTTATCATCTATCTATTTATCTATCATCTATCTATCATCTATCAACCCATCCGTCTCTCTGTCTACCTAATAAAAGCTAACATTTATAAAGTACTAATGATCAAGGCATTAATATGCTAATCACTTTAAGTGATTTTTTTTCCATCTAAACCTTCCAACAAGCCTATGATACAGACCTTTTTATCTCCTTTTTCCAGATGAGAAAACTTTCTCAGAGACTTTAAATGACTTGCCCAAACTTACACAGCTAGGAAGTGGCAGGGCCAAGATTTGTGCTCAGGAAGTGAGCAGGCATTCTTAATCACCGCACACTACTTCTCAATTGTATTTTTTAAGACTGGAAAATAGAGTTTACTTAGAAAGTAGATTGGAGAGAGAGAGAAAATGAGGATCCGCCTCCCCAGATTGGGGAGGGGGTCAGAGCTTAAAGAGAAGCATTGTCCGGCCATAGCTCAATGGAAGCATGGCCAAGCCAAAGCTTAACAAAAGTAATGGCAAATTGTATTGTTACAAGTGGTGATAGGCACTGTGTAAGAAAGGCTTGAGCTATTAGTGTTATACCTTATGAAGGGCTTGGAGAAGGTGGCAGCATTTGAGGAAGTATATTTGAGTGGTAGTCTTCTCGCCCAGCTTCCTTCATTCCCTCCACCATGGTATGCACACTGGCCTTCAACAGAGATGAATCCATCTCACCTTCCACCTCCTGTGTCTTTCTGGATGCTGTTTCCTCTGCTAAGAAGACCTGCTCCCCTTCATTAGGCTAACACCTGCTCATTCCCTCATTTGCCAAGCAATTATTGAGCCTGCTATTGTGTCAGACCCTGCTGGAGTTTGGGTCTACAGAGATGAACAGACACAACCTCTGCCCTCTGAAGCTTACCATCTGGAGAGGAGAAGGACATGAAAACAAGCACAAGCACCTGGTGTAATGAGGTGTACACATAAAAATAGTGTAGGAAAAGAGAAAACAGCCTATTTGTTCCTGAAAAATCACCACAATTTTTCCATAATAAAAAATACTATATATAGTAAATATTTTAAAACATAAGACCAGTTATAATTGTTACCAGGTCATCAATCTGAAAGCTTGAATACATTCTATTTTCCTATCTTCCCTCCCCCATGGCCCCTCCCTCCCTCCTTCCTTCCCTTCCTCTCTCCCTCCTTTCCTTCCATCCTTCCTTCAAGTTGATGTGAGTACTTCTTTTGATTTCTTTTTGCCAAGCACTATGCCCATTATCCATCCTTCAAAACTCAGCCTTGTGCCCTCCTACATAAAGTCCTTCTCAAATCTTAAGTTTCCCAAGAGGGTTGAATAGGGTCCCCTTCTTTCTGCTCCCTCTGTGTTCTAAGAGAACTGATTATCTTCCTTAGGAAGTTCTGTTGTCCATCTTCCCACTAGATTGTGAACTTCCTGAATGCAAGGACTCTTTATATAGAGTTTAACACAGTTTCAATATATAATAGATGTAGGTACTCAATAAATAATTCATTCTCTATATAAATTCATTACATTCAAGAAGAAACCACAGTGGTTTAGAATTTATGCAAATAAAAAGGACTCAATTACATAACTATTGCATTCTCTTGCAACCTGACATTATATTAGATGTTCCAAGCTCTGTAAATTCTGTGGTTATACAAGGCAGCCTGCAAGCCTGATTCCCCTTCACTTAGCATATCTCTTGTGAAAGTGGGCAGCTCTGACACATTCCTTAAGACTGATGTAGAATCCCTGATGTTGGCAAAGATTCTTCATTGCATTGGTTTTCCAAAGTATTCGAATCTCTGATTTTTAGTTGAGCTCATAGCTACTCATAGCCACTAATAGAAGAGGGCCATGCCCCAGGAATGGCAGAGAAACAAGACAGAAGAAGTTTGAGTCTTTGGTATCTTGGAATCCTTACCAGTCTTTTAATGCTCATCTCCAGACTTATAAGAGAAAGAGACAAAAAAATACCTCAATTTTGTTTTGGGTCTCTGTTACATACATCCATATCTGATCTTGGCAAGTACATGGACCTTCCTTTTATAGAAACACATTGACAGATGCATATGGGACTTTAGAGTTAACCTAATCCAGTGTTTCTTAATTTTTTTCTTGCGAAGTCAAGAACCATCTAAAATTTGATGAAAGTTAACTACCCTAAAATAAGATAAAATGAACATCTGTACAGGACCATGGCCCTTGCAGTTAAACATCTCTGATTTGATTATTGATCCTCATTTTAACTATGAGGAAGCTAGGTCTCAAAAAAAACTTCAAAATTTGATGAAGGTCATGTAGAAAATTGGAAGCAGATCAAAACCAGGAGAACCAGACTTTCTTACCTCCAGGCTTTGCTTTCTTCTCAAGAGGCACTGCTTGACTTCAGTGTAGATTCCCTGATTCCACAGGCAGTGTTCCAAGGAAGGCCATCTAGTCAGGTTTTTAAGATATTTGGAGTTTCCTGGTAAACACTGACAACTTAGACATCTTCATTCATTCATTCATTCATTCATTCATTCATCCATTTCTTTATTTAAGAAGTAATTAATGAACATTTTCAGGGCTAGGCACAGGGTAGTACACTGTAATGGTATGGTGAACAAACAGATATCACTTCTTACATTATTGAGTGTGCATCCACTGGATGAGTTAGACACTAAACAAGTCAAATCACAAATCCATTTATAATAACAAACTGGGCTTAAGTACTAATGGAAACGAATGTGGTTGCAGTGGAGAATAGTAAGGAAATTTATTGGAATGAAGGAAGATCACTTTGTGGGGGCGACATTTAAGCTGAGATGAAAGATGAGAAGGAAATGGACATTTAAAGAGTAGGGGAAACAAATAACTGAGTACCACATGTCCTCACGTACAAGCAGACCCTGAACATTTACCATAATACAGTAAGAATGGGATTGGCAGTAGTAGGACAATGCTGGGGGTCACATAACATCAATAAGCTACCTGATCGCAAACCAGGTGAGGTGGTGACCAAAGAGAGGCCCAAACTTTACCTGTATGATGACCCTTGTATACCTAAATCTGAATTGTACCCCATCTTTAAAATAAAATAAATAGCCGGGCTCGGTGGCTCAGCCTGTAATCCCGCGCCTTTGGGAGGCTGAGGTGAGTGGATTTCCTGAACCCGCGGGTTCGAGACCCGCCTGGGCAGCGAGGCCTCATCTCTACAATAAATCAAAAAATCAGCCGGGCGTGGTAGCGCATGCCTGTAATTCCGGTTACTTGGAAGGCTGAGGCGGAAGGATCGCCGGAGCCCAGCAGGTCGAGGCTGTGGTGGCCGGAAGCGGCCACTGCACTCCAGTCTGGGCGACAGAGTGAGACTCCAACTCAAAAAATAAATAAATAAATAAATAAAATAAAATAAATAAAATAAATAAAAAAGAGTAAGGGAAAGGGTAGTCAAGACCAAGGGAACAACTATGCAAAGATCCTGAGAAGGAAAAAGCTAGAAACTAAGAGCTGAAAGAAAGCACAGTACAGTGGGGTTAAGTAACTAGAGATGAGGTTGAGGTATAGACCAGAGAAAAAGTATGCAGGCCCAAGTGGACCCCGATGGCTCCTTAACAAATTTTGGTTTTTATCTCAACTACAATGAGAAGCTATTGAAAGGCTTTTCAGTCTTCTTTCCAGAGACAGAAGTGATAGGGTTCTGGGTTTGTAAAAGACAACTGTGGGTGCTCTGTGAAAATGAAAAGGGATGGTGGATAAAAGCAGATGTAGGGAGGCCATTTAAGAGGCTGTAGTCACAGCCTTGGTCATTGATGGTGGGGTTGTGCAGATAGATTGAAATGTGTTTTGGTTGTAGGATATATTGTGACCTGATGGAGAATGGTTGGAGAGTGTAAGGAAGAGAGACAGAAGTAATAAGAACTCACAGGTCTCCTGTGAACCTTAAAGGATTCCTCTATGAAATTCTCTAATAAAAGAAGCCCGGATTTATTCTGATGCTATTGGAAGATCCTTCTCAACTGCTACTGACCAGCTCACAGATCTTTACTGGGATACAGAAGCAAAATCAGTTTAAAGTATAGATTGTGTTGGTAAACCAGATTCCATTTCCTAAGAAAAAGAGTGGAAGTTGTACCTTCAGAATAAGGTTAAAGAAGATTTCTTTTATTTCCTTTTGATAAAATTGTTACAAATAACTCACTGATTTGGAGGAAAATGAGATATATACTACAGTTTTTAACCTATGTTGTATAAGTTGGGTAAAAAGGTAGATATTTAGAATTTTAATTCAAAAAGATTTCAGTAAACACTTCCATTTACTTACTCACAATTATGTCTCTATGGCAATAACTTTTAGTGTTTTAGTATCCAAAATACATGACAGTTGATTACACATTTTTCTTTAAGCAACATGTGGTATAACTTCTCTGTTATTACTTCTTTTATCATTTTAAGAAAACTGAGTCTTTCTCTGACTGAATTCAGGCCTTTGTAGTTTGCTGGAAAATTAAAGCTCCCTACACCCTCCCTGACACTCCAGCAGGACAGATGGGGAAACAAACACTGAGCACATCTAGTGCCAAGTAATATGTAACATGTTAATTTATGTTAATTTTCACAATAACCAGCATAGATTTTATTATCTCTACTTTACTTTTGAGAAAAAGAAAGGCTTAGAGATGTAAAAGGACGTGTGACTAGGCCCACAACCAGTAAGTAGAGGAAAGTAGAATTGTGTCTTTAAAATTTGTGCTTTGTCTCACATCACTGTCATGCACATTTTCAGTTTAACTCACTTTTCAAGTGAAACGTACTCAATAATATCAGAAAGGCAAAATTCTCAGCAATGCTTGGTTCTCAGAACTTTGTACCATATTTAGCAGATTTTTTTACCTCAATTTTTGTCCATTTGCTCATGCCCTTTTCTACCTAATTTTAAAGCGATTGCCCCTGGAAGCAGAGTATATATGTCCCTGTTCCTGACTTTGGACTCAGTCATGTTATCCGTTTGGCCAATGGGATGGTAGCATTCTTGGAGCAAGACAAGGCTTGAAATGCATCGCATTTTTATATTTGCCCTCTGGTGCTTTTGGCATTTCCTGAGAACAGCTTCCCCAGAGTGGGCACTGCCCCTCAGCTCAAGACCCAGAATGAATCCAAGTGGCACAAACCTGAGCTTAACTTGCAGCAAGGATCCAAGCCCAGCAGACCCAGACTATGAAGAGAAGCTGTCTACCTGAGCCCTGCCAAGATCAACCAATTGTCAAATGACCGGCAGACTCATGAGCAATAGAATAAGTGGTTGTTGTTGTGTGGATTTGAGTTGGCTGTTACACACTATTATTGGGACAATAATTGATTTATATACTTTATGACAGTTGCCTTTGCTTTCTGGATGTTCTGCTTTGTAAAATGTCTATACCCAGCAAAACCTGTTTGAGCCCCGGCTATGTGGAAATCAATGTGAACTTCAAAGAGTGGCCATGAGAAATTGAAAGAAGATTAAAGCACAGAGTTTCTTCAACAGAGCTCACAGAGAAAAAAGGGTAAAAGTTACTAAACACATGGGGTACATAAAGTAGGGGTGGAGAGAAGCTACTGCGTATGGGTTGATTACAGGAATTATCAACTTTAGGGGTCCAAATTAGAAGGTATCATTTTTGAAAGCTGACCTGGATTTTCAGCAGTGGAAGAGTGTTTAAACAGGCTATCTGGCCAGGAGAGTGATACTAGACATTCCTTACGACTATACTAATTCATCTGTGTTTTAATATAGCATTAATAAAAACATATTTCATTCCAAGTTCCCCTCTAAGAACTTTCTAATATTACCAACTTAATTCCTTGAGGTAAATATAAGTATTCCTTTCCATGTCATAGATTAAGAAATTGAGGCTTAAAGACAGTAACTTGTTCCAGATCACACATCTAATGAGCTGTGGAGCAGGGATGAAACAAAAATTACTGTGACAATTCATCTCCAAGATGGCCCTTGATGGTTCCTGCCCTCTAGAAGTAGTCACCTTGCACACTTGTCTCCCAGTTGTACCAGGGTTGGCCTGTGAGAACTGCAGAATACTGCAGAAGTGATTTGGCATGCCACTGCCAAGAGTAGGGTATAAATGACACTGCAGCTTTCATTTTGGTCTTGTGCCCTTTCTCTTGGGCCAGTTGCTCTGGGAGAAACCAACTGCCATGTGATGTGGACTCGCAACAGTCTGTAGAAAGGCCCACTTGGTAAAGAGCTAAGATCTCCTGCAACCAGCCAGTGAAATACTGAGGTAAGTCAGCAACCATGGGATGGACGTGGACATGGACCCTCCAGCCTTTAGATGGCTGCGTCTCTGACTGGCAGATTGAATGCAACCTTGTGAGATATCCTGAACCGAAACTGACCAGCTAAATTACTCCCAAATTCCTGACTCACAGAGGATGATTCTAGTGCACACTAGCTGTAGTGTGCACTAGAATCATCTAGAGAGCTTGTTAAAATGCAGTTTCTGTTTGAGAAGGGCTGGGGTGGAGCCTGAGATTCTGTATTTCTGACAAACTCAGTGCACTTAGGCACTTAGCTTTGTGATGGTTTCTTAAGCAACAAAAGGTCAGTTTTCAAAGTCCCTCAGGTGCCATACTGCCTTAAAAGTTTATAAGAATAGTATTTTAAAATAATTATAAATATTCCTGTCACTTGTACAGTTTATAAGCATTTGTTCTCCTATGCTCATTTGATAGAAGAATCCATTCTTTTGTCTTCACAGTGTTGCCTCATTTCGGGGTATTAAAATTCCCAGGTGTTAACTTTTGCCTGATATTCAGTGTCGTATGAGTGTGGTCTTTGGAGTCAGATTGGATTACCTTAACTGAAATAAATTTACATATAGGGAGACAAACAGATTAACAGATTTTTAAAGGTGATATTTGATGAGTTTTGACAAATATGTACTTCCTCCTAACAAAAACACCAAAAAAAATTTTTTTTAAACAAATAAAGAACATTTAATCATCCTAGAAAGTTATCTCACGATCCTTCTCATTCTATCCTTACTGCCCTAGAGGCAACCAGTGTTCTGATTTCAGTTACCATAGATTAGTTTTTCCTGTCCTTAAACTTCATATAAAGAAATCATGCAGTATGTACTCTGCCTAACTGCTTTCAGTCAGTTAAATGTTATTATTTTTAATTTTTTTTATTTTAAAGATATGGGCATGTTGCTGTGGATATCATTACTTCATAGCATTTTTTGCTAATTAGCATTTCATTGAATTAATATAATATTACATCCTTCTGTTGATAGACATTTGGGTTGTTTCCAGGTTGGGGCTATTAAATTAAATCTTTATAAACATTCTTTGATAAGTCTTTTCTTGGAAATACATTTCCATTTATCTTGGGTAAATTCCTAGGAGTAGAATTGCTAAGTCATAGGATAGATGTAGGCTTCACTTTTTTTTTTTTTTTTTTTTAAGTGAGAAAGCAGTATTTATTGAGAAGACAGAGGAGCTCTCACAGTGGGGAGGGGAACCTGAAGGGATTGCCTCTAAGTTAACTTTTTAAGAAATTCCAAGCAGTTTTCCAAACTATTGGTGTCATTACATTCCCACTATCATGTTATGAGGGTTCTTGTTGTTCCACATTCTAGCCAACATTTGGTATTATTGTTTAAATTTCAGCCATTTTAGTAGGTCTGCAGTGGTATTTTATTGTGCTTTTAATTTGCATTTTTCCTGATAACTAATGATGGTGAACTCTTTCCATAAGTTTGTTGCTAATTTATATATCTTCTTTCTTGAAGTGTCTTCTCAGGTCTTTGAACTATTTTTATAACATTTTTTAAAAATTATTAATTTGTAGGAATTATTTTATATTATGGGTATGAGTCTTTCAACAGATACTAGTACTATGAATAATATCTCCTGGTCTGTAATTTGTCTTTTCCTTTTATTAACAGGATTTTTTTTAAATGACAAAGTGTTTAACTGATAAAATCCAATTTATCAGCTTTTTTTTTCTTTTGGGGCTAGATATTTTTGTGGGCTTTCTAAGAAATATTTTTCTATGTAGAATTTGAATATATTCTTCCTTTTCCTTAAAGAAGATTAATAATATTGGCTTTTGCATATATGTCCTTGATCCATTTTAAATTAATTTTCATGTTTAACTAAGAAATTGTTGGAATTTCTCTACTCCATCCTAATTTGTTGAATAGCATTTTCTTTTCCCGTTAAATTGCTAGCATACTTTTCTTGAAAATCAATTGATTTAGATGTACAAGTCTACTTGTGAGCGCTTTTCATTTTGCTCTTTTGATTTACTTATCTATCCCTAGGCCAATACTACACTGTATTTATTGCTGTAGCTTTTTAAAAAATTTTAAATATGTGAGGTACAATTCAGGGGTAGTAATACAAATGTTTATTATGCAGTTACCCTTGTTGATGAGGTGTGCTCCTCCCTCTCTGGCAGATTCCCACTACTGCCAATCCCATCCCTGCCCTCCCCTGGCAGTTTCCCACTATTACCAATCCCTTTCTTATAGTACTATGATAGTTGTTCACGGTTCACTTATGAGTGAGAACATGTGATGCTCAGTTCTTTGTTTCTGTGATAGATCACTCAGTATTATAGCCTCTAAGTCCATCCAAGTTGCTGCGAAGTTCATGATTTTGTCCTTCCTATGACTGTGTAATATTCCATCATGTATATATACCACATTTTAAAAAATTCAGTCATCTTTCAATGGGCAGCATAGTTGGTTACATGTTTTTGCTATTGTAAATAATGCTGCAATTAACGTGCATGTGCAGGTATCTTTTTCATTGAGTGATTTGAGTTCCTCTGGGTGTATTCCCAGTAGGGAGGATGTGAGGTCATTGGAAGGTCGAGTTTGAGATATTTTAGGAATCGTCAAATTGTGTTCTGCAGAGGATGTACTAATTTACACTCCCATCAACAGTGTAGAAGTGTTCCCTTTTCGCGGCATTCTCTCCAGCATCTGTTGCTTCGTGAATTATTGATGATGGCCACCCTGACTGGAGTTAGGTGGTAGCTCAGTGTGGTTTTAACTTGCATTTTTTTTGATGACAAGTGAAGCTGAGCATTTTTTTGATGACAAGTGAAGCTGAGCATTTTTTCATGTATCTGCCAGCTGCTTAAATGTCTTCTATTGAGAAGTGTCTATTCGTATCTTTTGCCCACTTTGTAATGGGACTGGTTTTTGTTTTTTTCTTTTTAACACATTTGAGCTCCTTGTAGATCCTAGATGCAAGGCCTTTGTCAGGTATAGAGTTGGAAAATATTTTTTTCCAGTTTGTGGGCTGTCTCTCCACCCTCTCAATGATGTCTTTGACTTTGCAGAAGCTTGTCAGTTTGATAAGGTCCCACTTGTCTATCTTACCCCTTATGGCATGGGCACTTGGAGTTTTGATCAAGAATTGGTTGCCAGTTCCAATTTCCATAAAGGTGTCTCCTACATTTTCTAAGCTTCTGTTAGTTTGGGGTTTTACATTTAGGTCTTTGATTCATTTAGCATTGATTTTTGTGTGTGGTGATAGGTAGGGATCTTGTTTTAATTTTCTGCGTGTGGTCAGTCAGTTTCCCCAGCACCATTTGCTTCCAGAATCTCTATCCTGTTCCATTGATCTATATGCTTGTTCTTGTACCAATACCAGGCTGTTTTGATTATTGTAGCTTTATAATAAAGCTTAAAGTCTGGGAGCGTGATACTTCCTGATTTATTTTTCCTTTTTCTTTCTTTCTTTCTTTCTTTCTTTCTTTCTTTCTTTCTTTCTTTCTTTCTTTCTTTCTTTCTTTCTTTCTTTTTCTGAGGATTGTTTTGGCTATTCATCATCTTTTATGTTTCCATATAAGTTCCTGCATTGTCATTTTCAGGTCTGAGAAGAGTGCTGTTGGTAATTTAATGAGTATTGTGTTTACTCTGGATATTGCCTTGGGTAGGATGGACATCTTAGCAATGTTGATTCTTCCAATTCATGAGCATGGAATATTTTTCCATTTGTTTGTGTCATCTTTGATCTCTTTGAGCAGTGTTTTGTAGTTTTCATTGTAAAAGTCTTTGACTTCTCTGATTAGGAAGATGCCAAGGTATTTTATCTTTTTGTGGCTATTGTGAATGGCATTGTGCTTTTTATTTGAGTTTCTGTTTGTTTATTGTTGGTGTATAGGAAAGCAATTGACTTTTGCACATGTAGCTTTTAAGTCTAGAATCAGACAGTATAAGTTTGGCAAGTTTTTCTTTTTCCAGGTTATTTTGTTTACTTGATCTTTTGCTTTTACACATAAATTTTTAAATAAATTTTTAATTTTTTTTGTGACTTCTGTTAAGTAATACTGTTCAAGGAATTTCCTCCATATTTCCATTTCATCTAAGTTGTTCAATTTGTTGTCAAAAATGTTTATAATTATCACTTGTTATCTCTTTGATATCATTAAGATTTGTCCTGTCATATCTTCTTCTTCTATTACAAAGAGTCATTGTATTTATCATGATTCAGGTTTGCTAAGCTATTTAGATCTATAAACTGATATTTTCATCAAATTTGGGACATTCTGATGATTATGTCTTGAAATATTTTTTCTATCCTCTCCTTTAGAGACTTCAACTATGCATCTGCTTGATATTATTCCATATGCCACTGAGACTCTTTCCTTTTTTTCAAGCTTTCCTCTCATTTGTTCTTCAGTTTTGATTACTTTTATTGATTTAAACGGGACAGTGTATTGATCTTTTTTCTGTAATTTCTAATACACTCTTAAGTCATTACATAAGCTTTATTTACTATAATTTTCATTTTTAAAATTTCCAAATCCCATCCCCAGACAGATATTACTAATGTTAATCCCACCTCCCTTCCCCTGCCCCCCCCATAGTTTGCCACCACTGTCAGTCCTTTTCTTATAATATTACAATGGATGTTCAAGGTCCACTATATGAGTGAGAACATGTGATACTCAGATCTTTGTTTCTGTGAGAGGTCACTCAGTATTATAGACTCTAATTTCATCCAGGTTGCTGTGAAATTCATGATTTTTTCTTTTTTATGGCTGCGTAGTATTCCATCGTGTATATGTACCATATTTTTTTAATCAGTTCTCTTTTGATGGAAAGCATGGTTGATTCCAGGTTCTTGCTATTGTGAACAATGCTGCGATAAACATACATGTGCAGGTATCTTTTTCATAGAGCAATTTGAGTTCTTCAGGGTTTATTCCCAGTAGGGGGATTGCGGGGTCATATGGGAGGTCGATATTTAGAGCTTTTAGGAATCGCCACACTGTTTTCCACAGAGGTTGCACTAGTTTGCACTCGCACCAACAGTGTAGAAGTGTTCCCTTTTTACCACACCCTCTCCAGCATCTGATATTTTTTGAGTTATTGACAATTGCCATTCTGACTGGAGTTAGGTGTTATCTCAGTGTGGTTTCGATTTGCATCTCCTTGATGATTAGTGAGGTTGAACATTTCTTCATATATCTGTTGGCTGCTCAGATGTCTTCCTTTGAGTAGTGTCTGTTCATATCTTTTGCCCACTTTATAATAAGATTGTTTGTTTGTTTGTTTTCTTTTCAGCACGTTTGAGTTCCTTGTAGATCCAAGATGTTAAGCCTTTTTCGGACCTGGAGTTGGCAAATACTTTTTCCCAGTCTGTGGGTGTCTTCTTTTAAAGAGTGTTAAATTCTGTTTGGGGGAATGCTAAGGATACTGATACATCCTCTCAACTTCCAGCCTTGCTTTTCTACTTTGTTAAGTCTGGCTTGATTTCACTTTGTTCTTATCTTCAGGATTGATTCTAAATCTAGGACTAGGTCCATACTTATAAAGTTTGGCCTTTCTGAAGTTGGCCTTTGAGTCTCAGCGGAATGCATGAGGTGTTCAGTGAGACCTATACTCTGACTGGACTGGAACTCCAATATCTCTCTGCACTCTTTGACCTCTCCATTTCCCCTCAGCTCTCAGCTCCCAGAAGCTGCTCTTTGTTAGACTTTATGCAGTCTTGCCCCATGCATATGAAGTGGGAACTTTCGAACATATGTTTCACCACAGTGCCCCTGGCAGCTCCTGACTCTATAGTACTCTGTTGAACAAACACAATCTCTGCCTCTTCAGTTTGACCATACCATTTCCCTTGGGCCCCACCTTTCTGTGTAGAAGTTGAGAAAGCGGTCCCAAGCAGAAAGCGAGGGCAAATATGAGGCTCATCTTGTGTGATTCTCTTTTCTTTAGGATGACAGTCCTGTGCTGCTTGATGTCCTACACCTGAAAACATTTGCTTCACACAATGTGTACAGTTTTATCATTGTTTAGGTCAGGAAGGTAAAGTTGGATTAGTTACTTCATGGTGGCCGGAGTCAGGTTTATTTTCATCCTTTGTCCTAACATCGTCTTGCTGTGTGACCTTGGGCAAGTTAATTCATCTTCTATGTTTTCAGCTAGTTTATTTAAAAATGGTGAATGTAATACTTAGACCAAAAGCTCAATGACAATAGGTACTTGCCTATTTTGCTTATTTCTGAATTTCTAATGCTTGTAGAAAGCATTTAACAAATGTTTATTATTTACCAGTATTAATTTTGTACTTTGTTCACTCATTTCAGAAATGTTACCAAGTGAGTATCTACTTCACAAAGATATTGCAAAGAATATATTAAATGAGATCATTTGTGTAATGTGCTCAGTACAAAGCTTAGCTCAGAGTAAGGAGATAGGGCATGATAGATTTTATTTCATTTCATTTCATTTTATTATTTTATTTCATTTTTGAGTTGGAGTCTCACTCTGTCGCCCAAACTGGAGTGCAGTGGCCGCTCTCAGCCACTGCAACCTCAACCTGCTGGGCTCCGGCGATCCTTCCGCCTCAGCCTTCCGAGTAGCTGGAATTACAGGCATGCGCTACCATGCCCGGCTAATTTTTTTGATTTATTGTAGAGATGAGGTCTCGGCAAGTTGCCCAGGCAGGTCTCGAACACGCGGGCTCAGGCAATCCACTCGCCTCAGCCTCCCAAAGCGCGGAATTACAGGCTGAGCCACCGAGCCTGGCTATGATAGATATTTTAAATAAATAATTGCTGATTATAATTATACTTCAAGATCCAAGGGTCCACAGATAGTCCACTTTAGAAAAAAGAAGTCAGTACTATTTTAGGAAAAAATAAAAACATGCCTCCTGTTAGAACTTCACTGAATAGTCTATGAATGCCACTGTTGATCTAAAAGGATACTATCCTTTTAGAATCTAAAAGAACCAGATCCTCATGGTCGATCTTGTTTCTAGAGCATTTGTGAGCTCTGTGCTCTCAGTTTGTTAGGCAGAGCACTGATTGACTTCAGTTGGATGATTGGTTGACCAGGGGATGTTAAGGCTTTTGCCCAGATGGGGTGAACAGGATGGCTGAGCTTGTTTGGCTTACTCTCTGCAGTACTCCCCAAGGATGGGTATCATTGCCTACATTAATGAGTCTTTGCATTCAAATGGCTTGTAAACAAGCCATGATTTCTGGCCCAGCATGAACTACAGCCCCAGTGGGGTGGGTGGAAGGGCAGGGAGCAGGAGGAGGCCAGATTTATGAAACCCCAGGGTGGTGTTCATGTCTCCGTTCTCTGGCAATGCAATGGCCACCTGATTACCAATCTCTTTTATGCATTCTGCTTTGCTTTCCACAGTGTTTCTCACACCTGTGACCTCATTTGATCCTTACCCCTTAATGGATGAAGGGAAGAATCATGTATCACCATTTTACAGATAAGAAGCAGAGCTTAAAGGTGGTAATGTGACTTGGCCAAGACCATATAATTAGGAATTAAAGCCTAGTTTGAGATTCTGGTGGCAGAGGGCAAGTATTTTTTGTTTTTTGTGTGTTTTTATTTGTTTGTTTGTTTTTTCATGATCTGCAACCAGTGATTTTCCATTTCTTTACCCAAATTTTTAACACACTGTTAAAAATCAGGTAAATGTTTGGGGATATAGCAGGTATCTCTGCCTCTATGCAGAATCTAAGCACTTCAGAGCCCAATGGAGCCATAGATATCAACAGATTCAAATGTCTTAGTCTATAGATGCTGAAATGGAATCTCAGGATAGTCAAACCACTCACTGAAACTCAACAGCAAGTTCCAGTACAACTGGACTGGGGCTCACATACCCTGATGTGCCATTACTCATTTTTCTCTCTCACACCATGCTGTTTTCGTGGAAGCCTCTCTGGCCTCTATATTCATGGAATCAAAGAGAACAAGACAATGACAGCTTTGGGGCTTGGGTAGAGCTCAGACCCTGACTTCACTAAGAGGCCACAGATCAGTCTGACAGGTCACCATCAAAAAAAGCCTTTATGAAGGAGGTGCTTTGAGGCACCCAATCAGTACCACAGTTTTGCTAGTTTCTCTAACCTTAAGCCGAGTCAAGCTGTATTGATCAGAACCAGTTGGGAAATGAATTACTGAGGCTGATCTATAAAGAAATTCAATCTGGAGATGGAGCAAACTAGCATCAGGGTTTCTTATTAGGCACTCCACACCACAAGCTAAATAAAGCAAACACAGGCGCACACAAAGGGTAAACTTTTTCGTGGGTTGAAAATGACATTGTGGTTAGGGAATACGGGTCCAGCTAATGCCATGGTAATTTACCATTTTTTAATAACCAACAAATCGATCTCTCTCTAATAATGCTTCCGAGAAGGAAGAATAAGAAAAGTCGGTATTAACGGAGGGAGGCAAATGAAATTAAGCCCCTAGATTGGCTTTTGTAGAATCCCTAAGATGAGAGTACAATTCTGTCAGAAACTGTATTCTACAAATAACCCAAAATGGCTACCTCATTTAATTAGGAGAAGGAAAGTGTGTGGGGAGAGAGGGAATCTTCCGGGTGAGGGAAAGCCAGCAAAGAGATCGAACCCGCAATTTCAAAAATTGCTTAGCAAAAGCAATTTCAATTGCTGCCTTTGTTATAAAAGATTAAAGGTAGTTATGTCCCAGTATACCTCACTTAAAGCAATCAATATGTTCCTGAATAGTTATGTGCAGATCAAATTTTTGTAAATCAAATCCAATTTTGAGTACCCTCAGAGAGTTTACTGTTTCAAGGAACCCTTTTGGTGAATTCTTTCATAAGACCTAAAACCATCCCCTAATTTATTGGGGGGTGGGTTTAAATTTTTATGATGATGATAAATCATGTCATTAGAATTTTGTCCCTCTCTCTCATATTTAGGAGAATAGACTTGAAAATGAAATGGAAATAAAATGAGGCAATGAACACAATGTAACAACAAATGGTACCTCCTGTGATAGGTTAATAAACATTGAAATCTCAGCATTTCCCTCTTGAATCGTCTTTGTTTGAAGTTGTAACACTGAGCAATGATGACCAGTGTTTAGCATTAGGACAACAAGATGCTTAGAGAAAATCAAAGTGCTACTTGGAAGTAGCTTTAAGAATTCACTAGCCCAACCCTCATAGCAGAGATTTCTCTTTTCAGTATTCCAGCATGATGACTATTTAGGCTCTGCTCAGACACTTGGATGTGTGTGACATTCATTCATAAATTTATTTATTTGTTTATTTATTTATTTTAAGTTGGAGTCTCACTCTGTCACCCAGACTGGAGTGCAGTGGCTGCTCCCAGCCACCGCAGCCTCGACCTGATGGGCTCCGGCGATCCTTCTGCCTCAGCCTTCCAAGTAGCTGGGACTACAGGTGTGCGCTACCACACCTGGCTAATTTTTGATTTATTGTGGAGATGAGGTCTCACCAAGTTGCCCAGGCGGGTCTCGAACCTGTGGGCTCAGGCAATCCACTCACCTCAGCCTCCTAAGACGTGGGATTACAGGCTGAGCCATCGAACCCGGCTCATAATTTTTTTTAATTAAATATTTATTCAGCATGAAGTATGTGGGGAACTAGGTTTTGGGGAAATGGGCAGAAAACTAGACACAGTGTCTACCTTTTATAGAAATTAATTTACATGGGAGGACAGGAATTAACTAGTAACATAAATAATTAACACATTCCAGTTGTGATAAACATAATAAAGAGTAAATATAGGATGCTATAAAAGTTGCCATGGAAAATTGACCTGAAGAAGTTGTATTTAATCAAAGATCTAGAGGATGAATGGGGACTAAGCCCAAGGGAAGGAACTGGAGGACACTACGTAGGGGATTGACACAACTCATTTTGTTCTTTGAAAAGATCATTCTGACTACTATGTGAAAAATTGACTGGCACAGCGAAGGCGTGGAAATAGATAGCTCTGTAATTGGGATAAAAGATGCTGGTGGCTTGGGCCAAGGTGCCTACAGTGGAGATGGAGAGAACTGCATGGTCCTGAGAAATGATTGGAAGTAGAGTCAATAGGACCATGACCAGGAGATTGGATATGGGGGTGAGTGCAAAGAAAAGCAAAGAAGCAAGGATGGTCTCTGCATTTCTGGATAGGGAACATGGAGAAACAGGGATGCTATCTATTGAGACTGAGAGCACTAGAGGAAGCACAGATGGGAGAAGCGATTTTTAATTCTGGGCATGCTGGCTAGAGGTAGTATCAGTGGAGATGTTTAGTAACTGACTTTGGGACTCGATGACGTTCACCATTCTAGCATACTGTGGTCATCTTGCATGCAACAGCTCTTCAGCACTGACTAGAACCTGAAGGACATAGTTTTAACTTCATGAGGGACAAAGTCTTAGGGGAACTTAAATATCAGGCCAATAATCAAAATTATAACTGAAATATATGATCTAGACAGGGACTGAGTGATAAGAATGGGAGCCTGCGTCATAGGAATGTAGCAGGAGCTTAATTATTAGTGTCCTCACTGCATATTTTTAACTTTTCCTGGGCCTTTGAGATAATGAAAGCAGGAACCAGAAGACTCTTTTGATCTTTGGTGTTAACAAGCATTGTGGTGGGAAGCAATGTGGTATCAATCTTAGTGCTCAGGAGTAAACTTCTGTGGAATGTTTAAACCCCAAGTCCATGTGAACACCATAGAGAGGCATGCACCATGCCAGGCAGATGCAACAGTTGACTGGACTTCCCTCTTATGTCCATATTAGGTAGCTGGTGATTTTGTCTGGAGAGATGAGAGATGTGAACTAGGATTGAGTTCTGTCTTGTTTGTCATCTCTCCAAATTCACTTACATTTATGTCATGCTGTGTCTCACCTGTTGGTCTTTAGCGTCTTCCCACAGGTTCTTAATATGCCAAAGTCTAAGTTGGAAACCCATAGAAAGGAACCCCTCTATTAGTTCATCTTTTCCAGTTGCATATGAAAGAAGTCCACCTAAAAGCGGCTTGAGCTACTTAGTTGAGATGAATCATAGACCCATGGACACAAGCTAGGCAAATGAGAGTTAGCCCTGAGACTGGATCAGTTGGGGGAAAAGTGCCTTCTTCCTCCAAATTGCCAATGTGATGGACCCAAGCCTGGAGCTGTCCATGGGCACCTTTGCTATTACCTTGGAAGAAGATGCCTGACAGTGAAGCCAACACAGAGATGCGCACAGAGGCCTGGAAACAGGGTTGAAGGAAAGTAAAAGAGTCCATGGAAAGAGACTTGACAACATCATTTGAGTCCTTGATATGACTCTAGCTGAAGTAAATCTACTCTTGGTTTTAGTTTATATAAAAACCAAGAGTACATGTTCTCACTCATAAGCAGACCTTGAACAATTATCATAATATTAGATGAAAGGGATTGGCAGTAGTGAGGGTGGTGGGGGACACACTTCATCAACAAGGGTACCTGTATAATAGACATTTGTATACCTAACCCTGAATTGTACCTCACATCTTTAAAATAACAAATTTTTAAAAAACAAGCGTTGTATGTGCATGTATGTGTGTGCATGCGTGTGTGTGTGTGTGTGTGTGTGTGTGTGTGTGTGTATGTGTAAACGGGTTTGGGTTGGAGATTTTGTCTCTTGAAACTGAAAAACTTCAGTTTTCTACTGAAAAACTGAAAAACGGAAAAACTTCCAGCCAATTCTACGCATGTGACTTGATTACTCTCACTTTAGTTATATACTCATGCCTTGGAATGCTTCTTGTTGTGTGACTATCAGAGGTCGAGTTACAGATCGTGTGTCACACTGAAGTTTGGAGGTGCAGAGAATAGATCACTGTGATTGTTATTCCCAGGATGACCTGCAACGGGAGAAAGACAGTGCAAAAGAAAAGATGCTATTCCCAGAATTCTGACAGTAAGGGAATATTGAGCAGATGCTCTCACCTAATCAGGGTACCCTCTATCTTCAGAAATGAGGGATTCTTCTCAAGCAGTGTGCTTCTTCCCTGGAGGTGGGAACATCAAGTATGTGTTGGCTATCCAGATCAACAGGAACATAGGGCACTATCCCCAAATGAAAGATTTCCAGGTGCCAAAAGGCATCGGTGGGAGGATATACAATACGGGAAAATTATTTAGGTAGATTTGACACATTTAAGGCAGGCTTTTGTGTCAGTGGTCTCATCTCCAGGAATACTCCCTGTATATTTGCATATCCCATTAAAAGTTCTGTAACGAGCCGGGCTCGGTGGCTCAGCCTGTAATCCCACGCCTTTGGGAGGCTGAGGTGAGTGGATTGCCTGAGCCCGCAGTTTCGAGACCTGCCTGGGCAGCGAGACCTCATCTCTACAATAAATCAAAAAATCAGCCGGGCGTGGTAGCGCATGCCTGTAATTCCGGCTACTTAGAAGGCTGAGGCGGAAGGATCACCAGAGCCCAGCAGGTCAAGGCTGCGGTGGCCGGGAGCGGCCACTGCACTCCAGTCTGGGCGACAGAGTGAGACTCCAACTCAAAAAAAAAAAGTTCTATAACAACCTAAACTGAGCCATAAACCTAGAGAGAGATAGCTGAGCTTTACTAGACCTTCTCAGAACCCTCTCACTGGAAGCAGGATTGTCTCGGGAGAGGCTTGTGTCTGAAGAGCAAACATGCTCTTCATGTTTGGGCTGAGAGAGGTGGCCCAGTGGCTATTGCTGTAGGGAAGAAAAGAAAGGTAGAAGCTGGAAGCCATGTACCACCTAAAGAACAAACATGGAATCAGCATCTTAGAGTTTAAAAATGCAGTTAATTTAATGCTTTGGAAATCCTATCAGACAAGTGATCTGCCCTTTGGTGGTCATTCTTTGTATATTGTTAACAGTGAAGAATGCAAAAAAAATAAATCTATGATAGAAAAGCCAGCCCTAAAGTCAAGTTTTCCAATGTGTTGTGTCTCCCTTCCTTTCTGCCACTTGTCTTTTATCACATCTTACCAGAGCTATTTCTGTCTATGGGGAGTTAGCAGGAAGATCACATATTGTACAGAGAGTAGGGTGTTAAATTTATGCAAAGGGAAGGAATGTGTTATGGCAAAAATTATTTATTGCATGGCGTCTCCCTTGAGGGTTAGTCTCTTGTTAGAGCTTTAAGGACAGAAGCTCTATATTTGTCATATGGCAGAGCTTCACTCCTGCCTGCCTACCGCTGTCAGTGCCAAGAGCATTTATATAAAGTCGTGATGCAAACCTGCCACCTTTAGGAGGCAGGCACGATCTGGTCCAACACAAAATGTCTTGCCTCGTAGCCATTCTGAGAGGAATAAGTCTTCAGCCAGTGAGAAGGAGGAAAGACAAGCACAGAAAGGTGTTGGATATCCTGAAATTGGGCCGTATCATGGCAAAGCAACTAACTGAACAGTAGGGCATTTTATTCAGCTCTGAGAATTTTAGAAGGTGGCATGCTGTAGTCTAGCATCAACAGTCCATCAGACCTAAGACTGAGTCCTGTTTCTACCATTTACCAGCTGTAGGTCTCAGAGTTAGCTAGCATCTCTGAGCCTTCATCTTCTTGACAGTGAAATGGGAACACTGTACCCATTTGCACTGTGTTGAGAGGAGTAAGTGCTCAGTGGTAGGTGCTAAAATGATATTAATCTTCTACTTCCTTTTTCATAAAATTAAATATTAGTTCAGTGTTTCTCCAAAAAGATCTGTTCCTGTATGATACAGGTGGTTTTCCCTAGGACAGGGGTGACAAATGCTTGGCATACATAGCATAGCTTTCTTCTTTTTATCAGACATTGCTTATTGATTATCCCACTCTTCCTTAAGGATTTCTCCAGATCTTTTCCAACACAGTGCTCAGGGTGGTCACTTACAAAATATCAGAGTTCATATATAAAATAAAGCCTTTTTTTACACCTGTGATCCAGATCATAAATTGTTCTGTTGATCATTGCACCCAGAATGCGCAGATGGTCTTAATGTGCATTAAGTGCATAAATGAGCCTCTAGGTGCTTGGAGGACACTGTACTTCTGAAAGATGTGCCAACATATTCTTATTCCTGAGTCAAATGTATCACAGAATTTCTATCTCACTCTTGGACATTTATGTCCCACAGCATATGTTCTTAAAAGGAGAAAGGTGTCAACTCATGTCTAGGGAAAAGAACTGCACAGGAAGACAGTGCATGCCTTAGAGGTTAAGAGCTGAGCTTGGTAGGCACATGGCCCATGCCACGTACCAGCTGGGTGTGTTTGGTTGAATTAATTAAGCTTACTGAGCCTCAGTTTCCCATTTGTACATTTGTACATTTGTACAATGAGTATAATAATGCCTGTCTGCAGGGTTATTGTGAAAATTATGAGATGTAAAGTACCAGTCTCCAACCTTTCTGGTATCAGGGAACCAGTCTCCAACCTTTCTGGCATCAGGGACAGGTTTCATGGAAGACAATTCTTTCACAGACATGGGGTTGGGGAACATGCAGTCAAACTTCACTGCTAATGTTAATCTGTATTTGCAGCCACTCCCCAGTGGCTAGCATCACCACCTCAGCTCCATGTCAGATCATCAGGCATTAGATTCACATAAGGAACGTCCAACCTATATCCCTTGCATGTGCAAGTCACAACAAGGTTTGTGCTCCTGTGAGAAGCTAATGCCGCTGTTGATCTGACAGAAGGCAGAGTTCAGGCAGTAATGCCCGTGATGGGGAGCAACTGTAAATAGAGCTGAAGCTTTGCTGGCTTACTCATCACTCACTTCCTGCTGTGTGGCCCAGTTCCTAAGAGGCCACCATGGACTAGTACTGGTTTATAGCCCAGGGATTGGGGAGCCCTGCTGTAAAGGACAGAGCGTATTTGCAAGCTTATATTCACTAGTCATTATTATTAATATTTGTATTAACTAGAACATATCTAAGGAAATGAGATACCAAGAGGCTCCAAATTATGACATAGAAAAACAGAAAAGGAGCTGAAAATTTGAGAAGCTATGAAAAATAAGGCTGTGGAATGCATAGTAGTGATATTCAAATATTTCTGACAGAGAGATTTGACTATGTGACTGACTGCATTGTAGTTCCCACATATTAGCTGCCCTGTCCTTGGAAGGACCATGTCTTCTCATTTCCTCTAATAATCAGTGGGGCCATATGACTTAATTTGACTAATAAAATTTGAGAGAAAGTAGTGATTGCCACAGTTGAGCTTTAATAACCATATGGGTTTCCTCCACCCACTTTCTCCTTGACCACAAGACCAGGACAGAGTATGCTTCTTCAGCGTGTTCCCTGAAATAAAAAAGATCAAACAGCAGAGCTTCCGCTCACCTGGAGCTGATATGTACACGAGCAAGAAAAAGAATGTTTGTTATTGTAAACCACTAAAATCTAGCTGTCACGTGTTACTGCAGCATGAATTAACCATGTTAAGACATTTCCTTTGTAACCTTATGGGTATAATTAGTGCCAGTGAGTAGAAGGTAAAACACTTCTTTCAATATAAAAAAGAACTTTCTGTCAATAGAAAATGTCTAAAAATATAGAGGGCTGCCTTGGTTGGTAGTGAATTCCCTAATAATAGAAGTATTCAAAGTTGAGTAATTACTTGTCTCCCATATTGTACAGGGCTATGACATACAGAGTTTTCCAAAGGTCAGAAGTTTTTGGTATTTGAGGAGCAATGGGTTTAGATTTTTTAAAATGTCTTTATTCCAGACTTACCAGAAAGTTTAATACACTAATATTCCCTGTGCCTCTACAAAACATGTACCATATATAGTGTTTTCCAAACTTATTTGAGCAAAGAGATCTTCTTCTTCCTACCCTTCACCACCCCCAAAGGAACATCTTAGGAAGAAAATGTTTTTTCAAACACATTTTAGAAAATGCTAGCTTGACAACTTTATGATTATAATTGGATTTGGACTGGATAGCCAATTTGCCTTTTGTTACAGCACTAAGGGTTCCATGAATTAGTCATGATTTGAGCCCTCGAGGAGAATACCAAAGATTTTCTTGCAGTATGAGGGTACTGGTTAAACTACTTATTGGTTCTTTTGCCTTAAGAAGGCTGTTTAGCTCTCTTTGCTCAAATTTATGTTCTAAGAACTTATTTATGTGTTATCCACTCTGGAAAGTTCATAGTTGTATCTTTAAACATTGTCTTTCCCTAATCTTATTTTCTGCCTCTGCAAACACTACTCATGAAATGTTGAATTTTTGCATTCTACTCTCCAGATCTCCTTATGCTTCCTTCTTATGTTTTATGTCTTGATCTCCTGTGCTACATTCTTCAAATTGATCTTCCAGTTCACTAATAATCTCCTCAGCTGTGTCTAGTCTGACAGTGTATTAATTCATTGGATACTAAATTTTAGAAACTCAATTTACATATCTTTCAAAGTAATCCGGCCTTCCATTATAATATTTGATTGTCTCCTTATGGTTACTATTCTTCTGTTTATTTGTTTAGTAATTTTACAAATTCTTATTTTGTAGAGTCCCTTTTGGACTGTTCCATTGCCTCAAATTATTAGGAGGTGGTGATTCTCCTGATGATAGTGATTATTAAAATTTCTTTGTGGTGAGTCGTTTCCTCAAATATTTTGTCCATTTTAAGTGTTAAAACATCTTCAGTATGGGCTAATATTCTGTCTTGTGGAAGTTCATGAATTTTGAGAAGTAAATTTATGCTTTTGGGTACTTGGCTTTGGTTCTTGTCAAGGGCTCTAGAGGAGCATAAACCAGAAAATTTTTTATATTAATTTGTTAGATTGAAATTTCTATATTACTAATATTGTGTAGTTCAGTTTCCAAACCAACTGCAAAGAAGGGTTTTCCTTTTCCATGGAGCCCTGGGTGGAGAGAGACTAAATTCTCAGTGTTGGTGGTTTTGTTAATTCTACATTCACTAAGAATTTAGTTTTGGGTTTTTTTTTTTTTTTTTTTTTTTTTATGGTTCCAGCTTTATGCAGTCTCGGTTCCAACTTTACACTTATCACAGATTTCAGGCCTTATTGCCTATGCATACACAAGATTGAAATATTAACTTTTTTTTCTCGGTCTGATACTATCCTCTACCCATCAGGGCAACCATAGTATAGGCTTTGCATTTTCCACTCAAACTTTTAATTCCTTCTGTGTTTCTGGTACTTAGTGATTTCTTTTTACATGAATATAAAGCTGATGCATGTGGCCTTGCTTTCTAAATTATAATACTCTAGCCACCATTTCTATTTGTATGTAGTATGCATGAAGCAAAATTAAGTTCTTTTAGACTGCCAAAAAGCCACCACTAGAATAATGTTTAATATATAAATTTAACAGTCTTATCTGGTATAAAGTTAATATAGCAGCTTCTGCCTCATTGGTCAATGTGAAGATAAACTAGATGATGGATCTTATGCACTCAACATAGTGTCAGACATACATTAAATGCTCAATAAATACTGGACATTATAGTTTGTATTATCGAAGTAAGACGCAAGCATTTAGAAAGATAATTATAAATATGTTGGGTGACCCTAGAAAAGGATAATTTTTCTCTGATGATCCTCTAACCCACACCATGGGGGACTTGACCAATTTCTTTAAGAGAGAAATGCACATGGTAATGATGGTTGTGGTAATAAGAATAGCTAACATTCATTGGGTCTTTCCCATGTGCCAAGCTGTGTTCTAACCCCTTTTCACACATTATCTCATTCACTCCTAATAAGGAATCTGAATTAGGTACCATTATTACCATCCCTGTTTACAGTTAAGGAAGCTAATTATGGTGTTGAAGTACTAGAAAGGGTGATAAATGAAAAAATTGGTTTAGCCTGTTTAGAAGCTTAATAATGGCTGCAATATTGGTGGTATGCAATCAAGAGAAATAGGAACAACTAGTGTCAATGGGGCAATGACTAACCCCAAGGTTATATTAGTACTAGCCCAGGCAACACAGAAAAGGAAAAGGCAAATTAATCTTAACTGAACACTTTTTATGGCTACAATATCTTGCATATAAGCTGTCTGCTTGTAATGCATTATTTAATTTAATTTCTTAACAATGCCATGAGGTAGAAATTGCTATAGCCTTTTATAAGTGAATGAGTTATGAGCTCAAATAGATTACCTGCCCCTGATTACCATCTGGTGAGTATTACAAGGTGTTCTGAGTTAATTCTACAAAACTGTGCTCTCTTCAACCCCCAGACCTTTAAGCCCCTGAAGGGGTAGGGCAGGGACTGGCATCTGTAACCTCAGAAGGGAACTTAAATGCCCAGGAGGAGACTATCTGATAGTCCTAGTTGTCTACCAGAAAAAGGGAGACTTAAAGAGACTTAGATTCAGGGCTTAGGAACTCTGGTAGTAATAATCAAATATAAAAGGAATGTGGTGGCTGGAGGCCTAAAAGGGAGCTAAGTAGATGATAGAGAAGAACTGATTTTTCTATGATAGAATCTGGAGTGGTAAAGGTGAATAGTCTTCTCTATCTATGAGTATAAAAGCTAAACCCTCACTTAGGGATATTTGGAGCACTCTTTCCTAGAATCTCCTTCTCTTTGTAACTCTGGCTTACAGTTGGCCCAGAGAGGAGCTTGTTGATGAAAGGGAAGCAGACTTATTACCCTCAGAAGGCTGTTGTGGTCATGTATGTCCCCACTTGTCCATGATCCTCTGCATCCAGCTCACCTCCCCCGCCGCTGAACACCACCCGGGCACTTGGCTGCAAGTCCATAGGCAGCAGCTGTACAAACTCAACTGCTTCCCTCAGATGTAGCTCCTAAAGACCTCTCCTGAACTCCCTCTTCATGAATCTATTTTAGGGACTTGGCGTGCTTGTAAATTTGGATTTCCCCGCAAGCTTTCACTTGTCCACCTTGCTGGTGTTCAGTGACTGTTTCTCCTATTCTTCAACTCTCCTCTTTCAGGCGTCTATTTCCAAGTACCTCCCACATATGTTAAGCATAGCTCCTATCATAAATATTTCCATAACATTTGTAGTGGCTCTACTTCCCTGATGAAACCCTGAAAGGAATACCAGGACCACTAAGCTCCACATAATCAGGGCTCAGTCTGCCTCTCTAACCCTACTCTGAGTCATTGTTCTCATGCTCACCCAATTTCACTCTCCTTGGAAAACGTCAAGTTCTTTGTCAAGTTAAAGTCATTAATAAGAATGTTCTCTCTCTCTCTCTCTCTCTCTCTCAACATTCCTTTGGATTGTTCCACAGAGAGCAAGAAGATGGCAGAATTAAGAAAATTATTTCACAAGAAAATAAATACTTTTTTTCATCATTCAGATCTCAGCCTAAATGCCCTATCCTCATGGAAGCCCTTCTTAACCATCCTAAGAACATTTCTCCTATTTCCGATTACAACACTATTTCTTTCCTACCACTGAAGTTATCTATACATTATTTTATGTGTGCCTGTTTCAATGCACCAGAAAGTAAGATCCATGTAGATATGTGCTGTTCACCCTTGTACTAGTGACTAGCACAGTGTCTGATGTAGATTAGGTCTCTCAATAAATATTTGTTGAGTAAACAAATAAATTAGCAGACCTAGGTCACTGAACTGGCTTCCAATGCTATGTCCTATTGCTGCTGTCTTGGTCATGATGATGATAGTAATACCAATGATGGGACAATTGGGTAGAACTGAGTTAGAATACTCTTCTCTTTTCTGTCTTGCAGTTTTTAATGGACTGAGCTTTTGAAACAGAAAAATAATTTTACTGATAAAGGTCAAGTGTTTAGAAGGAAGGAGTTGAGTCACTCTGGATGATAGGAGCAAGAAAAATTTGAAGGATTTGGTAACATCTTCAAAGGTGAGAAAGGATCCAGAGAGCCTGAGTATAATGGGGGGAAATAAGAAAAGGAAAAAAACAAAAACAAAAACAAAAAACAAACTCCCAGAGATCCTGTGAAGGAGAAGAGAATTGGAAAAGAGAAATACCTAACAAGGGAAACATATTTCTTCTTAATTTTGCTGATGGTTCTGTTATGTAAATTTTTTCCATTCCATAATTGTCAGTTAATCCACATTGCTCACAATGCTCTGGTACAAGTGGATTCTTTAAGGCAATGGAACAGCTGTTGAAGTCTGCAGCCAGGTGGATAATGAGATAAACTCAGAGATGGTACATGTGGGCAGTGCATCTGAAGAGTGGGCTTATAATTGACAATTGGTTTACTCTCTATAATGCTGTATACTGGGGAGAAGTTGGAGAAATCTCACAATAAGTCACATGGGGACTTCTACTGTAATACATACCAAAGAAAGCCAATTAATGAAGGTTACTCAATGCTTTCTCACTCTAAACAGTGTACTTACTTTGCATCTTCAAACCAGAAGAATTCTGGAATGTGAGGGTAATCAGATCCCAGTCAGAAGAAGAACAAAAGGCTCCTTTTCCTTACTAGAGGTACTCACAACTTCTTGATGTTCCTCCTCAGACTAATGTTTCAGGGAGAGCACAAATGCAAGCCTTAAAAATAATGTGTATTCTTAGAAGCCAGCTGCCATGTAAAAAGATCTTGGCCTAAATTCCTTGTCGATGAGAGGCCATCTAGAGAGAAAGATGCATGGCAGAGACAAAGCAAGGCTTTCAACTAATAAGTAGCACCAAGGCTCCAGGCATATGAGTGGGGCCACCTCAGATCCTATAACTCCAGTCAAGCTGCCTGAGCTGGCAACATGTGAAGCAGAGATGAACCATCCCTGCTGAGCCCAGCCTGAACTCCTGACCCATAAAAAAAAACATGAGCAAAAGCACAGTTGCTGTTTTAAGCAACTAAAAGAGAAAATACAAAATAATACAACAAATGCCATAAGGCCACACATGCTTTTTCTCCTAAAAAAAAGCATGTTTTGAGTTCCTCCACATCAACTTGTTTAGCTATCATTTGCTTATTGCCTTTTGAGAGGAGGATTCTGAAAAGTTTACTAAAAATGGAATGTTCTATTTGGTTGGGGTCTGGTTAATCAAGAGTTCAAAGGTCCCTACTAATAATGAGCTTGAGAAAATTGAAATAATGAAAGATCAACTCCAGAGAGATGACCTAGATTGTGGAACCAGCTGCTGGCTAGGGTCTCTCTCCTCTTTCCTCTAGAGGATAATTAGTACTGAATGTTGTGAAGTGTCCTTCACACAAGGATTCCAGGCAAGAACATTTCTTAAGACACCACAGAGGAGATGGACTCCAAGGAAGTCCAATTAAAAATGTGTTCAGTTGTAAAAGCGGTTGGGATTTAGTCATTAAGATGACTGTCAGCATCTATGACTTTGTCTTCATGATGATTTTTCATTAGGCAGATTGCTTGCGGCATCAAGAACTTCAGGTTACAGGTGACCTTCGGGTGCAACTATCTTAAAATGGATAGCTCATGGTGAGGACATTCTGAGCAGAAAGTTTAAGCTGTTATTTACATGGCTTAAAGGAAGCATGTAGAGGTGGTACTAATACAATAAGAGGAAAATGAAATGACCACAATTTCTTTCACACAGAGAAGTCTGATTTTTATTAACTTAAAATGCATGTTTGCACTTGAAGGAATTCTTGGCATTATTGATTCAGGAATGCCAAGGCCATCTCTGGTGTAGTTTTTTGGATTATGATGCTGATGTTGAAAAAGGTCTGAGGCATCAGCTGGGCTTGATGGATAAGAATGCTTTAATTGAATGACGATGCCCATCTTTGTAACAAGAGCACGAGTGTAGGAATCCATACTATATATCTACTGTATTCTATCTTATACCAACTCTTTAATTTTACAAATGGGAAAACTGAAGCATAGTGTGTGGAAAGGACTTGACAAATTAGTGGGAGGGCCAGGTCTTGCTGAAAGAACCCTCCTTGGTTTGTACTATTTTTTCCATTCATGTTGGACATGGGGCTCTGACTGCAAACTTGCACTTGCCTGTTACACTGAGACTGATTTCCTTGGTTTTGATGTATGGTATGTTCTAAGGATTTGCACTCAGAGTTGCTCCTCAAGTCCTGGAAGTCAAAGAAGACAGCTTACCCCATCTCCAACCTTGGGTAACATCGTTCTTGCTCAGAACCTTATCCAGGTTTTTGAAAAGGAGTTTGGACAAGTTTCTTATTGAGGCTGTTTTATCTATACCCTTAGATTTAATATTTTTAAAAGACATTCTTTGTAATTTCCAGATGAGTACAAGTACATATAGTTGGACTCATCTATAGATGTATTTTTGATGTCACCCACAGGATTCAGACAGGCTCAAAGCCTCAAATACTGTAGGTTGAACCACTTCAACTTAAGTGTCCTTTTCTTCTCCATTGAAAGATGGGTTCAGCTATTGACTGGCCCATGTGAAGGGACCACCAAGAGAGTGAGTGTCTAGTTTCTAGTTTCTGATTTCTCAGGGACTCCAGATAGCATTTTGAGAAAGATATGTTCTTGTCGCATTTCTAGTCTAATCTCTAAACAAGCCAGCAGATCAAATTGACATTCTTCCTCTGGGCTGTTGACTCACATTCAACCTTCGGGGACCTCCTTCTCATTACACATGGAAATTCTCTTGCTGAGTAGAGGACACCTCAAGCTCTGACCCCACAACCTTCCTTGGGAAAAGATGATCTCTTCTTTCTCTAAATTCCTTCAGCTTTTTTAGTCTCTTACTCTCATTTAAGCTATTACAGTATGATGTTTTTCAGTTGTAACACACACACGTGTGTGTGTATAGGGGTGTAGCTATATATAGAATATTAAAACTGTAAATGTCATGGATAAAGTATTCCCAGTTCAGTCTCTTCTTCCTTGTTTTGATTTATTTGAAGCATTTGTCATTGGTTTTTATAGGCATTATGACAGGGACTATTAAGACAGTATCTAGCACATAGTGGGTGATTAATACACATCAGCTGGTATAAAACAGATGAAGGCGGCAGAGGTCCTTGGAGTGGGGATGGGGAAACAGGTGCTCCTTTCTTCATGGCCTCACATGGGAGGAATCTTAGCTTCAAAACCTGGATTGACTCAAAACAGCTCAGTTAACTAAAATGAAATTGAGGCTCAGGAGTTGTGTTCCTGACCCCAAGTCACACACCTGTGATAAAGTCAGGACCAGATCCAGGTTGCCTAAGACTCACCTGAGTGCTCATTCTCATCTGTCCACCCTCATGACATTGTCTCAGGACTGGAATGTTCATTAATGTGCACCCAAAGGTGAACTACAGTTAATCACTTAAAATGAATAGTTAATTATTATGATCAAATGAATGAAGGGCTGTTATTAATGTAGAGTTACTAATTGTATTAGTGACTGAGGTAAAGGTTATGAGTTAGATATTTATGATGATTAAAATTTTTACAGTGATGGACTGGTAGCTGATATTAGCAGATAGATCTCTATTCCCCTAAGTGTATCTCACCCGACCTTCCATATTAAAAAAGATTCTGTGGTCAAATAAATATAGGAAATATTCTTGAGTCCTTCACGAAAATTCACAACATCATGAGTATATTAAAGGCACTGAGAAATTCTGCAGCAAAAAAACCTGTTTGCTTCTATATCTTTATTTACCCACAAAACTGTCTTAGGGGATACCATTTGTTAAAACTCAGTAAAAGTGTTTCTGAGCACTTGGTATAGTGTAATCCTTGTGAGGCTAGGTGATGATTCTGAATTCGAGACTTCAGCGAACCTCATCTCTACAATAAATCAAAAAATCAGGGCATGGTAGCGCATGCCTGTAATTCCAGCTACTCAGAAGGCTGAGCGGAAGGATCGCCGAGCAGCAGGTGAGGCTGCGGTGGCCGGGAGCGGCCACTGCACTCCAGTCTGGGTGACAGAGTGAGACTCCAACTCAAAAAAAAAAGTGTTTCTGAAGCAAACTTTGTAATAGGTAATAATCAACTTGTGAGGCCACACTAATGATATATGTTAAAATAATAATACGGCTTTCAGGTCCCTGGAACTGTGTGTTTTGTTTTGCTTTTTGATTCAGGGTCTCACTCTGTCATCCAAACTTGAGTGCAGTGGCACAATCATGGCTCTCTGCAGCCTCGACTTCCTGGGCTCAGGCAATTCTCCTGCCTCAGACTCTCAAGTAATTGGGACTACAAGCACACACCCCCTGTCTAAATTTTTTTTTTTAATTTTTGTGTAGAGGTGAGATCGTGCTATGCTGCTTAAGCTGGTCTCAAGCTCAAGCAATCCTTCTGCTTTGGCCTCCCAAAGTGCTAGGATTACAGGAGTGACCCACCACACCTGGCAGGAACCATGAATTTTAAAGCATGTTCATGAGTCTCTAAAGAGAACATCTCTCAGAGAGAGGTAGACAATGAACAGGTTGAGAACTCAGCCCCTTTGGTCTGCTTCCTCCATAGAGGCATGGCTTTTCTTGGCTTTGAACACAACTTCTGCATATGGTGTTCATCTATGTCTTCAGCAAATATTTACTGAATGTCCGCTGTGTGCCATCCCTATTTGAAACACTTGGGATAAATCGGTGAACAGAGACAAGAGAGAGCCTGACTTCATGGAAATTTACACAGCAAGGGGAGAGGGACAATAGAAAATAACACATGCTCAACGTGAAAATCACAGGTATGTTCACAGATGATAAGCATAGAAAAAAAGAAAAGAAAAAAAGACAAACTAAGGGGGACCTGAAGGGCCTGGGAGAGGTGCAGGGTGGGCTGACATTTAAGTAGGACTTGAGGGAGGCTCACTAGAAGGTGATGCCAGGACCAAAGGAGGTGAGAAAATTAGCCCAGCATATAACTGAGGTAAGTGCATCCCAGGCAGTCAGAGCAGCCATTGCAAAGACCCTGAGGCAAATTGGAGTACTGAGGAGAGTTGTATCAGAGAGATCAAAGGGGTCAGCCATCAGGCTAAGAGTGTATCTATATTTTTATGGGGGTTTGAGAGGATAACAAAAGAATAAGTCTATCAAAGAGAGATTGTTTATTTATTGCAACAGCTGATGTAGTAGTCAGTATCTAATCAGGAAAACAGAAATTACTTATTTATTTTCCACAAAGGTCATTTATTGTAGGTATTTAATCACCCAATTGATGGAAGAATTGAGGGAAACAGGGACTGTGATGAACAATGGCCGGAGACACTCTCACTCCTAGGCTGGAGGAACAAAGGATGGACAGAGTGATGGAGAACAGGAGCGGGCTTACCTGGCAAAACCGGAAACACAGAAGGTCCTCCTGTAAAGAGCTAGAACCACAGAGGAACAACAACTTCTGCTGGAGAACCCACTTGAGGCTTTTCCCTCCCTCCTGCCTTTCATTCTTCTTCCACCGGCTCCCATTGACCAAACTCTACCTGGCAAAATATTGTCTACAGGGGTGCGCCTTTCCTCAGACAGTGTATAGTTGGCATTTTAGGTATTTTATCTTGCTGTGTGACAAACTCCCCCACAATTCTGCAACTTAAATCTTGCCACTTTATGTGCTTACTATTTTATAAATAGGATACAACTCTATTGGCACAGCTTGTTGGTGCTGTTACAGATCTTAGCTAGGGTGGCTCACTGGGGCCACTGGAGGGGTCACTTCTGAGATGACTCACTAATGTGGTTGGCAAATTGGTGGCAGCTGTTGACTGGGATCTCAACTAGCAGTGTTGGCCTAGGGTCTTGGTTCTCCTTGCCACTGGGTTCCCCGACTTTCCTCCAAGAGGCTTCTCCCAGTGGCTGGCTTGAACTTTCTCATAGTACGGTGGTCTCAGGGTAGATATACTTCTCACATGGCACTTGGATTCCAAGATGGTGAAACTAGAAAGCCAAGGCCTTTCTAAGTCTTTTTCCTAAAACTTGCAAAGTATCACCTCCACCACATTCTAATAGCTAAAGTGAGTCAAGAGCCAGTCCAAATTCAGAGGGAGGATGAGTCATTAGGAAGTTGCCAATGTAACATTTACCATATAGGGGGAGGGGCAAGAAAGGGATTTGAGGCCAAACAGGTTTAGAATAAGAACAATCTATTCCTTCTGTACCTCCACTTCCATTCTCACATTTCTGTTTGTAGCTATCACATGATAGTATTGCTCTTTCACGTTAAGTGGAAGCATATACTGTTATTTAAAAGAAAACATTCTCACCTTCTCCCTAGTAAGAAGAGACACAAACTTCTATCAGTCACCATATCCCTCTCAAAACCAGGATCTCCTCCAAGTCTGGATCAGGCTCCTCCTGGTCTAGGATCTAGAAACTAAGTTGTAAAGTTAAGCAACAACCACTATCTTCAAACAAAATAGTAAGAGAAGAAAAAGGAAAAAAAAAAAACATTGCTTATTTTACACCTAACAAAGATGGCACAGCTTCTCAGGTTCCTGTTTCTGCAATTGGTCACAAGGTTAAGTTTGATATTTGTAATTTCTTTTTTTTTCTACTCACCCATTCTGTTTCCCTTGTCCTCAGTCAGCACTGTAGTTTAGTTTAATTTTCTAGGAGTGGGGAATGAAACCAACTTTTATCCCTGAAGGTTTAAGTCTCCAGCAAGTTTTCTTTTATTGGGTTACCACAGTTTTGCACTAACTTTTGTTGTTAGATTTAAAAGTTCTAACAAATCCTGCTTCCATTTCGTAACAAATACTCAATGTACCCTTTGGTAATCAGGATCAGTCACCCAACTAGTAGAGCGAACCTCTTCTTGACCTGTTGGCTTAATAGCAAGAGGAGGTCCAACTAGCCAGCTGCCTGTCTCAACATCAAGTTTAAACTGACCAGTGTTGTGACCCTGCTGAAAGTGTTCTTTCCTAAAAATTAAGACCTCTAGACCAGTAGAATCTATCACTGAGGGGACAGGACACAACAACTCTATAAGTGGGTCATATGATGTGCTAGTGAAAGTGCCTACTCCCAGTCTCACCCCTTGATTCCTAGACTGATGTTTTCTGACTGTGGTCAAAACAATATCAATTATTTGACACTGGATCAAAGCAAATACCTTATTTCTGGGAAAATTACAAAGCTTGATGCCATCAACAATGACTTGAAAGAACAGGGAGGAGGGGATGACTTGTACTACAACTCCTTGTATTTCTAGCTGATTAAAGGAGAAGCCAGGCTGGGCTCGGTGGCTCAGCCTGTAATCCTGCGCTTTGGGAGGCTGAGGTGAGTGGATTGCCTGAGCCCGCGGACTCGAGACCTGCCTGGGCAACCTGGCGAGACCTCATCTCTACAATAAATAAAAAAAAAATTAGCCGGGCGTGGTAGCGCGCGCCTGTAGTTCCAGCTACTTGAAAGGCTGAGGCGGAAAGATCGCCGGAGCCCAGCAGGTTGAGGCTGCGGTGGCCGGGAGTGGCCACTGCACTCCAGTCTGGGCGACAGAGTGAGACTCCAACTCAAAAAAAAGGAGAAACCCCCCTCAATCATGATTTCAGGTTATCATAAACTTAATAATATACCTTAGTAAGATACGTAATGTGAGAGGTTTGGAAGACAAACTTCATTCAATCATTTAGAGCTTAACCAAGATAAGAGAGACCAGTGTACTTATTCCTAAACCACTTACCTAGTGGGGGAAGCCTAAACTACAACAGCCTGCCCTCCAAAAGTTAATTCAAGTTTTTTTTGGGGGGGTCCCCCTTCATACAGCTCTTCCCTGCACAGGAGGTTGAGGAAAGAGCTTGGCTCCACCTGGCTTCTCCCTCCCCCTACTTTGCCCCTCTTCAACCTCCTGCCAATGTCTCCCTTTGGCTAGATACCTGGAAGCCAGCCAAGTCGGGAACCTGGAAAACACAGTCTCTAGGAATGGTCCCCTCCCTTTAGAGAACATAGCAGTAGAAGGGTAAGGAAAGGACGTGAGGGCTGTCCATAAGCAGCCCTGTGAGAAGGCAGAGTGGTGGGTGAGTAAAGTTAATGTGACTCTTGTGGAGGTTGGGAGGGGGAGATCCATGGATTCTCTTTCCACTAACCTCACTGTTCTGAGTGAAATAGGGAGCAGCGCCATCCACTGAGAGCAAAAAGTGGGGAGGAAGCGCTGCAGCTTGTGGAGTAAGAAGGCAAGCTTATTGCTTAGGAGAGATGGAATGAAAAGATTCAGAAGTTTGGGGCAGTTGCCTAGCAGTAGTAAAGGGTCGCATCAGGCACTGAGGTTTGTGGATTTCAATGAATCCAGTCAGTATAACTGTGTGTTTGTCTCCAGCCAGACCCCACTGCGTGCCATACCAATGATTAGCAGAAGGGCAGCTGTATTTTACTAGAGTTGGGAATACAATGGAGAAAGAGAGAGAGAGATAGACCTAAAATTATCCAAGAGAAATTATAGTGATTGTGGAATTCAGTAGGGAAATTCAGCAGGGAGGCATGCGAGGACATCAGTGGAATAGGAAGAGGCTTCAAACGCAAGAGTTCCTACTGTCAAAGGGCTGCTGCTTCCGGTGCTGGTAAGAATGAGCTGGTACATGGTCAGAGATTGGAATGTGTGACATTAAGATGATGGGAAAGGGAAGTTCCATGGTATGGCCAGGGGTGCAAGAGGCTAAGGTCAGGTATATGACAAGATCTGAGGAGCAACATTTGAAGAAAAGACTTTGGGGCTGAGAAGCAATTTAAAAAAACATTTCTGTTAGGCATCTTTTGTTTCTTTCCCCCTTTTCAGTCACCATACCTTGGTTTCCCTTTGTTGGAATGAGCTTGACTGTAGTCTCAGGGCACATGACTCAGATGGAGCTACCACCAAGCTCTGGGAACAGCGGACTTGGGCCACCTTGCGTGCCTTGTACACCTAGACTTTCTCCTGCTTCTCTGAGTCCCCTTTTCTCAGTGTCTCCTCATTTCCTTACTAGCTAAGTCCTCTCTGGATGCTCTTCAAGGTAGTCAGAGCTTTTCATGAGGTGCTCATGCCCCAAGACTTCTAACAAGGCAGCACCCCATAGAAGCTGCTCCTGGGCATGAGAGTAGCAATCTACAATGAGCTGGACCACAGATGGCCACTGACCTGGTAGATGGTGACTGGAGAGTGAACATCCAGGAGGTGTCTTGATGAGGATGGATGAAGTCTGTGGGATTTGTAAGATCTGGCTTTCTGTGATGGATGTCAGAGGTGTTGGAGTAAAAATGGTGACACGAGAGGATTTCTAGACCTCAAGATTTTACAGAGACATGGAACTTGAATTCTATGATTGTTGGATACTAGGTTTCTATTGCAGTGAAAGCATGTCTAATTTCTCCTCCTGCTTTGCTTCTAAATTTAGCAATACTTAACTGAGATATTTTTCTGCTGATAAAGGAGAACTGGTTTTGTAAACATTAAATATCAGGTGCCATCTATGTAGCAGGCAGTATTCTGTGCACTTGAATGAGGCTGACTTCTGCCCTGCTCTAGTGACTTTTTTTCAGATGTGAGTGGGAGGGGAAAAGAATGAAAGACAATAAGCAAGTATGCAAATACATATGGAGGAAAAGTTTAGTAAGTGCTATGAACACAATGAAACAACAATGGATTACAGATAGCTAAAGCTTGGCCTAGTGTCACCACAGAAGCGTGACTGGGGAAGGCTTCTCTAAAGACCCTATCTGAGAACTAAAGAGAAGAAAGAGCCAGGAAAAAAAAAATATGGGAAATACACTGCAGGCAAAAGAAACGACAAAGATGGAAACCACCAGAAGGCAATGAATGTGCTGTTTCCAAGAAAGAGAAAGGTGGGCAAGTGACTGTTGCTGAATAAGCTCTAAAGAAATTCAGCCAGACTATGCAAGACTTTGCTAAAGTGAAGTCTTTATGCTTCATTTTATAAGCAGGGCATCTGGGGCTAACCAGGGGTGTGACATAATGCGTAAGGGGACTCAAGGCTCTATGGCAACTCTGATTTCATGTTGTATGAGGTGTGTCTGGTAATATACACGTTGTATGAAATGTGTTTTTAACTTGGTACATGTTGTATGAGATGTGTTTGTCACTGTTGCATGTGACGGGATGTATTTTAACTGGGAATATGTTGTATTAGATGTGTCTTTCACTATTGCAATTTGTAAAAGATGTGTACACAAGCGGGTGCATGTTGTATGAGATGTGCTTAACACTGTTGGACATTGTATGTGAGGTGTTTATAACTTGGTCCATCTTCTTTCCCTTGGGTCCTCCAGATTCTGAGCCTCATCTCGTTCCCTCACCTTGCTGACTGATTAGCACCACTAAGAATGAATTAACTTCTCCACGAATGAATTACTCCACTTTGTGTTTAGAATCTCAGAGAGGTGGGCTCAGGTATCAAGGGTCTGTAGGGACAAACCAGCATTGCATTGCATTCCTCTCCACCACACCCCACCGGGAATATGCATGTCAAAATGCTCTGTGCTGGCAAGTACCTATGTAGAATTAATAACAATAACCAAATTCCTTTTATACAAACCTTTGCTGTTCACAAGCACTTTAGTATTCATTCCTACACCTGATTATCATATGATCCCACAGGGTGAGGTGAATGTGCATTTTATTTCTCTCTAAACTTGAATAAATCTCTGGCCTTCTAAGGACTCTCATTTCCTCAATTGTAATTTGAGAATTATAGCTCAGTTGCAAAATTGCTGTCAGGGTTAAAAATAAGGTGCACTAAGCACCTTATATAGTATCTGACATACAGTGGAAACTCAACAAATGTTTGTTGACCTGAAAACACTTGAAATTGGATTAGTATTTGAATCCAAACATTGGTATCACTAGTGTGTGATTATAGTACATGTTTATACATTCCAACCACATTTTCTTTGTTCAGTAATAAAAAGTGAAAATGTATTATATATTTGCTGTGTCCTTTAATTTTCTAAGTCAAACTAAATAATTTGGAGAGAGTTTGAAGGAGATTTGCCACTCTGAGGATGAGGGTAATATTTGTACTATGTGAAACTAATTGCTTTTGGTTGGTTTTGCCTTTTCTTGACGTAGAAACTGGCCTCTGTTTAGCAATCTTTGCTAACATCAAAACTGCTTGCATTTTCCTGAGGCTGGGTGACCAAAGCTCTTTGAAGCTTTGAAGTAATGAGCTGACAAACTCCCCTGGCACTTTCACTCAGAATTTGGCATGATCAGGACTCTGAGCAGGTAGATTATGTTACATCAGCATTGTCCATTAGCAGCTCAGCAGATTCAAACCTGGAGAACCCCAGTGCTTTCCTGGGATCTCAAAATAGTGTACTCTTGTGGCCACAGTGACTGATTCAGAAATGCTGAAGTGTACATACAGGAGCCAATTAAAGATGGCTCTAGAACCTCTGACAGTGATATTCAGTCTTATCTTGAACTTAAGAAAATAGGAGATGGATGCAGCTGGAGGCCTTGGCGTGGAGAGAACATGCTTGGGAGTGAGGCTGGCATAAAATAAAAGGAGAGTCACAGACTGAGAGACAGTGTCTTGCTGCATTGCTTGTGGACCTGAATCTAACTTGTCCACAGACTTCTCAATTACCCGAGCCAAAATTTTACTTCCCTCTGTTCAGTGCAGTTGGATCTGGCTTTCTTTTACTTGTACCAGAATTATTCCCATCTTATGCTACAGTTCTACTGAACACTCACAACTCTCCATGGGCTTTGTGGCCATCCGTGCCTTTGTTCATGCCCATTTCCTGCATGTTCTCAAGTGACTCTCAAGTATCACCTATGTAAGATATAGTTGGTATTTTATATATATTTGTTAAAGTTATTAAATCATGAGAAAAATGAACTTGTGAGTGAGGTATATGTTCAGAATCTAGGATTACCATAACAGTCCTCTATCTTCAGAGGGGATTACTTGATTGTCTTGCCTAATTATCACTCAGAAGAGTGTTAATAATCATTATGTTATATTACATATTAAGTGGGAGTTAGTCTGTTTCCCCAGAACTGGCTACTAGAACTCAATGCTGAGGGCAAAGAGAGAGGGAGAAGGGAGAGGAAACACCCTATCTATAGAAAGCCAAAAATAATGGAAAGGTCAGTGATGGGACAATGCCTCCAACAATTATTGAGACACAGCTGAGCTGGCTCGGCTGCACCCACCATCAATCCCTCCTCCAGCCCATAGAAGAAGACGAGCACATCGAGCATAGCTGGAGTTCAGTGTGCATGTCAAGAGATGAGTCTCTGAATCCCAAAGTCAAGAGAAAGGAACTCCATGAGAATCTCTCATAGAGGTTAGGGATGACTGTGAGAGGGGAGATCAGCATGTTATTCCAAGGTTGGATTTCAATTTTGTAGTGACCTACTGATTTGTTTGGGCTAGCAGGGTATTGAGGAAGAACTAGGAAGAAGAAGCAGATGTGTTAGTTTGCTGAGGTAGCAAATAACCCTACATCTCAGTGTCTTACAACAACAATGATTGATTTCTAGCTAACATTACAATTGCCTGCTGGTTGGTTATGGCTTTGATCTAATGCACATCAACTGTAGTTCTATTTCACATCACTCCACCTTCCAGAATCTTGAAGACAGAGGTCCCAATCCTTACATGCCATTCTCCATGGCAGAGGGAAGCAGCAAGAGTTGTAGAGAATTCACCTCTGAAAGTTCTGTTTTAGAAGGAGCATATTCTCACTTGGTGTCACATTTGAGAGCTCAAGAAAGTTGGATGATCAAGCCTGATCATGGAGTGGGGAAGTCACCCCTCACCCCGAGGAAGGCACACATTACAGGTCTGCAAGTGAGGAAGTGAAATCCTCTTAGGGAGGGTAACAGTCCAGTCATGCAGCCTACTGTCAGGCAATAGGCAGCGTGCATAAGTGACATGAGTAGCATGCCACACTGCTGAGTGTAGCAAGGATATGCACATTTCCCCTGGACCAAGTGAACACTGCCAGATGCTACTGAGCTTGAGAGGCCATGCTGGTGCCCTAACCAAGAGATCTGGTCACTGGACAAAGTGCCCTCAGCTGCACCAGGTTGAGAGCCATCCTGGAAGGAGTGGGAGCAGAGAATCACTGAAAGGGGTCATGCCGGGACACTCTCCGGTACGATGGCACCGTGCAGCCCAGAGTCTCTTCTTCCAGGAATGCCCATCCTTACATCTGTGGGAGAAACAGGAGCGCCAAACACACAGAGGCTCTGCCAGAGGTCATTGAAAGCCAAGGAAGGAACTTGGCAGCACCCGTTAGAGAGTGTTTTGGTCAGCTCTGTCTGTCATAACAAAATACTATAGACAGGGTGGCTTAAATGACAAATGTGTCTTTTCTCACATCCTGAAGTTTGGAAAGTCCAAGATCAAGGTTCAGCAGGGTTCAGTTCCTGATGAAGCCTCTTTTCCTGGCTTGCAGATAACTGTCTCCTCACATGGCATTTTCTCAGTGTGTATGCATGGAGGTGGGGGCAGGGAGCACACACTTTCTGGTTTCTCTTCTTATAAGGACACTAATCTCATCATCCTTCCAAAGCCCCACTTCCAAAAACCAACACATTGGAGATTAGAGCTTCAAAGAGAACACAAACATTTTTTCCATAACAGAAGTGTTTCCTCCTCCTTCACCCTTTTTGCAGAAGAGAAAGGGACCCAGAAGAGGGAATAGAAAAGAAATAAAAGTGCAAACCCTCCTGTCTCCACACCAAGCCCCTACCCTAAAGTAGATACCAGCCTGGAGCTTTGGAACAAAATGGTAACGTTTGATAGAAGATTGACAGCTTCCATTGGACTAACCAAGATGTCGTTTTTTTTTGTTGTTTTTTTTTTGAGTTGGAGTCTCACTATGTCGCCCAGACTGGAGTGCAGTGGCTGCTCCCGGCCACCGCAGCCTCAACCTGCTGGGCTCCGGCGATCCTTCTGCCTCACCCTTCCAAGTAGCCGGAATTACAGGCATGTGCTACCACGCATGGCTGATTTTTGATTTATTGTAGAGATGAGGTCTCGCTGCCCAGGCAGGTCTCAAGCCCGCAGGCTCAGGCAATCCACTCACCTCAGCCTCCCAAAGGCACGGGATTACAGGCTGAGCCACCAAACCCGGCTCAAGATGTACTTTTTATTTCCAACCTGACAGGAGTGTGGAGTCTTCCTGGGACACCATCAAGGGACAAGATGAAGGAATTCAACATAGCACAACTCTAGACAGTGACCAGAAAAAGATGTCTGCTTCATTTCTTTACCTATTTCAGACTATTCATCAAACAGAAAATGATAATGACACCATCCTCACGTGTTTCAGTTCTAACAAATCATGTCCACATGTATGATCTATACTGAGCTTAAGGTGTACCCCAACAGGTTAGGTAGCTTATTCTTTTTTTATTGCTAAGTATTGTATTATTTGAATCTGCCACACTTTGCTTATTCATTCATTAGTTGAAGTATGTTTTATTTATTTTGAGTTTTCAGTAATTGTGTATAAAACTACCATAAATATTTATGCACAGCTTTTGTGTGAATATGCTTGTTTTTCTTGAGTAAATAAGAATAGGGTTGCTGGGCTGTCTGGTAAATGTGTATTTGACAATATAAGTAATGGTCACACTGTGTTCCAAAGTCGCTGTGTAATTTTGTATCCCACAAGCAATATCTATAATTCCTAGTTGTTCCATATCCTTGCTAGCACTTGGTATTATCATTTTGAACCATTCTAATGGGTGTGTATAGTATTGGTTTATTTTAATGCACAATATATATTTGCACAAAATTTATTTATAAGGAGGGGACAACTTTAATACCAGAGAAAAGAGGGATTAAGTAGAATTTCGTTTGGCAAGAATTTAGGGGAAAATCAGAAATAAAGCCTTGGTTCCTCAGCTCAAACATTAGTAATCACCTAATGAAGGCATGGTATATCCTAAGTATTTTGTCGTATGCAGGAATCAGAGACAGATTTACAAATTGGATGACTGCTAGAATTTGTTTAAGATATGTTTTTATCTTCTTGATCCTTATGGAATACCAAAATGAGTAAATATTTGCTCTTAGCCCTGAGGAGTTCCTAATCTGATGGAGAAGACAGCCATTCCTACAGACGTTGTCGTATAGTATGACAATGGCCAGGATACAGGTGTGTAAGAAGGTGCAAGACAAATGGACAGGAAATAGCATTTAAGTTTTCCTGGATGAGCAAAGAAATGTTTCATAGGGTGAGAACTTAAAATGAGATTTGAAGGATTAAATAGGAACTTTTCTGAGGACAAGAAGTAGATGGATGCTATAGGTAAAAGAAACAGAACATAAGAATATGAGAGTTCAGCCGGGCTCGGTGGCTCAGCCTGTAATCCCGCGCCTTTGGGAGGCTGAGGTGAGTGGATTGCCTGAGCCCGCGGGTTTGAGACCCGCCTGGGCAGCGAGACCTCATCTCTACAATAAATCAAAAAAATCAGCCGGGCGTGGTAGCGCATGCCTGTAATTTCGGCTACTCGGAAGGCTGAGGCGGAAGGATCGCCGGAGCCCAGCAGGTCGAGGCTGCGGTGGCCGGAAGCGGCCACTGCACTCCAGTCTGGGAGACCGAGTGAGACTCCAACTCAAAAAAAAAAAAAAAGAATATGAGAGGTTAGAATATTTTGGGGGATGCAGGTAGTTCAGACCGTCTAGAGTTTCAAGTTTGAAGATGGCAGTTATAGAAGATAAGAAAGGGAAAGAGGTTGGGTTCAGTGGCTCAGTCCATAATCCCAGCATTTTGGGAGGCTGAGGCAAATGGATTGCCTGAGCCTGTGGGTTCAAGACCAGCCTCGGTAACTTGGTGAGACCTCGTGTCTACAATAAATTTAAAAAATTAGCTGGGTATGGTAGCGTGTGCCTGTAGTTCCGGCTTCTTGGTAGACTGAGGCAGAAGGATCACTGGAGCCTAGCAGGTTGACACCATCGTCATGTGTTTCAGTTCTAACAAATCATATCCACATGTATGATCTATATTGAGCTTAAGGTGTACCCAACAGGTTAGGTAGTTTATTCTTTTTTTATTGCTAAGTATTGCATTATTTGAATGTGCCACCGTTTGTTTATTCATTCACTAGTTGAAGTATGTTTTATTTATTTTGAGTTTTTTGTAATTGTGTATAAAACTGCCATAAATACTTATGTACAGCTTTTGTGTGAATGTGCTTGTTTTTCTTGAGTAAATCAGAATAGGGTTGCTGGGCTGTCTGGTAAATGTGAGTGTGCCGCCGCACTCCAGCCTGGGCAGCAGAGTGAGATTCCGACTCTCAAAAAAAAAAAAAAAGGGAAAGAAATCAGAGAACAGGTAAGACGTATTCTTTAGTCACATGTCACATGGTTCAGACTTTAACATGAAGTTGAAGAGAGTCACAATCCGGGGCATGGTACAGCCACGTGCCTCTCTTAGAGCATCCCAGCCTTATGGTGCAAAGTTGATTCGTGATGAGAAAGAGTAGATGTCAGAAGACTACCTATAATGTAACTGTCCAGGTAAGAGAGGTTCAGGGAATGACCTAAGGCTGGCATTAGGACTGGGAGGTAAGGCACAGATTCGCCAGAAGTTTGGGAAATGTAATCATCCCAGTCTTGGTGGGTCCACTGAGTGGGGGTGGAAAGAAGAGGGTAGAATTCAAGATGCCACCCAAGCCTTTGACTTAACCCAGGAGAGACAGAGTGAATTTGTTGCCTTCAGAAATGCTGAGTATGACATGAATGTGAGGCACACAGGTGGGCTACTTTGATGACTGCGTATGGAAATTTTTAGTTTGGGAAAGAAGTCTGGCCAAAGATACACACTGAGAAGTTCTCAGTGAGAAAAGGTGGTTGCAGTCATAACAAGGAAGAGATAACTGGGAAGGATTGTGGATCAAGCAGATCAGAGAGCTGAGTGCAGATTTCTGGAAAACTACATTTATGGAACAAGCTGAGAGTCTGTACAGACAGTGAACCAGAGGCAAGAAAACTCTTTGCAAACTGGAAGCTTGAATTAGATTCACTTAACCTTTGATTTCATGGCTAAATCATGATCTCTGTGGCCTGCTGTCTTCTAGTTGACGTGGCCTGGCAAGTGGAAAAATCATAAAAGAAACATAAATTTTGGTTTTGGAGAGATGGAGTGGGGTTGAACAACTTAGCAGCAGAGATTTAGGGTAGGTTGTCTCGTGTTTCTGGGTACTAGTGTGTATACGCATGGCAGAAGGGATAATCACATCTACCTTGCAGGACTATTTTGAGGACTGAACGAGCGAGACCCCGTGAGCAATGCACAGGACCTATACTGAGTAAATGATCATCCTCTCGGTCTCCCCCCTCGCCCCCACTGGCAGCACCAGTCACAATAAACAGAGGAAGACCACATTCTTTTCAGACAACCCACTTCCTTCAGTCAAAACTCTTGAACAGTGAAGAGAGAAAAGAAACCAGGAGGCAGGAAAGGAAAGATTTTAGTAGCACAAATCTAATTTAACTGGCCTGTCAATTTCTTTACCCCAATTACCCTCGATGTCCTCCATGTCAATTTGTAATGAAAAAAGCACTTGCTTTGGGCTGAAAGGACCAGAATTCAAGTCTCAACTCTGCACCAGTAAGGGTAACTGCGACCCTTAGGCAAGTTATTACATTCTCTGACCTCGAATTTTCATACTTACACCTATGAATGTGTCTTCTCTCTTAGGTTTCTGTGCAAATTAAAGAAGATAATATATGCCCAAGTGCTTGGCAAAGACAGATAAATTGCAAGGGATTAATTATAATTTCTATTACTATCATCATTACCGCTTTGGACTTTGATTCCAATCCCTTCTTCCTTTGTCTTCTGGGATGCTCCCTGCTTTGCTCAGAAAAACTCATTCATTAGGCACTGAGAATAATTCCCATATGGCCAAAGGATGTGCAGCTTCCAGATCAGCTAAATTAGAAACGTTTAAATTTTTCATCTATTCCCTTGTCTGCTCTTTGGTCAATAGCTTATTCTGACAACTTCATTACCTCCTAATTACTCTAAGTTCCTTTGCTCATTTTCTGTGTGTGATAAAAGAAAAAAAAGCCTGCCCAAGAAAGAAATGTGACATGCCAAGTCACTTGACTCCTAACTGACAACCAAACCTTCTCCACTCCCTTGAAGGGGCGTTTCTTTTTCTTCATCCAAAATATATGTGCAAAAGCCCTTCTGGTGCCTTCCTTGAAGATTGCCAGTCGCTTCTTTTCTGAATACTTTACCTTCCACTGCAAGATGTGCACGATAAGACACATTTTCTTCTCTCTCATCAGAGCTGATTTATCCTTTGCCTATAAATCTTTGAGCAACCATTCAAGAAGCTATATCAGATGTGCCTTAATCTTTTTATTACTCGTTTCTTAAAGGAATCTTAATCTTTTGGACTTTAATTATATGTCCCTTAGAAAGTGCCAGCTTTTTCTTAGCAAGGCACTTTATTCAAGGCACTTTATTCTTGCAATTTGATAATCGCTTTCACTCTCACTTCCTTATAAGGCTACACTTAGAAAACTAGATGTAGAAGGGAACTTAGAGGTCACCCAGCCTGCTGTGGAATCCAAACCTGGAAGCTCATGCATGTCCCAGGGCTGCCTGTTAAAAACAGATTCGTCACTGGTGTTAATCCAAGCCTGGAACTCTGCCTGGTGGCAATGTTTAAAAAGTCACCCAGGTGATTCTAATGAATAGACAGCTGAGGAACCATGAATCTAGCCCACAAATTACCAACTGGAGATGACTTTAGGTTGGAAAGACAGACCAAAAACTCTGGGATTTCAAGGGCATGAGTTGAAATACTGTAACTTCATAACAACTGAACATTTGGGACAAATTCCTTATCCTCTGTACCTTAATAACATGTGAAAGCGGGGATCATGGTGCTATAGAGAAGAATTTTGAGGCTTAACATGGAAAAACATATATAAGGCACCTAGCCTGGGACCTGGCACCTGGTAGAAACTTTTTCTCTCTCTCTTTCCTGGGATTCATATTATTTTCAATATTGCATATTCTAATAAAAATCATTCTTCTAATCTTACTAATGTTTCCTTGGTTACATTAATGCCATCCCCAATTTAATCCTCACAGCACCACTATGCCTATAGTAGTATTATTATCTCCAATTTGCAGATAAGAAAAATATTGGGGTTAAATTACACGATGTCCCACAACTAAAGTGGTGGTGTTGGAATTTGAACCGGGAAGGCTTGGCTCTAAAACCTACTCCCTCAAATGTTCAGATCTAGCATTTCATATTTTGATTCAATTCCTTCCATACTTGCCAGGACCAAGGCTAGGGTGAAGCCAGCAGGGAGCTGAGAGTACTACAGTCAAGGAGGCCCACGCTTCCAGTGCACCATGGGCACTTGCAGGATGCTGAGAGTGAAGGCCTCCTTAAATTGTGTGCCCTAGAAGCCTCTCCTAATTTATCCTGGTCAGGCGCTGATTGGGTTCCCTGGGAAGAAAGAAGTAACTGAAGAAGCATTTGAGACATGCTGACCTCTTCCGCTGTCTTCCTTCCCAAGAGGACACGCAGTAGGGATGTTTATTCCCTGAGGTACTGAAAGACGGGAAGGAGCTGAGGAAAGATCAGACTCTCAAGAGTTCTAAAGGACATCCGAACCCTGCCCTCCACGCCTACCTCCAAGATGGAGCAAACTAAGAGGAGGAGATGGTTGGGGCTTCTGCTGCATGGATGAACTCACCTTTGCCCTCTCCCCAACCCTCACACCCCATGCACATCGAACCAAAATCTAGCTCTTCAACATACTGACTGATTTTCAAAACTAGCTAGAGGATGGAAGGAAAACTGAGGCCAGATGGCCTTCCTGCCAGGGGCCATGCTGGTTGAATTGTTGCGGGCAGAGGAGAATGATGAGGGTGGGGGTCAGGACTTTAGATTTCTTCCCTTGATGCCATCGAGAACTGTAACACCCAAGAGCAGCACCTCGAATTTCCAAGACGAGTTTGTGAGAATGGCATGAATAATAATTTTTTTACAGATGAGCAAAACTAAGGATGAGAGAAAAGGCCTGTCTAAAAGCGCAGGGGTAGAAAACGAGTATTTATTAAGTACCTACTATCTGCATGTACTCCCATAATATTTAATCTTATTTAATTATCACAAGAAACCCATGAGATAGGCAGAAATATATTATTTATGCAGATGAGTAAGGACAGTTTGATTTAAGGTGATTGTCAAACTTGTTCAATATTTTAGAAGAGGCCGGACTTGGTGGCTCAGCCTGTAATCCCGCCCTTTGGGAGGCGGAGGTGAGTGAATTGTCTGAGCCCGTGGGTTCGAGACCCACCTGGGCAACTTGGCGAGACCTCATCTCTACAATAAATCAAAAATTAGCTGGGCGTGGTAGTACGCGCCTGTAGTTCCAGCTACTTGGGAGGCTGAGGCAGAAGGATCACCGGAGCCCAGCAGGTCGAGGCTGCAGTGACCGGGAGCGGCCACTGCACTCCAGTCTGGGAGACAGAGTGAGACTCCAACTTAAAAAAATATATATATATTTTAGAAGAACCAGGATTCAAACCACATTTGACTTGACTCCAAAGCTGTGCTTTTCTTTTCCTATATCCGCATGGACAATCCTGAGATGGTGTCTGAGTTTGATTGGTAATGACTGTCATAAGGTTGGCAGGGAAACAGGCATGCATGCCATGACCTTCCCTGCACCACAGTGCTCTCCAGGAAGCCAATTCAACCCTCTGGATCAGGAAGGCATAGGTCCCGAACATGGACAAAACGTCTTCCAGAATAAAATTCCACACCTAAACTGCTATTTTGCATTGCCTTATTTAAGGCTTCCCACAAACCTTGTCTCAGGCACTTCAGTAGTTGTAGCACCTGCCATCAACAAAGGAATAATGATGCATTTCACTGAATTCACCACACTGCCTGAACAGATACATTCACCTGGACTGACTGTGCCGCGGAAGAGATGACAAGGACTTTTGCCCGTTTCACAGATGGAGAAACCAAGGCAGAATGTGACAGAGCTAGCCAGTAGTGGCACCACGACTTAGCCCCAGAACCGTGATCCCAGCTTGGCATTAAAACTCTCTGAAGGAGAAGGGGTGGGGGAACAGAGGGAGTGACCGTTGTTCCGGGAGGAGGCTGTGGAGAAAAGACATTGCCTCAGGTCTGTTTGCTCACACTTCCTTCCAAACAAGGGCTGTGTCTCTCAGCACATAAACAGCTAAACAAACTGCCTCTGGCAGGCCCAGGATGGAGATATCGGTGTGAAGAGAGTGCCCTGCTGAGATCTTAGTCTCCTGGAGGGTCAGAGGAGAGGTAGAAGACACAGAGAACTTCTGAGCTGGGAGGAGAAGCCAGCCTGAGACATGGGGACAGGGGCTAAATGGGTCTTTTCAGAGAAGTCACTCCCCTTTAGTTTCTCATCTCCCTCCTCTCCACTCCCCTCCCCCCCTTTTCTCTCCTCTCTTTACCTCCCCTCCCTTCCTTCTTGATGCTTATCCCTGAACAAGTGTTTAATTCTACAAGGAGAGAAACTTAAAATGCCAGCCTCCCTAAGAGGCAGGCAATGCAAGGTCAACTTTATACTAAGATGTAAATGATGGATAGAACCAACTTGTCTCTGAAATTTTTTTTTCAACAAATTTTTTTCCACAATTTGCACAGAACACTGTGCTTGACTCCTGCCATGGATACATTCCCACATCCTTAAGGAACTGACAACTACAGGGAGCATGCAAAATGCATTCTGTCCTGTGTTCTCACGGCTCTTTGTGTTGAGTTGTGAAAGTCTCACATTTCATATTCCCTGAGAACTTGGCTGTGCCCAGTGCTGTGGAGATACATAAGTCGCGACTCTGTTCTACCCGGACCTCATAGTCTCACACAGGAAAAAAATAATTTTCTTTCTTTCTTTCTTTTTCTTTCTTTCTTTCTTTCTTTCTTTCTTTCTTTCTTTCTTTCTTTCTTCTCTCTCTCTCTCTCTCTCTCTCTCTCTCTCTCTCTCTCTCTCTCTCTCTCTTTCTTTCGTTCTTTCTTTCTTTCTTTCTTTTCTTTTTTTTGAGTTGATGTTTTACTCCATCACCCAGACTGTAGTGCAGTGGCATACTCTCAGCCACCACAACCTCGACCAGCTGGCTTCGGCGATCCTCCTGTCTCAGCCTTCCAAGCAGCCAGAACTACAGGCACATGCTATCACGCCCCACTAATTTTTTTGACTTGTTGTAGAGACGAGGATTCCCCAAGTTGCCCAGGCTGTTCTCGGACCTGTGAACTGAGGCAATCCCCTTACCTCGGCCTCCCAAAGTGCTGGGATTACAGGCTTGAGCCACCACACCCAGCCCTAATGGAGATTTCAAAAAACAAGAGTGAGGTGGATACGGACAAAAAAGAGAAACTGAGAACAGTCCATGTGAAGACACAAGCTTTTCAAAAATCAAATCATTGGCAGATGTGGTGGCTCACGCCTGTAATCCCAACACTTTAGAAGACTGAAGCAGGAGGATTGCTTGAGTCCAGGAGTTTGAGACCAGCCTGGACAGCGTAGAAAGACTTCATGTCTACCAAAAAATATATATATATATATCTGGGTGTGGTAGTACACACCTGTAATCCCAAATACTTAGGAGGCTGAAATAGAAGATCGCCTGAGCCCGGAGGTGGAGGCTGTGAATCATGATTGAGCCACTGTCCTCAAGCCTGGGCATTAGAGTGAGACTGACTCAAAAAAAGGAAAAAAAATGTCAAATCTCATCAGTGACAACCAAGACTTTAAACTCAGGTCTGTTTAACTCCAAAGCAAATTCACTGGAAAGCACTCTCCCTAGAGAGACAGAAATGGGGAGATGGTGGGAACTGGGATGGCTGGGACGTGGGGGTTTCATCCTTCTTAGGGCATCCTATTGAATGAACTGTCGCCCCACCTCTGCCCAGCCATGTGACCTTCGGCAAGGCACTTCATCTCTGTAAGACCCTTTGGCCCATTAGAAAAAAGGAGGCGTGCATCTCCATGAGGCTCACTGTGGCCTCATGTCCAGGTTAGTGTAGCCGGTGAGGTTCCCTAGTGGTCTCTGATACCACAGGCTGCCACCCAGCACCTGCCCTGACTGGGACACTCTCCCTGTGGCAGAGTTGGGGATAGAAAGCCATGAGCTCTTAACATGAGAATATCAAGTGATTTTCCAGGACTCACTGCTCTGCCTATGACCATGTTTTTAACGGTCACTGTCCTTTCACTGCCTTGGGATCATAAATGGCCATAATGGAATGGGGTCTTGGAGGACCTCTGCTCTGACCTCTCCATGTTGCCAGTGTGGAAACTGAGTCTCAGAGAGAGTGAGTCCCCAGGCCAAGACAGGGCCGGGAGCCCAGTCCTCTGATTCTGTGTACCGTGTTTCTCACCACCTCTCACTGTCTTAGGGGAGTTGGAAATAAAGCTCTTTGCCTGTAAACAACCTCTCTGGAGGCCCAGCAAGCAACAGAGAAGAAATGACTTCTCAAACTAATTTTCATCTGAAAAGAAGAAAACAATAAAGACCTTAAGAGAGAAATAAACATGAAGGCTGTGTGCTTGGAAAAGAAAAAAATCAAAGTAAAACCACCAATTGCTGACAAGAATAAAGAAGTAAACATGTAGACACTGGAAAGAGTAGGTGAGGAAAAGAAAACAAAACATAATAAACAGCTATTTATTCAGGAATTCCTGTAGCTCTGACCAGGTCAATCTCCCCCTCAAAAACCTTCTGTGGCTCCCTGTGCCTGGAGGATAAAATTAGAGATTCATTTTTAGAAACATGTCTAGTTGGTGCATATAGGGCTCAACCCACATTGTTTCATTTAAAAATATTGTTGTTAAAGTGCCTAAAGAAATATATAGTTGTAGAAAAATACAAATACTAGTGAAAGCAAAATGATTTTTAATTTTGAATAGATGTCTTCACCATCTTCCAACCCATTCCCTTTCTCAATAGTAACTATTATTGACAGTCTGATATGATTCTTCCTTTAAAAAAATTCTATGTTGTTGCAAATATTATATTTGCCAGAGATTGTAATATTCAAATTGTTCTCTAACTTGTTCTGTTTTTCATATAATAATACATATTTAATGATTCTTTCATTTCAATAAATAGGGATCTGACTAATTTTTTTGTAAACTGTTGCATAAGTAAATGCTACTTATTATACAGGGTAGGTGGCCAAAATGTATGTAATTCCCCTATTTAATTAATACCTAAGTTGTTTTTAAATTTTACTATTACAGATGTTGAAATGGATATTCTCGCAGATAGAAATTTATGCTCCTGAATGGTTATTTCTGTAGGACAGATTTCTGCAAATGAATTTGGGAATATATTTCTAATTTTGACAGTCTCACTAACAGTGGAAAACTAAAAAGCCAATCATCACTGAGTGCTCACCATGGACCAGGAGCTGTTCTCATCATTTTCCATAGATGATCATACTTAATTTCACAATAGCCCTATAATCAGGCACTATTATAGAGGAGAAAAATAGAGCAAAGAGAGGTTCAGTAACTTGTGTAACGTTACACAGAGCAGAATGTGATTGATCCCAGGGATTTCCTGTCACTTAATTAGAACATCCATTTTCAAGCAACTCAAGCAACACTGAATTTAATGAACTAGACTTATTTGTTTACCAATTTAACACAAATTGTTACTTTTATTTCAATGCACATGCCCTTAATATCTTATGGGGTTGAAAATTTATATGTTTATGAGCCTTTTATATATCTTGTATTGATTGTCCTTTTGTTTTCTATGCCAAATTTTTTTTCTATGAAGATTTTAAATAATTGATCAAAAAGAGTTCTTTGTTTATTCTGACTGTTGATCTTTTATTATATATATTGCAATTTTTTCATACTCTGTTACTTTTCTTTGAATTTGTTATGTTGCCTCCCACTAAAAAAGAAATTTTAAAGTTATATAATCAGATATTCAAGTCTTCTGTTTATAGTGTCCAGAATTTTAAATCCTTTATAGGACAATTTTCTCAACATAAGATAATAAAATGACTTTTCTCTCTTTATTATAAAACTTCTAAATTTTGTTTTCAGCACATAGCTTTAATACTTCTGGGTATTATTTTTATGTATGATGTGAATTTGAGAGGTAACTTTTTCAATGGTTACTAAATTGTCTTAACTCTCTTTCTTAAACTGTTACTCCTTTTCTGATTGATTTGAAGTGAAAGTCTTATGATAAATTCTCAATACCACAGACTGAATTCTAAACTTTCTTTTTTGTTCTTTTAATTGATTTGTCCATTCTTTAGATACTGCCAGATTTTGAACAAAATTAATTCCTATATTTCTAGAATACGATTTCACTTCTGATAAGACAAGTCGTTCTTGTATTTCTTATTCACAATACTCTTAACTGTACTCATTAATTTATTCTCTTGGCAAATTTTAGATTCTGATCATTGAGTTCTATTTGTTTCTAATGGAATTTGGGTTATAACCTCTTTGTTTTGTAAAGATCGATATGAGAGAAAGAAAGGCACTCAAGGTCACACATACGTAGATAATGTATAAACAGTTTATTTCTAGGGTGAGCACCCTGTCTTGATTAAAGTCGTGACCCCAAAGACCTCACCCATATGCCCCTCCATATCTTCTTCCTTGTCCAACGGGCAAACATCCTTCAAGGTCTTGCTTGATCAAGCATTATCTTCCTTGATTCCTCTCGTTCTCCTCAGTTGCCCCAGCCCAGTTTGGGGTCCCTCTTCTGCACCTCCACAATACCCAATATTCCCCCAAACACACCCTTTTCCAAGCTATACCACCATGGCCTATTGATATGTCTGGACGAGTGGGGAAAGCTTAAGGTAGACTCAGGTCCCTCTCTTTCATTTTCTATTTACTCAGGCAGTTTGAAACAAAGGAGGCGTGTGTTAAGATACAACTGTGGAGAAGTACTTGAATCCATCTGTTTGAAGTCAAATTCTCTCTTAAATCCACTGGTGAGGGTCATGAGCAGGAAGATGATAATAGTACATTTGGAAACTGAAAGTCCTTCTGCAAAATCACTAATTGTAGTAGTTACCAGTTGTTCACAAATACTTCAGCTTTTCTTTTTTCTGGCACATGGAAGAAGTGTTCTTCCTTGCCCTGTTGAAGTTAGGCCTGACAATATGATCTACAATAGATCATATTAACAGTCAGTGTATGGGCCACAGTTTCCCTTTGCCTGGCCTGAGGGGTCATGAAAACACGAGTGGAGATGGCGCTTCTGCTGGTACAGTTTTCTGAGTGACCAAGATGAATAGACCACCCTCTGTCCCCACCATCGTGTTTACGTAGCATAAGCAAAGTGATAATGTTTGCTGTCAAACCAGTTAGATTTGGGGATTGCTCCCAGAGTATAGTCTAGACTATACTAAGTATACTAAGTATACTTGACTGAAGCTAAGTATCTCATCAATCAATGTAGATTCTCTTTTATTAGGAAGTTGGGGAACTTGTACTGATAGTTCTGGTGCCCATATCCTCCTGGGTTCTTTAAATACCCTTCTTCAAACACACTTGACTCATATTTTCCTATACTTTACCCAGCTTTTTGTTTCCTTTATAAGCTGCTTGCCCAGAAGTCAAAAGAGGATCTTAAAAATCAAAAAATAATGCTGGTGATTATGAAGCAGTCCTCAAAGAATGTGTCAAACATAGGGAATCATAAATTTGGTTTCACGCAAAATACTAATAGCATTAAGTGTATTCTTTGAAGTTCAGCTGAATGTCTAATTGGTTGATTTCTGAATTCATCACAGCTATTAGGGGCCCTGTCCCATGCTCTACCCAAGAGGAAAATAGGGAGAAAGAGTTGTTCTGTGTTCAAGGAGGTCACATTATGGTTGTTTGGGCAGTTTTTGCCTTTTTTGTTTATTTAATTTTATTTATTTATTTTTATTTTAAAGTTGTGGGGTAAAATTCAGGGTTAGGTATATAAATGGTCATTGTGTAGGTAAAGTTTGGGCCACACTTTGGTCCCCACTTTGCCTGATTTGAGATCAGGTAGCCTTATTGATGAGGTGAGGAGTGCACCCCCCCTCCCCTGGCAGTTTCCCACTACTGCCAATCCCTTTCTTATAGAATTATGATAATTGTTCAGGGTCCGCTTATGAGTGAGTTCAGGCAGTTTTTAAACAACAATGATGATGGATAGGATGATAAGACAGTAGTGGAGATTATATGCAAAGTCTTATGGAGTGGAGAGAGAGGTGAGCCAACTTTTTTGAGAGAAACACGAAATATTTTACAGAACAAGAAGCATTTATGTTGGATTTTAAAGAATGTGCAGAGGTTCAAGATGTGTCTAAGAAGGAGATTCACATCCCAGGCAATGAGAACAAAATATGTAAAAACATGGTAGTACATGGCTGCAGTCTAAAGCATAGTGTCAACCAGCATGACATACATACAATCTGGTTCCTCTGAGGTTAAGCAAGTGATGCACATAGGTGGCACAGAACAGACATGCAACACCCAGGAGTGGTGGGAACAGTGGTGAACTAGTAGCACGTGTCCCACCCAGACAGGCAGTCACTTCTCAGCTTCAGCTCATTCTTGTCCAATATTAACCCAACACTCATAAACCTTCCCTGTCCTCCCCCACCCCTTTTTTAAAGAAAGTCAGAAATCCAGATTTCCAAGGAAAATCTTCTGATTTGCACCTTGTGGATAAAACAAAACTTGTTCACAGGATCAAGGCTGATCCTGGAAATATTTAGTGATTATTCTGACAGGGGCACTGAAAAATCAAATGTACACGGAGCGTGAACACATATGGTCTTTACAGTGGATCTTGGCCAAATATTAGCTCTATATGGAATGCATTGGGCTATCCCTAAGCCACTGGTTTGTGATCCCTGACCCCAAATGGGGAGAGGAAGAACAAGCAGTGGGTGTGAGAGGATTGTGAGAAGAAGAATGGAGTCTGGCCACAGTGGATTTTAAGTATACTGTGTCAGTTGACATTTTCTCTGTAATAAAACATCCCAAAATGGAGTAGCTTAAAGCTACCATTTATTTTAGCTCCTGCTTCTGAAGAGTACCAATTGAGTTGAGCTCATCTGGGCTCACTCATTTGTGTATCTGTCATGTCCTACCAGCTGTCAGGGCTGGTTGGTCTGGAGGAGAGGGGTTCTCAGCCAAGGTATCTTGTCTCTTGTCCACATGATCTCTTATTCTCCAACCAGTAAGCTTAGTTTTGTTCACATGATACAGGGTTCCAATAACAGCAAGAGAGGATAATTGCTGCTGCCTAGTGCTTTTTAATTATCTCTGTGTCATAATGGCTAACATGCAAGGCAAGTCATATGACTGAGCCCAGAGACAGAACAAAAGCTATGATGGGGGAAGAAGGATAGGGAAATACAGGAAAAGCAAGAATTTGTGACCATTTTTTACTTCTACCACATTTGCTATTAAGACATACAAAGGGTTGAATCATCAAATCAGACTTACAAGAAGAACAGATATTATTCAGTATCAAACTTCACTAGTAATACAAATAGTAAAGGTGATTGCAACACAAAAACCAAGCATAGGAAGTCTGGACCCACCAATGTTGCATTTTAAGTCCTTTCACACATAAGAATATGTATTGATTTGACATATGGGTTCTCTAAGTGATGTGTGTGGGCCATCACTTACCCAAAGGGAACTTTTCAACATGAAATAGCTCTAATAATTACATATCTGAAACTGATACTTTCTAGTAGGCCATCCTCCAGAAATCTATAATTTCCAGGTTTGTGTACTATAAACAACCTAAATTGACCAAGTATATCCTACTGAAAGAGTTCTGTTGATAAGGATGTTCTTACTATAATTTTGCCAGTAGAGACTATCAGGAATTTGAATAGATTATTTCTAATATTTTACTAGGTTATCCTCCTCCTCATTCTCCTTCTTCTCCCTTTGTTTTCTTCTTTATATTTTCTTTACTTATTTCTTCTTGGAATTCCCCAGTATAAAGGGTAACTAACAGACCAGCTGCTAATATTTCTTTTTCCAACCATACTTGGGAATTTTGCCTATAGTATTCACTTCTGTCACTAAGCATCCAAATATTCTGAGTCATTTATTTTCTTTCTTGGCTGTGTGTGTGTGTGTGTGTGTGTGTGTGTGTGTGTGTGTGTATAAAGATGTATCTAATTTCTGTGGAGCCAAAGCTTTATCTATAAAAAGAACTCTATTTCATTTTTCTTCATAAAGTATCAAGTAACTGTGGAATGATCTTCCCTGACAAAGGAAAGGGGATCTATTATATTAGAAGGAAATTTTTCTATTATATTCGAAAAATTGCCTAAGAGTTGAACTAGAACTTCTGTGATGCACTTCAGAAGGAATTCTAACATATTCTGGGCTCAATGTACCATTCTCTTGGAGATTACTTGGGGTAATCCACATCTCAGTTTATCAGTATAAATTCATAGGATTATTGCTAAGATTCCTTCCGTAGCTAACACTGATTTGATGAGACGTATAGTAGTTTAATAGAAAGTGCCAAATACTGGTTTAGGAAGAGTAGGATAAACTCTGGCTTGGTTGGGTATTTCTAATGCCCTGTTCAGAGCACATTGTCTCCAGAAACGTGGTCTGAAATTATTTCTTGACCATTGGGAACATGACTCTCTGGCACAGCCCAGTGAATTCCAGAAAGCTACTCTCTAATCAAAAGATGGCAGGATCTCATGGTCATTAAAAAGGTTCAAGTTCTGCCCCCCCCCCCAACTGATTGCTACTTATTCTAGTGAAATGCAAAGCTGAGTGGGGGCATGGAAGTCTGAACACATCAAAAATGAGGTGGAAGTGGAAGGTTAACCTAAAAGAGTCAAATAATGGCTATATACAGGCTCTGAAGCTTCGAGTAAAGAATAGCTGCCAAGCAAATCAAACAAAAATAGCCAAGGTCAGATTTCTACAGAAAGATACAAATGAGTCCATACTTTCCAAAATAGAAGTATTCACTAGTGTCCAGTAAAGGCCAGAGAAGCAGGGTCCTTAGAGGTCAACTGGTTAGTGCTTCCTACAGGGTAGTGGCTATGTTGGTTGATACATGAGTATATGATGTCATGGTACATAAATGAACTTTTTTTATAATTGTGTATCTATTTTAATGAGTATAATGAATAGTTTTTTTTGTGTTTTTTTGTTTTGTTTTTACAATCCACCATTAACACCTTGTTCTCCCTATAGAGGAATCATCTATTTGTGTCTTCCTGAGGATTCTTGGCTACCTACAAAAGTCAAAAGGACCAGATTTTCATCCTCGCCACATAGGCAGGTGCAAATGTGACTTAGGCTTGGCCAACCAGACACTCTCCTCAGGATTTTGAATTCTAAGAAGATAACATAGTGACACAGGCGTGGCTGATGGCCATATTCATCAGAGCAGTAGTGGCATGGCAGTGGTGTTTCACAGAGACCAGAGCGTTTATTGCTGCAGGACCACGGCAGAGGTTCTTCTGCCTGGTCAGCCAGGGCAATCTTGATACCTACTGCCTTCAAGCCTGATCTTCTCTCCTCTCAGATGTTAACTGAGTGTTCAATATCTCTCCAATAAGATCTCTCTCTGCTTAAAATAGCTGGAATGATTTTCAATTGCTTTCAAACAAGGACCCTCTCACTAATACAGTGTGAATTAGAAAACATGGAATTAGCACATCAAACCCACAATTTTATGGATATTATTTTTTAAGAAATAGCAAAATTTCAAAACAGGGTTGATTTAAGTTAAATTGAAAGAAATACATTAAGTAAGAGAATAGGGGTATGTGAATACATAAAAACTGCACCTACTAAGACTACAGTGAAGTGGTTCAATCCCCTATTTTACAGAACAAGAATGGGAATCTCAGAAAAGCGAAGGAACACTCCAAAGTTTGCCAGTGGCTCAGCTGCAGATTGTAAGTAACATCAGGACCCCTGGGGCTGGATCAGTTTCATAATCCATACGTATGAAGGACAGAGCCCATTACTACTGTACTCAGAATTCTGCACCCTCACAAAGTCAGGGGCACCTTGGGTTCTAAATTCATAGAGTTCTAGGTCAGCAACCAGTATTTTCATCCTTAATAACCTTGAAAATACAAACTAAATTATATATATGACAAACATATATATATGGTTCTCAAACTTGATATTGACAAATCTGACAGCATGGAGATATATATGCAAATATTCTATTTTTCTTTGAGTCATTACTGCTGAGAAATACGACCCCCTCATCGTATAGAAATACTAAAAAGATTAGTTTTGATAGTTTTATTTCTCAAGAAGCAACACACTCCAGCCAAGCAATAATCCCCTGGAAAGCATCACCCAGTACCCCTGAACTGTGGTTCTGTGGGTGAACTCTGAAGCCATCTAATCAGCATGACTTAGGCGTAAGTAATTAGTCTGACCAGGGAATCACGTCTTGTTTCCTTTACATTTTAAAAATCGAAGTTTGAAATAATTTCCCACAAGAAGCCCATAGAGAACTATCCCTTTACATTAACTACCAATTGAAGCATTCCCCAGTGGCATTTCTCCATCCTGGTCCATGCCAATTACAGCATCGTAACACAGAATGAAGTGAAAATTATCCACATGGGAGGCTGGACTCTACAGCAGAAAAGAGGAGATTAAAGGGAGGAAGTCCTGGGTTCTAACCTTTGCTGCTATGCCTGAGCAGGGAGTGGAAGGACAGTTGAATAAAGAAAGGCATCCCAAGTGGAGAGAAATGGTGCCTTGGGATGCAAAACCATTTGGAGAGATTGGTGAACTTTAGGAAGGTGGCTTGGGGCATCTAGGGGCAGGAGGTAAGGCTCCTTTGATAATAAGGAGACTAGACCTTATCTGGGGTAGTGAATACAGCACAACTGTGCAGTCAGATAAATATGGATTAGAGGTCTAGCTCTGCTATTTTTTCTAGCTGTGAAATTGGTAGAGTTATTCCTTTGTAGAGGGACTGTGTGAATTAGAGCTACTGCATGTAAAGACTGTGGCACCATGCCTAGCTCGGAAACATTTAGTTGTAAAAACACTGTTACCTTTAGGAAATGAGTGGTCATTCTAGGCATTTATTTTGGCATTGAGAGATCATCTTACTGAAGCGTGGAGCATGGATTTCGAGGAAATTCTCCAGAAAGGCGAAAAGTTGGAGGTTGTTGCACTTTTCAGGGCAAGGAGAAACCTGAGGTAGGGCAGTGGACGGAGGTAGTATGGGGGTGTAGGGAGGAGGGATGCCAGAGGTATTTGTGAGGCCAAAGCTGTAGGACCTGAGGTTGATTGTAAGTGGTGGAGGGAGGGTTCGTGAGTTTGGCGAGTTTAAGATGAATGCCAGGTTTTGACATAAATGATGGGTCGATATTAAAGCCTCCAACACAGATGTAGAATGACAGAAAAAGGGACACATTTTGTAGGGAGAGGCTCACTCTTAGGTATAAGTTAGAACCAGAAAGAGAAAATATAATTAAGGTCCTGGGTTATTTATCTACACTCAATCCAGATATTTTTAAATATACAGAGGCAAGCCATTATGATGAAAGAGCACAGGATTTGGATTCAGAAGAACAGGCATGTAATTCTGGGAAAATTGCTAAGCCCATCTGAGCTTTAGTTTTCTAACCCATAAAGCAGGGACAATAACAATCGCTCCTGGCACCTCCACCAACTGAAGTGCCGTGTACAATATGAAGGGACTCTCACCAACCACGTGCTTGTCCTCAGGGTCTTGGTCCCTGGTGCTTCAGACCATTCAGATCCATAGGATACCTCTCAATTTTGTGCGTGAGAGGGTCGTGAATGCTCCTGTGTTTCGAAAAAAGCAGGTGCAGAGTTCCAAATTCTTCTGGATGCTTTCCATGATAGGGCTTGCTGAGACACTTGGGAGCAGGGACAGCATGCTCCTTTGTGGGAATACACAACACTCCCTGCCATCTGCCTAAGGCAGAGAGAAAAGAAGACAATGTTCTGTCCTCAGCAGGAACTGGCACTATCAGAAAGAGATGGAACAAGAAGATCTGTTCCACTTCGAGCCGGAGAGAATGATCACTGATAGTTTTCCTCAAGCTTCATTGAAGCCAGGATGAGAGGGAATATGGAAGGAAATGTTAGCAGAAAGGACAGAAGGAAAAAATATGAAGGCTAGGAAGAAAAGAATGAAGGAGGGATGAAGGAGGAGGAGAGGGAGGGAGAAAGGAAGTAGGGAGGAGGGAGGGAGAGGAAGAGGGAGAGAGGGAAGGAGTGAAAGGAGGAAGGAAGTGAGGAAAGGAAAAAAAGGGGGAAGAGAGAAAAAAGACTATCATTTATTGAACGGATTTGATGTCAGGCAAGGTGCCAAGCTCTTTCCCATACCTTCTGTCATTTAATCCTCACAATTCCTATTTTTATAGACAAGTAAAAGTTACAAGGCTGAGGCTGAGAAAGGTCAAGTGTCTTACCCAAGGTCACACAAATTTTCTGAGCCACAGTCTGCCTTTTTCACTAAAACATGCCGCTTCTCTCTTCTAGCCCTCTAGGTACTGAGGGTGTGAGTGGCAGCAAAGAGCAACTACAAATTTAGGCACCATGCAGAGGGCTGCAGCATCCCATTGGAGAGACAAGATACCCCTTAGTCATCTAAGCCAGCCCCCTCTTTTATCAGTTCTGGGCTCTTCCAAAGGAGAGAGAAGAACCCCGATAATTTTGTAGCCAGATAGGGGGCAGCCTGGGTGGTGATGGGTTTCCAAGTGAAGTCTATGATTGAAGGAGCCGGGAGCTCTTGGCTGGAGAAGTGACCGTCAGTAAGGATAGGCAGTCTGAACCATGAGGTGGGCAGCTACCATTGATGTCAAGATTGACATGATGGCAGCTCCAGAGGCCTGAACCTGGGGACCTAAAATTTTGTTTCTCATGGGGCTAGGCAGTCTGCCTGCAGACCAATAGTTTGGCACGCTTTCAGAGTTACATTCTCTAAATACGTGTGCTGTGTTTTTTTTAGAGATGCTGAGGGCTGTGAGAAGATGTAGGTGACCAGGAGAACTCCGTGGTTGTGCTGAGACCTAGTAAGGCTCTTCTGGACTTAAATATGTGCTCTTCACTTAGCGAAACAAAGCTAAGGTAGTTTGGAACACTACCAAACTAGTTATTCATGTCTGTCCCTCACCTTAAGCACTTGTTAAAAGCCCTTTCTTCAATCCTGTTAAGTAAACTCCCCACCCCTAAGGAGGTCTGATCAGTAAACCTACTTCTATCTCCTTCTCTCTTTAGTGATCAGAGCCTAGATGGACTCAAAGGCAAGTACAAATGGCCCACCCCTAATCCAGTTGCATCTGCTCATTCTTCATGATTTGACTCAGGTGACATCTCTTAGCGGCACCATTGTTAACTCTCTTGGCCAGGTAAGATGGTTCTCCTCGATGCTCCCATAATACTGTCCCTCAGTGTACTTCCTTCCTTGTATTGCAGCAATCTGTTTATGTGCCTGCCTTCCTCACAAATCTGGGAGGAATGTATTATTACCACCATCACCCCAAGTTAACAGGCAAGATTGTTGGGGCTCAGAGAAATTAAGTATCTTCCCTAAGGTCACAGAGCTAGCATGTAGTAAAGCCAAGATTTAAATCTACATTGCCTTGGTCTCACTCCAAAGCTTGTAATTTTTTTTTAAATCTCATACTGTTTCTACAACAAGTAGATTTCTAAAGTATCCTTATAGAAAAAATGTGTTTTCTCTAAAATGAACCTCAAGCCGGACACTTGCAAGTGGTTCCCAAGGGTTTTGGGGTGATAGAATAGTCTACCTTTCAAAGAAAATGGTCTTATAATTCACAAGTTTGTCTCTAAATTAACTGAGAACTATGGCTCTTTATTTAATGTTATTTCTACATAATCTAATTTCAGCTGCAGGTTAATGGACCCGTAGGGAGTTACTTCCAGTTCAGTTTCAAACGAATTCAGCAGCATTCCCAGATTATTCGTTGTTAACAGGGTCATCAAGATGTTTTGACTTTCTCCTGGTCCTTCTTGAGGTGACTGCAGAGGAGAGGGCAAACATGCATACAGTGGGAATCACTTTTAGGTCTTTGGAACCACTGAGCTCTCCTTCTGTCAGCTCCCTGGTCACACTTGGTTCCATCCCCTGGAAAACTGCCTGCTCTCATAGCCAGACACAGCATCATACCCCATGCTACTATTCACACAAACACATTCACTGAGCACCTAGTATGCCCAAGGCACAGCGCTGGTGTTATTGGAGACACAGATATGGATCAAATATGTTGTGAAAGAAAAGTCTCATTTGATTGGCTTAAACCAACTAAAATCACTACAACTGAACTTCAGTGTTCTTATAAGCAACATCCACCCTCAGTGTGCTTATCATCATGTATTCACTTATTTATTTGAATAATATTGACTGAGAATCTACAACGTACCAGGTATTTTTCAGATGATGGCTTCCGGTGAGTCCAATCTTGTAGGAGCTTACTGTCTCGTAAGGGATGTAGATAAACCAATAGGCACTAACAGTTTCACGGTGACTGACCAACAATAGGAAAAATATGAGGGACCATGGGGGACATTATGAAATAATTTCTATTCAAGACTAAAGGGTCAGGTAAATCTTCCTAGAGGATTTTAGAGCTTAGGTCTGTGTTTAACCAGAACATGAATAGAGGTCATCCAAGAGAATTATCAAAGATGGGAAAGGGCAGAGTTCCAGCCAAAGAGACCAGCATGAACAGATATGCAGGATGAAAAAGAGTTAAGCGTTATGGTTAATATGTCTTGAGTGGAGTTCAGGGTAAGAATAATGGTAAATAGAGATGAGGCTGGAGAAGAGAGCATGTGTGAGACATGAAGGGTATTGTAAGCCTGGGAAAGGAGATGAACTCCATCCTGTAGACAGTGGGGAGTGTGGAGGTGCTTAAAAGGCTATGACATGATCAAATTGGATTTTTTCTTGAGTTGGAGCCTCACTCAGTCACCCAGACTGCCAGTGGCCGCTCCCTGCCACCGCAGCCTCGCCTGCTGGGCTCCGGCGATCCTTCCGCCTCAGCCTTCCGAGTGGCCGGAATTACAGGCATGCGCTACCACACCTGGCTGATTTTTTGATTTATTGTAGAGCTGAGGTCTCGCTGTCCAGGCGGGTCTCAAACCCGCGGGCTCAGGCAATCTACTCACCTCAGCCTCCCAAAGGCGCGGGATTACAGGCTGAGCCAACGAGCCCGGCTCAAATTTGGATTGTTAACAAATCACCCAGCTGCACTGGATAGTCTTGATTTGGGCATGGCAAAATTGGAGGCTGTGTCAACAGGAGCATGGTGGTGGCCAGGACTATTGAGGAAGCAATAAAAATGGAGATAAGAAGGACCAGTTTGAAGAAAAATTGGCAATAAGTGCCAACAGAACTTAAAAGTGAAATGAATTCATGTAACTGCAGACATTAGACTTTTAGAAAAATACAAAGTAGAAAGGCAAGCACGATTCACCTAAAGCCCGGGTTTCTACATTTTATGAATCAGTGACACCTAAATTAATGATGTTTTTCTATATTGGGATATGAGATCAAAGTCATTCTACTCAAGATTTTTTAAGTGTAATAATATTTGAAGAATAAAGAGTTTGGAAGCTAATAGCACAAGATGGCTTTGATTGCAGGCTTTGGGGTGATTCAAGATCCAACAGGTCATGTGACACTTCCTGAGATAGCAGACGAGGTAAATGAGTAGTTTTCATTTTAATGAGAGCCAGAGCTACATCTTTGTAGGTTTATAAAATGATGCTTTGCTGATGGGATATTTAATTTGCTTTAGAAAGGAAAAAAAAGTTGGTTTCTCAAAGGCACGGGATGCAAAGATCAAAGGCCTTTCGCATAGTGTTCCACTTGTGACATGGCCTCAGAGTGTAGACACTACCGGAAGCAGAACATCTGACAAATTTTTAAAAGCATGAAAAGTCTTCATTCTGGTGTAGGTGATGTTTCACATTTTCTGAAAATCACACCCCAGCTTTTGTGCTCCAAATGTGTGAGCAGAAGTGGAAGAACACACTGTCTGGAGGCCAACGAATCTTAGTTCGAAACACCTGCTTTCACCCAAACCAGCTGCACGAGTTTGGGGAAATAACTTAGTCTTTCTAGTGTGATGCTTTATCTGGGAAATGAGGCTGATGATGATAATTCACCTCTCAGGACAACACTCGTGCTCAAGTCAGATCATTCCTTTCTCACTTCTCTGACACTCGGTTTTGTTTACTGCGAGATGAGGAGCATATATCTTGACTCGCCTACCTTGCAGGTTGCTGAGAGCTCGAGGGAAGACTGAGATGGATTCCAAAGTGTTTGTGTGAGGTCAAAAACAGATTAGCGCCGGGCTCGGTGGCTCAGCCTGTAATCCCGCGCCTTTGGGAGGCTGAGGTAAGTGGATTGCCTGAGCCCGCGGGTTTGAGACCCGCCTGGGCAGCGAGACCTCACTCCACAATAAATCAAAAAATCAGCCGGGCCTGGTGGCACATGCCTGTAATTTCGGCTACTGGGAAGGCTGAGGTGGAAGGTTCGCCGGAGCCCAGCAGGCCGAGGCTGCGGTGGCCGGGAGCGGCCACTGCACTCCAGTCTGGGCGACAGAGTGAGACTCCAACTCAAAAAAAAAAAAAACAGATTAGCAGCAGAGTAGCAGCTAAGAGTAAGGTGTTCTAAAGCCCTGGACCACTTCCATTGTGCCATGCTGATGCTCAGGTTCCTAAAGACACAAGGGGATGTGTTTCAGTGGTAGCAACTCTCTGACTTTTCTTTTTGTGCCATCAGCTAGTTCAGGAAGAATTGGGGTGTGAACCCAGAACCCTCAAACACAAACAGTCCTTTATTCTGAATCCTAGTTCTTCTCCAACTGAAAGCCCCCCTTGTTGAATCCCTCTTCCAACCTATACTCAGCAGCTTCCTCCTCTGGGCCTATGTTGCATTAGACACCTACCCTCACATGGGTCTTTGTCATACAGTGGGTCTGAGAGACCTAACAGAGTGTTGTCTGCTTCCCATCAAATGAATGTCTGGAAGGCAGTGACTTGGCTGTATTTCCATTGGTAATCCCTCCCTATACCCAACTCCTGCCTGGCTCTATAGGCACTCAACAGAATTGCCAGAATTAAATATGTCAAAAGAAATTTCACTTCCATATTGTTCCGTTGCAAAATTTAAAATTTGCTATTTCTGGGAAAGATAGGAAGGGCGCAATGAATGGTTTCTGCCGTTATCCAGGATGAGCCAGTGGTGTGATTTGGAAAGAGACTCTTCCTAGATTGCTCATTGATGTCGGTGTTACAAAAAAAGAAACAATAAGTGCCAACAGAATTTCTCTCAAAAGCTCCTTCTCTCTTCTGATGCTCAGATCTGGATCATCAAGAGTGAGTTGATGAAGAGGAAGCAGAGGAAAGAATCCAAACATTGACAACTTGACCTTAATTTTTTGAAATATTTTCAGGCATGAGGTTGAGTATGGGAGATATTTAATGAATGCTAGGTAGAAGATGATCATGGTTGTTTTAAAGATTAAGTTGTACATTGTGTATGAAGCACATGGAAATCTACATTAGGACATAGTAAATCCTCAACAGATAATCCAATCTCCTACTTCCATTTTCAGGTACCTGGATCTAGCTGTCATCTTCCCAAAATAGTACAAAGGTCTCTACCTTTCATTTTTAGCATTTAAAAAAATCTCCTTTGCTTGCTGAATTCATTTTACCTGGAATTCCAGAATTCTCAGACTTACTTCAATGTAACCATCCTTTATTTGGGGCTTTAGTTAGAGTACAGAGCAGGTGTGAGTCATTCCATCTTGTGATTTAGAGAGTGTGTCTTAGAGATTGAATCATAAAATCACAAAGGCACAGAACATTTGGATAGGAGACCGAAGGGAGGAAAAAAATAAAAGTTTCTCTTGGCACGCAAATGATCTTGAAACAAATTTGTAACAGAATGCTAAAGCTGAAGCTTCGTGGTAAGCCTCATGATAAGCACCATGAGATAAATGAGAAATTCAAATCCACAGTCTCACATGTGAAATTTACAAAGGAAATGTCAGAGGACCTGCCCAGGGCACTAGTCTCCTCTTCATCATTGTGGTTTTGAAAAGAGTTAAGGGAATAAGAGAAGAATAATTACTGAGATTTTCTCAAAGATGCTACTGTATTGGTGGGCACCACCTCAAGTTTAGTAAATCTTCAATGGGATCATCCCAAGAGCTTTGGAATGTGTTCCCTACAGTTGAGATCTGACTCCTAATAGGAAATGCAAAGGGTGGGGAAGGTCTGGTATGCTGCTTGGGGGATGAAACCTAGGGAATCCTGCTGCATAGGGACCCACAGTTTCTTGGAGCGAGGAGCATGGGAATGTTTTCTATGTGCCAGTGCGGGATTCACATGGGTTGAAGACAGCCAGGATGGGGACATTTCAATTAACAGGGCCTCCCTCCAAGTGCTGGTGGGATCTATCACTAAGAATCTAGACTCCTAGAGTCTGGGGAAGGAGAAGAACCATCCACCCAAATAGTGTTGGGTAAGAGAAATTTCTTACCCATCTGGGTTGGGTAAGACAAATTTCTCAGTGGCACAATGTCTGAAGCGCCCAGAATGCTCATGCCTCTACTGACCTCCACTACTAGGGTAGCTGATGATGGCATGCTCTGAGGACTTTTCCTATTCTCCTACTCTCCTTCCTTCTCTCAGAAGCTGCCAAGAAGCTGGGGTTCAGAAATCTGCTGATGCACAAGACTGAGAAATAGAGAAGTCAATCCTAAACCTGCCACCTTTCCCTTCATGGGCTTCCAGACTAAAAAGCCCTGAGTTGGAGAAAGAAGAAAGACTCACTACCAAATCTTATTTATATTTTTTGGCTATTATCTTTAAGCACTCAGTTACTGATTTAAGACAATGGTTGAGATTTAAAATGACTATGAAACTGCCAGTTATCTGAGAGCAGAAAAATCTTGACTTGTCTTATTTTCATCCAGGGGCAGGAGAAGATTGCCCTGTTGAATAAGTGTTAAAGAGATGATGGTAGAACATGATAAGGTTGCATTTTAATTGCTTCATAACCTGTGTTTTTTCAACCTGCATTTTATAAAACATTGTCAAGCATCTCTTTGAAGTTGCAGGGAACAGAGATCCTTAGAAATTACTCAGGTATAAGAAATGGTAAATGGATATCGAGTGTACAATATCCCTATCATTCACTTAGAATGTGCAAAATGTGTCTTGTATTTTCTTGATTTAGCGTCCTGTCCCCAGTTTTCAAATAAATGTGAGAGATATTTGTCAGAATCTTTATGGTCACCTTGTTATCACCAACTGTCATACCCTCCTGCTAGGAACTTTAATTTGTCAACCTGGAATTCTCATCCAAGAAGGTGTTTAGGAAAGAGAGTTCTCAGGATTGGGCATGATGGGGTGAGGGAATAATGTTTACAGCCTTCTACTACTCACCTTCATCCTATAACCATTTTAAAGGATTCTGACCTCTGACAATTGCCATAACCTAGATTTAGCTAAAACCTTTAGGGCTGTCCCATTTACACCTCAGTCTTTTATCAACACATAAGCCTCAAAACACAAACCAACACACTCAAAACACACCCTCAAACTCTCTCCTCTCTGCTATGTAACAAGTGAATTTCCCAAACCTGAGAGAGGTAGGTTCCTTTAAAGTATTATTTCTGAGTGTTATTTAGGTCATAAAGAAAAGGAATAAATCACATATACCAATGCCCAAACTTTCTGAATTTCTTCCCCAGGCATCTTTTCTTTTCTCAAAATTTCCTTTCCTAAAGCATCTGTCCTCTATCTCTCTCCCTTCCATTGCCTGAAACCTTCCTCCCTTCTCCACATCTCGACCACTTTCATGCCCTGTGTTTTGACCAGTTGAACAAAGCCCATGCTTTAGCCAAATCCTGACCAACTGTCCACAGGCTTATCCTGGCCCACTGAAATTTCTCAGGCAATTGCAGGCACATCTGGATGGTGGGTGAGGTAGAGGGTGGGGTGGTCATGAGCACCAGTCTGGCTTAGTTGTTTTTGACTTCTGCTTCTTTCTAGGACAGTGGCTTTTCTTTTCCTGGCTGTACTTGCCTCTGCAACCCTATTCTGGTACTGGCCAGCTGGGCTAAAGCTGCAGAAGGACTGCTTCCAGATCCCTCCGAAGGGGGACTTCATATGTATGGAAAAGAATAAATAGGACAGAGCTCCTCTAACCTTGACCTCATAGGCAAATTAGTTTGCCATAATATATGCTCAAAATCTGTTTGCTTCCTTCTCTTCCTTTTCTGGAAGCAAAATAATGCCAATACTTTTACCAATTCAATAAGGGGAGAATTTTATTTTCTCTCCTTTTTGTATTTTACAAGAATTAACATTTTTTCTTTTTCTTTTTTTTAAATTTTTAGTGCTGTGGGGTACAAATGGAGATTTACTACATGAGTTGGTTGCATGCAGGTACAAAGTTTGGGCTTCTAACTGGCCTTTACCTTTACTTCCCATGATAATGGGCCAGATACTCAGTGTATTGTCACGTGCCCCCTCCCTGCTATCTCCTTCTCTCTCCTAGCAGTGTCCAGAGTCTGCTAATCTCACCTTGTGCGAGTGTGACTAGTCAGGAACCGCTTATGAGTGAGAACATGTAGTATTCAGCTCTTTGTTTCTGCTATAGTTCACTTAACCTGATGGTCTCCAACAGTGTCCGAGTTGCTGTGAAGGCGATGATTTTGTTCTTCTTTATGGCTGCATATCATTAATAAGTGAACAACAACAACAACAAACCCCCAAATCAGGTGCTGGCATGGCGCCAGAGGAAAGGTGACACTTCTACACTGTTGGTAGGAATGTAAACTAATTCAGCCTCTATGGAAAGCAGTGTGGTGATTCCTTAAAGAACTAAAAGTCAAACTTCCAAATGATCCAGTGATCCCTCTCCCAGAATATACCCAGAGAACATAAATTGCTCTATGAGAAAGATATATGCGTGTACACGTTTATTGTAACTCTGTTCACAATAGCAAAAACATGGAATCAACCCAAATGCCCATAGAAAGTGGATGGGAGAATTTTCTTAGCTCCTCAGGCTCTAGCCCTGCTAGCAAGTCCATGTTCTGTCTTCTATCCACCCTCCTCACTGAAACACTGCACACATCTGACTGCCCATAATAAAATATGCACGAATATACAGAAACCCATGGAGACTGTCAATTTATTTTTAATTTGTAAGTTGTCTTTAAGAATTAAGTAAATTTTGGCATTCTCAAAAATCAACTGACCATCTGGAGGAATATGACTAAATTATAAATTAAAGCTTACATATATATACCAGGGGTACCAAAAATGAGTACACATTTTAAGAGATGTTATCCATGTATTACTTTTTAAAGTTGAATTGAATTACAGTAGCAATGAGTAGTATGGCATTTGCTCAAAAGATGGCATTAATAAAATGAATGCTAGCATCACCATGCAACAGATAGGACAGTTAAAGAAAATGGCGGAAGCATGATTGTCATTTGAGGAATGCCGAGACCATTTTGAAGTGGTATTTGAGATTCAAGAACGTTGGGGAATACAACGATAATGAAGGCATGAGTATGCAACAGAACCTCTAACATGCCTAACAATTGCACACATTTGTGATAAGTTTTGAGATGCATGGTACTGTGAGTGATGTGCTCAAAGAAAGATCTGGGAGGCCTTGCACAGCAACAAGTCCTGCAGTAGTTCGCTGTAATCAGAAGCATCTGGACACTGATGGCAGCCACTTTGAGCACCTCTTGTAATTGCAGAAGTCAAATGTGACTGGTACTTATCTTTTGTTATCAGTATATATTGAATATTACAATTTTAACAGTTTTTTTTCTTCTTAAAATGTGTATACATTTTTGGGGTACCCTCTGTATATATTCCATAAGTCCATTCCAATGTGGGACCTTATTATGGAGGCCAATGACAAAATGCCTGTTAAGTCTTCAGAAAACAAGAAATGGGGAAAAATAAGACAACATACAAAGATATAAAATGAAATTGCATTTCATTACAAATGGCAAACTGAGTAAAGTGTGGGAGGGAGGGCATCAGTCTTTCAGAACTTTAAAGGTGATTTAAAAAATACAAATAAAATATACATGCCCATTTAAAAGCACCAAGACATTAAATATCCAGCAAAAAAATTATCTCCTTTCTCGGCAATGATAAACTCCATTCCCGGGCAGCTCTACAGAGAAAAGCTACCACATCTTGCCTTTTGCATGAGGGATGTGCCTTTCAGAAACTATGTCACCTGGTTTCAGTACCTAAGTTTTTCTTGATGACAACCCATTCTGCCACCCTGGTCACGGGGCCAGTATTGAACATAGAAATAGTTGATAATACTTCCCATGGCTCAAATCAGGGTCAAGACTAATCTTCATCAGAAGTAACTAGTGGGTAACATGATGGAACCAGAGATGGTGTTGGGAGGATATGGCGTCGGGGTCCAGGGATTTCCCTCATCTCAAATGGGTGCAAGTCCATCTGGGAAACTGTGCATACTGGGAATAGTGCTATCAATTGTATCTTTCTCATATCTCTTAAACCCTTGTCCTCTAATCTTGCCACTGCTCCTTGAAATAAATACAATATTAATAAGACTCTCTGGGTGGATTCAAAGGGTAGAAGTAGGAACAATAAGGAGAATCCCCAGGGAAGAATGTTAAGGGTCCAAGGAGAAAGTAAGTTTTTACAAGTCAGAGAAGCTCAACAATGGAGTGAACTGTTGGGGAAGGGAGTGTTCTTCAAACACTAAAAGTATTCATCCAGGAATTGGCTAGCTGGGCACTTGATACAGGTACAGTGTACGTGCCTCAGTCATATAAAAAGGATTGAAGTGAGAAGTGAAGGTCTCAAATCCACAAAGGAGCTAAGGATAAGAAGAAAACTCAGAAATTCACAGCAGTTCCACGTGAAAGAAAGAGAATGATCCTCTTTTGCTGCTCAGGGGGCAGAACTATGACCAATACAGGTTTGAGGAAATAGAAGTCAATTTTGTCCGATCTAGGGAAGAACTTTGAACAGGTGAATCCAACTGGATGAACTACTTTGCAAGAAAATGAACTTGGCCTTATTTCCCAGTAAAGTTTTAAGAGGTAGTGTAATGACTGCCTGGCAGAGATTTCAGAAAAAAACATTTCACCTAGGGTAAAAGTGTGAACTGAGCACTTCTAGGTTCATTCCAACTCTGAGCATCTCTAAACTTATGAGTTCTTATGAGATGGTAAATACATGGCATGTAGGCTGTGTCCCTCCTGTCTTAGCCCCTTAGCAAACATTCCTAATCAAAACAATTCTCCTTCTTGTTATGCTTTTGATACTTTTCCCTAACAAACTAATATCAATCAATTTTATTTTGCATATTTGGTTGGTATACTGTCCAAAAGCATTTGATACAAATCCAAGCTTAGCTTTGAAGTGCATGTTCTATGCACAGTTGACTAAGACACCCAACTTCACTACCTCGTCCTGATATGTTTTTTCGTGGACCTCACCTTTTGATTAATGGCAAGTCAGGTATGTATCCATGAGACTCACTTTCCCAGTTCTGTGATCTCCATGCTCTACATCTCTCCCACACTCCTGACTTTGGGGTTCTGCAGACATGGTGTTTGCCGAGATCTTCACTGTCCTCTGTGAGTATATTTTTACTCCTATTATCCCAGCTGTTTTCCTAAGTAAACTGGAAGGTGACATTCTGACAGTCAGCCCAGGGTAAGGGGGAAAGCATACACTTCACAATTCTAGGGGCATGTTTCAAACAAAAACAGCACACCAGAAGATGCTAAGACAGTTTGAGAGTCAGGAGGAATTTAAAGAGCCAAGTCCAAGGTATAGGCAGAGGAATAAGAGCTAGATCTAAAGAGAATTTACAGTGAAGTTACTAGACTCAGGTGAAAAATGGGACAAGGGACTAGGAGAGTGTCTTCAAGGCAGTGGCATCAGAGAGGACTGTGCAAACTTACGCATGAGTAGGCAATCAGGAAAGACCTTAGGAGTGATGAGTTTGGGTAGACTCCTAGCCTTCCCTATTGCCCATGCTAGAATCCTCCACTCCGTTGGACTTACAGACCCAGGTCACCAACCCAGGCAAGGCTGGGATGGCCCGGGACTCCCCATGTGGGATGGAATCAAACAAGTTCTGTCTTAGGGGACTTTGGAAAGAAAATTTTACACATTTCTGCCAAATCAGTCCTGAAACATTGCTATTCTTCTGTCACATTAACTCCTCAAAAAAAAAAAATTTCCTGACTCTCCATTAACCAAAGGTTGAAGTCTAAATGCCAAAATTTAACTTTCCATCCATCTAATACTATATACATCTTTTCATCCATTCACCCGTTAAACAAACACCTATCAAACACCTATTATACACCAGACTTTAGGAAAAGATGAATGAAACACAATGTCTATTCTCAAAAGCCCATGGCCATCTCTCAGATAACCATCTGGCCACAATTTCCTTTTCCTGGCATATCTTCTACCAGGCTTACTTGAATAGTCTATTCCAACCCGACAGGTGTGCACACATTATCCCAGTGTGGTGGTTAAAATTCTGGAGGCAGATAAATCTTGGCTTGAAACCCATTTCTGTTGCTTTCTAGCAAGTTTCTTAACCTTTCTGTACCTTGGTTGTGTTTCAGGATTGAAGTAAGGATTAAATGATTTAGTGTTGAGCTCATAGTAAGTGCTGTTACACAGCAGGTCTTACTATTGTTGTTGCTGTGGATTCTCTTCTCTGAAACTTGTTTGCAGCCAGCTCCTAGCTGAAAGGGCCTGACCCCCTCCTCTGCCTACACCCTTGTCAGGCCTTGCAAGATCAGCTGGCTTCTCCAGTAACCACATTCTCCGAGTACATCCCACACAGCACCTGGGACCTAGACTGTTGTCCTGGGATCACGGGTGTGGGACTTTGCTTCCTGCATGGAATGTCAACCCTGTGAAGGTGGAGAAAGATCTTAAAGTTATTTAGATCCTCCAATTAAAAAAACCCAGGATGCTATGACCTATGTGAGATTTGGGACTTGTGAAATGAACCAGCACATTTCATGTTTCCTAGAATTACAGCCTTATAGTGTTTGTCTGCTTTGGCTCACAAATTCCCTAGAGACAAATCCTATATGCCTGCTCTGCCCCTCATTGTCGTCTTGCCAGCTCATTCCTCGTCTGAGGCAGAATGAGAAGCATGTGATGCTTAATCAATGCTTTAGGATAAGTGTTGATCTGTCATCTCTAGAGGTGAAAAGCTCTAATAATAATTAGAGATTGTTATCATTTTTTCTACCACAAATGAATCCATTATTATTACTATTATCTATATGAAAAATTATTTTTATCTCTGTCCACAGCACCTAGCTTGGTATGAAGTAGGTTCTCAGTAATTCTTTTTTTTTTGCATTTTGAACAAATGACTGACTCTCAGCTTTGCGAGTGTTTCCGCCAAACAAATTTTATTTCTTAAAGAGTAATAAGTAACCGTTTCCCCGTCCTAATTTAATCACAGATGTGTATAAATCAGCAGACAATAAGTGCAAGGCAGCAAATAGCAATAAAACACTTTTAAATCCAGCTTTTGTGGCAGATGCTGTAGGCTGCCCACCCAACGGCAACTCTCTCCTTCTTCTTTGTCCTGGCAAAGCCCATATCTCCCAATTACAGGGATGGACATGATGAGTCTTTACTCTCCAGCTTGCCTATGTGAATCAGTTTGAGACAATGAGACATGAAGAGAAGTTTCTTGTGTCTGGGAGAAACTTCCAGAAAATATTTCTCCCAGTCCGTGATAAAAATAGATGAAAAGAAACAAACAAAAAGGCAAAAGCACTTGTGCTTCCTTTTTTGCTTTTGGCATTGTCATCTTGAGACCATGCAGGGTAGCATTATTTATACACTGAGAAAAAAAGCTCTGAAAGAGGGGAATACTTGGGTCCTTGATGATGGTGTGGAGTTGCTCAGTCAGTAATGGCTATATCACTACTGGGCCGCCAGCTCCTGGGAGCTTATTATTGAAAACAAAAATTGTTTAAGTCAGGATATTCTGTGATTTTTAACCGAGAGCCACCAAACTGACCTAATTATTGAGCGAGTTGGCCATTGTTTGTGCTCACTTGTGAGACCTTGTTCTATATGTGCAACTGCTACAGAGCACTTGGTAATGTTGAAGATTGCTTGCAAGTCTGCATTATTACCTGTGGGAGGTCCACGAGTCAAACCTCTCCTCTTATTTTCCAGAGACAAAGAGGGAGACACGGACTCTTGTTTTGGGCTTGAAAGGGCTGAATTCTGTGTCAGTTACTTTCTAGCTGTAAAAATATATTACTAAACTTGGCTACCATAACAAAATGCCATAGACTGGATGTCTTAAACAGAAATGTATTTCTCACAATTCTGGAGGCTAAGATCAAGGTGCCAGACAATTCAGTTCCTTAGTGAGGGCTCTCTTTCTGGTTTGTAGATGGCTGTCTTCTTACTGTATTCTCACAAAGGGTGAAGAAGGGAGAGATGGTGAGAGATGGGAGAACCCTCTGGTGTTTCTCTCTCTCCTTATAAGGGCATTAATTTTATCATGAGGGCCTCACCCTCATGAACTCATCTAAACACATTGAATTCTCAAAAGCTCCACCTCCAAAAATTATTACATGGAGAGTTAGATCTTCAACATATAGGTTTGGAGGGACAATTCTTGCCCCAAATCGGAAAATAATTTGCTATGGACAAGCCAATTCATAGCAGTGACCTCAGGCAAGTACTCAACATTCCAAAGCCCCAGTTGTCTCATCTGTAATATGAAGCAGAGTAGCAGGGCTTATCCACAGCTTGTTGTGGCATTAAATGAGATAATGGCCATCAGGTGCTAGGAGCAGTGTCTGGCTCATGGTGAGAATACAATCACTGTACACTATCATTTTTGTTCTCTACCCGTGGAAGTGTGAGACAGTTGAACTATTTTTAGTTGCTTTGAGACTGACAAGCTCTTGTTATCACTTCGAGGAAGGTAAGGAATGCCTGCTCAGGCCTAACAACAAAGGAGGCAGTGTGTGTCCTTGGAAAAGCTGAAGGGTTACAGATAAAAGTGAAGTACAATGTACAAACCAACACTGTGAAAGCCTACCCTAATCTGAATCCTCTCGTTTTTCTGGTGTGATTCCTGGAGACTGCTAAAAAATTACTCAGAGCTTGAGTCATTCTTATATTGCACAGAGGTCCACCTACTCTGTCATTTTCTGTACATTTGTCCAGGCTGACCACCATGCCTGAAGAACCTTTGTCCACTCTCTGGATGATGTCTGTATGATGAATAATGGCATCCTCATTACCAACTATATTCCTTGCATATATTAAGTAGTAACTAAATGTTGTTTAAATGATAACATCCTCATAAAAGATAAGATTAAGCCTGGGCTGGACTTGAAGGGGCCGAATCCTGTGTCGGCTACTTTCTAACTGTAAAAATATGTTAGCCAACTTGGACTGCCATGACAAAATGCCATAGACTGAATGTCTAAAACAACAGAAATGTATTTCTCACAATTCTGAAGGCTATGATCAAGGGTGCCAGCCAATACAGTTCCTAAGTGAGGGCTCTCTTTCTGGTTTGTAGATGGCTGTTTTCTTACTGTATTCTCACATGCATTCTCACTGTATTATCTATGAAATAAAGTTCTTTCTTTCTTTTTTTATCCCTGTAAGATGAATCTGACATTTTTGTTACCACTGTAGTTATTTCTGGGAGGCTTTTGCTTTATTGCTGTAAAAGAGAATTGGTTTCCACCACCTTACTTGAGTGAAATCATGCAGAGAAAAACAAAAACAAAAACATGCGTTAAGAAATTGAAATAGCACAACTAATAATTTGTGAGTTAAGGTAGAAATCTTAATAGGAATTTTGAAGTAAATGACAATAAGGCATTACACATTAAAAGTTGAATAATGTAATTTAAAGGATACTTAAAAGACAGTACATAGTCTTACAAGTATGTATTGAAAAAATTAGACCATAAGAAGTTATATATTTAACTCAAAAGCTAGGAAAAAAATAGAATAAGCAGAAACTTAAAAAGATAAAGATAAAATCAAAAAGCAATTAAATAAAAGTAAGAACACTGCAAAGATTATTTTTAAAAAGATAGTTCATTGGAAACACTGATAAAATAGCTCAGATTGCCCAAGTAAAAGAGAAGAGCCAAATAAAGAATTTTAAGAATAATAAAGAAAATATAACTGTAGCTCCAGGAGAAATTTCAGCAATCATTAAACAATGCTGCAAATAGTATTATGATAATGCTTTTGATAACTTAGAGGAAATTCATATTTTTTTAAAGTTAAAATTAACAAAATGGACCCAACAAGAAATAGAAACCCTGGCTTGACCATTCAGTAATTTATTTTATTTTTTATTTATTTTTTTTTTTTTGAGTTGGAGTGTCACTCTGTCGCCCAGACTGGAGTGCAGTGGCCGCTTCCGGCCACCGCAGCCTCGACCTGCTGGGCTCCGGCGATCCTTCCGCCTCAGCCTTCCAAGTAGCCAGAATTACAGGCATGCACTACCATGCCTGGCTGATTTTTTGATTTATTGTAGAGATGAGGTCTCGCTGCCCAGGCGGGTCTCGAACCCGCGGGCTCAGGCAATCCACTCACCTCAGCCTCCCAAAGGCGTGGGATTACAGGCTGAGCCACCGAGCCCGGCTCCATTCAGTAATTTAAATTAGTGGTTAACAATCTGTCCTCTCCTCCCTCCAAAAAAATAGCAACACTGTAAGATAATTTCACAAGTAAACTTTACCAGGCTTTCTAGGAATGGAGAATTTTTATTTTATTGAAGCTTTTCTAGAAACTAGAAAGAAAGGGGAATCTCTGTGGGTTAAAGATAAAAAAACCAAAAATCTTCTCTTTCTAGCTGGTCAAATTTAACTGCAGGTTAACCCTAGACACCTGACAAAGGTGGAATGCCAGCCCTGTTCCAGGCAACATAATTTAAAGGTAGAAAAAAATTAAAAAGCCATGATTGGTGAATTGCATCATTCCTAAGACGATTGTGGATAGACTATACGTAACTGGCAGGGAGCTACAACTTTTAACTTGGTGTGAAGGCACTCGGTAATTGGACACATCCTTTGTGGGGATCAGAAGCTATATCTGTGAAGCTGCTACAGCTACATTGATTCTTATTTTAGGTGGGCACTTTTAAGCCATGATGACCTTAAGTCCACTTCTGTGATCTTTTTCTCTTGTACCTGAGCTGTCAGTTGGTGATCTGAAATTAGACAATGATGTGTGACTCCTATGAAGACTGTCACCAAAGAGGGGTGCCCTGCATCCGTCTGTGTAACCTGGTAGCAGGTATTGCCTACTCACATCTAGAATCTAAATGTCTAGTTGAAATTAAGACCACTACTGTGGGCATTGTAAGAACCAAGTCATGTGCTAGAGTGAACAACATCAAACAGAAGAGGAAAACAGTGAAAAGAAAATCATTGCACTATCACATTTGAACAAAGAGGCAAACATCCTAATAATAGTTCATTCATTCCAGTAAGGTATTTAAACACACACACATGCACACACATAAAAAATGGAAGAATGATTCAACATTAGAAAAATACATTACTCAAATGACCACATGAATGATTAAAGAGTAAAAACCATGTGACAGACAGTGTTGGTTGACACATTAGCCATTACCACTCTTTTCCCTTGTGGCCTCTATTACACTAATCTGTGGCCAGTTTTGCAAACAATCTGTCATATACATCAGTGAAAGAGAAAGGAGATCCTAGAAAAATAATCCACCCATAAATAGTAACTTTGAAAATAATTTGAAATTAAAAATCAGTGGACAAGCAAAAACTGTTCTAGTAATGTTGATCAATTGATTACCCATACGTAAAATAAAGACATAAGATTGCTACCTAACATGACTAGACCCCTCCTTACACAAAAGCAAGTTTAAGGCAAATTAAAGCAAACCCTATAACTTGTAAAAATAATAGGATAATATTGTTTTATCTAGGTTGGACAGGATTTCTTCCATTAGCAAAGAAAAAGAATAAGAGCGAAACTTATAGAAAACACCAGTAGCCAGGCTCGGTGGCTCAGCCTGTAATCCCGCGCCTTTGGGAGGCTGAGGTGAGTGGATTGCCTGAGCCCGCGGGTTTGAGACCCGCCGGGGCAGCGAGACCTCATCTCTACAATAAATCAAAAAATCATCCGGGCGTGGTAGCGCATGCCTGTAGTTCCTGCTACTCGGAAGGCTGAGGCGGAAGGATCTCCGGAGCCCAGTAGGTCGAGGCTGGGCGACAGAGTGAGACTCCAACTCAAAAAAAAAAGAAAAAGAAAACACCAATGAATATATCTCTATCACAGGTAAAAATGTCTATTCAACAAAGACACTTTTAAAAAGTTAAAAGACATCAAGAGAGATAATTTAATAAATGTGTCAGACAATAGGTTAGTGTCCAGAATACATAAATAATTTATAAATTATAAAGAAAAAAATAATTAAGATAAAATAATACAACAAAGAAAAAATTAAAAAATCTTTTTAAAATGGACACAAGGGCCAATAAACATTGAAAAGGAAAACATATGAAAAGATGCTCAGCGTCACCAGTTACATGGAAAAATAAAATAAAACTCACAATGAGATACTGATAACCACTTCATTTTGCCAAATACTGGTGACAATGCTTAACAGGTGGGAGTATGTATTGGCAGAATCCTTTAAATACGTGGTATACTGTTACGAGTACTTTGCAGTATATATTAAGGTTGAAAATACATATGACAAGTTGTCAAGTCTCTCTACTAAAAAATTTAGCACAAAGAAACTTTTATATATAAGCACATGGACACATGTTCAAATACTTATAAACACTGTTGATAACAAATATCATAACCAACCTAAATTCCTAATGATAAAAGAATATTCCTAATGATAAAAGAATATTTAAAATTTACTCATGAAACACTATATATTAGTTAAAATGAAGGAACTGGGGTTACATGTATCAATATTGACAGATATGGAAACATAATGTCATGTGACAAAACACAACTTACTTAAATGGTAATATTCTGTTTTTTTGTTTTTTGGGTTTTTTTTGAGTTGGAGTCTCACTCTGTCACCCAGACTGGAGTGCAGTGCCGCTCCCGGCCACCGCAGCCTTGACCTGCTGGGCTCCGGCGATCCTTCCGCCTCAGCCTTCCGAGTAGCCGGAATTATAGGCATGTGCTACCATGCCCGGCTGATTTTTTGATTTATTGTACAGATGAGGTCTTGCTGCCCAGGCGGGTCTCGAACCCGCGGGCTCAGGCAATCCACTCACCTCAGCCTCCCAAAGGTGCGGGATTACAGGCTGAGCCACCGAGCCCGGCAATATTCTGTATTTAAACATACCCACTCAAACATGCAGTCCTACTTTGTGAAGCCAAACTTTTATCCATGCTATCTTTTCTGCTTGAACTCTTCCACCACTATCTGTCAGTTACTTCCTAATAATCTTTTAAGAGCCCTTCCAATCTTGTCTGGAAGCCTCCCTGGGTCCCCAGGATGAGTTCCTTGTTCCCATAATAATGTGTGCTTGTCTCTGTAGCTGTCCCCATGTACTGTCCTGATGCTACGATGCCTGTCTGTGTCACCCAATAAGACTGCCAATCCCTTAAGTGCAGCAAGTGGGTATTATTTCACAATGTTTTCAGCATCTAGAATAGTATTGGCACTTAATGAGAATCCATTAAGTGGACCTATTACATGTGGACAACCAGGAAAAGTTCATGTCCACTTGTATAACTAATCCTGAATTGTACCCCGCATCTTTAAAGTAAAATATATAAAAATAAACAATAATAAAAGCAATTACAGTGCTCACAGACCACGGCTTCATTATCACAAACAGTCCTGATATAGAAGAGTCTTTTTGTGCCCACAGCTTAAATGCTAATAAACATTAGTAGTTAAACAAACAAACAAAAAGAAAAGTACATTTAATATGTAAATAGCACAAGATGTACATTTTTCCTAAAGCACATAACAGAGGTCTTACTTTTACACTTGTATTTGGACGTTCTTTACTATGGTTCATACACAACATATTAGAGTTGTGGAGAGACAAGACTGTGTTCTAACCCACCTTCTCCCCATTACTAGGTATAGGAGTTTAGCTAAGTAGTAATTTAGCTTCTCTGGGCCTCAGAAAAATAGGAATAACAATACCACCTTTGAGAGTTATTGTGAAGGGAGTAGGCGCTGAAATCCATGCAAGCTTGTTGCACCTGGTAAATACGTTAGACAGCACAAATGAGGCCTGGCTGATGTTCAATACAGGCTGATGAAAGGAGGTGAGACCTTAATGACAAAGATTCAAGGGGTCTGTGAAGAATCAACCAAAGAGGTGAACTTTAAGTAATTCTGTAGAAAGAAGATGGTCATGCTGGAGAAAAATCCGAAGGATTTACAGACACCCCCCCCCCCAGAAAAGGGCATTTACATAAGTCTTCTTGGTAGGAGCCAAGGAATTCATACAGATTTAATTGTCTGCTCTTCAGTTCTGAACACGTTTCTGCAGAACTTTGTCTTTGAGAGAGAGCGGGAGCCAACAAATGGCTGTGAAGACTACGCTAGATTCTACAGCTGGTGGGAAATTACATACTGAAGCCAGCGTGAGATGTGTAGGAGATGACACAGTGGTAATATTGTAATGAGCACAGGCTTTGGCATTAGCAGGGGAGCTTTATCTCTGAACCTCAGTTCCTTTTTAATAAAATTGAAATAAACAGTGTCATGTAGTTAATGGGAGGATTAGTGATCATATGTTCAGACAACCAAACACAATGTCTGACCCTGGTGAGAGATTAATAATTGGTATATTGTGATGCTTACTACTACCACCGTGGTATGGTTTCAACATGCCTGAGTCCCAACTTCTTTAAAAATATTCATCTATAATGTTCAGTGATCTATCACAGAAACAAAAATCAGAGTACCACGTGTTCTCACTCATAAGTGGATCCTGAACATCTACCATAATACTGTAAGAAAGGGATTGACAGTAACCAGAAACTGTCTGGGGGTGGAGGGGCACATAACATCAATAATGGTACCTGATCTCAAATCAGGTGAAGTAGGGACCAAAGGGAGACCCAGATTTTCCTGTATGATGACCACTTGCACACCTAGTCCTGAACTGTACCCTACATCTTTAAAAAAAAACAACTCCAAATTTAGCGTGCCTAAGCACTTGCATTCTTTGATGCTGAGATTCTTCACAAACTTTAATTTGCATTTGGATTCTTATAGAGTTTTATTTTTGTTTTTGTTTTTGTTTTGAGTTGGAGTCTCACTCGGTCGCCCACACTGGAGTACAGCCCATACAGCGCACACAGACCTACTGAACTGAAGACTCTGGAGTGGAACCTATTTTCTTTTTCTAGCCTTGTAAAAAAAAAAAAAAAAAAAAGGCAATACCAATAAATAGCCAGGGCTGGGAACTAATGGATTGAGACTTTACTTTTCCAGATTTCCCTGTTAGAAGGCAAGTAACATGGGGGACGGGCAAAAATTAAGCTGTAGCCAGCCTTTTACATTCTGAATAAATTCACAGGTGGGATTATCAGTCAGCCAAGAGGGGATTCCCGGGATATGGTAGAGGAAATACAGACACTGACACATCAACATCTATAGAATGAAGTGATTCCACAGAGTCGTTGATAGATTGAGTTCAATGAGATGCAGTTGCTCAATATATTAGTTCTCTTGTCAGAGGATGAGTGAGTTGAATATGGATGGTGAGAGGCTGGGAAAGGAGTCCAGGCAGCACACCCATCTGGGGTGTGGATAGGGCCCAGCTTGTCTTCTGCGTAGGTAGGTGCTGTGCCCAATAGGTTTGTGATATAGGTGTCCCAGGATGGGAGTCCATGGGGATGGAACAAGAATGGTGGAGAAAAGGGCAGAAAACAGGCATAGAAATAGGAGGCATCCTGACATTAAAGGTGGAATCTACCTTGAGCAGCTCACCGTACACTACAGGATAAACCCAAGCCCTTTAGCTTGATGAGTGTCTTGGGTTCCTAGGGCTGCCATCCAAAGAGCCACAAACTAGGTAACTTAAAACAACAGACATGTACTCTCGCGCAGTACTTGAGGCCAGAAGCCTCAAATCAAGATGTTGGCAGGGCCATGCTTCTCTGAGGGTCCTAAGGAAAGATCTGTTCCATGTTCCTCTCCTGACTTCCTAGCATTTCCTGGTGTTCCTCGTGGATGTATCCCTCTGGTCTCTGTGTCTGGGTCTTCACATGGTCTTCTCATGAGGACACTCGTAATGACTTGGTGATTTAGAAACTATCCTAATCCAATATGACCTCATCTTAACTAATTGCATGTGCCAAGACACTGCTTCCAAATAAGATCACATTCTGAGGTTCTGGTGGACCTGAGTTTCTGTGGAACACTTTAGTCTACTGCAATGATGGGTGATCACGAAGATCATCCTCATGGTTTTCTTCTCTGTTATAGCTCTGTGCTGAAATATTCATCTTTGACTGGGTTTTTCAGAATGTCTAATAATTGATTATTTACAAGTCTATGTCTCCTACCAAGGGCAGAGCCAATTCGGGGATTTTTTGTTTTGTTTTTGTTTTTTATACCTTTCACCATTCAGGATGTAGCACAGAACCAGATTTTTGACTGGCACTCAGTAAGTGCATGTGAAAGTTAATTGATTTACAGTCATAATTTTTACAAGACTGGCCACTGGGATGTCTACACTTGAGTATACTCGAGTATGGGAGAAAGCCTGAAGACCTCTGGAGGAAATGGATCAGGCCACAGCTTAAAAGCTTAGTAACCACACTGCTCCTTTGCCTTTGGGACTAGAAATGGGCAACTGGATCCTGGTCTGTTGCTTGTGTACCCTGTGACCCTGGGCCAGTCATTCCTCTGCTCTGACCTCAGTCTCCCACCATAAATGAGGGGTTTGGACCTCATTTTCTAAGCTCCTTTATCTTTAAGATCACACGGGTCCTACTCAGAGCTGAGGTGTCTGAGAGTTAAGCATCAAAGAACCACTTAGGACAGTCACCCTGACGTGCCTCAGACAGCTTCCAACTCGCCACCAGGATCCTTTCTCTCTTTAAGCAGTTGTATCTGCTACTCCAAGAAAAGCCGCTCCCTGACTGCCTGGCTGGCCATGAGTGAGCACTGCTGAAATTCCTTGGCGAAGATCGCCAAGATGCTGGGGAGCAGCAATAAATACAGTCTTTTCACTCCAACCCTTCATTTAGATCTGATTTCTCTTTGAATCTCAATTGGTTGCAGCGGGCTTTTGGGTGCCTTGCTGAGGAGATGTTTGGCAAATCATGAAAGGCCAAGGACTCCCCAGAGAGGATATTTTCCCTCTTATCAGAACCTTTCAAAACAGCAGGAGGAGTGAGGGATTGCGAATGGGCTTCCAATCAGCTCCTCTCCCGCTGAGAGGAGGTGGGGGAGCGGAATTCTCACCTTCAGGCTCCACAGGATTTTCAGTCTTGAGAAAAACAGCTTCTTTCTGAAAGAAGCCTGAATTCGGATATCATATTCTTCAAGCAGCCTCCTCTCGCCCCACCCCGAAAGCCCAAGCTGGGCTGCTCCCTTTTTTGCGTTCCCATAATTCCTGGAGTTTGTTTCCATACTACTCTTGCCCCCCTGGGTTGATGTCAGTTTAGAATTGGGCCCCCTTAAACACTGCGCTATATAGCTTTTATTTGACCTTCCAGATCATGCCCTGTGGCATCTCATTCTGGGTTTTCTTGCAAAGAAATCTTAGGACCAGGTCTAGGAGGAAGGCAGTTCATTTGGAAAGTAAACTCAGAAAGTGAGATCCAGGAATGGGGAAAGTAAACAGAGAAAGATCCGTAGGAGGGTGTGTTAATAGCTGGAGTTCTAACCCACTGGGGACTTCTGAAGAACCCTGTGACATGAACTTCAAAATTCATGAGGGTCACTGGGGGTTGACTGCAAAGTTGCAGTATTTATTTGTGGATCTTCCTTCCTGTTTGGTTGGGAGTTGGGTTTGAGGGCATTAAATGCCCTGCACTTTGGGGTGGCCCAATGTAGCGGTAGACTGGGTGGCTCATATGAGGTCAGAAAAAGTCCTCAAGCAGAAAAGCAGAGGCGGGAACTGCCCTCTCACAGTGCAAATGAATTTAGAAGTGGGCTGAGAGAATGTGAAGCAAGGCATCTGGCTTCCCCTGCGCAGGTGCTTTTCTGGCAGGCTCACCTGTTGGGCCTGCATCCTAGGCTCCTCGTCATCCTTCTGACTGTCTTCTCCTGGGCTCAGCCAATGGGAGCAGGCACAGGAGAGCAGAGGGCGCTAGAGAGAAACATCAGGGTCTTGCTGTCCCTGGTTCCCTCTAAGCTGCGTAGTTGCCAGTGAACTGTGAGGTTCAGTAACTTTTCCCTCCCCTTTTTTCATCTGGTCTAGGAGTGGTAATGTCTCCCAGCGTTTACCAGGTCTTGGTTGCTGCACCATTCTTTGAAATTTTCATAAATCCTGTTCACACTCTATAAATAGAAACCGTTATTTCCCCCATTGTACACGGTGTGTGTCCTGCTCTTCCTGCCAAAGCTGGAGCCCTGTTCTGTTCTTCTTTTTTTCTTTTTAATTTTTTATTTTGAAGATGTGGGGTACAATTCTGGTTTAGGTATACAAATGTTCATTATGCAGGTACCCTTGTTGATGAGGTGTGTTCTCCCCGCCACTCCCCTGGCATTTTCCCACTGTTCTGTTCTTCTAACCTAGCCCAGCATCCCTCTCGTCTCCTCTGGTTTTCCTGACAGAGGCAGGGGGCTGTTCAGAGATGTTTCTCCTCATCATCTCCGTTTCTTACTTTCTGGTTCCATGTCACTGGTGCATTTTCTTGACTGAATGTTCTACAGTTCTCTCTGGACATGTCTTCCATTTCTTCATTCCCCAAAAGGTGGGCTCCAAGGCCAGCTTTTGCTGACTATTTAGATCAACAGAGGCGTTTCCACTGCAGAGTCACAAACAATTTTGAATTGAAAATGAGATGTCTCACTCCTACAAGGTTCTCCAGCCTTCTCACCACAAGGGATTTCTCAGCATTCTTTCTCTTTGAGTTCCAGCTTGCATGACCCACACTCCCAACATTGTTGCATATTTCAGTCCTTTGGTTCCTACTGATTTTGTCGTGAGCCATTCACCTGTCACTTACTTAACTTCCTTCCTTGGGATGTTAGAGTTCCCACTTCCACCGCCCCTATGTAAAGAGAACGATCAATACATTATCCTACCAAAAGTGTTTCTCTCCATACAGTGAACCCTGGTGCCATTTGCCCACATAACTAGTTTTTCATCCCCCTGTACCATTAGCCTGGTGTCAAGGGCATTGTCAGACACTCCACTGGTAGGATCATATTGAACTGAAAGAAGAGTTTTCACTGGACACGTGACTCTCACCAAAGGAAGTGAAGTGACAGAGCTCTGGGACACCTGCAAGGAAATGCCAAGGCTAATTCACAGGATCTCTTAAAATAACCACAGATGCAGTTAGCAACCCAGCAAGGCAAGAAACAAGTAATTTGTTGCTGGCATGTGCTGGGTCATGCGATGAAGAAATTTATCACTCAGGGATAGTACAAAAAATGTATACAGGGTGGGAGGAGGAGGGTATGGAACCCCCATTATATCCCATAGGTACCATGCTAGGAACTAAACAGAGGCAACCTCTAGTCTCACCAATGACCCTCTCTGCATGTCATAGCATACTCATTACATGACAAATGAACTGAGCTTGTCTTAGAGGCTTGCTCAGAGTAACTTGCTCTGATTCACAGGCAGAAATTGGCAGAGCTAGAACTCAACCCCAGGTAGCCTTGAAGTCTTTCATGCTGACACGACACTGTCATACTGGAGGACACAGACTGGAGAGATAATAGGAAGAGTTAGTATGGAGGAGCCTTACCAAAAAAAGGAGTGGATTCAACACAATCCACCTCAGGAAGAAGTTCAGAATCACTGAGTCTTGGCCTTAACATTGCTCCTCAAAGTGGGTCGACCCTTTTCTCCCAGAATGGTGGCAGGTGCATAAGGATCGTCAGGGCTGTGCTGGGAAATCACTAAGATGAAAGATGTGAAACCACACAGACAAAGCACATCATACAAGTTCTAGAGTAAAAACCAAGGAGAGGTCACCTTGGATTAGACCCCTAGGGAACAGGCATGGAGTTGTTGAAGCAGACATATTGAGGTGACATAAGCCTGGGGTTCCTGGATTGACCCCTTACCTGCTGATCATTTTTTTTTTGGAATAACTGCTTCACTCTCTGAATTTCAGCATTCTTGCAATAAAATGTGGAAGGTAATACCCATCTTACTGTCTAGCCAGCATTTGGCTTCTTATCCCAGCTTGATTCAGCTAAACTCTTACAAATACTCTATGAGTGATACTGATCTGTGTGTTTTATATATATTAACATGCTTAGCATCCACAACTCTGTAGGAGTGTAAACTCAGAACATCAGGGTCCAGAGCCTGAGTTCTTGACCACTGTTCTTTCCTGCCTTTGGTGATATAAGGCCTGTCTCCACTTGTCCCTAATGGTAAGTCTAAGTCATCAGTTAGTCCTGTGGCTAAATCTGGGCTCTCCTGAAAGCAGATCCTAAGATAAACACTGACAGGTAAATGTGAGCCAGAATGCAGGGGCTGGAGACAGAGGAAATGCAGAGGAGGGAGAGTCCCTCCAAAGCTATGTTCGAGTTGAAAGTTGAAACCAAGATGGTCATGAAGGGCAACTAGCTACTCCATCGTGGAATACCTGATAAATCTGTAGAAAGCACCTCAGAATCAGCTGGGGGTGGTCGATGGGTAAGGCATTCATTCATTGGCTCCTATTTCCCATTGGTCAAAATTGCCCCTATGCAGAATCAACTCTCGATTCTGGATTGTGTAAGCATGCCAACCCAAAGATTCCAACCCAGAGTCAGAGAAATCCAAGAACGAATACCAGAGACACATGACAGATGCCAAAGGTGAGGCATTGTCAGCTTACGCCTGTGTGAAGCTGGCTGAATCTATGGCTGGAAGAGGAGAGAAGCTTAGGAGCTTTATAAAGGGTCCAAGGCACTCTTGTATCTCTCCTTCTGTTCTCCAACTTGCATTTGGCATTGCCAAACCTATCCTGTCCTAGTTGGCCTCACATGGGCCTCGTTCACCTACCTAGTCATTCATCAAGTATGAGGTGACCACATATTTTGAGCCAAGCACAGAGTTGCTATCTGCCTTGGTCTCTCCACAATCCGGGCTTTGTCTTTTCCTACTTGACTTACCTGCAGTTGCTACTCTGAGGCCCAGCATCCTGAGTCAATTCCTCATGATTATCTCTGAATATGTTCCTGACCCCAGCTACTTATCTTTGGTTCCTATTTAATGGGGATTCAGAACATTACAAGTTCTTTTAAAACTTGGTGTATGTTTTATACACTAGTGTTTCCTAGAGTGTGTTCCAAGTAACAATCACTGCACATAAATAAGGAGGTGGAGGGTAGCTTGTGGTTCAATATGCTTTGGGAACAAGAATAACGTCCATAGAATATTTTGAGAAATGCTACTCTGTTGAACAGTGTCTAGCATTCATGACCTCATTAAGGCCTGTAGTCTCAGCTACTCAGGAGGTTGAAGCAGGAGGATTACTTGAGCCCATGAGTTCGAGACTGCAGTAAACTATGATTGTGTCACTGAATTCCAACCTGAACAACAGAGTGAGGCTCTGTCTCAGACTAAAACAAAATAAAACAAAATAAAATAAACCCCTTTAAAAGCTTACTCTGGGCCAGGCACAGTGACTCAGCCTGTTATCCAAGCACTTTGGGAGGCCAAGGCGAGAGGATTGCCTGAATGCAAGGGTCCGAGACCAGCCTGGGCAACTCCGTGAGATCCCACCTCTACAATAAATCACAAAAACGAGCCAGGGTGGTGACATGCATCTGTAGTTCCAGTTACTTGGAAGGCTGAGGTGAAAGAATCATCTAATCCCAGCTGGTCAAGTTTGCGGTGGCCGTGAACATGGGGGAAAACTATTAACTTCAGTTGAGATTCTAAAATTCAAATTTTTACCTGCAGTGAGAGAGATAACATTTAGTGATCACTTACCGTGCAGAAGTTTGTATCACCATATCTTCTCGTCTTTTTTTTTAATCAATATTTTTATTATGATATTGTGGGATATGGTTAAGGGTTAGGTATACAAATATGCTTCATTCAGGCACCCTTGTTGATAAGAGGTGTCTCCCCATCCCCAGACAGATATTTACTACCGTTAATCCCATCTCCCTTCCCCTCCCCCCCCATAGTTTCCCACCGCTGTCAGTCATTTTCTTATAGTATTATGTTGGATGTTCAAGGTCCACTATATGAGTAAGAACATGTGATACTCAGATCTTTGTTTCTGTGAGAAATCACTCAGTATTACAGACTCTAGTTCCATCCAGGTTGCTGCGAAATTCATGATTTTGTTCTTTTTTATGGCTGCGTAGTATTCCATTATATATATGTACCACATTTTTTTAATCCAGTCCTCTTTTGATGGACAGCATGGTTGCTTCCAGGTTCTTGCTATTGTGAACAATGCTGTGATAAACATACATGTGCAGGTATCTTTTCTATAGAGTGATTTGAGTTCTTCAGAGTATATTCCCAGTAGGGGGATTGTGGGGTCATATGGGAGGTCGATATTTAGAGCTTTTAGGAATCGCCATACTGTTTTCCATAGAGGTTGCACTAGTTTGCACTCCCACCAACAGTGTAGAAGTGTTCCCTTTTCACCACACCCTCTCCAGCAACTGTTATTTTTTGAGTTATTGATAATTGCCATTCTGACTGGAGTTATGTGATATCTCAGTGTGGTTTTGATTTGCATCTCCCTGATGATTAGTGAGGTTGAACATTTTTTCATGTGTCTGTTGGCTGCTCGGATGTCTTCCTTTGAGAAGTGTCTGTTCTTCTTAACAAAACTATTCCGGAATTATTTTTATTCTCATTTATAGAAGAAACTGAGACTGCTACTAAGCTTAATTAGCTTGTCCAAGATCACACACACCAAAAATGACCAGGATTTGAAGCAGTTCTAGAATTCAGACAAAATCTGTATTTCTTCCCTTGCATCATACTAAAGTAGAAATCACCCGCCACTGGGGATACAAACAAAGGTTTTCTTTGAGGGACCTCTAATGAGCTGCATTTGATACAAGAGGTATTTCTTCCCTGACACCATTAAAATATTTTTCACAGTATAATTTAGTAAAAAAGAGTTCCTCCACCCCCAACATTATTGAAAATATTTCTTACAGCAAAAATGAATAAAATTATTTTTTGAATTAAAAATAATAAGGAAAATTGAGTACTTCCTCAATGATGCAATGTTGAAAGAAGAGATCACTGAATTCTATCAGACAAGTTAGGAAGTGTCTCTGAGACCCTCAGCAATTCTTGGAAATGCCTACTCATAGAGACCTGTTTCTAATGACTGATGCCAGCTTTGATTCTAGTCTTTTAAAAGACATCCTGCTGACCATCTACTTAGAGAGACCTCAGTCAATCAATAAAGGTTAATTGGAAGCCTTTTCTGTGCTGAACACCATGCTGGGCACGAAGGTAGAACAAACCAGCACTTATGGCACCAGTCACCCTATACATCACCCCATTTTACTCTCAGAAGTACCCAATAACAGTGTTATGCAACTTCACTAAGAACTTTATTATGACCTGATCAAGGCAGTTGGGATTGTAATCCAAGTCACAGTGGCTCTAGTTATCCCATTTGTTTATTCCATTTTCTATGTCTTCTTACATGGGTACTTCTGTATAGTAATGTCAAGACCACTCTTAAAGAAGAGTTAGCACAGCAGGACTCAGAATTCTCATTCCTAGAAAGTCCCACTGTCAAGGTGGCCTTCCACTGGTGTCTCTAGGAACTTGGAAACTGGGAATGTTATCACTATTCCCTAAATGATAAGAATGACTCACTGTGTCTCAACTATTTGTGCAAGCAATGTAGCGTGTGCTGAACATCTGCTTTCCTTTTGGGAGTCTAGAATTTGGTACACGTAGGTACCTACATAATCAGCCTCTAAGAAAGGTCTTGGACACTAAGTCTTTAACAAACTTCCTAGTAGACACTTGATGTGTTGTCACATTCATTGCTGGAGGAATTGTGCATGTTTTGTGAAACTGGGAGAGGACCATTGGAAGCTTGCTCCCGGTTGCCTCTGGACTTCTCCCATCTACCTTTTCACTTTGCTGCTTCTACTTTGTATCCTTTCATTGTAATAAATCATCACTGTGAGTCTGACTATATGCTAAGTCTTGTGAGTGAGCTCTCCTAGGGAATTACTTAGTCTGAGGGTGGTCTCAGGGACCGCTAACAGTTACCTTCCTGCATCTGAGACAACAATCAGCTCTTTCAGTCAATTGCCAATCATGCATTTGGAGGAAATGAAACTAGTTGCAGTGGGATCCTGAGTCTGAAAACCATTTTGTTAGTGTGAATGGGCTTTATTTTCCATGTTTGCTAGAATTGATTTCCCACCATGTAGAGTCCAAGCTCTACGGCCTTCCCAGGGGACCCTCCACCACCAAACCCTGTCTCTTTGTCTGCTTCTCAGCCTCACTGTCACTTCCCACTTGATGGCAAGCTGCTGTAGTCCCTTAAATACATTGACTGTCTCAAGCCTATATGCCTTAGCCCTTGCTTTTCCCTTATCCTGGAATATGCTTCCCCCTTCTCTGGTTTAGGAATTCACTCAGCTCACCATCACTTGGAGGTCATGTATCCGTGGTGTCTTAGCCAGCTTGAACTACTAGAACAATCTACCATTGACTTGGTGGTTTTAACAACAGACATGTATTTCTCACAGTTCTGGAGGATGGACGCACAAGATCAGGGTTGCCACCATTGTCGAGTTCTGGTGAGGACTCACTTCTTGGCTTGCAGAAGGCCACCTTTTTGTTGTGTGCCCACATGACCACTCCTTGCTGCATAACTGGAGAGAGAATGAGAGCAAAAGTGAGAGCAAGATAAAGAGAGAGAGTGTGTGCTTGTGTTCCTTCCTTTTCTTATACTAATCCCACCATGAGGGCCCACCCTCATGACCTCATCCAAACCTAGTCATTACCCTAAGGCCCATCTCCAAATGTGATAACATTTGGGGCTAGGGCTTCAATATATGAATTGGGTGGGAGGGGGATATATTCAGTCCCTAGACACATGGACAGTTCAGGGGGAATCTCACCTCCCCTCCTACTTTCATTTCATTTCATTCACTCATTCAGTAGAGATTATCTCCTATGTGTCAGACATTCTTCTATATAGTGGGACTTGACACAGAACAAGAGAGTAATAGCTCTTGCCTTCACGGAGTTTACAGATTTCAACTTTCTCTTCCAGGAAAACTTTCTCACTTAACCTTTTATTCTTTGATCTTCCCTTTGTTGATTTTCTTTTGTATCCTTTTATCTCACTCAACTCTCCATGAAAACCTTGTGAACATGTACTCCTGTGTATATGTATTAGTTATTTATAAATGATATGTAATATTCTAATATATAATGTATAACATGAAATATATACCAAAACATAAATTTTAAAAATGGGAAAATAGAAGTACTAAGCAATCTTCCCACAATGAAAGGCCCACCTTTGTGAGTGTGAACACAGCCTTCTTTGAAGGCCTCTGGTCCACATGAAGGGGGCCATCTAGGTACCTGAAACCATGCATCTTTTGGAATTGTCTGTTTACCCATATGTCTCCCTTTCTGAAAGACAGGGTCTCATTCATCTCTGTGTGCCCCATGCTTGGGGAAGTACCTGGCCCAGATTTGACGCTTCATAGACTTTTCTGGAAATAGAGACACAAATGAATATCATTGCTGCAATGACTATTATTACAACTCCAAAATTAGTGGAAGGATGAGTCTCTTCTTGGACAGGTCTTTCTGGAGTTTTTTGATTGAATCGCCTAACATTCTGGGTCTGGGTCTGGAGCCCACATACTTGTGTTGGGACACTCAATTTAGAGCAGTTCAAAACCAATGAGGACTGAGTCATGTGACCTAACAAGCATGGAAGTTAAATTGTATTGAGGACTTACTATGTGTCAAGCACTATACTAACTGCTTTAATACTGTTTTTTAAATCTGACCAACAACTTCATGAGACTTGTATCCCACTCTATAGAAAAGGAAACTTGGGCTTAGACATTAAGCAATGTTTACAAGATCACAGAGTCAGAGGTAGAATTAAGGCCAGGATCCAATGATCATCTTTGCAATCACTACCCCAAACCAATTCACAAAAGACTACTGTATAAGCCATGTGTTGATATTTTCATTTAAATTTGTAGAAAGGTGTCTTAATCCTGATTTAGTATTATCTTTTAAGTACATCTCCATTACTGAACGTTTCCACATCTGGGAAATAATGGGATGATAAGGCTACTGAGTGTTCTAGTATATGGTGACAGGAAAGCACCTGGAGCTCAGGTGTTTGGTTTTGTGGTTCCTTAGATAGAGGTGACCCAGCTGGTTAGAAGTAAAAGTAAACCTTAGACCCAGCCCCGCTGACTGCCATGCTGTTCCATCCCCCATGAGAAATTGTATGGTATTATAATACAAGCAAATGGCCTTTATTCTGTCCTGAAATTGCTCCGGAAGCCGGGCACTCAGAGAGACACTCGTGCAGAGGCTGACCTTTAGCTGGTGTCCTCCAACTGTGACCCAATCAGGCATAATGAGTTTGGAACAGGGCTTAGAATTGTTTTCTTTCTTCTGCTTTTCTTTTCTCCCAGTCTTTATCAGTATTTTAGCAGAAGGCTGTTTTTCCTTTTGCACTTATTTATATTTAGCCTGAGCATCCTGTTAATTACAGAGCAGTTACAGGAGAATTAGGGACACTATATATAAATTTGCCATTTATGCAAATTGCAAAGAGAGAACAAAGAAAAATTAGCTTAATTAGTATAATTGCTAAAAAAGCGGGAGGCGAGGCAAACACGGCTTTAATCAAAGAGAGGCGAAGGAAGTCTCAAGGAAATGGTGACCCAAATCAGTACAGATTGGAGGGTTCTGACCTTTCGTGATTTTGAGACCTCGCTGAGACATTGAGATGACATGAGGCCATGGGAGGAGGGGCAGAGAGTTCTCAGCATTAAAATGCCATGTGGTTGCTCAAGAAATGGAATAAAACCCCTGAGCTTGGAAAGTTGTTGATATATGTGTGAGTGTGTGTACCTGAGGTGAGAGGGAGACAAAGAGTAATAAATGACTCTCCTCTTTTTTTTTTTTTTCAGTTGGAGTGTCACTCTGTCACCCAGACTGGAGTGCAGTGGCCGCTCCCGGCCACCGCAGCCTCGACCTGCTGGGCTCCAGCGATCCTTCCGCCTCAGCCTTCCAAGTAGCCGGAATTACAGGCATGCACTACCACGCCTGGCTGATTTTTTGATTTATTGTAGAGATGAGGTCTTGCTGCCCAGGCGGGTCTCGAACCCGCGGACTCAGGCAATCCACTCACCTCAGCCTCCCAAAGGTGCGGGATTACAGGCTGAGCCACTGAGCCGGGCTTAATGATTCTCCTTTAAAAAAAATCATTTGTCCAGCAAACATGTGCTCTGTACCTACTAAGTGAAGGAGTCTGTTTAGATGCTGGGGATAAAAAAAAAATTAATAAGATGCTGTCACCACCCTCAGGAACAAAGGAGACAGAGAACAAAAGGGCAATAAACAAGTGACATATTTACAGCAAAATAGTAGGGCCTGAGGAATAAGGTTGCCAAGTTTGGCAAATAAAAAGACTGAAGGTCCAGTTAAATTTTAATTTTGAATAAATAAAAATATAGTTTTAGTGTAAGTATACCCCATACAATATTTGGGACGTGCTTATACTAAAACGGTAACTTGTTCATCTGAAATTCAAATTAACTGAATGTTCTATATTTTTTTCTGGGAACCATCCTGAGGAAGGACAGAGTCCTCCCTGTATCTCCTCAAGACCACAGAAAAAATCTATGACTTCTTCCAACAAGCAGAAAAATGACCCCTGGCCAAGTGCAAGTCCCTTTGGCCTTGGCATCATAACAATACAAATGTGGAAAGAGAAAGAGTTCTGAGATAAAATGAAGCTGGGACCCTCAGGGGGCTAGGCTCACTGGGCGCTGCGATAACACACCCCCATGGTTGTCCCAACTCCCTCGATCTTCAGTAAAACCACCAGACACATAAATGCCTTGGGTGTATGAGGTGTTCTGTGTTCTATGGAAATCAAGGAAGGGGTAGAGTTCCACATCTAGGCAGATGTGCTATGCCTTGTTCTAAAAGCTTTGCATATTTTAAATCACTAAACCATCCCTGTAACACACATGAGGTAGTTTATACTGTCCCCATTTTAAAGATGTGAGGACAGGCACAGAGGAGTTAAGTGACTCAGGGGCTAATAAGCCATTAAAGTGACTAAAGAAGTTTATAAGCTACTATGGGGCTGGAATTTAGCCCAGGTCATCTGGATCCAGAGCCTGTGTCCTCATATATGTGCTGTGCCACCTGCCATATGGGACTTGCAGGCCAGCACTAAGATAACCAACCAGAAACACAATCAGTCATTCAATCTAGATAACAAAAACCAAGATAGCCTTGTGTGCCTTAAGTATACTGTGGAAAAAGGGAAGGTAGATTGAGATGTCAGGTTCCATCTACACATCTGCCATTGTGGTTTTGTAAAAAGAAGGGAACTCGGTGTTTGATTTCTATCTCTACACTGGATTGTCAACCATCTAAACAGCTAGACCAAGGCTGTGCATCTTAAAGAGCTCCCATTTCTCCCTATGGGCCCCACAATAATGAATGCAGTGGTAATACCCAGTTGCCTGGAAAGAGCAAGCCCTGTACTTAGTCACAACTTATGGGGGTCTGAACAACGTGTGCAGATAAATAATGTTTGGAGACAGTGTGGATCCACATTGTGGGATGGAATTATATATGGTTTATTTCTTCTCTTGATAGATGGAACAGATAATGAGTTCTGATCTCACCCTTCCTTAATAAGCAACTGATAATGATTCTCAGCCAGCAAATAAATAAAAGTCCTCAAATGCTGGTCAGATCTAGCTCCTCGTTTCTATGACCCTCAGGCAGATCATCTGCTTCCAAGACATAGGTGATACTAAGCTCCCAAATACTGGCCAAAATTACATTTTTCACAAACCACACCTGCTCTTCTTTAAAACTTCTGCATGGAGCTGAATACTTTCCTGAGTGAGGTCAGACCTCAAAAACTGCCCAAGGTCAATATCCTATCTTCTCCTTAGCAAAGGAGTTAGTACTTTTCTGGAGTCTAGTTTCTTTTCTGGAAGCATAGATCGCAAAAACACTGTGAAATTGAAGTGAAGTAATGCACAGGGCCAAGAACTATAGCTTTTTGATATTTCAAATCAACTTTGATTGGCCTTCCTCTTCTTGTTAGGTATTTCTTTGTTGTAAGAAACAGAAACTTTAAAAGAATAAAATCTCTCAAAACTGAGAAATGTTCAGTTGACACACACAGGTTGAAGGTACAGTTCAGCTTTATAAGGGATGGAGTTATTCTGTTACTGTGGGACATCGTCTTGTCAGGTCCTTGTCTCTGGCTTGCTTGGTTGAAAAAACAGAGGGCAGAATCTGTCACCCTGACTCCTCGTGATCTCACAGTGCAAGCATCCAACACATTCAGCTTTGCTGATGTATCACATAGTTCAAATTATTGTATGTGTCTGTGTCTGTGTATGTGTGTAAGACAGAGAGAGTGAGTGAGAGTGAGAGAGAGAGAGAGAGAGAGAATGCATGTACAAAATAGAATGATCAGTGCAGCCCAGCTTGGGGTTTGCTTTTTTGAGGGTCATTTGGTCATTTGTCCACTTTTGGTCCAACCACCTCTGGCAAGAGTGGTTTTTCCAGGTATATCCTCCAAGGTGGGTATGCACGGGGAAGAAATCATTGGCTTTGCTGCTGCAATTCCTTTTCCTCTTCATTCCCTTGGAAGACAACCTTATATTGGTTTAAGCCTCTATAATATCCTGCTTTTCTTTAACTAAAAAGTTAGGTGTCTGAAACCTGCTTCACCAATTTACCTTGCATTCCCCTTTGTCCCCTTTTTATTGTGGTAACATTTCCCAAAACAGTCTGAAGAGTTTTTGTTGTGGTTTGATTTGTTTGAAATATTCCTCTCTGATTTGTTCTGTCTTACAAAACCCTACATTTCCTTTTGTCTTAAGATATTTTGCTTTCTCCCTCTGTGATTCAGGTCTTTGATAGAGTTCAAGTTTCCCATATTTGCTCACTGGGGATTGCTTAATTGTGACATTGCTTCTCTTCTGGGTAAGGACTCACTCTAGAGGACAAGGATGAATCCAAGCAGTATCTTTGGTGCCACAATGTGTGGCGCATACAAACCCAACACTGACTGTCAGGGGCTCCCAATCCGAGGGTATTAAATGCCTGCAGGAGAAAAATTATGAACACAGTTTCTGAAAAAAAAAATTCATTAAACATGTCTGTCTTCTAATCACTATCAGCAACTATTTCCATTGTTTGGTAAGATTTTGTTTGCAGTAATAATGGAAAGGGTCAGAACGAGTAAGGAATTCTTTCCTCTTTCCCCATCTCCAATCCTGCCCTCTCTCACTCTGCTGTCTATTCAGTGCTGCAATTCAAACAAGAACTCTGGGCCTTTGTCTCTGCAGTTTGTGCAAGCCCCTTGTAGACCTAGGGTTATTCTAGCTATAAGTAGACTTTCTCACACAGGCCTTTGGGTCAGACCAGAGCTGAAATATGCTGTATCTCTTGGGATGGAGAAACAGCTAGAAAATCTCACTCAGGCTCGTATTTGTCTGTCCCGTGGTTCTAAGACTCTGGGGATTTATTTATGCACAGATTTTTTTTCTGAGATACAAGCTGCTAAAGAAAATGTACTTTAAGATTAACAGAGACAAACACGACTGCCCACAAAGACGGGAGTTTGGGATGTTGGCAAGACTGGAAATGGCTACCTGAGGACAGGATGAAAGCATGGAGGTGTTTGGACTGGAGAAGAGAGAAAATGGTGGGGAGCGGCAGTCATTGAGTTCAAAAGTCCAGAGGGCTGGTATCTGGGGAGGTAAGAGCTTAGTTGAGTGTTTCCAGTGTGCAGAACAAGGACCAGTGGGCAAAAGCGTCAGAGAGGTAATTTTGTTGTTAAGTGTATGAGTCACACATTTTTAATGGTCGTATTAATAATCATTATTTAATGTTTGGTCATTTGCAGATTGTGTTTGAATCTATTGATTGATGGCTCCTCAGCTAGTGGTGGTTGCCTCTGGCAGGCATGCAGACAGGTTACAAAATGTGGTGAATTCAGACAAAGTGACTAATTGTATTGCTGTTACTCTTTTATTCCTAAAACTTTCTTTCCAGCGTACCCAGTTGCCTCGTGCGTCATTCCATTTCCCTGAAAAGCTGCAATCTCTCTCAGGTTTTCTAAATGTTTAGAATTGACTTGGGTGCTGTGAGGGAGGGGAAGCTCAACATAAATCAGATATCTTTACCCTCTAGGTGTTCCCACTTTAACAAAACAGAAAAGAGACACTGGAAAACTAACACAAAGGTGAAATTGAGGTTCCCTTTTTGTTGTTGTTGAGTTGGAGTCTCACTTTGTCACCCAGGCCGGAGTGCAGTGGCACACTCAAGGCCACCCCAGCCACCCCAGCATCCACCCACTGGGCTCCAGTGATCTTTCCCTCAGCCTTCCAAGTAGCCAGAACTACAGGTGTGTGCTACCATGCTTGGCTAATTTTTTGAATTATTGTAAAGACGAGATCTCACCATGTTTCCCAAGCTGATCTCAAACCTGTGGGCTCAGGCAATCCTCTTCCCTCAGCCTCCCAAAGTGCTGAGATTACAGGCTTGAGCTAAGGTTCTTTTGATTTCTAGTTCTACCTACCAGTTTTCACTGAAGAGTCCTTATCCTAGAACTTCAGTGGAGAAGTAACTTAGAGGTCATCTGGTGAGCTTGCCAAAGTTTTCATATACTTTATCTCATCTGATAATCCCAAGGACAATGAAGAGGCAGGATGACTATTTTGCCTATTTTCAGATGAAGAGATTAAGTTTCAGAGGAATTATGCCAGCTGCACAGTCTTACATCAAAAAAGACCCTAAGCTGATTATTCAGGTGTTAAATCCTGTAACAATAACTTTTCCTACCCTGAATCTCAGCTTTGTGGTAAGTGGTACTGAGTGAGAGCCAGTAAGTAGCACACCCTGTCTCACTAATAAATTATAATTTTGGAAAAATAAGATTGATCTCTGGGGATTGAACTGTAAAACCACTGCAAGCAAACCATCATGAAAATCAAAGGCTATCACTGAATGAGGCAGCTCTGTGAACACGACAGCACAATGTGGAAACACACAACACATTTCCAACTCCTGGGACTCACACACTTATTAGGGAAGGAAGGCAGGTACACAGATTACTATAGAACAGTAAGTATTTGGAGAATTCTGAGAGATACCTGAGTGAGAAGGCTCCATATAAGAGTCCTAACATGAGCTATTGAAAGCCAGTTGCTGTGTTTTGTGGGCTGTTTCAAAGGATAATATATCCCACCAACTTATCCATACCAGGCACTGGCTGGTGGAGAACATCTCAATATTGTGCAAAACAGATGATATTTACAGAATGAGGTTTCTAAAAAGACATCCTGCTCTTCTGGTAGGATGAGAGTCGCACAGGAAGAAAACAGAAAAAACTGGCCTTTTGGTACAGACTCTAGGAAGAGGTATACCATGGCCACGTTGTAATTGGACTAAAGGGATTACCACTAATTAGCAGATCTAAGCACTTACAAGACTTTTTGAAAAGGAACGGATGTGCTTCACATTCCAAAATTCTTTTATTAGCTGCTCAGAAAGGGGAAATTTAAACCTGGCTTGTTTACAATTTACAAGGAGGGACATAAGAACTATTCCATATATTTATTACCCCATAACAAATTAATACCAAAATTAATGGGTTAATGTAACAATTTAATACCATCATTTTTGATTCTGTGGGTTGACTGGGTTCAGCTTAGGTTTCCATGTGTAGCCATCAGAGAGTGACTAGGGCCGCAGTCATCTGAAGGTTTGACTGGGCTGGACATCCAGAATGAGTCATCCCATGGCTACCAGGTGATGCTGGCTCTGTCAGCTGGAAGTTCAACTGTGAATTCAACCAGAATACCTATGAATAGTTTTTCTATGTGCCTTGAACTTCTCATATATAGTGGATGGGCTTACAAAGGAAATGTATTGAAGGCAAGAGTTGTAAAAGAACCTGCAGAAGCTTTCAAGAATTCTTAGGGCCTAACACCAGAAAGCCCAGAAGGGGAAAAGAGAAAAAAGTAATAGAGAAGGATGGGCTTCCTAGAGGAAGTGACTGCTTGGACAAAGACAAGAGGGAGAAGCAATTGTTTGTTCTGGACTGTGTGTGTGTGTGTGTGTGTGTGTGTGTGTGTGTGTGTGTGTGTGTAGAATAAGGAGAGGCATTTGGTAATTGAAGAATCAGAAAACAATACAATACAATAAAATAAATCATATGATGAATTCTGAAAATTCTAAAAGATCTAATACAACAGAAAATCCACAAATTAGAAATATAATTGCACAGGATGCTACCATAAATCATCTGAAAAAAATTCCTTGAGCAACTAAGTTTACAAATAGAGTCCAACTTTTGCAGCACTTCTTGGACTTTACAATATGCTACTATTTATTATTAATCTTAGCCAATTTGGTGGGCTAGTAGATGGGTCAAGAATATAAAGTAGTTTGCAAACACTCTTTAAAATGCACATATGCGCCGGGCTTGGTGGCTCAGCCTGTAATCCCGCTCCTTTGGGAGGCTGAGGTGAGTGGATTGCCTGAGCCCGCGGGTTCGAGACCCGCCTGGGCAGCGAGACCTCATCTCTACAATAAAAAAATCAAGCAATCAGCCAGGTGTGGTAGCGCATGCCTGTAATTCCGGCTACTTGGAAGGCTGAGGCGGAAGGATCGCTGGAGCCTAGCAGGTCGAGGCTGCGGTGGCTAGAAGCAGCCACTGCACTCCAGTCTGGGCGACAGAGTGAGACTCCAACTCAAAAAAAAAAAAAAAAAGCACATATGCTAATAGGATTGACATGGTCCAAATTGTAATTTGAGGAAAGTTGGGTTAGAACAAAGAAGGTAGTATGGCAAGCAAAAAGATTACATCAATAGGTGAAGGCTGAACTAAAAAGTTTAGCCATTACCTTCAGGACAATTTACAAATATATTGCAATATCTCGAATATCTTATATGTCCCAGGAACTCTTCAAGGCACCAAAGATCTGTCGGTGAACAGGTAGACAAAAAAATCCCTGTCTCTATGTAGTTGAGCTTCTCCTTGTTCACAGACAGTAAACAAGATAAAAGGGAGCAATATATAGTGCATTAGATGGTGAAAAGCACATGAATAAAAAATAAGGCAGGGAAGGGTAAAAGGAGAGTCTGAATTTTACAACAGCTTCTCAGAGAGATTTCTACTGAGAAGATGACATGTGACAAAGACCTGAACTGTGGGAGTCAGTTCTGATCATCTGGTGGTAGAAGCCTCCGGACCAAGAAGATAACAAAGGCCTGGAAACAGCAGACTCCAGTGTATCCAAGAAAAGGGAAAGAAGATAAGTGTGATCAAGTAGAATGATCCAGGGGGAGAATTCTGGAAGAAAAGTTCTACCTAAGACAAGACCATCTAGTATTCAGATTGCAGAAGGTCTGTGAGTTCCTGAGGCCATGACTTTTGCCCTGAGTGAGATATGAAGACATGGGAGGGTTTTGAGCACCAAAATGATAAGATTAACTTACTTATGAAAGGGTCTTTCTTGTTGCCTTGTATGAAATAGATGAAAAGAGACAGAAGTAGAAGCAAGGGACTAATTAGAAGCTTCTTGCATTGATCCAAGTGAAATATGTTGGTGATTTGGACCAGAGTGGGAGCAGAGAGCTAGTGAGAATTTACTGGATTCTGGATATGTTACAGAAGTAAAGCAATTAAGATTATCTGATGGATAGGATAAGAAATGTAAGAAAAAGAGAAGAACCAAGAATAACCTTTAAGGTTTTTGACTGAGCAACTGGAAAGATGGAGTTCCTTTACCTAGAAATGGGAACTTCCTGAAAGAGCAGATTGGAAGAAGAAATTTGGTTTTAGATTAACTGAGTTTGTGAATGTTATAGACATTAGAAGTATTTAAGCAGGGACACTGTGTGCTTGGATCTGCACACTTGGAAAAACAAAGCCTACTCTGGATGAATCAGAGAAGAAGTGTGAGATACTCAGGAGTTAGAAGTTAGAAGGCACTTTGGAGGCTTAAAAAAAATCCACAAAAGAGTTGAGCTAATCTTAGCCGAGCTCAGTGGCTCAGCCTGTAATCCCGTGCCTTTAGGAGGCTGAGGTGAGTGGATTGCCTGAGCCCACGGGTTCGAGACCCACCTGGGCAGCGAGACCTCATCTCTGCGATAAATCAAAAAATCAGCCGGGCGTGGTAGCGCATGCCTGTAATTCTGGCTACTCGGAAGGCTGAGGCGGAAGGATCACCGGAGCCCAGGAGGTCAAGGCTGCGGTGGCCAGGAGTGGCCACTGCACTCCAGTCTGGGCCACCGAGTGAGACTCCAACTCAAAAAAAAAAGAAATAAAAGAGTTGAGCTAATCTTGACCTATATGGGTCGAGAACAGGCAAGTAACTTTAGATTCAAGGAGGCTAAGAACAATAGAAGTAGTTAAGGAGATAAAATTAATAAATTATCACAAGAAGTCTAAAGTAGAAAAGAAGAGGAAGATAAAGCTCAGGATATGGTTCTGAGGTTGACTCCTTTTCTAAAACTAAGAATATAGATGAAGAAGCAGTTTGGTAGGAAGTACTAACTTTTTCTGTGAGAAACCTGCTGAATTTGAACTCCCTTAGTAAATGATGTCTAGGAGCCAGCAGAGGTGGCAGACATATTTATTGCTCACTAAATGCCCATGAGTTTTTTGACATTTTTCAGGATCCTTGCAAATGATGAGTTTTTGCCAGTGGGCTGGGGACAGAAGTGATCTGTGTCCCTTCCAGACCAAAGCATTTAAGAGTTATTGCACAACCCTCCAGCTCACAATTTCCCCGCCATATAGCCTTGGAAGGTCATGCATTCAGAAATCACAGAGTGTCTACCACCTTGGGTCTCTGAATGATGGAGACTCCTTTCATGCACATGTGTTGGACAAACATCATGAGCAAGAAATATGTACTTGATATATAAAATCTTGGAGATTCAGAGGTCTATTTGTCATTGCGACATAACCTATGCTATCCTTACTAATGCATTTAGACACATGAATCTGAAACTCAAGAGAAAGGTGTGGGAATTTTATTAGTATAAATATGGCAGTTAAGTCCAGGAAATGAATGAGATGACTTAGTGAGAGACTACATAGTAAGAACAAAGGAGGCAAGAGAAAAGAACTCTGAAGAACAGTGACATTTAAAAAGAAGAAAGATAAAGGGGGTCAAGGAAGTCTGAAAAAGAGCATTCAGACATGTGAAAGAATTGAGAGTCATGGGAACAAAAATTGTTTTTTAAAGAGAGAGAAGTCAGAAGTATAAAATGCCTTGGGATTTATTCCAGTTCAATTCATTTCCATTTCCTTTAACAAGCACAGGCAGACTACCTCTTAAAGGCCAGGGCAATAGAATGTGGGTTTTGAAGAGATCAATGGATAGAACAACCCATGAGTCATTTGATGACCTTTGATTATAATTCTTTCTCAGACAAGTGATGGGGCAGAAACAACACTGGGACAGGTTGGGAGTGAATGGAAGGTTAGAAGGTGGAGACCACCTAGTGTGATTCTTTGAGGCCCTTTCATGTAAACAGAAATATAAGGAAGGGGTTTTGAATTGGAAGACGTAGAAAAGTAAGTTTTGTACTATACTATTACTACATGTTGAAAAGTACATATTTCCCCAACAATCCAATGAAGGCAGAATTATTTCCCTTTTTCTTGCTGAGAGAAAGCATAGTGTCATGGTTAAACTCTGGAACTGTCTGGTTCTGCTATTTACTAGCTATATGGACATAGGCAAGTTACTTAACCTCTTGTCCCTCAGTTTCCTTATCTGTAAGTTGACAGTTAAATGCTTTATTCATATTTTATCATAACAATTGAGTAGAGTGAACAACTATCTTGGTTTGTCCAGGAATGAGGGTTTTCCCAGGATGTAGAAATTTCTGTGCTAGATCCAGGATACTTGCACACAAACTGGACCACTTTGGGCATTCTATGATTGAGTGGCTTTAAAAATGCTGAGGTCAGAGCCTGGAAGACAGTAAGTTTTATAAAGTGGTAGCTACTACTATTGCTGATCCTCCATGTACCTCATTTTTTTCATCTGTACAGTGAAGATACTAGAACTTACATATTGGAGTTTTGTGAAGATTAAAAGATGAGGCATGCCATGTGCAAAACTGGCACATGGTAAACACTCAAGAATAGATATTACTGTGATGATGGTGATGGTGATTATACTCATAATTATGATGAAGAAACAGGCTAAAGGAAGTTAAATACACAACTAATTAGTAAAGGAGCTGGAGTATGAAACCAAGTTGGCCTGACTCCAAGGCTCTTGAAGTTTCTGTTGTGCCATGTTGTAAAGCAGAGTCAGGAAAGATTAAATGATGATGGGATTTTGGACCAAGCCTGAGAGAATAAATTGTATTTGACATTCATCTATTTATTGACTTCATCAACAAACATTTATCAAACACTAGTCATGTGCCAGACACTGCAGAGAGCAAATAAAATAGATGCGGAATTACAATCCAGTAGATTGTGGAAATTGGGAAATTGGGAAGCAGAAGGGATAAATAGAGAGAGGGATGTACTTGGTTTAATTCCATCTATCCTATTCTCAGGATCAGAGTGAGTATTCACACATGCAAAGATGCTTTGAGGAGTTAAGCCACTCTACAAATCCTGAAGGGAAAATTGACATCTAATTAGAATTTCTTGTTTATGATGTTTGAACCAAACAGGATAATTTTTCACACAGTCATCAGGCCCTGTCTCTATGGCTCTGTCAGCCCCACCTTCATTCCAGCCTAGCACTCACAGGTGATGTTCCAACTGCATGCCAACAGCTAATAACACACCCAGAGAGTCTGCCGATGAATAAACACTGCATCTATTTTCAGCCTCTTTGCCATGAATTTTGGCAGACCTTCACTCTGAGATTCAGAGGTAACCTCTGAGCATTATGTCAAGAATAAATATCCTTCTGAAATGCTCCTTTAACAAATGTAAATAGACAACAAGATCCACTGTGTGATTTGAAAGTGATGAACAAGAGGCGTACAGTGAGCTCTCAATTAACAAATCCTTTGATAACACACAGAGAGAGCCTCCTTCAGCAAATCTCCCTGCCCATGAAGGCAGCTTCAAGTTAGTAGAAGAGAAGAGATGCAGACTAGGGAAGAGTCTGTTTTATCAAAAACTCTTTTAAGGGTCCATCTGCTTCAGGTAAACTGAAAAAATAAGGGCAAAACTAGATGGGTCAATAATAAAGGAATGGCTAGGCAAATATTGGAATTCCTCAGGACACTGTGCATGTGCACGCCATTCCTCAACATCCCACCACCCAGTGGCCTGAGAATAGACATGCATGGCTCATCAGGTCTCAAGGACTGAGATGGGCGAGCTATAGAGCTCCAAGCTGAGCTCCTGGTACAGAGGAACCTCTCACCCAACAGATAAAATCCCTAAAATCTAGGATCTGAATGGTTTCCACCAGTGACTGGGAAGGACTCCGGCCAAGATTTGCATCCCCAGGGTCTGGATCTTTCCCAAGATAGCCAGGAGTGAAGAGATCGGAGATTCAAGTCTGTCTCAGTATTCTAAAATATCATAGGAACAATCCAAAGAAGTCAAGATTGGTTGAAAAACACCAAGGGCACAAATAGGCCCCAACCCAGGGTCAGGTTCCGTCCACAACATAAAGGACAACAACAAGAGGCAGTAAGGAGGGTTCTGGGTAATTGCCCCAGTGGCACAAGGTGTCTGGATATGCTGAGGAAGGAGACTACATAAGACTGACCTGAAGCTGTAGGGCTGGGAGGGAGACATGACAAACTCCAAGAAAAGAGCGTCCCAGTGAGAGCCTCTCTTCTTCAAACTCATTCCGTCAGTCAGGCTCTTGTTTATTGTTGTCACTTAATCGTTTTGTTGTTTTGGACCACCATCAGTCAGTCAGTCAACAAGCCACATACACAGAATTAGTTAAGTCAGTCAAATACTTTAATTGACTCATTCTGTCACTCATTCTCTCATTCACTTATCCACTTATTCAGTCTTTCAGTCAACAATTTAGTCAGTCCTGTGTTGTCAATCATGTAGCCTTTCATCCATTCAATTGCGCCTTTTATTCAGCCAATTAGTTGTTCGCACACATTCAGCCCCAGGCAGTCATTCGACTCTTTGACTCCATTCATTTATCCAGTTAGTCCTTGCTTCTGTCAGTCAATCAGTCATTATGTAATTAGTCATTTTACTCATTCCTTTGCTCATTTACTCAAACACCAAGGCTAGTCACTAATTCATTTTTCCACTCATATATTTATTCATTTATTCATTGGTCTTTCAGCCAGTAAGAGAGTCAGGCAATCAGTTACCTAGTTCCAGTGAACTGGTCCACTAGGCCTCGAGAGAACAGCTTCTAATCTCTGCTTTTCTTCAATGTAGCTTGACATTGTGTATATCCCAAAAGGCTCAGACTATGAGGTTGGCAAGATTTCCTCTTTTTGTTGAACAATAATAATAGCAAACTTCAGAGTCTGATACAAGTAGTATCTTTGCACAAAATGATTCATAAAATGTATGTCTCATGAGACCTGAATAATGGGGTCTGGGCACCAAATGACCCACGAAGGAGATTACACAGAAGGTCTAGACATCTGGAAACCACCCCATAGGACCAAGCATGGAACCCATCACAAAACAGGTATTTTTAAAATGTTTTTTAAAATTAAGTCTTGGCCGGGCTCAGTGTCTCAGCCTGTAATCCCAGCACTTTGGGAGGCCGAGGCAAGTGGATTATCTGAGCCCACGGGTTCTAGGCCAGCCTGGGTAACTTGGCGAGAGACCTCATCTCTACAATAAGTCAAAAATTAGCCAGGCGTGGTAGTGTGTGCCTATAGTTTCAACTACTTAGAAGACTGAGGCAGAAGGATCTCTGGAACCCAGCAGGTCGATGCTGCAGTGACCGTGAGTGTGCCACTGTACTCCAGCCTGGGCGACGGAGCGGGACTCCGACTCAAAAAAAAAAAATTAAGTCTCTCTCTGGATTAAAAAGCGATGTGTATTAATTAAAAAATGAACAAATGTTTGAACAAGAATGAAAATCAGTCAAAATCTCACCACCTAAAGTGAACAATCATTAACATCCCAGTGAATATACTTATATAAATTTTAGACACATTTTTACCAAAAAATGAAATAATTGTGTATAGTTTTTAATAGACTATTATTATAAAAGCAATGTAAAATTTATATTAAAATGTTTATACTTAAGAGAGTTTTGGTTTACTGGGATAGCAGTTAAACTTACAACACTGTAAGAATCACTACATTTATGAGTTTGATGTAATCTATTAGAATTGTAACACTGGATCACTTGGGAAATTTTGCCTGTTAATCAGACAAGCTACTGAAAATAGAATGTATCAAAATGATAAAGACACTTGAAAATCTTTAAGTTAATAAATTGGACTAGGTATTAATCAAGGTCTCCTTATGAGGGACTGTTAAATTTTGCTAGACTTTTACAAACAGAAGAAGAAGATTTATGAGCTGAAAGTAAAAGCTTGAGAAAGAATATGACTTTATTTTGTAAATGTAACAAATTCAATATTAAATTTTAAAACCAAGGGAACTTGTAAATGATCATTCACGTGCAAATAAGCTTCCTATGAGGACAGTAAAAGAAACAGTATTATAGTCACATCACCAAAGAGGATATACTGCCTAGGCAGGTTGATAATAAAGAGATGACCAGGCAAACATTGGAATTCTTCAGGACATTGTGCAAGTGCACACTATTCCTCAACATCCCACCACCCAATGACCTGAGAATAGACACGCATGGTTCATCAATTCCCAAGGACTGAGACTTCTATGTGAACTTTTCCCTTTCAGGCGTTACATTGTGAGCTAATAGCCTTTCCCTCTATCTAAGAAAGTATCAAAAATGACAACCAAATTTCTGATTTGAGCATCTGGTGGTTCATCTTGCCATTACTGAAAAATGTCATGTTGTGCTGATGTGTGTGTGTTTCTCGTCAACCAAAGCCTAAACCCTGGAGATGGAGAGACAATACCTTATTTACCTTCATGGCTTCGGAGCCCAGCCAGTGCCTGGAACACATCAGGTGTCCAAGAAAGGTCACTGTGGCCTTTGGTAGCAAAGAGGGTCTCCAAGACCGCAGGGCACCCTCCACTCAGGACAGTCTACCTCTCCTGTTTACCCTTTGTTGGGGTGATGTACCCAGGGATGGAAAACCCAAGGAGTTCTTGTTCTCCAGCGAGTCGTTCTCAGCTTCCAGTGCCTCCTAGTTCAGCCAATGCCTCTGAATATTTTCCAGTGTGAGTTTAGACAGGCTGCCGAGGGGTTTGTCACAGCGAGATTCCTGAGCCGAATATTAGAGGGTCCAAGGTTACACATCAGAGATTTTTTTAAAAAGGGCAGTGTAGAAAATGTCTAATAGCTGACAACACGTTTTTTAAAGACCCCAGGCAATGAGCTTGCCTGATCTATTGGGAGAAAAAAAAACAACTTCGAGACAGAAGGGCTGCCTTTTACCCTTGAAAACTCAGTTTCAGAGGCTCTAGAGAGGTGGAGGGTGAGTCAGCTCACAGAGGCTCTGGACAGGCTCGGTGAAGGCGACTCCAGAAAAAATGTAGATAATTGCAACCTGCATTCCTTCTCTAAAACTTTAAGGACACCATCACTATTTCTCTAAAACTCAGCTCTGACTTTACCACACTTCTGCAGGAAGCCCTCCTGGCTCCCTTTCCTATGCTGATTGGTGGGTGGGTGCCTCATATGGACTTAATGTTGTTTGGGAGCATCACAGGGGGCATATATCTTGCAGAGGAAGAAATTGAGGCTTAGAGGCAAATAAATCACTCCCACAATATCTTGTTGGTGAGTGGCCCGACTGGGGTTTGAACCTAGAGCTGTTCTGACTTCAAATCTAAGCCTCTAGCCCCTGCACTGTTCTTCAGACTTCCTTAGCCAGGAAGTACTCTTGCCAGACCAAGGATACTGTCTTAGGTCTTTTCTCTGCAGAAAAGCTCTCCTCTAGCCTCCTTCCTCTATCTAGAAAAATCTTACTCTTGATTCCAAACCTCCCCCTAGGTCTTGAGTTTGAATTTTTTTGGGGGGGGCGGGTTGGAGACTCATTCCGTCGCCCAGGCTGGAGTGCAGTGGCACACTCACGGCCACCCCAGCTTCAACCTTCTGGGCTCCGGGGATCCTTCCGCCTCAGACTGCCAAGTAGCTGGAACTACAGGTGTACACTACCACACACCACGGCTAATTTTTAATTTACTGTTGAGACAAGGTCTCACCAAGTTGCCTGTGCTGGTCTCGAACCTGCAGGCTCAGGCAATCCAGTTGTCTCAGCCTCCCAAAGTACTGGGATTACAGGCTGAGCTAACAAGCCCAGTCTTGAGTTTGAATTTTAAAATACCAATTAAGGTTTCTTTGTTTTCTTGGGTTGCTGACAATTTTGTCCCAAAACAGTTTATGTCAATCCAAAAACAAAAGCTAATGTCCTTGCTTTTTGTAAAAAGGGCTTGCTGTTGCTCTCTTTTTATCTCCATTTTTCCAGGGAGGGAATAAAAGGAAAGGGAGAAAAAGGACAAACAATGTCTCCCCTCGTCCTTGATAGATGCATTTGAGCAGCTTGCTGAGCTCATAGGCAGGTGAGCTGATGATAGGAATGCTCTTGAGTGACTCACTAAGCATCTTCATGGTACACTTGGTTGGGATTCAGGAAGTGACCACCGGCCACTTGCCGCTTGGGCCACCTGCTGGATCCTCCAATCAGGGTTCTCTCATTGGCCATGGGGTCTACCTGCCTCTCTGTACCTTGGGCTATTTTACTTGACAAATGGTTCCCATTACAGATAATTTTCCTCTTGGCACTATTTCAGTCCTCAATTTAGGCTTAATGCTAACATGCCCTGAAGCCATTCTCTCAGCAAGTTAGCAGGGGTGAATTTATTCCCCAGGGGTATGACTGTGAATTCTGATTAATGCAAATTCTGTATGACTTCATCTTTTTCACACTCATAACCCTATTGCACGGCACTCCTGAGTCAGAGTTGGAATCTTGCCAAATGCTGTAGTTGGTTGAGGGGTAATGACAAAATGACACAGTCTTGCCCCTTGTAGCTTTCTCTAACTTACCTTTCTCCATGGTCAAAATTAATACCTTCCTCTACTGTTCTCTTCAACTGTTATATTTGTACTGCTTGTTCACATCTAGAACAATAGCTATTAACTGGTGGATGTAAAGAGTTTTTTAAAAAAATTTTATCCACTTTCACACTTATATCTGTAGCCCTATATGGCCATGGTTTAGTCACCAGAAAGCTTGAACAAGTTAGACACCAGAGCCTCTGGTTTCCTGAGCATCCACGACATTTTCAGGTTATATACTCATACATCCATATGTATATACACTACTCACTCAGTTATTTTGTCCTTTGAGTCAAGTAAAATATTATGAAAAGAAAATTTGAAGGTCCTTGTTGGAGCAATACAATATATGAAAACCTTCCCCAGTGAAATCTCCTTTTATTTCTATAATCAAAATAAGTCCCTCGGTTTTAGGAAAAGGAAATCATTTCTCATTTGTGCTTAAGCATAGACATGCTCGTAAAGCAGTTTTGCCCTTATCTTTCCCCTAATTTGTATCATCACCCTCCTAGTATCCTAGGCTGGAAACTGTTATTTGTATTTGATTTTTCTGCCTCCTCTGTCACCAGTATATAATGAATTACTGATTATTCTTGCTGAATGTAACTTCTTCACTCCCTTCATTCTTCTCATCCATCTGTCCATCCAATCATCCACATATTCACCCTTTCCATAGCTAGCTATGAGACCCTGGATATCCAATACTTGGCGTGATCTTCAAACTGTAGGAAAAATGACTTTCATGTGGGCTGTGGCAAGTTTACTACCAACTCTACTTCCTCTCCCTCAAAATAAGAGAAGCTAAAGTGTGTGAGATTTTTGACATATATATTATAAATAACAAACATTGATAAGTGGTACAAGATTAGCTATCCCTTTCATTTATTTGAATATTTTCTCTATACTGTCAGTATCTTAGCCAAGTCCAAGGTCATGAAGAAGTCGTGGCAGAATAACTTCCATTCACTTATGAGCCTTCCCTATAGTTTATTGAGGTGCCGTCACATTGTGCTTTCCATTTGATTCTGATTTTTGTTTCCCCTAAATGGGTTCTGATAAGGACTGAGGATTTCAAAGATCCAGAATGTGGCTCCAATTATTGTAATTCAGTGAAGGTCATCAATTAAGAAATGAAGAGAATATGGTCTTAAACATAGGGATGTTCTTATACCATCTTACTCGATTGATCTGTAGCCTATCACCTTATATGTTCATTTATTCTTTCAACAAACAACTAAATGAATACCAAGAATATACAAGGAATTGTCATATGAACTTGGAGTACAGTGACAAAAAAGTAATAGGCCCCACCCTCAAGCATCTTCTAATTTAGAATGGAGGAAAAGAAGGAATCATGGCATGGAATGAAAAATGCTGTGATAGAGGTGTAAACAAAGGATCTATGAAAGAATGGGGGGACATGCATCTGAGCTGAATCATAAAAATATATATATATAAAATTAAAAATAGCAAAGCATAAGATCGGTGGAAGAAGAGAAAGAGCATTCCTGGAAAGGGAGGAATGGAATGTGCAAGATTCAGAAGCTAGCAGAAATATGGTGGATTGGGAAGTTTCAACGTGTGAGATGGAAACTGCCCAGAGGTGAGCTGGAGGAGTTTACCAAAGGCTAGAGTATGATGAATATCAGTTTTCATGCTAAGATATTTAGACAGTTTACTGAAGATGATCAAGATCTACTAAAGCTCTTCCAGGGAGAATGAAGAAAATTTCTAAAGTCAATGTTAAAAGAATCTTAATTGGCAGTCTGTTATCCCAGATATCAAGACCTTAATAGCACACATGAATTTTACTCAGTGTGAGAGAGCCCTCAAGAATCTCAGGTTGGCTAAAGGGGAACATCAAACCAAAAAAGTTATAAAGAAAGACTCTGCAAAGTTGAAAGTCTTCTATAGGCATGGTATGCATCATTATTCCAACATGGACATTCTTACCACAAAGCTACATTCATTCCTCCTTTGTGCCTGACACCATACCAGCTGCTCTTAGGAATAAAAAATAAAGCACATATGATATAGTCCCTGCCCATAGGGAGAAAACAAATGAGAAATTTCATCAAATCATCGGTATCTTTCCGGGTCACCCGTCTCATGTCTCTTTCCATTATCTGTCAACTCTGCACTATTCAATTAATTTTGTGTCTGATTCCAGGCATCTCTGCAGTTGCTGATCGCAGCCAGAACCACTTAAGCCCTTGAGCCTTCTCAGATCTTCAGCTTGCACACAGCTCTATTTTTAATGATCTTTCCGTTGAAAAGACGTCTCAAAGCACACTCATACACACAAAGGTACTAATGGGGTAATAGTTGGGGATGTTGGAAGGATTTAGAACACATTCTCTGATGGCTTGAAACTTCATAACATGGGAAGAAAGAATTGTACCAATTCATCTGTGGAGTATCTCCATCTGGGAACATTGTAATCGCCATCTGAGCATCATGATCATTTTATCAGATGAGTTCACCTTCTCTTACACATTTATTTTATTTTTTCCCTCAAGCTTGTTCACTATATTTTGATCTAGAGGTCTGAATATCTTTTATTGGTCTTCTTTTGTGGTCTTCATTATTTTCTAGTATACAGCAGTCTCTTTTTTTATAGATCTTAACATGATTTTTTTTACCCCTAATTCTGTCGTTTCTCAGCATTTTCTAGTGGGTGGTATGAAGGTTGAAGTTTTCCCTGATATATTACCAATGCCAGTGGGATTAGGTAGGTGAGGATTAGAGAATGAGTTGAAAGCAGGTTGGCCTGGTGGAAACACAGGTTAACCTGGGGCTTTGGCAAGTTATAAGACTCACAAAGTGGCAGAGTTTGAACAAACCACAGACATAATTGAAAACAATGCCTTAATTTCTCAGATAAGGAAGATAAATGTTTGCTCTACATCACCTAGCTGATTACCAAACGCTCTCTGAATCTGGGTCCTTATCACATGACCATTCCTGAGCATTTGGATTCATCAGCTCTTATCTGACCCCAAGGCTCCACTGTCTTCTGTATCAGAAATCACTGGAGTCTGTCTAAATCACAAAGGTGTCTCTTTAGGAAGTTCTCTTGGCTGCCTCTCACTGTTAGCCATGTTTTATCAAATGACCTCACTCCCCTGGTGGTAGCTGATTGATTGGGCCAATGATGGACAATTGACTCAAACTGAGTCACATTCCTCATTCTGAAATTTAAGATCAGGCCAAAGAGGGATTTAATGTGTTCTTTCTTGTGAAAGGACCTATAACTTGAAAATGTGGGAACTGCCACTGACTACATGACAAGTAAACAATAAAGTTTGGAAATTGATCTTCCAAGAACAAAATAATATGAACATATAGGGGAGAAACAGAGACAAGGAGCAGAGGGAAAGTATATTCACTGGTTTCTTGTGGCTTTTCATTTCCTTATTGCTATCCCTTTCTGATGCCTCTTTACATTTTGACCCTTGGGTTAATATATATTTATTGAGCATTCATGACATGCCAAGCATTCTTCTGGGCACTGGAACCACAGTGTGGACCAGAACATCCCAATCTCTGCCCCTGTGGAGCTTACATTCTACTAGTGTGAGCAAATAGACAATAAACAAGTAGGTAAATCAGGTTAAATAATAATAATAAATAAATGAGATTATTTTAGATAGTGATAAGTACATGAACAAATGTTTAAGAAGATAAAAAATATACAAAATGACTAGGATTAGGCTCCAGGTTATTAGATTGCATGGTCAGAGATGACAAGGGCCATCCACCATGCCTGGGCTGACTGTGCCTGTACAATTCTGGCAGGCACCATTAGCATTAATTTTTTATGGATTTGTGCAGTGCACAACATGGCCAACTATAGGCAATGCCGCTGGGGAAGGAATATTTGTGTTAAAATCTATATGACAAGAAGGAGTTAGCCATGCGAAAATATAAGACAAGAGCATTTCCTGCAGTGGGAATAGCTAGTGTAATGACCCAAAACTGGGAATCACTTTGTCTTATACACTTAGCTTTTATTACTTCCCCTCCTCAAACTACTTGTGAGTCTGTGTAGGAAAATCTTGAGGATCTAGTATACTAAAGAAGTAATATTTAATGAAGATTTACTAAGTTTTGCTGAATAATTTAAATGAGTTGCATCCTAATTCTCACAATAAGCAAAATTATAATGAAGCTCATAGTGTCAGAGTAACTTGCTCAAAATCTCAAAGTGAAAAAAAATGGAATATCTGGAATTTGGAAGCAAATCCACATCATTCCTAGGCTTGAACTCTTTATTATTACCAGGTAGCCAAATATGGAGGATTTCTAAGGAGTTAAGTGGGAATAACATGTGCTAGAATATTTGAAACTCTGAACAAACTGCGTTATTCTCTAAAACCATAAATTATCAATATTTTCCATGGGAGAAAAATAAAGCCCCAATAGACCAACAGCCAAATTTGAAACTTGGAAAAAACATGAAACAAAAATTAAGAAGAGTCCACTAGTTTCTGATCAATTTTCAGGTGGATTCTTTCAAGCCTTCAGTGAGCAGATGTCACCCAAGTCATCTAAAGTGTTTCAAAATTTTAAAAAGAATCTAAAGCTACCTAATTCTTTAAAAAAATATATAACACCCAACTGATCCCCGCATCTATTCCTATCCTCTATTAACATTATCAGAGACATGAGGTGTGTGTCTAAGAAATAAAAGCATATTTGAAACACATTCAGAAAGGATGAAAGAATTCTTGGAAATTAAACATTTGACAGTAGAATACAAATTTGATACATGAATAGAGGATAAAGTGGAGTAAATGCAGAAAAGTAGACAATGAACAAATAATAAAAATAGAAAAGAAAACTGGAAGAGCAATGGAGGGGTATGATATTTCATAAATTATAAGTACTGTTAAGGAAAAAAAGGTGAATAAACCAAAAAGAGGGTGACACAGGAATCACAGAAAATAAATCCTACACAAAGAGCAAGGGGCTGGATGACAGAAAGAGAAATGCTTCAAGATATGGGTGAGGCTATCTAAAGTATTTGACTGTGCCCAGAGGAAATTTTGCTAGTATGTCAGAGAATTTGTAAGATGTACATAGAAACCAAAGCCAACAAAGCTATTAAGATAAGAGTTAATTCTAAGGAAAAAAATGGTCAAAGCTTCTGCAAAGTCAAAAAACCATCAAGAGAACAGGGAGACAGACTACAGACTGGGAAAAATATTTGCCAATTACATATCTGACAAAGGCCTAACATTCAGAATCTAAAGGAATTCGAATGTACCAAAAAGAAAAAAACAAACAGCCCACTATAAAGAGGGCAAAAAATATGAATAGACACTTCTCAAAAGAAGACATACAAGCAGTCAACAATTACATGGAAAAGTGTTCAGCCTCACTAGTCATCAAAGAAATGAAAATTAAAACTATACTGAGATACTACCTAACTCCAGTCAGGATGGCCATCATCAGTAACTCAAAAAAACAACAGATGTTGGAGAGGATGCAGGGAAAAGGGAACACTTTTACACTGTTGGTGAGAGTGTAAACTAATACAGCCTCTGTGGAAAATGGTTTGGTAATTCCTAAACGATCTAAAAATTGACTTTCTATATGACCCCACAATCCTCCTACTGGAAATATACCTGGAGGAACTCAAATCACTTTATGAAAAAGACACCTGCACACATATATTTATTTCAGCATTGTTTACAATAGCAAAAACATGGAACCATGCTACCCATTGAAAGAGGACTGGATTAAAAAATGTGGTTCACATACATGATGGAATATTACACAGACATAAAGATGGACAAACATATGGACTTTGCAGCAACTTGGATGGACTTAGAGTCTACAATACTGAGTGATCTATCACAGAGACAAAGAACTGAGTATCACATGTTCTCCCTCATAAGCGGACCTTGAACAATTGTCGTAATACTATACGGAAAGAATTGGCAGTAACAGGAAATTGCTGGGGTGGGGGAGGAGGGATTAGCAGAAGTAGGAATCTTCCAGGGGAGGGAGGGGCACACCTCATCAACAAGGGTACCTGCATAATGAACATTTGTATACCTAGCCCTGAATTGTACCCCACATCTTTAAAATTTTAAAAAAATGATGTGGTATACAATTCAGAGTTGGGTATACAAATGTTCATTATACAGGTATCCTGGTACCTGTATAATGATGAGGTGTGCCCCTCCCTCCCCTGGCAGTTTCCCTCAACTGCCAATCCCACCCTCAACTCCCTTGGCAGGTTCCCACTACTGCCAATCCCTTTCTTACAGTATTATGATAATTGTTCAAGGTCCGCTTATGAGTGAGAACATATGGAACTCTATTCTTTGTTTCTGTGATAGATCACTGAGTATGATAGACTCTAAATCCATCCAAGTTGCTGCTAAGTCCATATGTTTGTCCTTCTTTAGGGCTGCATAATATTCCATTGTGTATATGTATCACATTTTTAATCCACATTTTTAAAATTAAAAAAAGGAAAAGAAAAAGTTGGTTAAGATAGACTATGTAGTCATAATACACTACATTACTCAGCTGTGAAATTTCTCATAAGGATGTAATAGCATTGGAAATAGAACTGGTGATAAGATGCATAACTGAATTAGATGTGCTGGGGGATGTGATGGTGAGAACAGAAGCCAGGGAGGTATAATCTTCTGATGGTCCAAAGCATGGGTCATTAAATTTTCTGTTAATGGCCACATGGTTAATATTTTAGGCTTTGCTGGTCAAATGGTCTCTGTTACAACCTCTCGATTCTGCCATTGTAGCACAAAAGCATCCATAGGCAATAAGTAAATAAATGGGTATGGTGGCATTCCAGTTACGTTTTATTTACAAGAGCAGGGTGTGGGCTGGATTTGGCCAGAGGAGCCATACTTTCCCACCCCTGGTCTAAAGCAGTGATTCTTAAACTTGACTGCACAGTGGAATCACCTGGTGAATTTTCAAAACTCCTGATATGTAGGACAAACCTCAGGCCAATCACATGAGTCTTTGGGAGCAGAAACTACGTATCAGGTTGTTCCATTGTGCAGCCAAGTTTGAGAACCATGCCACAGGTCCAACTCACTCAGGAGAGGTTAGAGTCCAAACACTAAATGTAACTGCTGCATGTTTCAGGCTCCCTGAGGTCTTTTGTTTATTTATTAAGTAGACTACTCAGTAATGTGTTTCTGCCAGGTCATGGAAACCCAAACCTTTGAGTATTAGTTCAGTTAAACCAGAAATGACACCATTAACTAATGTATTTATTTGATAAACACTTATACCTTCTCCTGTCCAAGTCACTGTGATATGATTTGGAGAAACTGAGGTAATTGATGCATTATTTCTAGTCATCAAGAAGTTCTAGGCCAATAAGAGTAATAAACACTTAAACAATGATTATTGTAATTAAGGTTTCAAAAGCACATATTTTCTTACGAGAAACTCAACCTCTGCAGTTAGTGCCCTGATAGAGCTGAGCCCAGGTTACTGGGTATTTTGTTCTCTATTACTATCTATCAAAATTCTCCAAACTCATTGGTTTGAAACAACTATTACTTATTTGTCTGCATTCTGCCTATTTGGACTGAGCTCAAATAGGCAGGCTAGTCTCTCCTGAGTTATTCATGTGACTGCATTCTTCTGAAGACTCAACGGGGGAGGGATGTTGAGGAAGGACTCACTCATATCTGGAAGTTAATAGGGGTTGTCACCTCAGGTCGCCTCTCTGTAGTCTCTCCAGCAAGATAGCTTGAATTTCTTACATACATAGTAGCATTCCAAGATGGCAAGACCCTCTGCACAAGGGCATATCAATCTCTTGCTTAGGAAGTTTACTAATGTCCCATTGGTCAAAGAATGTTCACTTCAAGCCCAGAGTTGATGCAGGAGGGGCTACACAAGGGTGTGGATACTGGCAGGTGTGATTTGTTGAGGAGTCATCTATACGACAGTCAACCATGGTAATTGAGCCATAGGTGTAGAGGTAGGGGGTGTATCAATATGAGAGATTCAATGCTAGTTCTAACCTTCCTACAGACCCCAAGCCATGTGGCACATGCTCTATTAGAGGTAAAACCAGGTTGCAAGGAATGCTCAGGCGAGAAGCTAGGGATGACTTCATGAAAGAGAAAATGTCTCTGCTAAATGTGGAAGAGTGAGATGAAATTAGCCCTAAATCAAGGCCAGCATGGGTCATGATAAGGAGTACTCTGTAGGATCAGAGGACTCTATAGAAAGTAGTGAAAGAGAACACCAAAGGAAAAAGCGGGGTTGGATCCTAATGGCCCGTTAGTGTGGTGCTACAGAATATAAATTTTGTTAGCAGCGTGAAGAGCAGGAAGATCCACAGGGTGGTTGGAAACTCGGGAACTTTTTCATGCAAGTCATATATCTGGCTGAAAATTGAGGCACATGACCTAGTAATGGCTCCATGTCCTTGAGTTTCCTGAGTTGTCATAATCTGGAAATAAAGGGTACCCCATTATAATAAAACCCACAAGTTGCATTATATTCCAGGGCAGCAAAGCCTAAAAGATGTCTCCTTAGAGAGGAGAAAAAATTCATAGCACGATGCATGCCACATTGTCAGTATTGCTAAGCCAGTTGAGTCTTTACACTTCTGAATCACTTGGATACCATTCAAAATATTGTTTTGCAAGACCAAAAAGTTCAAGAAAGTTTAATAATCAGGGACGGTTCCTCCACTCCTTATATTGTCATTTGCCAACTATGAGAATAACCAGAAATGTAAAAGATTTCAGCTGAGTTAGAAACTTGGAACTTGAAGCTTCTGAGTGGGCTGTAGTTTTGGCAAAAGACATTTTTCAGCCCTAAGGATTTTATTATGGCTGATTTTTCTGATTGTTGCCAAGATGTGATGAACTTATTTTGTTTGCTCCCCAGTGAGAACTTAGATTTCCTTAGAAGATTTGGTTGCAGGATACTGCTGAGCCATTCAGGACTGCAGGTAGGAAAATAATAATAGTCTCTATGTCTACAGCAACACATCATTTACAAAGCATTATAAAGTGTCACACACTTTATCTTATTGGAGCTTGGCAGCAAATCTGTGAGGAAAGCAGAATTGGCAAGGTTACCCTGATTTTACAATGACTGGATATCTTCTAGGCTCCCGGGCTCAGTGCACATTCCTGTCATTTGGTTGAGCAAGCCACATGTCTTCCTTGATCCTTCTCTCCCCTTCATCAACCCATACCCAAGCCCTGACAATTTTATCTTTGAAGTATATCTCATATTAGTCCACTTCATTCTGCTTCATCAGCCACCATTCTAGTTCAATAAAATGCTCCTTTCACCTGACTCCCAGCTTGAGGCCCTCCAAGCTGTTTTTCACAAGGCAGTCAAAGTGATCATTTCAAAATGCAAAACTTTTTATGTCCCCTCTCAGCTTAAAATACTTAGGTGGTCTCATTATCCCTAGGATAAATGCAAATGTGCTTTGTATAGCCTACAATGTCCCATGAGGTGTGGCTCTGTGTATCTCTCACAATCCTTTTCTTTACTCTCTTGCTCAAGCCATCCTGGTCTCATTTCTGTTCCTAGTAAGCATCAGGCTGCCTCTAGCCCCAGCACCTTTGCACATGCTGATCTCTCCGAATGGAGGTTCTTTCTTGCTTTCTTCACTTCTTCAATTCCTTTCCATGCTGGAAGGATGGGAAACTCAATTGTCACTTTCTCAAGGAAGCCTTCTCAGATATCTTTGATTAGGTCAAAACTCCCCATTATACACTCTTGGGGAACAATGATCTCCCAGCCTAATTAAGTATCATGCATCAGAGTTGCAATCACGCATTTAATTGTGGTAATGGTACAGTTATTATCTACCTCTAAACTGAAAGCTCCATGTGGTCAAGGACGAGGTTTCCTGTAAACTGCCTAGAACACAGAAGGTGTTCAATAAATAATTGATAAATGAGTAGATGGACTGAGAGGTGAATGGATCTGTGTACAAACAAGGTAGCTAAAGTTCAGAGAGGTTTATTACTCATCGCCACTCACTCAGAATGTGTTTTGGAAGTTTCTTCACTCTCCATATTAGTTTTTTTCCTTGCCAAGAGCCCAGTCTCCTCAGTGCCTGTGAGTTTTGCTCGGTAGAATTTTCCTCAGCCTCACTGATATGGAGTCTATCAAATTCAGACTTTCCTCTTTCGTTACTTCAGAACAGACACATGCCCTACTCTTCCTAAACATTGTTTGCCTTTAACTGAGTGTGTCAGGGCCTTAACACTTAAGAAAGAAGCTTTGGACACCTTGTCAGGATTTTGGAGAGATCAGGTACCTTTAAGCAACCCTCAAAGCATACCTATGCAGCAACTGCTTGCCTGCTCTCCTAGAATGTAGAACACAGATGCAGTGGTTGCAAAATCACTAATTTTGTGGCTGAGAACACCATTTTTTAGCAATGGGATTTTCTTCCACACATTAGCTATTTCCAGGAGTCATCCTTGGACATCTGGCTCCTACTCTGTCCCTAAGACATTGAGTGAGGGTTATTGGTAACTGGCATTTCAATGACAAAGACTTCATTAAGAATCATTTCTATAGGTACATTTGCAACTCTGTTTCTCTGATCGAGTACAGTAATCCCCCACCCCTTATCCTTGGGAGATACAACCCAAGACCCCCAGTGGATGTCAGAAAGAGTGCACAGTATACCAAACTCCATATATAGTAAGTTTTTTTCTATCTGACAACCAAAACATCTACTAAACAACTAACGAGCACATAGCATATACTGCATGGATACACTGGGCAAAGATATGATTTACATCCTAGACAGGATGACAAGAGATTTCATCACAATACTCAGAATGGTGAGCAATTTAAACTGTATTGGTTGCTTATTTCTGGAATTTTCCATTTATTATTTTTGAACTATGATTAACCATGGGTAATTGAAGTTACAGGAAGCTAAAGCATGGGTAAGAAAGGACTGCTGCACTTTCTGATTCTGCTCACCCCCCTCTGCCTATTGAATTTCCATAAACTCTGCAAAATTCAGCCCAAACATCAACTCCAGGTAGGCTCTCCTTATCACAAGAAACTAATCAGTCCTTCCTTAGAACTATTGTTCAACACTCTTCAGATTTCTATTGTGGTGCTTATTTTGCTGAGTAGGTATATAAAATTATGGCTCATTACTGTTCTAATTTGCATTGCTCTGATTAATTTAATCAACCCACCAGACACTTGCAGGTTGATAATTTTTTTTTGAATTACCTATATTCTTTTTTCTATTATTCAGGAAAAGATCCAAGGTGCCTAACTTTTTTCTTGCTGATATTCAGAATTTGAATATTCAAAATAGAATAGTTTGTGAGTTATGTACTTTGAAAATATATTCGCTCAGTCTTACCATTAAAAAAAAACTGTTGTCAATTATTTCATTCACTGAACAGTAATCTTCTACTTTATGTAGTCAATCCTTTTATTTTTCTTCTCATTTTTCCTTTCAAGGATTTTTAAAGAAATTATTCTTTACCTCAAACTCTCAATAATAGTTTCCTACATTTTCTACGGTATTTATTGTCCTGCCTGTTGTATCTGGATTTTTATGAAAACAAATGTTATCTGCATGGTGTGAGATAGGGATCTAATTTTATTTTACAATATACAATGAGTCAATATTCCCAATCTCTCTTATTCAATCACTTACCCTTTTAAAATATTGTATTTTGCCTGGCTCGGTGGCTCAGCCTGTAATCCCGCGCCTTTGGGAGGCTGACGTGAGTGGATTGCCTGAGCCCACGGGTTTGAGACCCGCCTGGGCAGCGAGACCTCATCTCTATAATAAATCAAAAAATCAGCCGGGCGTGGTAGCGCATGCCTATAATTCCGGCTACTCAGAAGGCTGAGGCGGAAGGATCGCCGGATCCCAGCAGGTCGAGGCTGCGGTGGCCGGGGGCGGCCACTGCACTCCAGTCTGGGCGACAGAGTGAGACTCCAACTCAAAAAATAAATAAATAAAATTAAATAAAATATTGTATTTTACCTTTGTCATATGTGGGATGCTTTAAATACTAGTGATATGCTTACTATTTATCAAAAGTCGATGATTCAAGTCTGAAAGAACTCCAGCTGTATCCTTTTGGAGGTATCAACAAAAGGAAACAGAAAAAAAACTACTTCTACTTTTCTTTAAACATTATGGCACCCATTTTCAGGTTTTTCTCTACATTGCTGGTTACTTATCCATCTTTTTAGCTGGTTTCCTCTTCTCTTCACAATCTCTAATGTTAGGTTTCCTTGGATTTAATATTTGACCAACTTTTTTTTTTTTTGCCTGTACTCTATTCTTAAGTAATTGCAACAATTTCCGTGATGTTAAATGCTATCAATACACAGAACTTTTCAAACTCGTATCTCCTGAAAGAACTTCTCCATGGAACTCTAGACTCACAGATTCATTATTTACTTACATCTTTTCATTGATGTCTATTATCCATCTCAAACTTTACCTGGAGCAAACAGAACTGTATTCCTTTTAGTTCCCAAAGTTGCTCTCCCATAAGCTTCCCTATATCAGTAAGATCACAGCTCTCCTTCCATGTGTTCAACCAAATTCCAGAAGTAGTCTTGGATTTGTCCTTTTTCTTCACCTCCCATATTGATCCAATTGGAAGTTTCTGTTAACTTCCCTTATAAACACATTTTAATCCATATTTTCACTAATATACCCTTTGTCCAAGTCAACAATGCCTCTCACCTAGCTAGTTCCCCTGTTTCTACTTTTGTCTCCCTAAAATAAATATGTAAACAGCAGCCAATTTGATCCATTAAAAACGAAATCATCCCATTTCCCTATTCAAAATTCTGCAAGGATGAAAGGCTTCATTCTTGACCAAACTTTAGTCAGGGACTTCTGAGCCTGCTTCTTTGGTTAGGCAGTAACCTTGGCTTGTCCTTGGCCTACTGAGCCCAGTGGTAGTCAGTTTAGTAAAAATTTTCAGCTCTTAATATCTGCTGAAGTTTCTTATTCTTCACTGTTGATAGCTAATTCCTCAGCCTGACTTTAGCAAGAATCTTGTGAAGCCAGTTTAGCAAGAATTCTTCTATCCTTTATGTCTGATCAAGTTCCTCTTAGGAATTTCTCATCAGTTGACCCCCCTCATTCTGCTCCTTGGCTATAAATCCTCAGTAATCTTTACCCATTTGGAGTTGAATTCAGTTTTATATTATACATTCTATAGCTGTATACTATACATCTATACCTTGAGTTCTAGTTTCTTCTTCCCTCTACTTCATAGCTCAAATAAAATTGGTCTTGTCATTTTTTTAAACAAGTGTCCAGTACACTGGTTTTCTTTACATTTATTATTATAGTTAGAATAAAACCCATATTTGTTAACCTGGGTATCATCTCCTCTCACTCTCACCGTCTCCCATGAGTTCCAATCACAGTGGTCTTTTTTTGGTTCCTTACACACATCAGATCCTAAGGCCTTTGTGCTAGCTCTTTCCATTGCCTGTACCTTCTCACACATGGCTTTTTCCTGACTGATTCTCTTGTTTTCGTTTTCTTTGTGTGTGTGTGTGTGTTGGAGTCTCACTCAGTCACTGGGCCCCAGCGATCCTTCCGCCTCAGCCTTCTGAGTAGCCGGAATTACAGGCATGTGCTACCACGCCCGGCTGATTTTTTGATTTACTGTAGAGATGAGGTCTCACTGCCCAGGCAGGTCTTGAACCCGCGGGCTCAGGCAATCCACTCACCTCAGCCTCCCAAAAGCGCAGGATTACAGGCTGAGCCACCGAGCCCGGCTTTGTTTTAGTTTTCAATGCAAACATCATGATCCCAGAAGCATCCACTCTGATCACCAACTCCAAAGTCACCACTCCTACTCATTCTATCCCATCGCTGTTTTAATTCTATAGATCACGGGTTGGCATACTTCAACCTTCAGGCCAAATCCTACTCCCATCTGTTTTTGTAAATAAAGCTTTATTGTAGCATAGCCCACCTGTTCAGTCTTGGGATGCTTTCACACTGCAATCTGAGATGGATAGTTGCCAAAGAGACCGCTGGCCCACTAAACCTAAAATATTTGCTATCTTGTCCTTCATAGAAGATTACCATCTAGTGATCTACATTGCCCATATAACTAGATAATTTTAAGCTAGTTTTCTGCCACTTTTCTCTAGAAATTAAGCTTAATAAAATCAAAAACTTTGTCTCTTATTCACCACTCTAGCTCTGCTTTTTTTTCTTTTTTTTTTTTTTTTTTGAGTTGGAGTCTCACTCTGTCGCCCAGACTGGAGTGCAGTGGCCGCTCCTGATCACCGCAGCCTCGCCTGCTGGACTCTAGCGATCCTTCTGCCTCAGCCTTCCGAGTAGCTGGAATTACAGGCACGCTCTACCATGCCCGGCTGATTTTTTGATTTATTGTAGAGATGAGGTCTCGCCAAGTTGCCCAGGCGGGTCTTGAACCCGCAGGTTCAGGCAATCCACTCACCTCAGCCTCCCAAAGCACAGGATTACAGGCTGAGCCACCGAGCCCGGCTATCTCTGCTATTTTTAAAGTGCTTGTATCTGCCCCTAAAATATGTGTACAATGAAAGGATAAAGGATTTGGAACAAAACAGTGGTTATAATTTTGGCTCAGCTTCTTCTCCCGTCTCACTATAGTAGATGAACTGTGGGCCACAATTCTTCATCCTTCCTTGATGTATTCCTCTTGTTATATGACTTGGCAGTTCCTCCCACTAAAGGAAGCAGAATATATCTACCCGAACATTGATTTGATATAGCTATATTGCTTCTTTTGGCCAATAGAATGAGACGTAAGTAACGATGTGCCAGCTTCAAGGCTAGGCTCCTGTGTCTCTACAATGAGAAGAACACCCAGGTCAGTTCTCTGTCCCAGGAGGAGAGACTTGTGGAGGGAAACCAAACCACATCAGCTAAACCCACTTGAAATCAGCCAGCTCACAGCTCACACACAGACAAATGAGTTACATAAATGCTTCTTGTTGACTGCCACTGAGGTTTAGATTGGTGCATCAAACTTGTAGCAATCAAATTCATGATACAGAGAACTTGGAAAATTGACGTCTACCAGTCTAAGCATCAGTTTTCTTCTCTGCTAAATGGATAGTATAATGATTACTGTCCTCAATTCTTCATCACAACAAGTGTGAAATCACTTTGCAAATGACGACAGGCCAGGCACATCAGAGCCCTTGCTTATTATTAGAGAACAACACTAGTGGGTGTGTTGTAAAAAGTTACATTGAGTCTAATTAAGTGTTGAACTGGGGAGAGGCAGTGGTTCAACGGGGCTATGGCCCTTTTGGGACAGCTGATGAGTTTTGGGTTTTGTCCTGAGACACAGTCTGCTTTGAACCACTCATATGAGAGAAGGAGGATGGACTGAATACTTAGGAACGAACCATGAGCAATTCATTCAGGAGAAATGAGGAGAGAAATGGAACAGAGGGGGTGCTCAGAGGGGAGCCCATGATCAGGAGAGGCTAAGGGTTTTTCAGAGATACTGCCCGGCCTGTCACATCCAACACTTAACTAATTGGACTGAGAGGCAAATGGGAAAGTCTTCAGCATTTGATAAATTAATCAGCACAGGCTGCAGCAAATTGCCCACTCACTTCATTAATTAGACATCCTGAAAAGGCAAGGAGAAGACTTTTTTCAAAGTGTTGATTCTGCAGCTTTTATTTTGTAATTGATGAACCAAGACTTTGATTAGATGTCACTGGTTGGAGAAGAAAACAACTTCACTGGTGGATTCCATTCCCAGCTGTTGTCTGGCTCCAGAGAGATAGCCGAGGCCCTCTGGAAAATTCCCAGAGGACCTGGTGCTGGGCTCAAACATAATCAAAGGATCAAATTGAATCTATGCAGACCACAGTCTCAGGGACCTGAGAAAGCTCTAAATCCAAGAACGCTGTGTAAGGGGATAACTTCCAATTAGCCATCTTGACCAGTCATCAAGACTTCATCTCTTAAAATGCAGCAGACAATACGGGGAATGAGGTCTGGAGGTCCCCAAGCTTTTACTAAGACTTCAGGTTCCATTAGAGGTTATCCCTTCTTCCTGTTCTCTCATCAGTGCTGCCTTTTGAACAGTTTCTTCGTAGCCCCCAAAGAACCCCATATGAACAAAAGCCAATTTCTTTAAACGGGGAAGGAAAAAGAGAGAAATTCACAGGCCTGGCAGGCAAGGAGCTGTCTGAGAATCTTTGCTGGTCCCTTGGCCCCTGTCCATGGTGAGGATGGAACCACCACTTAGCAGGGCCCGGAGGCAGTGTTATAGGGCACTCGAGAGTCAAGGGGAAGTGCGCTTCTATGCTTTCAACTACACTCCCAGGCCTGCCATTAAATATGGCAGGCTTAGCATTTCTCACTTCAAATGAGACTGGAAGAGTCCCTGGAGCCTCCGTCCGCCCCCCTCCTACCCACTTTCTCTCGTTGCCTTTAAGCTGATGAACGAGACAAGGTCAGCAATTTCTAGCTTTTTGACAGAGCCCTATTTACCTTGAAGGAAATTAAAATGGAAGCTGGGGAGGCCTTTGGGCAGCAATGTCATCCAAAACCACAGGCGTGGAGGTGTGGGGCTTGCCTCCCCCCTGCCCCCTTCATTATTCCATTATGTGCCCAAAGCACCTGGCCAGGCTTGGCTGTGGGGATAGAGTTTCGTGAAGGAAATGTTCTAACAAAGCAGGCTGCTATGATCAGGGTAGAGTCTATAGCACACAGGCCTGCCAACTGATTACTTTAAGATTCAACCCAGGATCCCCTCCTTCCAGAGGTTTCCCTAGTTCCTACACCCAGCCTTGGGTCAGACGCTCATGTCTGCCTCCCATTGAGTCCCAGGTCTCTCTTCTCATAGTATCGACCGGAACTTCATTGTCATGGTCTATTTACGTGTCTGCCTTCCCCCCTAGGACTCTTAACTTCTCAAGGGTGAAGTCTTTTGTGTTTTTCAACCCTATCCCCCATGCCTAATGCAATGTTGGGCATGGGCAGGGCTGGGCATTGCCCTCTGGGGTGATACGCACAGGCTTTGGGGTCTGACAGGTTGGGTTTAGAGTTTGATGCTGCTACTTATTAAATGTGTAACCTTGAGTGAGTTATTTGAGCTCTCTGGGCTTCATTCTGGTTATCACTGCAGTGAGAGTACCACGGTCTAACTTTTGGAGAAGTTATTATAGGGGGAATAAAGAATAATGTGAGCAAGTGCTCAGCAGAGAGCCTGGTTCATAGTAGGAGCCCAATAAATTCTTTCCAAAGCTTCCAGCTTGGAATTCATAGCAATAGCAACTTTTTCTTGCTGTCATTTTTCATCAAGTTCCCCAGTAATTAAACATTTGATCTTAAGGACAACAGGCATAAACTGGTTTGGGAACAAACACAGCTGATTCTTAATAAGCATTAACATGCCTGGTAGGAAAAAAAAATGTGACTGTGTGTATTTTACCGTTCAGTGTGAGGTGGGCTTCAGAAAGGAGTAGGCTTTACATATGGAATGATATATTATAGCACATAAAACAGAGCCAGCTAGTACCTGGCGCATAGTACTCAGTAACTAGTAGTAATAATCATAGTTGTTATTATTATAAATTACTTCTACTATTATTGTGGTTGTTATTTGTGTTCTGGTTCCAACAGGGTTTCCTAGCCGCCCCACCCACTTCTTACTTAAGAGTTTCTCATTATATTAAAAGGATGAAAAGGACACCAAAACTGGTTTGCAAACATTGTGGCCTGTTTTAAGTGTTTGCTTTTAATAAATCAACACATTTAATGTCAAAAACAAATGCAAAGCAATGTAATTGTGGTTTACAAGCGGAAAATTGCACAATCTATTTTTAAACACGAATGTCAGGTGCATGCCAAGCCCTGAGGCCTAATGACAAGTGTTAAAGTTCATTTGAGGAAATCAACTTTGTCTGTACAGTCAAGCTGTTCCTGTAATTGTTCATTAAGCATCATTTGGAGAGAAGACTACATTTGCGCCTTTTGTGACTAGGAGACCTGAGTCTCATGCCCCCACGACCCTGGGATTGATGGTTGCTCTCTCTCTGACTCTCTGACTGGAGCATTCACTCTCTCTCTCTCTCTCTCTCTCTCTCTCTCTCTCACACACACACACACACACACACACGCTATCTATCTATGGGATTATGGTTTTATCCGGCTCCATTCCTGACTTTGGAGCCTATCCTTGCTTTAATATTAAACACAGCAAGCCCGGATACAAGTCGTTCTTTCACGAAATCGAATTAAACTTTCATGAAGGCTCATGACTTCCTCTATGTGGTTTTTCCCTTTAGCTTCCCCACAGAAGCCAACAAATTCTCAATTAAATTAACTCTTTCCTCTCAGCACCGAGTGAGCACACTCATTTGGCAGCTCAGGGAGCTGCCTCTAAGCATGTCCCTGTCAGCCCAGAGCAAGCAACTAGCCAGAGGTGGTGTTTGCAAAGCAAGTATTTACTGGTTCCCACCAGGGGTTTCTTCCCAAACAATTTCACTTGAGCTAAGAGCTCTAACTCCTGAAAATAGGCTTCATCTGCCCAAAACGACTTTTCTTCTTGCAGAAATGTCTTTGGGGAGCAAATTAGCTTGTTATAGATTCCAAACATATGCGCTAAACTCTCCTCTCAGCTTCTAACATACTGCGTTTTTTTCCCTGTGAAACATGAGGTAGTGGTACTGATATCTTCATTACCTATAAAATGTTTCTCTCCTTGGTGCTCCCCTCCCCCACTCTGCTCCTGACTTTGCAGTCCTAGGCACATTCTTGGCTAAAAAAAAAATGCCAGAAAATAAAAAGAAAAGCCAACCCTTTCTCAATATCACAAAAACTGCTATAATACAATGTTACTTTGAAAGTAAAAAAGTTGCCTGTATGCTAAAGCTGGACAAATAATTAAAATTGAAAACCTGCCCAAAGAGTAGCAAAGCCCCAGTGAACTTACGAATGGTTAAACAATAAACCAGTCACGAGTAGGTGACTTGATAAAAAGGCATGTTTGAGAGAAGTGGAGACTCATGGGAAATATGCTCTAGGGACGGATCTATGAGCTATTTGAGTCAATGGGCAGTGTCATCAAATAGACGTGGAATCATGGGACACAGGGAGAATCACTACTCACAGTCACAGTCAAGAGAGTTAAACATTCTGCAGAGCTGTCCTGAAGGTAGCAGGCCTCCTTATGTTCCATCATTGCACATGTGGATGCCGTAGCAAGTTAGGAATGGACATAGCTAGGGATAGGGGCTGGGGAGTCTGTACTCTCTACAGGTAGGAAGAAGTCTCTCTAGGCAACAAACCAAGGAAAACTCCCAAATCCCCAAACCAAGGCAGGACCATTTAAACACAGACTAACTGCCCAGAACGTGAGACAGACTGGATCAAGAAGAACATTAATTTTCAGTGCAGAGTCAGAACACCTAAAGAAGAAGTTGTGGCAGGATTGGGGCAGAGACACTTTCTTTGTTGCACTTGACTAGGAATTTTACCAACTCTCCAATGAGAAAGTACTACAGTTAGCAGTGTATGTGTGTGTATGTGTGTGTGTGTGTGTGTGTGTGTGTGTGTGTGTGTGCGCACGCATGCGTATGTGTGTGTATTTCACTCTCCATGGATTATGCTATGTTTTTGCAAATGAATTATTTCATACTGTCCAGTTAGAAGAATCCTTTCTAGTATTTTTTATATCTGGCCGGGCTCGGTGGCTCAGCCTGTAATCCCAGCACTTTGGGAGGCCGAGGCGAGTGTATTGCCTGAACCCACAGGTTCAAGACCAGCCTAGTCAACTAGGCCAGACCTCATCTCTACAATTAAAAAAAAAAATTAGCCAGTGTGGTAGCACACACCTGTGGTTCTGGCTACTTGGAAGGCTAAGGCAGAAGGATGGTCTGAGCCCAGCAGATCTACACTGGGGTGGACGTGAGCATGCCACTGCACTCCAGCCTGGGTGACAGAGTGAGACTCTGACTCAAATAAAATAAAATTTTAAAAAGTATCTGCAAGGGGACCTACATGAAAATAAATGCTTCTCAAGAATCTTATAATGCTTTTGACTCAGAAATCTCCATTACAGGGACCCAACTTTGGAGAATAAACTGAGTTGTGGAGTCCAAATATCTATAAAACATTTCTTAATGAAGTATAGGTTTAAAAACACTGGAACCATCCTAATTGTCCAACAATAGAGAATGTTTTGCTGCATGTATAAGACAGAATAGCATACTCCCTTCAAAAATGATGTTTGTTAAAAAAGGAAAACACATTAACTCCATAAAGTGGAAAAAAGCAGGATTAAAAATATATATAATCTCACTAAGCTAGCATGAATGGGAAGTGTGAAAGTGTTTGTCAATTGCAAAGCCTCCTGCACATGTCAAGAATAGTTCCAACTGTGATATGATGGTCAGGTCAGTCGATGCCTAAGAAATGTAAGTGGTCATGAAAAGAAAGCCACAGGGGACTGCAGAGGAGGCCTTCGTGTGCACTTGTGCCCACTCACCCAGCTTTTTCAGGGGCTGGCTCAGCTCTCACAGGAGTTCCAGCAAAGAGCAAAATTCTAGAGGATGACAACAGGGATGGGTTACCTAGGTGGACAGGAGAATAATTAATAAGGCTGTGAACATCTGGATAATTAATAGGTGAGCAGCCCACAATGGCAGCAGAATGCACAGCCCTGGAAAATCAGAGGGCATCCTAATTGGAAAGGGAGCTTAGGAAGAGATGGGAGCCAAACTAGGGGCCAGAAAAAGAGGACTAGGATGCTCCAAAGGCAAAATCAAGTCATTTAGAATGAAATAATTATTCTATTATTTTTAGTAAATGCTGTAACCCTCACATCCCCCTGAACACACAATGTTTGCATACCATCAACTATAATGATAAAGTATGCCATAACTACTATTTTTGAGTTAGAGGTTGTTTATGAAATGCATGAACACAGTAGCCAGGAGACAAGGTTAGGTCAGTAACTAATAGTGTGAATCCAGCTTTAGCTTTCTTGCCAGAAGGATTTGCATGTGTCCTTCTTATCAGACAAAAGGAAACACTGAACTCATTGTGTTCTATACACATTTTTGACTTGGCTATCAGGAAACTCAACTAAATTGAAAGCTTTATTGCAATCCTAAGATTGGACTTTGCATATATTAAAATAGAAATAAATGTTTTTAATGAATTTCCATCTTTCCCTAGTCAATAGTTTCTTGGGAGGCAGAAACTGTCTGATTCCTTCCCCCTCTGTTTTAGATATTGAAAAGGTAATCAATAAATGTTGAAAGTTTTAATGAGCGCGGGTTCGAGACCCGCCTGGGCAGCGAGACCTCATCTCTACAATAAATCAAAAAATCAGCCGGGCGTGGTAGCGCATGCCTGTAATTCCGGCTACTTGGAAGGCTGAGGCAGAAGGATCGCCGGAGCCCAGCAGGTCGAGGCTGCGGTGGCCGGGAGCGGCCACTGCACTCCAGTCTGGGTGACAGAGTGAGACTCCAACTCAAAAAAAAAGAAAGTTTTAATGAGGAAATGAATATCCATTCATGTTCTTAGTTCAATTTTCTCTTCTCTTCAAACATTCTAAGTCTTCCTGTCTGGGTATATCATATCACTATTTGTTTGTTTGATGGTGAAAGCTGACTCCGTTTTTAAAAATAGGTGAGTATGAGTCATATGACTAGAAGACAAAAATGAAGGAAATAGAAAAAAAAAGGAAGGAAGGGAGGGTTGGAGGAAGTCAACTCCTTAAGAGTATTTCTCCTAATGGAATCAGAGCATGCAGTCAGCACAGCAAGACTTAGTTTTACTATGATATATACATACTTTTTGCAGTACCATACATATTCATTGAATAGACTAATTCATATTCATTGAAAAATCTTGGGAAAATGCAGAAAGACTGAGTAGTCACAATAGTAACAGATACAATTTATTACTTAGTATGAGCTAGCTACTTTACCAGGGATTTTGTGTTCAGAATCTCATTTTCCAACAACCCTGAAAGGCAGACATGATAATCTCCATTTTTGAGGTGAGAAGCAAAGACACAGTGATATTAATTCATTTTTCAAAGGTGTCAGGTCTGGTTTTGAACCCTGGTCTCTCAATGCTCTGCTTCTTCTCTTATCAGAATGTTTCTTTTTCCTGCAGTGGGGAGGCTGAACATGAAGAGATCATTTTTCTGCTTTCAGCATAATTCTGCACCACCCTTGAATAATCCATCAAATATGGTGAAAGACTCTGGCTCTAGGAGGCAGAAATGTGTGTCCTGAGTCAGATTCAGGAATAGCCAGAACTCTATGCTCACTCTTTCCCCAGCCTCTCCCCACAGATCATGGAGCTTGGTCTACTTGTCAAAAAGAGGTGAGAGGTGACCCCTGTTTTGTAATTCTCCTCTGTTTGTTCTTGTCAATGAAGGGAGAATGAACTATCAGGGCTTTGGACTCAAGCAGACCTCCCTGTGCACACATTAGTCTTGGTCTCCTTTGTGTTAAATTAGGAAGGAGAAATGAGAGAAGAACCCTACATCCTCTAGCAAGAGTAGGTGCTTGAAGAATTCAAAATAACCTTTATTTAGTTGTGCTTTCAACAAATCATTATGACCTCGGTCCCATGGTCCCTATTCTGAAGTTACTTAAATAAAGCAGACACTAAATCATGGGCGAATATTATTTAATCCAGTTGGTCATTTTCTTATTCATTATTCATTCATTTCAATTAATTTCCTTGTTCCAAAAATACACCAACCATCAAGAGTGATGAGAAATAAAGAGGAAGAGGTATAACTCTGAGGATCAACCCAAGAGAAAAATAGGAGGAACCTTAGAGATAACTGGACCAGGGAATTCAAGGAGAAGAGTTAATCAGGAAGGATGGGGCAGTGATCAGGGTAAATGCCACAGGAAGGGAATAAAGATGCCCCCTGGACTCATTAAGAAGCAGTGTTTCTAGAAGAAAACATATTGTGAACAATGACACAGAAGTGGGTGTGAATTTTGTTTCCCCAAGTAAAACCTTCTTGACAGATCACTATTATTTGTTGCTAACATAGGAAGAATTGGGTTTGAGGCTAGTAGACCAGAAAATCTAGGTCCTGGCCCAGTTCTGAAGCTGATTCACTGGGAAACTTTGTCTAAGGTTTAGTCCTCATTGGGTTATCTGTTTAGTCCTCATTGGGGTATCTGTTAAACAAGAGGATTGAATTATATGCTTCTCAACTCTTTATCCTTCCATATTTGCCACATCCTCATAGTAACTAATCAATCAATTAATGAGTATTTGTTGAGGACCCGCTATGATTCAGACTCTGTGCTTTAACACAGACATGCAGGGAGGGTACAGTCAGAAACAAGTTTGTTCTCCTAAGCATCTGGAGACATTTTACAACAAACATGGGCTGCATTTTAGGGCTGTGGGATGTCATCTCTCTTAAATGTAATGTAAAAGAGTTTTTTGAAAAAGGCTTCTGTGTTTAAGGTTAAGCTAATGATCTCTGGAGACATCATGGCTAAGTCCGCTCCAGTTTCGTTTTTCGGACTTGGGTCACCTGTGGAGCTCTCACCTGCAGGATCAGAGTGGCATCTTCTGCTGTTAAATGAGGACAGATTTTCTAAGGAGATCAATGGGCTGTAAAACCAGGACAGCTGAGATGTCTTTGGGGGCTGAATTCTCAGGCACTTATAATTAATACACATTTGGGTATTTTGTGACCTTCAGCTTTTCTCCCTTTTTGAGTTTTAAAGGAAGACCTTTTCATCACATTTTCTCTTCAATTAGCTGAATATCACCAGGCCTGCTGGCCCCAGGGTCTCCTTTCAAGTTCAGCATGTAGGGGCAACTGATATGAACCACTTTGCATCTATACCTGATTCTTCCAAGGACAGAAAAAGAAAAGGAAGTAACCTTCCTTGCCCTTGAAAAGGCAATGCTGACTGAATTTTCCTCTTCTTCAGGCTTAAGGATTGTCACCAAATAATTACTGAATGCTCATTACATGAAAAACTTCTTGCTAGGTCCTGGAGGTGAAATACACAGTCTCTGCCTTCACTAAACTTACAGAAGCAAAATATATAATGATAATAAATTCTATAGTTAACTTATTCTGAGGAAATAAGTAAAGCACTCAAATATTGCTGGAATATACAAATTTAGGATAATAATACTTTTGTTAAGAGTGTTATATATTTCCCCCAAACTGTTCTTACTCATTTGGTAGTAATAGAAGTATCTTCAAGCACGTGACTGGCTAGCTAAAATGGAAATGATAAGTGCCATTTCCAAGCTGGTGCCTTATGGCAGCTGACTTTACCTCTTCTATTCTTCCTACCAACTGGCTGGACCTGAAACATGGTAGTGACCTAGATTTGACTGTGCAGTTGAGGATATGCTGTAGGAGGTGCAAGATAGTAGGAACCTGGATTCCCAAGAGACTCTCTGGAGCAAAGAAATCAATGAAAATAATGCTTTCCTCAGACTGTTACATGAAGAAAGTAAACATCTTTGTTCTTTAAGCCATATAATTATTGTTCTTCTCGTTGCTTTAGCATAGATTTTTTACTGTAACTAATAAAGAAAAACATAAACCAAAAATTATTAAACCATAAAAATGAGAATAATAATAGTTGCCATTTATCAACTTGTAGAACTCTTTACAAGACTATAGAGCTGATTTCCTTCCTTTAATTGCTGATACCTTAATCAGAGGCTCCAAATAAGGAGTTGGACAAGATCCTCAGCTTCTTAAACCCTTGGCTTTATCTATAAAATGAGATTACTATAATTATACCACATCACAAGATTATTATTGTAAAAAATTTCTGATATATGTTTGTAAATTCTCGGGTTCATAAAAGATGCTCACCTCAGCCCATTAACTTAGAGTTTTGAAGGAAAGAATCTCACAGCAATAAATATAATCAAGTTATCTGAGTCAGAATAAAGAGATGAGTGCCAATGCCCAGACTCCACCAGATTTCAGGTAGTTTCTGCAGCAATGTCAAGCACCTATCTTTTAAAATCAATTCTCTTATGATAACTGTCACAAAGCAATGTTCCCCAGAGAAGATGCATGTCAAAACACAAAGGAGGTGTGTTCAAGCCCATATCATTACTTGTGAGACAAAATTCAAGTAGGTTGCCAAACAACTGGAAGATGTCAAGAATAACGGGCAAGTGATGACGATTCTGTTTAAGGAGATGATGTACCACTGCCAAAAGCAAAACAGAATTAAGTGAATGGGAAAAAGAGTACAGACAAGATTGTCTAGGCTTTTTAGAAAGCAAACCTAGGTTTTATAAGGACTCAAATAAAACGTGACCATGCCCAAGCCCTTGGAGATAGAGAAGAACAAAGACACATGAAAATTTTTAGGGGTACGGGAAGTAAGAAAATGATTTTCTCAGCTACAGAACAGAATTTGAAATGAAATCAGCCCCTTTCAACCAGAAGGAAAATTTTTTAAATAACAACGTGACTTCGGAGTATTTCCAACATAGAAACAGATTCCCAATGAGAAAGGAGTATTAGAGGAAAAGCTCTTCTAGTGAGACTATGAGAATCCTCTCAGATATTTTTTTTTTTTTTTGAGTTGGAGTCTCACTCTGTCGCCCAGACTGGAGTGCAGTGGCCGCTCCCGGCCACCGCATCCTCGACCTGCTGGGCTCCGGAGATCCTTCCGCCTCAGCCTTCCGAGTAGCCGGAATTACAGGCATGCGCTACCACGCCCAGCTGATTTTTTGATTTATTGTGGAGATGAGGTCTCGCCAAGTTGCCCAGGCGGGTCTCGAATCCGCGGGCTCAGGCAATCCACTCACCTCAGCCTCCCAAATGCGCGGGATTACAGGCTGAGCCACCGATCCCGGCTTCTCTCCGATATTTTAACCTTCACAAAAATAAAACAGAAAACAATGAAATTTATTTGTTCTAATGAATCTATACTATCCATAGCTTTTACTTGCTAAAAACTTTCAGCCATTTCATACTCTTAAATGTCAATAAAATGTTCAAAACATTTCCAACTTTTTTGAGACTAACACCGTTCTCCCACCCCCACCCCAGCCCAACTCTCCTATGCTAATGCCTAATGTATTTCTTAATTTATACCTGGAACTTTCTGCCTCTGCCTCTCAGGTCCCACCAAGGTTCCAGATATGCAGAGTAACTTCGATGCTTGACATAGAAAGTGAATTGAGAAACAACTTGGAGCTGTCAAAATCCATGGGAAATAATGGCTTTTATTTCTGTCTGAGAAAATTACTTTCCATGTCAAAAACAAAGTGAAGCCATACCTTTATTTTCTAAATTGCCATGCTTGAGCTGCTATTTTGCAAACTCCCTAATGTCCTTTTTTAAGAATTATCACCAATAGGAGGGACTCACAAATCAAAGCTATTGAAACTTAGATCCTTGAGCTCATGAAAAAAGTGAACTTGAATTTCAAGTTGGTGATAGAGTGGTTTAGAAACGATTCTTTTATTCAACAGCTTAACATGAAAGCATAAATTAGAGGCATCCAAGCCTGCAAATTTAGCCTCAAAGCACATAAAAATGGACTACCCCCCTCCCCATCCCGACCCCCCCACTTGGAAATTTCTGTTTCATGGGTCACTGACTCTTGTTTGTTGGTTAAGACACACTTTTAAATCTTGTATTTATGTTTGGGAGTGTAGGTTTTTGAAGGTCAATCTACATGGTTATATTACATTCCTTAGTTTCAAGACTCACAAATTAAAAAAAAATATGAACAGCATGAATCTGAAATAGAAGAAATAAAATCAATTATCTACCACAGAGTAGGCCATACCATTTTGTCTCTAGACTTTTGCAAATGTTCCTCTGCTTACAGTTTTTTTTTTCCCCTTTTGGTCTGCTTAGCAAACTCCTACTCATCCCTCAAGAGGCAAGGCAAGCATCTCCTTCCCTGTAAGCCTCCCTTCATTCGTCCACTTCAGTTCTAAAGCCTCCTTTGAACTCTGTGAATGCCTCCCATGGGGATCTGGTTTATATATAGGTTCCACCTACTAGACTGAAAGCCTTATGAGCTCAAGAACCAGATTTATTCACCTCTGTAATTCCAGCATCAAGCACACTGCATGGCACATCAAACCATGACACTCAAACCATGCTTACTGCACTGAAGCACTAACAGTGGTCTTTCATATAAACAATTTAAATGCACTATAAAGTAGGGAACACATGATCCTTGGTCTTACCTGAGGATACTGAACTTCAGAGGGTTGTTTTCCAATGGTAGCTCATATTGTTTCTGTGCATTCCATTGGACAAAATGCAATCACAAGATTCCAATTTAACATCAGTGGAAATGGAGAAATATAGGCCTCAGTGTGCCAAAACACAGGAAAATAAAATGGAATTTGGAGAACACCTAGTAGTGTCTCTGCTCCACTATGTCCCTTCCCTTGACACTCTCCCTCACCCCCTCCACCACACACACACACACACACACACACACACACCCCAGCTAGAAAAATATCATCTCCTACAGAACTTAGAAACATCCTCTCCAAATGCTCGGAAAGTATAAAAAGCCCGGGTCCCACTAATGGCCCATATTCCCAGGTGACCATTTGCAAGAGTCAGACTCTAGCCTAACCCTACTTTAGAAATCCTGATGGAGTTATCTCAAATCAGACCTCAGGGGAAAAAGAACTGTTCAGTAGCTAATGAGCCATTCTATCAAGACAGAGACAAGAGCAGGGAAAATCCCCTCCCTGGTTAATAAGAGAGGCTTTACAAGCACATTGAGGATTTGTCCCTTGGAGGTTGTAGGGTTGCGCTAATTCACCTTTCGTATCCTTGATTCCCTTTGCTCTTCAATCTGCTTATTCAGGTAAAACCAGGTTCAAACAAAACATCAATGGCTGCCCTAAAGGAAGAAAAGTTCACAAAACCCCTTTTCTGAACTTCCACATAAAATTAGATGGTTTTCTTTCTGTGATTGCAAAGCATCTACTGCAACATTCTGTTAACATTGCTGTTTCCATGTCTGAGTCCCTTATGAGATGAAGCATTGTTTTAAATGGGAAGAGCATGGGCTCTGGGATATGGAGTGTGTACCCTTGTGTTGTATAACCTTCAAGAGAACTGGCTATGCAGAATTCCACATTACAGTTGCTGGAACTGTAGACCAGTGGCTCTCTATCCAAATGCAGTGTAGGCAATACCACTGCCTAGGTTGCACTGCTGAAATGCTATTAGTCTGGGGTATGTCTGGGCGGTAGTTTTAACAGATCCTTCAGGTGATTCATGCATTCAGCCAGGGTTAAGAATCCACCAATACAAGGAGAATAAAGTATGCCTATCACATGCAGAGTCTTCATCTAACCAGATTCCCATCAGTGCTTTTCACTTAGAGACATGGCAAGTGAGAAGACTGGCTAAGCATTTGATCTGGCTCTAGAAAAACCCCAAATCAGAAAATAAAGTTGGAACTTCCTTAGGTTATTGGATGGAGATCTAAGCAAGACGGGGGTTGGATTGAGCCTTTTGCTTATGGACAGTGACGCACCATAATGGTTTGGATGGTGATGACTATTAAGAAGGAAAATGAAATAAATCTGCCCATTAATGTAAAATGAACTTGGGAGCTATCCCCCGGTTGTCCCAGAGAATGGAATTTACCAGATCAAAACAAATCCAGGAAAGTGGAGACAGAAGAGAATGGTCATCCTAGAAAGAGGATGCAGAAAGACAGTAGAAAACTGAGGACCAAGAAGACCCAGCAAAAATAAATTTTCTGTGAGTCGGGAATGACTGATGGATGTTTAGTATCACTGAGGGAGGTTGGACATTTGCTGTTTTGGTTTTTTTTTTTTTTAATGGAGTCTCACTCGGTCGCCCAGACTGGAGTGCAGTGGCCACTCCTGGCCACAGCAGCCTCGACCTACTGGGCTCCGGCGATCCTTCCGCCTCAGCCTTCCAAGTAGCTGGAACTACAGGCGCGCGCTACCATGCCCGGCGAATTTTTTGATTTATCGTAGAGATGAAGTCTCGCCAAGTCGCCCGGGCGGGTCTCGAACCCGCAGGCTCAGGCAATCCACTCACCTCAGCCTCCTATTTGCTTTAAAGTTGATCCCTCCAGTTTGCATTATTGACATTCAACCCATTCTCCTCCAAATTGTCCTATAAAGTCTTAAATGCAAACTCAGAGTGTCAATGGCTTGAAGGAATTGAAGTTTACAGGGGTAGGTGCCTTGGGTGAGGAGGTGTGGAGACGTGTGTAATTGTCGCTTCTGAAGTCAACCGGGTGGCAGCTTCACAGCATCAGGGAAAGAAAATGGCCCTGGCATTGAAGGAGGTGGCCACCAACAAGATAAATGGAGGCCCAGGGCTTAAATGGAGGTGGGGAGAGGAGAAAGTGACAACAGAGAAGGGGGCAGAGGCTCTAAGTGGCCAAAGAGAGGAGGAAGCCCATTCATTTATTCACTCAATAAATCAATTTGCGCACTTACAACGGGCCAGAGAGGCACTGTGCTAGATACTGAATAAAGATCCTAACTCTTACATAGTTCACACTCCAGAAGGGGCTGACTGACAATAAATAATAAACAAAACAAGTGAATGCTATGGTAAGTGAGAAGGTGATAGTGCTATGGAAAAACAGTAAAAGGATACTGGGTGAAGAAGGGTCCAACAGGCAAAGGGGGCAGACAGATGCAATTTTAAATAGAAACACCTGGCAGGCCTTGTCAAATGGGTGAGGTCTGAGTCTGAGAAAAGGATTGAAAGGAGGCGAGTAGCCCACCTGAGGCTTTCTGGGACATCAACCAGAGAGAGCTCCTAAGGTAGGATGTGCCCTTGTGTTTGGAGAACACAAGGAGGCCAGTATGGCTACAGCAGAGTGGGCAAAGACAGTAGCCACCCCATTTTACCCAAATCTATAAAATAATATTAGCTCTTTAAAAGAAGACGTGCTGCTCAAGTCTGTAATCCTAGCACTTTGGGAGGCCGAGGCAAGAGGATTGCCTGAGTCCAGGAGTTCGAGACCAGCCTAGGCAACTTAGTGAGTTAAAAAATCAGCCAGGCATGGTGGTGTGTGCCTGCAGTTCCAGCTTCATGGAAGGCTGAGGCAAAAAGATCCCCTGAGCATGCCACTGTACTCCAGAGTGAGACTCTGACACACACACACACACACACACACACACACACACACACACACACACAAAGAAGATGCAGCCAGATTTTTTCATTGTTGTGTTGTTATTGTTGTTATTGTTACATGGAGGGAAAAAATAATACACAAAGCTGAGACATACATTATATGAGAATTAAATGAAATGATGTATGTCAAGTACTTGGCATATAGCAGGCTCACGGTAAATGTGAATTTTCTTCTCCCCTTTAGAGTTTCACTCCTTATTTGTTAGAAATTTGAAGGTGGTATTCTGTGCCCCAAAACAGCCCACACTACTTCCCTTTAAGTGTTTTGAAGATGGAAAATACTTAGCAAAAAAGGGGGGGGGAGGCAGCAAAAGCAACACAACAGTAACTCTGTGTCCAAAGCTAGCTTGAAGAGCTGGGCCAAGGTGGAACCTTGCCCTCACACTCTAAACGTTGACCTTGGGAAGTAGCTATGGGGCTTGGGAGCAGTTATTCCAGAGCAGGCCCCAAGTTCACTTCCCTAGGCAGTCATATGGAAATGACCATAGGAGGGCCTCACACCCAAGTCTCCAACTGAAAAGAGAGAAAAGAGAGAGAGAAGCTCATCTTTCAAAGCAGTGGCTAAGTCTACCAGGAAAATGTGGTCCAGTGGATAGCCCTGTCTCTGAACATTCATATTAGCATACTCTTTCCCTTGCAAGAGTACCAGCAGGGAGAGATAAAAGGTGACTGGGCAGGCTGGTAAGAAATCTCTCCTCTGTGGGCCACGGCAAGAATGTGGTGAGAAAAGGCAAAGATTTACCCACCAGCATTGTTTACCTCCCACAGCTTAATATATTGGCAATATTCCCAGCAGCTGGGGGTAGGCATTTTAATCCTGAAAAGAGGATCTAGAGAAAGGAATGGAACAGGTTTTACAGAGTGGATTGTGAATGAGTGTTTCCCTCCCTGCTTTTCTTTCTTTCTCCCACTTTCCTTCCTTTTTTTTTCTTCCAGCCTTCCTGCCTCCCCGCTCCCTCCCTCCCTCCCTCCTCCCCTCCCTCTCTTCCTCCTCCTCCTTCTTCATCATCCTTCTCTCTCTCTGCTCTCTATTTATTTCCTCTTCACATTTTAAGTTTGGAATATATGTGGAGCCTATAAGTAGAAATAACTGGGAGGCAGCTATAAACACAAGACTGAAATTCACAGAAGAGTTTGTGGCTAGAGATATAAATTTGGAACATATCCAAAAGAACAGAGAAAAATATGACAGCCATGTATCCCTTCCCCCCCCGAGTTAAAAAAGGGTAACATTTCTTTCACATAAAAATGCAGAAACTCCCCAAATTCCGTGTCCTGCTAACTGGTTTGACCCAATTGTTGTTTAAGTTTCCCCTGGCACTAATTATGGGTAAAGGTCATGATTGTAATCACCTCACCTACTCTTTTTCTTCCTCTGTCTCAGCTTCCCGTTGCCCCTCACCAAGGAATGGTATCAGGAATAAGTTGTGAATAATAATCGCATTTAAAAATTAAGAAGGCCGCCAGGCTCGGTGGCTCAGCCTGTAATCACGCGCCTTTGGGAGGCTGAGGTGAGTGGATTGCCTGAGCCAGTGGGTTCGAGACCACCTGGGCAACAAGACCTCATCTCTACAATAAATAAAAAAATCCGACAGGCGTGGTAGCGTGCACCTGTAATTCCGGCTACTTGGAAGGCTGAGGTGGAAGGATCGCCGGAGCCCAGCGGGTCGAGCCTGTGGTGGCCAGGAGCGGCCACTGAACTCCAATCTGGGTGACCGAGTGAGACTCCAACTCAAAAAAAAAAAAAAAAAAATTAAGAAGGCCAATAAACAAAATGTTCATTTCAGCCACATGCCTACTGGTCTAAAGAACAGTTCTGTGCTTTTTAAGAATAAGGACATTTGGATAACACTTTTAATCTTGAAAAATGGAAGTCATTTACCCAATTTAACTGACAAGCAGAAAATGTTTTAAAAGGTGGAAGACAAGCAGAGTTATGACTTGACAAATATCATGTGAAAAATGCCTGAGTAATAGCCTGGCTCTTTCACTGCAGCCCTGGCTGGAATGGAAGTTGATGTGCTGAATGGTGAGATCCAAGGTATCTATCTTTAAAGAGAGCTGAGCAGAATGTAGGCAAAGAAGGAGAGCTGGGGAGGAACCAGTCATTGGCCTCTGACCTTAAGAAGCTCTGAGTCTGAAGAGGATTAAAAGGAGTGTCTAGTGGCTCAAGTGAGAATCATAATTGCTCTCTCCACAAAGCTTCACAAAAGCCTGAGTGAGGAAAACTTTTTTCTCCAAGAATGAGAAAGTTCTACAAGCATGGTAAAAAGTACACAAACCTTGGAGAAATATGACCTAGGTCAGACTCATGTTCGGGCCTCACTACCTATGTGAGCTTGTTCAAGAATTTTAACTTCCTACCCATTAAATTACCACCATCATTCTTCTCAGACCTAGAAATGACAATACAGAGATTCATATGGAAACATAAATACCACGAATATTCGAAACAATTCTCAGCAAAATAAACAAAGCGAGAGTATCACGCTTCCAGACTTTAAACTTTATGATAAGGCTACAGTATTCAAAGCAGCCTAGTATTGGTAGAAGAACAGGCATGTAGACCAATGGGACAGGATAGAGATTACAGAAGCAAAACCTCAATTTCTCAACCAACTCATCTTCAGCAAAGCTTCCACTAACAACCACTGAGGAGAGGAGAACTTATTTAGTAAATGATACTGGGAAAACTGGCTGACCACATGAAAAAGATTAAAACAAGACCCAGACCTATCACCATACACAAAAATCAACTCTAAATGACTCAAAGACTTAAATGTAAAATGTCAAACTATAAGAACCATAGAAAATGCAGGAGACACCCTTATGGAAATTAGAACTGGAAACCAATTCCTGATCAAAACCCCAAATGCCCATGCAGTAAAAGTTAAGATTGACAAGTGGGACCTCATCAAACTGAAAAGCTTTTGCAAAGCAAAAGAAACCATCAGGAGAGCAAGAAGACAGCCCACAGAATGGGAAAAAATATTTGCCAACTGTATATCTGACAAAGGCCTAACACCTAGGACCTACAAGGAACTCAAACATGCCAAATAAATAAATAAATAAATAGCCCTATTAAAAAGTGGGCAAAAGATATGAATAGACACTTCTCAAAAGAAGATATATTAGCAGCCAGCAAATACATGAAAAAATGCTCAGCCTCACTGATCATCAAAGAAATGCAAGTTAAAACCACACCAAGATACCACCTAACTCTAGTCAGGATGTCCATCATCAATAACTCATAAAACAACAGATGCTAGAGAGGATGTGGGGAAAAGAAAATACTTTTGCACTGTTGGTGGGAGTGTAAACTAGTACAACTCTGTGGAAAACAGTGTGGCAATTCCTAAAAGATCTCAAAATTGACTTTCCATATGACCCAGCAATCTTCTGGGAATATAAGTGGTGGAATTCAAATCACTCTATGAAAAAGATACCTGCACATGCATGTTTATTGTAGCACTACTCACAATAGCAAAAACATGGGACCAACCATGCTATCCATAAAAAGTAGACTGGATTTTTAAAATGTGGTACATATACACAATGGAATATTACGCAGCCATAAAGAAGGACAGAATTATGAACTTTGCAGCAACTTGGATGGATTTAGAGTCTATACTACTGAGTGATCTATCTCAGAAACAAAAACTGAGTACCACATGTTCTCACTCATAAGCAGACCCTGAACAATTATCATAATACTATAAAAAAGATGCCAGGTTTGGTGGCTCAGCCTATAATCCCAGGACTTTGGGAGGCCGAGGGGAGTGAATTGCCTGAACCCAAGGGTTTGAGACTAGCCCGGGCAACTTGGCGAGACCTCGTCTCTACAATAAGTCAAAAATTAGCAGTGTGTTGGTAGTGCACCTGTAATTCTGGCTACTTGGAAGGCTGAGGTGGAATAACTGCTGGAGCCTAGCACATCGACACTGGAGTGACCGTGAGCATGCCACTGCACTCCAGCCTGGGAAAAGGAGTGAGACTCCAACTAAAAAAAAAAAAAAAAAAGGGGGTGGGGGAGAGATTGACAGTAGTGGAAAACTTTCAGGGGATGGAGGGCCATAGACCATCAATAAGGGTAACTGATCTCAAACCAGTTGAAGTGGGGATCAAAGTGAGGCCCGAACTTTACCTGTACAATGATCATTTGTATATCTAATTCTGAATTGTACCCTACATCCTTAAACAAAAAAAAAGAAAGAAAGAAAGAAAGAAACACCAGGTCCGTAGACTACCATACATTGACTGATATACCTAGGCCAAAAGAAAAAAAAAAAGAATTTTAAGTTCCAATACTCATTCTACTAACCAACATATATAGATCATCATTTAATCAACAACATGCACTCTTTCTAGCTCAAATTCCTACCCTCAAAAAGGTAACTTTGCACCATTTAGTTATCTTCAAAATCCTAGGTATAACAAAAGGTAATATTTATGTAGAATTGCCTAACTGATATAGTCTATCCATTTCTACAGATTGGGAATTGAAGGACTTTTTTTTGTAAAGGGCCAGATAGTAAATATTTTAGATTTTGTGAGTCATTTCGTTTTGCACATCTCTGCAAATAATCAATTCTACTATTGTAGCTTGAAAGCAACCATAAACAATACTTTTTTTTTTTTTTTAAAGTATGTAGCCATGGGTTATCCTTCCCTGGCTTAGATATAATATTTTACTGCCTAGTAACATTGAGTTTTACAGTTCTGCTTGCAGTAATGGTAAAGTGTCTTGTATTGGACCAATCCTCCTATAGATAATAACTATAACCTTTCTCTCTCTCTCTCTCTCTCTCTCTCTCTCTCTCTCTCTCTCTCTCTGTCTCTCTCTCTCTCTCTCTCTCTCTCGCTCTCTCTCTCTCTCTCTCTCTGTGTGTGTGTGTGTGTGTGTGTGTGTGTGTATAGGTGCATATATTTGAGAGAGATTGATATATACATACAAACAGGCAAAGAATATCTAAAACAATTACCTGAAGGTATTGTAGAGTGATCAAGAGCAGGCAGAAACTGAACTCCATATGTGGAAAAAGAGAATGACACTGGATAAGTTTTCCATGTTAGGAACTTTTGCTGAGGGTTGATCCAGTCAGTTATCCCAGCTGAGTCTAGAATTCAGATGAAACCTAGAGTCTTGTTGGCAGACAAGGCAGAGGACAAAATTCAAGGTAACCATAGAAGCTGGGAATTGATAGAGAACAAATTCTAGAAAGATGATTTTCAGAGAGGGGAAGTCCTAAATTCTGCATATAACTCTTCCCTATTCCTTGACTAGTGCCCCAACTATACTTGCATGGAGCAGACTTCAAGCAGCTCAGTTAAGGTGGAAAGAATGGAATAGTTATTATAGTTGCTAGCCACAAAAGGGGTAACGGACTGTGGAGTTTGAGCTGAGCCAAGTGAACTTGCTGCTGAAAGAAAGAGAGGGAGAGTGAGAGAGAGAGAAAGCAAAGGATAGAAAAAATTAATACTCTTTCAAGAATACAGATTAATCAATAGTCTATACAATGTATCACTTCAGAATGCAATCTAAAATTACTAGACACATACAAGGAAGATGACATTCCTCTGCAAGAGAAAACATAGTTAATGATACAGAAGTTAGCCAATCTGAAAAACAGAGAGAGAGCACAAGATTTGTTTTTAATAAGAAGAGCTTAAGTGACTTTGTTGGACAGTAAAAACAGTCTGATATACATGTAATTGGAGCTCTTCAAGAAGAAAAAACAGAAAATGGGGGAGAAAACCATTAAGAAATAATGGTGGGCCAGGCATGTTGGTTCAAGCTTGTAATCCCAGCACTATGGGAGACCGAGGTGAAGGGATTGCCTGAGCCCACGGGTTTGAGGACAGCCAGGGCAACTTGGTGAGACCTCATCTCTGCAATAAATCAAAAAATTAGCCAGACATGCTAGCATGCACCCTGTAGTTCCGGCTACTTGGAAGACTGAGGCAGAAGGATGGCCTGAGCCCAGCAGGTCAACGCCGGGGCGGCTGTGAGCATGCCACTGTACTCCAGCCTGGACGACAGAGTGAGACTCCAACTCAAAAAAAAAGAAAAGAAAAAGAAACTATGGTGGATTTTTTTTCAAATTTGGTATAATATATAAATGTAGATTCCAAAAGCCCAGAAAACCCTAAAGAAAAGCACTCCTGGGCACCTCATAGTAAAACTGTCAAAAACACAAAGATAAAGAGAAAAATTTGAAAACAGTCAAATGAGAAAGACAAAATAATTCAGGGGAAAAAAGTTTCAAATAATTGCTAACTTTTCTTTTAAAACAATGGAGTCAATAAAATAGTGGAATAATGTCTTTAAAGGAAGGTAATAAAGGGTGATGGTGTGGACTCAACTCAGAATTCTATGTCCAGCCAATATATTCTCCGAGAGTGAAGACAAAAGAAAGACATTTACAGATAATTTTAAATGTTACCATTGAAGAAAAGAGAGAATGGATATTAGGAGATACCCAACAGCATGCCACAACCCTTCCAAATCAATAAAACTTAGGTCTAGAAGAAGGTAGGGGCAAGATATAGAATCTCATATTAAGGGCCCACTGGAGTCCAAAGTGTTATTTTTCTTTTCTTCCCTCAAAACTGCAAAGTTTTGGCCTGGCACAGTGGGTAAAGCCTGTAATCCCAGCATTTTGGAAGACTGAGATGAGGGGACTGCCTGAGCCCTCGGGTTTGAGAACAGCAGGGCAACTTGGTGAGACTCCATCTCAACAATAAATCAAAAAATTAGCCAGGGATGGTAGTGTGCACCTGTAGTTCCAGCTACTTGGAAGCCTGAGGCAGAAGGATCGCCTGAGCCCAGCAAGTCGAGGCTGGGGTAACCGTGAGCATGCCATTGTACTCCAGCCTGGGTAACAGAGTGAGACTCCAACTCAAAGAAAAAAAAAGGTAACATTTTAACCTAGGTTTATGAAGGAAGTAAAGGCTTCATTTGTTTCTTTGATCTATTATTTTTAATCTAAGATTTTTCCTCATTCCTCAAAAGACTTCTTTTTCAAAACTTAACGATCAGGAAAGGACTCATATTTCGTAGTGCTATCATTCCAAAGAAGTCATGGAAATACTGAAGGGCACTTCTCTTAATTTTTTAGAACATGGGTTCACCATCTAGTAATTAACAGAGTGGAACTGGAGGTTGCATGCAAAGTTGTTTGCTCTTTTACAAATCTGGCATTAGAAGGCAGAGCAAGAAATAGAGACAGAGAGACCAGGAAAGATAGAGACAGAGAGAGACAGAAAGGAAAAGGGACAGAAGAGGGAGACAGAATGCCAACCAGTCAGAGATAAAAAACAGACATCAGAGAGAAAGACACAGAGACCACAAGAGAAATGGGGGGAAAGAGAAAGAGTGACATCAGAGACAGAGAGAGAAAAAGAAAAAGACAGAGAAAGGAGAGAGAGGGATGGCAAAAGATAGAGAGAGACTCCTTGATGAGATATTTTAATATTGGTTACTTGATAAGCAGTTTATATCTGCAAGACCAGAGTGTGTGTTCCGGGGGCTAAGCATAATTTTTAATACGTTCGTCAAGTTATTACATACACTCTCAATTCTATTACATTGTTTTGGTGATCCTATGAAAATCCATGCTCTGTACTGTCTCTTTCATAAATAGCTTACTCCATCTTTGACCTTTCTTTCTGGTCATCCAAGCAAAGGCTGCTATCATTCAGTGACAGAATCAACCAGAGCAATATGGTCAGTGGTCCAAAAAAGAGGTTTCAGTGCTTGCTTATTTTCAATATCCTCAGTCTAATATTCACCTCAGTCAATTCCTGTGGCCTCCATCCATCCTGAGCTTAGCCATTCCAGGAACTGCCTACACCAAGGCTGCTCTAGTCCATGGCAGCACCTCACCCTTTTTATAATTATCTCCCTCACTACAAACTCATTCCTGTCAATGAATCCACTCTGGATAGATTCCCTCTGAGGTTCAGTGTACTCCCAGCCAGCACAATACCCCCCTACGCTTCACTCACTTCCAAGCCAAGTAAAAGAATCCAGGTACCTCTCAGTCCAACACCAGAGATGTAATTGTTCATATCCTATAACAATGGCTATTGTACTTTGTAAATTGAATAGACATAATTATCATGACTTTTATAAATGTACATCATTTGCTTTTACAGTCTCCTCTCTCCACTCAAATTCTCTAGGAGTTTACCTTGGATATATGTTTATCTAGTTAACTCATTTTCAATTTCCTACCAATTGTAGAGAGGGAGTGGTTGACATTTTTGAGTGGAGGAAAAAAAATTAACACTACAGCCTGGCATTAAGTTGACATTGACATTTAAATTAATTGGCTTTTACCCTTAAAAAGTCTAGCTGGCCAAGGTATGATCATTTTTCTAAGGGTTCTTTGTTCAGACAATGAGGATGAACAAATAGAAAGAGAACTTAATTTGCCATTCATATAAGCCAGATATTTATCTTTGACAGAAAAGAAAAAAATAAGTAGACTAACATCCATGCAGTATCTCATCATTGTTTTTCAACTTTTCCGCCAAACTGTTGTTCACATTGGGTACATACATCCCCAGAGAGTCTGGAGGGTAAAAAGGAAATTTCACCAAAGTGTTGTTTATCTCTTTAAAAAATAATGCAGTCTGCCAAGTAAAGGTGACTATTGAACACATATACATTTCTGGTATTTCTATTTCCTCCTCAAAAAAACAAAACAAAAACCACCAAGGAAACAGCAAAGGCATAAGCTCATATGCTCAGAGAGAATGGGAGAAGAGACAGCAAAAAGGGGAGGAATGAATGGCAAAGCAGATGGGTGAGTAGTTATTAAACTAGAAAACTTGACAAAGCTAAATTCTAACCTATGAATGGTGGATGTTAAAGAGTATCTTAGGCAACACCCTCAGAGCCCCCCCACCAAAAAAAATCCCTCTGGGATTGAAAGTAAAGGTGAACTTAAATAATTCTTTGACAAAGATACCTGCCCATGTGTGCTTATCACAGCATTATGCACAATAGCAAAAATATGGAACCAACCATGATGCCCATCAAAAGTAGACTGGATTAATAAAAATATGGTACATATACACAAAGGAATATTACACAGCCATAAAGAAAGATAAAAGTATGGATTTTGCAGCAGCTTGGATGGATTTAGAGTCTATAATACTCAGTGATTTATCACAGAAACAAAGAACTGAGTACCACATGTTCTCACTTATAAGCAGACACTGAATATTAATCATAATACTATAAGAAAGGGGTTGGCAGTAGCGGGATATTGCCTGGGGAGGGTGTCACATAACATCAATAAGAGCACCTGATCTCAAACCAGGTGAAGTGGGGACCAAAGGGAGGTCCAAACTTTACCTGTACAATGACCACCTATCTATCTAATCCTGAATTATATCCCAAATCTTTAAAATAAATAAAACTAGAAGGCTCCTGGAATTATGTTTTAGGTTTGTTTAGGTTCTAAATCCCCATGGGTAACTGTTTCTCACCCATCCTGATAGAAGACTGGAGCTTTATACAGAGACTTTTGGACTGGGAGACAGTTGAGGTCAAGAGTAACATAACAGTACTGAAAACAGAGAGGTTAAGTAAATGCTAAGTTATATAAAGTTAATGTAAAGGTTAAATAAATGTTGGCACACAAAATGCTCCCAGACTGAAGCACCCATCCCTGAAATCTCAAAGCAGAGATAAAACATACCTTTTTTTCTGTGTAATGTAACTAGTCTAAACAAAAAGGCTAAAAGTATTGATATCATGAATTCTCCCCCAAGAAAGTGCTGCAGTTATGTCACTCCACAGTAGACCCCAATGTCCACAAGCCCCTCCCGTGGATTCGGAACTTTCATGTGGCTCTTTAGGGTCCCAGTAGTACCTGTGAGTAGCTGGCCAAAGATCACTAGGCACATATTTAAGGAAATTTTCTAACACAGAAGACAGGAATCAGAACAAAGAAACTTAGAGAAAGCATAGCATAGAAACTGCAAGGAGAAAAACTTCATGAAATGTTCACCAGTATCTCTAGAGACATAGGACATAATGCCTTCACCAAACAATTACAAAATGCCATTTTTAAAAAGGGAAAGTTTAGGAAGTACAAAAGAACTCATATAAATTAAGAACACAGTTGGAGAAAGTAAAAATCCAATAGACTTGGACATTAGTAATTAAATATGAAAGTAGATGGGCCATAGAGTAAGGTGTTAAAGCAATTAACACCCACATGCATTTAGTACCTCTCTCTTTTTTTTTTTTTTTTTTTTGAGTTGGAGTCTCACTCTGTCGCCCAGACTGGAGTGCAGTGGCCGCTTCCGGCCACCGCAGCCTCGACCTGCTGGGCTCCGGCGATCCTTCCGCCTCAGCCTTCCGAGTAGCCGGAATTACAGACATGCACTACCATGCCTGGCTGATTTTTTTTTTTTTTTTTTATTGTAGAGATGAGGTCTCGCTGCCCAGGCGGGTCTCAAACCCGCGGGCTCAGGCAATCCACTCACCTCAGCCTCCCAAAGGCGCGGGATTACAGGCTGAGCCACCGAGCCCAGCTAGTACCTCTCTCTTTAAGGATATCCATTCATTTCATCGCAGGAGATTTGCTGTCAGCTTCAAGGGCCACGCTAGGGGCTGGGGGACAGGTTAAAAATCCAGGCAAATCACCTATGCTGTGAAGCCCTGTTGTTTCGGATCCTTCCTTGATCAATGGTAGTAAGCACAACGTTTTACACAGGAGAAATATTGAGATAAGGTAGGAAAGCTTGATCCTGAACTGACTGGTCCTTGAAAGGAAGGGCTCTGAACTTCTTAAGCCCTGACTTTCTCCCCTTCCCCCATTTCACTCATGAGAAAGCTGAGCTCCAGAGAGCTGAAATAGCTGTCCCAAGAAGGCTGCCTCATTCTTCCCAAATTCTCAGTGGGATTTCAGTTTGTTCTTCCAGAATCTACACACTGTATTTCCCTGGCCACAGTGTTTTCCTTTCTTTCCTCCTCAGCAGTAATGAAGTGACTCTCAGGAGAAGAAAGAGCTGACAACTGAACCCTGTGCCCTATATGCAGCACACCCTGGGTGAGACTGGCCATTGTGTGGGAGTGACCGGGAGAGGTCATTGCCAGCTGCTCTCCTGCTGGTCATTGCAGAAAGTCTTTCCTTTTCTTTCTTTAAGAGGCTACACCCAAACTTTCTCCTACTCTCCCTTCTATTCCTTCTCCTTCTCATCCTCCTTCCTTCCTTTCTCCCTCCAGCTTCACTTTTTCTTTCTTTTCTTTCTTCTTTTCTTGCACCCTTTCTTGCTTCCTGTCTCTGCATTCTTCTTCCTCATTCATGTCTGTCCCTGTCCCTTTCTCTCTTTCTTTTCTCATTCCTCCTCTACCCTGGACCCTAGTGAAGTGAGACATGTAGTCCTATCTATTAGTCCATGGGGGCAAATGTGCCATTTTAATATCACTGCCCTGTTTTTCCTTTGAAAATTTAGAACAAGTGGAGCTCATCTGTCTTCATGCTCCTATGTGACCATAACACGGCTTGTCTGTCTGAGCCGAGAGTGCTAACAGCCAGAAGGAGATATGACAGATGAATGACAAAGTGCCTTTTGTTCTGGATTCGTCTATTTCCCATGGTTCATTGGCATGAGGAATACAGGTCAGCATCACTGAGCATCATGGTCCTCCTGACACTGCATTTGGCTGCTTAATACTCGCCACTGGAAACTTCTGATTCTTTATTCTTCTGTTGAAACGGTCCATTGTTCTCCCTTGGAGTCTTCAGGACAGCTATACCCAATTTGGGGACATTTCTTATGCTTTCACAAAGGAAAATTCCATGCTAATGTCAAGGCCCTGGGCCTGGCCCTCCTGAGAACCAGCTAAAGTCACATCCACTGTGGCCCCAGATCCACTAAAAGTAGAGGGTTTCACCAGAGTGACTCCCGTGTGCTGCACTGCACATTATATAGTACTGATACATCTGCTATTATATTACTTCTCCTATAAGTCCTGTGAAATACTGACTAACACAGTTCTACCTTGAAGAAAATAAAATTCTTAGTAAAGATATTTCATTGCAAATAACCAAAAAGCAGCTCAAATTGAATTAAACATTAAGAAAACTTATGGACATGAAAATTGAAATTCTCAGGGGATAATTGACTTCAGGAATGGTCGTGTCTAGGAGCTCAGGATTGTCACTAGGATTTTCTTGTCCTCTACTCATTAACTCATATTACCTCTGTGTTGGTTTTGCCCCAAGGCTCCTCATGGGGGTCCAGGCCAGTCCCCATCTCCTCTTATCCTTACTCCTTGCTAACTAATAGGGAAGGATACTTCTTTCTTGACAGTTCTAACAAGTGCTCCTTTGCAGACTGTTAGCCCTGACTTGGCCAGTTGTGTTTACAAACCGACAGTTCTGGCCAGTGAAAAGTGGGGCTGAAATTGTCCTGGCTGGACTCAACCCAAGCATACGCACTAAGCCTGAGACAGGAAGGATGCTCAAGAAGTAATCTGGGGAAGTGTTTCCAGAAGGAAAGCAAATGAATGCAGGGAAACAAAACCCATAGCTTTTCCCTATTGAAACTGATGTTTGACCTGAGTTATCTAGTTACTGAATATCCAGTTATTAGAGAGTCAGAATTCAGGGATAGCAGGGAACTTCATGGGCCTACAGTGATAGCATTGAAGCCAGAAGTGAAGAAGTGAGATAGGAAGGAAAGTAAACTAGAAGGGCCAGAGCAAGAAAGCCATTTTTCCCTTCCAGTGTTTAGAGGATATGCCCTAAAGAAACCAGCATTATCAGGGTCCAGAAATAGTTCTGTCCAGGTTACATCTTCATAATGAGGGGTCTACAGGGAGGAAGACTACAGCAAGACCATATATAAGAGTAGAGCTGGAAGGGTGTATTAGTTTCCTACTGCCGCTGTAACAAATTACCATACATGTAGTAGCTTAAAGCAGTACAGCTTTATTATTGCTATGGTTTGGATGTTTGTGTCCTCTTCAAAATTCATGTTGAAGCTTAATTCCAAAAGCAAAAGTACCAAGAAGAGGGTCTTTCTTAGGTGATTGGGATATAAGGATTCTGTCCTCATGGGTGGTGTTAGTCCTTTACAAAAGGGTTGGAGATATAGATTCCTTCTTCTTCTTTTTTTTTTTTTCTTGTTACTACTGCTTTACTCTTTCTGCTCTTTTGTTTCTTCCACATATGAGGATACAGCAAGAAGGCTGTCACCAGACACCAAATGCTTAGTACCTCGATCTTGGACTTCTCAACCTCCAAAACTGTGAGAAAGTAAATTTTTATCGTTTATTAATGACTCAAGTATTTTGTTATAGAAGCACAAATAAACTTAGATAAAAATTAGTATCAAGAAGTGAGGTGCTACTGTAACAAATAGCTGAAAATATGAAAGCAGCTTTGAAACTGGTTAATGGATAGAGGTTAGAAGAATTTGGAGAAACAGGCTAGAAAAAGCCTACCTTGCCATAAGTGAGCCATAAATGATGATTCAGGCGAGGGCTCAGAAGAGAAAAGATTTAGACATTGCCTCAGTCTTAGAGGTTACTTGAAAGGTCATGATCAGAATGTTAGTTGAAATATGGACAGTAAAGGCCATTCTGATGAGGTCTGACATGGAAATGAGGACTATTACACTGAAAACTGGAGGAAAGGCCATCCTTGTTACAAAATGGTTGAACTGTGCCTGCACCTCAGGGCTTTGTGAAAGGCAAAATTTAAGAGTGATCAAATAAGATATTTGGTGCAAGAAATATCCAAGCAAAGTGTTGAGGGGGCCACATGGTTTCTTTTGATGGCTTATTGTAAAATGTGAGTAGACAGAATAAATTAAATATGGAATTTATAATCAAAAGGGAAGTAGAACTTAAAGATTTGGGAAATTCTCAGCCTGGCCAGATTGTAAAGAATAAAAAAGTATGATCAGAAGAAAATACCACGGATGTGGGCAAGCAACTGTTTGATAAGGAGATTAGTATGGCTAGAAGTAAGCCAGATGCTAATGATCAGGATGATGGAAGAACGGCCCCAAAGGAATTTCTGAGGTCCTCATGACTTTCCATCCATCACAGGCCCAGAGTGTCAGGGTTTAAGGATGGTCGGTTCCAAAGTAGGGGCCTTTGTGGGACTTTGCATCTTGTTGCACAGGGACTCCTCAGCTTTCTGCTCCAGATCTCATTTGGCTACAGATCTCCCTGGCCAGCCCAGCTGTGGCTCAAGTGAGCCTAGATACAATGCTGTCTGCAATGGCTGCTGCTGAGGAGGACAAAGCCAGTAAGCCCTGGTGGTGTCCAAGTGGTGCTAATTCAGCAAGTGCACAAAGTGTATAACCTGTAGAGGTATGGCAACCTCTATCTAGACTTAAAAGAATATCTTGGAGAGTCATGGTCCCAGGCAGAGAACTGCCATAGGATGGGTCAGAGAGTAAGCCACTAGCGCAACGATTAGTGACTCCAAGAAGACAAGGATCCACCAAGACTAGAACTGTAGAGCCACCTGAGTGTAGCTGTAGCCTTCGAGAACTATAGACCTGAAACTACAATCCATGAGAGCTGTAGCACGGGCTGCACTCAGCAGAGCAGAACCTTGGGGACCCAATTCCCACACGAGTGTATTCAGATGGAATCAAAGATTACTCTCAGGTCTTAAAATGTAATGCCATTTGCCTTGATGGACATTGGACTTAGGCCCAGTTATCTCCTTCTTCTTTTCTACGTCTCCCTTTTGGAATGGGAATATTTATCTTATGTCTGTTCCACCATTGTATTTTAGAAGCACATATAACTTATTTGATCTCACAGGCTCACAGCTAGAGGGGAATTTGTTTCAGGGTAAATTATGCCTTGAGTCTCACCCATATCTGATGTAGATGACATCTAAATGAGATTTTGGATTTAAAATGTTTTAGTTGATGCTGGAATAAGTTAAGACTTCTGGCTGAGCTGGGTGTCTCAGCCTGTAATCCCAGCACTTTGGGAGACCGAGGTAAGTGGATTGCCTGAGCCCACAGGTTCAAGACCAGCCTGTGCAACTTGGCGAAACTTTGTCTCTAAAATAAATAAAAATCTAGCTGGGCACAGTAACGTGTACCTATAGTTCTGGCTTCTTGAAAGTTTGCAGCGGACAGATCCCTGGAGCCCAACAGGTCAGTACTGGCAACACTGGGTTGGCTGTGAGTGTGCTACTGCACCCCAGCCTGGGTGGCAGAATGAGACTCTTACTCAAGGAAAAAAAAAAAAACTTCTTGGGTTACTGGGATGAAATATATGTATTTTGCATGAGAAAAGGGCATGGATTTGGAGGAACCAGAAGTAAGATGCCATGGTTTGAATGTTTCTGCCTCCTCCAAAATTCATGTTGAAACATAATCCCCTGTGCAACAGTATTAAGAGATGCGACTTTTAGAAGGTAATGAGGCCATAAAGGCTCTGCCCTCATGGATGAAAATAGTCCTTTATGAAAAGGCTGGAAAGAACTAGGTAGGCTCTCTTTTCCCTTTCATTTCTTCCATCAACAGCAAGAATGCTCTCATCAGACACCCAGTAATGGCACCTTGATCTTGGATTTCCTAACCTCCAAACCTTTGAGAAAATAAAATTTTGTTGTTTATAAATGACTGACTCAGTCCCGGGTATTTTGTTATCGCACTACACATGGACTAAGGCAATTATCTTACAGTTCCATATTTTGGAAGTCCACAATGAGTCTCAGTGGTCTAAAATCAAAGTGTTGACAAGACTGCATTCCTTTCTGGGTCCTCCAAGGGAGATGCTGTTCCCTTGCTCTTTCCAGCTCTTAGAGACCATCCTCTAGAGACATTCCTTGGTTTTGGGCATCTTCATCTGTCTTCAAAGCTAGCAAGTGATGGGTGAAGTTCTCCTCGCATTACATCACTATAACACCTCTTCTGCCTAATTTTTCCACTTTTAAGAACCCTTATGATAATATTGGGCAAACCCAAATAATGCAGAACAATCTCCTTATTTTCATGTCAGCTGATTAGCAAACTTAATTTCATCTGCAAGTTAATTCTCCTTTACCATACAACCTAACATATTCACAGCCTCCGGGTTTTAGATGTAAACATCTTTGGGGGGCTATTAACCCCCCTACCAGAGAGAACAGGAGAAGTCCCATCTTCAATAATAAAAAGAGAAGCTGATCAGAACTATGTTAAAAGGAGGCACCAGTTGGGTTCAGTGACTCAGCCTGTAATCCCAGCACTTTGGGAAGCCAAGGCAAGAAGATTGCCTGAGCCCACGGGTTCGAGACCAGCCAGAGCAACTTGGTGAACTCTCATCTCTACAATAAATCACAAAAACTAGCCGGGCATTGTGGCGTGCATCTATAGTTCCGGCTACTTGGAAGGCTGAGGCGGAAGGATCGCAGGAGCCCAGAAGGTTGACTCTGGGGTGACCATGAGCATGCCACTGCACTCCAGCCCGGGCGAGAGAGTGAGACTTCAACTCAAAAAAAAAAAAAAAGAAAGAAGGAGGTGCCAGGAACCACAGACAAGACAGAGAGTGGCAGCTTTTTAAGATGCTGTGACTCTCATTTCTATTCTCCTTCTTCACATAGTTCAGAGTTTGGAGGAGGAAGCAGTCAGGTAAGTAATTGTTAAAGTATAAGATGCTGAGAGTTTGTAATCTGGCATATGGAAAACTCCAGGACCTTTGTGAAGGGAAGTATAGCTCTTTGCTTAACAATAAGACCCTACTGTCTTGTGGAGCCCTGAATCCTAGCAAAGATTCTCATCCACTGGCAGATGAATAGACCCAATTGTATCTCTTTTTCCCAGCTACAGATTGAAATACCAAAAGTCATCATCCTATTCTTTCGCTTCTCTTTTTCCTCCTTCTCCTTCTTCTTCCCCTCTTTCTCCTCCCCTCTTCTTCTGCCCTCCCTTCTCATTCAACTTCTACGTGATCCCTAGATAACCAAGAAATAACATCTACAATTCGCCACAACATCTTGACATTCCAGTTACTCTAGCTAGGTTAAACTTTGACACAGTGGCTGAGAGCTTGACCAAGGAATGATGCAGGAAGCTGGATGACCTGGAGGAGGAAGAGCAGACTTCTGGAATGAGCAGAACTGGGTTGAAATTCCAGCATGGCCTGCTTTTGCTGGGTTGTCTTTTATAGGCCTCTGCAGCACTCTGTGCTTCATTATGAAAAGTGATGGCAGAAACTCACAGGCTCTCTGCAAAGTCCAGAGGAAGCCATGTCCATAAAGCACCTAGCACAGAGCAACTATTCCACAACACTTTCCCGGAATTGAAGGGCACTTTGTAGTTCATGTGGTCCAACCCCTGCATTTTTTTTTTTTTTTTGAGTTGGAGTCTCACTCTGTCACCCAGACTGGAGTGCAGTGGCCGCTGCCGGCCACCACAGCCTCGACCTGCTGGACTCCGGCGATCCTTCCGCCTCAGCCTTCCGAGTAGCCGGAATTACAGGCATGCGCTACCACGCCCAGCTGATTTTTTTATTTATTGTAGAGATGAGGTCTCGCTGCCCAGGTGGGTCTCGAACACGCAGGCTCAGGCAATCCACTCACCTCAGCCTTCCAAAGGCGCGGGATTACAGGCTGAGCCACCGAGCCCGGTTCTACCCCTGTATTTTACAAAGGAGGAAATCCCAGCCCAAAAAGGCAAAAGAACTTGCCCAAGGTCACACTACCATCAGGTGGCAAGGCCAACTCAGGTCTCCTTCCTTCCAGGACTAGGCTCCTCCCACCCTACCACACTCACATTTCTGACACTTCTCATTCCCTTGTTTCAGATGTCCTAGTGCATGTTCTAATTTAACAGGCAATCAGGCATCTTTCTCTGCTGAGGATCCCCTGAGGATCCCGGCTCCATCCAGCCGCCTGTCAGAGAGGCCCAGGAAGGTTTGTGAGGCAGTAGAGTGGAAAGATTTCCCAGAGGGAGCATCAGACTTAATAGCCCCTCCAGCCAGGGTCAAGCCCCATGTCCTCCTGAAGCAGTTAATATAAACATAACGACCATGAATCCCAGAGCAGGAGGATCGAGGGAGGAGTTGTCACACACAAGACACAGCCAGTATGAAGAAGGTGACAGGAAGACCGAATGGAAAACATGTAGGCCTCCTGAGAATGCCTGTTACTCATTGAGCATTGATTTGCATTGGACTTATCTGTACAACTAAAAATCACAAGATGAATTTGTGGGAGGGGGCTTTTCTGCCCCTCCTCCCACATGTCTGCCACCCTTTCCATACTTCTCCAAATCTCCTTCAAACCTCCAACCTCATTACAGGAGTGTTTGTGTATGTCATTGGGAGAGCATATCCGTCCCCTTGGCATGCAGAACTCTTGGGGAGATGGAAGTCAATTTGCATAACATGTACTGATGCCTTCTGGGAGAAGTTATATCAAGACCCCTATCCCTTCTTTCCAAAATTCAAAGTTAAGGAAATCAGTTGAGTGGACCCAATTAATACTGACTCGGAGCTATGGAAAGACAAAGCAGTCCCTGAAATAAAACCATCCTGAAGGCAGAGAGAGTTCAGGACCAAAACACTGATGCCGGCCCCAAGTTAGCAGGAGGGATGAGGATGTGAGCTAGATAGAGTTTGGGAGCCAAATATTGGTCTTTTTGCTTGAGCTAGTTTAAATCGAACTTCTGTGGCTCACATTAGGAATTCTGACCAAAGTACTATGAATATTCTCTTCATTACAAAATACCAGGGAGTGAATGGTATCATTAATTATTTTATGGAAGCAGAAACTAGGGCACAGAAAGTGATTAACTATCCCTAAAACATACCGCAATTCCTGCCTGGAATAGAAACCACTCTGATGCCGTGCTCTAGACTTCAGTTTTCTATGTGCTACTGGTTAGACTGTACTTTTTCTCCCCATCTTCTAAACCAAGTATTGTTCCACAATCCAGTTTGAAGATACAGCCCCTTTCTTCTGCCACCAGACTTCGCCAGGTCCCACCTGGCCAGAACTCACAGTGTTTTTTTAAAAAAAAAAAAGGAGCTGAGAAAAATAATTTCTAAAAGCAGTCTTAGTGAAGATTAGTTCCCTGGAATGGTAATTGATATTACACAGAAACAGTTACTAGAATAAGTTAGTCTGAGAAATTCCGAGTTAAACAAAATTAGGCAGTTAAGAGATTTTTGGCATCAGACTGAACCAGTTTTGAGTCCTAGCTTCTAGCTTGGCTATTTATTGTATATATTATAGCTTTCGGACATTGTGTAAACTGTTTAAGCTCTCTGAAACTCAATTGCCTCATGCATTAAATAGGAATGATATTGGTACCTACCTGTGTCAATCAAGATTCAGAGGAGAAAAAAATATTCCAGGTATTCTAAGCAGAAAAGGATTCAGTGTAAGAAATTAGGTGAGAGAGGGTGGAGGAGAAAATTCTAGGATAGACTTGGAGGACTGATTCCCAGGGGGGAAATTGGGACTGACTTGCCAGGAAGCCACAGCCTAGATCAGAAAAGTGAGGATTCATAAGGCCATTACTTGAACCACCATAAGAGCTACAATTCAGAGATAAGGAAGCCACCAAGGTCATTGCTGCAATGGCCTGACCATTAAAGATTCAGTACAACCACTGAACCAACCACAACTGCTGCTGTACCCAAAGCTGACAGCTGGACACTGGCATTCCCATGACCAAGCCCGCTGAATAATAAAAATAGCAGCATACAAGGAACATGGCCGCAACTTGACTTCCTCCTTCCTCTTCTCATCACAGGACAATTCACTGGTGGAATTTTTTTTTTCTTTTTTGTAAGCTGGAATCCCATGTGCAGGAAAGTTTGGACCATGCCATTTCAGAGTCACAACCTCTGAAATTCAGAAAGGCATGAAGCAGGAGGAGACAGTGGTGCTCAATGCCAACTGATTATATCCATCACCCCATTCCATAGGCCATTGTGATATTAAATGAGATAATGCAGGCAATGTAGCTAGAACAGCGCCTGGAACATAGTGAGAGCCATAAATGGCTGTTGGTGCTGTTGCTATTGTTATCTACTGCAGGACTTCTCAGAGACTTTATTCTGCTAACATATACATTTTTCCTCCCTAATAGAAAAAAAGTGTATAGCCAAATGTCTTCTATTTTGTTTTGGGGGCCAAGAGACAATTTTTAGATACAATTATCGCGCTTATAGAGCGTCTGATGCCTTGCATATTGATATTATTTTTACCTATCTGTAATCTTCTACCTTTATTTCTGCTTGAACTTTTGAAATTCTTTATGTCTTAGCTTATAGTAAATATGTTCTGGTAAGGTACTTAAAATTCTTTATGGTATGCAGCCTGGTATAAATAAACACATTTATTAAGTGAGGTAATAAATCACTTGGGTATTCAAGGGCATGACTTTTAATGATGGAAATCTAGAGTGAGGGTAGTATTTTTGGATGATGTCCTTTCCTACACCCCTCAAAGGGTTTACAATGGGCTTAACCTCAGATCAGTTCTGAATTGTCCTCTAAATGGGAGAGGAGAAAGCCCCTGTCAATTTTGCCCTGGGGCAGCCCTCCCAGAGCACAGCTTCAGTCTTGAGCTTTGCAGATCACTCTTTTCCCTGTCAGGCAGGGAAAGTCTTTATTTCTGCTTTGACTTTGGCGAAAACCTCAGCATCTTTTCCTGAACTTGCAAAATGGCAGAGTTCTTGCCTTCAGATTATCAAAACTTGTCCAGCGAGACTGAAACTCCAGGCTGCCTGTCGTAGCAGACAGCTGTGGGTTTTGATGTGTTCTGAGCTCACTTCCTCGGCCTCCACCCTCACAGCAGGTGAGAACACTCTGAAAATCCTTCAAAGCATCAGCACTCGCCAGTATTTTGCAAGGTGACATTCCCACAGACTCAAGCCTGGAGAGGACCGAGGGGGTCGATTCCTGCCACGCAATGCACAGCTTCATTTTGAATCCTTTGTCACCAGATCCCCCAAGCAGTTCCTTCTTCTCTCTGCTTGGGGGCCCCATCTTTGTTTAAAATTTTGCATCCTCATACATCCTACCCCCATTTTCTGTACCATTATACTTTTCCTCTTTACAAACAGCAGTAATATATTATTAAGATAAATATTTATCTTGGATATTGTGCTATTGGTAAATTACTAAATCCCAGAGAAGTCACCCTTTTTATGTGAGGACTCAATAAAGAAGACAACAAAGCCATAAAGACTTGTTAAGGCCAGGCTCGGTGGCTCAGCCTGTAATCCCAGTAATTTGGGAGGCTGAGGCGAGCGGATTGCCCAAGCCCGCGGGTTCGTAGACCAGCCTGGGCAACTTGGCGAGACCTCATCTCTACAATAAATAAAAAATTAGCCAGGCATGGTAGTGTACACCTGTAGTTCCAGCTACTTGGAAGGCTGAGTAGAAGGATCGTCGGAGCCCAGCTGGTCAACACTAGGGTGACCATGAGCATGCCACTGCACTCCAGCCTGGGTGATGAAGTGATACTCCAATTCAAATAAATAAAAAAGACTTGCTAACACTTATAATATGGCCAGTATTGCGCTAAATACTTTGGACTTTTTGCCTAACACTCATAAGAACGCTGCATGCTTTATCAAGCTCATGTTAAAGATTTAAAAATTGAGGCTCCCTGATTGTTAAAATAACTTTCCCAAGATAAAAAACCTGATTGGGGCCCTGGTCTGGTTGGCTTTATAGTGCTCTGGGGCATGCCTATCTAAACTGCCCAGTGAGGGCAGGTATTTTTATCAAGGGCCCTTGGAAAATAAAGGTCTTCCTCAAAAAGTTCACAATCGCCAGTCTCAGTGGCTCAGCCTGTAATCCCACGCCTTTGGGAGGCTGAGGTGAGTGGATTGCCTGAGCCCGCGGGTTCGAGACCCGCCTGGGCAGCGAGACCTCATCTCTACAATAAATCAAAAAATCAGCCGGGCGTGGTAGCGCATGCCTGTAATTCCGGCTACTCGGAAGGCTGAGGCGGAAGGATCGCCGGAGCCCAGCAGGCGAGGCTGCGGTGGCTGGGAGCAGCCACTGCACTCCGGTCTGGGCGACCAAGTGAGACTCCAACTCGAAAAAAAAAAAAAAAATTCACAATCTAGGTGAGAGCAGAAGATCAAAGCACATGAAGATTTCCAGCAAAATCCGGGGCGGGGGGGTGGACCAAGTGGTAATGAACCCCAGAAGATGGCCTCAGCTGGGAAAAGGGGCCCATACAAAGGTATGGGGACTGGAAACCAGGGGTGTTTTCCAGGCAGTGGAATAATCAGTCTCTTTCTGCTATACTCACGCTCATGTATGGGACAGCAAGAGATTATGGCTGAAAAGGAGGTAGAGGCAGACTTTGTGGTTTCAAATGAAGCCCCAAAGATTGAAGACTTTATCTTTTTGGCTAATGTGGAGTCATGGGTAGTCTTTGAATGAGCTGGGTAGGGGCTGATGCTAATGAATATCAGAATATGTGTCCTTTTCAGAGCATGTAGATGCAGATTTAAGGCTGGAATTAGAGATGAGACCCATTTAATGAACTGCTTCAGTGAGCAAAATCAAAGATGAAACTGACCAATTAAGAACTCCTTTTTTTCCTTTTAGCTGTAAATTTCATAATATTTAAAAAGAATTCATGAGAGGATATTGCCTTTTATTTGTGGATTTATTACAAAAATGGATCCCAGAATAGAATTTGCCAGGCGAAGTAGGGACCAAAAGGAGGCCTAAATTTTACCACCTATATACCTAATCCTGAATTACACCCCACATCTTTAAAGTAAAATAAATTATAAAAATAAATAAACAAAAATAAATACAAAATTTTTTAAATTCTCTTTCTCTGAAATCCTATAGCTCATGAAAAGTGAGACTTACCTGTTTTCTCCAAGAATTCAATTAGGAAAACATGACGTTTTCTTGTATTGGAGATGAGCTATGTGAGTTTCCTCTTAGTATCTTTCATTAGGGAGGCAAGATTCTCAAGAACTCCATAAATAATTACATACCGTGTTCTCATAGATCTTTCAGATACTCCCCTCCCCCATCAGCCAAGTCTCTCTCTCTCCTAAAGTGAGTTTCTCTGCAGCTTCACTTTAAAACGGGATTTCACTCCAGCATTTACTTCATTTCTATAACAAAAAAGAACATGAATAAACTCACTGAAGACCTGGCTTAGTGGGGCAGGGGATGGAGGAAGAAGAGAGGGTGAATCACCTCCCAAGTCATAAAAATAAGAATAAATCCAGCTTCATTTGGTTGTTGTCAGTCTGCAGGTTTAATAATTCACAGAACACCCTGGTGCATTGTGCTACAGCTTGGTTTCTGTGATCATTCTTATGTAATGTTTGTTCTTTTTACAATTTACAGAGATATAGACTACAAACTCAGTGAAGATGGGACTTTGCCTGGGCTTTTCACTGCAGTATTCTGTGCATGGGGCTGTGTCTGGCCCTAGATGACCATCAACAAACAGATGCTGGAAAAATGAACGAGAGTTGCTAAGAGGAATGAGAAACATTTTCCTTGGTCAGGTCTACCATAAACGGTACTAATACTGTTGCAATTGGGGTTGAGAAGGTAGTTGGGGAACAGAGAAGCCAGTACCAGGACTGCACCATTAGAGTGGGTATGTTTTGCTTGGGTATATACACAACTGTGCGTGGACATATGCATGGATATCTGCTTAATTTCATAGTTGAGCAAACTGCTCCAGGTCCTTTTAAATTTTAAAATAAAGAGTCCCCACTTTGGGAGGCTAAGGTGAGAGGACTGCCTGAGCCCTCAGGTTCAAGACCAGCCTGGACTACTTGGCGAGACCACATCTCTACAATCAATCAATCAATTAGCCAGGCAAGGAGGCATGTGCCTGTAGTTTCAGCTACTTGGAAGGCTGAGATGGAAGGATTGCCTGAGCCCAGCAGGTCAAGGCTGCAGTGGCTGTGAACATGCCACTGCACCCCAGCCTGGGTGACAGAGTGAGACTCCAATTCAAAAATAAAATAAAATAAAATAAAGAGTCCCATACAGCGTTTGATGTGGAGTTAAGACTCAATAAATTGTTAGCAGATTAAGTTAAGAAAATTGGATTGATTTGATTTTGGTTAATGTAATTTGTTAAATTATTTTGTGTTTTTATATTCCTGTGTTTAAAATGTCTACAGGCTTCCATACAGATTGATGGCTGGAACAGGCAGATTCTCATGAACAAATACAGTCAAAATATTGGTGCCGAGAGAGCAGGACTAGGCCCTTTCCTGATTGTTATGGACTGAATGTTTGGCCCTTCAGCCCCCACCAAATTCTTATGTTGAAACCCTAACCCCTAATGTGATGGTGCTGGGAAGTGGGGATTTTGAGAGGTAACTGAGTTTAGCTGAGGTCATGAAGATGGAACTGCCATGGTGAGATAAGCATCCTTGTAGGAAGAAGATACCAGAACTTTTGCTCCTTCTCCACCATGTGAACATACACTAAGAAGGTGGCTGTCTGTAAGCTAGGAAGCAGAACCTCACCAAACACCAAATCTGCCAGCACCTTGATCTTGGACCTCTAGCCTCCAGAACTGTGAGAAATACTGCTTGTTGCTCAAGTCACCTAATCTAAGGTATTTTTTTGTGCTGCCTGAGCTGACTAAGACACTGACCATGGATTAATAAACATATGGAGTGTGCTTAGTTTTATTAGTCATCAGGAGATTCAAATTAAGATTGCAATGCAATACCACTACAATCTACAAGATTGGCTAAATCTAAAACAACAGAAAATAGAATATGTTGAGGATAGTCAAGCAACAGCAGTGGTCAAGCATTGCTGGTAGGAATTTATTGGTCAAACTGCTTTGAATATCTGTTCAGCAGGATCTAGTAAAGGAAAACATTTGCATGCCCCATGACCCAGCAATTCCACTCACAAGTATGGACCCTTTAGAATGGCATGCATATCTTTATCCAAAAAAATACTAAAATGTTTATAGTAGCACTATTTGTCACAGCCCCAAGTAAGAAACACCCAAATGTCCATCAATTTAGAATGGATAAGCAACTTGTAGTGTTTTCATATACTAGAATACTATCAGCAACAAGAATAAATAACTTCCAATAAAATGCAAGTACAAGGAAGAATCTCACCAATATAATATTCAATGAAAGAAGTCAGATCCAAGGTTCTGCCTGGTTCCATCTATGAAATGCACAGAAACAGGAAAAAATGAATTCAGGCTGTTAGAAATTGAATGGTGGTCACCCTTGGGGGTAGTCTGGCAGGGAACACAAGAGGGCTTCCTTATACTGGTGTGTTCAGTTTCTTGATTTGGGTACTGGTTGCATAGGGATGTTCAAGTTTCAAAGATTCACCCAACTTCTCCACTTATGGTTTGTGTATTTCTCTGTATGCATATTATATATCAAACTATTTTTAAAATGTATCTATTTCTGGGAAAAAATTATTCTGAGAATGACTTGCTCATTCATAATAAGTTAAATGAGGATACACCGGTCAACAGACTGGCGCCTTCTTATCCCAGTTTGGCCACAAGCTGGCTGTGTGCCCCTAGCCAGCTTATGTCACCTCTGTGCCTTAGCTTCCTTATGGGGACAAGACCTAAAAATATCTGTGAATTTTCCCTGGAAAAGCCAAAATGGAAGTTAGTTACCAGAGAAGGAGAAGGAATATTAGATAGAAGTAATGGTCATGGGGAAAAATGTAATTTCGATTTGAAATATTCTCTCCTAGGCATTCTCCAGGGGCTTGTGAAGATGAGAAACACTCCCTCTCAAAGCATGCCAATTTTCCCCTTCTTAACTTCGTCCAGTGACCTCTGCTATTGCCATATGGGGCCTGTAAAGTATGTCTATATTCTTCTTGGTTCCTTGATCTTGCCTGAGCTGCATTCCAAGCTTTTTACTGATGACTGTTCCAACCCCTTGATTACTCTCCCTTCCGCTCAGTCCATCCATTAGTTCTCTCGTGAACACTTCGGCTCATGCATATTTCTCCTTGCTTATTGGACCTCTGAAGCCTGGAAGTGAGCATAGTTCTTGCCAGCATTAGCCTCCTGAGGTTTCTAGGACTTTGAATCAATTAACTCTATGAGGTGTAGAGAGTGCTCAAACTTTGCATCATTTATCCCTGGGAGGTTTCCAGAACTTCTCATCAATGAATCCCAGGAGCTTCCAAATCATCCTGGCTGTTAGGGCCTGTTCACATTGTTCTCATCAATACAAGCTGGCTGAAATTTCAGACTGTCCTTTCTCTCTTTGAACCTCATAAGAATGTTTCTTTTGGTATTTCAAAGTCATGAGTCCAACTGTCAACTGGACTTGTGTATAATAACTATATGTTGAATAAAATAATGAAAGTAATAATAAATTATATGAACATTACATACGATAGATAAAAACCTATGCTATAAATTTAAGATTTCAGTGAGTCAAGGTTTCTGGTATTCACAACTAGGTTGTGTTAGTAACAAAACTTTCATAAAAACTGGTCAGAGTTCCCTTCTTCCACCTATCCATCTGTTCGTCCATTTTCCAAACATCTATAGTGTCTAGAATGAGTCACATGCTGGGACAGATACTGGTGGTTCAGAAGCGACTGAGATCCAGTTCCCGAAAGTAAGGAACTCATGATTTGGTGGGTACAGGCATTCACTCCTATTAGTACACGGTGACACGAGCTTTATCAGCAGTGTGCACAGACCTCAGGGAGCTTAGAAAATGTGCAAATTTTGCATGGGGTTAAAGTAAAGGCAGAAGATGAGGGTGAAGGAAGTATCACAGAGCAGTTGACAGAAAAACCAGGCTCTAGTCCTTGAGAAAGAGTTGGCTGGCTGGAGAAGGATGGAAAGGCGCCTCAGATGGAAAGAATCCCCTTGGCAAGGTATAGAAATGCCTCTGGGCATTGGGCTGGCAAGAAATGACCAACAACCTAATGAGAAACAATCAAACCTGATGTCGGACTTGAGGGGAACACAGAAAAGGGTGTGTGGCTGGGATCAAGGTTGAGGTCTAGTTGCGGGAAGGCATTTCAACTTTACACAGAAGAATCTGAACTTCATTCTGAAAGCTGCAGTGTTCTAAACAGAAGACTACATGGGCACACATGCCTTCCTTAATGTTTGAACGAGAAGCTGTATGGAGTACACAATAACTGTGGGAGAGGCTGCAGGCTGAGACCTGAGTAGAATGTTCCTGGAATTGTCCGGGCCAGTCACAATAGAGATATACTACTTTAAAGTCCTTAACCAGGGTAACTGTGAACATGAACTTATTTGGAAATGGGATCTTTGCAGATGTAATTAATTAAGATGAGGTCATACTGAATTAAAGCAGCCCAATGACTGATACCCTTATGAGAAGGCCGTGTGAAGACCAACAGGGAAGACAGAAGCTTAAGTTGGAGGGACACAGCTACAAGCCAAGGAAGGTCATACTGAATTAAAGATGAAGTCATACTGAATCAAAGTAGCCCCTACATCCAGTATCTGGTGTCCTTCTAAGAAGGCCATGGAAATAAAAACAAGGAAGAATACCATGGGAAGACAGAGATGGGAGTTGGAGTGACACATCTATAAGCCAAGGAAGACCAAGGACTGCCAGCAACCACCAGAAGCTGGGAAGAGGCTGGGGACAGATTCTCCTTCACAGTCCTTTAGTAGGAACCGGTCTCACTGACACCTTGATTTGGGACTTCCAGAACAGTGATATAAAAATTTTCTGTTGTTTTAAGCCACTCAGTTCATGGCACTTTGTTTTGGTGGCCACAGGAAACTAACATGAAAAAAAATGAATGCAAGCTTGGGCTCAGTGGGAGGGGATTTAGGTAGGGGACAGAGGAGTGTTAGGGATGCCTAAGTTTCTGACATGGGTGATGGTGGAATCATGCCACTCAGTAAGATTAAGAAAAACAGATGAGGAGCTCTACAGATGAGGAGCTCCACTGGAGCAGGAAAAGCTACACTTGGCATTTTGTCCGAGGAACCAAAGTGCTCAGAAGTCCAATGAGGGCTGGAATGTGTGGGGGAACTGAGGTTACTAAGCTTTGATGGGATGGGGTTTTTTTGTCTCTTCTCACCCAACCCTATCCCAAACCCTTCTTGAAGCAGGACACTTAGCATTCATTGGGAAATGTGACCAATACCAAATCAGGGTGATGGAATCAAACATGTAGTCAGTCAGAGAAAAGAAACACAAATTCCCACCATCGTGCTGCTGGAGCCACACTGAAGAAAGAGAAAGCCTTCATGTCAGGTCAACATTTTGCTCTGAGGCTAGACCAGCAAAAGACATTTTCCTTCACACTGTGGCTCAGCCGGAATTGGCCTTGACTAATTGCTTTCTTCCTGCCTTAGAAGCTCATCTCTGATTTTTAGGTGGGCACAGGCTGTCAGTTATTAAGATTATGCTTCCCAGATGCTCTTGCCAAATGGCCAGATAACTAAATTCTGGTACAGAGGTGTCCACTGGGTCTTCTCAGAAAGGTCTTCTAAGAAGAGGGTGTGCCCTTCTGGGCCTTTCCTCCTGCCTGCTGCCTGGAATGTAAACATGATGGCTGGAGCCCAAGAAGCTCCCCTGAACCACACAACTGCAAGCCAAGCTTGGCAGAGCAGAAGTCAGACAAAAAGCCCAGGTCCCTGATGGCCAGGGAGCTGCACACAAGCCTGCTGTGCCCTCCCTATGAGAAAGAAGTGAACTCCTGTTCCGCTAGAGCCACCGTGCCCTTGGCTTTCTCATGTGCCACTTAACCTAGTCCTGCCCTATATGCCTTCTCCTTAGGAAGAAGCCAAGGGACTTGAATCTCTCCTTTGACTCACCACCCACCAGCTCTTCTGGAAAACTGGAGGGAACATATTGGCAGAAGCTGAGTGGGAGGATGAAGAAGCAGGACCCTGGGGGAGGACAGAGGAATTGAATGAGTCAGTGAATGTAGAGAAGACGGATGGGGAAAAAGATGACTACAGAAAAGATCCCTCTGCTACCATCTAAGACGTGGATGGAGAGGCAATGTGATGGAAACATTAGGACTCATTGCAGTATCCTGTAGACAGTGTGCATCTATCTACTGATCATCTATTGAGATGTTCTGGCCACAGAGTGAGCAAAACTAAGGGCACCGGGGAAGGATGGTATTCTCAACTCACAGCTCAGAGAAGAAACTGCTCTGGAGAAGGACCGTGTATTGAGTCCTGCTACTTGCTTCTTTGAAACTATCAAGCAGTGACTTGTCTGAGGTCACAGAGGGAGTAAATGACTGAATCGGGCCTGGTGTAGGATAGAGAACTGTAGTATGGTCCATGGACATCCATCCCAACTCTGGTCCTTGCTGGGCTGCCTTGTATGCTGCAGGTTCCTTTTTTCACATGTCTCTACTTTTGCACACACTCATTCCTCTGCCTAGAATTCCCTTCTTCTTTCTCTCCCTTTAAACTCAGTTGCAGGCAATGGGAATTGAATAACTGATAGAGCAGAAAATGAAGTTATTCAGATGAGTCACCGAGAAGATCGAGGAAGCAGGCTCCAACCTTGACTTCCAGCAGCAACCCCACCCCAGCCCCAGAGTGGCTTGATGAAGAGACAACTCCTGCCACCTCCACCATCACCTCCTTCACCACCATCATGGCCAGCAAATGAGATCTCCACCCTATCATCTTGTGTATCTTGCTATGGGGTGAAAGTCCAGCATGGGCGGTTCAGATGGGCTACGTCTAGGCCATATCCCTGGAGCCAGACTTCAAGGGAGCCTTGGAAGTTGACCTCTGGTTTTGTCTTTGAGAAGGTGAAACTCAAGGTGTGGGAGTCTAAAAATACGCATTGACTATATCCCTCCCTCGTCTTTTTTCCTAGTGACATGGGTCATTCCCCAAGACTTAACTGCCATGCCTCCTCCTGCGACATTTTTCCTGTCTTCATCTTTGTGTATCTGGACTTTTATATTTGGGTGTGTTTTTCTTAGGTTGGGTTCCACTACAGCAAATCCTGAGATGAGGACTTATGGGAAAACAATAATTTGTGGGTGTGATTTCTGGAGAAGAAAGACATGGCAGAAACCAAGTAAGGATGCAATTTCGGCAAAGTAATGTTGAGGGTAAGTTCAGTATTGTTTCAGCCTAAGACAAGGGAGCTGGGCTTTCACAGTCCCAAAGTCATCAGTCACAAAAGGTCGCTAAATCCTTGGGCCCTTTCACCCTCTTGAGTATGGAGAGGCAAAGTGGCTCCAGTAGCCAAGGGCTATTCTCCAAGGAAGAGTGTGAGTCCCTGACTGAGGAAGGGGAGCATACTGGGGTACAAAGGATCCCAGGGCATCCAGGTGGGACACTGATAGTGTCCACTCCAACATGTATTTGTGAAGTCGTGTGCATCCACTCATTCTTGCATTTATTCATTCACTCATAGTCTTCTCCACTGGGCTATAGATTCCAGAAGAACAAGGACCATGTCCCTCCTATTGCAGAGCCTGTTTTTGCTGGATCCATTGCAGATACCCCATGAGTCCCAAAGAGGGAGAGATAGAAAGGTAATTGTTCTGAGAGTCCCACAGCTCCTTCTCCTCTAGGCATTCCCCCTTTTGCTGAGTCATCCAGGTGTAGCCAACACATCATAATGTGATTCTTTTAAAAGTCTTAGATCAAAGGAGAGAATAAAAAAAATTAATGCATCACCAATTTTAATAGACTTCTAGGCACCCACCCAACTTATTCATTAGTTAGAGAAGCAGACCCTGTAAGCAAGGGTACTGTTCCCACAACCCAGTGCCCTGCTGATGGGGAAGAATAGCCAGGGACATTTGCCATGGAAAGGTGGCAGAGGCTGGAAAAGGTAGGGTTCTGGAAGCCAAATGATAGAGGAGATGCCCAGGATGCCTGTCCCTAGGAACTCAGGGAAGCTGGAGACAACACTGCTCCAGCTGGCTGACCCCAGGGACCTTGGCTGGAACAGGTTCAATGCCAGGAGAGACTGTCTCCAGCCGAGACTGGGAAGAAGTGAAGAGGAATAGAGGGAAGGGAGAAGGATAGCACAATGAGGAGAGTAAAGGCCAGAGCTATGAGCAAATATCTTTTGTATTTGGGGGATGTTATTATTTTGCTTACTTGTCACCATTTAGTCCGAGGTCATCTTGAAGACTAAACCTAGTCTATGAACAGCCAAGCATGGAATAAGTGCCTTCTAAATTTTGATTTTTTTCTTTATTTCATTCTTTTCACAAAAACCATCCTTGGGGACAAGGTATCCATACCCTCAACTTTACATATCTCAAGATTGCATTCAGTCCCTTGGGCCTTCATTCTGTCCCATCCCTGGAGTCCAGTGAGCGCTATCTTGCCTCTGTGGCTACCTCTCAGGAATGCCGAATGCTGTGAGATGCAAATGATAATAAAAATAAGGAAACCACTATTTACAGAGCAGTGTGAACCACTTAATCTCATATAAACCCTAAAATTACTTTGAAGGTAGATATTGCTATTCCCAGGTGAAGAAAATTGCTATTTACAAACATACTGAAGCCCATAAAAGTTTAGAAAAATGTCTGAGGGCCCCAGCTTGTGTTACTTCATGGGATTTTTTAAAATAACTCTTTAAAATACCTTCTATGCTTCCATTTGCCTATAAGATAAAGCCCAAATTTGTCAGCATGAATCCCAGCCCCTGCCATCAAAATCTAGCTTCTATCTATCTTCCAGCATTTTCAATTCATGTTGTCCTCTGCTTACCCCAATCCTATATACCCTATCAGCTGGTCATTGAATCTCTTTTCCTCCCTAAATACCCTCCTGTGTTTTCACACTTCTGTTTTTTTTTTTTGGGGGGGGGGTTGTTTGTTGTTTGTTTTTGTTTTTGTTTTAATGCTGTGTCTACCTGGAATGTCTAGCCTTATTCTCAACTTCTCACCTTACAAGGCCACAGGATATCAATTAAAGTAATGCTTCTGAAAGTGTGATCTAGCTGAGTTCACTTGGCATGCTTCATAACAGTGAGAATTCAGGGATTGCCCTCCTGATTTAACAATTCAGAGATCTAGAAGTGAAATTGGGAAATCTGCATTGTTAATAAACTCCCCAAGTGATTATTATGCTCATCACAATTAGGGATCCAAGTTCCGTAGATCCTAGGTTCCATGGGGACACGGTCATTCCTTTACCTAGTGTCTATAACAGAGGCTAGGGGTCAAATACCTTAAATATTTGGGAACCATTGCATCGAGCTGTCAGAGCTCATGAGGCACAAACATATTAAAACACAAATATTGGGTGGATAAATGGATGTCACTCCTCATCCATGCCCTTCTTGCTCCCAACACTTCCCTGTTTAGATAATAAGAGCTGTCTGCCTCCTGCAGTGATCTGTGATCTCCCTGAGGACAGAGAATTTGTACCTCATTCTTCTCTTAATCCCAATATGTAACATAGGTTCTGACGCAGAGTTATTTTTCAATCCATGTTCAGTGAATCAAAGCAGTGATGAATAAACTATTAACTAAACAGATGAACACATGGATGCATGGGAAGGATCTGGGTGTAGGGACAGACATGGGGCCATCAGATGGGAACAAGAATCTTGAGACTTGCAGTGCTTCCTACACTTGGCAAAAAGAACACACCTCTCTTCCTGCCCAGTCCCCAGGGCTGGGCACAGGGGAAGCTTCCATATGGGGAAGCAAAGACAGAATGTCTCTGGGAATAAACAGACTTAAAAGGAAGATGGTGTCCCCAGTGTGCTGGCAGAGAAGGGGTGCTGTGGTCCAGTGCCATCCGCCAGTCACAGTGGGAAGCTGTACTTTGGAGAAGTGGAATTCAAGGACTACAGAGGGTGAGAAGTTATAATGGAAGAAGAGGGCATGAACTTCGGAATCCTGTAGACCTGGAATCACACAAAATGCCAGTTGCCATACCTACCAGCTCTGTGATTTGGCATCTCCGCTCCTCACTGTAAAAATTAGCCCTTTAGAGTCTATAATACTCAGTGATCTATCACAGAAACAAGGACCTGAGTACCACATGTTCTCACTCATAAGTGGACACTGAACCTTTACCACAATTCTGTAAGAAAGGGATTGGCAGTATCCGGAAGCTGCCGGCGGTGGGGGAGGCACATAGCATTAACAAGGGTACCTGACCTCAAACCAAGTGAAGTGAATACCAAAGGAAGGCCCAAACTTTATCTGTATGATGATCACTTGTATACCTAATCCTGAATTGTACCCCACATCTTTAAGCTAAATTTTTTTAAAAAGGAAAAAAAATTAGCCCAAGACAGATTTTCTATGCTCTTCATGTTTGCCTTTGGGTAGAATCACCGTGCACACCAGTTTAGCTCAAGAGAGTCCCAGGGGATGCCTGCTATCCAGGTAAAAATATTAATAGCACCTTTTTTTTCAGCCTCAAAGGTATCCCTTTGAGGGTAAATTATTTGGTCAGCCCACCTTTGACCCACTCTTCTGCGTGTCTTTTGCAAGTTTTAGAAGTTAGTAGTCACCTTTCTGCAGAGGCTTTGCCTGTTCCATCTAAGCATCTCCCCTTTAGGTAGAAAATCTATAGTCAGAGCACAGGCTCCAGTACCCACAGAGCCCCTTAAGATTGAGTGATGCCATGTCTGGAAAGTCCTGAACATTTTGGAGAAAGTCCTAGTCATAGCTTACAGAGAATTCTAGTACTTTCCCAAAATATTGATGCAGTGACTCACAGAGAACAGCTATATTCCCATAATACATAGTTTCTACCACCAAAAGTAGGTCGAACTAAAAAGATGGGGTGGAGGGAGAAAGAAAGAAAGTGAGAACTTTGATTTTGGTAAGGGCTCAAAACACCTTCTCTGTCTTTCCTGCTGGACTCAACTGGGAGGATTTAAAACAGCTTGTCCCTTACAACAGACTATGTAGAGTTGGAGCCAACAGAGAAAAGAGGGTAAACAAAAGTTACGGAGAAATATGGGCCTTAATAATATTATCTGAGATTCTGGATGCAGCCATGCCTGAAGTCAGCCCTTATACCTTATTGTTAGGAGGGTTAATACATTTTCTGTTGGCTTAAACTTTTTAGGGTTGGTTTTCCTGTCACTTTTGCCCAAAAAAAACCCAGTTCTGGCTAATAAGCTAAGGTGGTGGGATGGAGTCAATATCAGGGTCATTAGAGGGCAGGTATAAGCCACTTTGAGGACTCTCTGGAACATGAAGGACAATTTTTTTCTTGCTGGTGATATTTGTCCCTTTTTCTGTGCATTGTGGTGGGGAAGGACCAGATATATTTTTAAGATCAGGAACAGTAGACCCCAGCAGGTGACGTAGGTGCATCAAAGACACTGCCTGAGCCTAAGAAATCCAAAAGATATTTAAGCATTTCTATAGTTAAACTTTCAAGAGCAACTCTCAGAAAAGAAATAATCGTAAAAGCATCATGCTGTTGAACCAGCGGCAGTGCTAGCATTAATTGAGCTCTAATTTCTGATGCAGGCAGAACAAAAAGAGAGTCTGAAAGTGATGCTCCTTTCTAGAATTCTCCCAGGAGGGAATGAAGAAGGAAAGGAAGGGTTGCTGGCCAGGGAGCCCAGCTGAGCTGCACTCTGGGATTCTAAAAAACCTGGTTGCCCAGTCTACACCATGGAACCCCCTGAACAAAGACCCGTAGCAGGGAGGAATGGGTGGGGATTAAACATTCAAAGGTCTCCATCAAGGCAGACTTTCTCCAAACCCAGCTCTACACATGCTGTGTAACCTTGGACTCCTACTAAGCCTTCTAAACCTGGGCTTCATCCTCTCCAAAATGCAGATAACATCCACCTTGTAGGATGAGATCATTTATGTAATATTCTTACAACAGTTCCTGGACGGCAGTGAGCAACCTAAACATCTTAGTTATTATGGTTGTTAAGCATAAAGAAACACTTAGCTTATAACATTACATTTTAAAAAAACCATGTTTTAGACGGTTTGATTATTGCAACTTAAAACTGACCAGAACACCAGAAAAATAAAAGTCTATACATCAGCAAAGCAACCGGCAATAATAGAGCTCATATCTTAACAATGGTTATCTTGTGTAGGTTGGATCAGGGGCTGGGTTTTTTATGTCTTTCTTTGACTTTTTTTAAAGATTTCAAACATTTTAGTGATTCTTTTATGGTCTATGAAACACTTTTATTTTTAAGAATTGCTATTTTCCTTTCTTCCTTTTATAGAGAAAGGGAGCTTTCCTAGGCCTTACTTTTCTACCCAATATGGCTTCTCCATTGGAAAGACATTGTTTTAAGATTTCATAGCAGAGTTGAGGGAAGCACCAGATAATGAATAACACCACCCTGGTGCGCCTACCTTTCCTGGAGCACTCTGATCCACACAGAGGATGAAGGTGTGTCCAGGCATTTTTCTTATCAGAGCATCACAACAGCTATGAGGCAAGGACTATTACAACTTTCACTTCAAAGACAAGGAAACTGAAACACCAGCCGACTAAGTAATTTGATAGTATATCAAACTCACCTCCTATACCTGTAGTTCCCCACATGTGCTTTTGTAAGGTCTACAGGAGAAGAACAGAAAGCAGACAGGAGGGAGGAAAGATACATTTGAAGAGATCAACACACCTGACCATATGAGCTTGTTGGCTAGGAAGTGAGTTTGCAGGATTTTTTTTTAAGCCGAAGAGAGATATGAGTGTGTTGGTATTTTTAAAACTGTCTTCCTGCTGCTGTTTGGAGACTGAAGAGGAACATGAGCAGAGAGCTAGTGAGAGAGAGAAGCTAGAATCCTAGGGGTAACAGGAAGGAAAGAAGAAGCCTGTCCAGTGAACAGCATGGCCTTTTGTAAATTTGGGGCCCTAGATCCTATATATTTCCACCAGACTCATGCTCTCCTGGCTGCCTCTGCCACAAGACCTTGGTTCACCAGGTGAGCTCGCTTTAGGGCTTAACTCTACGTGGACCCAAATGGGACACTCATCTTTGTCCTGAATTTCTACAGTGCAGGTACCCACAGTTGTAACCATAGCCACACCCAGGTGTGCTGAGTGACTATTTCAGAGATTTGGTGGAGATAGAGGAATCTGCATCTTAGCAGCCCAATTCCACATGTTTCATTCACAAAAAGAAAGAAAATAAAAAAGGAAGGAGAAGAAGAGGGAGGGAAGGGGAGGGGAGGGGAGGGGAGGGAGGGGAAGGGGAGGGGAGGGAAAAAATCCTTCAGCCTTTCCCACAACTCTAGCTTCAGATTCTTGCAGTGTGGCTCCTTCTCTTCCGTGTCTTTCCTTCCCTAACTATCTCTCATCTTTCTTTCTTTTACATCACAGGAGCATACACCAAATTGTTCCCATTTCCTTATGAGAAGCAACCTGCCCCTCTGCAACCTCCAGACCCTCCCTTTGCCTACTAAGGCAAAGGCTCACAGCCTGGCAGCCTCTGGCCTCCAGGACAAGCCCAGTTCTCTCCTCTTAGGGTGTCGTGTATATGTGTTCCTTTCTCCTTCTTCAATGCTCTTTGTGGATTCTTACCCCTCAGGTATCAAATTAACTATCACCTCCTCAGACCCAGAGATGTCTCTTCTGGCCAAAATGACCTGTGTAGATCCCTCTCACCTTTCTCCATCACAACACTCTGTGAGTTCCCTTCATCCTACTCATCACCATACGACATGATGCACTTACTTCTTTCTTTTTTTTTAAATTCAAGTGGTGCAAGTGACGTTTGTTATATGGACATATTGTGTACTAGTGGGGATCGGGATTCAGGTGACTAATTCCCCAGATAGTGAACATTGTACCCAATAGGTAACTTCTGAACCTTAACCCCCTCTTGCTTCCTGCCTTTTAGTGCTCCCAGTATCTGTTATTTCCAGCTTTGTGGCCATTTATCTTCCACAGATAGGTGAGAGCATGTGGTGTTTGGTTCTCTGAGTTAGTCTGCTTAGGATATTATCCAGCTTCATCCGCATTGCTGAAAATGACTTTTTTTCTTCTTTTTTATGGCTGCGTAGTATTCCATGGTGTATATGGACCATATTTTCTTTATCCAGTCAATCGTTGATTGAGGGGCACTTAGCTTGGTTCTATGATTTTTCTATTGCAAATAGTGCTGCAATGAACACAGGGGTATCGGTATCTTTCTGATAGGAGGATTTTTTTTTCATTTGGGTAGATACCGGTAGTGAGGTTGCTGGATCTTCTCAATCTGTTCCTTGGGGCCAATGAGTCTAAACCTTGCCTACACATTGGTATCATTTGGGGAGCTTTAGACAGCACAGATGCCTGGACATCCCTGGACTATAGTTTGGATGTTTGTCCCCTCCAAATCTCATGCTGAAATTTGACCCCCAGTGTTGGAAGTGGGACTTAATGGGAGGTGTTTGGGTCATGGGGGCAGTTCACTTATGAATAGATTAACGCCTTTCCTCATGGAGGATGGAGTGAATGAGTTCTCTTTGTTCAAAAAGAGGCTGGTACCTCCTTCTCTCGATAGATAGATAGATAGATAGATTCTCTCTCTCTCTCTCTCTCTCTCTCTCTCTCTCTCTCTCTCTCTCTCTCTCTCTCTTTCTCTTACCATGTAGTCTCTATACATACCAGCTTCCCTTCACCTCTGCTGGAAGAAGAAACTTCCTGAGATCCTCATTAGATGCCCAATCTTGAACCTTTGAGCCAACAGAATCATAAACCAAACAAACCTCTTTTATTTATAAACTACCAGCTTCAGGTATTATGAAAACACTAACTGGACTAAGACGAGTTCCCCCACCCCACGATGCAGTAGGTCTGGATTTGGCCTGGAAATGAGGATCTTTAAACCTCCCAGGTGATTCCAATGCATGGCCCAGAACCACTGAACTTGACTTTATTTTCTTCTCAGGTGTATCTCCAGCAGCCAGCACTGAGTACTAAGTAAATATTTGCTGAATGAATGAATGAATGAATGAATGAATGAATGGCTCAGCACCCCTCTCCTGTGCTCACATGGCATGGTGTGTACCACTATCTCTGTACTTCCCCAGAAGCACTGTAACATTGTTTACTTCTATGTCTACAAATAACACTTTAAACTCTGGAAAACAATTATCTTGATTTTCTTTATATCTAGGTACCCAGAAAAGTGCCCACCTCATAGCTGGTGCCTGTTAAATTTGTTTTGTTTGTTTTTTTTGCTAGATGGATGAACAATTTTAAATCGCACTTTTTCATCTAGGAAATGAGGATATTCTTTGCTTCTGCGCCTGCAAGGGAGCTGGTACTTTGTGAACTCTCAACTCCATGAGACATAAAGGATTATCTACCTGTTGGCAGAGACTTTCAAATTATGAGAACAGCATGGTACAAATCAGAAATCTTAGCCTGTACCAGAGCAGAAGCAGCAATAAATGACTCCTTCTTTGGTCAGATTTAGAAACGAACTGTGGGCTAATTTTTTCTCCTGTTCTTCTTTATTGTTGTAGCTATGCTAGTGGCTACATTTTAACACACTCATTTTTCAATCACTCAGCCCTCAGCAAGTCATAAAGGAGAAAAACAGGACCATTAAGGTAGTACATGGATCTGCTCTATTACTGAAAACCCGGAATCCTCGTACTTCACAAAGGCAAGAAACCAAAAGAGAAAGGCCAAGAAGACATATATTGGAGCATGTCTGCCATCTTTCTATCTTGCCCTTCTTCACTGGCTCCAGCTACTGAAGCATCTATTCACACTACCAGGGTTATTACTAATTCTGATAATGAAGTGAGGTTGGTGAGCAAGTTTCTGGAAGGTGTATAAATGCATCTGATACAAACAAGCCTATGACTTAAAATGTCAAAATTGCTAGATATTTAATTAAATCAGTTCTTGACTTCCCCATCTCTTTCTATTCTCAGAAGCAACCATTTTCAACGTTTTTAGCTATGTGCTATGTATTTACCCTCACATTAGATATTTACCTAAAATGCATGTACTGTAATTCTTGATTTCTAGATTTTTAGATGTTACCTAAATCTATTATATAAAACATAAGCTAACACGTTAAGCTTTCCCTACACAAGCCCTCCATTTTATTCTCCCCCTCTCCTATTATACCTTTTGTCTCAATTTTTGGCTGAATCAGTATTCAATGTTTATTTTATGATGATGATGTAAGTCCATATGTTCATATATGTACCAAGCCATGAACTAAGAATGTAAGTTTTTTCTTATATAGCTTTTTTATTTTTCCAAGAAATTGGTAATTGCTTCATTTTTAGTTATTGGTGTTGGAAACTTGCTCAGTTTTCTATTTTCTAACAATTTTATCACAAATTTTAATAATATTTTCTCAAAAATAAGAACTTCATGAATCTTACGGATTCGTTTATTTCCTAAAGACATCCCTCCTGAAGCCTGCGCCCACCTGCTGTAGCCTGAATTTATTGACCTCTAAGTCCTCAACTCAGCTGCCATCTCAAGACTTCCTTTCAGCCGGGCTCGGTGGCTCAGCCTGTAATCCTGTGCCTTTGGGAGGCTGAGGTGAATGGATTGCCTGATCCCGCGGGTTTGAGACCCGCCTGGGCAACAAGACCTCATCTCTACAATAAATCAAAAAATCAGCCGGGCGTGGTAGCGCGTGCTTGTAATTCCGGCTACTCAGAAAGCTGAGGCGGAAGGATCACCGGAGCCCAGCAGGTCGAGGCTGCGGTGACCAGGAGCAGCCACTGTACTCCAGTCTGGATGACAGAGTGAGCCTCCAACTCAAAAAAAAAAGACTTCCTTTCAACTCACTTGAGTGTTGGCTTTCCTGTTTTTGGATTCTATATCTTCTTTTCTTACTTATTTTTAAGGAGAACATCCTTCAGTAGCTTCCTCTAAAAATCAAAGTGGAAAAGAAAATGAAGAGAGATATCACTTTACAGCTATTAGAATGGCAAATATTAAAACATAAAGTTAGCAATTGTTGGTGAGAATGTGGAATAAGGGGAACCCTTGCACGCTATTGGTAGGAAAATAAATTAGTACAGCCATTTTGGAAAACCATATGGAGGTTCCTCAAAAATTCAAAAATAGAATAACTATATCCCAACAATCTAACTTCTGGGTATATATCCAAAGTAATTGAAATAAGCATGTCAAAGAGATACCCTCACTCTCATGTTCATTGCAGCACTAGTCTTAATAGCCAAGATATGGAAGCAACCTAAGTGTTTATCAATGAATGAGTAGATAAAGAAAATGTAGCATATACTACACAGCGGAATGCTTTAAAGCCTTAAAAATTATGAAAAGTGGACCGGGTGCAGTGGCTCACACCTATAATCTCAGCAATTTGGGAGGCTGAGGTGAGAGGATTGCCTGAGCCAGCAGGTTCGAGACCAGCCTGGGCAATTTGGCGAGACCTCGTCTATACAATAAATCAAAAAATTAGCTAAGTGTGGTGGTTCATGCCTGTAGTTCCAGCTACTTGAAAGGCTGAGGCAGAAGGATCGCCTAAACCCAGCAGGTAGAGGCTGTGGTGGCCGTTAGCATGCTACTGAACTCCAGTCTGGTGACAGAGTGAGACTCAGACTCAAAATAAATAAATAAAATAAATAAATAAATAAGAAAAGTTTGTAATTTGTGACAGCATGGATGAACTTGGAGCACATTATATTACAGAAAGACTAACACTGCATGATGCCACTTTTATGTGAATCTAAAAAAGTTAGATGCACAGAAACAGAAAGTATAACGGTGGTTACCAAAGACTGGTGAGAATGGTGGGGGAAAGGGAAATACTAGGCCAAAGGTTACCAAGTTTCAGTTAGACATGAGGAATGCATTTTAGTGATATATTGCCCAGCATTACCATAATAAATAATAATGTATATTTCAAAATTGCTGAAAGAGTAGATTTTTAAATGTCCTCAGCATGCACAAACACATAATAAGTATGTGAGATGGTGGTTACATTAAATAACTTTATTTTTTCTACAATGTAAACGAATATCAAAACATATTGTTCCCTATAAACATACACAATTACCATTTGTCAATAGTATTACAAAATAATTTCTGACAGCTAAATGGAAAGTAAACATTTTGAAGACTTACACATCTGAAAACATCCTTATCCTACTCTTGTTGTTGATTGGAAGATCTGGAAAATTTTAGTTTAAAAACTTTTTCTTCAGAATTGTGAATATTATCCCATTTTTCTTTGGTTTTCAATGTTACTCTTAAGAAAACTAATATTACTCATATATCTTATTCTCTCTCTCTCTCTCTCTCTCTCTCTCTCTATCTCTCTCGCATCACATGTGTACTTATGGGATCTTTTATTTCTTTACTGTGTTCCGGAATTTCACAAAATGTTGAGTCTTGGTTGACACCTGAAATGTAGAAACATGTTCTTCTGCCTTAGGAAAAATTCTTATACTACTGTTTGTTGTTGTTTTGTTTTTTTGAGTTGGAGTCTCACTCCATTGCCCAGGCTGGAGTGCAATGGCACACTCACGGCCACCCCAGAGTCGACCTGCTGGGTTCCGGCAATCCTTCCGCCTCAGCCTTCCAAATAGCCAGAACTACAGGTGCGCGCTACCACACCTGGCTAATGTTTTATTTATTGTAGATAATAGGTCTCACCAAGTTCCCCGCGCTGGTCTCAAACCCACAGGCTCAGGAAATCCACTTGCCTCGGTCTCCCAAAGTGCTGGGATTATAGGCTGAGTCACCAAGCCCAGCCTATACTACTATTTTTAAGTTAAATTTTTAATTTTGAGGTAACTGTATGTTCACAAGCACTTATTAAAAAGACTACAGAGAAATCCTCTTTACCCTGTACTGACTCCTCCAAAGGTGACATCACGCAAAACTATAGTACAATATCACAATCAGAATATTAACATTGATGCTGTAAAAATCACCACAAAGACTCTTCAAGTTGCCCTTTTATACTCCTCTTTTGTCCCCACACCCTCATTAACCCCCGGTAACCACTAATATGTTCTCCATGTCTAAAATTTTGTGTTTTTTTTTTTAAAAGACTGTTATATAAGTGAAATCATATAATATGTAACTTTTGGAATTGACTTTTTTCATTCTGCATAATTCTCTGGAGACTCACTCAGGATATTTCATTTATCAGTAGTTCATTCTTTTTTATTGCCAAGTAGTAATCCATGGTATAAATGCACCATTCTTTGTTCAAGTGGGTATTCTAGGTCAATAATTTTATTTGGGTACTTGAAAAATATGCCACTTTCTATCACTAAAACAAAGAACAGAGTACTATATGTTCTCACTCAAAAGTGGACCTTGAACAATTATAATACTATAAGAAAGGGATTGGCAGTAGTGGGAAACTATCAGGGGAGGGGGGTGGGATTGCCAGTTGAGGAAACTGCTAAGGGAGGGAGGGGCATACCTCATCAACAAGGGTATCTGAATAATCAATGTTTGCATACCCAACCCTGAATTGTACCCCACATTTTTATAATAAATAATAATAATAATATAAGAAAAATATGCCACTACTTTCCGACCTCCATGTTTTCTGATGAGACATCCATTGTATATTTGAATGTGTTTTTTATTGTAGGCAAGGTGTCATTTGTCTCTGGCTGTTCTGAAGATTTTTTCGGTCTTTAGTTTTTATTTATTTATTTTCAAAGTTGACAGATAACATTGTTTGTTTTCATCATGTACAACATGATGTTTTGAAATATATATACATTGTGGAATGCTTATGTATAGCTAATTAAAGAATGAATTGCCTCACATAGTTATCATTTTAGTGGTAATAGCACATAACATTCACTCCCTTTACACTTTTTAAAAATGCAATATATCATCATTAATTATAGTCACTTTGCCATAAAATGTCTTGAAATTTATTACTCCTAGCTAACTGTAATTATGTTATGCTCCAATCAACATCTCCCCATCCTTCCTACTCCCCAACCTCCCCAGCTTTTAATAACCACCACTATCCTGTCTACTTAGATGAGATTAACTTTTATAGAATCCACATATGCATGAGATCAGGCAGTATATGTCTTTCTATGCCTGGCTTATTTCACTTAACATAACGTCCTCTGGATTCATCCATGTTGTTGCAAATGACAAGATTTTATTCTCGATTAAAGTTGTATAGTATTCCACTGTGTGTACCACATTTTCCTTATCCTTTCATTCATTGATAGACACTTAGGTTGCTTTCATATCTTGGCTTTTGTAAATAGTGCTGCAATGAACATGAGAGCGAAGGCATCCCTTTGCTAAACTTACTTCAATTCCTTTGGATATATATCTGATAGTGAGATTGCTAGGCCACACAGTAGTTCTATTTTTTTTATTTTTTGAGGAAATTCTGTACTATTTTCCATAACTGTACTAATTTATGTGCCCATCAATAGTATGCAAGGGTTTTCATCTCTTCATTTCCTCACCAACACATTATCTTTTGTCTTTTTTTATTAGCCATTCTAACAGGGATGAGGTGATATCTTATCATGGTTTTGATTTGCATTTCCCTGATATTGAGTGATGTTGAGAATTTAATATATACCTGCTGGACATTTGTATGTCTTCTTTTGAGAAATGTCTATTCAGGTCTTTTGCCCATTTTTAATCATTCTTGTTTGTTTCTTTTACTATTGAGTGTTCGAGTTCCTTATATATTTCAGATATTAACTCCTTGTCTGATGTATAGTTTGCAAATATTTTCTCTTATTCTGTAAGAAAACAATTCCATTTATAATATCTTCAAAAAAATACTTAAATAAAAATACTTAATATAATACTTAGGAATAAAGTTAACCAGGGAGATGAAAGAGCTCTACCATAAAAATTATAAAACACTAATGACAGAAATTAAATATACAAATGAATGAAAAGACATGTCAAGTTCATGAATTAGAAGAATTAATATTGTTAAAATGTCCATACTGTCCAAGTTACAGGTTCCATCCAATCTCTATTAAAATACCAATTACATTCTCCACAGACATAGAATAAACAACACAAGAATGTATATGAAACCACAAAAGACCTCAAATAGCCAAAGCATCTTTTGATGAAAAGAACAAAGCTAAAAGCATCACACTACCTATCTTCAAAATTTACTACAGTTAATGGACTACAGTAACCCAAAACAGCATGGTATTGACATAAAAACAGACATATTGACCAGTGGAAAAGAAAATTCAGAAATAAATCCACATATGTATAGCCAACTGATTTTTGACAAAGATGCCAAGAATACACAATTTTATCTGGATTTTTTGGACACTGCTCCAGTGGGCAAAGGAGAAGACTGCCACCTTCTTACTGCCAGGTGGAGTTAAAAGTCCAGATTCCTGATTCACCCTCTGTTGATACCCAAGGTGAGGGCTCTTTGTTACTCCTTTACAGGGATGTGGTTCCAGATCCACATGTGATCAATCAATACCCTAATTGCTTCATTACTGCTAGGCAATGGTGAAAGTCCTAACTTTCCAATAGGCCTCCTCTGACAGCATCCAAAAAGGAAAAGGAATGGCTTGCTGCGGAGTTTAGGCTGTTTACCTTGTCCCCACTGACATCATGGGAGGTAAGGAGGAAGGCATTGTCAGCGAGCAGAAATGAGAGTCCATGCTCCCTATTTGGCCTTTTCTGAACTACTCCAGCTGGAGTTTTGGGGGTGTCTCATAGTTTCATGAGAATAGAAGTTCAGGCTCCCCATTCAGCCTTTCTTGGCATGGGTGTGGCAGGGTCATGGATTTTTTTTTCTTTTTTTTTCTTTTTATTTTTTGTAGTGTTTAGCTGGAGTGAAGCATTTATTGGCTAAATGTTTTCTATCTTCCTAGGCTGCCTCTTTCTGATTCCTTGGCTAAAGACTGGAGACTTTTGTTGGGCTTATTTTGTCTGTGTCCACTGACATTTCTGAATTGCCAGCTTTTTCAACACCAAGTATGAGGTATATGAGGGAAAAAGAAAACTCTGGGAATGCACCACAGTGTCTTTGCTTGGGTCCTGGCTGATCCTTTCTCTTTCTAACCTGCAGATTTTTCTTATGCTTGCTTTGTGGTTGTTCAACTACTCCATCTTCCTGGAAGTAGAAATCCTCACATTGAAAAAATAACAATTTGTCTCCTATCTCGTGGCTCTAAATCAGATGTTGGACTTCCTGGATTAATTCTCCAACTTACTCTTGTTTCTTTTTCTATTTTTCATCTCTATTATAATTCTGTTGAACTTTCCAAATTTCCCCCTGCTTACTCTTCCAATTCTTCCTTTGAATGACATATTTTCATCATGTTTGTAATTTATAATAACTTTTTTGTTTTTATATTTTAACAAATCTATAGTTTCCCATTCCTGTTTCATAAATGTACAATTTTTTTGAAAAAAATTGCTTTTTGAGAATATTAATTATAGTTATTTTGAAGTTTTCTTCTGCTTCTTGTATTGTTTGTTTTCTCTGAGTTACTTTTGCTTTCCCTGATTTTGGGTCTGCTTTCTTATTGGAAGCTTTCTTCAAATGCATGATAATTTTATCTTCTGTTTACATTTAAGAGGAAGTCACTAAAATACTGTGAGGGTTTGGTGAGTGTGGGCAGGGCTTGTTAACAGCTGTGTTTCACTCATTTGTAGGATGACTAGATGGAGTTCCAGCAGTTTGTTGGGAGAATGAAACATGCCAGTGTCTACAGGCATTTTCTTTAGGACTATTCAGTCTCTTCTATCATCTCAGAGTCCAGCAATAAAGGAGGTAAGAGAGTTTGGCTCCTGCATTTCCTGCTCTGTTTTTCTTAATGTTCTAAGTCTAGAGCCACTTCTGAAGAATAAATCTATCTTTGTCCAAAGGAGGGGGAAATAGTTACATGACTATGTGGAACAGGCGATAGTATTTGGGAAGGGGCTTGCTGCTGCTCATACAGACCTATGAATCTCCTGTTTTCAGACTCATCTTTCTTTATACTTCATGCCTCCAATTCCAGAGCAGTTCTGAATTCCTGTGGGGCAATGCAATTCAATGAAATTATCTTTGGTTGCCAGGCTTTTACTACTTGATTTACTCTGTTTCACTAACTCTTTCATCACCTTTTTTTTTTTTTAAGTTAGAGTCTCACTCTGTCACTCTGTCACCCAGGCTGGAGTGCAGTGGCATGCTCACGGCCACCACAGCCTCGACCTGCTGGGCTCAGGCAATCCTTCCACCTCAGTCTTCCAAGTAGCTGGAACTGCAGGCATGTGCCACCATGTCCAGCTAATTTTTGGATTTATTGTTGAGATGAGGTCTTGCCAAGTTGTCCAGGCTGGTCTTGAACCTATGGCCTCGGGCAATCCTCTCACGTTGGCTTCTCAAAGTGCTAGGATTATTGGCATGAGTCACTGCATCCAGGTTTCTTTCTTCAAATTTTATATGTCCAAATGTTTGCTGTTTCTTCTTTGTAGATTTATGTGTTTTTTTTTAATTTCTTTATTTTCATTTTAAGGGTTTAAGTAAAGTGGGGAGATTAATGCCTAGGTTTAATCCATTAAAAGAAAAACAAGATTTTTGTTTCTTCTCTGGTCCAAAGTTTTCTATACTTTCTTTGCCAGTTTTGCAAGCCAGTTTGCTCTCATGTGGTATAACACAAGGTAGTAGCTAATTTTATACTCACTTTATGTGATGTGGAATTTCAGGATCAAAGAGGTTAGTGACTTGTCCAAAGTTGCATAGATTTTAAGTTTCCCTGACACCTAAGCTCTCCATTGTCCACAATGCTTTTCATAGGCTACCTTCTTAGATCTTGTGATCCCAGAAATAATCTAACAATTTCAAAAAAAACAAATACAAAACTCATTTTCTGATATTCCAATAATTTTCTCCTCTATAAAAGAAAGATATTAATCACGGCTCTGCTATGCTTGTAGAGGATTAGAAAGAACCAAAATAAAGGTGAATTGGGACGGCCCTTCATATGAAATAAAGCTCAATGTGTCACAGTGGCTATGAGTGTGTTTTTGTTGTCATTTCAATTGTTATTACTGGGTGATTTTTGACCCAGATTTGGCTAGCTTTGGGTAGTAGCAAGCTACTTGAAAGTGCATAAGCTTTTATTGGACAGCAAGATTCCCTTTCATTTCTGGAGCTCAGACAGTCTCAGGTCAAGACCCCAACTTTGCCTCTTCCTAGCTATGTGACCTTGGGAAAAATCACATAAACTTCCCTGGACCTGAATTTTCCTACCTGCAACTTGGGGAAAGTAATACTTATCTTTTAGATATGCTAGGATGATTATAGAAAATCCCACATTCCAAGCACCTTGCATAGAGCCTGGAAGATATCTTTCCCTTTCCTTGGTTCATTCAACAAAATCTCACACCTCTGGGCAGACCTTGAATATTGAAAATAAGAATAAAACCTCAAAGTCCAAAGAGTCATAAGGCCCAGGAAAGAAGACATTTCCATTAAAAAAAAAAACAACTGTATTTCTAATTAGTTTTTCTAATAAAACCAAAGCCCAAGGAAAAGCAAAAGCATTGGCTTTCCTTAACCCAATAGAGAGAGGTCTTTCATAGGGCTTCCTAGCTGCCCAAAAGCGTAGGAAGGAATATTGTACCAAAGATGATCATCAGCAACAATGTGCTTCAAAAATCCATGGACTCATTTACAGCAAGAAGACTCAAGTAGACAAAATGGAAAGAAAAAACAAATAAAAAACACTGACTACAGAAATTGTGAGGTAAGGGCTAGGAAGTCAAATTAAGCTACATGCTGTCCTTGGTTTATTCCTGCTCTTGGTTTAAATTCCTACCACTTGTTAGTTCACCCCATCTCTCCCTGCCAAGATCCTATATTCCCATCCTGATGAATTTACTATTCTCAGAACTCCCTGTGACATTTCACATCACCACATGTTTGCACCCACAATTCTCTCTGCCTGAAGTCCCCTTTCCTTTGCCTTTGCCTAGTCTCCGACAGGCATTCTCTCCCATCTTTCAGGTGTTCTCTATCACCTCCTGTAGGATTTCTCCCCCAGGCCCTTAGCTTCCCCCACAGTACTTTGTACTCACCTCCATTACATGTCTTACTGCAATGTATTTTACTGCTTGTTTACATAGATTTCCCCATTTGACTGTAGGTTTCTTGGGGGAAAGTCCCACATTCCATCCATTGCTTTTATGTTCTCTCAGCGTGCTAGCCCATTACCTAGTACATAACAAGAACTCCAAACTGCATGTTGGAAGAATAAATGTTGCATAAATGAAAGAACAAATGAATTGAGCAAACATAGTCATCAAACTCAACAGTTGTCTTCCTTTTAAAGGATTGCTCCAAGACTCTTCTCTCTGGCTTCTTGGATTGCAGAGGTTGTGGAGGGGAGGGAGCTGGAGGTTTGGTTTAATCATTCAGCTGAGTTACCACCTCCCTTGCAGAATTTCCCACCATGCCATGCTCACATTTCCCATCTGCTGTGCAGCCTCCAGAATAATCCATGGAGATTACTGCCTCGGTTCCTGCTGACTCTTCTTGCTAGGAGACTCATTCCACTTCTTTCTTCCAGGGTTATGTCACGGTCTCTAGGTCTTATTTCCCTGTTTGCTCAAGCACCTCTCTCTTCAATTGCCCACATTGTTCTCAGTCTCCCATTTACTCCAATCAAATTGTCCTTTATTGCTCTCAGGTGAAGTTCCTTTTCTACGTAATCCAGCCATTGCTGACATTTCTCAGAGCACCTTGTTGCTAGCTCTAACTTATGTTTTGTTGCATAGAGGACCCAAAAACTCTACAATTTTAGTACTGAGGAAGGTTTTTATAAACAAAAAATAGAATTTGAAGCCACAGAGAGCTGCACCTACATACTGGCTCCACCATCCCTGAGCTCTGTGTTCCCTCAACCGTAGAACTGGCTGTGGAAGCTTAGATTATTGCTCGGCAACTCCTTCTCTGATTTTGTCTCCCTGGGAAGAGAGTACTTCCTGCACCATTGACGTCGGGCTGGGTCTCATCACTGAAATGCAGGCCGACATGGTGTATGCCAGTCCCAAGGCCAGACACTATAAGAACCCCTCCCCCCATGTGTTTCCTTCTGCTCTTTGGGGAACTTCAAATTCCCCACTTTGAAAGACCATGTCCCAGATAACGACCATAAACTTGGCATGGCCCAAAATGAGACACATAAAGAAAACCATCTTCCCTGGGTAGCTACTGATCCACAAAGGATGGAGGACATGTGGGGAAAACCTGGATGCATTTAAAGATTGAAGCCTAGATCCCAGGGCCTCAAGTCCAGCACAGTCCAGCAAAGTCAAGTATCTTCTGGTACACATTTGGTTCCCCTCCTTGTGGTCCTTTTCAAAGGCAAGTGACCCCAGGTAAGGCTTCACTTTCAGAGAAAGAACTCAGAAGTATGAGGCTCTGAACCCACCTCCCTGACTTCTCTGTGTTTCTGCTTCTCATCTATAAAATGTAAATATTGAACACTGTTATTAAAAGCATCATATGAGTTACTACATGTAAAGCACTTAAATGTGCTCTTTACATTTTAAAACATTTAAAATTAATAGCTATTGTTTTAGTAGTAGTAGTAGGAGGAGGAGGAGGAGGAGGATTGTTTTATAACTGGTGTAGCTATCTACTGCTGGATAAAAATTTCTCCAAAATGTAATAACTAAAAATAGCATAAATTCGTTATCTCAAATGGTCAAAAGTCCAAATCACTTAACTGGGTGGTTCTGGTTCTGGTCCTTTGCAAGCCTCCACTCAGGGTGTGAGCTGTGGCTATAGCCATCTCAAGACTGGGTCTCAAGGTTCTCACTTGTGACTGTTGGCAAGTCAGATCCTCAATGGCTGCCTGTTTGCAACATCAGTTAGTTGTCGCATGGGACATCTTGCTTTTTCCAGAACAAGGGCTATAGAGAGGATGGGGGGAAAGGGGAAAGCACTCAATTCAGAACCTGCAGTCTCTTTGTAACCTAACCTCAGAAAGGACATCCCATCACCATAAAGTATTCAGCTGGTTAAAAGAGAGTTCCAAGATGCAACCCGCATTCAACAATAGGACATGAATACCGCAAGGCAGAGATCATTAAGGCAATCTTAGAGCCTGACTACAACAAGGATAAGATGCTAACAATTACTACTACTACCAATAATAATAATAGTAGTAAAAGGAAAGAGTACTGCTTTAAGTACCAGACAGAATGGGGATTCAATGCTTGTCTCTACTACCTGCCTATCACGTGACTGAAGAGCAAGCCACTTACCCTCTCAAAGGCATGTTCTTCCTTTGTAAAAAGAGAATGATCATGCATGCTGCATAGAAACGATGAGGCGTTAGCGAAATAAAGGATACAAAGTGCACGAATGGTATTTGGCACAAAGGAAGATGAAAAATAAATGATAGTGGCATTATTGTATTGTGTGGGGCTTTTAACTCCAAGTCCATGTCATTGCATTTTCTTGGCATATTTTTCCTAAAGAATTGGCTTATCTATGATACTGGTCAATCTGTTAAATCATTAAACAAATGCTTCATCGGCTCTCAGTTCCTTAGATCTTAGGAGTAGAGATAAAATGCCACCGGCGGAGGTCATGAGTGCTGCAGAAACCCTAAATACATGCCGTCCCACGTCCTGGGCTCAAAAGCCTCCTCCTGGAAGACTCCAGGCCTACAAGACCTCCCTCCTCCCTCCAGGGAAAGGAGGGCTCCATTAGCCCCAGGTGGCATCACAGCCTCCAGTAAAGAAGCCAGGAGGGCAAGGAGGTCTATTCCACTGGAGTTCCTGGCTATTTTAGGACTAACATTTTAAAAGATACATTTGTTGTGCCTTTGATATTTGTGAAGGCATTTCTCATACTCTGGTAGCCTGAGGCCATTGCAAAGTTTGAAGGATGGAGTCTATTTATTGAATCAGATATTAGGAGGAACTTTACATTCAGCTCCAGATAAAGATCAAATATTGACTTTTGAGGGGAAAAAATGAAATGTTTTTCCTTTTACCTAAGAGAAAATAAAGTTTGTGTAGAGTTCTCATAACTAGGGGGATTTCTTCTGATCCCAAGAACTTGGGGTATGGTATTGAGGTGAGATTTTTGTCTATTTCCATATCTGCAGTGGCAGATGAGCTAAGTCCACGTGGAGCGATCATAGAAGCATTGGAAAATCCACTAAAGCTGGGTGTGGTGGCATGTGCCTTGTAGTCCTAGGTCCTTGGGAGGCTGAGGCAGGAGGATTGCTTGAACTCGGGAATTTGAGGCAAGCCTGGGCAATACAGTAAGATCCCATTTCTAATTTAAAAAAAACAAAAAGAAGAAGAAAGTCCACTAGAATCTTATGTCTGCCCTGATGTCTGAGTGTCCACCACTCGAAAAGCCTTTCTTTGGAAGGATGGAATCAAGAGACAGAGGAATAAGTTGTATCTCTGCTGCTTGCTGACTGTGCTACTGGGTCTTCTGGATTCCATTTCCTCATTTGGAAAACAGAGAGAGTGATCATCACACTCATGTCACAGAGCCATCATGAGGGTTGAGAAAAATGCACATAAACAGTTTTACAAATGGTGAAGAACTGACTCAACTGTTTGTTAGCCAGCATTTTTTAATTTTATCTTTGCTATCCAGAGCGGCTTTAGAAAGAGTAAAGATCCCATTGTTCCCTTTTTACCAAAGGAAAACTGAGGATCAGAGAGATCATTAGCCTGCCCTTTGTCATCCTGCTGACTTTTGGAGTTGCTTCTGTTGCTGATGTTACTGGATTCAATCATAGCATTTCTGGGAGTTACCTGTAGAAATACAAATATCTCCATTCGAGTTATCTTGGGTGTTTTCAGTCCTTACTTCCTGGCTTAAATGAGATTTTTTTCCTCGATTTTCTAAATTTTTTTGAGAATTATACCAAAGTAATTATATAAAAATCACTTCTGCATCTCCTATGAAGGTACTATTTAATATATTGCTTGTAATGTCATTAAATGACTCTTATATATACTATCAGATAATATATTCTTTTAGGAATGTCATGCCAGGGTATGTTTGTATTTCTTGAGTAACTGGTAGCCTTCCTTCCATCACAAAACAGGAGCATTTCAATCCACCACATGTTCTCTTTTGCTTCTGCCATCAAATAAATAAATACATAAATCTAAACCAAATTTAATCTTAAATGACTCAAGATGCTATTTATTCATCATTCATTTTTTAAAATTCATCAGTCAAACATTTACTGTATACCCTCTATGCCAAGCACAGTTCTAGGGGGTGGAAGAAAAAAATATATATAAACTTCTGCTTTCGTAGAGCTTACATTTTTGTGGAGGAAACAGAAAATAAACACACAAGTAATCAACATTTATAATAGGGGAGAAAGGACTAGCGAACTAGAAGATAGGTCAGTAGAGCATCATCAGACCACATTATGAAGAGACTAAAAGACACAAAACACAGAAAAAGCATGAGATACATTTGACACATGATCAAAAGAGGTAACAGTTATTCAATTCCCAGGAAAAGGGGAGAAAAAAAAATGAGTTAAAGCCAGTATTTGAAGAGATTATGACCGAAAGTTTCCGTAACATCAAGCCACCTATTCTTGAACACAGAGCTCAGATGGTTGAGGGAGGAGCCAAGAAAATATTTGGGAAAAGAATGTCCCAGACACAAGGAACAGCATGGGCAAACATTCTACAGCAGGAATTACAGTGTGGCTGGAGATGAGTGAATAAGAGGGAAAGTAGTAAATTTAGTCAAACAGGTTACAGGTCAAGATCAAGTAGAGTCTTGTAGAGTCCTTTAACTTCATTGATTTTTATTTAATGTTATGGGAAAAAAGACATCATCTGACCCATCTTTGAAAATGAACAATTGCCATGAAAAGAACCAGTTTTTCGTTATTTATTGCATATTTTTCTATTGTTATACAACAATTACCACAAAGCTAGTTACATAAAACAACACTTTTATTATTTCACAGTTCCGTAGGTCAAAACTCCAGGTATGCTCAATTGGACTCTCTGCTTAGGGTCTCACAAGATTAAAATCAAGGTATGGGCTAGACTCGGCTCTTATCTGGACGTGATGGGGAAGCATTTGCTTCCAAGTTCATTTTAAAAAGTTGTTGACTGGATTCAGTCCCTTGTGGTTGTAGGTCTGAAATCCTTGTTTCCTTGCTAGCTATCATCTGGGCACCACACTCTGCTCCTGAAGGCCTCTCCACCTTCACAGCCATCAATGGTACATTTAAGTCCCCTTGTGCTTTGAATCTCTGAGTCATTTCTCTGCCAACAGCTGGAGAAAACTTTCTATTTTTAAAGAATTCACCTGATTGGGTCAGGCCCACTCAGTTCATATCTTGAGATCAACATTAATAAATCAACATTACTTACATTAGGATATAAATTATGTCATAAAATTCCACCACAGCCGGGCTCGGTGGCTCAGCCTGTAATCCCGCGCCTTTGGGAGGCTGAGGTGAGTGGATTGCCTGAGCCCGCGGGTTCGAGACCCGCCTGGGCAGTGAGACCTCATCTCTACAATAAATCAAAAAAATCAGCCGGGCGTGGTAGCGCGTGCCTGTAATTCCGGCTACTCGGAAGGCTGAGGCGGAAGGATCGCTGGAGCCCAGCAGGCGAGGCTGCGGTGGCCGGGAGCGGCCACTGCACTCCAGTCTGGGCGACCAAGTGAGACTCCAACTCAAAAAAAAAAAAAAATTCCACCACAACACTACCTACATTAATGTTTGATTAAATATCCAGGGGACAGAAAAACTTTGGGGGCATCTTTAGAATTCTGCCCACATTCCTATTTTGCAAATGGGAAAACTGAGATACAGGGACCTGCCCAATATCACATGACTAATAATTACTTGTATTATTTACTATAGTATTGAGAATAGACTAGAAAGGAGAGGAAGGCAGAAAACAATGGAAGCAAATTAGACTTCTATTATATAATAATTATTGCCTAAAAGAACCGTGGCTTGGATGAAGGTGAAAATATTGGAAGTTGTGAGAAGCAGTTAGTTAGTTCTGGATATGTTTTGAAGGTATAGTCAAGAAGATTTGCTGATGGATTAGATGTGGGATCTGAGAGAAGATGCCAAGTATGACTCCAAGGTTTTTGGTCTGCACAGCTAGGACTTTTACTGAGAACACTTTTACTAAGTTTGGGAAGTCTGGAGGATGAACAGGTTTGTTGGGGGAAGATCTGGTTTTAGACATGTTAAATTAAGCTGTCTCTTAGGCATTCAAATGAGATGTCTAGTAGTATATAAATTTGGAGTTCAGAGGAGGTTGTCAGTGGCTACATGCTTTTTAAAACTCTGAGACTAGATGAAATCACAAAGAGAATATAAGTATAGTTAAAGAAGAAAAGAAGTTCAGAAACTGAGCTCTGGGCACTCAATATGTAGAGGTCAGGAAAAGAGAAGTAGCCTAAAAAGATAATCAAAAAGGAGTGGCCATTGAAGTAGGAGGAATGCCAAGAGAATGTGATGTCCTGGAAGCCAAGTAAAGAAAGTAGTAATGAGGAAGGAGGGAAAAATCATCTGTGCAAAGTAATGCTGACAGGTGAAATAGTATGAAGGCTCAGAACTAACCCCTGCATGTAACAACACAGAGTTCACTGGTAACCTTTAAAAAACAATTTGTTGTGGAAGGAAAAGGTTACTCCCTTGTTGTAGTGGATCCAAGAATGGAAAGAGTTATTTTGCAGATTTCACATATAGACATCTCTTTCCAGGTGTTTTTCCATAAAAACAAGCAGAGAATTCAGCCCTAGGTTATAAAAAGCATGACTTCAATCCTAGCAACAACAAAACAAGCTGAATGAACCACAAAAATTATAACTTTTCTTGGGCCCATCAGACTGCTAAGGGTGCAGTACTACCACATAGCCTGAAATACAAGGAAAGACGCTGACATTTGGTGCACCTGTTGCAGATCATAGGTAGAAAGAGATGCTGGGCACCATGTAAACAAGTAAAACATCAGCAAATGGCTAAAGGTTGAATACGGGCTAGTATGAGGGTATAAAATGCTGGATGCCAGAAACTAAAAGGTAGTTTACACCTGCTCTCTGGATTTTCTCCATAAACTTCCACTGAGTGGTCACAAGAAAGTTTGGAGGAAGAACAAAAGACACAGAAGAACAAGCCTCTCTCGTGGTGCCATCATGAAGAGAGGGAGCAAGTGCCCTATGGGAAAGGCATAAATCTGCACCCAGACTTTCATATTCTATAAACAAAATCCTAAGATGCCAGGGGTGGGGAGTGCAGGAAGGGACAGATAACCCTGTGGCCCCAGGGCACAGGCAAAGATACTTTGCTGCTGGGAAATGATTAAAGAATAAATCTTCTATTCAGGGGAGGATGCAGAAACTAGTCCTGGGTCCAGAATGCCAACAGAGGCCACTAACTACTGGGGAAGAAGCAAAAAACTCCAACACTACTAAAGAACTACTAAAGACACAAGGCAGAATTTGGCTGCCATGGAGAAGGAGGGCAGAATCAATGAGAAAGCCTCAACCCTGAAATCTAGGCACACAAGGCCTGTCTGAGATTTAAGACTGGACTTAAGCAATAGAGAACTCCCTACTACCACCATCCACAAACAAGCTGATAAATACTGAGTAACAACCAACAGTATTATAGCACCACAGAAAGGGCATACACATGGAAAGAGACTCCTTCTTCAGCACAGACATCAGAGGACACAAACAGGAACATTGAGAAAACCTTTCAGCATCTCAAATGCCATGCTAAGCATAAGGTAACACCCAAGAAATCTGAACCCATTAGTGCACTGAAGATAACTATAGCAACAACTTCTGACTAGATTGACTCAAACCCACGTACCAATGACTTACCAGAAAAAGCATGCCTATTTGTAGGCATGGATACTATTTACCTCTGTCTCTGCTATTCTAGGCAGAATGTCTCATTTTTCAATCAAAACTTACACATAAAAATAACCCACTGTAAGGATAGAAATTAATGAGCATAACTAGAGACAGAGGCGACCCAGACATTGTAACTATCAAAAAAATTTTTAATTATTTGATTATTTCATCAGAGGCTCTAGTGGAAAGTTGAACAATATGCATGACAGATGGAGAGTTTCATCAGAGAGAATTAGCTACAAGAAAGTCAAATTGAAATGCTAAAAATAAAAAGAAAACACAATAACATATATGAAGAATGCCTTTGATAGGTTCATTAGTATATTCAAAATGGCTAAGAAAAAATTCAGTGAATATGAAGATAGATAAATAGAAATTATGCAAACAGAAACACAAAGTCAAAAAGGAATGAAAAAGGCATAACAGCTTATCCAAAAACTGTGAGACAATATCAAACAATCAAATGTATATTTAATAAAATTCCTGAGGCAGAAGAGTGAGAAGGCAAAATATTTAAAATATTTGGAGAGATAATAACCAAGAATTTTTTCAAAATAGTGAAAAACATCAAACCACAGATCTAACAAGCTTAGAGAAACCCCAAAAGATAAGTTTTTTAAAAATCATACTTGCAGCCGGGCTCAGTGGCTCAGCCTGTAATCCCGCGCCTTTGGGAGGCTGAGGTGAGTGGATTGCCTGAGCCCACGGGTTTGAGACCCGCCTGGGCAGCGAGACCTCATCTCTACAATAAATCAAAAAATCAGCTGGGCGTGGTAGCGCATGCCTGTAATTCCAGCTACTTGGAAGGCTGAGGCAGAAGGATCGCCGGAGCCCAGCAGGTGAGGCTGCGGTGGCTGGGAGCGGCAACTGCACTCCAGTCTGGGTGACCGAGTGAGACTCCAACTCAAAAAAAAAAAAAAAAAAATCATACTTGCAGTATTCAAACTGATGAAAAACAAAGATTAAAAAAAAGGATAAATTCCATGAAGAGGATCACATATAAATTACAGCAGACTTCTGATTAAAATTATGCACTCCAGAAGACAATGGAGTAACACTTTTAACGTACTAAATAGAAAAACAAAGCTCTTAATCTAGAATTCTATACCTAGCAAAAATATCTCTTTCCACAATAAAAGTGAAATGAAGCCTCTTTCATAAAAATAAAAGCTAAGAGAATTCATTGCCAGGAGATTTATGTTACAATAAATGTTAAAGGAAATTAATTAGACAGAAAGAAGATGGTATCGGACATCAATTTGGATATACAAAAAAATTAAAAGCTCTAGAAACTATCAAAATGAGGGTAAATAAAAGATACCTTTTTTCTAATTTTAATTGCCATAAATGATGACTGACTGTAAAGAAAAATTAACAATGTTTTGTATGCTTATAACACAAGTAAAAGTGACATATATGACAAAAATAGCACATAATATGAGAGAGATAAATTGGACATATATTATTTTAAGGTTTTAACACTATATATGAAGCAATATAGTATTATTTGAAGGTATACTGTTATCAAATAATGATGCATATTTTAAGCTCTGAAGCAACTGCTAAAACATTTCTAAAGGGGTTTAAATTATAAGCCAGTAGAAAATATAAAATGGAAACACACAAAAAATATTCAAGTCATCTTAAAGAAGACAGAAAAGGAGAGAAAAAGGAACAAAGAATCAGTGGAACTAATAGAAAACAATTCAGGTTTAAATTTAACCATATCAATAATTACACTACATTTAAATGTTGTAACCACACAAATTAAAAGACAGATGTTGTCAGACTGATCCTAAAAGCAAGGCCCAACTGTATGCTACAAGTGTCTATAAGAAATTCACTTTAGGGCAATTCCCTTGGGTCCCCTCCCACTGTGGGAGCTTTTCTGTCCTCTCAAGAAATCCTGCTTAAAAAAAAAGAAACTCATTTTAAAAATGAATAAGCTAAAAGTAAATGAATTAGAAAATATATGCTATACAAATACAAAAAAAAGTTAGAGTGGCTAAATTAACATCAGACAAATACAAGACAAATAATAGATTTCAAAACAAAAAATAATATCAAGAATAAAAAAGGAAATTGTCTAATGTCAAATAGGTGAATCCTAAATATGTATTCACTAACAGATTTTTTTTCAAAAACAGGAGAAAGTATCAGTAGCTGGAGGATAATATATATTTGAGAGAGGCTTGCTGATTTTTTTTAATGATGACCAAAATTACTGTCTAGATGCATGCTGTTGGGAGTGATCCAATTGAAAGAAGAAAATTTGTGACTTGGGAAATAAGAAGAGAATTTGTGTAATGATCCCTTGAATTTATAAGAGGGCATGATATCTAGTGAACAAAAGTAGAAGTTAGCCTTACATAATAAGACTGTTCATAAATAGTTTCTCCACAGTAACAGGAGGCAAGCAGAGAGATAATTCCTTTAGAATTAGCATGTCGTCTTTTGCTTTTAACTTTCCCAAGAGTGCTTATTCTATATTTTCTTTTAATGCCATTATTGTATAAGAAATGTTAATTTTAAACCATTTCAAATGCTTTTTTTTTTTTGAGGGAGTGCTTGGAATAAATAAGTACAAATATATAAATTTTACAGTTTAGCAATTCTCACTTCAAGTTTTAGAAGAACTGAGTGTGGTTTGGGGAATTTTGGTGAAAGAAAAAGAAGCATAGATCTAAAACATGGTTAACTCTTCAGAAGGGGACTTATTCTATAGGTGAAGAAGAAGGTGATATCACAGGGTTTGGAGCAATCAGAAAAGAGTTTATAACCGTTGGACCCCTATTCAGCAAATAGCCATTGAGTTTCTACTATGTGCCAGGCACAATATATAGCCACAGACCCTGCCCAGTGGAGAAGTAATTTTAAGAGCAAAGAGCGGCTCTGAAAGGGGCAATGGTTAGTAGAGGAGAATCTTTCTGTTCCTGTTTCTTAGCTGAAAACATAGGCAAAAATGCATGCTTTCTCGTTCTCACTTACCAGTGGGAGCTAAACTTTGAGTCTTCAAGGGCATATAGAATGGTATACCAAATATTGAAGACTCTTAAGGGGATGGTGGGAAGGGGAGAAGGGATGAAAAATCACCTACTGGGTACAACAGGCAGGGGTACAATTAAAGCCCAGACTTTTTTACCATTGTACAATGCATCCATGTAACCCAAAACTATTGGGGAATTGTACCCTAAAGCTATTGAAATAAACATTTAAAAACAAAAAGCACATGCTTTTCTTCCTCACAGGGTCTTATTGAATATCATACAACAGTAATACATGGGAAAGCCTTACACTGAAATTTGATATTTTATGGGATGAAATGCCAGCTAAGTCTCTTCACAATCCAAACTTATAAGTTTCCATGATTATGTGAGAACTAGCTGATCAGATTGAAAAGAAAGTCATTGTGTCTCTATTTGAGTATGACTTTCAAGTTGTCTGGGATGGGATGGGATGGGATGGGATGGGATGGATATGGGAGGGATGGGATGGGGTGGATGGGATGGGATGGATAGGATGGAATAAAAGATCTCTCCCTCTGTTTTCAGATCTTTCCATGAGCTGACTACTACTTCCCATTTTTGTGTCAACTAAAATGCTAAATTCTTAGAATTGAATGCTAAATTCCTGAATTGCCTAATCTGAAATATTATCCACTGCTATACTAGTCATATTTTAGCTTCATAAAACTTATCACTATGTAAAATGATACTTTTTTAGCTGTTTGTTTCTTTTCTGACATCTGTGTACCACTCTATTATAAAGAAAGTTTCATTTTGAACAGGGAATGTGTCTTTCTTTCCGCCATGAGTGAATAAATGAATGAACAAATGATTTAAATGACAGAGCACAAGCTTTTGAGTAAGACAAACCTGGATTCAGATTGGTTAACTGGGTGACCTCGAGAGAGTTACTGAATTTCTTTTAGCCTCAATTTTTTATTGTTGAAATGCAACAATAATCCCTGCCTCAGAATTATTTGTGAAGTTGAAAACAAATGCAATCAGGACTGTAAAGTGCCTGATACTATCAACAACAACAAAAAAAAACAACTCTCTCTTCAGTTATGAAGAGATGTGCAGCTGGCCAAAGAAAACGGAAATCAAAATGAGACTTCAGTTGTGTCCTTCTTTCTGAAAACACGCTCTGCAGTGGTTCCCGAAGAGCACATGTGAAAGTGGGTTTAACATAACAGTTCTGATGCAGCCCAGCTGTCTTACTAGTTCCTTGCCCTTTCTCTTCCCTGAATGACTGGGCTTCCATCTGTGGTCCTTCCAGCAGTGTGCCATGTCTTGGGGGTGGTAGAAGAAGGGACTTGCCATTTTGGGACATCTGCTGTGAGCTTCTTGGCCAAGCTTCACCCACCCCTGAGAATCAGCACCCCCAGACTGTTTGACCATCCTCCTTTCTCAGCATCCCTTCATCAGCTTCCTCCTCCTGCCAGCTGGCCTTCCTGCCCATGATGAGCTGGCACTGACAGCCAGGCGAGAAGATGATGCCACCTAAATTTCTTCAGACTTTTTCCAAAGGGATCAGGCAGGAAGAGAGGAGAACTGAGCTTGAAGTCGCTCTAAATGCCTTTTTTGTTGCTAGATAACTTGCCCAATGTAAATGAGAGAACCAGAATTCCAACTCAGGTGCAACTCATCCCAAGACATTGAAACCCTGGCTATACCATGCTGTCTCTCATAATGGATAAACACATACATTCTTGGCATGAAGCAAATGCCTAATGACAAGAAATGATTAGTGGATGGATGGAAACAAGGATAGGAGAGAAAGAGAAAAGGAAGGGGAAATAGTAGAAAGCGTTAAAGATACCTGGGCCTAAGATCTAAAGAACCTATTGAGACCGCACACAGATCAAGATGTTTCCTGAGGTGTGGTTGATGGGTCCAAGATGGTTATATCTTGAACAACTGTATCGACAGAAGGAGTGAGCAGTCTTCATGAGTTGTAACCAGCCAGCCACATTTGCAGAAATTTTTTTGTCCTCATTAACCCTACCTTCTTCACTAAGCAAGGTTTTCATAATTCCCCATAGCTAACATATCTTTCCCTTATACTCCTTTATCCTCCTTAGTTCCAAGAATTCCTCCAAGCCCCTAACTATAGCAGATGTTCACTAATTTTTTAGCTTATCCCAGAGGGATTTTTTTCTTCTCATGGTTCTTCAAAGGTCCTTATAAATTACCAAAGCTCAAAGTAAGACATGAGGGAAATTCATTCCCATGGGTCCTGGGTGTGTCCCTTAAAGCACTCTTTTTTTCCTTTTTTTTTACCTTATAGTAGAATTAGTAATGGCAGTTTGTTATTGGACTAGTTCTAAATCAGCTTGTTGACAATAACACAGAGAGAGAAACTAAGTTTACTCTTCTTCCCTGTGCTGCCTTTTTCAAGAGGCCAACTGGAAATAAGGTGAGATGGTACAGTCCCAGAGTCTCCATATCCTGCCTGGTCAGAAAACAATGACAAATTGAAAAGACAGGTGGAGAAAAGGAGAAAGTGTATTCTTCACTCTGGGTCTATGAATGAGCAAATGTGCCTGGTCTGCCCTCTTCAGAATTTCAGAAGTTCATGAGTGTTCAGAGAGATCATCTCAGTGATTCCAGAGATATACAAGGTGAGGCAAAAAGACCACTGGTCTGAGAATTGATAAACCAGGGTACCCAGTGCTGTATGGCCTTGGTCAAGTTAACTTCCATGTCTGAGACTCAGTTTCCACTTATGAAATGGAAGAGTTTTCTATGGTTGTCTTCAACCCTTGAATTCTGTTTTGCACTAATTGGTCTTTGAACTTTCCGGTCACCATTATCAATCCTGGCATAGAGAAAAGTGGCAAGAAACACATCAAATCTGAAATCTCCAGCCCAGAGGTGAGGTTTAGAACCTGGGGACTTGGTTCTGTGCTAGGACAAAGACCAACAAACTCTTCATCAGACATGGGACCTGCCAACTCAATCTAGCTGCCATAGGAATGACCCATTAGATGGAAGTCCAAGCCCCAAAACTCAACACGTGGGGTCCTTCCTCATCCTTCTCTTTCCTGTCCCGCCAGGCTTATCGCCTACTATTTCTGTCTTGCCATTTACACTCTAATACTACCGAACTTACAGGTGTTATCCATGCTTCATGCTCTCTGCTTGTCTTCAGTGTTGGTTCATTCATCCTTCTCTGCCAGAAACATTTTCCCACTTTCCTTCCCTAATCAATGCCTACTCAACGATCAAGACTCTGCCTATCTCTGCTCTCCTTTATGAAGCCTTTCTTTCCACCATTCCTCAGTTCAAGAAAGACCAAATACCTCTCTCCATCAGAGTTTAGCTATAAGAAACAGAGGTATTATTAGAAGGAAACGGGTTGTTCTTAAAGAATCACTGGAAGTTTTAGAGGAGCAAGCTCCAGGTACCATCATGACACCACCACCATACTGGCCTGCTGGGGCAGCCTCCACCTTTACCATAGTGAGGAAGATGATACATTAGGAGGCCATCATTCAAAGCGTGGGGTTCAAGAACATAACCCCAGAGCTTCTGTTTGGAGATCAGAAAGTTACTACTGCCTCAATTTCCTTTTAGTACCCACACAGCTGATGGCTGAACACTGAGATACTGCACATGAAAGCATCCCTATGGCCATGAAGCCCAGCAGTGATAACTGACCTTGGAGTAGAATAGTGAGTGTGAGTAGGTGGTGACTTTCTTATAGCACATGGGGCTACTGAGCAGAGGCCTAAGACAGGGACTGTCCCAGGTTTGGGATTAAAAAAATGCTTCCTGGGGATTCCTTCCTAGACATTCACTTTCTCACCAATCTCCTAGAGTGATTTGAAACAAAAACAAATGTATAAGGGACAAATCTAATCAAAGATTTACATCTGCCAAAAATTATCTAATGGCATCCAGGAGAGGGAATCCACAGCCTCCTAAGGAAGTCCACGGCATTTCTGGACAGATCTTATGCTGAGAGTATCCTTCCAAATACTGAGCTTCGAGCGCTATGGAAGTAAGGGTCTTTCTTGTCCATTGTGATAGTTCCAGAACTTATAATGGCAAGTCTTATATAACAACCACTCAATAACTACTTGTTAAATGAATTAATGAATGAAAGCTGTATTCCTATAATTTCCATCTTTTTGTACTCGAAACTGCACAAAAACAAGTCTGACCTCTCTTATATTCCATTTGAGAACACCCAGGAATTTCCCTAGCTTAAATGCCATAGGTAACCTGGGTTCACCTGAAGCAGAACCTGGGACACAGCCTTATGTTCATGTAGTGTATGAAGGTGTGCCATTACACAGAGAATGAATATAGGGTAAGGAGGATGTAGTGGGTTGAATCATACCCTTCAAAGTGATATGCCCAAGTCCTAGCTCCTGATGGCTGTGAATATGATCTTCTTTAGAAATAGGGTCTTTGCAGATGTCATTAGGATCTTGAACTAAAATCATAAAGTATTTAAGGTGACCCTAAATCCTGTGCCTGATGTCCTTATAAGAGAAAGGAGAAAGAGTCATGACACACAGAAACAGAGAAGGCATATGAAGACCCAGGCATATAGAGGCAGGAACCAGAGTTATACTGCCACAAACCAAGGAACTCCAGGAGCCACCAGAAGCTAGAGAGAAGAAGGATGCTTCTCCACTAAAGCCTTCAGAAGGAGCATGACCCTGCAGGCACCTTGACTTCAGACTTCTGGCCTCCAGAATGGGAGAATCCTTTTCTGTTGTTTTAAGCCATCAAGCTTGCGGTATTTTGTTATAGCAGCCTTAGAAAACTAATACAGGAAATGAAACTGCCTACATAAACTGTTCTCAACTGGTCACAGCTTAGAGCAATCGGTCTTTACCTCCACTGGCCTCTATCATGAGGTGTCCCCTCCCCTGCACTTCTGGGCTGCTCATGTGAGAGCTTGAACAAATCACTGTGGGCATCCCAGAGAAGTCCCAGGATGCGAAGCAAGAGGCAGAAGCTCAAGCATAAGACTGAAGCAAGGCACTGTCAGGTGGCAACTGCTTGAACTGAAGCTGGTGGGGGATCGTGAAGGGTATTGGCTGGGGTAAGAACAGAGGCCAAAAGGATTAGAAGTGGTGCACAGGCTGTGTCTAACACATCATATAACTCCAGAACTGCTATTTATTTGGGTTCTACAGAATCTCCATCACAGCAGCCTTATAGAATGAGAATCTGTCCCTTTTACAGAGGAAGAAACTTGAGATCAAAGAAGTGAAGTAGCTTGCCCTTGGCCACATAGCTTGCAAATGGCACAACTGGGCATTTAACCCAGTTGCCAGGACTTCAAAGGCTGGATTCTTTCCACTCTGCCCCCACTGGCTCTGGAATGGAGTCAAGTTTGTTTCCCTAGTGTAAGGCACCAAACCCACTTTGCTGGTCACTGGATCTTTCCATCTGATCTAGTCCTTCCTGTTCATGCAGGTTCAGCAGACAGCCCCAATTGTGGGTCAGGTGCTCAAATGACATCACTTCCAGTCAAGAGGGTCTCTCTAGACCTCAGAGAGCCACAGCTTCCCAAATTTGGATAGTGCTTCATAGTTTAAAAGCAAACAAAACCCTTATATTGAGTGAATAGTCTTCTTGTACCTATTCCTGAGCTAGGGGATAAAAATAGTGAACAAGACAGGTGCATGCAAAACCCCTTGTGGAGTTCACCAATGAGTGGGGACAAATAATTAACTCTGCAGTAAGAATCATTCATCTGCTCAAAACCCATCCCTGGCTCCCATCACACCTCTTCTAAAGCATATCTCTGATGATGGCACTCCTAGCTTAGAAACTTTCATGACGCCTAGTGTCCTAGGAGAGGTTCTCAAACTTAAGTGTGTGTCGCAATCTGCTGGAGAGCTTGGTAAGATGCAGACAAATGTCCTCATACCCAGAGATTCTGATCCAGTAGACCAGAAGACACTGAGGCTGGTGATCCAGGGTCCACACTGTGAGAACCCCAGCTTCATTGACTAACAAACAAACCTCTCCTCCTCTCCCCAAGCAGAGTTAGACAGCCCTTCTCCTATGTTTTCACAGCACTTCGTATTTGACCATAGCTCATATCATACATTAGATATTAAAACAGTGTTTGCATCCATCTCCCATGCTTGACTGTGAGAATTATAGCTAACACTTTTTCAGTACCTACCACATGCCAAACACTTTGCATTGTAAATATATGTGGCACACAAATAAAACCCAGAGATGGAATTATCATTGTCCCTTTTTTAAATATGACAAAATTAAGACACAGAGAGTTTAATTAATTTGCCCAGGGTCACTCAGCCAGTGAATAGTGGACCTGAGATCAACCCCATGCAAGTGAATTCATTCTGTGGCCTCTCCAGGCTTGTGCTGTCCAGTGCAGTAGCCACTGTCACACATGGTAATGGAGCTCTTGAAATGTGGCTAGTGCAATTGAGGAATGACATTTTTTATCTTAATTATTTTAAATATAAATTTTATAACTGATACTCAAGTCAGTAATTGGAAAACATTTAAAAATGTTTGCAACAAACTAAGTTGTTGTAAATCTATACTTCCTGCTGTCATTTTATGAACTTTAAGTACAAATCAAGTAACTCTAATGAAAAGTTGAAGTTAAAATAGAGATGTGATCAATGTATAAAATAGACACCAGATTTCAAAGACATAGTGTCAAAAAGAAATGTGAAATAGTTCATATTTTTAATTGGCTACACATTCAAATTATATTTTGGATAGAGTGGGTTAAGTAGCACACATTATTAGTTTTGTCCATTTATTTTACTTTTAAAAATTTGGCTGCTAAAATTTTAAATTCTATCTGTGGCCGGGCACAGTGGCTCATGCCTATAATACCAGCATTTTGGGAGGTCAAGGTGAGAGGATTCCCTGAGCCCAAGGTGAGAGGATTGTCTGAGCCAGACTGGTTCAAGACCAACCTGGGCAACTTGACAAGACCTCACCTCTACAATAACTCAAAAAATTAGCCAGGCATGGTGGCGTGTGCCTGTAGTTCCAGCTACTTGGAAGGCTAAGGCAGAAGGATCACCTGAGCCCAGCAGATCAAGGCTGCAGTGGTTGTTAGCAGCCTGCCACTGCACTTCAACCTGGGCCACAGAGTGAGACTCCAACTCAAAAAATAAAATAAAATAAAAATAAAATTTTATCTGTGAAATACATTGTATTCTATTATGGCTACTGTATTCTATTGAACTTCTCTCTACTATGAGATACTGATATGCTTGTTCATGCAAATATGTCTCCCTGGTGCCCAGCTGGGTAGGTTGATACTGAGGAAGGGTTCCAGGAAGGCTCAGTGTGACTTTCTCCAACCCTCAAAGTTGCAGACCAGCTTCTTGCTCCCAGAATCCTCTGCAACATTAAATCTTTCCTGGAATGAAGCAAGTGCAGGGTTGTGCCAGCCAACAACTCACTACCTGGAAGGCACTGCTATTTATAGATGATGCCATCCGTGGGAAGTAATAGTCCCTCAGAATTCTCAGAAGAGTTTGTCTTTCGATTAAGGCCCAGCCTGGTTAGGAAAGTGAAGACCAATTTGTGAGTATTTTTAGACCATCCGATGTACAGTGAGGAACACTGAAATTCAGATCTGTTTTCCCCCCAGGAGACCAAGCAGAGCTGCAAAGTCAAAAGTGGGCTTTTGCACAAGGAAAAATAATTAGCTTCCTGTAAACAGGCTTCACTGAGAAAGTTAGTGCATGGGTCTGTAGGAAGAAGGGAGGGCTGAGGCAGGCGCTGTGGAGGGATCTCTCAGAAGTTAATATGAGGGGGAGGGGAACACACCATCAATAAGGGCACCTGATCTCAAACCAGGCAAAGTAGGGACTAAAGGGAGGCCCAAACTTTGCCTGTACGATGACCACTTGTATACCTAATCCTGAATTGTTCCCCACATCTTTAAAATTTAAAAAGAAGTTAATATAAGCAGCCATTTTAAGGGAGTGCAGTGGGAACTGCTTGGAGTGATGAGATTGGATTTCCAACTCATTCTCTTATTCTCTCAGCGGTCATGTCTGAACGTTGTTTAGTGCCAATTGAGAACAATTACAAAAATAAAAGTCATCTTTAGAGCCCTGCCCCCCCACCAAATTGAAATTATCTTGGTTCAAAGACATGAATTTGTAATCCTGGGTCTCCAGGCAAAGACTCAGGGACAGATGGCCTCCAAAATTTTTCTTTTCATCAAAATTGTGTTCTGTATATTTCAGGGTAAGAAGCAACTTGACAGGAAGTAACTCATCTTCCACTGTGATCATTGGTGGGCGGCACCTCCTCTCATCAATGGGACTCACTAAGAGTCACAGCCAACGGGGAAGTGCCAGCTGCCAGTCTGGGGACTCTGGTGCTAATTAGCTGTTCTTGGGCACAAGGGTCTGGGTTACCACAGCTGGAAAATAGAACAGATGGAATTTCCTGGCGTCTCAGACAACATCAGGTAGGTGCTTCCCCTTCTTGTCTTTTGGTCTACATAAAAGGCTCACAAGCAGGTATGCACACCCACTCATACTTTATTGTTATAAAGGACTTTGCAGCGTGCATAATACTTGTCACATGCACCACTGCTATAGCATTGTTCAGTATCTATCTGTATCCTCAGAGGAAGAAACAGGCTCAGAAAGATCCCTTGATTGTCTGAATCACAGAAAGGGAGGTAGTGACAATTAGGACTAAATACAGGTCATCTAACACCCAGGCTTAGAATTTCTTTCATGTATGAAGGTTTAATTTCAACAATCATTCAACAATAACCTACTGAATGTGGACTTCTAGTACTACTGTGTCTGTCACTGCTTCATGTTTTCCATATTTTAACTTACTAACTCCTCAAGCAACTGCATAAAATATGCTAATATCAGGAAAGTTATGCAGCTTCCAGTTAACAACAGACAACTGAAACCAAGCCTTTATCTTCTCTCCATTCTAATATTCCACTGAGATAATAATGATGAATGACATTTTTGAAAGGTTACTGTGAGTCGTCTTACTACAGATCACATTTCATTTACCTGGATTTCCTTATTTAATGCTCACAAACTCCTACAAGGAGAATCTTATTAATAGTCCCATTTTGCAGATTTAAAAAAAAAACTAGGCAGAGAGATACTAAACAGATTGCTCCAAGATATACAGCTAAAACATAGTAGCATTTTCCAGGCACTATGTGTACTGACTTTGTGCTCTTAAACCCTACTATTTTGAGGGGATAAGAAGTATGACCCACAATGAAGACAATACCTTCAGAAAATCCAGTAGCACCTGAGAGATTTCATCAAAGGTCTGGGAAACAGCGCAGAGAATGGTAACTGGCATCACAGGATAGATAGAGCCTCAGCTCTGTGTGGTAGCAGAGTGAGTTGAACATAAGATAGTTACTTCTTGTACCACAAGAATCTGGAGAAGTCCAGGACTTGGGAGTGTTCAGTGAGACCAAGAGCAAAACCAATATAGGGAACTGGGACCAGGGGAAGTAGCTGAAAGACTGAACTCAAAATAGCTTCTCTTCTTCCCAAGCTACATCCCTAGTAAGCAGAGCAGTTAGCCAGGTATGAAATCTGCCTTCTTAATCACACGCCTCCACTGCAGGTGGAACATCCAAGGTCTTCTTTTTTTTTTTTTTTTTTGAGTTGGAGTCTCACTCTGTCACCCAGACTGGAGTGCAGTGGCCGCTCCCGGCCACCGCAGCCTCGACCTACTGGGCTCCAGCGATCCTTCCGCCTCAGCTTTCCCAGTAGCCGTAGCCGGAATTACAGGCGCGCGCTACCACGCCCAGCTGATTTTTTGATTTATTGTGGAAATGAGGTCTCGCTGCCCAGGCGGGTCTTGAACTCGTGGGCTCAGGCAGTCCACTCACCTCAGCCTCCCAAAGGCGCGGGATTACAGGCTGAGCCACCGAACACGGCTAAGGTCTTCTTTTTAACTGAAGGCATCAAATCACCCCTCTTCCCTGACACACTCAAAGGATCCCTCATTGAGAATTTGGGATTCCCCAAGCACAGTAACTAAAAATATAAAGAACTGAAAAATACAAAAATAAAGAAAAGAGACAAAGTGACATGGTCTAATATTTTACTAACATGTTATCAAATTTTAAAACACCACACAAAAAAAGTTTCTAAAAACTCCTAGAGAAGACTTTTCATTTTAAGATGCCAGAGTAAATATATTTCTGCTACTTTATTTTCTGAAAAATATTCCCCAATAATGGGAAGAACCAGAAAGAAAAAAAAAAAAGCCATGCATTTCATCTTCAATAAAACCAAGAGACATCTTAACACATATATGGGAAGATGGATCCCAGAAGGAGAAAAGCAAATGGCTCAACCCTAAGTGTTTGAAGGGAGAGAAATTGACCCAGTTCAACCCTCCAGGAACAGAGAAGGTTTCATTAGAAACTAAGAGTACCACAATAACACAAGGGAGGGATTAACAATAGCAGGACACTCCCAGGGGGGAGGGACAGATGGCAATGTAAAGGCTATCTGGGTTTAAACCAGGGGAAGTGAGAACCATTTGGAGGCCTAAATTTCACCTGCATGTAGATTACTGATGTACCTAATCCTGACTTTTACCCCACATCTGCATTATAAAATAAAGTAAAGAAAGAAAATAAACTGAGAGTACCAAGCACCACAGAAGGCAACAGTAGAAGGGTAGAGTTAAAAACAGGATGGGGAAGAGTAGTTTTTTCAACTATGTTGAACAGCAACAATGTAGACACCCGAGTCCCCAACCAAACCCAGTGCATCATAGTTTATTCTCCTGGAGCACCAAGTTAAGTGTTGAGTCTCTACTATGCTGAAAAAAAGAGGGTAAAAGTCAAAGTCTAGATATGTAAGAGTGGGGAAGGGACCCATAACCCCTTGATTTGAGGATCTTTCTAGACAATGATAAGCCTATACCAGGAAAAGACCTAAATCCCTAGCGAAAATGTCACTGGCCTCTTACTGCCATACAGTGGTGCCCACTAGTGCCCTCAGAGAGCTTGCAACTGGTTTTAAGCATCTTTAAAATTTAGAGAAATTATCCTCACTCGAGAGAAGAGACCTGAACAAAAAAGCAAAGAATACAGAGGCAATAGAATTAATGCAGAGAACATAAAAAAAAAAAACTTCAAAGAAAATGTAATTAATATCCTCAGAGAAATAGAGATGTTATAATCCATAGAACAGGAGAAATGCTTTCATTAAAAAGTACATTTAGAGAACAAGTGAGAGTTCTTGGAAATTAAAAATATGGTGACTCAAATTTTTTTTAAAAATTCCAAAATAAGTGCTGAACAGTAAAGCCAAGAAAGTTTCCCTGAATGTAGAATAAAAAGTTGAGCAATGAACAATAGAAGAGGAGAGACAAGGAAATTAGAAGATCAATCCAGGAGGTTGGTTGAACATCCTACTAATAAGAGCTTTCAGAGGTATCAGAGAAAATAGAGGGGAGGACGTTATCATAGAAGAATTGCAAGAATATTTCTTAGAATGGAGGTACACAAGTTTTCTCTGAGTAATAAGTAAAAAGGAAATTTTAAAAGTTCAAAATCTCTAACCAAAGCGCATACCTCACTGTGAAAATGCCAGAACAAAAGAAAATATATAATACTTCTTTAGGGAAAAAATTTCATTAAAAGTTCTGGAAATATGAATGGCACTGAACTTTTAACAGGAACATAGGACATTAAGAAAATGGAGAATTTACTTCAAAATTTTAAGGGGAAATCATTTATACCTTTGACATCTATAGCCACCCAGACTGTAAATCAAGTGTGAGCAAAAGGCAAACATTTGTGATAACATACCAAGTCTCAAACACACAATTCCCAATTACTTTTCTTTTTCTCAGGAAGCTACTGAAGGAGGTATTCCAGCAAAACAAGGAGGAGAACCAAGGAATGAAGAAGTCACTGCAAAGGTGTGGGAAAGAGAGTCCCAAGGTTAATGGCTCATAGATGTCTAGGATCCCAACTGAGGAGTCACATTTAGAGAACAATTAGTTCCATACGTGAATAGGAGGATGGAAGCACTGGGAGGCTCTAGAAGAAAATTAGAATGGATAGAGTTTGAGAGTGTGAAAAGCTGACTCTACATGGTTTAAATATAGTTGTTATAGAATGTGAGAAAACTTAGTAGAATTATGAGAGCAAGCACATGGCCAAGCTCAATGGCTCACGCCTGCAATCCCAGCACTTTGGGAGGCCAGGGCGGGTGGGCTGATTGAGCACAGGAGTTTGAGACCAGCCTGAGCAACAGAGGGAAACCTTATCTCTTCAAAAAAGTCAAAAAATTAGCCAGTCATGATGGCATGCACCTGTAGTCCCAGCTACTCGGGATTCTGAGGTGGAAGGATCACCTGAGTCCAGGAGGTTGTGACTGCCGTGAGCCATGATCAATAATCATGACCATGCCACTGCACTTCAGCCTGGGTGACAGAGTGAGACCCCAACTCAAAAAAATAAATAAATAAATAAATAAAAATAAGAGCAAACACATAAACAATGCTTACTATTTTCCAAGCACTGTACTAATCTCTTTACATATGTTAAAGCATATTTTCACAAATTGTCAATTGTTAACTGCAGGAAAAACTAAAAATTTTGTGGAAAAAAAGGAAGAAATGTAGTTTTGTGCACTACTAGGATCAACAGTGGACAGTGTGTATATAATTACAATAAAACCACTTAATTTAAATTTGAACTTAAGCCGGGCTCGGTGGCTCAGCCTGTAATCCCGCGCCTTTGGGAGGCTGAGTTGAGTGGATTGCCTGAGCCTGCGGGTTCGAGACCCACCTGGGCAGCGAGACCTCGTCTCTACAATAAATCAAAAAATCAGCCAGGCGTGGTAGTGCATGCCTGTAATTCCGGCTACTCGGAAGGCTGAGGTGGAAGGATCGCCGGAGCCCAGCAGATCGAGGCTGTGGTGGCCAGGAGCGGTCACTGCACTCCAGTCTGGGCGACAGAGTGAGACTCCAACTCAAAAAATAAAAAAATAATAAATAATAATAAAAAAAAATTTGAACTTAAAATGTATCATTACTGACCTGAAACCATAAAAATCCTAGAAGAAAACCTAGGAAAATCTCTTCTGGACATTGTCCTAGGCAAAGAATTTATGGCTAAGACCCCAAAAAGCAAATGCGAAAAAATAAATAAATGGGACTAAATTAAACTAAAAAGTTTCTGCACAGCAAAAATCATCATCGTCATCCCCAACAAAATAAATTGGCAACCTACGGAGTGGGAGAAGACTTTCGCAAACTATATATCTGACAAAGGAGTAATATCCAGAATCTACAAATAAATCAGCAAGAAAAAAGCAAATAACCCCACTGAAAAGCAGGCAAATGGCATGAACAGACATTCTCAAAAGAGGATATACAAATTTCCAACAAACATATGAAAAAAAATGCTCAACATCATTAATCATCAGGAAAATATAAATTAAAACCATTGTTTTTAAAAAATCTAAAAATATTTAAATAGATATAGATATTGGCTCAGATGCAGTGAAAAGGGAATGCTTATACTCTTGGTGGGAGTGTAAACTCGTAAAACCTCTATGGAAATCGGTATGGAGATTTTTTAAAAACTAAAAGTAAATCTACCATTCGATCCTGCAATTCCACTACTAGGTGTCTACCCAATGGAACACAAGGGGAGGTACTCTTGCTGCAACAAGATGGGACCAGGAAGAATATGAATGGCATTCAGGCGAACTTGGCAAGTCTTGCCTTTCCCAGGTCCAATTTTAACTATAAACGGGCAATATTTTAAAAAACCATGACCTAATAAGTTATGGTAACCAAGGTGTTAACACTCTCAAAAATGAGGGTCTGAATCACCCCACCCAGGAAACCACTTAGCCCAGAAGAAGTGCTCCCTGACTGAGAGGGAATCTAGAATGGGGAGAAGAAAGGGGTGATGAGGACTAGATATGGATCCAATTACAACGGTGAGGTGGCAGGTGTAGGGGGGACACTTGCTCATCCCATTTACCCTCCTCATCTAAGTTCCCCTAGAAATCAAAGCCCTTTCAGAGTTCTGGAAACACTGTGTATAAATGAAGTACATTTGCTGTGAAAGCCAATATGCCCAGGCCGAGTAAGAGGACACTGTGATCAAGGCTGATGATGTTCTGCCCAAATTCTCATTACTGGCCAGCACACCCAGTCCCCAGCAGCTAATGGCTCAAAGCTGCATCCTTCTAGAAAAAAAATTACCTTGGCTGGCAAGAGCTGCTGCACCTAGAAATACCTGAGAGAGGTTAGGCTTGGTGGCTCAGCCTGTAATCCCAGCATTTGGGGAGGCTGAGGCGAGTGGATTGCCTGAGTCCATGGGCTCAAGACCAGCCCGGGCAACTTGGCAAGACCTCGTCTCTACAAAAAAAAAAAAAAAAAAATTAGCCAGGTGTGATAGCTCATGCCTATAGTTCCTGCTACTTGGAAGACTAAGGCAGAAGCATCACCGGAGCCCAGCAGTTCAATGCTGGATGGCCGTGAGTGTGTCACGGTGACAGAGTGAGACTCCAATTCAAAAGAAAGAAAGAAAGAAATATCTGAGAGAGTATGCCCCACACCTGGGCAGGCCTCAGTCAAGGACTGACTGATATAGAGATGCTCACCTCCAGAAGGGAAGGGACAGCTTTCTGGGCACTTGTAAGCTCCCAGAGGACCAGGTTGAAGCTGGACTTCAGCTGCAACCCCACCAGTCTCACTCCTTCCCTCGCTTCCTAGCAGGTTTTGTTGGAGGCCACTTTTTCAGTAAATTATTGGCATTAAGAATCCTTTTGTCAGCTGGGCGCAATGGTTCATGCCTGTAATCCCAGCACTCTGGGAGGACTGGGCAAGAGGATTACCTGAGCCCACGGATTCGAGACTAGCCTGGGGAACATGGCGAGACCTTGTTTCTACAATAAAATTTTTAAAAATAGCCAGGCGTGGTAGCATGTGCCTGTAGTTCTAGCTACTTGAAAGGCTGAGCCCAGCAGGTTGATGCCGGGGTGACCATGAGTGTGGCACTGCATTCCAGCCTGGGCGATGGAGTAAGACTCTAACTCAAAAAAAGAAAAAAAAAAAGAATCCTCATTCCAAACTCCACTTCTAGAGAGTCTAGGGAACTTGACTTGAATCAAGGGCAATTTGTTTTAACTGTCTATATGTAATACTTCAATTGCATTAATGCATTTTTAAGATAAAACCTTCCAAAGAACTGAGGGGAAAAAAATTTATGAATTAGTTTAGTTACCTAGGGCTGCTGTAAAAAAGGATCATAGACTGGGAAACTTAAAACAACAGAAATTTATTCTCTCACGGTTCTGGAGGCTAGAAGTCCAAGATCAAGGTGTAGGCAGAGCTCTGCTCACTTCAAAGCCTCTATGGGAAGATTGTTATTTTTTTTAACCTCTTCCAGCTTCTTGACTCCAGGCATTGTTAGATTGTGGCAGTATAACTTCATCCACTGCCTCCACCTTCACAGGCATCAGTATCCACATTTCCCACTTCCTGGAACTCCAGTTATATTGGATTAGAGGCCCACCCTACTTCAGTATGACCTCATCTTAACTAATCACATCTGCAATGACTCCATTCCCAAATAAGGTCACATTCTGGGGTGCTGGTGGACTTGAACATACCTTTTCGGGGGATGCAACTTAACCTAAAGGGATTGTCTCCTACAAGGAACAATAATCAGAATGATGGTATATGTTTTGCCATGAATGCTAGAGGACAGGGGGCAATGTTCTAAACACTAAAGTAAAATCATTTCCAGCCTTTATCTAGCTCAGTTAGAAAATAACTTTATGTTCAGATGGGCAAGGACTCTGAAAATTTGCCTACATTTTAAGGAAGCAAAGAAAGATGTGTTATAGTAAAATAAGGGAGTAACCCCAGAAAGAAGACAATGCAGGGTGCAGAAAAAAAAAGGCCAAGCTGGGTGTGGGTTCAGGGAATGTCCGGGATGGTAGCCATGCATCCCAGAATGCAAAGTGGCTCAGCCTGGAAAGAAATTTCAATCAAAAAGATCCAGTAGAGTATCTGATTGAAGCTCTGGGAAGAAAACATAGAGAGAAATTGTGAATCAGATATTTTAATAAGAAAAAAAAATGATAAACAGAAATCTTAGGAAAAAGGACACAAAAATTATAGAAGAAAGGAAATAAAATCACACTATGCCACCTGACTCTAGAGAAAAATTTAAATAGTCATAATATTGAAAACCCTGTTAAGCAGTTAGACATTGTAATATGAATTTGTTGAGAGAATGTGGGAATACTTAAAAGGTATATTCATTAAAGGAATTTAATAAATTATAGTAATGTGTCAATAGATAACATCTAAATGTGTAATGCAAAAAGACCAATTTAAGCACACTGTATAGAGATAACCACTAGAAGAAATAGTTCAAAGGGTTAAAAGTGGTTGCCCCTAAGAAACAGGACAGAGAAGGAAACAGCAGGGGATTGTTCCTCTTTTCATTATAAAAATGTTCTATTTATTTTGTTAATACCATGTGACCTATTCAAGTTATTAGAAAAGGCATAGGTAATTCACACACAGCTACACTATCAGTAAGTGTCAATACTAGGATTTAATCCTGGAATTATTTTATGCTTAAGCCTGTGTTCTTTCTAGTATACTTTGGTGCCTACTAATTAATAAGCACTGTTACTCTCAAGATGCAGAGATAAAATAAACTGTCCCTGCCCTAAGGGACCTCCCAGTCTTTATGGAGCTTGGAGATAAGAGAGGCACACATATAATCAAAATACATTGCAAGAAAGGCCAAACAAGGATAGGTTTGAAGCATTAAGATTTTAGAAATAACCTGGAATATGACTTTGGAGAGTTTCATGACTTTCCAGAAGGGCATATTGCTCAGTGCAGGCAGGCAGTTCTGCAGGATCAGGCAAATAAATTCCCATCTCCTAAAATTGTTTATCCCCAAGGGGGCTCTTTGGACATAGGTTCAGGTAATTCTGCAGCTTAACTCCCCTGTAAATGGAAAGACCAAAGGTCCAGAGCCTGGAGCACAATGGAATCTGAGGTGTAGGCTGTGCTCAAGGAAACAGCTTAGTGGTATCCCCAGATGGACGGTGTTGGGTGTTGCTAAGACACCGTGGTAATGCAATGTGTGTCGTAAAACAAATGGAGGCGAGCTTTCTGAGGAGGCTGCTTCCACACTGGACTCTGTGTCTTCATGAGCAAGTTAGGAAGAAGGGGATATGCAGCTGTCAACATTCTTGTACATGAATTCAAAAGGATGAGCTAAGGCTGGCAGAATGATGGATAATTCTCTGCAATCGGCATACTTACTCTTATGCAAGGAACCAACCATTGCAGCAGAGTAAAGTATGGAATATGGAACAGGGGAGAAGAATGTCAGCAAATAGAACCAGGTCAGTGAAAGCTTAGAATCCAGTAGAACTGACGCTAAGATGGTAAATATATTTTACGCCATCCCAAAGTTCACCATTTGTTCTTCATTGACTGGAACAAAGCCTTGAGAAAGATTTCAACGGTGCTCTAGGATAGCCAGGAAAGGGCTCTGATTAGCAATACCTACTGCAAGCCATAAAGGCAGGAATGGCCTCCCCAGGGATCAGCATGCTAAAGTGTTGAGTTTATTAAGAAAACAAGCAACCCTATTGTATATTTTTTTCATATGGCCAAAGTGCATACTTGTTTTACCTTTAAAAAATAAAAAGACCTAACTGAAATGATATTTTTTATTAAAAACAAAACAAACAAACAACATCATTGACATTTGCGTCAATTTACATTCAGTTTTTTTTTTAATTTTTTAAAGTTCATTTTGGATTCAAGGGGTACATGTCCAGGTTTGTTACGTGGGTATTACATGATAGTAAAGTTTGGGCTTCTTTTGAGCCCATTATCCAAATGGTAAGCATAGTACCCAATGGGTATTTTTTTCATAAATATAGTTCTATCTATATAAATACATTCTCAAATATAGGATTATGTTTTCATTTTTTTAAAAATTGTGGGGCACATAGTTTCATTCCACAGTTTGGATCTAATGAGTCTCATCCCACCTAGAATTTTACTTTATTTATAACCTATTAAATTGTTAAAATTTTATTTAGGAACTAAAGCTGAATGTTGAAAGGGCCAATGTATTAAATGCTCATAGAAACACAGGCAGTTCATAAGAAGACAACTATCTCCAACTCTGAACTTTGGACTAATGAAACATTTCTTAAAACGTTGACCTAAGACAAAATGGAAACTAGTCAACCAACTTTCCCAAGAAACAAGCCATTGAACTGCCACCTCCCACCCCACAACCGTCAAACTGCCATAGACTGACAAATCTTCAAAATTAGTGTTTGGTTAATCAGAAGATTTGATAATTTACTACAAAGTGTCTTTTGGCAAATTGAGTGACTATCAAGCTGAGTCTCACTGGATGGATTTTTTTTCAAGCTAAACCAAAGGACCCTTGAAACATTTGCAAATTTGTAGAACTCTGAGAGTCATTTTACAGAAAAAGCCAGAAGGCTTTCTGGAGGAAAATACCTGAAAGTCCCATTCCATTTAGAAAAGTTAAAGAAAGAAACCTGTTGAGTTGGAATGGGATAGTCCCAGCCAATGTTTCTTCTGACAGATAAAGATACCAAGGACCCCCAAAAAGGCAGTCACTGAAGACAACAGCAGAATGGGCTGACTAGTGTCTTCAAAAGAGCCCAACGAGGGGAAGATGGGAGATGCTTGTTTGGAACCAGAATTCAGGCAAACATAGAAGCTACTCCAGATTCAGTCATCACAGTCAGTTTTCACCAACATTAGCCTCTAATGGCCCCCTGGTGTAGGTCCCAGGAAACCCTACAGAGATTGGACCAGACAGGCAGCCATCATAACAATGGGTGGGCATTTCCAATGGAATAGCACCCACTGGTAGTGACAGAAGCTGTTGGAGAACTTGAAACTTGGCCTAACTTCCCCATAGAATGAATTATTACTGAACTGCTTTGTTTTGCTTTTAAAAAATAAACATATAAATTGACCTTCCTGACCTTAAAGATTAAAACTTTGTCTTACCTGAGTTCCTTTCTCAGGAAACCAACCCTCAGGCCTATAGTAGCAAAAGACTAAAACTCATCAGACCGCTACATCCAGACAACGAGATGTCAGACCCCATCTGTTTTCCAACTCTTCCTTCTTACCCTTTTCTAGTTTTTGTTTACCGGCTCCTCTTCCTTATCCCTCCCTAATTTATGTTTTCTACATTCGCGTCCCACTATATAAACCCCTGACTTCAGGGGGATGAGGAGACGTATTGTAGAATGAATTCCATTTTCCTTGGATGATATCACCCAGATAAAAAACCTTCTTCCCTGGCAATACTCGTTGTCTCAATGATTGACTTTCTGTGTGGTGAGCAACAGGACCCCAACTGAACTGCTGGCATTGTGTAACTGACAGTTCAGTTTTCCTTATGGTTAGAACTCACGAGCCCATGAAGCCCCAGGGCTAACACCAGAGACCTCTAGAGGGAGCTATGGACTTTCTGAGAAGTTTGAGAACTCATAAATTTATTCGCAAAAATCTAAAAGTACATATTTGCATCCCAGGTGGTGACACATGCCAAACCCTTCACATAAAGAACAGAGCCCGCAGAAAGGTTTGTCCTGTCAGTATGCGCTGTGTGTGACACATGAACAGAGAATAGACGATTTATGACCATGTGTTGCTTCTTTTTAGAGGTATTTAAATTGGCTGGCTTATTTTTACCATTTGTCATTTTTTTCTATAGACAGTTTTTTAAGCAGTTTTAGGTTCATGGTAAAAATTGAGTGGAAGGTACAGAGATTTTTCTGTAGACTTTCTGTCCCCACACAAGAATAGCCCCACCCATTATCAGCATCCCCCATCAGGGTGGTACATTTGTTAAAACTGATAAATCTTTATTGACACAACATTATAACCCAGAATCTATAGTTGACATTATCGTTTACCATTGGTGGTGATGTGCATTCTTTGAGCTTGAACACATGTATACTGGTAAGCATCCACCATTATAGTGTCATGCAGAGTAGTTTCACTGCCCTACAAAATCCTCTGTATTCCACCTACTTGGCCTCAAGCCCCCTAGTCCCTGACAGTCACTGATTTTTTACTACCACTATCATTTTACCATTTTCAGAATGTTACATGGTTGAAATCATACAGTATTTAGCCTTTTCATATTGGCTTCTTTCTCTTAGCAATGCGCATTTAAGTTTCCTCTATGTCTTTTTATGACTTGATAGCTCACTACTTTCTAGCACTAAATAATATTTCATTGGATGTACCACAACTGATCTATATAACCTACTGAAGAACATCTCAGTTACATTCAGGTTTTGGTAATTATGAATAAAGCTGCTAAAAACAATTGTGTACAGATTTTGTATATACATGTTCTTAACTATGTTAGGTAAATACCAAAGAGAGTGATTGCTGAATGATACATTTAGAGTTTTACAAGAAACTACCAGTCTATCTCCCAAAGTGGTTATGCCATTTTGCATTCCTGCCAGCAATAAACAAGAGTTCCTATTGCACCACATCATCCCCAGCATTTGGTATTGTCAATGTCCTGGATTTTAGCTATTCTAATAGGAGTGTTGTGATATCTCGTTGTTGTTTTAATTTGCATTCACCTGATGACATATGAGATAGAGCATCTTTTCATAAGCACATTTTCATATTTAAAAATCTTCTTTGGTGATCAAATTTGGCGAGGTGTCTATTAAGGTCTTTGACTCATTTTAAAATTAGACTGTATTGTTATGGTTGATTTTTAAGTGTTCTTTGTATATTTTGGATGACAATCCTTTATCTGCTATTTCTTTTGCAAATATTTTCTCCTAGTCTGTGACTTCTCTTTTCATCCTCTTGACAGTGTCTTTCACAGAGCAGACTATTTTTGTAATTTTTAAATTAAATTTTTTGATAGCTTTGAGGAGACTTTTTTTTAAAAGTCCAGCTTATTAATTCCTTCTTCCGTGGACTGTGCCTTTGACATGGCATCTAAAAAGCCATCACCAAGTCCAAGCCCATCCATATTTTCTGTGTTATCTTCTAGGAGTTGTATAGTTTTTTTTTTCTTTTTTGTACATTTAGGCCTGTGATCCATTTTGAGTTAATTTTTTTGAAGAGTGTAAGGTATGTGTCTGTATTCATTTTTCACATGTGGATGTCCATTTGCTGAAGCACCATTTGTTGAAAGGGCTGTCTTTTTCTTCATTGCATCGCCTTTGCTCTTCATCAAAGATCAGTTGACTACATTTAAATGGATCTATTTCTGGGCTCTCTATTCTGTTACATTGATCTTTCTATTTCACCAATACCACACATTTTTTTTTAATAAAAAGAAATTCTATATTATAGGTTTTATATGGTGCTTATTACTTTTCTCGTATATGTTAAATTTAAAATGTCCATGTATGTAGTACCTAAAATGATCTTAAATATTGTCTTTGGCATGTATCCCACATGGTAAAAAATACTAGGACAACATGAAGAAAATGTGCAGGAAACCAGGTAGACTGCATGCAGATCCCCATTCTGTTCACTGTCTGTATGACATTATAAACTTGACCTGTCTGAAGCTCCATTTCCTCACCTGAATGGTCGGGTGTAATGGGCTCCTACTGCCATTTCTGCCTGATCCCTACTCGCTGACAATTGCTACATGCCTTTCCCACCCTGCCACTCCCACCCCACAAGGTGCTTACAGCAGTCTTGTTTTTTGTTGAAATGCCTTCTCTCCCGCTGCTTCAGCTGATTGTTTCTTGTCCTGAAAGTTCTGAAATGGAACAAAGTGAAAGGTGTTTTTCAGAGGCTGAATCCAGGACATATAAACTTAGGACAGACATATTGCTACTGTGTTTTTTTTTAGTGAGGTTTGGGGCAAACCTATCTGGAGAGATGAGAGAAGGGAGAGAGAGAGGGAGGGAGAGAGGGAGAGAGGGAGAAAGATACATCAAGATATCAGAGAGGAGGGGAGATGGGAGCAATAGCGAGCAAGCCCACACAGCTTTGCAGGTTATGGTTCAAAGACCTCCCTGAAGTTTGCTGATTCTTGCTCTTGGGTTATACGAGACACTCTTTTATAATAAACCCTCCATGTTTTTTAGGGTTTAAATTAGTTTGACCTAATTTGTACTACTTGCATGTAGAAGAGATAAAGCTAATGCATGGAGATTAATAACTTCCTACCCAGATTCTTTGAGGATTCAGTGAGAAGAAACACTTGAAGTGCCTCAGTGTGGGCTCTCAGGAAAGGAGAGTTATTGTTATCTCTGTGGCATTCCATTACACATCTTCATCCACTGCTACCCTTTTCTAAGGGATCAGAGAGGAAACAGCTATCAGAGGCAAGAGAAGATAGTAACAAGAGAACAGGCTATGGGCTAAGAAGCCTGGGACTCTTGTGAAGAGACAGGTAGGATGTGTGACAAAGCCCATGATGAGGAAACTGCTAATGAGCCTCACAATATTATTAGATAGGAGGTGACAAACCATTGTAACTGCGTTCTGTCTTCCTTTCGCTTTCTAAAGGAACCTCAAGGGATAGTGAAAATACAGCCCATAGAGTCACAGGGAACCTAAGATAAATTTTGATTTCAATGCCTGTCAGCTCTGCCACCCCTAGCTTCCCAACTTAGTTTGCTCTTTTAATGAATTGGCAAATTCCCACTCAGGTCCAAAATCATGGTGAATACACAGTGTATCTCTTTATGGTGAAGAAGTAATGTATCTCCAGGCCACAAATACTAAGTAAGTGCCCAGGAAAGGTTAATTTCCTTCCTTCTTCCTATTATGTGTTTCAGAAAATGTCTGGGTTTGGGGTGATCACTTGCAGAAGAGAGAGTTGATTAGGAGAGGGAGGTTCCCTCTGCCTTCTCTGCTTCACTCTTTGCTTTGACATCCTGCCCCTAGTTTTTGCGTGGATGGTTCTTATATCTTCTGCTGCAGCTCAAAATTATCTTCCTCCATGAAACTTCCCCTTCTTGTCCATAGACCGTGTGATGATTTGTAATTACAGATTGATTTTTTTGCTCACTTGTTTAATTTGTGTTTCTCCCTCTTCCTGCACATCTGTTTGGACATTTCTCTGATTCCTTTCTCCTCCCAGTCCCCAGTGAAGCATTTTCTGCCCTGCTTTCTTCTGCCTTGTTGGCCCTGATCATATCTGTCTGGCTTGCTTCTTCTCACTCCCCAAGTGGCAGGGCTGAGGTTCCAGCATGTCTCACAGCTGCTCCTGTCCACTATGACAGGGGCAAAAGCAGGGCAGGGAAATGACTGGATTCCTCCCCAGACTCTCACCCCTTTCAGTCTGGCATTCACCCTCTGGAGTCCTTTCTCAAAACACATGGTCTTGTGCTCATGCCAACATCTGAGTCCCTGGGATGGGTTGTCTTAGAGCTGTCACCTGAGAGCAGAGGGGTTTGTCTCATCCTACCAAAAAGTCACTAGGTGCTTCCTCCTTGTTTTTCAGAACTCACCAACATTTGGTCAGCCCTTTGCAGGGGGCGGCCTCATTGTGAATACTGTGGTCCAAAGAGGCTAAACAAGAAGCCCAAGACATCCAAGGCAGATGAGAATGAACACAAGACACAGCCCATGACCCAGCTCCCCTTCCCTGTGGTCTTTCTTCTACACCATGTTGTCTTTCACTCAGATTAGGCCTTGAAACAAAATTGATGTGGGACAGCATACCTGTCCAGCATTAGCAACAATTTATGTAGTGAAATTTTAGGGTGTCTTTATTTGGATTCTCCCAGAGATGGGGCCTGACACAAGGATTTGAGGGCAACTAGTTTCTCTGGAAAATGCAGGAAACACCTGTGTCAGAGTAAGGACGTAATTCCGGGGAAGGAGAAAACAGCCAATACGTGGTACATTATTAACAAAGTGGGCAACTCTAGTAGCTCTTGGGGTGGGCATGGGATGGAGGTATAATCCTTCTAGGAAACTTGAAATGGTACAAATTGTATGCTCAGAAGAATTCCATCTGAGGGGCAAGTGAACTGGGGTATCTATACACCAACTCTGGTAGGCAAGATCGAAGATATTCCTGGGATGTGCTGACACCCTGGTGCTTCTGGCCTTTGTTGGCAGTGGAGCTTTTCACAGTTCCTGAGACAAATATCCTTCAGGCATGGAAATGAGGCCCTGCAAGTGGGCACTGGCAAGAGTGCATAGCATAATGAATACGGCAAGGCACCAACAGTGTCATCCATACTAGTCACCTCAAAATTAGAGGTGCTTCCCCTTAAAATATACATTGACTGTTACTGATGCCTAATATTCTCCAATTGGAGCTCAAACCCCTTAGCATCAAAATGATTGTAACTTATATTCGTGTAACAATGGCTTACTGTTCATAAATATCTCCCAAAGATGTCTGCTGTAAAAAACAAACAAACAAAAAAACTACCAAAAACTTGCTGGCTTGAAATAATACACATTATCATCAGTTCTGGAAGTCAAAAGCTCAAAAATGTGTCTCAGTGGGCTAAAACGTAAGTGTCAGCAGGGCTGTGTTCTTTCTGAAGGCTCCAGGGAAGAACACTGCCTTTTGTTTTGTTTTATTTTGTTCTGTTTTGTTTTGTTTTGAGCCAGAGTCTTACTCTGTTGCCCAGGCTGGAATGCAGTGGCATGCTCACGGCCACCCCAGTGTCCACCTGCTGGGCTCTGGCCATCCTTCTGCCTCAGCCTTCTAAGTAGCGAACTATGGGTGCATGTGCTACCACGCCCAGCTAATTTTTTATTTATTGTAGAGAGGAGGTCTAGCCAAGTTGCCTGGGCTGGTCTCAACCCCGCGGGCTCAGGCAATCCACTTGCCTCGGCCTCCCAAATTGCTGGGATTACAGGCTGAGCCACTGAACCCAGCCAGCTACTGTCTTTTTTTAACTTCTAGAAACTTCCTTCATTCCTTGGTTTGTGACTTCTTCCTCCACCTTCAAAGCCAGCAGCATGGTATGTTCAGGTCTCTCTCTCTCTCTCTCTCTCTCTCTCTCTCTCTCTCTCTCTCTCTCTCTCTCTCACACACACACACACACACACACACACACACACACACACACACACACACACACCTTGGGTTCTGTCATCTTATCTCTTTCTCTAAGTTTGACTCTTCTCCCTCCTTATAAGAATCCTGTGATTATAATTGTCCCTTGATATCCACAGGGGATTGGTTCCAGGACCTTCTCAGACACCAAAATCCAAGGATGCTCCTGTTTCTCATATGAAATGGCATAGTGTTTGTATCTAACCTAAGCACATCCTCTTGGATATTTTAAAACATAGATTACTTATAATACTTGATACAGTGTAAATGCTATGTAAATAGGTGTTATGCTGTCGTATTTTTATGGTTGTATTTTTTTCAAATATTTTAAATCCGTAGTTGGTTGAATTCATGGATGCAGAACTCACAGATACAGGAGGCCAACTATATGTTAGGCCTACTCCAATCACCTGGGATGATAGTCCCATTTCAAGATCCTTAATCATATCTGCAGAGTCTCATATTCCATGTAAGGTCATATACACACAGGTTGCAGGGATTGGGATCTGGACATCTTTGGAGAACCATTCTCCTGTTTACCACACCCAAATTATAGAGAAGAAAATGGATACTTGACTGTAACCTCACAACTCACACCTGGACAGTCTGGAACCCATGTGCTTCCAAACCACGTCTACATTGTCATTACTGAGTGGTTGCTTCCTGGAGTTCACTGAACATATTTCTCACTCATTGTAGGAAGGATAAAAATGAGCTGTATTCAGTCGTTTATGCTTTAGTGTGAAATGACTTTGAATTCATCTTTAAGAATACTTTTCCTATAGGGGCCTGTTGCCAAGAAGGTGGGAGGTAGGGAGGAGGAAATACATTTATAAAGGACTACAAGAAAGGTGCCATTGAACTGAAAACCTCTGAAGCAGGCTAGGGTTGGGGGCCTCCATTCCATTTATCTGACCTCCTAAGAAGCATTTCTTGAGCACTTAAAATATACCAAACTCTGCAAGATGGGCCCAGTCCTGTGCCAGGGGAAAGTCTAAACTCAGAACATCTCAAGCTCAGAAAGGAAGTTAACAGAAGTTTGTGTTATGGATTAACAAATTCACTAATTTTCTACTATAGCCCAAGAATTTTCATACACCAGGCCCCCAGTATCCTAAGATTAAGGGGTCTCAGGTTCATTGCCAAAGAGTATCTCCAGTTTCCGGCCAGCAGCGAGCGTGAGCATTTCATAACTCTAACTTAAAGCTGAAAAAGGTTTTTTTTCCTTTATATTTTTTTTAACAGATCAGTTTCTTCAGTTTCTGCTGGAGCACAGATGTCTAGAGAAAGGAAAACGTCAGGAAGATATTCTTAACTCAGAGACAAAAGTGTGTGGTCCTCTCTACCACCCGCCCCACCCCCCAATCATTTCCCCACTTACCCTTCACTTGCTTTTCTTTACCTGCAAATGGAGGGGAAAAAAAAACTTTCTTGAAATCTATCTTTCCCAAAGTCAGACCCAAACTTTACCTGTACAATGATCATTTGTATGCCTAATCCTGAATTGTACCCCGCATCTTAAAAATAAATAAATTAGCCGGGTTCGGTGGCTCAGCCTGTAATCCCGCGCCTTTGGGAGGCTGAGGTAAGTGGATTGCCTGAGCCCGCGGGTTCGAGACCCGCCTGGGCAGCGAGACCTCATCTCTACAATAAATCAAAAAAATCAGCCGGGCGTGGTAGTGCATGCCTGTAATTCCGGCTACTTGGAAGGCTGAGGCGGAAGGATCGCCGGAGCCCAGCAGGTCGAGGCTGCGGTGGCCGGAAGCAGCCACTGCACTCCAGTCTGGGTGACAGAGTGAGACTCCAACTCAAAAAATAAATAAATTAATTAATTAATTAATTAATTAATTTTTTAAAAAAGAAAATGTGGTATATATAAACAAAACCCAGCCATAAAAAAAGAATAAAGTCATGTCATTTGCAGCAGCATGATTGGAACTTGGGGTTCTTGTGATAAATAAAATAAATCAAGCACAGAAAGACAAATATCACATGCTCTTTCTTACATGTGGAGTTAAAAAAAAAGAAAGGAAAAGAAAAGTATCTTGTCTCTAAAAATGTCATCTCCCTTATTTCCTTTTTCTCCCAGCTCCCTTTTAGCTCAACACCTGGGTATCAGGAGAAAGGAAGTCACTTGGGTGGTTTTAAAGGATCCCTGAGAAGTAGAAGAAGGATGAACGGCACTGCACCGGAAGCTGGCACCCCAATCTGCCCTGACTCTGCCCTTCTGGCTGTGTGGCTGTGGGCAAGTTATTCCATCTATCAATCCTCCCTTTTCCTCATCTTTAAAATGATGACATGAATTCTCACCTTCAGAATGTTGCAACACTCCCTCCCCCAACCTCTCCCTGTTACTTGTTTACAATTATGAGCCCAGAGTCACTTCTAGGGGCTCCATGAGCACAAGTTAAATGGAAAGTAAGGATGTCTATGAACACATAATATCTGAAGTCTGAAGTAAAGCAGGGGGAGATTCAAGGGGTTTAGGAAGCAGTGAAGTTCAGACACCAACTGACGAAGTATCTAAGTCATAACACGCAAGCAAATGTGAGACTCAGGCACAGCGAGGAGTAGAATCGCTGTTGTTGCTGTTGATACTATTTTATTATTATTTTCCAAGTGTGTCTGCATTTCAAAATGTTTTCACAGGTTCTGTGCATTTCACCTTTCATAACCACCTTGCAACGTTGGCCACCACCATGCCGCACGGCTCTTCCCATTTGTACTTAAAAAGGGCCATCCCAAAGGACTGAAAACTTAGTCAAGCTCACACTCACAGTGAGTGATCAAACAGACGACCTCTAGGTTCTAGGGACTCCAGACTCCTGGACTCACCACCATCCTACACCACTCTTCTCTTAGTCCAGGCCTCCCAGGAAGGTGACTGAAGCAGCTGGAATTCCAAATGAGCGATTCTCCAGCAAGGCCCTCAATGGCCATGAGTGGTAAATCACTCAGTTCCAGGAATGAGCCAAGCCAGCCACTCACTCTCCACTGGAATCATGAGTTTTCAAACATAGTGAACAATCGAACACTTACAACAGGCAAGTACCTGCAGGCAGAGAAGCATTCAGTCTGATGCTCTTGAGGGAGGAGCTGATCCTGTTTCCTGGCAAAACCCAACAGAATATAATTGACAACATTCAACCCTATTGTTTAGGAAAAGGAAGATTGGCATTTTCTCTCTCTCTCTCTCTCTCCCTCTCTCTGGCAAATTCTTTCGGTTGTTACTTATCTTTCAAAGTATAGGCAGATGCTCACAGTCATCTGAGAAGACTATGTGATGCAAGGGTGGAATAATATTTCCCAACATCCAGTTACCAGAATTATCACTTAGATAGAGGGGACTGAATGGGGGCAAGCCTCAGTCATAAAGAGACAGAGAGTTCATAACTACTGTTGGTTGAATGTCTTCTATGTGCTAGGGCTTTCATTACCACTTTCTCATTTTAACCACATAGGAGTCACCGAAGGTGACTTATTTCACAATGTGTATGGAGCATCCATTCTGTGCTCAGACGACAATCTCATTTAAAAGACAGCTAAGGAAACTGAGGCTCAGAAGAAGTCAAGTTAACCAGTCACGGCTACATAGCTAGTCAGAACAGAGTAAGATTCAAACTCGAGCTGGGCTGATTGCCAGACCAATAGTTTCCCCAGTACAATATACAATGAATATGGAAAAATCCTCATCAGATAGGAGGAAGGGTTAGATAAATGCACTCACCCAATACCTTTCCAGGCCCAAAGCAAGAAGTTGACCCACCTTATTTCACAATGTGTATAGAGATCCATTCTGTGCTCAGACAACAAAGTTAAGAAGGATGTGTTCTCTAGGATCAAATTAGTGGAGGAAGAAATAGGTTTATAAAGAGATTTAGCAAGTCATGATGACTTCCCAAAGGGCAGGTGTTAGAAAGGGTCTGCAGGGGCAGAGAGGAGAGGCTCATCCACAGAAGGGCTGATACACACGGTGTGTTGAAGGATGGACAGAAAAGTGTTTAGTGATCAAGGAGAGACATGGCATTCTGGAGGGGACACAGCTTGAGTAAAGTCTAGGTGGTAGAGAAATGTGGCAAGTTCTGGAAGCTGCACGTAGTTAGCTATAAGGGAGAGTAATTCAAACTAGTATTGAGTTCCCACTGCGTGTTAGTCCCTGTGCCTGATTTGGCCCTGAGCAGAGATCTTAACCATTTTTTTTTCATCAATCAATTTGGCAATCTATAGACTCCTACAGACTTATTCTCAGAACAGTATATATATTTTTTTGAGTTGGAATCTCACTCTGTCACCCAGGCTGGAGGGTAGTGGCACACTCACGCCCACCCCAGTGTCGACCTGCTGGGCTCAGGTGATCATTCTGCCTCAGCCTTCCAAGTAACCAGAACTACAGGTGCACACTACCATGCCCAGCTAATTTTTTTATTTATTGTAGAGACAAGGTCTTACCAAGTTGCCTGGACTGGTCTTGAACACTCAGGCTCAGGCAATTCACTTTCCTCAGCCTCCCAAAGTGCTGGGATCACAAACTGAGCGTGACCAGAACAATATTTTTAAAAGAATAAAATTTAAAGCTACAAAGGAAGCCATTATGTTAAAATGTAGTTATCAAAATATTAAAACATAAAAATGGTGATTGGTAACATATGTGCATCCTTATTAACACATTAAATAATGAGATTGAGCAGCTGTCTGGTAACAACTGTAATTTCAATGTAATGAATGTAAATGGTATCTTGAGCTATCTGTAACAACTGTAATGTGATAAGAAAATATATGTAATTTATATTGGTGGTGAAGTCATAGGTACTGCTAATAATACTGCAGTGTGTTACTCCATTCATAATAGCGGTGAATAACATCTTGGACAGAATCATCAAAGTGTGATCCCAACAATATCACACCATCTAGGAACCATTTGAAATGCAAATTCTTGAACCCCACCTCAGATCTACTGAATCAAAGACTCTGGGGTTGGGAATATGGTGACCAACTCATTTTGATTTGTGCAGGTTCTCCTAATTTAGCACTGAATGACTCTGGTAAAGTGGGGTGGTTATTCACTCATGTAGAGGTCCACCAATCTGTGTTTGAGGAAGTCCTTGGGTAATTCTGAACATTTGTGAACTACAGACTTAGAAATTAATGAAAATAAAGATGTGAGTTTCTCATCCAAGTCAATGAAAGCCCAGAGTTCCATAGATCCAGGATAAGAACCCCACTTTAAACAATAACCCCTGCCGTCAAGAAGCACACTTTTTAGCAGAGAAGAGAACAACTAGGAGGAGTACTACAATTTGGTGTGAAAAAAGTCTGGAAATATAGGCCCAAGAGATCCTTGGAGTTTAGAGCAAGGGAATCTTCCCAATAAGATGTCTCAGTCTAGGGAGTAGAGAAATAGGCTGTAGGATGATGATGAGGCTGAAGATGAAGAAGATGAAGGGGAGGGGAAGGGGAAGAGGAAAGGGAGGGGAAGGAGAAGGGGAAGAAGAAAAAGGGGAAGAGGAGGAGGTGAGGGAAATGGGGAAGTGTGAGGAGGGGAGAAAGAGAAGGAGGAAGAAGAGGAGAAAATAAACTAAATAATAAATAAATACATTGAGTACTTAATTTTGTTGCAGACTCTATTCTTAGCATGTATGTTTGTAGTTAATCCTCACAACACTAGAAGTCAGGAGCCATTATTATGCCCATTTAATAGATGACCAAATCGAGGCACAGAGCATTTAAGAAACCTGCCCAAATAGTCACACAGCTATTGAGAGGAGTAGTAAGCATTTGAAGCCAGTAAAGCTGACAACTGGCCTCATGCTTTAACTGTCCTATTATTTCAATGGTTATTTGGGTACTTGATCAGTGTAAAGTTATTATAAAGGCCACACAGGATTCCTCTTCTTGCCTTCCTCTGAATATAAGCTCTAACTTGGATGAGATTTATAAACGAAACCAAGTCGAAGGATGCAGAGCTCAGGAAGTGATTCCAAAATTTCAGTTTTAACCTCTAGGGCTACTTGGACTCCTTGGATGCTGCTACAGTGTCAACTCCCCCGAGGTGCCAAATGGGGCGGGAGTTCACAGCAGGCAAGAGGGAAAGGAAAACTAAAAATAAGCACAGGAGTCTGATTTATTTTCATGTAAAATGGAGAATTGTCAAGGCTTGACTTGGGGAAAGAAGGAAGGCATATCGAGAAAGAGAACATGGGTTGTAATCTCAGACCAGCTTGAACAGAAATCCTGCCTTGGCAACTGGCATATCTGGTGAGTTTGGCCAGATTATTCAACCTTCCACTCTGATCTTCAATGTCCTTGTCTGTTCAGTGGGGATAATGGTATTCACATCATCATTATTCTCATAGTAACAAAAAACTTGGACATGGTAGGTCATCAATAAATATACATACCCCTCCTTTTCCAGCCAGTTAACGTGGAAGGAAGTGGCATCTCCACTCCAAGGCAGTCACTAAGCTATGCTGGGGATCCAGAGATATTTCAGAGCAGAATTCTCAATTTTTTTTTTTCATTAGATACTTTGGCAGTCTAGGGAAAGCAATCGACCTCTTCTCAGTGCTACTTTCTGGCTCCTGCCTGGAAAGCCCAGTTGCTAGTGCATTAAGAAAGAAATTCTCCCTGGCTAGAAATCTCTTTTTTGCTTTGTTTTGGTTTTGGTTTTTATCAATATTATTACTGTATTGTTAATATTATCATTATTGCATTTTGTTAATTCAAAAATTGGGGGCACAATTCAGGATTGGGTATACAAATGGTCATTGTACAGAAATCTCATAGACTCAGGGACCCTGCTGTTACCTGTACTCATTCATATACAAACATCCAAACATTGTTAGGACACATCATGGCTGCTTAACAGAACTTCCCTTAATTGTTCTCCATAAAATGTCATCCACCTGTTAGGAGATACACCTTCTTTCTTTTCACCAATCCCTGCCTGTCTTTGATGGAGCCAGAACCAGGTGGCAGAAACTATGGACTCTTGCTCTCTTTGAGTGAGATGATTCTTTTTCTTTGCTAAGTACTTGGAAGCAGTTGGATACTTCCACACAGCAGAAAGAATAGAGGGGAAGGCAAAATTGCAGAGGAGGAAGAGGGATGATAGGCAAAGAGAACAGGGAAAAGGACTCTCACGATGAATGAATGATAATAAATGTTTGTATTATTTGTTAATTTCTGGACTGGGTCCTGTGTTAGGTACCTGAAATACTCATACTTTAAACACAACTCTCCATCTTTGGTAATAACTCCTTCGGTAATTTTTTTGTGGCACTCAGGACACAGTAGCCAAGAAAGCCATGTGTGAGCCTGCAGAACTCTGAAGCAGCATCCCCACCAAGATCTGCTTGCATCCTCTCACTGTGCACTTCAGACACACTTAACTCCTTGCAGGTTCCCGTTAGTGGCATCCTGTCTCCAGACAGTCTTGGTGTATCCTCTGCCCTCTGCTTGGGTTGATTTCATCTTACACCCGCTGCCATCACCCTACCTCCACATCCATGCTCTTTACTTGTCCAATATTTTCTCAATTTCCAGGTCTTATTCAAACACCACTTCCTCCAAAAAGTTTTCCATAACACCCCACCAATACAGGCCCAGTCACCCCTTCTTTATTTCCTTAAAATCCAGTTTGCTTTGCCCATCACTAGTTGTGTCTCATGGTGTTGGGTTTGCCACTGAACTTCTTCTGATGCCAGCACCAGGCCATGAGCTCCACGAGGGCAGTGTCTGGGTGTTGCGGGGGGATGGGGGTGGCGGGATCTTAGTACGGTATCCCCCAAAACAGCCTGAGCCAAAGACACAAGTGCAGGCAGTTTTCTTAGGAGACGATTCTGAAAGAAAGATTGTGGGATCACGGGCAATGAGACAGAAACAATGGAAAATCCAATATCGAGTGCATTTCAAGGTTGCTGTCTTGGCAAACAGGAGCTCAATTTGATGTGTCCAGAACAGCTTCAGGAGCTGCCCTCTGAAGGACAGGGATAGGGGGAGAAATTTTACCCACCAGTTCCTTTCTCTGCTTTGTTTCATAACCTCCTGGGGAGTTAATGCCCATGTACTTCCATGCTGTCAAGCCAAGGTGAGTCTGAAAGTTCAGAACTGTACACCACCACTGGAGTTGAAGCCAGAGGTAGACAAATGGCTGTGTGCAGGACACCCAGCTTATCTGGTAGAACTATAGCCCCAGCTCCCCACACAGGGCCCTGCAGTCAATACTAAATTCAGCCCTACATACACTCTGTACAGTGGGACCTACTAGCACCCCACTGCAGACAGGAAGAAACTGAAGTCAAGGGACTGACCAAGGTCATACAGCAAGTGATAGGACTGTAGTCCAGGCCGAGATCTAGTGGGTTCACTGTCCATGCTTGTTTTTCTATGTCCCAGCTATTCCGTGACTGACTTACTTGTGCTAGAATGAAGGAGATCTTTCTGAAGGGAAAATAATTAAACAGAGGCTGATGAGGGAAAGTAGCTCCTGGGAAAATTTCCAAATGTAAAATTTTCTGAAGCCTCTGCATAGGAAACTTCCATTTATTCATCTATGAAATGAACTAAGTACACCTTCCTGCTGACCTGCAAGTCCTCTGAGTGCAGTAATGACACCCTCTGGAAAACAGAACCTGGATGAAGAAAATCTGCCTGACTTTCTTTTTAAGAGGTGGGGCACTGTTCAGGATTAGGTATACAAGTAACCATCATATAAAAAAAGTTTAGGCCTCCCTTTGGTCCCCACTTCACCTGGTTTGAGGTCAGGTATCCTTATTGGTGCTATGTGCCCCACCCTGGCAGTTTCCGGCTACTGCCAATTCCTTTCTTATAATATTATGGTAAATGTTCAGGGTTCACTTATGAGTGAGAACATGAAGTATCAGTTCTTTGTTTCTGTGATAGATCATTGAGCATTATAGACTACAAACAAATCCATCAGAGTTGCTGTGAAGTCCATAAGTTTGTCCTTCTTTATGGCTGCATAATAGTCTATCGTGTATAATGGATTTTTTTTTAATCCAGTTCAGTTTTGATGGGCAGCACGGTTGGTTCCATGTTTTTGCTATTGTGAATAGTGCTGCAATATTCATGCCTGTGCAGATATCTTTTTTTGTAGAATGATTTTAATTCCTCTGGGTAAATTCCCAGTAGGGGAATTGCTGGGTCATACGGAAGGTCAATTTTTAGTTCTTTTAGGAATCACCACACTGTTTTCCATAGAGGTTGAACTAGTTTGCATTCCCATCAGCAGTGTAGAAGCGTTCCCTTTTCTCCACATCCTCACCAGCATCTGTTTCTTTTTGCTTTATTAATGATGGACATCCTTACTTGGGTTAGGTGGTATCTCAATGTGGTTGTGACTTGCATTTTTCTGATGATAAGTGAAGCTGAGCACTTTTTTCATGTGTCTTTTGACTGCCCATATGTCTTCTTTTGAGAAGTGTCTATTCATGTCTTTTGCCCACTTTTTAATGGGGTTGTTTGTTATTTTCCTTTCAGCACACAAAGACTTTGACAAAATCTCAGGGTACAAAATAAATGCACAAAAGAAAATCACAGTTTTATACAACAACAACAAACAGAGAACCAAATAAAAATTGCAATCCCATTCACAGTAGCCACAAAAAAAATGAAATACCTCAGCATCTTCCTAACCAGAGAAGTGAAACACCTTTACAACAAAAACTGCAAAACATTGCTCAAAGAAATCAAAGATGACACAAACAAATGGAAAAATATTCCATGCTCATGGATTAGAAGAATCAACATTGTTAAGTTGTCCATCCTACGCAAGGCAATCTACAGATTTAACCCAATACCCATTAAATTACCAGCATCATTCTTTTCAGGCCTAGAAACTATACAGAAATCTATATGGAATCATAAATGACCATGAATAGCCAAACAATACTCAGTAAAAGAAACAAAGTGGGAAGTATCATGCTTTCAGGTTGTAAGCTTTCTTTTAAGACTACAATAATCAAAACAGCCTGGTATTGGTACAAGAACAGGCATATAGACCAATGGAACAAGGTAGAGATTCTGGAAGCAAAGCCTCAATTTCTCAATCAACTCATCTTCAACAAAGCCTCCAACAACTACTGGGGAGAGGAGAACCTATTCAGTAAATGATGCTGGAAAACTGGTTGACCACATGCAGAAGATTGAAACAGGACCCCTACCTATCACTATACATAAAAATCAACTCCAAATGGATCAAAGACCTAAATGCAAAACCTCAAATTCTAAGAAGCTTAGAAAACACCAGAGACACTCTTACAAAAACTGGAATAGGCAACAAATTCTTTATCAAAACCTTAAATGTCCATGCCATAAGAGATAAGATAGACAAGCAGGACCTTATCAAATGGAAAAGATTCTGCAAAACAAAATCAACCATCAAGAGAGTCAGGTGACAGCCCACAGAATGGGAAGAAATATTTGCCAACGGTGTATCTGACAAAGGCCTAACATCCATGATCTGCCTGACTCTTTACACATGCTCACAGTGAAGAAGCTCTCATTTCCATGGAGCTGGGGAAGTCATTCTTTTTTTGGCAAGTTTGGCTCCAAAGCCAAGTATGTTGGGTGACTGTAGTCATTCACTCAAATGCTTGGTGAGGCTTTGACCATGAAACAGGAGAAAGTATGTGGTATTTAAGAATTACTTTTTTTCTTTTACCTTTTTATCATTTCAGTTTATCTATGTCTATCTATATCCTCATCTATCTATTTCTACATTTCACTTATCAGTTTCTAAAGAAGCAGAATGTGGGATATAAGCTACAGAACAGGAATTACCATCTGAGACAGGAAGGATGAGGAGAGAGGGTTGGGCTGACAGAGGAGTCAAGCTGCAATACAGGCCCTGAAAGTCTTTTTTTGTTTTGTTTTGTTGTTGTTGTGTTTCTTTCAGTGAGAAAGGAGGATTTATTGGGAGGACAGAAAAGCTCCCACAGTGGGAGGGGACCTGAAGGGGTTGCTCCCCAAAAGTCTTGTAATCATGAGAAGGAGTTCTAGAGTGACTAAAGTCACCCTGCATCAGGTCAAACTGACTGGACCTTTACAGCCCTGCCTCGCTCAGTCACAGATGGGAGATTCCCTGGGAAGGGCAGGACATTGGGTGAGGCAGCTCTTTGTTGCTGAGGCAGACCCTGGAGGAAATCACAGCTGGAGGCTATTGTCAACCTCACTTGTCCACAGCTAGACATCAAGTCCTCTCTTGAAAAAGGACCTGGGGTCATCTCCATGTCCACCATAGGGCCCTCTTTGCACCTCTCAGGTTCACTTTTCCATATATGACATTCATCTCAGGTACCATGGCCACTTTGTTCATGTTCCCATTCTGCCACCTGGAGTAGACAATGACAGTCAGGCCAATATCAAGTGGCCAGGTCATTTTCTCTCCCTGGTTGTTTGATACCACTTATATGCTGTGCGCTCTTTGGTTGGCATTAGTATGTAAGTCAAAGATCTTCAAAGCTTGATCCTAAAACTGGCCCAATTTCACCATAGAATTAATGGCTACATTTTTTCAATTAAACACAGAAATTGACCCTCCCAGTCTTAAAGCTTGAACCTGATATTTGTCTTATCTGAGTTCCTTTCTCAGGAAACTGACCCTGAGGTCCATAGTATCAAGGAACTAAAACTCACCCAGACAATGAGATGCCAGGTCCCTCCTGTTTACCAACTCCTCTTCCTTACCCCTTCCCCATTCCTGCTTACCAACTTCTCTTCCTTACTCCCTCTAATTCCTGTTTTCTACATTCCTGCCCCACCATGTCAACCCCTGACTTCAGCAGTACAGGGAGACAGAATTAAGACAGTCTCTCATTCTCCTTGACTGATTTCACCCCAATAAAACAACTTCTTCCCTGGAAATACTCATTTTCTCAATGATTGACTTTTTGTGCAGTGAGCTACAGGACCTTGACCAAACCCCTTGTGTTTTGGTCACAAACCCATTCTCTTATACCAAACTGGGTGCCTCTACCTAAGACACTGTTGCCCTGACTTTCCCAATTGCTTTTCTTCCAGACCTCTTCCCTGTCATTTTCCACTGCCCATGAGTCTCTATACATGCTAGCCTCAGGCCACTCATCTTCCCATGCAAAGTGGATGAACAGGTACACCATGTGAACCTTTGCTCATTGGAAGGATCTTCTCCCACCATTACCTTTCAAGGCCACCCTTGAGTGAGACTATCAATTCTAGTGTACAGCCATGTCTGAATCAACCAATACCAAAACCAATCATCTCAGGTTTTTTTCTGCATTTTTTAACTGGTCTTATGGGATCTTCCCAAGAAACCAGAGCATGAGCTTGGGGCAAGTGCTGATGGCACAATGGTGAGGCCATGGGTTTCTGCAGAACCTGTTCACTCATGTTTCTTACTTATCCCTCTGTTTCTATTCAATCTTGGTCCCAGATAGATCACTTTCAGCTCACAGCACATTGGTGCAGGGTCTGCCTGATGCTGTAACTGTGTGAGTCACACAGGACCTGGCTCATGATACCCATGATACCTCATGATCTTGGATATATGAGCTTGGTGTCTCATGCTGAGGTGTTTTCTCTCTGCCAGTGCCCAGGATAACAACAAAAATTGTTTTCACAAAGGCAATCATTCTCTGCTAGAGATGGCATTGCCCTGCTCCCCTCCCCAAGTCCTGCACTGTGGTTCTCCCTTTGCAGCTTGCCACAAACACCACATGGTGGTCCTTTCCCATCACTGAAACCCCTACCACCTGATGAAGGTTAGGACCTTGAGATGGGAATACTGGCCTGCATTATCCCAGTAGGCCCAATAGAATCCCATGAGTCCTTAAAATTGAAAAAGGAAGGCAGAAGAGTCAGACAGATGCAGCAGTTGAAGAAGAGATGAGAGATTTCAAGTGTGAGAAAAACTCCACCTGCCATTGCTGATTTTAAGATGAAGGAAGAGGGCTACAAGGAGGAAGAAAGAAAGAAGGAAAGAAAGAAAGAAAGAAAGAAAGAAAGGAAGGAAGGAAGGAAGGAAGGAAGGAAGGAAGGAAGGAAGGAAGGAAGGAAGAAGAGAGAGAAAGAAAGAAAGAAAGGAGGTGTTTCCCCTTCTGTAATTGTACACCTAACCCTTAACTGTACCCCACAAAACCATAATTAAAAAATATTGATTTAAAAAAAGAAAAATGTTTAATGATATAATACAATGATTATAATTTAATATTATGCACAAATATAAAATTGGACATGATTCTGAATGTAAAAAAGATACACACATAAACTAAATGTCCACAGTGGTTAACTGTGACTTGTAAATTCAAAAAAAAAAAAAAAAAGAAAGAAAGAAAGGAAGGAAGGAAGGAAGGAAGAAAGAAAGGAATGAAGGAAGAAAATGCAGTGGTCTCTAGAAGAAGGGAGAGAGAAAAAGAAAGAGAAGACAGAAAGACAGAAAGAAAGAAAATACAGTGGTATCTAGAAGCCAGGAGTAGCTCTCAGTTTATAATCTATAGGAAAATGGGAACTTTGGTCCTACAACCACAAGAAACCTAATTTTACCAACATCCTTCATGAAAAGGAAACAAATCCTCCCTAAAACCTCCAGAAAGAAATGCAGCCTGCTGACACCTTGGTCTTAGCCCAGTGAGACCTGCACTGGACTTCTGACCTACAGAAACAGTGAGATAGCAAGTTTGTAGTGTTTTAAAGTGAAGTTTATTATAGCAGTGATGGGAAATGGATATATGATCTGCACTCCTCTACCTATTGCCAGCAATGGGGTCCACACAGTCAGCTCAGAAGTGCATGATCCAGCTATAAAATCTCACCTTATCTCCTATTCTCTTGAACCACTGCCATAGATTCAGTGTTGCAGGAGAAAATGCTGAGATGGAAACTGAGATGGAAGATGTTTGGTTGGAGTCCACACAGTGAAAGGAAAGGGAAGGAGTTAGATTGGGCAAAGGGAGAAGGTGAACAGAGAGACAAGTTTGGCAAAGCCTCAGCCAAACCAACACAGAGCTCTGAAACAAATAGTGCCCATTAGAGTTGTCCAGTGTCAGGCCTAAATGGCCAGGACTTTATATCATGCCTCAACGAGTTACTAGTTGTAGCTGCCTGCTGCGAGGACATGACTTAGAAGAAGTCAGTCCTGAATGAACGGACAGCTGGAAGCTGTACTATAATCTGGCCAGCTTCTAATCACACTGCAGCCCTGAACAGCAAGTCTTGTCTGGAAGGAGATTCTGCATGGTGGATGCATCTCCGTGTCTATCACAGTTCCTTCATGTAAGAGAGCATAAAGGTAAATTTCGGTGGAATTAAACCATAGCATTTCTTTTTAACTATCAGTTCTCTTTCCTTTTATTTCACACAGAAATTATGGGCAGAGTTGGGACTATAGCCCAAGCTTCCTGAAGTTTGCCCTAATATCCTAGTTCTAACTAATACATAGAAGATTTTTTCTTTGAAGAACATGATAAGGCTTATGCGTAGATTTTGAACCCCAGTCATGAGGGATTTTAAGGGGTCTTCGGTATAATCCCTGACCCAAGACAGACGTTTCTTGCAGAGCATCCTTCTTGCTCCCAGCCTGGATTTCCAACTTGCCTAGCTTCCACTGAAAAATGTTCTGATCCTTCCTGACTATAATTCATAGCAATTTGGTAACCAGAGGAGGCCATACATGCGAAAAACTTTTAGAAAACTGGAAAGCATAATACCTTACAGTCTCCAAAAAGCATTCAGTGTTGTTTCTATTTTAGGCAATGCACCTACCTGCATCATTGTCTCAGGCCTGCATTGTCTCAGGCCTGTGCCTCTGTTCCTCCTGTTCTTCCACTCTCCCCTTGGTTCTCTCCTCCTCTCTCTTTCAGTGGCACTGCCAGGCCTCTTGTTGCTCCAGCATGTCTGTGTTTCCTAGCAGCACCACAGCTAGAAACGGGGCATGAGTGTGCACAAAGTAACAGGACTTCTAGGTATATCATATTCATAACATGAGAAGTAATGACAGCAGATAAGATCATATCTTGATATTAGGTCCAGAAAGATGTGAACATGCAGGGTCATATAATGACCAGAGAGTCTGGGATGATAGAATCCTATATTCCATGCCATAAAAAAACTATCTAATTTGTGCATGGCCCAGCACAATTTACCAAATACTTCTACAGTGAACTCCTCACTTGTTTTGTCCTATAACCCTGAGGGATGGAAAGGATCTATTTTATTCTGCTGAAACTTCCAGTTCCTAGGTCAGAGTACCAAGCAGCCTCTACAATGAGAAATGACTGAAGAGAACAAAGAAGCCACGCAAGACTGGAGCCATGTTCCTACATTTAAAGATCTATTGCCCAGAAGAGACATTAGAACTCAGAGTAGACTGGATCCTTGACCCTAGTTTTCACTGTCAGCACCACAGACAACTTCATCTTTCATGGCCTCATTGTGGGTAGAGTGGACTTCCCTACTTCTTGACTCTGGGTTCTACCTTATGACTTTATTCGGTCAATGGCAGAAGTGATGAAGCCACAGTCCTGAGTCTAGGCCCTAAGAGGCCTTGCATGTTTCTTTTTGCCTTCTCATACATTTGCAGTTTGCCATGAGAGGAGCATCAAACAGCTGGCCTGCTATTCCTAGGGAAAGAGAAAAGGCCTAGGAGGCAGAACTATCTGGCTTCTGCAGCTTGAAGGAGAGCTGCCCTGTGGAATATGAAGAGCTCATGCTGTTCATTATACTGGGATGCAAAGAGAAATGGTTTTTTGCCCTTGATGAATCTAAGTCCAGTAGAGGGAGATGGTATCATTAGCCACTAAGTTCACAAAGCTTGTTGTCTACATAGTCTTCCTTCTCCTGCACTTCCCGGTAGATCATGTCTTTGTTCCAAACATCCACTCTTCTTCCCTACAAGAAAATTATATCTTCTGTCACATTAATGCCAAGCTTGGTCATGTGACTTCCGTCGGTCAATAGTGTATGTGTGGAGGTGACATGTGCCACGTCTAAATGGAAGCCATTCAAGAACTGTTGCATCATTCTGTTCTTTCTCTTTGCCTCTGTCACGAGTCTACACATGCCCAAGGCCAGCCTTCACCTTCAGCCTCAGTTCCAGAAGGAAGATTGCATGCATCAGAGATGCAGTTGACCTGTAAATGAACATTAGTTGATCCAGAAATCTTTGATGTCAGACACCTCTAAAATCTGAGCTGGTTTGCTGCAGCATAACTCAGTCTAGTTATTGCAAATCCTAACTCCTCCTCCACATCTCTTGAGTTTAATCTATTTTCTCAATCCTGCCTCCACTTCCCTAGCTCCAATCTTGCTTCCTCCCCACTTGAGCTCTTGTACCAACTTCCTAACTGGTTTTGTTCTTTCACTTCATCACGACGCACTGGCAGTTCATCTCCCACAATTCCACTGACTTGGCCTTCTCAATCACAAATCTGTTGATGTCGTCCCGGCTTAAAATGTGTCAGCAGTTCCCCACAGCTTTCAGGAAGACTTCAACTCTGGCTGGACACAGGAGGCTCTGCTGATGCAGTTTCAAGCTCCTACTCAGCCCTCCCTCTGCCCATGCCTCACTATGGAGTCGTCTCTCTGGATGAGAGAGAACTGCCCATCTTTACTGAAGTATGCCCTACCGTGTCCACTCTGCACCTCCATACACCTCATCCTTCCTCCAAGAAAGCCTTTCACCCAGACTGCCTCATCTACCTCCTTCTGTTTGTCAAAAACTTGCTCAAGTTTCTCTGTCTCTGAGAATAATTCCCACATTCTGTTCTCAGCCTTTGCTGCAAAACAAAATCTCCTGGGGAGCTTTATTTTTTTTAAAAAAAAAATATATATGCATATATACTGACATTCAGGTCCCACCACCAGAGACACTGAATTAATTGGTCTGGAATGGAACCCGGACAACAGTATTTTTTAAAAGCTCCTCAGGTGATTTTAATACACAGTCTGGGCTGAGAACTATTTTGCATTCTTCTATTTTAATTGCACATCCCTTGAGCACCCATATTCCCTGTGTTTCCCTTCCTTGTTACTCTGAATTGTAATTTTCTTTCCTTTTCTCACCTGAGGGCTCTTCAGGGGCTACACTCACATCCTTTCCATCTTCCTTCCCTGTGCTCAGCTCACAGCATGTGTATGTCCACAGCCACACTTCCCCAAGTCAGGTAGCTTCTCTGTTCACTCTACCCCGCCTTCACTCCCCAAAGCCTCATTTTCCAGACCCCGCTAAGTGTACCGCTTGACTCAGTGGTGCTGAGACGACTGAATCATTCAGCTGCATCTTTCTCCAGCATTTTTCTTTCTGTCTCTGCTCTCTGGGACTTTGACACTCGGGCTCTCCAGCGCTTACAAGTATCAGTGTCAACAGCTGCTGCTTTGCCTAAAAGCACTTCAGTGAAGTGCTAGGAAATCCCTGGAAATTGCTTTCCCCATGCCTCCCACCAAGCTTACTGCATTGAAGAGCAAAGAACCCTGGGAAAGGAGTCACTGCTTTTCCTCCTCTGCAAGAGGCCCTGTAGACTTCAGAGGCCAGGGCCCCCACACTCCTTCCAAGAACAATCAGGTCTCTGCATCCATCTCTCTCCACTATTCCACAACATTGCCTGCTTTTGTTTCCACCTTTGATTTAATCTTGGGGTAGGGGGTTGTGGAATTGTTATGTTCACTTTACAGATAAATAAAAGTCACTCAGAGACTCTCCCATCTCAGCTTGACCTCTACATAGCTGTGCAGCCTTAGGGTACTTAACCTCTGTGATCAGAATAAAAGCTGTGCAGCCTTAGGGTACTTAACCTCTGTGATCAGAATAAAAGCAAGCAGAGCTTCCATCGTTGTGACCACAAACTAAATGGGGGTACAGGGTGGGATTAAATAATATGCTGCAAAAGTATAAGACAGACCTGGAGTCTGTGACCAAGTGGAAGAGGCAGATAAGTAAATAGATGATGGAGTGCAGGACGTGCTAAGCGAGTGGGACACGCAGCCCCTGTGAGATCCTAAGGAAGGAGGGGGACTTCTAATTCTTCATGTGGTGAGGAAGAAGGCGGGGACATTTTGGTCAGAGATTTCTAGACAAGTAGCATCCAAGCTGAGCCTTGTAGGAGTAAGCCAAGAGAAAATGTTGTTCTAGATCAAAGCGGCAGCATGTACAAAACTTAGAAGGGACTGAGTGTGTCTCAGTTAAATTTGTGTCCCAGCGGCCTGTCCCAGAGCCCAGCCTTGTAGACAAAAAGAGAGGGGACAGAGCACCCAGGAGTCTCCCATCTTCTGGGTCACTATTTTGCTGAGGCAACCCTGTCCCTGAAGTCACTGATGGTGAAGTAGCTTGAGCTAAGCCAAAAGGCAATGCACAGCCACCTTATCATTCCTACCCCAGAAGGATGGGGCTGGCTTTGGAGTCAGACAAGCCAGCATTCAAATCTGGACTATTACCAAATACCTGTGCCACCTTGAGTGTGTGCCTTACCTTTTCTAAACTCCCTCTTCTCTTCTGCCAGAAGGGAAAGATACACTGTGACCTCCTGGAGGACTGGCAAATAAGCTGGGTGGTATGCATCTCTGAGGACCCATCAAATGCTAGTCCCTCCTGCTCCTCCCAGTCCTGAAGATGAAACAGGTATCCAAGGTAATCGAAACCCCTTCCTTTGACAACTGTGCACTTTCTTCCCTGCAGCTGACATCATTCACACTCTTGCAGCTGACTCCGCCCACACTCCGGCAGTGAGCTGCCTCTGATTCACAGCTCAGCAATGGGTCCCTCTCTTTCCCATGGACACCAGTGACTTCCAGCTTTCTCCTCAGTGTCTAGCTTTGTCCTCAGCTCTGACAAAGGTGCTGCTGGGTGATAAAGCTACTCTGTTGAGCAGGTTCCATCTATCATCAATTTTCCAATCAGTGGTCACTATAGCCTCCTTCCTGGACACCAGGTCAAGACTCTGCCAAGTGCACAGCAAATGATGACTGCACAGTTGCATCCCATCACAGGGAGAGGGAGGGGGTGTCTGAGTGCCCACTCTGAGTGGGACTTGCTTGCCTTCTTCATGTGCTTCAGGAGGTCACAGACTGGTCTCTGGCCAGAGCTCAGCCGCTTAGCACTTTGTAATCACTCTTTGCTCTGAGGCCCTGTGTCAAAATGAGCTTCTATTTTGAGCCTGGAAGAAGGAGTCAGAGTGCTCTCTGCCTCCTTACTGTATATATAATAAAATTTAGAAGGGTGGCTTCACTGGGTCCTTGCTATGTCCCTTTGGGCAAATCACTTAACCTTTCCGGGCTTATGTCCTCCTCCATTATGTGAGGATTGGGATCAGGATCATCGGACCCTCTTAGTAAGGTTATGTGATGATCAAGTGAACTGCTGCAGATGAACGTCCAGCCGGTGGTGGCCTCAGAGGTGCACACTGAGGCATGACTGGCATGCAGGGAACTGGACTTGGCAGGACACTTGCAGAAGGTGGCCTTATTCTTCCACTGCTGCCTTTTGTTCCTGCTGGGTTGACTTACCTCCCCAGTTTTGGAGAGAGAAGGACTTACTTGCCATACAATGCTTAGATTATAGCAAATAATTTCATTTTGCAGTTATTAAAATGTCCAGTCTAACACCAAAGTCTTAAAGCCTTATCCTACTTAAAACAACTCTTCCTCAATATCCACCTGGTCTGGGGTGAGTCACCTATTCTGGGAAAGGTGGTGCCAGCTCTGTCACTATCTCTCTTCCTTCTACTCCTCTTCCTCTTCCTCCTACTCCTCTTCATCCTTCTATTTCAGTCTCTAGGCTGCCACTGGATCCTCCAGGGCTAGATGGGGACAGGGTGGGAAACTCCTGTGAGGAGAGAGAAGGGGTAGAAAATGTGCCTTTGACTCTAGACACCAACCAGCAGGGAGGTGCTGTGGGTGGGGAGGGTTTCTAAATGCTCATCTCTACCTTCATGGAGCTCTTTTGAGAGCCTAGAAACATCAGACTTCAGTCCCCTGGCTTGGGTGATGCCACTTCCAGCTTGTGGCTTCTGGTGCCCTCTAATCCCCTGGTTTTCAGCTGACACTCCCAGGATATACCCTACGCCCAGGGCTGATTCCCTCATCCTGACACTCTGAGTATCCCTTGTTCCATTCCCAGGTATCACACCCACATCCCCCGAGTGCCAGAGACTGATTTCACTCCAGGGCAGTCAGGAATGCCTTCCTCCCTCACCAGGCGTAAAGTAAAGAAAGACTACTCACCTGCCCCATGGGGAGGGTGCAGAAACCTCAGCACGCTGTCACTCTCTCCAAAGAGAAACCCACCTTTAAGCCCCTGCCAACCAGCTTCCAATGACCCTCTCCTACCCTTCAGGTGAATGATGGATTAGGGGCTTGGGACTGATTTGGGGGCAAGTTCTCCATATATTACCCATTGTCATTTTTTTAGAATCTGACCACCTAATACCATTTGTTCTCAACCCTGGAGGCTCAAGCAAAATTCAGGTTAAAAAAAAAAAAACGAGCCGGGCTTGGTGGCTCAGCCTGTAATCCCGTGCCTTGGAAGCCTGAGTTGAGTGGATTGCCTGAGCCCACGGGTTCGAGACCTGCCTGGGCAACTTGGAGAGACCTCATCTCCACAATAAATCAAAAAATTAGCTGGGCGTGGTAGCGCGCGCCTGTAGTTCCAGCTACTTGGAAGGCTGAGGCGGAAGGATCGCCGGAGCCCAGCAGGTCGAGGCTGCGGTGACTGGAAGCAGCCACTGCACTCCAGTCTGGGCAACAGAGTCAGACTCCAACTCACAACAAACAAACAAACAAAAAAAGCCGGGCTCGGTGGCTCAGCTTGTAATCCCGCGCCTTTGGGAGGCTGAGGTGAGTGGATTGCCTGAGCCCGCGGGTTCGAGACCCGCCTGGGCAGCGAGACGTCATCTCTACAATAAATCAAAAAAAATCAACCGGGCATGGTAGTGCATGCCTGTAATTGCGGCTACTTGGAAGGCTGAGGTGGAAGGATCGCCGGAGCCCAGCAGGTCGAGGCTGCGGTGGCCGGAAGCGGCCACTGCACTCCAGTCTGGGCGACAGAGTGAGACTCCAACTCAAAAAAAAAAAAAAACGCCATTTACCTTCTCATTAGGCTAGCCATTATTGTTATTATTTATGAGCAAAGTGAGTCCCGCCGCTGGAGCCCTTGTCCCTTCTCTGACCCCCATCCCAGTACACCCAGATTTTGTGGAGTATGTGTATCTTCCCAACAGACCATACACGAGTGACTGGAGGATGAACCTGTACCTCTTTCCTCTCTGTGCCTTCAGCACCTGGGACTGTGAGGCAGCTCATCTACCTTTCTTTAACAAAGAAATGAGTATCTTAAGTGACACTGCTCATTTGACAGTCAGATCCTAGTTCTCACTCACATGGAAGGAACAGCCAACAGGTTCTGTGAAGTGTAATAGTGAATAAATATGGCACCGTATCAGAAGTCAGCATAATAGAAGTAAGAATAATTATCCCAATAACTAACTTTTTTTTTGAATTGGAGTCTCACTCCATCACCCAAGCTGGAGTGCAATGACACGCTCATGGCCTGCTGGGCTCTGGCAATCCTTCTGTCTCAGCCTTCCAAGTAGCTTGAACTACAGATGTGTGCTACCATGCCTGGTTAATTTTTGATTTATTGTAGATATGAGGTCTCATCAAGTTGCCCGAGCTGGTCTCGAACCTGTGGAATCAGGCAATCCACTCATCTTGGCCTCTCAGAGTGCTGGGATTACAGGTTGAGCCACCAAACTCGACCAACATTTATGGAGCCAATTGATTGGCTACAGTTTACATACCTATATATTCAGTCTATACAATGAGTGAGGTGGCAATTGATCAGTTTCCTGTTTTACAGATGAGGAAACTGAGGTACATAGGGTTTGAGTATGAGCTAAAAATTCTAGGAATTATAAAATCAAAAACTGAGAAGAGTTCAGACATGTGAAGCATCTCCCACAAAGACTGTCCATAAAAGTCTTTGTGGAACAGGTGACATGACATACTAGCCCTGAAGAGTGAATCTGAATCCCATAAGTAGACATGAGGAAGGAAACCTGCCAGGTGGTGGACCAAGAACCTACAGCAGAGGGAATGCCCCAGGACCAGCCAAGAATTTTGCATTGTCCTGGATGTGAGAGATATGAGATTTAAAGTAATGTGAGAGTTTGGATTTTGTCATAGGCAATGAGAAACCACTGAGGATTTTGAGTGATCAGAGCTGTTTTCTGGAAGATTAATCTGACAGTGCATGCTTCCTGAACTGACAGACAGAGACTGGAGAAGGCAACTAATTAGAAGATACTTTAATTATTCAGCAGAGACTCATTGAATAGAAAGAGCTGGAAGATAACTCAGAAATCATTGTTTGTAACTTTGCCTTGCATACTAGACTGAGTTCTCTAAGAATAAATCAGTGTTATATGCAACTACATCTTTCAGAGCTGAACATAGCACCTGAGAAGGAGGTAATATGTTCGTTCTAAATGTGTGAATGAATAGGTGAATGAACAAATGCACCTTCCTTTAGCAGCATCTTCCTTCAGTGAGTCAGCCCCTAAGATCAGTGCTGATCAAAGAAAGCAGATGGGAGCCAGAAACGATTTGACATAACTGAAGGGTGCTTGGTTGTATCCAGAAATGAGGGAAAAGAACGGGGACTCAACAATGGGTTTTTGCCTCTCCAGGTCTCAGTTTTTCCATCAGTCCAGCAGCGGGTGGCAAAGAAGGCTGGACAAGATGATCCCTGAGTCCCTTCTGGCTCCAGTATTCTGGGGTCTGATGAGAACCCAACCCTCTTGGCTTTCTACCCTTGCTATTTCCTCCTAGTGCTAAATGGACACAGGAGGAATGACATCTCTGCTTGCAGAAAGAGCTGGAGGCACAGTCCTGCAGGTCAGAAGCCAACTTCTCCACCTGCCTCCAAAGGCTGGCTTGCCTGGGTTATTCTGGGCCAGCGTCGTGGCACCAGGCTCCCTTTCTTCTCCCCATACCAGACTTTTATGAAAGTCCCTAACGAGCCCTGTGCTATTATGCATTTTAGAAATCTCATCTAATAGGGGCTCATGAAGTATAAATTAACCCCACAGAGCAGAGTTGTATTAATCCCTGTGGTGATTATGCATTAGCCAAAGAATTTCTTTGCCTATTTTAAGCAGCTGAACCCAGACTGTCTGGGGTGCTTTTCTACTTTGTCTCTGTTGCCAGCCATTCATTTAGATCATCCCACTGTATGTGTCCTCTGCTCTCCCTCCCCCTCCCACACACCCCCTTCCCCAGCTGCGTGAACAATGGAGAGGCTGTGTGGAACAACGGAAAAGGCACGGCCTTGTGTCCAGCAGAACTCGGCTCTCAGGCCAATCTGTCACCATCCACATAATCTTGGTCAAGTTGCTGCACTGCCCTGAGTTTGGGGATCTGACCTGAATCAGTGATAATAGCAGCAATGTTCCAGGGCATCCGAGAATCTCAAAAATAGCACTTTGTAGAGCACCACATACATAGTAGACCCTTATCTACTGTGAATCCTCTTCTCCCCTGTAATTATCACCTTGCCTATGTTCATAGGATCAAAGCTGAGAATGACTGATAAAGAAAGTCACTTGGGGTGGGAAAGATTCAGAAAAGTTTCAGCTTCAGGTTCATGCTCCATGGCTGAAAATAGAATTCATTAATATTCGGAATGTAATAATGAGGTCCTCTGAATCAAGTAAAGAAAAAACTCTACTGTACATTCATCAAAGGTGTGTTGTACCTAGCTGAGGACTTTCTGGGAAAGAAACCAAGGCGTCCCAACCCACATCACCCGCCACTTTAAGCTGGAGTCATGCTATTTTCTAAATCAAAAATTATAATTTTAGACTTGTCTTGCAAGCAGGCAGCGCCTTTCTCCTGAGAAGTTCTAAAACATTGCTATTCCGGGGACAGCAACTCCTGAGGAACAATTTTACCCCAACCCCAAGCCTCTCAGGAAGTAGACCCTCATCTCCCATTGAAAACATGGAAAACCAGAGGGACGAAAGACACTGACTGTGGCCTGACGCCCTATCTCAGCGCCCAACATGACAACAACTCACACTTCACAAAATCCTCTTGCAGATTTTATCTCCTGTGAAGATTGCTGCAATTCTGAAGGCCAAGCTTTCTTTTCAGGGAAGAAAGGAGCATCATGACCCTTGAAAACTGAGAAATCACTAAGCCAAAGACTAAGGCAAAACCCAGCCCAGGTGGTATTCTCTGTACCACCTCAGACAACCATGGTCAAATGTGACCTTGTGCCATCCTCAAATTATATCATTTCTGGATAAGCACAGCTCCTTGATTATATTGGATGTTCTTTGAAGACCTGGATTTTTGGTACCATGCTTAACAGGGAAGAATCTTGAGTATAGGGCCATGGTTAATACTTGGTTGTTGCTTATTAATTATAGATCAATCCATAAGTTATTGCAAGCTTATCACATTCTACACTCACTCCTCACAACAAACCTGTGAGTTAAGCATTATTATCATCCCCGTTTTACAGATGAGAAATCTGAGTCCCAGGAATGGTAAATGACTTGAAACCAGGATTCAGGTAGTAAGCAGCAAGCCTGAGATTCCATGCTAAGTATGACTCCAGCTCCTCCCATTCAATGTGTTTTCATACTTATGCATTTATTCCACAAACATATGCATGTCAAGTCCAAAGCAATTCCAGATGGGCAGACTGGTTTTGAAATTGTTGTGCCTGTCCAGAAACCACTCATCCGATTCGAACACCCCTGTGCACATGCAGCCACACAAAACCAAACAGATGTGCCTTGCTTGTGCAGCAAGTGCATTGATGCCCCAAAAAGCTATATCTACTTGGTTTCTGACCTTTTGAATATTCTTTTCCCTTGTCCTTGGTTCCTCCTTAGTGGAAAGGGGGTCTCGGCACATTTGCAGGCAGCTTTTCTGGAGACCAGTTGCCACTCACAGCTAAGGAGTTTCCACGAGAAACAACAGCAAAAGCAGCAAACTCAGATTCTCATTACAGCCCAACCTAGCATGTGTGTGTCCTTGAGACAGTCATCTCGTGTCTTCACTTTGGCGCCCTTCATTTATAAAAGTTGGATGAAGACCTCTGTTTTATAAGATCAAACACCCAAATCCTTTTGAAAAAAAAATCAAGAATCAATTTTTAATCAAATATTTTATTGTGGGTAATGTGTATATTACATAAAACTTAAGCATTCTAAGTATATAATTCAGTGATATTAAGTAGTTTTACGATGCTGTGCAACCGTCACCACCATCCATTTCCAAAACTTTTTCATCTTCCCAAAGTAAAACTCTCTCCCTGTTAAACATTAACTCTCCACTCCCTCTCTCCTAGCACCTGGTAACCACAATTCTATTTTCTGTCTCTATGATTGGGCTAACTTTAGGTTATTCGTTAAGTGGAGTCATACCGTGTTTATTTTGTGTCTGGTTATTTCGCTTAGCATAGCCAAGAATCACTTCTGAATACAAAGATCAACCGCTCATACAGACTGCATACACTGGAATAGAGTTCTAGAGATTAGAAGAGTTTTTGCACACCTTATCTCTTTTATACCTCACAACAATTTTGGACATTATCTCCACTTAACCAATAAGGGAAATGAGATGAGGCAAGCTTGAGAAATTTGGTCAAAGTCACGCAAGGAGTGACAGAGCCAGGTCTTCTGTTCAAGTTCAGGGCTCAAACAGAAGTTATTGCAAGCTTATCAATAACATCTTCAGATTCAAGTTCTTTACTCCTGAGACTTGAAACAGTGAGAAACCTTAGTTAACCAGAACTTCAACTGGGAACAATCCCCTCCCACCACCACCACCACACAATTAACAAAGGACTCTGACACGGTTACTTTAGATTCTAGCCAAGGATACTGGCAGGCAGGGAAAAATGCTATTCATCTCAGCATTGAAAGAAATCGCTTCTCAGTCCTACCCCCATTACCCATCCACTCACCCATTAACTCCTCCGCAAGACTGTGAGATCTGGGACCCATCATTGACTTCCTGGAAGATTAGACAAGACACTGAGGCCCCTGTATTCCAACTTCCCCATCTCTAAAGGGGGATTGAATAAAACTTGCTTTATCTGTATTTTAGAGACCAGTAATCATGTGGGGGGATGTTCAAGACATTAAAAATTATAGGCAGCCGGGCTTGCTGACTCAACCTGCAATCCCAGCACTTTGGGAGGCCAAGGCAAGGGGATTGCCTGAGCCCGCAAGTTTGAGGCCAGCCCGGGCAACTTGGCAAGACCTCGTCTTTACAATAAAATCAAAAATTAGCCGGGCGTGGTAGTGCATGCCTGTAGTTCCGGCTACTTGGAAGGCTGAGCCAGAAGGATTGCCTGAGCCCAGCAGGTCAACGCTGGGGTGGCTGTGAGCATGCGTGCCACTGCACTCCAGCCCGGGCAACAGAATGGGACTGCGACTCAAAAAAGAAGTATAGGCAGTTATTTTTTGGCTCAGTGTGTTGGGAAGCAAGAACAACGAGTCTCAGCAGGGCCAGTTTCAGATTAGGTGACCTCTCTGGGCCCAACTGTCTTCAATCACTGATTGAACCCCTCTATGTGCCAAGCCTGGTGCTAGGTGCTGGGGTACCATCGCATAAGGAAGACATAACTTCACCCTCAAGGGGATGAAAGCTTTGCATGCCAAAGGGAAGATTCAAGATAAAACAGGGAAAACACCCAGGACAGCAGGCAGCAGGTGGTCAGTGCCCAGTGTTTCAATGTTTTGTATTATGTAATTATTCCACAAACATTAATTGAGTAGCTACCATGGGTTTGAACAGTCTTTCAACCTTGGCATTATTGATATTGAGTTGTATAAATCTTTGTTGTAGGGCTTGTCCCGTGCATTATAGGATGTCTGGCAGGATTCCTGACCACCTCTATTCACTACATGCCAATAGCACCTCCCAAGTTCTGATACCAAACGTGTCTCCAGACATTGTTCAGTGTCCCCTGGGAGCTCAGTCATCGTTAGTTGAAAAACACTGGTTGAATACCATGCCACGTACTGGGAAACAGAGATGAAGGGAACAAGGCTTTCTCTCCAGGAGCTCCCAGCAAAGGACGCAGACCTGAGGATCAGTACTTCCTTCAGGCAATGTGAGGGGATAGAGTAGTTGGCACTTGGGATAGTCTGATATTAGAATGCTTTGTGGTGAGATGGATGGGCGGCGGGGGGTGGGGGGGATGGCAGGGAATGCAGTTAGGAGGCAGGCACCACAATGAGGTGGAAAATGGGCAGGAACAGAGGTAAGCTTGAGGGGAGGCCACAGACATGGCAGATGAACCCTGCAGGAGTTAAACACAGTCAAAGAGCAGAGAACAAGGCTGCAGCTGTAATTAATACAATGTGGCCAGTTGCAGTGACTCGTACCTGTAATGCCAGCATATTGGGAGACTGAGGCAGGGGGATCACTTGAGCCCAGGAGTTAGAGACCATCCTAGGCAACATAGTCAAACCTTACTCTACCAAAAAAAAGTAGCTGGGTGTGCTGGTGCGTACCTATAGTCCCAGCTACTTGGGAGATTGAGGATTGCCTGAGGAGGCTGAGAATCTGCTGAGCCAAGGAGGTCGAGGTTGTAGTGGGCCATCATCATGCCGCTGCACTCCAGCCTGGATGTCAGAGTGAGATCCCATCTCAAAAAATAAAAAATTCCAATGTGAATGTGATCTGAGTAGGGTCAGATTTTCTCCTCCGTGACTTGGCAGCTGTGTGATCTCCTAAGTTTCTTTTCACTCTGACAGCCCATGACTCAAATGTTCCAGAAACAGGAACCCAGGTACTGGCATGTGGTTCTTTTTTCTCCCACTCTCCTGCTCCTTCCTCTCCCTTCCCTCGTTCCACAAGTTTTTCCAAAAGGCAAAAAAGAGAAAGCTGTTCCTCCTGAGTCCCAAGAGGCTTAGGCCTAGGACCCTCCCTGCTCCTGGTTTTCCCACCAGGAAAGCTCATGGAACCTCCTCCAGCTACAGGGTGTGGGGGCCGCTGAGTGAGACATGGGTGACTCATACTGAGCAGATAATGAGCTTCAGTGACAAGGGACTGAGCGTCAAAGGGAGACAAGCCACCTCTCCCAGGACTAGGGCTTGGGCCCACGGGGCTCCGTGGGATGGAGGCTGAGTGAGCTTGACAGTTTCCCAAGCATCATCCCATCCTCCCTCCCTTCATCCCACCACCCCCGTCAGGAACTGCTAGGAAGTCTTGCTCCTTTAAATGGAGCATTTTGCAGTTAAATCAGTAGGCCCTTCGAGGCTTGAAACTGGAGGCTCCATCCTTGACTTGGGCTGTCTGACTCTTCCTTTTAGCACAAGCTTTAGCCTTATCTCAACACTTAAAATATCAAAAATGTGTGTTTTCTCTGTCCACCTGGCTCACTGATCCTCTCAGCCCAATCAGCCTACTCATATCACACACCCTTCCTGATCCGCTAGAAGTCAGTCATGAATAACTGCACATGTTTCAGTCATGCCAGCGGGATGAGTAGCATATTCTCTAAAAGTGGTGGCCTTGTAGCAATATAATTTAAAGTACCATGTTGTTAAGACTGCAGTGTTGTAGTCTATGGCGTTGTTAGAACTACAATGAAAGAATGATAGATTCAGTGATTAAAAAAGCAAAAAGATTCTGAGACAAAAATAATGTAACCAAAGGATAGCACAGTTTAACCTGCCGTGAAATAAATCAGAATAAATAATGAAAGCATCTGTCAGGGTCCTGGCAGAGAAGCAATGGTGCATGCAAGCTGAGTGGGTGAGAGTTTAGTAATGGAACAGTGGGCAGGAAAGAAACAAATAGGAGATAGTGCAGAACCCAAAGGCTAGCAAAAGCCGGGAGCAGTTACTACCTTCCATGTCCAAAGAGGCAAAGGGGTAGGAGGGATAAGTTACCAGAATCCACATAGTCACTTCATGGAGAGGGTCTCCCAAAGGGATCTGGGGTCTTTGATAAATAAGTGCTGTCTGCATGACAGGGAGGGTACCAGGAGAGAAAGTACCCCGATCTCACTCTCTTCCCTGTCTTGAATTTCCTCCCTGAGCCCCCTACTGACCAAAGGATACTCTTGAGTTAAAGTGCAGTTTACGTAGTCCATAGAACCAGCCTCCATCAATTTCCCTTAAAGTGTATGATCTGGAGCAACCCCCTTGTGTCCCCTCCTACTGTGGGAGCTTTTCTGTCCTCTCAATAAATCCTGCTTTCAAAAAAAAAATAAAGTGTATGAGCTGGAGCTCACGGGCAGTTTTTTTACTGTAACAGATGGGACGAAAAGAGAAAGGGATGAAGGATGGAGAAAAAGGCAATGAGTCCTTCCCTCCACACATCAACCAGGTTCTTAGAGATGAGGAATTACTTTTAACATCTTTAGTAGAGTCTCCAGTGGTCTCCTTAGAATCTAGTTCTCTTTGCTCTTTCATGACAGCTCATAGGAAGCTAACCCCAGCTCCAGGAATGGAAGATACAGGTTCAGCTAAGTCAATCAGATCATTCCATTCCTCTGGATGATAGAAGGGATGTTTGACCTAAGCCTGTCCAATATGACTATTTGACTTTTCCTTGGAATTCTGGGAAAATGGCAATTCAGTTTTTCTCCTGGATGTAAATAAAGAAGAATGAAACCCTAGGAGGTGGGGGCATACTTCTTTGGGCAGTAAACAGAGCCAACATTAGGATGAAATAGAAAGCATCAAAGGTAGAGTGGAGGCCAAGGATTGGTGACATCATTGAGTTATTGAACAACTCTGTCAAGTGGAAGCCCAGCTTCTGTGTTTTCAACTAAGTGCTAATAAATTCCCAGAGTGCGTTGGGTCTTCTCTTACAACCAAAAATGCTTCAGTTGATACATCCTCCAAGAGTTAGACAAAATAAACAAATAGGTAATAGGAAGAGACAATGCGTCTATCAGGCCAATGAAGAAACATTCACTGATGGTAGTTTGGTCAACAATGCTTAAGAATCTTACTTCAGCATGGAATATTGGGTCAGAAAAGACTATCTTGGCATACTTCAAGATAGAGATATCAACTGCCGGGAACAACGCCATTCTTGTCACTAAAGAGATCTGAACTGTATGAGCTTGGACAAGCAAGATCTAAGGCAATGGAATTCTAAGAGTTGACAAGAACCAAAGACTTAATTCTCAGTCCCACTTCTTCTGTGTAGTGGTGGTGAGGACCTTATTGAGGAAAGAATCCACAGGTAGTTTTAGATAACGGAGGCACATCCCAGACTATAAGGAGCCACAAGTTTCTAGGCATAGCTCTCACGGAAAAGGAATAACCCTCTTTGTAAACAGGTGTTTGGGTATTTTGTTTGATTGTGTGTGTGTGTGTGTGTGTGTGTGTGTGTGTGTGTGTGTGTGTGTGTGTGTGTGTGTTTGGTTCTTGTCAGTCCATTACTGAAACCTGAAACTTTTCTCTGTTTTGTTCAGAAATTCTTGTTCAAGAACCTGCAGAAGCCCTTGTTGAACTCAAATCCATGAAGGATTTGGAGTCAATCCACTCACGAAGCCTTCTAATGAGTGTCATGCAGCCTCCTCTTGCCACTACCCCACTACACTGCCCTCTTCTGCCTCCTGGACTGAGCAGTGTAAGGAGCAACCCCAACTAGAGGCAAGGGAATGTGTGAAACTCTCAGGTTCAAAATGCAAGCTTATCAAACTATGTATTCTCAAAGATTTCAAGAAGGGGGCTCCATGAATCAACTTTGGCACCTCCAACTAATATCATGAAGATGTCATCTCCAGATATCAACTTTTATGAGATTCATTGAAAGTTACCCTTCTGGGGACAATTGGCATCAGATCCATTCCTTGATAACTAGTGGTGAACTCAGTTGCTCTGAATTGTCATGGTAGACAGAAAGAAGCAAAATGTGGATGTCAGAGGACCCGAACCTTAAGGAGAAGTAGAAATGACTATGAGGATCATGTGCCTTTTAGTTTATTTATTTAACACACATTTAATTTTGTGCCTCTTTTATATTCAAAAATCTATAACAAGTCAAGAGTTCGTCATTGCTTTATTCAAGAAATATCTATGGATCACACACTTGCCAGGTAATGTGTGACACAAACGTGAATAAGTCAGGAATCTAGGCCACTCCATTGTCCCCATGGCAGAGTGATTCTAACTATGTAGGTTTTTGTCATAAGTAGACACGCATAATTTTATATTTTTAAAACCAACATACAGAATGTTTGTTTGTGTACAGATATGGCATCAAATATCTGAATCATACAGCATAAAAAATCACTCACATTTTTGTGTTTTTCTAAATTCCCTGATTACATTGAGGATAAAGCCTGAATTTTGTGCCATATTACATTAACATCTTTGTAAAACTTGTTAATTTTCCGTGTGTGTGTGTGTGTGTGTGTGTGTGTGTGTGTGTGTGTGTTGGGGGAGAGAGAAAGAAAAATTGCCTTAGGTCCAGAACCTCAAAAAATATTCCAGAAAAAAAATTATTCATTTATTTTTCATATACCCTTATACTTGACACTAGACTTTTTGTCATTTTATTTTTTATTGAGATATACTATTTGTTAAGTTAACTTATTCAGGCACAGAAAGACAAACATGTTCCCACTTAGAGAGTAGAATGAGAGTTAACAGAAGCTGGGAAGGGTATGTGAAAAAGATGGGTGATGAAGACAAGTTGGTTCATGGGTACAAACATACTCACGATGGAAGGAATAAGTATTAATGTTCAATAACAGAATACGGTTGCTATAGTTAACAACAATGTATTATATATTTCAAAATAGCTAGAAGAGAGGGCTTGAAATGTTCACAACAATAAAAATAATGAACGCTCAAGGTGATGGATATCTTAAATATTCTAACTTGATCATTACACATTCTATGCAGGGAGCAAAATATTGGATGCACTCCAAAGAGAATTTAATACCATTGTTTTGTTATCTCTGATTTTTATTTTTATGGTAACCTCTTTGAGTAATGACCAATTTTAAAGAAAAATGACAAGTAATAATAAGTCAACTGGCATATAAGTATGCTAAAATTGTAGAGATGGGGCATAAATAATTGAATTTTTAAAAATAATGCATGGTATTGTACTAAATTTTTAGTTTTCTAACTTTACCAAATTTTTAGTTTTCTCTCTTCAAAGCTGCTTCACCTTATGAGAAAACTATACAGCCTTACCCTGGTGAACTCAGGAGTGGTCAGATGACTCTTTGACCAATGAAATGTGGATAGAATCAACATATGTCATTTTCAGGAAGAAACTTTAGGAGCCATTGTGTAATTTACCATGTTCCCTTTCCTTCTTTCACAGAGACAAACTGTGTTACACAGCCCATCCTGTCAATATGCATCCTGAGTTGAAGATGGCATGAAATGGAGACAACCAAGCCATAATGGACACAAAGCTTGAGTGAGAACCAGCATTTTTGAGACCTGAGGATTGGTTGTTAATGCAGCACTACATAGCCCATTCTGACCGACACAAAGAGCTACCACAGGATCTGATCAAGAGGTGTAATCGGCTCGGAACGGTCCACCTCAAATCCTGAAAAACAATTGAAAACTTTATCCCAGATGTCAAATGTCCTATCAGGGATTTTAATATTCCTTATGAGACTGGGTTAAGCATCCATTCTAGAGTAGCATTGGTGGGAGGCAGCCCCACAGAGGTTGATGGACCTTGTGCATGAATATTGTGATGTCAATTTCATTGGCAATGTGAGCCAAATACTTAGATGGTCTTCAAGTCATCAGAGCAGAGTGAGACAGCAAAGGGAAACCACATTTTAAAAACTACTACTATATATTAGAGGCAAAGTACCAGGCATTTTGTACACTTTCTCTCACCGGCTCTTCTGAGAAATTGATATTATCTTCCATTTTATAGACTAAACTAAGGCTTGTTACACAAAGTTACTCAGCCAGTAACTGGTGGAGCCAGGACTCAAATCCAGTACTGCTTCCTGCTGTGGTCACTCTATAAGACACTGGCATATAAAGCCTGGAAAAATGCCACCAGTTACCTGCATTTTAATCATAGCCTATATCAATATTTATTGGAAGTGTTGAATATAAAGGCTTCAGCTAATGAAATTAGATTCATCTCTACATTCATCATCTTTTCTGCATCTGCAACATCCAAATTGAATCTGGGATGAAGGTGGTAGAATTTTCAGGACTAGGATAATTGAACATATGCTGTAGTGGGGTTTCTCAACAGCCTGTGCAGGCTGAGTGTCACAGTGATTAGGAAATATATAATCGTCTTTCCAAAGCTGGGAATTAAATATTTTTAACCATGACTATATGGTCTAACACTCGGTTAAACCCAGTGACATGATACTCAAACAACTATCAATCATAAGCAATGTTGCCAGAAACCCTCCCTCCTTTTCTCCCCCACCCTTCTTTGCTTCCCTGTTTCTCAGCCTCCATTCTTAACCTAGCAACGCGTATAGTATTCAATCCATTCAATACTGAGTGACTGAAATAAGCAAAGAGGAAGGAAGAAGAAAGGGTGGAAAGGAAGAAGCGATAAAGACAATGCGGAAAAAGAAATGGAGGTTAATTGACCACCTGCTCTATGTTGTACACTGTTATAGATATGAGTTAACATACATTCTCTCATGTACTCTCAGGGACACTCTTGAGAGATGGCCTCACCACCATCACTACCAATTAGTAATGATCTTCCTGCAGTTGCTAAGGAAGAAACAAAGGCATTTATAGGAGAAATAGATGTAATCTCTTGGCCATTTGGCCCAAAATGGCCAAGGGAAGAAATTATGTCTGTGGCACAAACTAACTGTCAAACAGAATCCTCCTTGAGGGTAAGCCTAGCTTTCCTGGTCCTGCTCTGTGATCTTACTACCCAATGCACATTCTATGTTTTAAAAAGATATTTCTTCTACCCATGCTTAAATGCTCAAAATATTCTTCAGATTTAGTTTATTCATTTTGTCAATATTTGTTCAGTACATATTTATTGAGTGCCTGCTTGGTGCCAGGCACTGTTGCAGGCATTAAGAATACAGCAGCATACAAAAAAAAAAAAAAGAAAGAAAGAAACACATAAAAAAAATCATGCCCTGCCCTGCTGGATCTTATATTCGCGTGGATGGAGAAAGACATTGACAAAATATAAAGTAAAATACATACTAATACTATTTTAGGAAGTGTTAAGTGTCATAGATAAATGGATAGCCATGAAGAGAAGTTGTTAGGAGTGTTGGAAAAAAGGTGAGACGTCATTTTATTATTTTATTTTGTTTTATTTTCTAGTTGGAGTCTCACTCTGTCGCCCAGGCTAGAGTGCAGTGGCACACTCACGACCACCCCAGTGTTGACCTGCTGGGCTCTGGCGATCCTTCTGTCTCAGCCATCCAAGTAGCCAGAACTACAGGCACATGCTACCACACCCAACTAATTTTTGACTTATTGCAGAGACAAGGTCTCACCAAGTTGCCCAGGCTGGTCTCAAACCTGCAGGTTCAGGAAATCCACTCACTTTGGCCTCCCAAAGTGCTGAGATTACAGGCTGAGCCACTGAACCTAGCCAAGATGTCATTTTAAATAGAATGCTCAGAAAAGTCCTCATTGGAAATATATTTGAACAATAACTTAAAAAGAGAAGGAGCCAGTCGTGCAGATGTCCAAAGGTATAGCACTTCAGGTGGAGGGAGCAGGAGGTACATAGATCCTGAGGCATAAATGTGCCTATGGATTCTAGGAACAACACAGAGATCAGTGTGGAGAAAGTGCAGTCAGTGGGAGAAAAGGTACTGATGGAAGATTGTATCCAAAGGGCAATAAGAGGATAAATTGTGCTGGCCCCTAGGACTTTCTCAGTTTTAATATGGTCAGCAAGTGATGAGTTTTGGCATAATCAAGAATGGCATAATCTGACTAACCAAACACTTCCTACTGTTGTATTAAAAATAGACTGTAAGAGAAAACAAGTAGAAGCAATTGTACAGGCCAGGGGCTGTTATATTAATCCAGTCAAGTTGTCTGAGAGATTAGGAAACTGGCTGTGCTGCTTCCACGATGTTTTGGGAATTTCCTTTTCATCAACTGCACTGTCTAGCTCTTATGTCACTAGCCTTTGCTATTATATTGACTTCTTAGCTGGTCTCTCTATCTCTAGTCCTGTACCCTGAGATAGTCAGAGTAGGAGAAACTCTGCCGCAGCAGCCACAGATAAATCCTAAAATTTCAAGGACTTGACACAATAAATGGGTATTGTTATTTATGCCATCATCTGATGTGAGTCAGGCTAGCTTCTTCTACCTACCTTTTGTCTGTATTCTCTGAAGCATGTGTTCTCCAAGTTCTTTATGGAAGAGGAAGAAAGAAATGGAGATTTTAGTAAGAAAGGTCTTAGAAATGACTTGCCTTCTCTGCTCACATCTGTTTGGCCAGAGCCCCAGAATATGGCTCCAACCTACTTTCACAGAAAACCTGGGAAATGTAGAGCAGCTTATGATTGTTTCATACATATCAACATTCTTTGCCATACATCCTTCCAATCCTTGTGCTCTTTCTAGAGCATAAACATTGTCATGTCCCTCTTGGTGATGTACCCCTATCCCACCGGTTTATCATGATATAATCAGTGATTCTTTCTTTAGCTTTTCCCTCTCTTCCAGATGTCTCTTGATTGTAAGTAGATATCCTTGTCTAACCCATCTTGACTATCTTTTCTCCTTCAGCCAATAAAATCATGACCACAACAATAGTTATTAAATTGTATTGAGTTCTAAGGAACACTGTTGTTGTTTTTAAAATTAATTCTAAGATACTGCCCAGGAATGTGGATTTCAAAACAGATAGATAGTGGTCCATTTGGCCACGTGTTTAAAAACTGATACAAGCCAACTATCGGCATCCCATTTTTTAAAAAGAAAGCATCAAGGCTTTACAAATGCAAATGGTCAGTGGACACAAAAGTCTGGGTTCAAATCCATATGTGTTTGTCTCAAAAACCAGTGCTTGTTTAAATAAATTCAGGAATGCTATTTTCCATATTCTAACTCAATATGGGAATCGAAATTTAAGAATGATAATAACCTTTATGATTGCCTTTAGTTCATTCATTCTCCTTTTCATGGCTTTCCAATCTGTAGAGGATTCTGTCAGGTCAAAAATTCCAGATTTCACTGGTATCTCAGTGACAGGATGGGATCAGTAAAGAGAGAAGCTAAACAACTCTCCACTGACCTCTAGGCCCATTGAAAGAAAGAATCTTTTTTTTTTTTACTTTGTTTTATTATAAAGATGTGGGACACAAGTCAGGATTAGGTACATGAATGGTTTACAAGCAGGTGAAGTTTGGGCCTCCAACTGGATCTCACATCACCTCGTTGAGGATTCAGTACCTTTAGTGAGATTACATGCCCTGAAAGATTCTTATTCACAAGGATTCAGATGCAGTGCTTCTGTTGAGTCCCTTTTAATCATCTTTTTTATGCATCTGTCTTCCCTAGTCGACCCTGAGCTCCTCCATGGCAAGAGTTGGGTCTTACTCACCTCTGAATCTATGGGATAACTGCATTTGGAATACAAGGGGATTCAAAAAGTTCTGAAATTATTTTTTGAAGGGTGAGCTCCTTGGAGGAAGCTGCCTAATACAGGATTTCCTGGCGAGGCAAATGTCCTAGGAACCCTTCGGAGTTAGCACAACACCTAGCGTTGTTGCGAGAGGCTGTATTCAGCTTCAGTGAGTTGTTTATGGAGATTTTTTCAATGTGCTTGCCCATGTCATGATGGGTGACTTACAAGCATGCCTGCCCACACTGTGCTGAGTGTTCAGCAATTTTGGATCAAAAACAACATGACCCCCATGCTCTACCCTCCCTATTCACCCAATCTTGCCCCAAGCAACTTTTTTTGTTCCCTGAATTTAAAAAGTCCTCAAAGGGACTTTTTGCCTATGTGGAAGGTGTGAAACAGAAAACTGCAGAAGCACTAAAAGGCATCAAAATTTGATGAGTTCAAAGACCGTTTTGATCAGTGGACAAAGTGTCTCAATAGGCGTATTGCATCAAACAGAGAGTACTTTGAAGGTGACTGAAGTTTAAACATGTAAGAGTAAACACACAATTTTCATAAATTCTGTGAAGTTTTTTTGGGTCTCTCTCTTAAATGTTCACCTGCATTATAAAGGTCCCAAGGCAGAATGAACAGAAAGACACTACTGTTCCAATGATTGTCAAGACTTGTCCAAGGTTCTAACCCTGAGAACTGGTTCCATAGTCTATGTCTTTATTCAACACTCTGATTGTCTACACTGTGCCTAGAATCATGCCAGGCCTAAAGATGCAGTGAGAAATAAACCACATCCACTCAAAAGGACCATGGCTTAGCCCAGCAGCTGCATGAATGGCTAACAGGATGCCAACAACTTCCCATTCCATTCCTCCATGCCTTCATACACAGACCTGAAAGCTAATGCCTCAGAAATAAGGAATACCATGTCCAAAGGAACTCACATATGACCACTGTAAGCACTAGCCTTTGATGCAGAGAACCTAGAGTTCTTCCACTCCATTGTCACTGTCTATACTCTACGGCCATAATCTTAGTTTCTCCACATGTTAAAAGATTGAGTTGGACCAAAGAAAACTGAAGGCTTCTTTGAGCTCTAAAATTCAATGCAGAGCCATTGGATGTCATGCAGAGGCCATCTTATTAATTCAAACCTAGAGAAGAAATTTTCCTAAGTATAGAATCATTTCCCACTTGCAGGAAGAACTGAGCAGAACTCAAGCTGTTCAAGTTCTCTTCTCCTTGGCCAAGCACGACTTCATTGCAAAACTCTTAGGTGGGATTTTTTTCTAAGTTTCTAAAGAGGCTCTAAAGACTTTTTGGACATTTATCTGTAATTGTACACCATATGTTTTGAATTTTGTAATAAGAAGTCAAGAACAGACAAAATGAGCCACTTGTGCCAAGCAACCAGTAATTTTTAAAGTTTTTTAAGGGGGGAGGGTTGAAAATGCCAAAAAAAAAAAAAATGGGGGTCAGAAGGGACATATTCAAGGAGGAAGAGGAGAATGAATGTTCTGAAAGTCTGAAGTATCTGATTTTCTTCAAAATAACACAAAAATGTAGTGGCTTAAATCAACAATTATTTTCTTAGCTCACCATTTTGTGGGTCAGCAATTTGGGTCAGAGTACCTGGTTTTTTTAGTGTATGCTGGACTCATCTTCAAAGGTTTGGCTGCAGTATTTCATCTTAGCATCTTGGGACCTACTATGAGCCACAGGGCAGGATTGGTCACATGTTGGTGACAAGGATCTTAAGAGAGAAGATGCTTCTTAAGAATCATGATTGCTACCATCTCACTGGCCAAACAAATCATATGACCATTCAAGATTCAAAGGGTGGAGAAAGTCCTCACATCTTAATGGGAGGAGCTTAAAATTATGTAAATTTGAAGAGTTTGTGGTAACAAACTGTTATATTAAACAATACAAAAAGTTATGTGAATTTTAAGTTTGTTGGAGAGAAAGAGTTTGTGTTCAGTTTTAAAATCTGTCACACTTAGACACATGGGTATTGGTTTAAATTTGCTGAAATTTCACCTTAAAAAGTAAACACTGGAGAGGGTGTGATATTAGAAAAAACAAAAGGTTAGTAAAACATAACCACTGTTTTCAAATATTTAAAGAAATATCATGGATAAGAAGAATGACACATGTTCTGAATAAATTCAGACAGAAGTATTATGATGAATGGGCACAAGTCATATGTGGCAAAAAGAAGAACATTTGAGCCATTGGAGCTTCCTGTAATAGGCAAAGAAGAAGAGTGCAGACATTTATTGAGCATCTATCATGAATCACATAATATGACATTTTCCCATTTAATGCTCTCAATAATGCATTATCTCCCATATTTTAGATATGAGTCTCTAAAGGGGTTAATTGACTTTGATGAAGTTCACTGAGCTCAGAAATGACAGCTTTGGGATGTGAACCCAAATCTCTTCAATACCAAAATCCATGCTCCTTTGACAATGTCATGATGCTTTTAAGCTCCTTCAGCATGAAAGGAACAGAGGCACACACAGGTTCAGCATTAAAAATAGACGCTTGTTGTAAGGACATATGGGCAGTGCAACCACATGGAGACATGCCTTGACAACAGCCAACATCCCCTCACCCATGTTCTCCCTCTATTTCTAGCCCCTTGTCTGGTTCCCTTTATTCTTTCACCCCTAGAAATCAGGGATATCAATCTCCACTAAGATATACTGCTTCACCGTTTGTAAACTGCTGTGAACTTGAATGCAATTTACCTTTCTCTGATGTGTTTACATTTTAAAGATCTTTATTTTGAACTTCCAAGGTGTCATAATGAGAGCCACCATTGTCATAGCACTTTGTATACCACCCCTGATTCTCATCAAAACCCACAAAATTGCTACAATTATTACCATTGTACAGATTAAAAAACAAAAACAAACTTAAGCTCAGGATTCAAATTCAAGTGTACCTGAAAGACCGAAATCAATACTTTTCCCACCATATTATGCTTTCTCTTGAAAGAGAGATGTTGGCACCTACCTGGCCATATGAAAGTGGGTGATAGAGCTAGTTTTCTATTGAGTGATGCCATGCCTACTAAAGCTAATGCATGAGAAATTTGGATCATTCATAATCATTCTTGCTATTAACTTTAAAAGGTTTTAGTTTTTAAATGTTTAAAATTCTCTTTCTTTATTATTAAAAAACCAAACATATATATAAGTAGAGCACATAGCATGATAAACTCCTATGTATCTGTCAGCTGGATTCAATCATTTTCAACATATGGTCAATCTTGTTCCTTGGCAGATTTTTAAAAAATGATTCCCAAACCTATGATTGATTATATGCTACTTCTACTTTTCCCAAATTAATATCCAAGGAATACCGGAGCAAGAAGTCCCTCTCAGCATCATCTTGGATGAACCCCTTCTTTTAGGGAAGAAGATTAGGGCCCAGAGACAAAACTGGCTTTGCTCAAGATCATATATTGAGGTAGTAGAAAAGGAATACTTAGAACAGGGTTTCTGACTCCCTAAACCAGCCACCTTTGAGGAATCAAATTGCCCGCTTGGTGCCCACACCCTAAGCCATCACTGCCAACTCCAGAGGACAAAGAGGAGGTCAATGTGATTGGATTTGGCCTCTGTCCAGCAGGCTCAATGGGCTTTGTCAGCCAAGCCCTCCTTTGACCTTCCTATTCTTTCAAGGGTAATTAACCAGCCAAATGGGTTCCCTCTGCTGAGACTTGGTGCCCAAATAATCACAAACACCCCCAACTGCTGGTGACCAAATCACCACTGTGAGGTCCCACCTGGCCCTCCAATGTCACATTTTTCATTAGCTCAACTTTCCTGATTTGAAAACGAGGTGCCTCACAAAAACGATAGGCTTGTGAGGAGGCAACAGACTCAGTCAGCTGATTCCAATGGCATATTCCTTGGTGAGAAAAGACCTCTCTGGGGTGAATAAAAGATAATAACTAAGGGGTTATATGGTGCTTAGACATGAGGGCATGGACTGACCCTTCATAAATTGACAACCCCAGGAGATATCTGGTGTCTTTCAAGGGGCGGATGGTGTCATGGAAACAGTGGGATAAGCATATTCAAGATCAGAAATCCATTTTAACAGTAGTCACCAAATCTAGAGTTTGTAGATGTGAAACACATGATAGGTGCTATGATAAGTGTGATAAATTATATCTATTGAATTCATTGAATCCTCACTATAACCCAGTGATGTAGGTACTATGGTTATTTCCATTGTGAAGAAATTCAGGCACAGAGAGATTGAAGAAATTCAGGCACAGAGAGATTAAGTAACTTACTGAAAGTCACACACCTATTAAGTAACATGGAGTATTAATCAGAATAACAGGGCTAAAAATGCAGCATAAACTTTAGAAAGGGGTTATTATATATGTTAGGTTATTATTAGAGCCAAAAATATGAGAGTTCAAGGATGACTATGAGCCAGTGTGTATTCAAGTCCTTGACTCTGTGGTCCAGATGGAAAATGCCAAAGGAATTTAGAAAAGTATGGGAGAGGACTTCAAGGTGGGACAAAGTATTTGGAGAATAACTACAATTACAAAATCTTTTCTCAGCTCCTGTCACCTCATCTTGACAATATCTCTTAAAGTAAGGATCATCATAACTCCCATTTTATAGATAAAGAAACCAAGATTCAGAGGGGGATAAGTGACTTGCCAAGTACTTAACTGGGCATTAGAACTGATTGCAAATCCTGAGTCTTTTCCAATCCATCCCAGCAGAGCTGATAGTGAATCAGAGGTATATTCCTTCTTCTCAACAGGATATCTGAGCTCTGGCCTCATGGCCCACAATAAATAGAGTGGCCATAAGTTCTGCATTATCCATAAAAGTCCTAGTTTATGCTTGTTTTCCAAGTATAGTTAGTGACAATGTTTTCTTTTGCTTTTAAAAGTATTCTTGTTTGAATGGAAAATTATAAAACTGTCTTAACTCTGAGCAACACTTTCCTGGTGTCTGTATCTGCAAAGTAAAACAGCTTTTTCTTCAAACTTTCTTCCTCTTAGGAACATTGTTGAAGAGCTCTTACTGAGGGGTAAGAGCTATAGATGAGAATAAACTTAGGACAACATGCATAGAGAAATGTTCTAGTTTATCTCCACCCACTCTCAACTCCAGCCTAAACTAACTGTGGTAGAAGTGATTGTTCTCTGGGTAGAAGATTCAGGATGAAGGAAAATAAGAAACAGGGAGAAGAGACAGGCACGATGGGCTGTTTGTCCTTTTCTAGTTAGATACCTAAATTTATTAAACATTTGGGAGTTAACATCCTTGTAACAAATCACCTGGCCCCTTCTCTATTGCAAAGGTGACCCAGATTTCTTAAACTTTTAGACCATTGTACTAGTCATTGCTGACATCATTTTGAAAACCAATGGCAACTTTTCTGAAATGTTTCTCCCACCGTCTATCCCTTTCTCTGATAGACAGTAATAAGAGGACTGGAGAAAGCAAACCAAGATGACTTTGAAACCCCAGGACAACTACTTCTCAAGGAACAGACTGGCAAGTGTCTAGTGCAAGAGAGTGAAAAGAGCAAAGGCTTAGAGCCAGGCAGACCTGGGGCTGAGTCTCAGTTCCATCCCAAGTCAGCTGTGTACTCCAGTGTTATTTTTTCTGCCTAAAGAAAGAAGGCCAGGCCGAGGCAAGTGGATTACCTGAGCCTGTGGGTTCAAGACCAGCCTTGAGACCTTGTTTCTACAAAAAAAAAAAAAAAAAATTAGCCAGACATGGTAGCACACACCTGTAGTTCCAGTTACTTGGAAGGCTGAGGCGGAAGGATAGCCGGAGCCCAGCAGGTCGATGCTGAGGTGACCATGAGCGTGCCACTGCACTCCAGCTTGAGCAACAGAGTGAGACTCCAACTCAAAAAAAAGAAAGAAGACCAAATTGCCCCCGATGAAATTAGAGTCTGCGTCTCCAGGAGGTTCCATGTTGGAGTCTAGCGGTTTATCTGATCACTTAATTCACCTCCATAGCTCTATTAGGAAAGAGCAGTGATTAATAATAACATCTCATACACTACTTGCAGAAGGCATTACAGATTCAAAGTTTTCTGGTCCTGTGAACAGAATTCAGATAACTCTCCCTTGCCTGTTTATAGGAGAGAGAAAGGGATACTCAATACCTTCTTCCTCTTTCTTTGAGATATATTAGATGAGGTGGAAAGCCTGGCCAAGCTGTGTTTAGAGAGGCATAGCGGCTGAAGCTTTGGAACCAGGTAGATTGCTACAGACTTTCAGCTTATTATGTTAAGCTCTCTTTACCACAGTCTGCTTGTCTGTAAAATGGAGACAATGACCACTTGGTGCAAATGCTGTGAGACTTAGGTAACATGTTTGTCTCCAAGAGCAAACACAGGTGCTGCCCATCAAAACACCCACCTATTGTTCACTCTTTGTCTCCTGCCATCTTCTGCCCTGAATGCTTAGGGAAGTGTTGAAATCATTCACTTTGGGCTTCTGACAGTCTGCATGCTGCAGAGAGTTCTACCAATTGAACTTCACATGAGCAAGAAATGAGTGTTCACTTGTGTTAAATCACTGAGATTTTGCAATTTGTTTACTGTAGTATATTTTAGGTCTAACAATTAAGTGTACAAACTCATCCTAGCGGAAGTGCTACATAGCACATTGCTGAACGTCACTATGGTCCCCTTCAAAGTACTCCCATTGGGAAACTATGCACCCATGCCAGGACAGAGTCCACCCATCAGAGCAATTTTGGAACTCTTTTTCTGGAATGGCTATCAGGTCTGCCACTACAAGAATGTCAGTGTTTGAATTAGAACAATGAACAAACATTAAATTTCTTGTTAAACTTGGCAAGAGTGGAAGTGAAATCAGGGACATGTTCGTTCAAATTTGTCGGGATAATGTCATGAAGAAAATGGCGGTGTACGAATAGATTAAATCTTTTTCTGAGGGGAGAGAAAGCATCACTGATAAAGAGAGGCCAGGACAGCCAGTAACTAGCAGAAGTGATGAAAATATTGCAAAAATTCATTGAATTGTGTGTTAAAATAGCTGACTGTGAGCAGCCTAGTAGACCAAATAAATATTGATAGAGAAATAGTTAGGAAAATCTTAAACTGAAATTCTTGGCATGAGAAAGGCATGTGCAAAAATGGTCCTGAAGGAACTCTTCCATCACAACAATGCACCAGTTCCCACAGTACTGTCTATGAGGGAGTTTTTAGCCAGTAAAAAATAACTGTATTGGAACACCCTCCCTACTCACGTGATCTGACCCCCCAATAACTTTTTTCTTTACTCAAAGAAAAAGGAAATAATGAACGAAGATATTTTGATGACATTCAGGACATCAAGAGTAATACGATGATAGCTCTGATGGCCATTCCAGTCAAAGAGTTCCAAAATTGCTTTGACAGGTGAACTAGGCATTGGCATCAGTGCATAGCTTCCCAAGGGGAGTCTTTTGAAGGTGACCATAGTTATATTCGGCAATGAGGTATGTGGCACTTTTTCTAGAATGAGTTCATGAACTTAATTGTCAGACCTCATCTGTCAGTTAGCTATTTCTGTGAAACATACACCTCCTGGTCTTGGTGGCTTCTATGAACTAAATGTTTGTGTTCCCCCAAAATTTGTGTTGACACCCTAATCCCCAGCATGATGGTACTTTTTGAGGCCTTTGGGAGATAATGAGGTCATGAGACTGGAGTTCTCACGTTGGGATTGGTATCCTTAGGAAGAAACACACAAGAGCTTGCTTTCTGTCTCTGCTCTCTACCATGTGAGCACACAGTAAGAAGAAAGCAAGTCAGGAAGAGAGGCTTCACTAGAACCAGACCATGCTGACACCTAGTCTCTAGAACTATAGGGGAAAAAAAACTCTGTTGCTTAAGTCACTTAGTCAGTGGTATCCTGTTATAGAAGCCTGTGATGGCTAGAACAGTGGCTTAAAATAACAACCATTGGTGATATCTCACAAATCAATAATTCATGTGGTAGTTTGTCTTATCTTGACTTGAAATTATTTAACCTCAGCTGGGCTTTCTTGTTCAACTGAGGTGAATTGCTAGGTTGGCTATGGGTTAGTTGGTCTAGAGTGGCTTGCTTCGAGGTAATTCCACTTCCCTCTACGTGGTCTCTCATGCTCCAGCAGGTTAACCCAGGCTGGTTCTCAGTGTCGGGAGTGCCAAAGACAGCAAAGTATGCATGGCTTCCTGATAGCTAGGCTTGGAATTGAACCAGATCACTTCTGTTACGTTCTATGGACCATAGTAAGTAACAAGACCAGCCATATTCATGGAGTGAGGAAATAATTGAGACCATTCTCTTGACTGAAGGAGCAGCAAGAGCACATTGAAAGGGGGCAAGAATTGGGATTATTTTTACAATCAACCTGCTACACAGCAGCTAGTATCCCCTTAACCAGTACTGTCACACACAGATGGTGATGAAAGAGGCAGGATTCAATTTTAAACCTGACTAATGGGTCAAAATTGAAGACTATTTTTTGGATACTGTGTTACTTCCTTAAGGAAAATAAAAACATTTGCTGAAACCAATAAAAACATATCTTTATGCAAACTTCCCGAAGCTGCATGTGGATGGAAAATTTCCCCTCTTCCCCCTGATTATCCAAGGCATCTTTAAGGCTGTTGAAGAGGTGGAGGCAACTTTATTTTGTTACTTTCCAGGTTTAGTTCTTCATACATAGAGTTGCCTCTCTAATTAGTTCTAATTAGATGCACACAGTTCATATTAGGTCACAACAAAACCAAAAGCTGAGTAATTTAAAAAGGATTCACTAATCAGTTGCAATAAAGCCAGCTTTGTGTTTACCTGTGTGATGGCCATTATGTCTCCACCTGAGTTGTTACATAGCCAACTGAATTCCAAACATGGGTTTATCTTGACAAAAAGGTGGAAACCCCCATGGACTTCAGGACTCTTCATGGAGGAGGCTGTAACTTCCTTTGCTTTCTGGGAATAGGTGGCTTAGGTTGGCTTTTTAAAAAGCAGGTTTCTCCACTTCTCCCGTCAGACAAGTCTCTTCAGAAGCTTCAAGCATCCGTTGGAACTTCCACCTTTGCCCTTCTCAAAGACTCACCATCAGAGAACATCTCACTTAGAAGGACCTGAAAAATCATCTTGTCAAGTTCCAGCACTTTATAGAAGCGATGATTGAAGTTTCAAGCGAACAGCACAGCTGAGACCAGAACTTGGATGAAGGTATCATGGTATAATAGAGAAGCATGGTCTTTAGATTCAGCCAGATCTAAATTCCAGCCAAAGCTCTCTCAGTCACAGTTGCGTGACACTGGGCATGTATCCAACCTCTCTGTACCTTAGTTTGCCCCTCCTTTAAAAAGATATGGTTTACTTTTCCTGCCCCTCCTTTAAAAAGATGTGGGTCATAAGGGTATTTAAATGAGATAACATGTAGAAAGCACCTAATAGGCTTCCTGACACACAGCAGGTGTTCGGCATAAGGTAATTATTATGCTATCCCCACAGCTAGAGTGGGAATGGAGGTAGCGGTGGGAAGGATGCAGGACCTATGGATAAATTTTATGTAGTAAAGAACAAGAATGTTTTTTTCCTGAAATCCATGAGTCCCTTTGATAGAATATAAGTTTCCTAGAGAGCAGGAATCTGGTCTGTTGTGTTCATTGCTGTATTCTCAGAACCTGAACATGGAAGCTGCCACTTGTAGAATGAATGGATAGATGACTCTTAGGTCGCTGCAGTAATAGATCATGCAAGTGTGATTCTTTTCTCTCCAGGGAGTAGGTTCGAAGCTCAAAAGATATGCTCCCTCTACCTCTTTCATCAAATTAACACATAAATTAACACATAAAAAGGGCAGGCAGCACAACTCAGAAGTTAAAGACCAGAGAGTTTCAGACCAGAGACCTAGACTGGAACCCGCCGCTGCCATCCACAGGCAGTGTAATATCAGATGTGTTATTTAACTTCTCTGAGACTCCAGTTTTCATGTATACGATGGGAGTAACAAAATTGTCTCTTCCAAGGAAGAACAGGAATGCTTGTTTCGCCTGACAGTGTGAAGTCTCCATCAATGGGGCATACAAAAATAAATACAAACCCGTATTCTGACCTCCCTCTTAGTAGGATGGGAGGCTAACTTCTCTGTCAGGTATCCCTGGTGGGCTCAGCTGAGAAAACAAGCCACAAACAGACCTTGGGGGTCTTCCCAAAGCCTCCCTTCCTCACTGTGTATCCACACCACCTCTGAGCTACAAAAACCCAGCCTATTACCAATAGGCCAGTGGTCACAGGTATTTATAAGCCAGGTAGGGGAAAGGAAAAAAAAGTATCATTAATGGGTACCAGTTTTGTGCCAGCACCTTCTTATGTGTCGTGTCCCCTCTGGAATTAAGGATCAAAGGAACCATGCCATGCACTAGCCGACAGGAGGCAAGTAACTCAAATCATGGCCCAACTTTAATCATTAATTGAGAGCAACAGGTCTGCATATGTATGTCCCTTTATTTTGTTCAACCTTATCTCACTTCCTCATGCTTTCTCTTTCTACTTTATATATAAACTCTGATAGAATACCTCAAATACTTTGTGAAGTAAAGATAGAGATTAATTAATCAATAATCCCGCTTATCCTTTGAACAGAAGGTTAAGTGACCTTCCCATGATCTCACAGGTATTATCAGTGGCAGAGTAAAAGTCAAACCCGCATCAATCTGGCCCCAGATTCCATTCCCTTTCTGTGGCACCAGGACCCTCTGACCCACATTGGGGTTCTCTACTTTCCTTACACTGTGGGCTTCCTCCTCCTCTCTCTGCAGGAAACCACTTCTGTACTTAGAATTCTCTCCTTGGGGTAAATTCTCAGAAAAGGAATTATGAAGTCAACGGCTATGAACATATCTATAGCTCTTGCCCAAATGCCATGTAAAGGCTGACCATGATGTTTCTGAAGTCCAGGAAAGGGACATGAACTGTGAAACCACAGAACCTGTTCATACTGGGACCAGAACTGCGGCCAGTTTCTCCCACTCAGAACCTCTCACTTTTTCTAGAACCCAGTGCTGCCTCACACATGCGAGGGTGTTTGAAGGACCCTGCAATAGCTCCCCACTCTTTCCTGAAAACCTCTCGCCTATATTATGGCATTCTAAACCCTGGCAGCTGTCCTTCCGAGTCACAGCGTGAAATTCCCCAGGAAAGACAAGGATTGATCACTGGCACATTGGTGGGAATAGACCCATCACTTAATGTCTGTACCGCTGACATGTCAGAAAAGGATGGGGCAAGAAGACAGAACCACCATCTCTCATCCGTGGACTCTGCTTCATACGAAGTACAACAGTTCCCTCTAAGAACAAGGCAAATTATGCAGACGCTAGATGTTCACACAGAAAACGGTGTCTCCGATTGTGCTGCAATGCTCCTCCGTCCACTTTAACTTGGCTTGGCCTCACTTTCTTTGTCTGCCAAATCGAATAAGATGTGGCAGCAGTGCTGCCATCAGGATTAAATGAAATAACCCAGGTAAAGTGCTGTCACCATGCCAAGCATATTATCAAGGTTAATAGATGGATTTTCATGTATTAATTTAATTTATAGTGTTTTACAGTTTAAAGTGGATCTTCACATTTATGTCATTTCCGTAAAGGACAGATCCTTTTTTTTTTTCAGTTGGAATCTCACTCTGTTGCCCAGACTGGAGTGCAGTGGCCGCTCCTGATCACCGCAGCCTCGCCTGCTGGGCTCTAGCGATCCTTCTGCCTCAGCCTTCCGAGTAGCTGGAATTACAGGCACGCTCTACCATGCCCGGCTGATTTTTTGATTTATTGTAGAGATGAGGTCTCGCCAAGTTGCCCAGGCGGGTCTTGAACCCGCAGGTTCAGGCAATCCACTCACCTCAGCCTCCCAAAGCACAGGATTACAGGCTGAGCCACCGAGCCCGGCTATCTCTGCTATTTTTAAAGTGCTTGTATCTGCCCCTAAAATATGTGTACAATGAAAGGATAAAGGATTTGGAACAAAACAGTGGTTATAATTTTGGCTCAGCTTCTTCTCCCGTCTCACTATAGTAGATGAACTGTGGGCCACAATTCTTCATCCTTCCTTGATGTATTCAGACTGGAGTGCAGTGGCCGCTCCTGATCACCGCAGCCTCGACCTGCTGGGCTCCGGCGATCCTTCCGCCTCAGCCTTCTGAGTAGCCAGAATTACAGACATGCGCCACCATGCCCGGCTGATTTTTTTATTTATTGTAGAGATGAGTTCTCATTGACCAGGCGGGTCTCGAACCCGCGGGCTCAGGCAATTCACTCACCTCAGTCTCCCAAAGGCACGGGATTACAGGCTAAGCCACCGAGCCCGGCTAAGGACAGATCTTAATGGCCTAAGACTAACACCAGCTGGAATACGTGAAGGAGGAATAAAGTCACCAAGACTGATTCCAGCTTTCACTCTACTGTCCCTCTACCTAGATCCTAGGGTGATGAGATGTCTCTGTGTTCGAGGCCAGTCTTGTTTACTTCTGTTATGTGGAGGTGATCATTGATAACCTCCTCTCTTTACTTCCAAGAGTGTACTAGTCTGTATGATAAACTCCATGGTCACCTTACTGATAGGTAACCCTATATTCAGAGTTTTGATGAAGAGATATAGAATCAAGAAGTGGTCAAAAGCTGGAATTCTGTATTCTGAATTTTTCACTTAGTTGCTGGGTGACCCTGGGCAAAATATTTAACCCTGATGACTCTCAAGTTCATCATCTATAAAGTGAGAACACATTAGAACACCCCCCATGTTCATTGTGAAGGTAAAAGAGAGATGCTCATAAAAATGTATGCCTGGCATAGAATGAACACACAATAATTATTAATCAGTGATATTAGGGTTTTTTTGGAAAAATAATTACTCAAAATGTTTCTGGAGTCATGCTTTGGCTAGCTTAACCCATCAAAAAATTCAAAAGGTAAAGGACCCAACAATCTTATAAATAATAGTCACATTTAAACATACAGTCAGCAGGGGCTTCAGGCATTTCTCAGTCATTACAGATGCCAACTGAGAATGTTGACACCAGTGAAATTTTGCCCTCAGCTTCCTTCGCAGTCACTGCTGATGATTGCTTGGTGACTGGTGGCTGTTTCTGCCACTGCGGGACGTGTTAAATATTTGCAGTTGGTCAGCATTGGATGGAAGTCGTGGATGGCTATATTTAACTTGGACTGTAACAACGCTTGCAGGAGTGAAGTTGCCCATGACCTTGGCTATTCATTACCCTCAGTGACTCTCTCCTGGTGAGCCCACCTTTCATCCAGCCTGCTTCACTTCCTGTACACACAGAACCAGGTACATGGGCAGGACTAAGGAAGGATGACCTTGCATCTGCATAAAGCCCTAGGACTCCAGCACAGTAGAGCTGCAAAGGAGTCTACCTGGAAACCATTCTCATTGCACACATGTGAAATCAGGGCACACAGAGATTCAGAAATGTGCTTGGGTTACAAAGCAAATTAACAGAAGAGGAGGACCTGGTTCTTCTGGCTTGCAGTCATTCATTCTGCTACTCCACACTTTGTGTTCTGTTCAGTTGGGTCCTTAATAGCATTCCCTTTCCTTAATTGGCTCAGATATGATTTGTCCCAGGAATATCAACCAGCACCAATCGTATTCTTAGAGACCAAATAAGATTTTCATAGAGAGGGGCTGTGTTATTCTCATAAGCTTCACAACAGTGGTTCTGTTGTCAACCACTAGCTTGGTCTGACTAGCCAAGCCCTCTGCAACCATGCTCTCTGTGACCATGGTCCCCTTGTCATGTGGCATGACTCAAAAGTGCCCTGCCTCATGCCTTCTACCACGAGCTTCTTGTCTCATATGCAGGGTTTTCCCACCAGCACTAAGGTATAACACCCCCAACAGCACCTTTTCCTACTTTCTGCCTCTCCCAGCTATGCCATCCTTCACCCAGGATGCAGGATGCACTATGGCAAGGAGTGCTGTAGACTCATACCCAATCAGCATTGCCACTGCTATGATGTGCCTTGCTTCCCAGAGGACCATGTAACACAGGCCAGCAGTGGGGAGAATTAACTGTTGTTGAATGACCTGTAACCACTGAGAGATGGGAGATAGAAAAGAGCAAGTATTAAATACCTTTCTCTTCCTTCCCTAGATGGACTCTTCCAAGATGCAGTGTTTCCATGTAGTCCCTTCAGAAATGTCCTGCATGACCCAGCAAATGACTAGGTTTCTTGAGAAGCTTTGTGCAACTCAGTGTCACACCTTATATTTGCTTTCCCTCCTTCCCTGCTTCAGTTCTCCTTTTACTCTGTCTTACTTCTCTGAGATCTTACTCACCAATAAAGCCTGAGCACATGTGTTTTGCCTCAGGCTCTGCTTCCTAAGAAACCCACGCTAAGACAAAGGTGAGTTCTAATGAAAAACAGATCAAGGCCTAGGGTCATAGCATTGTAGTGTGAGCACACGAGAGCAGGATTGCTGTCTGCTTCATTCTTGGGTCTAACCCAAGCTTCTAGGATAGTGCCTGGAGATGGCAGCACTCAGTAAATATTTGGGAAATGGACAAATAATACTATAAATTTTAACAGGATTTATAGCTTAAAAGTACTTTCAAATACATGATGATAACATGATTCCCAGAACACCCCAGTGAAGGATGGGTAAGGGGATGGTACCATGTCTGCATCTGAGGAAACAGCCTTGGAGAGCTAGTCCAAGGTCCCACAACTGGTTAGTAAGGCACCCTAAACTCCTAAACTTGAACAAAAGTCTTTGGAATATCCTTTTGAGATTTTTTTCATTCTATTAATTATCAGGTCTAAGAACAATAAAGAATTTGGGGACATCAGTCAAACAAAGCAAATATTAAAGATTGCACAAATACTAGGATCTGTGACTGGCCGAAGGTCTCAGAGTTCATTAGAGAAGTCAGATCCAAGCATTAGAGAGAGCTGGTGATGATGTGATTCTCCTCCTATGGCCAGGTCTCCTTCAGAGATGCTCTCCAGTATTAAGGAGGCAGGAGGAATACGAGCCAACCCATCTAAGGACATGAACTTGAGAGTCAAGAGGGAGAGATGGTGAAGTTTTCTAAGTTTACTAAGTCTTCACACACATGATCTCATTTAATACTCACAATCACCTGAGATGTATTAGTTAACTTTTAGTAACAAACCATTCCAAAACTTAGTGGTTTAAAACCACCATTTATTTTTCTCCTTCTTTATGGCTGTGTAATATTCCATCACGTATGTGTACCACTTTTTTTTTTTATCAAGTCTACTTTTGATGGGCAGCATGGTTGGTTTCATGTTTTTGCTATTGTAAATAATGCTGCAATAAACAAGTGTGTGCAGATATCTTTTTCCTAGAGTGATTTGAGCTCCTCTGCGTGTATTCCCAGAAGGGGAATTGCTGGGTCATATGGAAGGCCAATTTTCTGATATTTTAGGAATCACCACACTGTTTTCCACAGAGATTGTATTAGTTTACCTGCCTTCCAACTGTGTAGAAGTGTTCCCTTTTCCCCACATCCTCTCCAGCATCTGTTGCTTTTTGAGTTATTGCTAATGGCCATCCTGACTAGATTTAGTAGCCAGAACTATAGTCATGAGCTGCCTTACCCAGCTAATTTTTTTATTTATTATAGAGATGAGGGCATACCAAGTTGCCCAGGCTGTTCTCAAATCCATCCCCTCATCTCAGTCTCCCAAAGTGCTGGGATTACAGGCTTGAGCCACCGTGCCTGGCTATAGTAAAGTTTAAAGTCTGGAAGTGTGATACCACCCACTTTGTTTCTTGCTAAGGATTGTTTTGATACTCATAGTCGTTTCTGTTTTCATATGAATGTATTTTTTCCAGGTCTGAGAAGAGTGATGTTAGTAATTTAATGAGTATTGCATTGAATCTGTAGATTGTCTTTGGTAGGATGGACATCTTAACAATGTGGATTCTTTCAATCCATGAGCATGGAATATTTTTCCATTTGTTTTTGTCTTCTTGGATTTCTTTAAGCAGTGATTTGTAGTTTTCATTGTAGTTTTCATTCTTTCACTTCTCTGGTTAGGAAGATGCCGAGGTATTTCACTTTTTTGGTGGCTATTGTGAATGGGATTGTGCTTTTTATTTGGTTTTCTGCCTGTTTGTTGTTGGTGTATAAGAATGCAACTGTCTTTTGCACATTGATTTGGTACCTGAGACTTTGCCAAAGTCCTTTATCAGTGCAAGGAGGTTTTTGACAGATAGAGTTTTCAAGGCATAGGATCATCTTCTAGCAAAGAGGGATAGCTTAACTTCCTCTTTTCTTATTTGAACACCCCTGATTTCTTTCTCTTGTCTAATTGCTCTAGCTAGGACTTCCAGCACTATGTTGAACAGAAGGGGTGAGAGTGGGCAGCCTTGTCTTGTTCTGGTTTTCTGGGAAAATGCTTGCAATTTCTGTCCATTTAGCAATATGTTGGCTGTGAGTTTATCATAGACAGCTCTTATTATTTTAAGGTATGTTCTCTCTATGCCTAGATGTTCAAGGGTTTTTATCAAGAAGGGATACAGGATTTTATCAAAAGCTTTTTCTGCATCTAATGATGTAATCATGTGGTTCTTGTTTTTACTTCTATTGATGTACTTAATTACATTTATGGTCTTACAGATGTTGAACCAGTCCTTAATTCAGGGGACAAAGCTGAATTGGTCATGGTGGATGATTTTTGAGACGTGTCATTGAATCTAATTTGCTAGACTCTTGTTGATAATTTTTGCATCTATGGGATCAAAATATCGGGGATATTGGCCTGTATGTCTCTTTCTTTTTTGGATCTTTACCCAATTTGGATATCAGTGTGATGTTAGCTTCATAAAATGATTTGTGGAGAGTTTGGACTGTCTCTATTGCCTGCAACTCCTCCTTGTATGTTTCATAGAATTCCCCTGGAAAGCCATCTGGTCCAGGGCTTTTTATTGTAGGTAGTTTTCTTATGATGGAGTCAATTTCCTGGGTTGTTATTGGTCTATTTAGGGTCTCAATTTCTTCTTGCTTCAACTTTGGTAAGTTGTGTGATGTCAGAAAGTCCTCCATTTCATTCAGATTTTCAAGTTTGTTTCCATATAGGTGTGCATAGTAATCTCTGATAATCTTTTGTATTTTTTGAGAGTAAGTTGTGACTTGATCTTTTGCATTTCTGATTGTGTTTATTTGGTCATTTTCTCTCTTTTTCTTAGTCAGTCTAGGGGCCTATCAATCTTATTTATCCTTTCAATTAATCAGCTTTTAGTTTCATTGATTTTTTTCTGTGACTTTTTTGTCTTCTATGTCCTGTATTTGGGCTTTTCCTTTGGTGATCTGAATTCTTCTGCTGAAGTTAGGGTTTTAGTGGTCTTGTCTTTCCAGCTCCCTTAGGTAATTTGTTAGGCTGTTAACCTGTGGTCTTTCTAGTTTCTTGATGTATATTCATAGAGATGTAAATTCCCCCTCTTAGAACAGTTTTCATGGCATCCCAGAGGTTTTGGTAAGATGTGTCTTTATTTTTACTTGTTTTCCAGGAATATTTGAGTTTCTGTTTTGATTTCTGTGTTGACCCAGGAGGTTTTCAACATCATGCTGTTTAGTGTCCTTGTCTTTGTAAGTTTTAGGGAAATTTTGTTGGTGTTGATGTATATTTTTATTACACTGTAGTCTGAAAAGGTACATGGCAATATTTTGATCTTATGAAATTTGTTTATGTTTGATTTATGGCTGAGGATGTCATCAATCTTGCAGTACATTCCATGTAGTGATGAGTAGAATATATATTCCATGGTTGTTGGGTGGAGTGTTCTGTAGATATCTATTAAGTTCATTTGGTCAAGCATCAAGTTGAGGTTCCAGATCTCCTTGTTGATTTTTTGCCTTGATGCTCTATCTAGGGTTATTAGCGGGGTATTTGAGTTCCCAGCTTTGACAGTGTTAGAGTCAATATCTTTTTTTAGTTTACTTAGTAGTTACTTTATAAAAACTGGTGCTTGTGTGTTGAGTGCATATATGTTTAGGATGAATATTTCTTGTTTATGGATTGAACCTTTTGTCATTATGTAGTGTCCTTCTGTATCTCTTTTAATTTTCTCTAGCTCTAAGGTTGTTTTATATGTTAAAATCATGACTCCTGCCTTTTGTATTCTCTTCACCTGAGAATTTTTTTCCATTCTCTAACATTAAGTCTGTGAGTGTCCTTTGCAGTGAGATATTTCCTGGAAGCAGCATATTTTGAGGTTATGTTTTTTATCCTGTTTGCCATTCTATGTCTTTGTATCCAGTTTGCCATTCTATATTTGCATTTAGTCCATTCACATTCAGGCTAATTATTGAGATATGAGAGTTTATCCCTGTCATGAGGCTCTTATAAAGTCTTGTTGTTGTTGCTGCTGCTGCTGCTATTTGTTTATTTGTTTATTTATTTAATGTTGGTTTTCTTTTGATTTAGGTGTTGGTATGTGTATGTGTTCAATTTTGCAGTCATGATGCATGCTGTGTTGATTGTTTTCCTGCATTATTGAGAAAAACATAGTCATTCTTTTTCTTTCTTCTGTGCTTAATACCTTCTTAAGCATCTCTTGTAGAGCTGGTCTGGTGGCAGTATAAATTCTTAGGGATTGAATGTCTAGTAAGAATTTTAATTCTCCATCACTGATGAAGCTTAGCTTAGCTAGGTAGAAAATTCTTGGTTGGAATTGTTTATCTTTGAGAATTTTTAAATTGGACTCCAGTCCCATCTAGCCTGTAGTGCTTCTATAGATAAGTCTGCTACTATTCTAATTGGTCTTCCCTGGTCAGTAGTCTGAACTTTTTCTCTGACTGTCTTTAGGATTTTTTCTTGTTACTTTGTGTAAGTGAATTACTATGTGTCTAGGAGTTGGTCTTCTCATTTGATGCCTTGCTGGAGTTCTCTGAAGCTCTTGTGCTTGGATGGTTGCATCTCTGATGGGATGAAGGAAGTTTTCTTGGATCATATCATGGAATATTTGTTTCAAGCTGGACTCTGTCACCCTTTCTGCCTCAGGAATGCCAAACAGGCATAAGTTTGGTCTCTTAATATAATCACACATCTCTTGGAGGCTTTGTTCTGTCTTTTTAAACTTCCTTCTTATGTTTTTGGCAGTTTGTGTTAGTTCCGTGTTTTGGTCTTCAATCTCTGAGATTCTATCTTCCGCTTGGTTAATTCTCTTTCCATGCTTGGTGGTTTGTTACTTATTTCATTTACTGTATTCTTTATTGTTATCATCTCAGGTATCAACTCTTTCATTCTTTCTTCTTGCCTTTCTTTGTTTTTATTCATCATCTCCATCAATTCCTTGATGTTTGAATTTGTAGTTCAAGACCAGTTGTTCTGGGGTTTGAGTTTCAAGTCTATATTCTTAGACACTGTCTTTCCAGGGGTCTGGGGGGTACCATTGATCCTTTCTCATCTGTGATGGATTTTCCCACCTCCTCCCACCCTTTTAATTCCATTGCTCAGTGATAGGTGGATAGCTTTCACTTCTGTTTGCTCAACCCTCTGTTATTCCTTAGGTAAAGTCTCTGGATTGGTTTAATTTTGAAGCCAGGCTAGGAATGGGAGGCTGTGCTGCCTTTTTGCAGTTTTTAGATTCGATTAAGGTGTAATGGGGGGAACTACAGTTCAGAAATCACCTGCAGACTGCAGTATCTGCTGACTGAAGTGTGGACCCCCTGGAATACACTTATACACTTCCCACCACCCTACAATATGTCCATGAGGTGGGAACATGTGCAGACCTCCTGAAACCAAAATGAGATAAGAGAAAGGAAAAGAACAGAGAAAGAAAGAAGAAAGGAAGATGAAGAGAAAGAAGAGGAAGCAAAACAGACAGGCAAGCACATGAACATATTTAAAAAACAAGAAATAAACAAACAAATCAAAAAAATGAAGACACACTCACCCTCAAATATGCCCATATGCAAAAAAAAAAAAAGAGGGAGAAAAGGGGGAAATCAAATCAGAAGATACAGAAAGATATGTATGAAGACAGCGGGCAAAACATAAAAAGTAAAAAAGTCCTCTTTCTTGTGGGCTTTTCTGGAACCACAGGTTCCTTTCCTTTTTTTGTTGTTGTTAAATTGGCATGTCCCAAGCACTACCACTTTTGGTTTGCCATAGTAGGGAACAGGCTCCAATCTTTAGACCCTTCCCTCTGCTGTCAGCACCAGCCAATCAGGCTGCTGTCCACGTGGATCGATGCCCCATGGGCTACTGGGAGAAGGGGGGTGAATTGGATCAGGACTCACCCCAACTCATCTGCTGCTAAGTCTCCCACTCCAATTGCACACATCTCTGTTTGATCCAGTGTGGGAGGTGGGGCATCTGTCTCTTCAGTATCATACACTTGAAGTATCTCTTCTGGACCAATAATTGTCAACCGCAGAGGGGTATGGAGATCACCCCTCGATCTCAGGATGCAAGTTGTTTAGTATTGGATGAGCTAAAGCAGATCTCTGCCCAGGTTCTGAGACAGAGAAAATGGTGTCAGCCCATGTCATCTCCAAAACCACCCTTTATTTAGCTCATGATTCTGCAGTCTGGAAGTTTAGAATAAAATTATCTAAGTGACTCTTCTGGTCTTATTGGACTCACTCATTAATATGTGCCTGAAAAGTCAGCTGGGGTTAGCTGGCCAAATGTAGCTCCCATCAAGGATAACATACCTCTGTTCAAAGTGGGTTTTCATCCTCCAGCAGTGTGGTGTGGGTTTCATTCCATGGAGAAGACAAGGTCTGAGAAACCTAACAGAAGTACACAAATCTTCAGTTTGAAGCTCCAAACTGGCACACTGTCATTTCCACTGCAATCCATTTGCAAAAGGCCTGTTCCCATTCAAGAAGTGGGGACACAGATTCCAACTTTGAAGGAAAAAGTTACAGAAACACATGCCAAATTATATGAATATGGAGAAGTGCAAATAATAGTAATAGTATTTGCAGTCTACCACAGTGATGTTTTCCTCATGTTACGACTGAGGAAACTAGAGCTCTCAGAGGTGAGTGATTTGCCCAAGGCCACATAGCACAAAAGCAGAAAATCTGGAACAGAAATCTAGGACTCTTCCTTCTAAATCTAGAGTAGTTAATTTGGGAAAACATCCTATTCAGGCATGAGAAGGATCCCAAAGATGAGCAAGATGGGCTCCTGCCTCAAGACACTCAAGACTGAGTAGAGAAGTTAAGTGGAAAACTAAGGTTAAATGTGCTAAAATCCCAGAGGGAGAGATGCCAGAACTTATTGAGAGGCAAAGAAAAAAGGTTGTCTGCAATGAACTCAGATTTATAATGGAGTATTAACCACTTAAATGGAGTATTAACCACTTAAAAAACCACATTGTCACAGAGAACTCCCTTGTGTTTGTGGTGTCCAAGACTGCATATAGCCTATAAGACTGGTATAGCCTATAAGTACAAGGGAAGTAATAATGGAAAAGAAAGATGCCCCATCCTTAAAGGCATGTGTGTGTCAACCCAAAAGTGCCAGGGGGAACTTAACTGGAGTTGCTGTTGCTATTGAAACTGACACAACTTCCCCATGGAACTAATGGTTACAGTTTGTTTGTTTGTTTTTGAATGAACATAGAAATTGACCATCCCAATCTTTAAGCTTGAAGCTTACTTTTTTCTTCTTTTAAATCTGAGATCCTTTGTCAGGAAACCAACTCTAAAGCCTATATATCAGGGAGCTGAAACTCACAAGATCGCCACATCCCAAAAATAAAATGCCAGACTCCGCCTGTTTGCCAATTCCTCTTCCTAACCACCCTCCCAATTCCTGTTTACCAATTTCTCTTCCTTATTCCTCCCTGTTCCTGTTTATCAACTCTCTTCTCGGCCCCTCCTTAATATCAGTTTAACAACGTATCTTCCTGACTCTTCCCTAATTCCCGTATTCTACATTCCTGTCCCGTTTTATAAATGCCTGACTTCAGTGGGAGAGGAAGATGGATTTGTGAATGAATTTCCTGTTCTGCTTGGCTGACATCACCTGAATAAAAAGCCTTTTTCCCTAGAAATACTTGTCTCAGTGATTGGCTTTCTGTGCAGCAAGTAATAGAACCCTGGCCAAACCTTGGCATTTCTGTGATATTATTGCTGTTATGTGTGTGACTGGTTAGTTTGGTGTGTTTGGTTTTGTTATTATTGTTGTTGTTTTGAGTCAGAGACTCACTCTATCACCCAGGCTGAAGTTCAGTGGCATGATCACAGGCTTACTGCAGCCTTGACCTCTTGGGCTCAAGTGATCCTTCCACCACAGCCACCCAAGTAGCTGGGACTACAGACACATGCCACTACACCCAGCTAATTTGCTTGATTTTTTTGTAAAGATGAAGTTTCATTAACGTTGCCCAGGCTGGTCTTGAATTCCCGGGCTCAAGCAATCCTGCCACCTTGGCCTCCCTGGTATGGTTTTTCTTCTGGATTTTGTTTTGAGGTTATCAAAGTTGATGTTTTAAGATTTATAAGTGATTTCTGTCCTCTAGATTGAAGAGTTGTTTGTCTTGAAGACAAATTGCCTTTCTTTCCTGGAAGGATTTTCATAGATTTGCAAGTTTAGATAAGTTCCCTCCCATTGTTCTTGGAAACACAACCCTCAGGCCTCTCAGGAGCCCAGGAGTCTTTGGACTGGCCTCTAAGACTCAGAGAAGCCTGGAGGTCCTGAGAAGACATTGGTTGAAGGTTTGGAGGTACCTTCTCCCACCTTCTAGGACAGGTCAAAGCCAAGTGGGACAGCTCCTAAGGGACCATAAGATAAAGCTTAGAGCTGGGCTCGGTGGCTCAGCCTGTAATCCCATGCCTTTGGGAGGCTGAGGTGAGTGGATTGCCTGAGCATGCGGGTTCGAGACCTGCCTGGACAGCGAGACCTCATCTCTACAATAAATCAAAAAAATCACCCGGGCGTGGTAGCACATGTCTGTAATTCCGGCTACTCGGAAGGCTGAGGCAGAAGGATCACCAGAGCCCAGCAGGTCGAGGCTGCGGTGGCTGGGAGCGGCCACTGCACTCCAGTCTGGGCAACAGAGACTCCAACTCAAAAAAAAAAAAAAAAAGATGGAGCTTAGGCCTCTGGACTCCAAGGGAAGTCACCTACAGTTGCTATGGGAATACCTGTGCTACACTCAGCGAGAGTAACCCAGGAAAGAGAGATGTGGTTTCCTTTATTGAAGCCAAGATGGGAATCTGTGCTGATTAGCCTGAGAGAACCACTGTGCCCTGCAGAAAGTAATGTCCTGTGGCTCCTTCACTGAGGAAGGATGAGTTTATGCAGTAATTTGTTTAAAAACAGAAAGTATGGTGGTATTTTGTAGCAAAAGATTGGTGGGACCTGGGGCAGATTAGCTATTCACGGCTCTTGCAAAGCCCTGCAAACATAACCAGTACTCCACAGAAGTTTTCATTAATTAATCAATTCATTAATTAATTAAGTTTCATTAATTAATTAGGTGAAAGTAATAGTGGAAGAAAATAATAGCTCATCAAGGGGAGAAGAATACTTTCTTATTTTTTTAAAGGGAAGTAGTTATCCAAGCAATTCAACTGGACTACCTGTAATCTCTTCTAGCACCTACTGGCTTCCTCTTCAACAGAGCCTTCCTTATTGCTGGCAAGATGTCCAAGAGCAGCACCAGTGTTCTCTTCCAGCATCCCTGCAATGCCTTTGTGTATCTTTCTGGTTATGATAGGTCTGTACATCTATTCTTGAACCAATCACTGTGGCCATTGTTCTAAGTTTCATGACCTAGAACATACACAAATGATAGATGCGTTTAGTTCCACAAACAACAACAGCAAAGAAGGAAAGGAGACTGAATCTCTAAGCAAAAATCAGAGGCTTTTGGATTCTGGGGCGGTGAAGCATAAATGTCCACTATCTGAAATATATAACCCTGGACTATCTAATTATCTTCATTAAAACTCAGTTTGCTTATGGTCAAAAAGGTGATTGCAGCCGGGCTCGGTGGCTCAGCCAGTAATCCTGCGCCTTTGGGAGGCTGAGGTGAGTGGATTGCCTGAGCCCGCAGGTTCGAGACCCGCCTGGGCAGGCGAGACCTCATCTCTACAATAAATCAAAAAAAAATCAGCCGGACATGGTAGCGCGCACCTGTAATTCCGGCTACTCGGAAGGCTGAGGCAGAAGGATCGCCGGAGCCCAGCAGGTCAAGGCTGCGGTGGCCGGGAGCGACCACGGCACTCCAGTCTGGGCAACAAAGTGAGACTCCAACTCAAAAAAAAAAAAGGTGATTGCAAACAAAACCTTGCAAGAGTGTGTGTGTGTGTGTGTGTGCGCGTGTGTGTGTGTGTGTGTGTGTGTGTGTGTGTAAAGTCAAGAACACTTTCTGGCAGAAAACAGGAATCAAGAGAGTTACAGAAAATATAACTTATTTTCTTTATATTAGATTAATTATGCTTAGTTTAGATTTTATGATATAGGTATTTAGTCCCTTTCTTTAAATAAGCTTATCAGTAATACTTCTATGAGGACACAAATATGCCTTCTTCTTAATAAGACAAACGTATTGCCCTCTGTCAAGTCCAGAGGCATCCAAGGTTAGCAATGCTTTTTAGCATGAGCTAAGAAGGAGGGCAGGTAGCAGAGACTTGGGGAATTTTCCACAGGCCTTGAAGAGCAGTCCAAGTTATAAAAAGAATGTTCATGTTTAAAAATTAAATGTTTGGTTTAAATATTTAAATGTTCCATTTTTCCCCCTGCTTGGTTGTTAATTCAGTATTAAAACAGAAGAGGAGTTGATTTACAATCCCTGACATTGGCCTCCAGGGCTTTCTGAGTAGAAGCTCTGAATTCTTTCTTCAGAGTAATAATCATTTTAATAGTTCTCCATTCTCTGAGCATCTCCTCCATTCCCATCATCAGGATAGGTACTTTCCATTTGTCAACTCATTTCCTTTTTACCTTAGCTCTGCAAAGATACCACTAGCCATCTTACAGATGAGGAGACTAAGGTTCAGAGAGGTTAAACTAGTTTGACTGAGATGACCCAGCTAGCCCGTGACTGGGATAGGATACAGAATATTAATCCAGGTCTCTCTGTCATTAGTCTATTTCATTTTATCTGCATTACACTGGAAACCACGGGTTAGGAAATCAGGTGCCAAACCTGTCAGGATATGAGACAGCACCATCCTTGGGACATTTCTTAGGCCTCCTTGTCAGTTGCTCTAGGGAATTTATAGAAATCTGATTAAAGTCCAACAAAGTACTTGCAAAAAAATGAAAGAGTGCAAGATTAAAATGAGTCCTTGTTATAAATCAACACAGCAAAGACGGGCATTTTGAAGGAGCACTTAAAGACACATCATCAGCAAAGTAATGAGATATTTATTGTTTTCAAGGTTTACTGGCGCTCTAATAAATGCCAGAATTGACGTCCGTTGGTGTGGGTGGACGATTCTGCCAGAACAAGCAGTCTGAGCATTGCTCTTAGTGCTTAGGAGGAAAACACGAATGCAAGCAAAAAGGGCTCACAGGATGTGCCCTTTTTGGTTGATCTGTGGGTCCTTGCAGGGGAGAAACTTCTGCCAGCTTCAGACTTTTTACTGTGAGACCAGAAGGCGACCTGAGAACTCTTCTCAGCCCAACCATCTGTTGCACAGAGGGTAAAATTGGGACCAGAGAAGGAAAGTAAGTCACCCAAGGCTACACAGCATGTGGGTGGTGAAAAGTGAGCTCCAACCCAAGACTCCTGACTCCCCATGCATGACTCTGCCATCAGCTTCTGGAGTATGCGCTTCTAGGCACTGATACCTTAGACACCGCCTGTGTTTGTTTGAACTTTTTTATACGGTGTGAAGTTTTTTCCTGAGCCCTTCAAAAACAGAAGAAAGTATTTTCTAGTCATTCTTGATTGACCAAAGTCTGCAGGTGGATGCTGTGACACAAGCCAGAGAAGGGGGTGAGTGAGGTCTTTCAATAGAGTAAGACAGAGGAGTGGTAGATGAGCTAGTCTTTCATCTTGAAGAAGGGCAGTCTGCAGGCCCCACCTGTGCAATTTCGGCAGTCTTGGGGGGGGGTCTCAGAGGCTCCAGGAACCCAAAAAGGAGACAGACCACTGTTTACCTGGTGGTTGTGATGGCCACACAGGAGTACAAAGTAGCAACCGAAAATCTTTCCGAGCAGGGTCTAAAGACAGCAGGAGCTTCCACACATAAATTCACACAAGAATGTCCTGGACTCATGGGTGATATGACTGGCATCTCTCTCTCTCTCTCTCTCTCTCACACACACACACACACACACACACACACACACACACACACACACACACACACACACCAAACTAAAAGTTTTGAGATGAGGAAAATATATTCAAGCCTGATTAAAGTCCCTAGAGCAGGGATTCTCAGCTTCGGTACTGTTAACATTTGGACCCAGATCATTCTTTCTAGGGAAGCGGGAGCTGTCCTGTGCATTGTAGGATATAAAGCAGCATCCCTGATCTCTACCTGCTAGATACTAGTACCCTCCCAAGCCCATTTGTGACAACTACAAGTGTCTCAGGCATTGCCCCAGTGCACCTACACCTCCATTGGGAACCATCCAACTAAAGTGATGATTGATAACATCTCATGGGCTCAGCCTCAGTGTTTGTTTAAGTGTTGTTTTAATGGCATTCTCTTTGAATGGAAAAATATTGACACTTAATATTTACCTTTAGTATTCTTCATAAGGAACGAGAAACAGATTAGATAGATAGATAGATAGATAGATAGATGTTTTCTCTATTATTCTTATTATATGTTTTAAGACAAAATCAAATCACCCCTATTGTTAATAACGCTTCTGAGAAATTCAGCAGTTGGGTTCGTCTAGTCGTCACTGAGTCACTTCATCCACTTGGTAATAATACACATTTGTTTAAAAGCAAAGCAAATAAACAACAATTCAAAGACATACAAGAGCTGCTTCAAGATATCCCATCCTATTCACTCAGTGATTGAAATATTAGGCCGATTATCAGAATCCCCTGTACAAAACTTTTTAAAAATACACTTTTGTAGCCCTTTCTGGGCTTTCTAAGGGATGAGACCCTGGCATCTGCATTGAACTAAAGAAATCGCTCCAAGAGATTGTGATGTTTAGACAAATGAAGAAATCACTGCTATCCACCATTGACATTCTTTGTTCTTATTAAAAATCAAAATGACTCTGTACTTACCATCCTATGACAGCAGTAGTAATTCTCTGACACATAGATTAACATAGGCATTTTTACAATAATTAATTATATTCAGATTTATTCACTCACCAAGAATCACTTTATAAACACAACTTGAGAGCCAAGCTTTATGATGTCAGTTTGAACACATGAAACTGATCAACAATTCCTCCTAACATGGTGAATTCTTATGTCCTAAATGGTGAGGAGGGTGCCCAGCCCTAGCCCCTTACTCAGGGAGTCCTTGAAGTTCCCCAGACATGTCTATCAAGGATGAGTCACCACACAGGAAGGCAGGAGATCTGCATTCTAGTCCTTGTCCTGCCATTTACCAGCTGTGTGACCTTAGAATGTCACTTCACTTCTCTGGCTTTCTATTTCCTCATCTGGAAAATCAAATTAAATAACGATGGCTAATTAAACAAAACCAAGCCTCAAGTGAATTATATAACTGCCCAAAGGTACAGCTAGATAGAAGCAGGACTGGAACCGAAAATCAGGTCATCGCCTTGTGGCATCCTTCCTAAAGGGCTTACGGGATTACCCTTTCTACTTGTGACGAGTAACTGCCATGATAATGAGCCTCCTTCAATTATTTATTTTTAAAAATGAACAAATCTTGAGGACTTATGACCTCACTTCTCACTCTGAATCAAGACAAGACTTTGGACATTTCCTCCTCCTTGGGTATTTGTTTTCTTCACCTGTTAACTGAGTGGGTTTCACTAAATGAATGAGGAAGAAGTAATGAGGGCACGAGCCCTCATTACTGCAGCAAGTGCCGCAGACACTGTTCATGGCTATGCAGAAGCCTCTCTCTCCACTTTGTTTCTTGCTAATGGACTCATACTTTGTCCCAGATGGCCATAGACTAGGCCCAGGTGATGACTCAGGGTGACTCCCAGGACCCTTCGCCAAGCACTCACTTTCTAAGAAATGCTCGCAGCTAGGAGTGGCCATGGATCCAGTTCTAACAAACAAACAGACAAAGAGCGTACTGGTAAAGCAAAGTCTGAGGAGGAGTTTCTGGGAGAGCTTTTGATTTCCTGGTAAAAGCTACAGACAGGAGACATGAGCTTCTAACTCTACCCTTTACCCCTGTCTTAAATGCATGCATGCTTTCTGGAACAGCTGCAGACATTGTGGGAAACCAGAAGGTAACAAGCATGAAGAAAAAGCAAAGAACAGCAGGGGAGAAAGAAAGAAGAAGCCAGAATCCTTGATAACATGATTGAGATTCTTGACCGAACCAGAAAACGCCTCCCTGGAAACCTCTTGTTAAATAAACATTAAGTGTTCTTTTGGTTGAAGCAACTGTTAGTTAAAGACCCTGTAAAGCATCTGTTTGCTTTGCTTGGGGCTGGAATTATATCCATTGATGTGGTCATGGTGATTATCTCCTGCTGATCAGAAGCTCTTATCAGTTGCTACATGTACTGTTGAGGAATAAGGAATGGTCAACTGCATTGCTTTATAATAAATGCAGTTTGTTTGTTAGGCAGAAAGATTGTCAAATACGGGGCCCCTGAGGGAAGAAGAGAAATATTGTAAAGAAATCTTTGGTGGTAGTCAAAAGAAAAAGGAGGCTGCCATCTCTGTACCAGGGACTCAGCTAATTGGTCCTGTATGTTAGTCTTTCAGCACTTAATTCTATGCTTGTTGCTGTGCAGAGTGACGATCACAGTGAACATGACAGGCAAGGGCTCACCCTCTAAGAGGTCACAGAAGAGTGGTGTCACAGACTGTGCAAGAAGGGGATATATATGAGATATAGATTGAGAAGAAGGATGCAGGGTGCTACATGTAGGCTCTAATAGCAGAAGGAGCTAACTCATCGAGGGGCAGAAACAGCCTCCCTGAGGAAGGAACATTTCACCTGACATTCAAATAGTAAGCAAGAGCTTTGAGTGGTGAAGGGAATAGAAAGTTCCAGAGCAAAGAATTGCATTCGATTCTCAGTACAATCCTATGCTCTATACATGAAGAGAGATTATTATTTCCAGTTATTTCAGTCAGGATAGGTTAGGTTGTGTTGTAGTAACAAACAGCCTATAAATATTTAAAGGTTTAAAACAAAAAATAAAGTTACTTTTCACTCATACATGCATATCCATCATCACAGGTCAGCAGGGAGTTCTGCACATTGTAATTCTAGGCTGGTGAAGGTTCTGTCTAGATCCATACTTCAACAATCACAGAGACCAGGAAAAGAAAATAGGCAAACCATGCACTAATTCTTTAGAGCTCTTGTCCAGAAGTGTCATATGTCACTTTTGCACACATTTCATTAGTCAAAGCAAATTATATGTTGACAATGGTAATTACCTGCAGGAAGGGGGCATACAACAGAGGTGACGATGATATATCCTACTACCCCACTGCACTGAGGAAAAAGCATACGTTTTAAGAGATTATGCGATGTGTCCAAGGCTGCCCAGGTAGAAGGTGGCAGAATAGAGGTTTGCCATTTGAATTTCAAACTCTAAATCTAGGGCACATTCCACTATGACCAGAGATGGATCCAAGCGACCATCTGGCTTGGATATGCTATTGTAGATACCCAAGGAGAATCCCACACTTCCTGTGGACACTTGCTGAGCAAACTGTTACCCAGAGGGCCCATTCTGAGAAGTTTCCTTCTAATCAGCTTGGTTAGCGGAGCAGAGTCTGGCCTAGTCCTGCCCTTACTTGAGCCATATATCCTTTCCTAAATCTGCCGCTTTGAGACTTAAAGACATCTGTGGGTCTATGGTGCCAAGACTACACTCCCGCCCCCTCCACAAGCACCTTGTTCTTGGAACAACGGGTTCCTGGTTTTCCCAGCACAGAAAGCGGCTGTCACCACCTCAGCCTGTTCCCAGTGTGGTTTTTGGCTTCACACTTCAGAGAGGAACTGCCGCTTTAGTTTCTCAGATCCTGGTAGCATCTTCTTGGTCCCCATCCCCGACCCAAGTCCAGGACCAGGTAACAGTCACATATACTTTAGATACTTGTGAGGATCGCAAGCCAAGATGTTGGCTAGTCCCCACATTTGTGGTGGCAAATTGTTTCTTCCTCCAAATGCAGTAACGTATCAACGTATTTAAGAGACTGGGTTAGACTTCTAGTGATCATTTTAGGACAGCAGAAAAAATATTTTAAAAAGCTATTTAAATAAATTGTGCCACTCCACATCCAAACAGCCAGTGAATTCTGTTGGGTTTGCCATCCAAGCACGTCTACTGGTCCAGGCCACCATTGGTCCAGGCCATCACTACCTCTCCCATGAATGCCTTACAACGGCCTCCAACCTGGACCCCCTATTTCTTCCGGTCTTTGCCCCTCTTTCATCTGTTTTCCACATGCCAGCGTGATTCTTTCATAACACAGGTCAGAGCAAGGCATTTTTCTGCTTCTAACTCCCCGGGGGCCTCCTGTCTCCCTCCACGTGGAAACTGAGGCCAGTAAAGTGGCCACCCGGCCTCACACGCTCTGCTCCCATGGTCTCTCAGTCTTGTACTCTAGTACGTGGTGTATTCCCTCACCTCTGAGCCTTTGCACACATGTCACCTTCTCTGTGGGTCTGCCTCCCTTATTTAAAACAGAACCAGTGCCCTCAATCAACCCCAATCTGTACCCCCTACCCTTCCCTACTGTATTTATCTCCCTAGCACTTGTCACTGTCCACACAGAAATGTCTATGTTTTACGTTATTTATGACCCTCTTCATCCCCTTGAATGAAAACTCTATGAAGACAGGGCCATTTGTACTTTTTTGATCGCTGTTATAATAACACTGTTCATGGAAAAGTGCCTGGCACATGAAGGGTGTGCACTCAATACTTACTGAATATAGGAATTCTAGGACATCCTGAGAGCAGTCGCCTTAACCATGAGACTCCTTAGCCTGAAAAGAAACAATGGTGAATGACGGGCTCTGGACAGAAGCAGAGCTGGGTTCGAATCCTGGTTCTGCCACTCACTGGCTGTAACACTATGGGAAAGTTACCAATGCCTCCAAGCTTTCATTTTTCTGAAAAACGAAACACTTATCATTTCGCCAGCTGTTTGTGAGGAATGAATGAGATAATGCACATGGAGTGACAACACAATGTTGGGACCAGAATGCGTGCTGGAGGTCTGGTTGCAGCTATTCTTAATTATTACTCGATGGCATGCAGCTGCTGCGTGGCTGTGGTGAGTGGCAAGGGGGCAGCCTGAAGCTTGCTCACCAGCTGAGTACTCACTCTGGCAAGCCATTCTTGCAGCCTTTGAAATTCAGACTCTGTCTCCACAAAGTTACAAATTATCATACGACATGGATCTTCAGGGACTCTTCCAAATAGTCAAAATTACAAGGTTAAGCTTCAAACACCAAGGTTTCCTGAAATATTAATTAACATTGGAAAAAGAAGAAACAGTAAAAAAAATGATGAAAAAAACGTAAAGAAGATTTGTAGAGTTACAGAATTTCAACTAGCAGGAAGCTTACAGAATGTCCATTCTTCATTCCATTGTACAGATGGTCCTGATGGTCCTGGATGAGGTGAAACCATGAGATGTCTGGCCCTGAGAAGCAGCACTTCCTGACACCATGCCCCCTCGGTACCTCACTTGCTTCTAATCCTGGCTTTGCTGTCCAGTTTGGGTAAAAGATCACCAGTGTGATGGAGTAAAGAGCTGTGAGCATGTCTTTCATGATGCCCCAAGAGTGGATGGCAAAATATAGGAGCTTTGTCCAATCTCTCTTTTCTTTCTCTTGTTTAAGTCTGCACGACTCTTGGATACAAGAGTCCCAGGTTACATCTCAGCTCACAGGGTACATCTGCATTTGCAGTGACCACTCTACTTCTGATTGGCCACATTTGCAAAACCAGCCCTGCACCAGGGCTGACCAGGAGCAGAGGCCCTCAGCCCCTGCCACTGTCCTGTGCTGTATCCAATGCCACAGACTTTGTCTCTTGCTTTCCTCTTCCTTGAGCAGTGACCACACATTTAAAGTGCAGTGTCCCTCTTGTCCTTCTTCCTAGCGGCCCAGTATCTGTACAGCAAAGCTGCATCTGTTCTGTCACTGCCCCAGTCACTGTAGAGGTCTCCAGGGCACCCATGAGACCATCAGATCAGCACTGGAATCAGTTGTGAGAACCACAGGAAGATGATTGGGCTTTGGAGTCAGACACCTTTAGATTAACCACTGGCTTTACCCTCTTAGCTCTATAGACAGATCTAGCAGCTTCCTTTTTCTCATGAGGAAACAGGGGCGTCGAACACAGTACTAATTGTTGTTATGAAGAACAGACACAGCATATGCAAGGGCTTGGTACAGAGTAGGCCACTGATGAGTTGCTGTGGTTTTCTTTCTTTCTAAAATATCTCTTGGATTGCTTGAGCCCAGGAATTCAAGACCAGCTTAAGCCACACAGCAAGACCTCATCTCGATAGATAGATAGATAGATAGATAGATAGATAATAGATAGATAGATAGATAGATAGATAAAGCTGGGGCAGGTAACTCAAGCCTGTAATCCCACTACTTTGGGAGGCCGAGGTGAGGGAATTGCCCGAGCCCACAGGTTCGAGAACAACCTGGACAACTTGGTGAGACCTCAACTTGGTGTGGTAGCGCATGCCTATAGCTCTGGCTACTTGGAAGGCTGAGGTGGAAGGATAGTCTGATCCCAGCAGGTCAGTGCTGGGGTGGCCATGAGCGTGCCACTGCACTCCAACCTGGGCGATGAAGACTCTAGCTCAAAAAAAAAAAAAGATAAGCAAATAAACAAATAAATAAACTGGGTGTGGTAGTGCATGCCAGTAATCCAAACTACCTGGGAGAGTGAGGCAGTGCTTCTTTCCCCACTTCTCCATCTTGTGCTGAGACTATTGCATAATTACCTGACAGGGCTCCTGGCCCATAGGCTTCGCCTTCCCCTTCTTCCCCCAATGCAGTCAAAGAAATGATGCCTAAAACCCAGACACAATCATGCTATTTCTTTGCTTATATCCCCAAAATAGTTCCAAAGGACCACAGAATTCACTGTGCAAAGTGAATATAAAGAGGTGGGTACAGACATCACTGAGGAAACTTTGTCTTCTAAATATTTCCCCAGGACTTGCTCTAATGGGCTGTGCCAGAACTTGCTGCAATCTCATCTTCTTACGTAGTCTTTGGTTCAACAAACATCCACGGAGCACTTATTCCAGGCAAGTGCTTCATGAGGTGCTGAGTGCACAGGAACAGAAGGCATAAGTTCCCTGCTGTAAGGTGACAGTCTACTCAGAGAGGTCCACAGGTAAATGTCCTCGGGTCCTAAAATTTCCAGATTAGGAGCACAGAGGAGAGGGTGGGTTATCCCTCGGAAGCAGTCAGGAGATCTTCATAGAATAGGCGATGCTTTGTGGTTAACAGGATAACATAAGCCTCCGCCTTGAAAGAACAAACGATTCACCGAAAATGTAGGTCTTCCTCTAAGAAGAGAACCGACTTTTAATTAAAAGGACCTGATGAGGCACATCACTTGGATTAAAAGTACTCTATTATGCAGATGCACTGTAAAATATTTTAGGATACACTGATAAGTAGACATAAGCAAACAAAGCATCTGCCCTAAACACGGATTAATTGAGCTGAAGTTAAAGTCTCAAGTATGACTTAACTGTGTTCTGCTATTGATCCTAAGTAGAAAATGTCCTCTGTGGTTTTCTCTTTTCTTTTATTATAAAGCAATACTGCTGTCAGAACTTTTAATCGCAAGCAACAGACGCTGACTCTGATAAAGCAGGAAGTAAGTAACTGAAAAGATTTTGGATGCAAAGTAATTACAAAGGGAAAAACAAGTAATTTTACAGTAGGGAAAGAAATCTGGCTGACACTCCCTTAATCAGGTGATCAAAGACATATTATGAGTAATGAGACAAACCAACATCACATGCCTCTTAGTAGGATACACTAAAAACAATACAACATCACTTCTGTGATATTCCTGCCAAAATTGTGTAATACAACTTTAGTCACAAACCCAAACTGAGGAGCCTTCTACAAAATAAAATGCTGTCTATACTCTTAACAAATGGCAAGGTCATTATAGAAAAAGAAACACGGAGGAACTCTTTCAGATAGACGGAGACTACAGATTTAAGACAATTAAATATGACATGTAATCCTAGAATGGATTCTAAATCAGAAAATAATGTGTTTTTGTTTTCTTTTCTTTATAAGATGACAGTGGTTCAACTGGTCCAATTTGATTAATGTCCATATATTAGGATGACAGAATTGTATCAGTATGAATTTCCTAACTTTGATCATTGTACTAAAGGTGATATTAGAAAACATGGGATGGAGAGAGAGGTAGTGCAGTGATTTGCAAAGGGAATGGGCGAGTCAGCTTCCATTGTAAACTTCCAGGTAGGAAATCCTAAATGGCTGGTAAGAAAACCACCACTGCAGCTGCTGCTACTACTCATTAGACGTATGTCAGGGCACGGCTATGAACCGATGACCTCCAGCACAAGGAACTTCTGAACCAGGAGTTTGATTTGTGTGCCAGATGCTCCCAAACCTGGGAGCTTCTGCCACCACCTTCTGCAGCAAAGTGGGCCACTGGGGATTCAGATTTGTCCTAGTGCCCACTTGCAAATCACATCTTGTGCAGGTGCTGATGATCAGTGGACCATGTTAAAAGTGGAAATGATCCGAGTCTGAGCTGCAAGGGAGACTGCAAGATCAAGTGTGTTCATTCTGTGCTGATGATGTGAAACTCAGGCAGCAAGAAACTCCCCCAAGCCTAGAGTGGACACCAGTCAATCAGGAAACACAGCCAACATCCCCTGGAAAGGCAAGAACTCATGCAGTCAAATTATTTTATCACAAAGTCAGTCTTTACTCACCTAACTTGCAAATCTTTATGTTTGTATGGTTGTCAAGCTTTGTAAAATATGTTTTAGCTTACTTCGGAAGGTCATAAAATATAGCTAAGGTAAGAGATAATGGTAGTTCATAAATTCTACTTACTATTATTCATTTTGGGCACAGTTGAACTCAAAACTGCCCAGTTAAAAATAAAATTTTTTTTCTTCCTCTCAAGATGTTTATTCTCCCACGACTATAAAATCTGTTCGTTTCTGAGATGTACATTACAATTCATTGTCTTCTTTCTACAGAAGTTTACAACAAGTTCGAATCAAATAAAAATGCTTGTGACCATTTCTAACCCTAAAGCAATAGGAGGCCCTGTTTATATTTCAACACACTGGAACTGTAGAAAGACAAATAGGTGTTCCCACACGGAAAGAACAGGGCATCTGGGGATTCTAACACTCTGGTGTTGCTAAGAATCACCCATCACATTTGCCAGAATCCAGATTCTTGAGCTCCAGCCCCCAGAGAGTGATTCAGCAGGGGTGTGCTGGAGTCTGAGTTCTGCACTTTTAGCAAAATCCTTAAGTTTTTCCAAAGCAAATTGTTCATAGATTATACTTTGAGAAACTCAGAGGAGGGTTGGGGAGAGCTGTCCAGGCAGGTGGTGCAGCACGAATAAAATCAAGAAGATGTGGATCACTCTGGCACCTTCAAAGAATTGTAAGCAGTTCAGAATGGGGTGGCCAGGGAGAATGAGGAACCACAGCTGGGAGGAACTGGGCAAGTCCACGTGACTGACAAAAAAAATGACCTTCCATTTTTAAAGGACGGAAAAGGTACTTCTAAACTCAACACTTTCCAGTGTTGGTTCGTTAGCCCTTAAAAACCTCACCAGCTGGCTTCCCGCAGGTCTCTTTTTAAAAATTTATTTATTTATTCATGTTCTTACTTTTGCCACCTTTGGCACTGACAGTACACCCCCCATTGTTCATCCCCCAGCAACAAAGACTGAGATTCTCACTTCTAAATCCTCTTTTCACATGTTGCGCCTTTTGTCCTAAGAAGAAAACAACATCCTTCTGCCTCCAGTTCTTTCGCAGCCTCCCAGGTGGGGTGACGTTGCCTTCCATCCATAGGTTTTCGGTCCCTCTCCCCCTGCAGGGCTCAGATCCCAGATCCAAAGCTGTTTCTTTCTCCCTCCACAATCCCCACACTGTGACAGAAATATATTTGGCTTATTCTGAGTCAAAAGCCTCTCTCTCTCTTCCAGCCCTCCACAACCCTCTTTCCCCAGATCGATGGGATTAGAAATGGCTGATTTAATTAGTCCAGTTGCAGCCCAGCTTTATCACTTTCTCATTTACAGTGAAATAATGGGAAGCAAACGAAAGGGATTTGTCATTATCTAAGGACCCGATGAGGCTGGGGAGTTTGCCAATTTCTGGAATCAGCTGCAGCCCTTACCTCAAGGCAGACAAGGGAAATCACTGCCTTTCGAAGAAAATCAGGATTTGTGACAGTTTGTGGAGTCCAGCAGGCAGCTTCAGTGCCCATAAAGGCAGTTAAGACCAGTAGCCCTGACCTCAGTACCTCTCACAATCGCCCAAAGGACCTACATGGGACATCTGCTTCTGCCATGTTCTGTGTGACCATGGGCAGGTCACTGAACCTTGCTGGCCTCTGGGCCTAAAACTACATTTGAATCCCCTTCGGAGAATTTCGACATAGTGATACCCAGACACCATCCCAGTGATTTTGATTCCTCAGGTGTGGGTGGGGTCACAAGTCTGCCTATTTAGATGGTGTCCCGGTGATCTGATGCATGCTGGCACTGAGAACCCCTGCACTGGACATATACAGGCCTTGGTCTTCATTGGCCTTATTCCTGAAGCACATACACATACACTTTATGAGAGAACCTTTCCTGCCTCTGTATTGTACATGTGCTGTTTCCTCTGCCTAGAATTTCCTTTTCATCCTCCACCCTCACTCTTTTCTCCAACTGGCAGACTCTTCTACATTATAAAAGGCCCCAAACAAACAGTACCACCTCCATAGGCTTACCCTGATTCTCAGAGGCAAAAACTGTCAATCGCTCCTCTGTGTGCACAGAGCATTTTTTATAACCCTTCACCAGAGCACATTATTTCATTATATGCTTTCAAGTCTTCCCCCCAACTAGATAATGAGATCCTTGAACTTGTATTCTGTTCTCAATATCCCCAGAACCCAGGGGATTCTTATGTTTGGTACATTAGTTGGGTATTCACAATGAGCGTACTGGGTGAAAGAATGAATGAATCAATCAATCAATCAATCAACCAATCAATTTTGAGCCAATCTTATTGCCTATTAAGCCTCAGCTCTCAGCTTAAAAATGATAAAGTGTACTGTTGTCTGAGTGATGTGATTTCAGAGAAATCGATAGCCCTCTTTATGCCCCAAAACAGCTTCCCTCAAATCCCATTATGGTGCACAAAATTCTCAACATTAGTTTACTCATTGAGGTCAACAAATATTGATTGTGACAAGAATTCTATGCAACAAACTTGAAATTGTAGTTGGGCCCAGTCTACCATGCCTAGATAAACAAAAATATTGAAAGGAGCTACTCGTCATATGGGAGGAAACACTTTGCCATGGAAGGTTTTGAAGTTTCAGGCTCTTGGGGAATTGGTGGCCCCATCTCTGGAAAAAAAGGAACAAACACAGGGAAGGGGTAGATGGAGTAGATAGAAAGAGATAATTAGTTCATCTGGAGGTTTGTTAAGTTGTGAGCCTATTTACGTCTCAGGTGGCTAATAGGTGATGGATACAAGCATCTTCAGCCCAGAGGAGAAGTGTCCTGGGAGATTATAATTAGGAAGTCACCCAAGCATAGGTAGGTTCCGGCCATGGGGTGGAGTAGATAATATCACACACAGAAAGACTGCAGCATAAGAAGGAAAAACTGTCAAAGACTAAATAGAGGGTCAATTTCTCAGTAGAGATGTTAAGGCAACTGACAGTTAGCTAAGCTTTCCAATGCAATGGTCCCAATATTCCCATCATGTCTGCTACATCATCTTGCTTAGCTAACATTGTTGAACGAATGAATAAATGAATGAATGGAATTTGTGTTGTAAGTACTATTATTATTTTCATTTTCTTGGTAAGACAACTAGAGATAGAGAGCAAAATGACTTAACTAGGATTAGAGGTTGAGGTAGAGCTGAACTTCGAACTTAGCTTTATCTGATTTGGGGGCTCAGACATTTCTATCTTTCTTAATACGTCCTTTGGGGTGAAAGCTACTGTCAATCATATTGTTCCTGATGCCTACATGAAGAGGGTGGCAGTGTCATGCTGGAGCTGACTTGGATCAGCTCATAAAAGCTGATTGTGCACACCTCATCCCAAGCCTGTAGTCAAGTGACTTTATGTTGGTAGCTTGAAATCGTCCATCGTTGGAAGTATTTACACCATGGAAGCTGGCAGATGCTACAAATCAGGAGTTTTGTTGTTCCTGTTTTAACTTGTCTGTTTGCTTTTGGAGAACCAGTTTTTAAATATTTACATGGACATCACTGAAGGGAAGTCAAAGCACATGACTCCCATTTTACAGAGAAAACAAACTCAGATGGTTAAAATACTGAAATGCTCAGGTGGTTAAAATACTCCTTCATTTTGCATTTGATGAAATTGACGCCCCAAAATTTAATAACTCAGGTGAAGTCGCATAGCTAGCAAGTGGCATACTGTTATATATAACAGGCATTCACTTATTTTCTTTACTATGAAGTGGGAGGTGGGGATTAAGTGAGATCAGTCCCCCAGTTGTGGGTAATAAGGGTTGTATTACCATAGAGAATTTAAAACCGACAGTAAGGTTGACAAAATGCCTATCTGCTATTTATGACCACCATGTTTTGGTGATAATGAGCAATGTCGGTAAGGTGTTCCCCTTTCCTCTGGAGTGAATTGCTCTTTCTTATACAACTGACTTTTTAAAAATAAATTTGTCTGTTTAATATGGGTTTTAAGTACTATTGACATAATATCCTCTATTTCTCTTTTTAATGTCAACTGTAAACTTTATTACTAACATATATTTTTAATCTCTTCATTTTGATGCGCCTGTTTTGTCCATGTAACGTGATGCATAAAAGTTTAATAGGGACCAGGTGCAGTGGCTCATACCTGTAATACCAGTACTTTGGAAGGCTGAGGCAGGAGGATTGCCTAAAGCTAGGAGTTCAAGACCAGCCTGGGCAACACAGCAAGATCCCAATCTTTACAAAAAATAAAATAAATATTTTAAATGTTTAATTGATCGTTTTCTCCCTAGGGTCCCTTACTTCAAAAGTCTTAGGCTAGAACAGAATAATTCAAATGTCTCTAGCATAAGAAAAGTAAATATTTAAAGTAATGGATATCCCAATAATCTTGATTTGATCTTTACACATTATATGAATGTATCACAGTAGCACATGTACCCTGAAACTATGTACCTCTATTATATATCACTAAAAGTAAATAAAAATATTTTTAAAAATAAAATCTTGAGAAATATCTGCCAGCTCAAGTAACCAGAGATGTGAGTTCACATAAATGCACAAGGATATTCATGATAGCATCATCTATGATGGTGAAAAACTATAAATAAACTAAATATGAGACCAAAAAAATTGAGTACATTGCAGCAGATCTATGCATGAAGGATGCAGCCATCCAGGTCATTTTTTTTTTTTTGAGTTGGAGTCTCACTCTGTCACCCCAACTGGAGTGCAGTGGCCACTCCCGGGCACCGCAGCCTTGACCTGCTGGGCTCCGGCGATCCTTCCACCTCAGCCTTCCAAGTAGCTGGAATTACAGGCATGTGCTACCATGCCCGGCTAATTTTTGATTTATTGTAGAGATGAGGTCTCACCAAGTTGCCCAGGCGGGTCTCAAACCCGTGGGCTCAGGCAATCCACTCACCTCAGCCTCCCAAGGTGCAGGATTACAGGCTGAGCCACCGAGCACAGCTCCAAATCATTTTTTAAAAATATACAAGACATGAGAGACATGCTCACACATACTAATAAAGTTAAGTAAAAACAAATCTGAGTTCAAAATTCATACATATATTAATTTTATATATGTATATATTTGAAATGAAAGGAAATACACAGTTCCAGAATCTCTGTCCTGTTTCACTGTGCCTATTCTTGAAACTATACCAGGCTGTTTTGGTTACTGTAGCCTTGTAGTAAGTTTAAAGTCTGGAAGTGTGATACCTCCCACTTCGTTCCTTTTGCTGAGTGTTGTTTTGGCTATTCATGCTCTTTTTTATTTCTGTATTGTCATTTCCAGGTCTGAGAAAAATGATGTTGGTAATTTTATGGGTATTTCATGAAATCTGTAGATTGTCTTGGGTAGGATGGACACCTTGATGATATTGATTCTTCCAATCCATGAGCATGGAATGTTTTTCCTTTCATTTGTGTCATCCTTGATTTCTTTGAGCAGCATTTGTAGTTAATTATAAAGGTCTCATCTTTTAAAAAGAATCAGTAACAACCACTGGGGAAAGGAGACCATATTTAGCAAATGGTGCTGGGAAAACTGGCTGACCACATGCAGAAGAATGAAAGTGGATCCCTACTTATCACCACATACAAAAATTAACTTTAAATGGATCAAAGACCTAAACATAAGACCTTAAATGATAAGAATCCTTCTAGAAGAAAACATAAGAAACACTTTTATGCACATCAGAGTAGGCAACCAATTTTTGACCAAATCCTCAAAAGCAAATTCCATAAAAGCTAAGGTAGGCAGGTAGGACCTCATCAAGCTGAAAAGCTTTGCACAGCAGATGAAACCATCAAGGGGGGAAAGATAACCCACAAAATGGGAAAAAATGTTTGCTAATTATGTATCTGACAAGGGCCTAACATCCAGGATCTACAAGGACTCAAACAAGCTAAAAAGAAAAAACAAACAGCCTTGTTAAAAAGTGGGCAAAGAACATTAATAGACACTTTTCAGCAGCCAGCAGATACATGAAAAAATGCTCAGCCTCACTAATCATCAGTGAAACGCAAATCAAAACTGCATTGAGATATCACCTCACTCCAGTAAGGATGGCCATCATTAACAAATCGAAAAGCAACAGATGCTGGCATGGGTGTGAATAAAAGGGAATGCGTCTATATTGTTGGTGGGAGTGTAAGCTAGTTCAACCTCCGTGGAAAGCAATGTGATGATTCCTAAAAGAACAAAACATTGACCTTCCATGTGATCCAGCAATTACTCACCTTGGAATATACCCAGAGGAACACAAATTGTTCCGCCAAAAAGACACCTGCACTTATATGTTTATAGTGGCACGATTCACAATGGCAAAAACGTGGAACCAACTCTACTGCCCATCAAAAGTGGACTGGATAAAGAAAATGTGGTACATATACACGATGGAGTATGACATAGCCATAAAGAAGAACAAAATCACGGACTTCATAGCAAATGGAATGGAGTTGGAGACCATCATACTTAGTGATGTATCACAGAAACAAAAAACTGAACACCACATTTTCACTCATAAGTGACATCTGACAATTAATCACATTAGCACAAGAAAGGGATAGGCAATCGCTAAACACTGCCAGGGGTGAGGAGGCACATAACAACACAAAGGGTATTTGGTCCCAAACTAGGGAAAATGAGGACAAGATGGAGGCCCAAACTTCACCTGCGTGCCGCCTACTTGTGTAGCTAATCCTTACTTGTACCCCACATTTCTATAATAAAATAAAATAAAGAAAGGAAATACATATATATTAGTATAGTCATATCGTGGTTGTATCTGGTGACATGCTCATAATTTTTTTTTTTTTTTTTCTTTTTTGAGTTGGAGTCTCACTCTGTCACCCAGACTGGAGTGCAGTGGCCGCTCCCGGCCACTGCAGCCTCGACCTGTTGGGCTCTAGCGATCCTTCCGCCTTAGCCTTCCAAGTAACTGGAACTACAGGCGCATGCTACCACGCCCGGCTAATTTTTTGATTTATTGTAAAGATGAGGTCTCACCAAGTTGCCCGGGCGGGTCATGAACCCGCAGGCTCCAGCAATCCACTCACTTCGGCCTCCCAAAATGCTGGGATTACAGGCTGAGCCACCGAGCCTGGCCGCTCATAATTTTTTAAAATAACTTTTAGTTTTTCTAAAATTTCTACCACAAATACCACTACTTTTAACTTACCTTAATAGAGAGAAAAAGTTATTTTTAAAAATAACAGGTGGTGAAGCCGGGCTCGGTGGTGAAGCCTGTAATCTGGCACTTTGGGAGGCTGAGGTGAGTGGATTGCCTGAGCCCACCTGGGTAACTTGGCGAGATCTCATCTCTACAATAAATAAAAAAATTAGCCGGGTGTGGTAGCGCACTCCTGTAGTTCCAGCTACTTGGAAGACTGAGGCAGAGGGATCGCCAGAGCCCAGCAGGTCGAGGCTGCGATGGCCGGGAGCGGCCACTGCACTCCAGTCTGGGTCACGGAGTGAGACTCCAACTCAAAAAAATAAATAAATAAATATAAGGTGGATTTAGAGTTGATCATACTCAGTGATCTATCACAGAAACAAAAACAAAGTACCATAAGTTCTCACTCATAAGTGGACCTTGAACAATTATTATACTATAAGAAAGTGATTGACAGTAGTGGGAAACTGTCAGGGGAGGCAGGAGTGGGATTGGCAGTTGAGGGAAACTACTAGGGGAGGAGGGGAATACCTCATCAACAAGGGTGCCTGCATAATCAAATCAATGTTTGTATACCTAGCCCTGAATTGTACCCCACATCTTTATGATAAAAATAAATAAATAAACGGACATTTCACAAAGATGGTAACAAAAGCAAAGAAAGAAGTCTTTGCCTTTTCCAAAACTGAAGCCAAACAAAGGCCAAGAAGGCAGTGCTGAAAGACACTCACTCCAAAATATACATAAAAATCCTTATTTCAATGAAATAAGGTATGCTGGCTCTCAAGGCAGCCTGAGTACTCTAAGAGCATCACCAGCAGAAACAACCTTGACCACTGTTCCATCATCAAATTTCATCTGACAATGGAGACGGCCACAAAGAAGATCAAAGTCAACAACTCACTCAGTTCATTGTGGATGTCTAGACCAATAAGCTCCAGATCAAACAAGCTGTTGTGAAGCTCTATGACCTTGACTGACCAAGGTCAACACCTTGATCTGACCGGGTGGAGTGAGGAAGAAGGACTACATTCAATTGGCCCCTGACTAAGATGCTTTGAATGTTACCACGAAATTTGGGATCATCTAAACTGAGTCCAGTTGGCTGATCCTTGATATAATAATATTTTTTACCACCACAACAAAGAAAAAAATAGAAAAAAAGGAGTCACTGAGGACTACTCATTGCTACCCCTGTAATAATCTCCCCAGAAAAAAGAAAAAAGAAAAGAACTTGTGACTAATTTTGAAAATCAGAGGATGTGTTCAAATTTCCTGTTATAGTCACTTCCCTTTTGTCTCCTGCTGGCTGCGTGCTAATTCAAGGAGCTGGGCTTTTGTTCCCGTAACTCTGGATTCATCTTTATCAATAATGGCTTGTCGGAACTATTTTCTGAATCAAAATTGAGGCCATGGAACAGAAGGAGGAATTTTGACCAGGGCCCAGTGTTTGTCCTGTACAAATAAGTTTACAAAGAGGGACAGAAGAGAGTAAATGAAAGTGGAATGTAAGAAAAATAATTTTTCCTTAGACTCACACTAATTATTTTAATTATCTGATCCTTTTTCAGCAGTGAAATAAGATTAAGTTTAAGGTTGCATTTTTTATTCTTCAATGCTATTTTTTTCCTCATTCATTATTAGTTAAATCATAGAATCTCAGGTTTGGCATAATCCTTTCATTTTGGAAGAAGAGAAACTAAGAATTCTGAGTTGATTTAGAATTTAGTAAAGAAAACGATATAAGAACAAGAAAGAGGAGGAAAAACTGGGGCAACGTAAAAAATTATATAGTTGGAAATTATGCAGAATCCTTATATTTTTTACCCTTGTAGCCTTAAATGAATGCCTTCTTGGCACTGAGACACAACTGTACAGATGTAAATAGAGACAATATTACCCACTGAGCAAATGTCTGAAAAATAAGGAATAAGTATTCTGTACACAGTCAGATCTTGCTATCAGCTAGATTCTGTGACAAGCAGGTAACACACACTTTGTATATCACTGTCCCTTGACCATCCATACTAACCCCATGGGGTCAGAAGTTACTGTTATCATCCCTGTGTTGCAAACTAAGAAGTCAAAGTTACCGAGCTAGAAAGTGACAGGGTCGGAATTCACACGCAATTTACAAATTCAAGAAGTGGAGCTGTTAAATGCTAAAAGCACTACAAAAAAATGCCAAGTGCACAAAAATGTAGAGATTTACCACTTTTTCTAAATATCCAAAGTGGTTGGGGTTTTTCTCAGATTCAAAATTGATCTGAATAGACCATTTCATCGCTAGAATGCTCTGCTAATGATAACTCTGTCTCATTCCAAGTGGTTTCTAAAGGGTACTTGATTTTAGGTCTGCACATTCTGATCTTCTGATTGCCTTTGTGCAGGCCCATATAAGACCAACGAAATCCTGTGTAGGAAATGGAAGCTATGTAACGCTCAGAGATGACCACTGATGGGAAGTCAGTAGCCCCCATGGTCCTGTTACTGGTGCTACCACTGATAACCATGGACATGGTCACTGACCTTGCTGAACCTTAATTTCTGCATCTATAAGTGGGAATTGATATCAAGAACAAAATAGTGTTACCCTCATACATCTTAGACAAATTTAGAAAGGAACTTCAAGATCCTTTAGTCCAGGAGTCATAAATGGAATGCCTATAGGAGTTAGGTGGGTACAATAACGAGTGAAATACATTCAGCATAATTCAGTGAGGGAGTGGTAGGGATTGTGATTAACTGAGGAGACTCAGCAAAAGAACTATTGAGTTCTAGCTCTGTGCAGAAATATTGACCCACGACTTCTAGATTCTCCCATTACCAAAAGAAGGCAGAAAGTTAATGTTTTGCAAAATCTATTCTGAATTTTAAATGTTGGCAATTAACTCAGTTTTGGGGGTGCCATGTAGACCAATCACACAATTCTGAGAACTAGATGTGGCCCCTGACCTGATGATTTGCACCCTGTATTTCTAACCCACCTCTCCCACATTCCAGGCTAGGACACAGAGGTTCCATGGGGTGGATAGAGAGGCCTCTCCTCTCCCTCCAGGACCAGAGTCCTATGTCCTATCACACAGTTCAGGCCTTTTCCATAGCACCTTCCACTTCTCCTTTGAGTCTCTAGAGAGGACTAGAAAATGGAAGATTGTACATTCCAAGCTATTGTACATGGCCTGCAGCAAACTGGCAGTGCTATTTGGCCACAGTGCCTGGCACAGAAGAGATGACTCACTTTCTGACTTTCTGACATACCGGAACATAACCAGTGGAGGGAAGAAGCACCGGGCTCACGTCACACTTGCGGGGACATTTCTCTCTGCTTCAAACACTGAGGCACCTGCATATTCATAAAAGTCTCAATCTTTATTACAGTAATGCCCACAATTTCCTGTCTGTTTCTCAGGCATTACCTTTTCCTTATCTGCTGAGCAAAGAATACCCCCACATGACTGTGTTCCTTTCTCCCACAGAAAGATATGTTGTTGCCAAGAGAACCAGCTTCGGAAGTCAGAACCACAGAAAATAAAAGGCATCAGGTTAAGCCGAAACAATGATGCCCAAGACCCTAATTGGATTATCAGCAGTCCCAAATTCAGCTTCAAGCAATTATCTATTTCAAGCCCATGAAAAAAATAAAGCACAAGTCATTTCTCAACTATATTTCCCAGCAAAGGGAGGGAACGGTTCTTCTTGCAATGTATGGGAGAATTTCTATTAATGAGACAGAAAACAAATTCTTGGAGAAAAAAAATTACATACATTCACATAACCTGTTGATGGGCTTTAAAAAAATTAGAATCATGGGTACATGTGAGGGTTTGTTACATAAGTGTATTGTGTGAAGGTGAGATTTAGACTTCTAACAAGCCCTGCCTCCCAGGTAGTGGGTGTGGTACCCAGTGGGTGGTTTTGTATCCATTATCTACCCTCCCTCCTTTATCAGTACTCAGTGTCAGCTGTTCCCATCCTTTTGCCCATATGTGTCTGATGTTTAGTACCCAGTCCTGAGTATGTAGTATTCAGTGGTTTCCGTGATAATTCACTTAGAATAATGGTCTCCAGCTGCATCCATGTTGCTGCAAAGGATATGATTTTGTTCTTCTTTATGGTTGTGTAGAATTCCATAGTATTTATGTACCACAGTTTCTTTATCCCATCCACCTTCGATGGACATCTGGGTTGATTCCATGTTTTTGCTATTGTGAATAGTGCTGCAATAAACATACGCATGCAGGTGTCTTTTTGGGAGAGTGATTTGTGTTCTTTTGAGTATATGCCCAGGAGTGGAATTGCTGGGTCAAAGGCTAGCTCTGTTTTTAGTTCTTTGAGAAATTGCCAAACTCTTTTCCACAGAAGTTGAAGTTGCTTACTTTGGAGGGTTTTCTTTCATTATACAAAGGTTTCTTAAAAGTCAAAGAAAGCAAGTAATTTAAATCATTATTCATAGTCCAGTTAGAGTTCTGTACTGAGACCTGCAAAAGATCAGGGAGTTCTTTTCAAATTTCATTAATTACTTCTTGTCTCCTGTGAATCATCAAACCTTCCGTTCAAGGCAACATGACTACAGACTTTCCTTGTGCCAGTCCCTCTGCTGGGTACAGAGTTGAGTGGGAATCATCAGTGAGACCCCAAGTGCACAGAGTCCTCTGAGCTCAGAGCCTGTGACGTGGAAAAGCCAACACCACTCAGACCATCACAGGACAATGCAACTCATGTGAGTCTGGATGTCTACACCTGGAGCTGTGAAAATAGAGGACAGAACAAGCAGCCATGCCTGAGAAAGTTAGAGAAGGCTGCACAGAGGGAGTGACATTAACAAACATTGAAGGATGAGTAGGAATTTGCTGGACTGACAAGGTAGCTGATTGCCATTGCAAGAGAAGACAAGTAATAAGTGGTCACAAGGTGTGAGAATCTTGGTTGGTTCAGGGAAATCTTTCTTGTCAGCTTATCAGAGCTACCCTCAGAGAGGGTGCTGACACTGAGGTCTCCGGGAATACTTTTATTTAATTATTGATTCCCAACCTTTGCCTCTTCCTCGCTCTTCACAAACACCAACAAACAATATCCCCATCTCTAAACTGTTTAAAAAGTGGGAAGGGGGCCACTTTGTAATTGACAACTGGGTCCCCTAATACACAGGGTTGTATGCACCACACATGATACTGTGCCAAGTGTTTTCACCATTGTTATCTCATTTGATCTAAAACAGCCCAAAGTCCATGAGGTCAGTCCTTGTATGGAGCATTTGCCATATGCCAGGCATTTGAGTAAGGGCTTTGCATGGATAATTTCATTTACTTTTCCTATCAGGCCTTTGCAGGAGAGCCCTAGCTTGCAGACCAAGAGTCAAAGGCAGGTAGTGGGCCATTAGTAACCCAACCCAGGTCATAGGCGGGAGAAGGGTAGAGCTGGAATTGACACATGGGCAGACCCACTCCAAGGTCACACTCTGCACCATGCCCACATGACACAAAGCAAAGCACATTCGTGAGATCTTGCCAGGATGAGGATGAAAACCCTGGTGGGTCAACAGAGCACTCCAGGCCTGTTAATGCATTCTCCCTGCCATCGCAGGGACAGATAGAACCCATGACCAGCTGAGGCAGGAGCTCAGCAAATTGACTCAAAGAGTTAATGACTAGCTAGAGAAGGCACAGAGAATACAGGCAGGGTCTGAATTGGAGGCTAGAGCCCCATCTCTAATGTTCTAGATCTTTCTACTTTACCACTTTACCATGTGGCCCAAAGTGAGCAGCTTCTAAACTGCCCTCTGAAGCCTAACATCTATGGCAAGCAGAAGTTTAGGCAAATAGGCATCAGATAGAACCAGTCCCTGTGACATTTCAAATCAGTGGCTCCCTTCCTCCCAGCAAACAGACCTGGGAATTGCATATCCCCGGCCCAGCAGCTCCCACGGAAATCTTTCTTGTCAGCTTGTCAGAGCTACCCTCAGAAGAGGTGCTGACACCAAGGTCTCCCCAGGACATCGTTATTTAATGACTGATTTCCAACTTTTGCCTCTTCCTCCCACTTCACAAGCATCAACAATATCCCCTTCCCTAAACCTTTTAAAACGTGGGAAGTGGGCCAACTCTGAAGCAGAGAGGAAATTTGAATCCCGACTCCACATTGTATTAACCTCTTGGGAATGAAGGTCTCTCAGCTATAAAAAGGGATTTATTCTTTCAACAAATATTTCTTGATCACCTGTAATATGCCAGACACATAGAATTCATGGTCAGAAAAACAAACTTAGTCCCTGCCTCATAGAACCTACAATCTAGCAGGGAAAAAAAGAAGCAATAAAATCAGCCATTACAATCAATTTGATAAGTGTTTGGGCAGAGGAAGCCTAATTCTTAAGCCAAGAAGGTGATATTTCCATTTTTATCTACATTGCTGAGAGCAGATCTTCCACATTCAATGTCTGGGAGCATTTTGGCAGAAGAATGTTCAGGATCAAGAGGCTGTGAAAAGAGGATAGGCTTTAGATTCAGACAAGACCAGGCCCCACCATTTACCAGACACACTATTCTTTATCTGTGAAATGGGTATGCTAGCAAGATCTACCTTCCAGGTTTGCTTCCCTTTTTTTTTTTTTTTGAGAATTAAATGAGATCAGGACTGTTCGGAATCTGCACATAGTAGGCATTCAATCCATCCCTATCCCTGTCCTCTGTGTTCACGAATGCAAATGATGGCACCCTGCAAAGCCAGAGCTTGGTAACAGGGAAGCACAAAGTTACTGAGACAATCTTCCCTCTTTTAATCAACCCTTTGTAAGTTTAGTAAACCCAATAATGTGAGGGAGGTGGGATGAGGCTTAAAAAAGACCTATATTAAAATACAGAAAAGATCTAGTCCCGGTCACAACTGGGTGACCAACTTCCTGTGTGGCCTCGGGTCTCTCTGGTCAATTTTACTCTCACTTTTCAACTGGATAATAGTGTTCAGCCTGTGTTAATTTATGTTATAAAGATCAGAGTTTGAGGAAGCAAGTAAATTGCAAGCACTGGAAAAACATCAAGGTGGAAGTGATTAATATTCTTGTAACTGTCATTATAGTAATCTCCCCTTATCTGCACGGATATGTTTCAAAGCCCCCATTGGATGCCTAAAAACCACAGATAGTACCGAACCCTATATATACTACGTGTTTTTCTTATGCATACATACTTATGATAAAGTTTAATGTATAAATTAGGCACAGTAAGAGGTTGAGAACAATAGCTAATGCTATAATAGAACAATTATAACAATATTCCAACATCACTACACTTGCACTTTGGAGCCATTATTAAGTTAAATATGGAATACTTGAACACCAGCACTGCAATACTGTGACAAGTGATCTGATAGTTGAAACAGCTGCTAAGTGACTAACGGGTTAGTATTGTGTACAGCCTGGACGTGTTGGACAAAAGGGTGATTCCCAAGATGGTGCAGGACTTCATCATACTACCCAGAACAGCACCCAATTTAAACTTATGAATTGCTTATTTCTGGAATTTTCCATTTAATATTTTTGGACCACAGTTGACCTGATTTGATCATTACTATCATATATTATCAAAACATCACATGTAACGTTTTGATTACAGTCTGAACAGCTTGCCAAGCTGAGGGGAGGGCCTGGAAAAAAAGTTATCAGAGCCAGAATATGAGGCCAGGAGTCCAGGATTCAACTGCAGAGAATGGAAAGCCAGGCAGCTAAGCATTGGGGCCCAAGTGGGACTGCTACCCATGTGTCTGAGACGGCTTTATTTAATAGGCCAGAGATGAGCTTAGAAAGCAAAACCGTCTAAAAGTGAGCTACTGTATTATTATTGTTGTTCAGAAGCTGGGCCGTGCCAGGTTTTGTTGTATATTTTCAATTGATATATCATAGTTGTATATATTTTGAGGGTACATGTGATATTTTGATACGTGTATGATGCTAATGATCAAATCAGGGTAATTAGAATATCCGTCACCTCCAACTTTTATCTTTTGTTTGATTTGGGGACATCACATTTCTTCTAGCTTGGTCCATGAGGTTAAATGGAGTTTATGATACATTATGGTGATGTTCTGCTCATGGAAAAGAAGTTCACTCCCAATTCCCTTAGTGTCGGCATAACAGAAAGACCATGACCATCAGAGTCAGAAAGATTAGGATTAAAATTTCACCCTAGTCACTTTCTTTTTTTTTTTTTTGAGTTGGAGTCTCACTCTGTCGCCCAGCCTGGAGTGCAGTGGCTGCTCCCGGCCACAGCAGCCTTGACCTGCTGAGCTCCGGCGAGCCTTCCGCCTCAGCCTTCCAAGTAGCCGGAATTACAGGCATGCGGTACCACGCCCGGCTGATTTTTTTGATCTAGTCACTTTCAACTGTGGGATCTTAGTGAAATATATTAACCTCTCTGAGCCATCATTTTCTCCTCTGCAAAATCAGGGAGAGCAATACATTCTCCATAGCATAGTGTTCTAAAGACTAAAAGAGATGGTCTGTCAAGTGCCTGAAATCTCATGAGTTCAAAATGGTATGAATGCTGGTGAGTAATATTAGCTTCACCACCTTTCACCTGGATGCCTGAGTGTCGGGCTCTTAGTGATCTCATATGGCCAAGAATTTCCTGACCCAGGAAACATGCCCATCTCTGCGAAAGTTGCTCTCTGAATTCTGCCAATGTCCCTTAAACTGCCCCTTGGCCCCATCAATAGCAGCCTCCTCAGGCTTCTTCTTCCCATCGAAATTCTTCTGTGTCATCAGTCGTCTTGTCCCATCTCAGATAGAGGTATCCCTTCTCCTGTTTAAGACCAGCCCCTCAACCCATGCCTTCAGACCTGACTGGTTCAAATCCATTCTGTATTCTCCCTGTTACCCCCTCCTCACATTCCAGTGAGGCTGCAGGCCCCCTGTAATGGATTCCCCCATCAGCTTAACACACCTGGGGTGAGGAGACTCTCCTAATCTGACTCCTTGCTGTGCTCCTCTGTCCAGCTTAGTCTTGTTTGTTGCAAAAGCCAGAGCTCACTTCTTGCCTTCCAGCCTAACTTCTCTGGGCTTGCACCTCAAGTTTGTCCCTTTATGTCTCAGCTGTGATGTCCAAACTCCTTTGGCTCCAATAAGCAACAGGCCAGTGTCCAGCACTCATCCAGCGGAGCCACAGCCTTTACCCTAGCAAGAGGCTTCTGACAGAGCACCCCATGCTTTATCTGCTCCATCACTAGCTTTCTGTCACTTGCAACCTATGAGCATTGATCATTAGACTCCTGATTTCCTTAAAGTCTGGCAGACTAACTAATAAGTCACCTAGAGATTTACCTTTTGGAGGTCTGCAGTGATGACCATCTAAAGCCTGAAGAAAAAGGAGCTGGTCTGGCCTTGGAGAATTCCACGGGTCTGGAAGACAGACAGAGAAGCAGGACCTCTTGGCTAGAGTTGCAGGCAGCAGTGAAATCAATGGCAGATTCACAGTCAAGCAGGAGTGGAGACCAGAGGTCTGTAATCCTGAGGAGAGTCTGCCAAGCTGAGGGGAGGGCCTGGAAAAGGTATCAGAGACAATGTGAGGCCAGGAGTCCAGTATTCAACCACAGAGAGTGGGAAGCCAGGCAGCTAAGTGTTGGGGCCTAAGTGGGCCCACTGCCCATGTGTCTGACAAGGCTTTATTTAACTGGCCGGAGATGAGCATAGACAACCTCCCCTCTGCCAAACCCAGTGGTCACATCCCAGAATGCTTCCTCCTCAAATGCCTACTCTTAGGCCTTCTTGATCACCCTTCCTGCCTCAAACTCTTTCCCCTTTGGCATCCTCCTTGCTCTTGGCTTCTTTTCTAGATCCAATTTTCATGTGATTCTTTACTCTTCTTCTTCTAGGATTTCTCATGGTCAATAGGTCACCAGGTTTGTAGGAGAAAGAATTGGCTCTGCTTGTTCCATTTCTGTTATCATATAGGCGACAAGCAGCTAATGGAGTGAAAATCATTCAGTCAAAAAAAAAAAATCATCAATCACCTTGTACAGGACTAGACCTACACCAGGTGCAATGGAGAATTTCAACACAAGTATCTCCAAGGAGCATTAGATTAGAAAGTGACTGGAGGATAGACATCTCCATCCCCAGAGAAGAAGTTTTCCATTTCTGTGATCCAGAATGTGTTTTAGACCACAGCAGAGTCCTCTCTCCAGGGTCCTGATGGGTATTTGGTACCCAGCAATTGTTCCCATGTGCAACTGTACTAGAATCGGGCTTTTCTGCATCTATGGCATGCTGTATTTGCAAAACTATCAGCTTCACCATCAATCCCCAAGCTTGCACGTTCTCTGAATTATTTAATGCTACATTCCAAGAGGCTGTGAATAATGGAATGGTGTGTAAATAATCTTATCTCTGTCTCTACATGCAGCGATTGTGAAGGGGTACCTAGAGAGGTTCTGTGCTGCCAGAATCTTACAACACCTGTGCATGATTAAAAACCAAACCAAATGCCCCCTAGATAACTGCTGTTCCCTAGTGGGTGAAAGAAATGAGCAAGTGCCTCATCATATTTTTCATGTGGAGAGAAGCAATTATATATCAGGTTTCAGGTTCAAACGCCTCTAGGATAATTGCAGCACTGCTTTAGAGTGGTATAGAGCCTGATAGATTACCCAGTTCTTTCCCCTGCCTGTGAAACGGGCAGGCTGGCTTTCCTAATTGACAGACTAGGACGTTGAGCCCTAGAGATATTACCCGGCTTATACAAACAACTAGAAAGAGGAAACAGCATGCCTGGGGCCTTGGCCTCCCAACTACTCTTCCAGCGTGCTCTCTGCCCATGATGTGGCTATCTGGGCATCATGCAAATGTGCATCTGTCTCCCGGTCACTGTGCAGTGAGAAAGTGACCCACCTACATCGCAGGTTCACCTTAGTTTTGGTCATATTCTTGTATGGGCATGGGGAAGGGGATCCTGTTTTCTTTAACTTCCATACCAAAAGTGATAAGACACTTGACATACTTAGGGAAAGTGAGCCAATGAGACAAGGGAAAGAAAGAATGAGGATACACAGGGAATTGGGTTCTCTGTCAATGAGCTGAAGCCAACACACAATGGTGTAGTAAGAACAACCTTTGGACTAAGAACTTAAAATGTTTAGAACAAGATTGCCGGGTTCAGTGGCTCAGCCTGTAATCCCGCGCCTTTGGGAGGCTGAGGTGAGTGGATTGCCTGAGCCCACTGGTTCAAGACCCGCCTGGGCAGCAAGACCTCATCTCTACAATAAATCAAAAAATCAGCCGGGCGTGGTAGCACACGCCTGTAATTCCGGCTACTCAGAAGGCTGAGGCGGGAGGATTGCTGGAGCCCAGCAGGTAAGGCTGCGGTGGCCGGGAGTGGCCACTGCACTCCAGTCTGGGCAACTGAGTGAGACACCAACTCAAAAAAAAAAAAAAAGAACAAGATTGATTCTGCCTTTACTAGCTGTGTTATCTTAGAGAAGCCTTAGCACTATGAGCATCTGATTTCTTATTCAGTTAAATGAGATAAACAATAATATACCCACAGTGTGGCTGTGTGACTAAAAGGAGCACCACATATATGAGTGGAAGTGTTACCCCCATTTATTAGTTTATGTCCCAAGGATTGCCAGGGTGATGCTGGAAGACAAATACTCATTAGACTGTAGTTATTTGAGGTAATTTTCCAGAGGCAAGGGGCAGCACAAAGACAGAAATATGGTCCCTCATGTAGGACTCACAGAAACAGTTCAGGTTAAACAAGTCTTCCATTTAAACCATTCCATGTCCTCTCCCAATTTCAAAATCTCCCATGATAAAAACCCCCTTCCCTTCCTAAGGAAGAAGGAGAATATGGTCAGATGTTAGGAGCCGGCCACGGAGGCCCACTGAGCATTAGGGATCAGGAAGGGCCGTTGACCCTGAGACCACTAGGATGCATTCGGGAGCTATTGACCCCATTTCCTCCCCCTTTCTACTCAGCACTAACCAGATTAAGCTCCTGTGAGCTCAAAACTCTGAGACCGGGATGAACACAAGCTATCTTTAGAAGCTCATTGCTCCCATTCTTCCGCAAACTGCAGTTTTGGCTCTCACACAACTTATAATTCAAACTCGTGTCACATCTAAGAGCCTTAGTATTGGTCACAGGCTTCTGGGTCATGATCTTAGGATTTATTGAAGGTATAAATTGTAGAATACAGTTTTAGAAGACAGCCATTTTGTTGAAAGAATACGGCTGGGTTATTTGCAGGTAGCCCACTGTGAACTTTGGACTGGGCCACATTCCAAACATTCTGGGATGGGCCACTTTCATTTGTAAAGTAAATACTTAAACTTCTATAGAGTTGTTTAACTTGGCATAAATCAATCGGCTTAGGATGAAAAAAGTTTATAGAATATGTCAGTCATGGATTAGGTTATCCTTTGTTATGGGATTTTAAGATTATCATATGAAAAGGGTTTAAAGGCAATCATTGATTAAGTTTTCATGGATTAAGGTTTCTGGTGGGTGAGGGACACCCCTCCCACATCTGACTTTGTGTATAAAAGACCCATTGTAATTCCCAATAACACACATCGCTTCTGCACTAGACTGGAGTCCAGTCTCTTTCTTTCTCTTCTTCCCCCCAATCGCTGATGCCGTCTCCACCTTTGGGGTACCCTGAACCCAGCTGGAGCTGGTCCCTGGCAGTCAGAAATGATGGAAGGATCTTTTTTCTTCATTTCTGAAGTATCTGTCCTCAAAGGTCTTCTTTATTCTCTGGCTCTCTTGTGATGACTACCACCTACCCATGCACCCTTAAAGGAGTCATTTTGGATCTGTGTCTCAGTAGACATCTTGGGGTGTCTCTCATGTTCACATCAAGAGATCTGACTTTCAAAATTACATAGATATCCAGTCTACATTCAATGGGCAGCACAGTTGGTTCCATGTTTTTTAAGGTCTTTTAGGATTTTTAGATCTTTTAGGAATCACCACACTGTTTTTCACAGAGATTGTACTAGTTTACACTCCTACCAACAGTGTAGAAGTGTTTCCTGCCTCACATTCTCTCCAGCATCTGTTATTTTTTGAGTTATTGATGATGGCCATGTGGTACTTATACACAATGGAATATTATGCAGCCATAAATAAGGACAAAATTATGAAATTTGCAGCAACTTGAATGGACTTAGAATCTATAATACTCAGTGATCTATCACAGAAACAGAGAACTGAGTACCACATGTTCTCCCTCATAAGCAGAACCTGAACAATTATCATAATACTATAAGAAAGGAAACTGCTGGGGAGCGGGGGAGGTACTTCATCAATAAGGGTACCTGATCTCAAACCAGGTGACGTGGGGTCAAAGTGAGGCCCAAACTTTACATGTACAATGACCATTTGTGTACCTAACCCTGAATCATATCTCACATTTTAAAAATAAAAATTTAAAAATTTAAAAAATCACGTAAATATCAACCAGAAAATGAGCAAATGGCATTTTAAGTTAATTAAGGAAAATTAGTTATTGTAGGCCCTATTCAAAAGAGAAGGAAATTCAGTACGACAGAGAGATGAAACATTGCCTAATTGGGAGAACAATTGGGAAAAACTGTTAACCAGAATAGACTTAATTCCAGACACCCCACTGTGTAAGTGTCAAAACCACAATGGCTCCCTGAAGTCTGATCAATGATTCCACTTCCTTGTCAACACTGTGAAAGAACTTTAAGGTAGGATGATAAAGTATTACACAAAACAGGAGGCTCACTCTACTTGTTCACACCCTTTCTATTCCTTTTCTCTTCCCAGTTTCATTGCATCATTGAATTTTGATTATATCTCTGATACTTCTGTGAGCATTCTGAAAGAAGAAAATGTATCTCTTTTTTTAAATTTACTTAATAATTTTTTGAACATCTCACCACACAAGTGGTCCACAGACATCTTTAAAGCAAAATATCTGAAAATGAGTGCATTATCTGTCCCTCAGATTTATTATTCTTCCTAATACCTTATCTCAGTTGGTGACACCCTGATGACCAAACAAGAATGTGAGGAGTTACTCATGACCCTCCCAACTTCTTCTTGCCCTACATTCACCAACTCTATCTCTTAGTTCCTGTCTTAGTCTCCAATTAATTCCCTGATATTTGTTGAGTTTTTTTGTATGTGTCATGAATTCTAGCTCTAGGAAAATCCTGGTGACCAAAATGGACATAAGACCTCGCATGTTTAAATTTAGTTCCACTGCTTACTGACTTGGAAAAATTATGTATTCTCTGTGGGGCTTAGAGTTCTCATCTGGAAAATGGAGATAAAAACAGTACCTAGCTCATTAGGATTGCTATAAAGATTAAATATGTGAGTTACTATATGTAAAGCACTTGAGCATAAGAAATGCTATGTGTATGCTATCACACTAATTCCAATTGTGTTTAACTAAAGAATGCAGCCACCTCCATGATGCCCTGGTTAACTTATAGATATCCACTCAAACCAGGCAGACATAGCTTTAAGCCACAGCTAATGTGAGTCTTGGTGGAACACTTGGGATTCTTCCAGAACATGAGAGGATAGGTGAATCGTAAGAAGCTACTCAAGTTTATGTCCACTCACATCTCCATCACCCCAGAAGGGTATCATAAGGCAGTTTCTCATGAACTTTCAGGTTCTGATGAGATATAAGGCATCCTCCACCTCCCCTGTTGAGGGTATGACTGAGAATAAAACCATATAGCTGTGACCAGGCTCGGTGGCTCAGCCTGTAATCCCAGCACTTTGGGAGGCCAAGGCAAGTGGTTTGCTTGAGCTCACAGATTCGAGACCAGTCTGGGCAATTTGGCAAGACCTCGTCTCTACAATAAATAAAAAATTAGCTGGGCATGATAGCATAAACCTGTAGTTCCAGCTACTTGGAAGGCTGAGGTGGAAGGATCTCTGGAGCCCAGCAGGTCGACACTGGGGTGGCCATGAGTGTGCCACTGCACTCCAGCTTGGGCAAATCCAACTAAAAAAGTAAACAAATGAAATAAAATATTTGTAAAAAAGAAAGAGAAACCTGGATAACAAAAAGCTATCAAAACTGTTACATATTTGTCAAAAATATGCAGGGACAAGGGATATTTAAAAAAACAAACACATAGCTGCACTCAACAATGGGTATCCTACCATTTGTGTTACAATGTCATCTGACTCCTTGGGAGTTCTTGGTGTGTGGGACAAGGATCATGGTGAGCAGGTACCTTTATTTCATTATCTATGTAAATAATTCACTATTGAAATCGAAACATGACTTGTTGTATCTGAACAAATCATCAGGCCTTGGCCTTTGGCCTTGCCTTGGCCTTGGGCTTAACAAAGGCAAGAAAAGTGTTTCTTGCAATTAGCAGAACAATAGAGGTGTGGCAGAACTAGGAGGTCCTTCATTGACTGGCCCCCATATTTAATGCATCAGGACATACTATCACCTGTACCTTTAAAGTATACCATCTGACCGGTCTGCCTTCACTGTTGCTTCCTTCTTGTCTAATTTCCTCAAAAGAATCAGAGAAATCTTTTAAAAATACTCCCCTGCTTCTCCAAGTCTTTTTTGAAGACTTCCAATTATGCCAAATAAATGCAAGTTTTCTCAGTGGCCTTCAAGAACTGTCATAACCTGGTTCTACTGACATATCCCACATCAGCTGAGACTCACCCTCTTACCAACTGAGCTCTAGTCACAAGGGCCATTCCTTGCCAGGTCACCAAACATGACAAGATCTTTTGCACCTCCGAGCCTTTCTCCACATGCTACTCTTTTATCTTTCTGAGGTGAGGGCAAGAGAAGATGGCAGAAGATGCCAAAGAATAAGGGGGGAAATACAGCAAAAGAGACTCATGGTGAGCAACTGGAGATGTGGGACAATAGCCAGGACAGGGTGGTGTCAGGAATCTGGTGAGGAGAATGTGTCAGGAAGGAGAGACTGAGGCATTCCACAGCACAATGAGAGCTCTTGTAAGACAAGTTCTCCCAAGTATTCAATGATTCAGCACAGTGTGAGGTCATGGGTGACCGTATCAAGACCAGTCCTGGCATAATATGGAAAGTTGAGGACAGAGGGGATAAAACCAGCCCAGAATGGGTCAAAAAGAATCTACGAAAACAGAGAGTGAGAGAGAGGCAGAAGATGTTAGAGACATAGGGAAAATCAACAGACTGTACTTGTGAGAAGGCAGGAGAAAATGAATTTCAGAGTACACGTGGAGGGAGTGACCTTGATGAGAAGAAGATCCTCTAGAAACAAGAGTGAAAGAGAGAAGAGAGGGTGCCTTAGATGCTTTATCTGCCATTTGTCTCCAACTTGACACTGAACTTCTCCCAATTCACCCAAATACATTGTACAGATATTCTCTTCTGCATGCTTTTGCTCTGATTCTTCTAGGTCAGTAATATTCTTTCTACCCTCCTTTGCCTACTAACTCCTAGTGACTTTATGCACACACTCTGAAGATATCTTTTTTCTACCTAGGTGTTGTATTGCTCTTCTTACTTCCCAAAACCTATAGGGCATAACTCTGTCACTTCACTTCACAATTCGTTTTATAATTACAATCTTAGCTCTCCAGTTCCATCATGAGGGCATGAACTCTATGTGACTAAAACAGTAATCCTATTTATATCTGTGTCCCCAGTGATGTCTAACACAGAATGGGCATGCTGTAAACGTTTGATGAATGATCAGAGTCAGAAGCCCTGGACTGAGTCACAGTTTTGCAAATTTTTTCTTTGTGTAGTTTTAAGCACATAATTTCATCTAGCTAAGCCTCAGTTACTTAAACTACAGGTAAGGGTACCAAATCCAATTGGATAATGAAGGAATTATGTGACATAGTAAATACCATTGTACTTTGGATAATAAAAAACACAATTAAAAAGTTATATATATTCCATTGCTATTATGTCTTATGGGAAGCTGATCCTTTAAACCTAATTAGTTCCATCAGAAGTATCCACAATGCTAATAAGTTTTGACTTCGGTTTTGAGAAGTTGGAGGAATGGTGATATGGTAAAATAAGGCCTGGAACTGGGACCCTGTATAGACTTGAGAATTGAAGCAAATTACTTCAATTGTCAATTTCATCAGTCACAAACATTCAGTAAACACCCACCATGCATACTTTTGCACTGGGGATGCAAATGTGAGAAGACTTGGTTTCCTACTAAAGGAAGAGAGACTTACAAATCAGTGATAAATGTTCAATATTTCCTAGCAATCACAGCAACGAAGATGGGAGAGAGAAAGTCACCAGCATTGCAAAAGTAGCAAGAAGCAGTCAGGGAGGCTTTTCAAGGGAGGTATATTTGAGCTGCAATTTGAAGGATGGATGGGGGCTTTCCACAGACATAAGCAAGGGGGTAGAAGTGTGCAGCAGACAGTAGACGTTAAAGTTGCCCTCTTGATCCTCAACTCCTGGTTCTCTTGTCTGTGTAATTCCCCCGTCTTGAGTGTGAGCAGAACCCCTTCTAACTAATATAGTGAGGTACAGGAAATGAGATGTCAGTCCTATAATTGAATTACATTATGAAAGACTCTTTCTTACTAGCAGATTTGTTCTAGGGCTTTGTTCTCCTTGAGGGCTTTGAAGAAGCGAGCTACCATGAATCCTACAGATGTAAGGAAATGAATTCTGCCCAACAACTGAGAATACTTGGAAGTTGATCCTTTCTCGTGAACCTCGGTTGAAAATGCTGCACAGTCAACCCCTTTATGGCAGCCTGGTGTTATTCTGAAGCAAAGAAACCAGCTAAGCTATGCCCACACTCCTGGCTCACAGAAACTATGAGATAATAAATGTGGGTAGTTTAAACCCACTAAGTTTATGTCAATTTGCTATGCATCGATAGAAAACTAATGCAGAGTGTGAGGAAACAACAGAACACTGTTAAGCTCAGAAGGGATGTGACCATCTCCTGAGCCTTGGTTTCCCCAAGTCTAAAGTTGGAACTGTAGCAACGAGATCAGACATACCTACTTCATAGGACCCTCGGGAGACCCAGCAAGAGAATAGCCATGAAAGAGTTTGCAAATTGCTAAATGCCACAAAGTTGCCAACTGGTAGCATTCCATTTTCTCACACTCACACTGAGTCACAAAGTTCCCAGAGTGGGCCTCATACCTATTTAGAAAGAGGGATACATTGAGAACTAACCAAGTTATTTTTACATCCCGGAAGCAACTTGATCTTCCTTGCCTCTGAGCCTCTGGCAGGGCTGTTTCTTCTACCAGGGCACTCTTTCCTCTCCAGCTCCTTCCCACCGCCTCTGCACCTGGCTATCTCTTACTTCTCAGGCCCTTTTCAGTTTCCAGCTCTCCCAGGTTCTCTTCTGAGGCAAGGCGATCATCTCACCTACCTTCCATACTAAACATGTGCCCTTTTTTACTACAATCCCATTTGCTTAATTGTCTCCATCCTTATGAGCTATGACTTTCTTGAAGACAAAAATTATACCTTATTCAATTTTGCACCCACAACATCCAACATAAGGCCCAGTGTGCAGTAGTTGGGATGATACTTACATATAAAGTATATATGCATATAAGGACAGGCTTCCTGGTCTAGACAGCCCTGATGTGAACAAGGAGCAGACTTCACCGACAGTCATCCCCCAGGGAAGTACATTCATTTATAATTTTATTCCATGTAAGAAAGGGATGTGTGGGGGCTTGCCTAAACTTTTTTCTAGACACAAAAACAATTGGAAAGTATCTGGTTTCCTTGCAGGTATAAGCAGTTCTCCTGTTGCAGGCTCCCTCAGGCAGCTGCCAGAGAAAGTTTGCTGCTGCCTGAGTTGCTTTCTCTTCTGAGTTGTCAGCTCAATTGCTTCTGAGCAGCCTTCGTGAGAGGTGGGAGGAAGGGGAGGTGGCTTTGCTAGTGTTTAGATAGAGAAAAGGATGCCTTAATTAGGCAGAGACTGGGGCCGCTCCTGCTTGCTTGAGATAGGCAAAAGAGAGATGCAGGTGGAGGTGAGGGGGAGGCTGCATGCAAACCCCACCGCAGAGATGCTGAGTACTAGGCAACAGGGTCCTGGTGGGACTGAAGACAGGCAGACAGGGCAATCCCACTTCTGCTTTGTTCCTTTCTTTGGATGAAGCCATCACACTGAACAGACAACATCCACCCCTCACCCTCACTTGTAAGTGGGACTTGGCTACCATTTAAGCCGGATTAGAATTCAGGCTCCACCAGTCTCCAGTTGTGTGAACCAAGGCCAGTCAACCAACCTTGCAGAAATCCAGTCTCCCATTCAAAAATGGAGGTAGCAAACCCAGTTTTGTGAGGTTTTCAAGAAAAGGAAATGAAGCAAGTTATGCCCAATGCCCAGATCGTGATAGATGATCTTTAAATGTCAGTTTCAGGTCTCCCCCAGCTACTTCACCCTGGCAGGACAGCCATCTGAGCCCCCAAAAAATGCTTTCTTGAGAGAAGACAAATTACTGAATGGGATAGTGCTTTGAGGTGCATAAAACTCTAATGTGCAATGTGTAGCCACCACTATTACTGTTGAAGAGAAGAAAATGAGAAACAGGTATCATACAAGGAAAAATTTCAATGCCCCAGAAGTCTGCTGTTTGAGTTGTTGCATGTGTGTACAGCACTGCAAAGCATCCAAGCTCCTACTCACATTTTGTTTCATCTCATCCTCAGACAACATACACATTTCAATATTCCCACCATCCTACAAATGAGGAAGCTGAGGCTCAACTATTATAATGGCTTCCACAGACAGTCCCAGCTAGGAATCGGGGAATTCGAAATCAACTTCATGTTCGTAGAATTACATGCCTTTCCTCCTTACCACACTCCGTCTGTGAATACTCTTGATGGTTTCAGACAGGGAGGGATAAGTCAGAGACCGTTCACTCCCTTTTCCCATGTCTCCCTTATTACAGAGCCATCACACATACTCCCCTGATCTCTTCCATCATTTCTAAATCATTAGAGCAATTTCAGTTGCACATGGTCCAAACCCAACTCAAATGAGTTGAAAAGAAAGATACTTCATTGACTCCTATGCCTGAGATGTGCTGAGGTGGTTCTGGCTTTAGACCGAACTGGTTCCAAGTGCCCCATGGATGATGTCAGTCAGGTTGGAAATACAAGGTATCACAGACTTTTATGAGTTTCTTCTTTCCTAATTTCAAGACTTTGCCAGCAGAGCCAGTGCTTCTTCACACCCTGTGTTCTGAACAAAAACAGTCTGCATAGCACCCCTCTACAACCATACATGGAAAATTTACAGTTCTGAGAATTGCCTTAAAGAAGTTATGTCTCTGAGAATCTCTGTCCCACTCTATTTTCTTCCTTTCTGATGCCTCTCTCCTACTGAGGACACATGGCCAATTCCTCTGTCTCTGTGATGCCTTCTCAGACCCCTCCTGAACATGGGCTACAGTTGTCCAAAGTCTTGAAGGGTTGATTGAGCATGAGATCTGATGAGGAAGACTGGAGTTTGGGGGGGGGGGTTATTTTAAGCAAAAGAAGTTGGTACGATTTGAAAGTTGCCTGCTACTTTTTTCTATTTTTATAAGAATACAACAAATCCTTAGTTAAACCACTTTTAGCGGCCATTTTAATTTTATACATGGGAAACAAGTAGGAATAGTGCAGTGTAGGAAGGGTAGACTGAGACTGGGATTTTTAAAACTTGTCCTAGGGACTTAAGAGCCTCTTGAGAAGAAAATGATTTATACTCCAATCCTGAATCTTTTGATGTTCAATGTTGATAGAACTTATCTGAATACCTTGGAGCCTTCCACGCTGATACAGGAAATAGACCTTATGAATCGGACCCAAGTGCCTGACCTCCTTTTTCACTACCCAGACCCAAAGAAAACTGGCCTTTTGGGGGTTCTTTATTCTAGCCCCAGAGTGGGTGAGTAAGTAAGGATTCATCTGCTCTGCAGGACTGATGCTCTTCAGTTGAGGGAGGAGGGGTAGAAAAATCCACTCGGGGCTCAGTTAGAAACCATAGTCTCCCATTTAGTTTAACAGAGATCCCATATTTTAGAAATCCTAAAGTATCAAGAAATCTCAAAGTCAACAAGTTGTCCTTTCTCCTTTGACTTCTGAGTTTTGTATATATACTGCCTCAGTTTGAACCTCAAACATGAAAGAAGACACATGTTTTATGATGCCTTCGAGTTTAATCCCAGGTCTCTGTTTTGCTTTGTTTTATTTTTTTCTACTGAGCTAGAGGTAGAATGAGAACCCAGAAGAGGAGCAAACTTCCCTGGAAGGTGTCAGTAGACTCATCAGAACTGTGTCCTTTCTAAATCTAATACACCTCCTGCTGGGAGGAACACGATCCCATTTATTCCTTAGTAACACTCTGATTTGTCTATTTATGATGGTCAATGTTTGAGATAAAGAAAGTGGATTGAGAGGAATGAAGCAACTAGCCCAAGATCACACCATCTGTGAATGGCAATGCTAAGCTTTGGGTCAAATCTTCATGTCTTCATCTCTGTAGCCTGGGGTGGCTTTTTATCCAAGAGATGACCAAAGTGACATGGGACACTCAATTCTAACTTGTCATAAATTGGTCTTATGCTCTTTATCAGCTGTGATGCACAATAAAAGAATAAGATGTATCTTTTAAAAATGATTTTAATATCAGTCATCATAACACTGAAGACATTAAATAGGCAAGTCAACTTTTGTCTTATTATGAAGTTGACCTTATCAACATTTTCTTTGACTCTTCTAGACTGTTACCCCCAAATGCATTGAAAGTAGGGTCTGAGGAGCAGTAAATTCGTCCTGGACTGGGTTTGCCTGCCCTGAGGACTCCACCCCCTTACAGAACCTTCCCAACTGACAACTGGCATCTACTCATACCTCAACCCACCATCTCTGCTCTGCTGTTTCTCTCTGTTTATTTCTTCCCTCTTTCTCTATCTCTGTGTCTCCACCTCTCTTCTCCTTTCCCTGTCTCTCTGCATCTCTTTCTATGCATACACATACATTCATTTTCTTTTTTAATGTATCAAAGCTAGTTTCTTTCAATGGAGTGGAGGAGGCTTGTCCTGAAAAATAGAACAAAATTTGACCAATATCATCAGGTGATAGTAGTTTCCCTTAAACCACTAAAATCCCTTTTTCCCCATCCTGTGTCAAGAGACTCTTCCTTGAAGGACAAAAGTGCCTGTTTGGGTCTTAAATAACTGGGGAGGTTGCTGACTTAAGATCCTGATTCTTCTTTCTGTAGCTTTTCTGGTCTGCCCGATCCTGCTCCTGAGGGTACCAAACTTCCACAGGGCCTTTGGGCCAGTGCCCTGAGCATCCTTGCCAGATGTTAGCACAGCCCCTCTCAGTCCTTCCCCAGGCTTCAGAACCACTCAGGTTGAGCTCGTAGGCTCAGGGCAACTTGGCCTCATCTTTCCATTGAACAGCTTCAGCTGAAGGATGCTCACAGGGTTGGGGGGTGGGAACAATGGGGCAGGAAGGATTATCCTGTACAGATTGAAGGGCTGCCACTGCAAAGCTCAGCTGGCCATGCTGGTCCTTTCATCTGTTACAACTGATAATGCCACAGCTGATCAACACAGGGGTGAGCCCCAGGGGAACTCCCATCTCAGAATTCGACAGTCTTCTAAAGAAGGCTGTACCTAGCCGGGCTCGGTGGCTCAGCCTGTAATCCCGCGCCTTTGGGAGGCTGAGGTGAGTGAATTGCCTGAGCCTGCGGGTTCGAGACCCGCCTGGGCAGCGAGACCTCATCTCTACAATAAATCAAAATATCAGCTGGGCGTGGTAGCGCATGCCTGTAATTCCGGCTACTCGGAAGGCGGAGGCAGAAGGATCGCCGGAGCCCAGCAGGTGAGGCTGCGGTGGCCGGAAGCGGCCACTGCACTCCAGTCTGGGCGACAGAGTGAGACTCCAACTCAAAAAAAAAAAAAAGAAGGCTGTACTTTACAGATGTGACATGCACAGGCCCTGAATGACAGGCCATCTGCCACTCTCATTTCATTCTATCATCCCACTGAGGTCTCCTTTCTTTTTTCTAAGTAGTGGTTTAGTGTGTGTGTGTGTGTGTGTGTGTGTGTGTGTGTGTGTGTGTGTGTGTGTTTTCCTTGCCCTGATTGGACTCAAGGACATCTGGGATGTAGACAGGAATGGGAAACTACAACTAATCAGCCTGCTAATGGTCATCCAGGCACAGCCTAGACATAAGTCCCATGATGCTGTGGAAAAGGCGTAGGCGTAAAGTGAGACTTGGGCTCCAATCGCAGTGCCACCACTTCTAGCCAGGTGACTCAGGCCAATTACTCAGTGTCTGTTTCCAGGCAGGAAACAGTTGTCATTCTCAAGCTGAACCGTGTAAGGAGAGTTTAACAAAGGACTGCTTAGTAGATAAGGACAGGACTCGAGGAAACCAAAAAGACCAGTGACAAGCAGGGGCACTTGCTAGCTCACAGCTTCAATGCCTGAAGGGAATGGCTGCTGTCTGGGGACAGCTACCTCAGGAGGCCTTCAGCAAAGGGACACAGACAACTCACAGCATAAATACTACAAGAACACTCTCCTCTCACTTGCAAACCCAGCCAGAAGCCAGAGGGCAAGGGAAGTCACAGAAGCAGTCTCTAGGAGAAACAGAGCATTCCCATCTAGCAACACAGAGCTAAGGATTGGAGAAACGATAGGAGACATCCAGTATGTGCTATCTAAGCTGCAGTTTCCCTACCTATAAAATAGAAATAGCAATAACTGTAAGATTATCTAGAAAGGCCAACAGAATAATGCATGCAAATCTCCTAGCAGAGCATCTGGCACATAAGTGCTGTTCTGTGCTTTCTTTCTCCAGAACCCAGAACCCTGTGCTTGTCTGGTTCTGCTCAGACCCAGGTCAGGACATGTCCCTTCACCCAGGAGCTCCCCTGGAAATGGCTTGGTTTACAACAGTAGATTCTCACCTTCAAAGTTCCCACTAGCATCTCAGGATGTCACTTTGTTTAGAAAACATTGCTACTTAAATAATTCATTGGATATTTTTAAGTAGCTAAAAGAGAAGAATTGTTATGTTCCCAACACAAAGAAAAGTGTTTGAGGTGATGGCTATCCCAATTCTCCTGATTTGACCATTCCATGTTGTATGTGGGTATCAAGATATCATATATAGCCCCAAAATATAAACAACTATTATATATCAATTTTAAAAATTAAAGAAAACATTGACATCTGATGTTTAAACAATGGTATACGTAGTACTTAATCTGACCTAACATTCACAGCAGCCCTTGGAGGTAAATCTATGATTGTTCCCATTTTACAGATAAGGAACTAAGGTCCAGATTAATTACTTTGCCCAAGATATTTGCATCATGAACAAGAGAGCCAAGACTCAAGCACTAATATTTACCTTCCAACTCTGTGTCTCTTTGCATTTATTTTATACCTCACACCTACAAGGGAGCACAGCATATCTCGTTCTTAGTTTTCTGACCCACCCAAAGGAAGTAAATCAAATCTCCCTAGAACTCTTTCCTGGGTATTCTCCCCCAGGCTTTGATATGCTTTTGTGTTTGCAACCCCAAACCTAAATCTTTTCAAAAGAAGACTTCCTTTGAAGTATTGGAACCTCTTTGCCCTGTGCTCAAGGAGAGTGGGAAGTGCCTTAGAGTTTATATTTCACCCTGTAGTGGCCTTTAGTCAAAGACCACCAGCATGGGTGCTGGAGAATGACCAACCCATTCCTGTGCTTTGAGACATGGCCACTCTGAAGCTGAGAGAGCTCCAGGGCTCCTTCATGGGATCAGACTGAAAGTGTCCACCCCAGGACTTTGCTGAAATCACACCCTTGTTTGGTTTCCTTCTCTCCTACACTCCTTCACTGACTTCTACTGAGAGCACTTTCTTAATAAACCCCTGCCCATGAGCCCTCATCCCAAGATCTGTGGCTGAGGACACTGACTCAAGACATTTCCTTATTCTAAAGCCCCTTCCTAGGAACTAGAAAGATCCTCACAGCAGAATCATAATCAGACTGGGCTACCTCTTTCCAAATCAGTGGTAACTTATTTTCTGCTCCAACTTCTCAGGCTTTCTGTACAATCACACACTATTCTCAAATTTCAAAAAGTAATTCTCCAGCAGAGCCCATAAGCATCCAGGGAAATCTACATGATTCCTGGCAGCATGTCCACCTAGATAAGCATAGCACACAATTTCCTATGTGATTTTTCTCAGGGACATGCGAATAGTTCTAATTCTTTTCAAATTCTATCTCCCCTGCAGGTTCAGGCTTGAAATTTCACTATCAGGGTTTTGATTGCTACTCCAACAAAACATCCTAAATGGAGTTACACTTGAAGCTGTTATCTCAAAACTGTAGCATTTTAATTTGAATAAAACATCAGTTTCTTCATCTACAAAACAAAGATAATACCCCCATCTTGGGAGCTTGGAGTGAAGATATAAGGGCAATAGAAAGCCAATGAAATCTAAGAAATTGCACTGTCACCGTAATTTTTTTACCAGGGAGAATTTTTTTTTTTTTTTTTTTTTTTTTTTGGCTGAAGGTCATTGCTGCTTTCATTTCTTCCAGCCTATGGAGAATAAAGTCGGGAAAACCTAGCAAATCAGTGATGGTGGAAGGATCAGAGCACCTGACTTAGTATGGCTCCGGCAGTACTGAAGATTACACAACCCAAGTCTCAACGTATGCATTCTAGGACTGGTTAAGGCACAGCTCAATGACTTTATCAAGGACCCTGGATCTCCCATATTTCCATGTGCTATCTTCCGTCTGATGACTTGACCCTCGGACGAACTACCTTCATGGTCACTAGGTGGTTCAACATTCACCATCAATAGTCATTAGAAAATACAAATTGACACTACAAAGAGGTATTCCTATACACCTAGTCAAATGGAAAAGGTTTTACAAATGGAAAATATTTACCATACAAAGGGTTGGTGAGGATGTGGAGGCACTGGCACTATACACACTGCTGGTGGGAATAGAAAAATAGTATAACCACTTTAAAAAACAGCTGGCAATGACTCGAAAAGTTAAACATATGCTCACTATATGATCCAATCATTCCATTGGCAGGTATTACCCAAGAGAAATGAAAGTATTTATTCATGCAAAGACTTATACATGAATGTTCATATCAACTTCACTTATAATAGCCCCAAACTGGAAATAATATCCATCAACAGGAAACAGGTAAATAAGTTATAGCACATTCATACAATTGAATACTACTCAGCAATGTATAAGAATGGACTGCTGATACATTCAGCAACACAGATGAATCTCAGAGTAATTATGTTGTGTGAAAGAAGTCAGAGAAGAAAGAGAATATACCATATGATTTATTTATATTAAAATCTAGAACATGCAAACTAACTTGTAATGATAGAAAGCAAATTAGTGGTTATCAGGAGAGAGAATGGCAGAAGGTGTAGAAGAGAAAAACTACAAAGAGGCATGAATAAACTTTTTGGAGTAATTAATATGTTTGCTATCTTGATTGTGATAATGACTTTACCTTGTCTACTTGTCAAAGCCCGTTTGTGCTGCTATAAAAAAATACCTGGGGCTGGGTCATTTATATTTTTAAAAACTTAAATGTATTTCTCACAGTTTTAGAGGCTGGGATGTCCAAGATCAAGATCAACAGGTTTGGTGTCTGGTAAGAGTCTGGTTTCTGATTTCAAGATGGCACCTTGATGCTGCATTTTCCATAGGAGAGGAACACTGAGTCCTCACAGGGCAGAAGAGACAGAGGGTGAAAAGGGACAAAACTCCTTGAGCCAAGTCCTTTTATAATGGCTTCAACTCACTCATGAGGCCAGAGCCCTCGTGACCTAAACAAGACCTAAACAAAAGGCCCACCCTCCCAGCACTGTTGCCTTAAGAATTAAGTTTCCAACACATGAATTTTGGGGGACACATTCAAACCATAGCAATACATATGCCAAATGCATAAAATTGTGTGCTTTAAATATATGCAGTTTACTGTATGTTAATTATGCCTCAGTAAAACTCTTTTTTAAAAAACTACTTGAGCAGCATGGAGTATGGAAAGATAATAACAAACAGAACGGTTTGGCAGAAGACAAAAATAATTCACTTCCACTTGAAAAACCCCAGATCAGAAAACATCTCATAAGTGACCAGGATTGTAATCATTCGTGCATTTGTGTTTGCAGATGTATTTCTTGAATGTCTACTATGGATCATTCATGTGCTGGATGCTAGGGACACAACAATGAAGATCTTGCTACTGATAGTTCAAACTCCAGCAGAAAAGACTGGCAAGGAGAGTCACAACAAAACCGTATTCACCCTCATGCTCAAAAGCATCATGTCTCCTGGCCCTACACATTGACCAGTTTTGCTTGTCTCAATTGCAGTCCTCCCTGTGCTATTCATTCACCCCCTTTGGGAACACACACTTCATTTTAATTATTTTCTAGCATTGGTTAAGCTACGGTCAAGCCATTGTCAATAAAGGCTATATAATTCTCTGTCTGTTCACATTATACCCCAACATTGAAGACACTCAACCATTCTTCCCTGGGCTCATCAACCACTTCTTTAACTGTTCCCTTGTTGAAACTACTTAACCTTCCAGTGACAGATAGGAAGCAAACATGCTATTACAAAAGCATCAAGGGCATGGGTATGAAATATACCTGAATGCCAACCCATCTCATCACCACACTATAATTTTAGAAGTTGATAAATGTCCCTGAAACTCAATTTTTCTGTCTCTACAATGGGGATAATATGTAACTTCCAAGGTTAGTGAAATGAAAGTTTAATTTTCAGGATTTGACCAGAAATAATGCAGGTGAGATCCAAGCACAATGCCTAAGACAAAGTATGTGTTCAGTAAGTTGAAACTATCACTGTGATAATAAAAGTTCTAATTCAAGCCCTGTGATTCATTAGTATTGTGTTCTTGGGCAATTGTTACTGGGGTTATGTCATTTCTTCATTTGAAATGAAAGGGTTATATGCTGTATGTAAGGTTCACCATGAGAGCTGCCTTAGAGATGTATTACATCATTGGAATGAGCACTTGCTCAATGTGCTTGGTGTTGGTGGAGGAGAGATGAAAAAAGGTGAAGTCCCTGACCTCTAGGAACTCAGAAAGTGTAAGCAGCAAGTTAAACTATAGCACGAGAGAAGGAAGTTCTGGAAGATACAGGGACATAGAGAGGCACTTCTCCTAGACAGGGATAGAAAAGAGACCAGAAAAGGCTTTCTGGAGAGTGTACTATGTGAGCAAGGATGAAAAAAGCTGTAGCGTTTCTCCAAGGAGCATGGGAGAAGAAATGTTTTCCAGGCATATGATCAGCAAGAGTTGTTCTTATCAGAGAACAGCTCACTGTTTGGCCTGGCTGGTGCTGAGAGCAGGGATGGCTTGTCTAGGATCCTGTCTGACCACCGAAGACACCCAGTGACAGCTGGTCTCCCTTCCTGTCTCTTCCCCTTGCGTTGCCTGCCCTGCCAGCAGCCAGCACAGAGCTGCCTTGCAGCAGAAGCTGACCTGTCACTACTGCTGGACTGACCCGTGTTCAGGCATCCCCTGTGGAAATGTCATTCCTACTACTGGCAGGCCCTCTGAAGTGACTCCCTACTGTGGGCACTGACACAGCCTGGTGACAATTACAGAGTGAGAGAGACTGTTTGCCATGGAGCTTTCAGATTGGTGCTATTATCCTTATATAACATTTATATTTCCCTTTGTCCTCCACGGCCCTCATGACTTCCAGCCCATGATTAGTCACAGAGCATAATTTCTGCAGAAGAGTTTGGGCAGATAAAGGCATCTGGATGGCTTTACTCGCTCCCTCTTCAGGCCCCTTTATTAAGCTGTCCCCTACTCCCCACCCATCACCCCTGGTATGGCTGATTACCTGTGACAAACTGTAAACTTGGGAGAGAAGCAGCTAACATTAGGGAAAACATACCAGGTGCCATATGACACCTCACATATACTTGTGGTCACATGGTGAAATAGGTATCATCAACTTCACTTTACAGCTAGGGAAACTGAGGCTTAGAGGGGAAAGGAGATTTTCAAATCACAGAGATCATGGGTAACGGAGCTAGATTTTAACTTTAGTGGTGTTTGCCTTCCAAGCACTTGCTATTTCTCCTATACCAAAACATCTTCTGATCTCCAAATATCCAGTGGAGATGGAAGGAATATGTGTAGCTCTTGTGGAAATCCTTCTAATATGGACAGTCCCCAACCTTTTTTATTTTTACTTTTTGGCATCTGGGACCAGTTTCATGGAAGACAATTTTTCCATGGATTGAGGGTGGGGATCATCAAGCATTCAAGTCTCATAAGAAGTGTGCAACCTTGATCCCTCACATGTGCGGTTTGCAATGGGTTCATCCTCCTACAAGAATCAAATGCCACCACTGATCTGACAGAAGACAGAGCTCTGCACACCTGCTGCTCACCTCCTGCTGTACAGTCCAGTTCCTAACATGCCAAGGACCGGTATTGGTCCACAGCCTGTAGGTTGGGGACCCCTGTTCCAAAAGCTATGGAGCAGGTCATGCGCTGTTCCTTCCAAGATGGATGAAGAGAGTGATGAAGATGCTGTAGAAAGAGCACTAGGTCTTAAGAAGTTCTTAAATAAGTAACTGATAAGATCTGAGTTACATTTTTAAAAGAGCACTGTATCTGTGTAGAGAATAGATTATAGAAAGCAGCACAGCAGCATAGAGACCAGTTGGGATGCTATTGTGGTTGAAGGTAGTAATGGTGGATTTGGGGGCATTTGTAGCGGGGGGAGAGATGGAGAGAAGCAGATAGATTCTGAATCTCTTTTTAATTTTTTTTTATTTTAAAGATGTGGGGTCCAATTCAGGGTTAAGTATACAAATGTTCATTATGCAGGTTCGCTTGTTGATGAGGTGTGCCGCTCCCAACAGACTCCCACTCCACCCCCCCCCAGCAATTTCCCACTACTGACAATCCTTATCTTATAGTATTACTATAATTGTTCAAGGTCCACTTATGAGTGAGAACATGTGATACTCAGTTGTTTGTTTCTGTGATAGATCACTCAGTATTATAGACTCTAAGTCCATCCAAGTTGCAGTAAAATTCATTTGGGCAGATATGGCACCTGGCATATTCTCCCTAATGTTAGCTGATTCTCTCCCAAGGTTTCCAATTTGTCACAGGTAATCAGCCATACCAGGGGTGTCGGGTGGGGAGTAGGGGACAGCTTAATAAAGGGGCCTGAAGAAGGAGCAGAAAAAAGTCATCCAGATGCAATTGTGTCCTTCTTTACAGCTACATAATATTCCATTGTGTATATTTTTTAAATCCAGTCCTCTTCCAATGGGCAGCATGGTTGGTTCCATGTTTTTGCTATTGTAAACATGCTGCAATAAATATGTGTGTGTAGGTATCTTTTTCAAGGAGTGATTTGAGTTCCTCTATGTATATTTCCAGTAAGGGGATTGTGGGGTCATAAGGAGGATTGATTTTTTAGACCTCTTAGGAATTGCCAAACTGTTTTCCACAGAAGTTTTACTAGTTTACACTCCCACCAACAGTGTGGAAGTGTTCCCTTTCTGAATCTCTTTAAAGGGTTGCACCACAGTCTTCACTCACTCGTGGGCTGGATGTGGGCGTGAAGTGGTGACATGAGTTAAGATTCCTGGAACTTGGCTTGAGTGATTTGGGGGATGGAAGTGACACTTCAAGATGGTAAACACCAAGTGTAGCACATCTTTGGAGGTAAGGGGGGAAATTAAGACTTTTTGATGTATTAAGTTGAGATGCCCATTAGTCATCTAAGTGGAGATGTCAAGTAGCAAGATATATGAGTCTACAGCAGGATGTCAGTGCTAGAGATATAAATTTGGGAGACATTATCATGAAGATGGTATTTAAAGTCATGGAAATGGATGAGGTCACCTAAGGAGAATGTGCAGGTAAAGAAGAAAAAGGACCCAGAACTGGGCCCTAGAGTGGTCAAACATTCAGACCCAGAGAAGAGGAGAGGGGACCAGAAAGGAAGATGAATAAAAACAGCCCCAAGCTCAGGTGCAGTAGCTCACACCTGTAATTCCAGCACTTTGGGAGACCAAGGCAGAAGGATGGCTTGAGCCCAGGAACTCGAGACCAGCCTGGACAACATAGCAAGGCCTTGTCTCTCCAAAACATCAAAAACTTAACCGGGTGTGGTGGTGCACACCTGCAGTCCCAGCTACTCAGGAGGCTGAGGCAGAAGGATTGCCTGAGCCCAGGAGGTCAAGGCTGCAGTGAACCATGATCATGACACTGCACTCCAGCTTGGACGACAGGGTGAGACTCTGACTCAAAAACGAAAAAAAAACCCAAAAAAGCCCCAGAGATAAGAGCAGTACCTGGAGAGTGCATCCATGTGGAATACCACAAGGAAATAAATGTGCTAGTCTAGACGCCTTGGCACTCTATAGTGGAGATGTCCCAAATGTACAGTCCCTATGGGTCCCTCAGCCTCCCAAAGAAACTGCCTTCTGGTGAAGGAGCTTGGCCCCAAGGCTCCTCTGGCTGGGGGAAGAGGTTGAGAAGAGTGGAGGCTAGTGGATTACGTGATACTTCTCGGGGATAATTCTAGACTCTGCCTGGAGCCCTCTGTCCAGGGTCATTGTCTCCAGCTTTGAATTACTTGGCTTTGTACTTAGTAATGAAACCTTTGCTAAATGAGTAAGTCTGAAGTTCCTAAGCAGTGTCTGGCACACGTGAGGTGCCCACCCCCATGGAGGCTCAATACCCTTCACTCTTCCTCACTTGCAATCTCTGAGGTCGACACAGTGGGAGGGAGCTTAAGCATTAGTCAAGGTGTGAGACAGGCAGACATGAGATATAGAAAGTAAAGAAAAGAAAAGAAGCATTGCCTGCACCTCAGGAGACCTACCCTCATGGGTCAAGTCTGAAGTGCATTCTCTACTTGACCTTGTGGTACTTTCCACCTCATCTCCTCCCACTCATTCCCAGGACTGTGTCCACTCACCTGTTAAAGGTGAGGACCAGGCAAGATCTGTGATGTTCAAACCTTTCTTTTTGCATCAGCAGAACTTCTTTGGCAAAATCTTCAGAGCTCACCTGATGTGTAAAAGAGATCAACAGGGCTGGTCTGATTAAGAGGCTGTGGAAATCCTGCACCCCATAGGTCAGTCCCCCAAGGGTCCCCACACCAGTTGCTCATGCCTCTCTCAGGGTCCTGTGGTGCCAAGTTACATAATTTGAAAGCTGCTGGTCTAGACTCCTTGACTCTTTAAGGTGGAGATGTCCCACAGATGCAGCCCCTGTGGTCCCTCAGCCTCCCAAAGAGACTGTCTCCTGGTGACGGAGCTCAGCCCTAAGGCTCCTTTGGTTGGGTGGTTGATTTCTCAGTGATCCTGATGGATGCTGACAGCAATTAGCAGAGAGAGAAATGTCCCTGTCGAAAGATGGGAACATTTATTAGGTACTTCATGCCAGGAGCTGGAACACGGCACAAAATTCATTAGTGTTTGGGGCAAGCAAGTTGTCCCATTCTCACCCAAGGGTTAAAGGGAAATCCAAACTCTATAAATAAGGGCTACAAGGGCCTTTTAAATCTTGGCTGGCACTGGAGAGGAGTTTCTAGTTCTTTAATTTGCAGTCTTATTCCCTGGGTACATCAGAGCTGATGCGAATTTAGGTTTTTTAAAAAATTAAATCAAGTACTTGCCAGGTGGAAGTTTGTTTCACTGTCAAGGACATGGCCAATTCAGCCACCAGTGGATCTCCAGCAGAGACCTTGACCACAGAGCTTCTGAATGGGTTGCCTCCTCTAGCACCCTTAAAGGCTTGGCTAACAAATCGCATTAAGGGTTCTTAGCATATCAAACATACTGGCACCTTGCATCTGTCTTCTGTCTCTGCTTCCTCACTCCCATGGATGTTTGTGAGTCATGCCATGAATGTGTATTGAACACTTCCTCTGTAGCAGACACTGTGCCAGACCCTGGGGTTACAGAGTTGATTTATTCACATCTAAATGGTCCCCATTCTCAAGGAAATCTCAGTCTTTGGGGTAAAGATGAGGTGCCAAAGAAGAAAACAGACTTTTGCAGTAGAGGATGCTGGATGGGTGTCTGTTTATGCAAAGTCAGAAGAGGGACAGCTAACTCAGTCTCAGAGAGGTTCAAGAGAGCTTCTTAAAGCAAGAGCACCTGGAGTAGAGGTCACTCAGCAGGGAAGAGCATTCCCAGGGGTGGGAACTGCATGTGCAAAGTCACAGAGAAGGAGAGAGCAAGATGGGGACTTAAGGCACAAAAGTGTGGAGGGATTGGAGGAGACAGAACAAGGAGGTGAGGAGAAATGAGGCCAAAGAGTTAGGCTGGGTGCATTTGTGTTAAATAAACGAATGAATGAATAAATGAAAAATAATAAAAGAAGCTGCTAGATAGAAAAAGAAATCAACAGCAATAATAATAACCTGCCATGAACATCTTTCATGATATTTTACCAAGCACTTTCTCATTTATTAGGCACTTTGATCTCTATTAAGATGCTAAAAGAAAATAGGCAAGGGATGATTAGAGCTGTGCTTCAAATAAGAAGTCACATTCGCAGGAGCAAAACAACTCTGCCAAGCACAGTGAGGAATCCAGGCCCCAGAACCGAGCGTCTTTTGTCAATGCCATTTGCCTACTTCAGTCCCGAGTTTTCAGCCCTCTAGGGCTCATTGTTCTCTCTCCCTTCATCCTTACTGCACAGGGAAGTGTACACGGTGTCATCATTAAAAACTGATCAGAAGCCAGGTTCGGTGGCTCAGCCTGTAATCCCGCGCCTTTGGGAGGTTGAAGTGAGTGGATTGCCTGAGCCCGTGGGTTCGAGACCTGCCTGTGCAGCAAGACCTCATCTCTACAATAAATCAAAAAATTAGCCAGGCGTGGTAGCACACACCTGTAGTTCCAGCTACTTGGAAGGCTGAGGCAGAAGCCTCGCTGGAGCCCAGCAGGTCGAGGCTGCAGTGGCCGGGAGCGGCCACTGCACTCCAGTCTGGGCGACAGTGAGACTCCAACTCAAAAAAACAAACAAACAAAAAAACAGAGTCCTTGCTCTGTCATATTCTCTTAATTCTCCCACCAACTCCGGGCAACAGATACAATAGATCCTTCTTCAGATTCCAATTCCAGGCTCAGAGCTGGAAAAAGCGTGGCCCCCTATCCCAGACCACCCCCTTAAGCCAGCTACATCCTCCCCAGCCAAACTCTCCATGCATTTTCCCAAATCCTTGGGCTGGGCTCCCACCGCTCCATACGATGTCGTAGTCTGGAAGACGGTGTCCAGGCAGAACACACTCGTGGCTGAGTGGTGGGAGAGCGCATGTGAAGCTGAGGATGTCAGAAGTTATGTGAGGAGGGGAAACCAAGGTCAGGTCTCAAAGATAATGGGCAACTTTTGTAAAATAAAAATAAATGTCCTCTAAGTCTCTGTCAGCTGCCAAGACCTGCACAGAGAACTCTAAGTCCTTTGCATGCTGCACCCTTGCCACCAGTCTATGAGGGAGAAACCAGTGTCTGTCCCAATTTAGTCAACGTTTATGGTTAACCCTGTAAGTAGACCTAACTCGAAGTCCCTCACATGTATCGGCTCATTTAATCCTCACAACAGCATGATGAGGCCCGTGTCGTCATTATCCCCAAGTTGTAGATGAGGCTCAGCACAGAGAAGTCACTTCCCTAAAATCATTCAGCCAGTGAATAGAGTCAGGCCTGAAGGCTGTGTCTAGGGACCCAAGAGCCCCATGCTCTAGCCCCATATTTAGTCTCAGCCTGAGTCAGAAGGGTGAGGTAAGCCTGGAAAGGAAGGAGGGTCCTGGCCTGAGCCAAAAGCCCAGGTAATCAGGGCAGGATGGAAGCATTTCAAGGGGCAGTGGTACCAAATCCAGGTTGCAATCAGCAGGAGAAGGCCAAAGGGTACTTCGGTGTGGGGTAGAGGCCAGTGTAGCACAGGGTGGTGGCTTAAAAGGTCTGTCCAGGACACCATACTCTTTCTGCCAATCTGTGGATACCCAGGATGTCCCCTTGCCTGTCACCTCCGGAAACCCCTCCCATCTTTCCCTGCCTGGCATAGCCTTCACCTCTACAGAAGACCTTTGGCTTCTCCAACCCATTCAGAGTTCCACTTGTGTCTGAAGCCCTCCATCATCCTTGGCCTGCTCCACTGCTCTTCATTATTCTCTTTTATCAGTGGTCATTGTTTCAGAGGCCTTAGAACTGAGGAAAGTCAGCCCTAGAGAGTTCATTCATTCATTCATCCATTAACACAGATGCACCCAGGACCTCCTACCCAGGGATACAGAAGTGGGTGAAACAGACAGGGTCTCTGTCATAGACACAGCTGCTTGTGGTTCCTACCATGAAGACCTCAGTCAACCTTGGGGCCTCCTGCTGACAGTTCCATGCATGCTGACATCTCCTGCATCCTTCTACCTGAGGATGCTCTTATTCTAAAGCCTGGAGCAGGTTGGACGTGCCAGGTTATCAATGCTCAGGAGCCCATGGACTATTAGTGTTGGGAGTTGGTGGATAAGACTCCAGCTTCCTTAACCTGCAGTGTGGGAAGTTCTGAGACATTCTCCCAGAGGTCCCCAGAGGAATGAAGTCTCAGTCACCCACCATTGGCAGTGACTCACAAATACCTTTTCTTTGAATTTTCCCTCCTTCTATCCCTTCCCACTCTTACCCCAGTGCTTCCTCATAAATTCACTGCTCCCAAGCGATTGTCTCAGGGTCCTTTTTTGGGTGGAACCCTATCCTAGAGCTTACTTTTTAGTAATAAGACAACATCTAGTAAGATCCTAACTCCTCATTTGACACTTGAAGAACTGAGACCCAGAAAAAAGAATAAACTTCTGTGGCATGATCGTTTTAACTCCATGTCTATAGTAGAAACTTCTTGAAATCTGAGATAATAGTTGTCTTATATTGCTTTGGTTTTACTCAGTGTTGGGCACAGGGCGGGAGCCCAATAGTTATACAGAGTTGCACTGAATCGTAATTGCCACAGACTTTTCCCAACCCTGATGGGAACGAAAGGGCTAACTCTGAGAGTACTGCTCCCTTTCTCCACCCGGGCACATGGACCTGAATTCAATTGCTTCTCACCATCTTGGGAGCCCAGACATGAACACTTCCAGCTTACTCTTCTCAGTATGACCATACAGACCTATGTTTAAACTATGGTGCCTGATGCTGGACGGGACACTTCCTGCATTCATTCTACAAGAGTTTTCTGAGCACCTGCAAGGTGCCAGACACTGTGCTTACCACAGGGACAGGACCATAAACGAGATCATTAAGGTCACCTCCCTTGGAGCTGACATTTCGGTGGGGGAGATTAAAAGCAGACCAGTAAATAAAAACAATTGTTTGTAGATCCCTCATCTCTAAAATGGGAAGCGTGGGCCTTCCTCTCAGCACTTTAGAGAGGAGTAAATGAGCCAAGCCAGGAGAAATGTCTATATGGGCTCCAGCATATAATAAGGACTTGGTAAATGTAGGCGCTTTCCTCTTCCCTATCCCAGATTTGACGTTAAGGAGTTCTAAGGGAGGAGGTGGAGGCAGGGACAAGGACTAGAAATAGCAACTCTGAGCTGTGTTCCGGGTGTCTCTTTGCTCCTACCCCTGTCTATTTCTCCAAGGGGGAAAAAAGGCCAGTCTGGCTGGCAGATTCCAGGACAACAGGGTAATCTTGCCAGTGATGTAGATTTCAAAGAGTAGGGTTAAAGGTCAGGACACAATTAGCTCTCTGTTTCTCTGCCTTCTGAGAATTCAAAGTGAAAAGAGCTAGGGGTCACTCTCTTGTTGCTATCTCCCCCCTCCTGCTTTCTGGTTCCTTTTCCTCTGGGTATAGAAGCTTCTTTCTATCCCAAAGTGTGCCCACTGAGATGATAAAGCAAAGAGGTTAAGAAGATGAACTCTGGGGCAAAACTGCCAGCCTCAGTCACTTGTGTGACCTCAAGGAATTGGCTTAGCCTCTTCACGATCAAATTTTCTTTTATATATATATAATGTATGTATTCATTATAGAGTCATGGGGTACAAGTGAGGATTTACTACCTAAGTAGGCTGCATGCAGGTGAAGTTCGGGTTTCTAAAGTGAGGATTTACTACCTAAGTAGGCTGCATGCAGGTGAAGTTCGGGTTTCTAGGCACAATAACAATGATTATCATTTCAAAGGACAGTGGAGAGGCAGCTTGTTGGTTGCAAGGCACAGGGACAGAACTTTCTGTCGGCTATTTCTAGTAGAACCAAGGAGGGAGGCTTCTTAGGCTATGCCCATGCTTATGGCTCAGCACTCTGCAATGGGCTTTGTGTCCAAGCCTCAGCTAACAATACCAGGCTGTCTGCCTTCCCTTTTCTATGCCCATGCCTGTCCCTTTCCCCGACTGCTGTTTGCTAGAGCTCCATTTGTTCATTACTGAGATAATAAAGAAAAGACTCCAGCCTTATCCTGATGTCTAACATAACCCCTTCTCTGAGATTGCAAAGGTTGCAGTTTTCCCTTCTGTTGGGAAGGCTCGGTGTGTTGAGAAATGCCTCCTCTCTCCTGTCTTTGCCCTGACAAGCTGCAAGACAGAAAAACAATTGCTTACTCTTTCCAGACAAGGCCCCCAAATCTGTCAGGAACTGATTTTCCCCTCCCACTTGCCTGTTCTTGTTCATAGCCTTTTCCCCAGGCTCTAGGGCCCAGCAGGGGCAGGGGTGGGGGCTCTAATTCCTAACCCTCCCTGAGCTGTATATTGACTGTACTAATCAGAGAGGCGGAGGGCTGCCATTCAGCCTGAAGGCCACCTGTGCTCCAAATTTGAAAACCTATTCACTTGGGAAAAGCTGAGAGTCCCACTGAGAGTCAATGGATGTGAGTTCACCGAACATTGCTTTGGGCAAATAAGCAATCTTATTTCCTCTTCCCCACTCCCTTAAAAACATCAATGAAGTGTTTTGTGGTGTTGCTGACAGCACATGTCACTGCAAAGCTGGAAATAAAATATTCTTTGAGCTATTTATAACTGACTGGCAAATGGAAGACAGTGGGAAAGGAGCTAAGACAAGATCCGAGATCCGAGGATGGTGAGGTAAGGGGAGAGCAAGTCCTTAGTCTCCCAGCTGTGCTTTTCTGCAGGAAAAAGGAGTCTGTGCTTTTCTGCAGGAGTCATTTGGAGCCTCCCAACTCCAGTCTTGATGGTAAAGGAGGATCCATGACCCCTGCCCACCTACCTAAGAAGGGAGCAAGGACAGGTGTAGAGAGGGTAAGGAAGGAGGAACTGGCACCAGGGAAGGGAGAGAGGGACACATACATGCCATGTAAGAAAAAGAGGTATGATTTATGAGCTGTAGAGTGTCAATGCAAGTGACCTTTCAAAGACACTGAGGGATTTTTTTTTCAAAGCAGGGATTTTTAACCTGGGGTCCAGGGTCTAAACAGCTTTAGGGGATCTGGGAATCACCTGCAAGTACATGCAAATGTTTGAAGTGCAGGGTGCATCTCTCTGGAGAGGAGGTCTTTAATTTACATGAAAATCTCAAAAGAAATGAAAAGATGTTGGTCAACAGTGCAAACTTCCAATTATAAGATGAATAAGCTCTGGGGGAATCTAATGCATGGCATGGTGACTGTAGTTAATAAAACCACATTGTTTACTTGAAATTTGCTAAGAGAAATGGCTAGGTGCAGTGGCTTATACCTGTAATCCCAATACTTTGGGAGGCCAAAGAGGGAGGATTCCTTGAGGCCAGGAGTTCAATATTAGCCTGGCCAACAAAGCAAGACTTCATCTCTACAAAACACACACACACACACACAAAATACAAAAAAAATTAGCCAGGTATGGTGGCACATGCCTGTAGTCCCAGCTACAGTGAAAGTGTAGTCCCAGGCTGAGGTGAAAGAGTCACTTGAGCTATGATTGCACTGCACCACTGTACTCCAGCCTGGGTGACAGAGTGAGACCCTCATCTGAAAAAACAAAAAATTGTTAATAAAAATAAAATTGTTTAAAATGAAACTGAAAAGTTATATACTCCTAAACACTGTCCAATTTTTTTTTAAAGAAATTTGCTAAGAGAGCATGCCTGAAGTGTCCTTACCACACACATATCACACGCCATGCTAACTATGTGTGGTGAAGGATAAGTCAATTAATTTAATTGTGGCAATCATTACACAGTATGTACAAATAGCAAATCAACATGTTGCATACCTTGAATACATACCATTTTATTTTTTAGTAAAAATAAAATTAAGGCCAGGCTTACAGTGACTCATCCTTGCAATCTTAGCACTTTTGGAGGCAGCGGTGAGAGGACTGCCTAAGCCCGGGGGTTCAAGACCAGTGTGGGCAACTTGGCAAGACCTCGTCTCTACAATAAAAAAAATAGCTGGGTATGGTGGTGCATGCCTGTAATTGCAGCTACTTGGAAGGCTGAGGCAGAAGAATTGCCTGAACCCAGTGGGTCAAGGCTATGGTAGCCACTGAACTTCAGCCTGGATGACACTGTGAGACTCCAACACAAAATAAATAAATAAATAATGTAAACAAAGCTGGGGGAAAGTTTCTAAAGCATTCAGAGAGTTTAAACCCAACATTTCAGGCGGGGAAAGCAACTGCAAACTCAAATGCCCACCAAGTCTAGGCAGGTAACATGTGATGGAGGTTGAGAAAGTTTACAAAACAGAGGGAGCCATGAGGAGTGGTAACCTGGGAGCTCCAGCTCCAACAAAAGGGGATGATCACTAGTCAGCTCCAAGAGGTTACTATCAATCAGGAATGTGGGCCCAAGTCTTCCTTTTTTTTTTTTTTTTGGAGTCAGGTTCTTACTCTGTAACCCAGACTAGAGTGAAATTGCAACATCACAGCTCACCACAGCCTCCACCTCCTGGGCTCAGACAATCTTTCCACCTCAGCCTCCTGAGTAGCTGGAACTACAGGCACACACCACCATGCCCAGCTTATTTATTTATTTATTTAGTAAAGACAGGGTCTCGCTATGTTGTCCAGGCTGTTCTCAAACTCCTGGGCTCAAGCAGTCCTCTCACCTCGGCTTCCCAGAGTGCTGGGATTACAGGTAGATGCCACTACACCTGGTCATGTTTTAAAGAGAAAAAAAAGGAAAATTCATATGTTTGCTTATAATCCTCTACTCTTTTTCCTTCATTTAATTCTCAGCTTTAGAAATTGTTTGGGTTCAACAAAACACATCAGCAGGCTGAATTCAGCCTGAAAACCGCCACTTTATGAATTCTATTGTAGAATCTCTTGATAAGGTGGTCTCATAACTGCCCTGGGGAAACCCAAAACCAGTATCATGATTTCAAAACTGAATCATCATGAGCTCCCATTTGGGGCCACTGAGGCTACCATTTTTCCATGGGTTCACCTACCCTGGGAACCTACAGTCACCATGAACTCCTTCTCCCTCCCCTTGGATCAATTTCCAAGTTCTTCTCCACTGATACTCAGAGCCCGCCCTTGAGTTAACCCTTTTGCTCGTATCCTGGACTCTGCCTGATCTATAACCACCATCTTCACCACAACCACTAACTGGTTCCCAACCACAAGCCTTTTTCTTCTTTGTGCCTCTAAGGTATCAGGAGAGGTAGCTGCCTATCTTGTCTCTGTCACACACAATGACAAAGAAAACCAAGTTACTTCACTCCCTTGAACCTCAGTTCCTAAACAGGTTCCAATTTGTGTCAGAAGTCCTTCTACTTACCAGGTACTCTGGGCCCCACTCAATTCTTTCCCCTGAGTTAACTGATTGCCTCCTAATTGCTTCTCCTTCTCTGGGGAGGAATGAGTGTGCTTTAGATGTGGAGAAAGATGCCAGAAGTTCTTCTCCCAAACATTTCCCTCTTGAGAAATAGGATTTCCATTCTCCCTACAGAAACACTAAGAGTTGAAGATAAGAGTTTCCATGCAATACAGTCATTCATTATTTGCAACAAGATAGGAGAAGAATCACTTACCCTTTGAGACAAGGTCCCAAATCTGTTTAAAATACTACCAACATGAAAGATCTGTTCAGAAAAGGAGAGGGGTGAGAGATTATATGATGATTTGAATTGGTTCACCCCCTCCCATAAATGCACAAAATGTCAGTTTCATGTGGAAGAAGGCCTGGTCAGATGCCAGAGCCCAGATGGAACAGGGAGCAGAACCCATGCAGGGAAGGGCTGCCTGTGGGGTGAATCTGACAGACATGCACACCATTGGCTCCTGTGGAGCAACAGACTGACACCAAAAAGGTAGGCACAAGAATCTGGGTGCCTCATCCCCTGTCACAAGTTAGGCAGGTACAGAAGCTGGGATCATGCTGGATTAGGGAGGGGGTAAGCAATTCTGAGATGCACTGGATTGGTTCACCCCCTCCTAGTCAGGGCAATCCATCAGCCACTGGTAGCAAAGACTGTGACCCAACTAGTTTAGCAGGAGGAAAGAAAATCTGCAGTAATTAGAACCTGCCATAGGGTGGAGTTCCTCCCTTCTCTTACTGAATAAAGAGAGATCTGAAACAAATTAAAAAAAATCAATGAAGAAATGCAAACAACACTCAGGGTCTTAATGAGAAAGCACACAAAAAAGCAACCATCAGAGCAGAAACAATGGAAACCCCTAGAATGACCTGCCCCAGATGACAGCCACAGAAATCAGAGATGGATGGAATAAACAGGAATCAAGAGGAAGAAAAGGTGAAGTTGGCCAATTTCAAAAAAGCCTATTCTGAAATAATGGAAATAAAGAGTTCCAGTCTCAAAATCAATAACAAAGCAACAAGTATTGGGAACAGGTTCAACCAAGCAGAGAAGAGAATCTCAGACCTTGAAGAACAAAATATGGTATTAACATAGTCTGTTAAAAACATAGAAAAAAACCTCCAAAAGAAGGAACAAAGCCTCCAACAGCTGTGTGACTTTGTCAAAAAGCCAAACCTATCACTAATTGGTATTTCCAAAGCAGAAAGAAAAAATGAAACCATTATAGAACAAATACTACATGAGGTCATTCAAGAGAACTTCCCTCATCTTGCTAGAGAGATGACCATCCATTGCAAGAGATTCAGAAAGCCCTTGTAAGGTATTACATGAGAAGACCATCACCAAGACACATAGTAATCTGCCTGCAAAAAGTAAGCATGAAAGAATAAATCCTAAAGGCAGCAAGAAAGAAATGTCTGACTACATATGGGGGAAAAACTATCAAAATTGCTCCAGACTTATGGAAGAAATACTGCAAGCTAGAAGGGATGGGAGTCCAATTTTTAATGTTCTTAAAGATAAGCAAGTCCAACAAAGAATTTCCTATCCAATCAAGCTAAGCTCCATCAGTGACAGAGAATTAAAATCCTTCCCAGATGTCCATTCCCTAAAAGAGTATGCCACCTCCAGATTAGCCCTTCAGGAGATGCTTAAGAAGGTATTGAGCACAGAAAAAAAGAACAGCCATGTACATTACAAAAGTGTAGGCAAACATAAAGTTAACAGAGCATACAGAGCACCCACAAAGATGAGAATACACATATATAAATGCAAAACTTAAAAGGAAACAAAGCAACACCTGAAAGCCCTTTGACAGGGATAAACTCTCAAATATTAATAATCAACTTGAATGTGAATGGACTAAGTGCACCATTGAAGAGACATAGAGTGGCAAACCAAATTTAGAAAAAAAAAACAAAAAAAATGATCCAACAATCTACTGCTTCCAGGAAACTCTCATATTACTACTAAAGAAGCCCACAGACTCAAAGTTGGAGGCTAGAAAATAACCTTTTACAGGTTAATGAAAAAGAGAAAAAAGCAGATGTAGCTATTCTAATAATAGATAAAGCAGTCTTCAAGCCATCAATAGTTAAAAAGGACACTACATAATGATAAAAGGCTCAATCCACCAGCAAGAAATATCCATCCTAAACATATGCACCCAAAACAGGAGCATCAGCTTTCATACGAAAACTACTAAGCAAACTAAAAGAGGACACTGACTCACACGTAGTCATAGTTGGAGACCTAAATACTCCACGAACAGTTTTAGATAAATCATTGAAGCAAAAAACTAACAAGGAATTCTGGAACCTCAACTTGACACTCAATCAAATGGACTTAATCAACATTCTTAGAACACCTTACCCTACAACTACAGAATATACTTTCTACTCATCAGCACATAGAACATACCCCAAAATTGATCACATTCTTGGTCATATATTAAGCATGAGAAAATTCCAAAAGATCAAAATAATACCATGCATCTTCTCAGATCACAGTGAAATAAAAATAAATATTACCACCAAAATCCTCCCCAAACACACAAAGACAAGCACACTTTACAACATGCTGTTGAATGACTTCTGGGTCAACACTGAAATCAAGACAGAAATAAAAAGATTTCTGGAAACAAATAAAAACAAAGCTACATCTTATCAGAATCTCTGGGATGCCATGAAATCAGTGTTAAGAGGAAAATTTATATCATTGCACACTCAAATCAAGGAAACAGGAAGATCATAAGTACACAACCTAATGTCACACCTAAATGAGTTAGAAAGGCAAGATCAATTCTAACTTCAGCAGAAGAATCCAGATCACCAAGTTAAAACCACAATTGCAGGATATAGAAGACAAAAATATCATAAAAAGAATCAGCAAGCCCGAAAGTTGGTTTTTTGGTTTTTTGAAAGGATAAATAAGATTAAAAATACCCTGGACAAGCCGGGCTCATTGGCTCAGCCTGTAATCCTGCGCTTTGGGAGACTGAGGTGAGTGGATTGCCTGAGCCCACGGGTCTGGGACCCACCTGGGCAACTTGGCGAGACCTCATCTCTACAATAAGTCAAAAAAAAAAAAAAAATTAGCCGGGCATGTTAGTGCGTGCCTGTAGTTCCGGCTACTTGGAAGGCTGAGGCGGAAGGATCACCAGAGCCCAGTAGGCCAAGGCTGCCATGGCTGGGAGCAGCCACTGCACTCTAGTCTGGGTTACAGAGTGAGACTCCAACTCAAAAAAAAAAAAAAAATACCTGGACAGATTGACTAAAAAGAGAGAAAGCCCAGATAAACAATTAGAAATGCAATAAGTGAAGTCACAACTGACCCTGAAGAAATTCAGAAGATTATCAGAGATTACTATTAAAAAATCTGTATGCAAATAAACTAGAAAACCTTAAGGAAATGGAGCACTTCCTAGCATCACAAGGTTGATCACAACCTCCCAAGGTTGAAACAAGAAGAAATTGATACTCTAAACAGACCAATAACAATTCACTAAATTGACTCAGTCATAAGAAATCTACTCACCAAAAAAAGTCCCAGACCAGTTGGTTTCCCAGCTGAATACTACAAGACATAAAAGGAAGAGCTGATATCAATCTTACTGGAAGTATTCCAGGCAATCAAGAAAGATGAACTGTCCCCCAACTCATTTTATGAAGCCAACATCACACTGATAAACCTGGCAAAGATCCAACAAGGAAAGAGAATTACAGGCCAATCTCCTTGATGAACATAGATGCAAAAATTCCAAACAAGATTCTAGCAAATCTGATTCAACAACACATTTCAAGGATTATACACTATGACCAAGTGGGTTTCATTCCTGGGATACAGAACTTGTTCAACATTTGCAAGACCATAAACATAGTTCAGCACATCAACAGATATAAAACCAAGAACCACATGATTAAACAAAATCCAGCATCCCTGCTTGATAAAAACCCTTGAGCACCTAGGGATAGAAGGAACATTCCTCAAAACAGTAAAAGTCATCTATGATAAACCCACAGCCAATATTGTGCTCAACTAGTAGAAATTGGAAGCATTTCTCCTAAAAACAGGAACAACACAAGAATGCCCATTCCCACCCCTCCTGTTTAACATAGTGTTGAAAGTCCTAACCAGTATAATCAGGCAAAGGAAGGAAATCAGGGGTATCCAAATAGAAAACAAGGAAGTTAAGCTGTCTTTCTTTGAGGATGATGTGATTCTAAATCTTGAAAACCTCAGAGAGTCTGTCAAAAGCCTCACACTGATAATTGACTTAAAATGTGAGGATACTAACTCATGTGCAAAAGACTAACTCATGTACAACAGCAGCAAGCAGACAGAGAACCAAATAAAAAGAACAGTCCTATTCACAATACCCACAGAAAAAATGAAATACCTTGGCATCCACCAAACCAGAGAAGTGAAAGATCTTTACAATGAGAACTACAAAACGTTGCTCAAAGAAATCAAGGCTGACACCAATGGAAAAACGTTCCATGCTTTGTGCACAAAAGGAATCAATATTGTCAGGATATCCATTCTACCCGATGAAGTCTACAGAAACAATGCAATACCCATCAAATTACCAACATCATTTTTCTCAGATCTGGAAATGACAATACAGAAATTCCTATGGAAACAAAAAAGAGCACAAATAGCCAAAATAATCCTCAGCAAAAGGAACGAAGAAGGAGGTATCACACTTCCAGACGTTAAACTTTACTATGAGGCTACAGTAACCAAAACAGCCTAATACTGGTATGGTAATAGGTACATAGACCAATGGAACAGGACAGAGATTCCAGAAGCAAAAACTCGGTCTCTCAACCGACTCATCTTTGACAAAGTCATCAGTTTAACAGCCACTGGGGAAAGAGATTATATTTAGCAAATGGTACTGGGAAAACTGGCTGACCACATGCAGAAGAATGAAACTGGACCCCTACATATCACCATATACAAAAATCAACTCCAAATGGATCAAAGATCTAAACATAAAACCTCAAACTAGAAGAATCCTAGAAGAAAATGCAGGAAACACTCTTATGCTCATCAGCATAGGCAACCAGTTCTTAACCAAATCCCCAGATGCAAACACCATAAACATTAAAATAGACAAATGGGACTTCATCGAACTGAAAAGCTTTTGCACAGCAAGAGAAGCCATCAAGAGAATAGGGAAACAACCCACAGCACAGAAAGAAAAATATTTACAAATTATGTATCTGACAAAGGCCTAACATCCAGGATCTATAAGGAACTCAAATGAGCTGAAAGGAAAAACAGACAAACAAACAATCCTATCAAAAAGTGGGCAAAGGACATGAATAAACACTTCTCAAAAGAAGATATACAAGCAGCCAACAGATATGAAAAAATTCTCAGCCTCACTAATCATCAAAGAAATGCAAATCAAAACTACAATGAGATACCACCTAATTTCAGTAAGGATGGCCATCACTAATAAATCAAAAATAACAGGCACTGGTGCAGATATGGAGAAAAGAGAACAATTCTACAATGTTGGTAGGAGTGCGAGCTAGTTCAATCCCTATGGAAAACAATGTGGTGATTCCTAAAAGAACTAAAATTGACTTCCCTACAATCCAGCAATCCCTCTGCTGGGAATATACCCAGAGGAACACAAATCGTTCTACAAAAATACACCTGCACATGCAGATCTATAGCCACACTATTCACAATAGCAAAAACATGAAACCAACCCTACTTCCCATCAAAAGATAAAGAAAATGTGGTACATATACATGATGGAGTATTATGCAGCCATAAAGAAGAACAAAACCATGGACTTCGCAGTAAATTGGATGGAGTTGGAGACCATCATACTTAGTGATCCATCAAAGAAGCAAAGAACTGAATAATGCATGTTCTCACTCATAAGTGGAACCTGAACATTAATCACATTAGCACAAGGGAGAGATCAGCAGTCACTGGGCACTGCCAGGGGAGGTGGGGGACACATAACAACACAAAGGGTACCTAGTCCCAAACTAGGAGAAGTAAGGGCTGGTTGGAGGCCCAAACTTCACCTGCATGTAGCCTACAGGTGTAGTTAATCCTTACTTGAACCCCACATCTCTACAATGAAATAATTTTTTAAAAAAAAGAATATTACCAACATCCCTGCTATTGTCTGCATGGTTTATGCCAGGCTTGAAGAAGAAAATACAACTGGTTGTTTAGTGTTCTCAAATCCCCTGCTGGATCCTTCATGAGGGCAGGATGTGTATTTATTTGTGCACTTCTGTGACCTCAGTTCCCAGCAGAGGTCCTGTCATGGTGCTAGAGCTCAAGAGCTGCTTATTGAAATGAACTAAGTCTGATGGCAGCAATGTCTGACATGCCGCCACTCCCTCAAGTGTTCTCTTCCCCAGGAGAGATGTGCCTCAGAGTCTTCAGCCACTATAGACCCCCAAATCACTCCAGATCCTCCCCAAGGGAACAAGCTTCCACTCTACAGCGGTCCTGTCTAAGTATAAAATGGTACATGAGGGCTGAGCTGCTCAGGACCCTCAGATTAAGACCTTCTTCTGCCTACGGACAGTCTTCTGCTCTGAAGGTGTCTGAGATGTTGCTCGCCTTTCTGACAGCGCCGTGACCCCACTGCCTGTGGGCCAGGAGGGTGCTACAAGGAAGAAGTGCCAGAGCAGCCTGCAAACTGCTAACAGAGTAATTCCTCTACGTGGAGTGATCTGCTGCCCCACAAACGTATGACAGAGAAATAGATCTCTTTACAGATGAGTAGACAAAGGCCCAGAGAGACATGTGTCATCTCAGGAAAAGGGTGTGGAATTGATTGTAGCAAGAGGGAGTCCCCCAGAGGGATAAGTGGTGAGCTGTAGTCATTCACACACTGTGGCTTGAAAACAGAAAAATGTCCAGGATCAGAAAGATGAGCCTAGAGCAAAATGAGTCATTAGAGGTTTTCTTTTTTAAACAACATTATTGAGATATGATTGGCACACAAAAAAGCTGTATGTAATTAATGTATACAACTTGATAAGTTTGGAGATAAATATGCTCTCAAGAAACATCACCACGATCAATGCCATAAACCTGTCTATCACCTCTAAAAGTTTCTTTCCACTCTCTTTTAAAAAAATTTTTTCAAGGGTACCTGCACAATGAACATTTGTATCCCTAACTCTGAACTGTACTCCACAATCTTTAAAATAAAAAATTTAAAAGTTTAAATAGATAAATAAATAATTTTTCTTTTGCAATAGCCAGTAATCCCGCTTCTGGGTATATATCCAAAGGAATTGAAACCAGGATCTTGAAGAAATAATCAATATTCCCTTGATCATGATAGCATTGTTCTCAATACCACAATACAGTTATTATATCCATCAATGGATAAAGAAATGTGCAACACATATTCAATGGAATATTATTCAGCCATTACAAAGAAGGAAATCCTGCCATTTGTGGGAACATGGATGGCGCTGGGGGACATTATGCTAAGTGAAGTAAGCCAGGAACAGAAGAACAAATACTGCTGGAGGTTGTCATGAGATCTGGCTTGGTGATCATGCAGGGAGGAGTAGCTCTGACTCAAAAAACTTACATTTGGGTTCTAAGAAATACATAGAAATAACCTTCAAGCCCAAATTTCCTTTTCTGTAGTGGAAGATTGTATTATATCTAGCTCTTCATACCCAAGTAATAGTACTCTGCATCCACCCTCCCTTGCCATGCTTTTGCTTTGGCTTGACCACATGCCCTGCCTTAGCAAATGGGATGTTAGTTGTCATGACAGGAGACTTCAAATGAGACTGGGTTTGCTTCTGTGCTCCGGTGATCTACCCTGACCTGAGATTCCCTGGGGGAGTATCTATACCTTCAGCCCAGGACCCAGACCTGAGCCCAACCTGCAGGCTGGAGCCAGGATCAGCCAGACCCAAAGCCTGAATGACAGCCACACCATGGAGCCCAGCCCAGATCAACCTATCCACAGTCAACCAGAAAGACCTATGAAGAGTGGAGGAAAATGCTCATTGCTTTATGCCACTGGGTTTCTGTGAGTGATTGTTGTACAGTTTAAAAAAAAAAAAAGACTGCAATAACTGGTGAAAAGAGAGCAGCACCAATTCTGATGAAATCCTTGCATCATGTTCAGAGTTAGAAGTCATGGTAGCAATGACAATCTTTTGCACACTATAACATATGCCACATGTGGGTTGTTTATATTCTTATTGGGTAAATAATCCAAATGTGTCTCAAGTGGAGTGAAAAAAAGAATATAATTCGATGTAAATCAAAAGAAAAAGCAAAGTCAATTATATCATCGTATTTCCCACTGCAGTCTCTTTACAAAGATCTGATAGTGCCTGTTTTCTACTTAAAACTCTCTGTAGCTTAGAAGGTGTCATAAAAAACCTCATGAGGCGCTAGTGGCTTTTAACGGTGTGGCTCCATCTTGCTTTTTCTGTCTTTTCTCTGGTCTTTCACTTGCCTGTATGTGGCTCATTGTATATCCCAAGAGCCAAATTTGGGCTAAAAATATTTCCATAAGCAACCCAAAACCTTTCACTCTCTGTGTATTTGGACAAGCCGTTACAATTTCCCAAATGCTGCCTCCTCTAGAAAGCTGCTCCTGTAATCAGCCACTCCCTTCTCTTGTCTACACAGCACCCTATTCATAATCCTTTGAGCACATACCACATTATATGGTAAATTGTTGCCTTAGTAACCCCTCAATGAACCATTTCTCTGAGTGTTCATGCCCTTGTAGAGTCTTTTCCCACTAATAGATTGTAGCAAGATTGCTGTGCCCATTCTAGAATGAGCTCTTAATTTAGCCTGGTAGTTTCTTCTTCCTCCCTCATGGAAGATCTTTCTAGAAACTCAGCCACCACATCATGAGGTTGCCCAAGCAGCCAAGTGGAGAGCACTAAATGAATGAGAACTGAGAAGTGAGATATGACAATTACAGCTAAGCTCTATTCAAGCCTCTCAATGATTCCAACCTTCTAAACATCCCTGAAATTCTAGCCTCAGTTGAGCATCCAATTGAATGTCCAGATGTCAGCATCCTTCCCAGCACCCCAGCAAGGCAATGCGGAGCAGAAAATTGTCCAGTGAACCCACAAAATCATTAATAGTAATAACATTGTTTTAGGTCACTAAAGTTGTCACTTGTTTTGCACCAAAAGATAACAAACACCACTATCTGTCAGTGTTCTCAGTTGCAATCAACAGACTCCATTCAGTCATTTATTAAAGGAAATTTGGAAGATTGAAAAATGTCATAAAGGGCCAGAAAACCAGGCATAATGGCTATATATGCAGTAACAAAACCTCAGTCAATGCACTGACTACTCATGGAGACCCCAGTGTGGATGGGCCAAACATGGGCACTTTGGCTCCCACCACAGCTATGACTAAGATATCCACCTCTGCTCCTAGAAAGCTGAGTGCCTCTCTATTATCATCACTAGAATGGATTCCAAGTTTTATCTCCTTCTTCATGTATCACTGTTAAATCCAAGTTTAGAGTCAATATCTCTGATGAATAAAAACTGGGTCATATGCTAGGTCCTAGAGTTAAAGGAATCTTGAAAAGTAGGTGTATTCGTTTCCTATTGTTGCCATAACAAATAATCACACTCTTGGCAGCTTATGTGATACACATCTTACAGTCTGAAGGTCAGAAGTCTCACTGGGCTAAAGGCAAGGTATTCGTAGGTCTGTGTTCTTTCTGGAAGCCCTAGGGGGAATCCATTACTTGTCTCTTCCATCTTCTAGAGTTTTCCTCAGTTCCTCAACTCATAGCCCCCTTCACATCACTCTGACCTCTGCTTCCACTCTCATGTCTCCTTCTCGAAATATGCTTCTCCTGCCTCCCTCTTTCCTTACAAAGATATCTGAAATTACTTTGGGCCCACCCAGATAATCCAAGCCCTATATCAAGATAGTTAACTTAATCAAATCTGCAAAGTCTCTTCTGGGAGTTAGAACATGGACATCTTTGGGTAGCCATTATTTTGCCCAGCACAGTGAGTTTCTGATTTTGATCTTAGAAAGGTATAATTCAGAAAATAGAATATTATCCAAAAACAGAAAAGGATTTGACAACTGTTTTGTTTTTGAGTTGGAGTCTCGCTCTGTTGCCCAGGCTGGAGTACAGTAGGCCAACCAGGGCGCTCAGGGCCAACCCAGCAATGACCTGCTGGGCTCCGGTGATCCTTCTGCCTCAGCTTTTCAAGTAGCCAGAACTACAGGTGTGTGCTACCATGCCAGGCTAATTTTTGATGTATTGTAGAGACGAGGTCTCGACAAGTTGCCCAGGCTGGTCTTGAACCCATGGGCTCAGGTTATCTACTCACCTCGGCCTCCCAAAGTGCTGGGATTACAGGCTGAGCCCCTGAGCCTGACCAATAACTGTTATTAGTGCTGGTTTCCGATATATAATGTTTCTCTCTCTTTGTCCCTATTGAAAACAGTCATGCCCATGCAACTTGCTTTGGCCATTGAATACAAGTATAAGTTAATTGTGGCACTTCTGGATAACAATCCTACTTGTAGCAGTGTGCGATTCACCATGTTCTTTCTCTTTTCCTCTACCACAGCCACCGGCAAATGGCAACTTCTCTACCAACCTGAGTCCCAGAGTAAGACAGAGCCCACAGATGACCCATGATGAACATGCAGCATTCATGAGAAAAAAATTTTGTTGTAAGTCACTAAAATTTTAAGGCATAACTAACCCATCTCAATGTTCAATCAAAAGCATGTGCACTACAAGAACATGTTGTAATTGTATGTGTCCAAGTATATCTCTAAGAACGCCTGTCCACTGATTCCAACTGAGCTATCTTGGTCAAGATCCAGCAATGATTAAAGAATCCAGAGATGAGTGATCATGCCAACACCTTCTAAATCCAACTCGATATATCCTCCCATAACTTCTGAAGGTATGTATATGTACATATGCACATATGTGTGCACACACACAGAGAGAGAGTGAGAGAGAGAGAGACAGATACAGAGAGAGAGAAAGAGATTGCAGCTCACAGAGAAGCTGCCCCTTCATTGCCTTCTTCTGGCACAGCCTCTGGCCAGGAAAGCCAGTGGACTGCAGGAGAGAAATGACAACACTGATTCCGACTTGCTGGGTAGCTCAGAGGCCTAAATGGGGATGAAGAACTAAGTCGACTGACAGGGAAGAGAGACACCCAGCTGAACAAATAGACTTGACAAGCTGGTTATAACTGTGTCTGCCACAACTCCTCAGCTCCGGGAAATGTAAGAAGACAGCCTGAGTCCTGGTGAGGCAAGCCAGTTAAGGGCCAGGAAAAGCCTCCCCCACATATGTACTCACTAGAAAGGTCTTCACTAGGGATGGCTGTTTGCCAGAGAGCCAGGTCTGGAAGACAGCTTGAAAGAAAAATGAGAAAACTGTTATGGGGAAGGGGGGGTAAGAGGGAGCCTGTGTATGTCAGTGTGAGGACTGGGATGAGTAGAAAAACCAGAATGCAATTTGTCCTAGAAATAAATGCAGTGCCTTTCCTTCAAGGGTGTTTAGCACAGGGGTGATTCTCAATGAGTCTGGCAGAGACAGACTTCTGTAATTTGGGGGTAGCTCAATGGTGAACATGCTCTTGAAATCAGACCTACCAGGTTTAAATTCTAACCACTGAGAGTATACCGGGAGCTAAAATGACCAAATTCAAGCTTGATGCACTTCATATATTTTACTAATTTTTGTTCTTCTTACATTTAGTACCAAGCTGAAACATCTATGACATTCTTCCATGCAATCATGTATTAATTCTTTCTCTTTCAAGAATCATGAATGAGACAGCTATCCTGTAATCTTGAAAGAAACAAGGCAGAATCACCACCCTTAAAGGAGGCGCAGATAATACAAACATATAAAAGTTAACCATACACCAGTGATCTCCAAAGTAGAAGAAGGAGCCAGTTTACCAGCAGCCCCCAAGACAGCCATTGAATAGAAAGAGAAAATACGAGAACTCCTATTTCTTTTCCTCTCATATTTTATGTATGTTTTATAATTTATATAATAAAACAATACAGTGGCACTTGTAAATAATAAATAAAGAAACATGCAAGAAAATATACTTTGGAGATATGGGCTCAAAAATGTGTACTGATGGCACGAACAATTGAAATTCTAGTGATTTTAGATTTCCTGGTTAAAAGGACAAAGAGATAATAGCCCTCAATTTCTCCTCATCCACCTTCCCATTGAAATACCTATGAAAATAGACCCAAGAGAATTAAAGGTGCAATAATATCGAAAGCTATAAATAAAGCCTGGTTATCTACCACAGCCCAAGAGGAATTTCCACTGAGCTAACAATGAGAGGGTTATGAAGCAGAACAAGACCACCAGCAGAAAGAAGCGAGATTTCCAAATATCTCCACTGTCTGCACCTACCTGGAAGACCACAGCTTTGTTACCAAAAGGAAGGACAGCAGGAGGACTGTGTTAAGTACCTAATGCTGTGTATCAAATAATCTGACATTTAATGTCTTAAAACAACCATAAACATTTATTATCTCACCCAGTTCAGCAGATCAGAACATAGGAGCAGTTTGATTGAGCAGATCTGGCTTGGCATGTCTCAGGAGAAAGACAGGAGACAAAGGTCCTTATAACCAGATGAATCTGTTTGAGACTTGAAATCAGAAATAAGCAATATTATAAAGAAACATGCAAGCAATAACCATCACAACCATCACTATATGACAGCTATAGATATTCTAATCATCTATAATTATAAACTGAGGCTAGATGAACCACTTCCAAGGTGGCTCACTCACATGGCCAGCAAGTTGGTTTCTCTTCATGTGGGATCTCCACAGAGCTGCTTGAGTATCCTTCCAACACGGCAGGGGCTTTTTTCAGAGAACATGATTTAAGACACCATGATGGAAGCCTCAATACATTTTGTGACCTGATCTTTAAAAATTACACACAGGGAATAAATACTAGAAGGAGGGATTGCTGAGGCCATGGTAGAGGCTGACTATTACAGAATGTTCTGGCACAGCCAGTCCCTTTTCCTGTCCCTGTCACTTTCTCTCTCTCTCCCTCTATCTCTCTCTCTCTCTCTCTCTCTCTCTCTCTCTCTCTGCTTTTCTCTTTCTCTGTCATGTGTATTTCCTCCATTAATTGTTATGTCTACCTATTTTCTTCTACTTATTTTCAACAATACCACAACAGATATTAGTATTGTTGGCATTGTCATTCATTGTTACTGAGAAGATGAACACACACTTCATGTTGTAAGTAATGTTCTCATCCACCATTTCATTGGATCTCATGGAATTCCAGTAAACTGTCTCAAGATTATGAGGGTCAGAGGGAAATCACAATAAACAAAGCCATCACAGGAGTTCCCACCAAACTAGAGATAAGGGAAAGGTGAGTCAACTATAATATCTATTTGCAAAAGAAGGGAAAATTTTACTAATCTCACAACTAATAGCAATAAAAGATATATCTATGTATATCTATATACATATATGTCTATCTATCTAGCTATAGATGTCCCTAATAGATCACTTGGGGTAGAAGAAAACTCCTGAGGTGTGGGTTCAGGAGGAACCAAGGCAACAAAGGAGGTGCCCAAACCTCTGCCTGAGATAAGGAAGAGAATATGTTTTTATTTTTGAAAAGATTTTCCTGCCATTTCCCAATTCTGCAGCCTCCACTGGCAGAAGTCAGTGTCCCAAGGATCAACAGACAAACGATTGACTGGTGGGGAACACATGCATGGATTTTCCAATACAAAAGAGAGGACATCCTTTTCCAACTGGCAGTGGGTGAAGTCTTACCCTCTGATGCCTGTTTACCTCTACTAAGCCACTTCCATGTAGAGTATAAGGTTCTGTAACGGTTAAACTCTGCTCCAGGTACAATTACTATACCAGGGAAAGAGAAGCCACTGCAGCAAGGAGGGTTCTTTGTTGCAAACAACATAAGTCATTCTGCATAATATGGTCATGAAAATAACACATTAAGATGCTCAAAACATCTCTGAGCAGAGCAAAGAAGTGACTTCTATTCTACCCACTCCAAACACACTTGTGTGGGGAATCCTCTAATAAAACCATCAGAACCATCACTATATGACAGCTATGGTGATCAGGATGCATGACAGAAAACCTACCACTGCTGCCCCCAAAGAACCAAATAGCTGAACCACTTTTAGTACAAGAATCTTTCCTTTCCAGGCTAAAGCCTCATATTGCTTATTTCTGATTTCAAGTTTCAAACAGATTCATCTGATTATAAGGACCTTTGTCTCCTGCCTTTCTTCTAGCTAAAAGTGAACTTTGGGAGGCAAATCTCCTGGGTTCTACATTGAGAAGACAAGAATCATAATGTGAAAAATAATTAAGATGTAGTGAGGCTATTTAATAGGTACTGGACTACTACAAATGACATATGTCAACTGCAGAGATAAAATGATTACAATTAATATAAATTAGTGAGAAGGGGAAGTGAAGTGCTTTCTTCCCAGTGGCCACCCACCCACACTGTCCAGAACAATATCACAACAGATATCAGTATTGCTGGCATTGTCATTCATTGTTATTGAGAAGATGAGCACATACTTCGTGTTGTAAGTAAGGTTCTCATCCACCATTTCATTGGGCCTCATGGAATTCCAGTAGAGTAAACTGTCTCAGGATTATGAGACTCAGAGGGAAGTCAGAATAAACAAAGCCATCACAGGAGTTCCCACCAAACTAGAGATAAGAAAAAGGTGAGTCAACATTACAGCACAGGATATCCCTGTGTACTTATCTTGGATTCGGAGGTAGAAAACCTCAGCCTTGCAGATAGGAACACGTGCCCGTCTTTACCCACAAGCATCCTCAATTTCTTTCACATGGACTTTAAGAACGCAGATGATTTTGTGTATGAAAATGTGTGTGTGAATTTGTTTGCCCTTTCCTTTCCACCAAAGTCACCTATAACTACCAAGCAGAGCTCCAGATATGCACACCAGAACCAGAGTTACTAGGTACGGTGGTCCTTTGTCATTTTATGACTAACTTGAATCCAAATTTCCTTCATCTTTGGCAGTAATCACCAAACTGTGTTATACTCTTGGTAAGAAACGTTAGGAGGACAGATAACTCCTCTCCCCATCTAACAACTGGGAACTCCTCTTCCCATTCAGCAGCTGGGAAGCCACACTACCTGAGCCTATCGGACTGGACACTCCTATCTTGAACACTGAATCTCAGCTCCCTTCCCTCCCTCGGTGTCTGTCACTTTTGTGAGCCTGGTTTCCAGCCCTTTCATCAGTTCCCGATCTCACTCACACACTTCCCACAGGTTATTTTCCTGCTTCAGTTATGCAAGGTCAAAAAACCCATGATTAATACAGTCTTCAGGTAATGCTAATAATTAGAGAATTCGAGTTTTGTTAGCCTGCCCAGCTCCATCAGGGTTAAGGAACCATTTTTGTTGGACTTTCTGAAAGGCCTTTATGTTTCAATAAACATCATCGTTTGCACTTTCTGTTCCAAACAAGCACTGTCCTAGATAATGGAGACTCGAAGATGAAGGGGTAACAATCATTCCTCTCTAGGAGTTTGCAGCTGGCAGGATTTCAAAGCTGTTCAAGGCCTTCCTCTGCCATCACTATCTTTTCAGACACTTAGAAATCAAGTTAAAGAAATCATTGATCTCACCAAAATCTCTCCTTCTCTTTTTCTTCTTTTTCCTTTTTTTTTTTTTTTGAATCAGGGTCTCACTCTATCACCCAGACTAAAGTATAGAGCACAATCATGGTTCACTGCAGTCTCAACCTCCTAGGCTCAAGCAAACCTCCCTCCTCGGCCGCCCAAAGTGCTACTGGGATTACAGATGTGAGCCACCAAACGCGGCTCATCTCTCCTTTTATATTAAAAAAAAAAAAACTAAGAACCAGGAAGATCAAAAGATTCCTCAAAAGTCTTTACAGCAATTTCCAAATAAAGTTAGATCCAGAACTCACCTTCCAAAATCTCAGGCCAGAGATCTTTTCCCGTCATCACCCCACCTGCATGGCATCTAAGCAGCAGACGTCATCTGCCCTTTCCCTGATTTTTGCCAACTGGCTGACACTGAGATGCTGGCAAGCAGACTTGTGAATGCCCAGTTAAGCTCAGCTGGGATTATCTGCAAAACGGAACACTACCTGAGGAGGAAAGCAGTCTCACGGAGGGCCCTGCAGAGACACTGTGGAGGACAGGTTTAGAGTTAGCATGTCCAAAAGAGAAATGGGAAAAGAGACAGGCCAGAGAGCATGCCCGTCTACCTTTCCAGCACACAGCCCAGGAGCATATGGCACATCATTAGCCACCTGGGAGATAGTTTATTGAGCCACAAATGGAGAATTATGACTTCAGGTGAGAAATATCGGCAGGTAGCCCAGCCCTCAGAAGACAGAGAAAAACCTGTTTCCATGCAAACACCTCCAGTCATCATGAACAAAAGGATACAGGGGCCGAGGGATGACAGAGTGTAGGGACACTTGGGTCTATCAGATGTCATGATCTGGGAGGTCTTTGAAGCCCACAGAGTGTTCCAGACACTCCTCATGGTCCCCGGGAGCCCCTCCTGATGTATTGCAGAACGGCAACCTGGCAGCAGCCCTCACGGACACAACTGAGCTTGTGGTTCCAAGACTCCTGCTTTTCATGGTTGGGAAGATCCACTTGACACAGGAGAATTGGTAGAAGCTCCCCTGAACTGGGTCCATGTGGCCTCTTTGCTTTGATTCCCTCCCACTCTATGCTAAGAGGAGATGAAGGAAAAGGGTCTGACTCCTGAGGCCACCGCTTCCCAGCTATGTAACCTTAGGCTGTCACTTCACTTCCGTATTCCCTGGCTTCCTATCCATAAAATGGGTGCAATGTTATGTAGAAAACAGGAGCTACTACTTCGAAAGCTCTTAGAAGCCCATCTAGCACGTCATACAGGCTCAATAAGGATCAGAGGTCAATATCCCCACCTCACAGATGCCTGAGCTCACTCATACCTAATTTGTTATATTTCTTCTCAGCATTCCTCTCACTGAATTCTCCCACAATCCACATGCCCCTAATTTCCCACCCCTGTGCCTTTGATAACTTCCCTTGAAGTTCCTTGTCCCCTCGTTTCTGCACATCTATAAGCTATGCCTCCTCCCAGGCTCAGATCTGACTGTAGTTCTTCAGAGAGCATCCCTCATAGCCAAAGACGGAAATAACCAACACCTCCTTTCAACTCTCATGGTGTACGTGCTCCCGTCATGGCTCTTGGCTCTCTCTACATTGTGTTAGAATCACGTATGCCTGTTATCTCTCCTACTTCCCAACCATCTACCGTGTGGAGCAGGGGGACTTGGTAAACATTGATGGAATGAGTGCACAAATGAATAAAGGAATAACATTTACTCTGCACAGCTTCTGGTTTCCTGTGACCAGCTCCTGGTGTCCTCCACTCTGCCATACCTTCTTGCTCAGAGAAGAAGCACCATTCACCCACTCTCTTGCAAGCGTCTGCAGGTGGGTGCTTTCAACGGGCCTTGTGCCAAGTCCTGGGAGGCAGTCTTCAAAGGAGAGTCAGAACTCCACCTGGCTTTGGCTAAGTGAGATAAATCGGGACAGGAAGAAAGGCGGAGTCAGGCAGAAGAGAAGGGTGTGAGGAAATGTACAGCGAGGTGTCAGGGAGCTGTCAACACAGGCACGACAGCAGAAGTTGGAGTAATGGAAGTTAAGCCAGCGTAGGTAGGCTGGGGTCAGACCACAAGGTTCTTGCTAAAGATAGCAGGTTTTGTTCTACAAACAGTGGGGAGTCCCTGAAGATTCACAGGAGATGATTCCAATAAAGTGCTTAGCATGATGATTGACACATAGTGAGCATTCAATAAATGTTAGCTGTTATCATTATTCATTTAATTAAAGTCTTCGGTCTAAGGAGGTAGCCCTTGGATGTTGTGAGATAAAAATATCCAAGTAGTTATATGCATGTTCGCTGCTACCATCCACACACTGTGTGACCGTATGAAAGTCTCCAAACCTCTTTGGGCCCCAGTCACCTCATCCATAAAATAAGCGTGCTGCATTTGGTGGTCTCTGACTTTTTCTTCCTGCTACCCAGTCCCTAATCCTGAGACTCTGCTAACAGCTTCTATTCCTGATCTCACTGACCTATCCTTTCTGTGAATACCACCTCTTGGGGCATACCATGCAAATCTGTACTCTCTTGCATCTTTCCTCATTGTCCCGATTTCCAGAGCTTCTGGTTTGCCTAGAAACTATGTCTTTATTCAGGTGTTCCATCAGGACCTGCCGAAGAACTGAGTACCTAGATAACTCTCAGTAGCTATTGATTTAGGAGGAGTCCTGGGAAAACTGGAGTTAAAATTCAGTGTTGTCTTAATGATGATAAAAACGAGGAGAAGGAAGAGGATGAGAAAAAGAAGAGGAGAAGAAGAAGAAGAGGAGGGGGAGGAGGAAGAGGAGAAGGAGTGGACGTGGATAAGGACAAGGACAAGGAGGAAATAACACTGAGTGTCCAACATGTTCTGGGCTCTACTAAGCATTTTACATACCGAGCAGACATAACCATCAGTCCAGAGATTCAGATGTTCAAGAAATATCGCCAGGTTCGGTGGCTCAGCCTGCAATCCCACGCCTTTGGGAGGCTGAGGTGAATGGATTGCCTGAGCCCGTGGGATCGAGACCCGCCTGGGCAGTGAGACCTCATCTCTACAATAAATCAAAAAATCAGCCGGGCGTGGAAGCGCATGCCTGTAATTCCAGCTACTTGGAAGGCTGAGGTGGAAAGATCGCCAGAGCCCAGCAGGTTGAGGCTGCGGTGGCCGGGAGCGGTCACTGCACTCCAGTCTGGGCGACCGAGTGAGACTCCAACTCAAAAAATAAAAATAAAAAGAAATATCACACTCTTATTCCTTGAAGCCAATCTAATTTCAACATTGTGCCCCTACCCCATGTGGGCTGTCAGGAGATGCCCCTCTTGATGGTTTTTTGGGTCACCTTCACTGTCTAAGGTGCACCCATCACCAGGAGTCCTGTGTGATCCCTAGAGGACAGGAAGCAGCTTCTCCTCCCTACTCATTCCTGGTGGCTGACCCCATTGTCATTCTCCAGAGTCTGGTGGCTGCATCTGCACAACCTAGGCATGGAGAAACTTTTGACAAGACCAGCACCCCAAGACCCAGGGCCCCATCTTCCTGCACCGTTTCTTGCCATTCTGTTTCCCCTTCCCTCCAGGCTTTGCCAAAACCAGGACCAGAGCTTGAAACTCTTAGACCCACAGCTTTCTTCCTGCCTCCATCCCACCCTGTCCAGGAAAAACCTCTGAGTCTGGCAGGCATCCCCTCCTCGAAAGTTCCTCCTCCCTCAAGCCCTGGTCTCCTTCTTACTTTTGATAAATTTTGATCACTCACTACAACTAGAGTCTAAATATTTTCTAGGAAAAGAAAATTTCCCCTTTCCTAGAAAGCAGAAGCACATCTTTGGCTCCCCCTAGAGGGTGAGAGAAAACAGATGTGGTCCATCATTCCAGCACATGAAACTGAGGGGGGACATCCCCCAGCCAGGGTGCCCATGAAGACACTCTGAGAGTGGGACCCAACAAGCAGCACCAAAGACAATAAAGAAACAAATGGACATGACTGCATGCCAATAAAACTTTATTTACGGACATTGACATTTTAATTTCATGTAAGTTTCACATGCCACAAAATATTACTTTTTTTAGCCATTTAAAAATGTAAAAATAAGTCTTTAGAATTTTTTCTCTTAAAAAGTGAACTCGGGCCAGGTGCAGTGGCTCAAGTCTGTAATCCCAGGACTTTGGGAGGCTGAGGCAAGAGGATTGCCTGAGTTCAGGGATTCATGACCAGCCTGGGCAACTTGGCAAGACCTCGTCTCTATAATAAATAAATAAATAAATTAGCTGGGTGTGGTGGCGCTCACCTGTGATTCCAGCTACTTGGAAGGTTGAGGCAGAAGGATTCCCTGAGCCCAGCAGATCGAGGCTACGGTGGCCATGAGCATGCCACTGCATTCTAGCCTGGGCAATAGAGTGAGACTCAGACTCAAAAATAGAAAATGAAATAAAATAAAATGCCTGCTCCTCAGCTATGACTCTGCATTATGTCCTTTCAATGTCATACTTTCTAAAACAAGAGTAGAAGCTTTTAAAAAAGTGAGCTCATCGACCTTACAAAAAGAAGCAGTTAGTTGGACTTGGCCCATGGGTCATACTTTGCCAGCCCCAGTGTGTAGAGGAATGAGCATTGGATTTAGGATCAATCACATACCGTTCCTGCCCCTACTTTTTCACAGCTCCAAGATCTTGGACAAGTTATTTAAAGTTTCTGAGTTTGTTTTCTCCTCAAAAGACATAAAATAGTACCATTCTCATAGGATTATTGTGAGTTTTAATCAAGGTACAGTGTAAAGTAGCATTGGACACAAACACCCCAAATGATAACATTTACATTAGGACAGCAGTGACTCTTTCCTATCATGGAAGAAAAAATCTGGATTCTGAAACATATGAAATAGGGGGAAATAGGGGGAAGAAATCAGAAAAGTTCCAGCTTGTGGCCCTGGCTCTGCTGCTTGGAGCTGTGTGACCTTGATGGCGTTACTCAAACTCTCTGAACTTCAGTTTTTCATGTTTAAAATATTGTTAATATGCCTCACGGGTTTTTACAAGATTATTTCAATGGCATAAGGAGTAAAGTACTTGAAATATAATAGGCAAAAAAAAGGTAGCTATTATTTATTCCAATGCTGTTTTGAGCACGTTTTTCATTCCAAACGTCTTTTTTTAAGAGAAAAAAACCAAAGTTCTTTATCAAAAGCACGTCTCCTCGCTATCTCCAAAACATCTCTTTTGATAGTTCCCCTGTGCGCCATCAACACAACATGCCCCTTCCTCCCCAAGGAAAACCTTCTTGCTGAAAACTGGGGCAGCCCTTTGAACTGGTATTCTTCTTCCACACTGAGAAACAACATCGGGTGGCATGCTGGGAGGTTTTTGTTTCCTCTTTCTCATCCTTGGAGTTGCCCTTTTGGGGTCTGAGGCTGACAAGGGACTGGCATGGGGACAGGCTGCCCACATGCATGGCCTGAGGAGGCGGCATTGTCTGCCCAAGCCTCGTTACTGCTGAGGGGGCCTCGGGTCCCTGCCGGCTTTATGGGTGAGTCCCATCATCAGTTCCCAGCTGGCATGTCTCCAACCTGACACGGACAGCCTTGGGATGGGCCGGGCCTCACTTCTTATTGATAAAGTTTCTTGACATGTCATCTTGGTGGAAGCCTGTTCAGGGCTAGAAGTTTGACACGGATGAAGGACCCATGATGCTTTGGTGGAGGAGAGAACAATAGCAGAAATTCCTTCTAGGTGTCCGTCCTGCCCCTCACAGAGAGATGCATGGGCCCAGAGCCAGGGTTTGCAGCCAAGAAACTGGAGCCAGGCTAGAGAACAAAAAAAGCCAAGTGACAAGAGCCCAAAGAAGGTTATGACCAGGAAGTAGCAGAATGCAGGTACTGAGTCCAATGAGTGAGGATAGAGCCCCAAATCAGGACAAAGTCCAAAAGTTGGATGCCTTCAGTCCATGTGTGCCAAGGACCTTCCCTCCCCTAGACACTGAACCAGGTCCTGGACCTGGGTGACAAGTATGACACTGCTGTCTAAAAGAACTTGCTTTCTGGGCAAAGAGGTGTTCACAAACAGACACTGCTGTGTGTTCCCAAACCCATTTTACTGTATTCTCAGGCACACGGCGATTCTGTGCTTCCACTTCTTGCCGTGTGAGCTGTAGACCTGAGTTCTGGTTGATGGAAGGATGTGATGGGGATGTGGCTAGGCCTGGCTTACAAAATGCCCCTACAGCCTCTTCCCAATTAGCGACCAAACACAGAGTCTAATAGTGGAGGCCTGCCCCGGGGTAGGGGCATAGCCACAACACAGAAGGAACCTGGGTCGCTAAATGACCCCATAAAAGGCTTCCTTGTCCTTGTCCTTAAGAAGCTTACAGCCTGGAGAGAAAGGCCCACCCCCCGCTAGGGAAGGTCATCATGGGCAGCTGTCAGAGACAGAGACAGAGATGTTTACCAAGAAACTTGATGTGAGCAAGAAATGAACCTTTAACATGTTAAACCACTGAGAGTCAGGGGTTAACTTGCTAGAGCAGTTAACCTATCCTTACTAATAAACATGTTGGGAAAATATATAAGAGAACCAAAGTTGCGGCATTATAAGGCAAGATGGATGAACAGAATGAAATCGAGCATCACTTCCAGCTGGAGAGTGTTGAGATTTTAGCATTCTCCAGCCTCCCAACCCCGAGATGTTCTGAGTCAAACCTGAGCTACTGCTGGAGTTTGTCTCTGAGCCTCCTGATGGAGATGGCCTGCTGTCCACTCCTGACTCATTCAGCTCCTGCAGATGCCTGCTGATCCAACAGTTCCCCAATGCCCCTGACCTGTTTCTCCAGGGTCTCTGACAGCTGCCATGATGACCTTCCCTAGCGGGGGGTGGGCCTTTCTCTCCAGGCTGTGAGCTTCTTAAGGACAAGGACCGTCTGCTTCTCCAGCACTGAACCGAGAACACAGGAGAAAGCAAGACTAAGCTCTCTGCTTGATGAGCAAACAGATGGCATGCTTCCGTGTCCTTCAGAGCTGACCAGGTGGGTGACTGTCGCTTTGCACTATTCTCCACATCCTGGCTTCTTCTTGGCCTATTTCTCCGTGCTGTGGTAGATTGCAAAGTGGCCACATCTTCCCTCTGCCCCTATGCATGTGTTCCTTTACAATGGGCCTTAGCCACTCTTTCCATCAAACAGTGGGATTTATTTCTCCACCCCTTGAATCTGGGCATGGCTGTGTGACTTGCCTCAGCTTATGGGACATCAGCAAATCAGATGTAAGCTGACACTTGAAAAGCACATGTACATTGGGATCTATTCTTTCCTGCTCCTGTGAAACTTGTGGGCAAGCCTGAGCTGGCCTGTTGAAAAAGGAGATGCCACATGGAGACCATCCCGACCACCACACTGGGAGGCCTTAATTAGGAAGTGAAGTCATTCCAGACCATTCTTCCACAGCCATGCCAGCTCAGAACAGGATACCACCCAGTCAACACACAGAATCACAAAAGGTTAGAAATGCTTCGTGTCTTAACCAACTATATGTGTCATGTTTCGTTAAACAGGGTTAACTGATACACATGTCCAGTCACCCATGAGAGATCTGCCCGATTGTTAGGAATCCCAAAACTATCATCAGTAAATACCAGCTGATTTTACCCTGTTCTCTCACCTCCATAGTTAGAGCCTTCCCATATGTGAGACTGGGAAAATAAAAATAGAAAAGTAAATCATTTCCCCTTTTTCTCCCTGCTGTGGTCTAAGGTGACCAGAATCCCCCATAGGGTCAGCTCTCAGCAAAACCTTCCACACTATAAGGAGAAGAAAAAAGAATGTAATAGGTGGGCTTCCATCTTCCCTGCACACATGCACGCGCTTGCACTCAAAGTGTACACACCTACACACACATCCATACACACACACACACACACACACACACACACACACTCACACATACATAGCTTTTGCATCATTGACAGTGGGGCAGAACAACTCTAATTGATTCAGAAGCTGGGAGGATCAAAGGTAGGAATCATGGGAGGAAACTAAAAGCAAAAGCAAATGAGGTGGTCTTTAAAGTTTCACTTGTAAACTGACTAATGCATTTATTTATTTATTTATTTATTTTTGAGTTGGAGTCTCACTCCGTCACCCAGGCTGGAGTGCAGTGGCACACTCACAGCCACCCCAGTATCAACTTGCTGGGCTCAGGCGATCCTTCCACCTCAGTCTTCCAAATAGACGGAACTACAGGTGTGCGCTACCATGCCCGGCTAGTTTTTGATTTATTGTAGAGACAAGGTCTCGCCGAGTTGCTGGGGCTGATCTCGCACCCGTGGGCTCAGGCAATCCACTCGCCTTGGCCTCCCAAAGTGCTGGGATTGCAGGCTGAACCACCAAACCTGGCCCGTCCTAATGCACTTTTCAAATTGGTAAAGCAAACTTTGGGATGGAACACTTTCTCCAAGTTTGTCTTTCCCAGGCAAGAGTCTCTGCCCACCTGCAAAAGCATGTTTGCTACTTCTATGTGATATTATATAATATAAATTAATAAATGCATTATAAAGGTACAATATATTTTGCCTAATTGCTTTATATATCAGGGTTGTGATGGGGCCTGGACACTGACAAATAAAATAGAAATAGTCCCTTCCCAAAAGAGGTGATTTTCTGGAGACTGTGTAAAGTAGCGCATAAATGTCCCATTATTCCTACGTGTGACCACCATCTATTAAACATATGGTATGTACTACCCCTTGGTGATACAGCAGAGAGTAAGACACAATTTCTGCTCTTATTGAGTTTGTATCTAATGAAGATACACCGAGCCTGTATGCCAGTGAGCTCAGAGAAGTGCGATAACTTACACAAGTCACACAGCAGAGCTGAGATTCAAATTCATGTTTCCTACCTCCATCTGAGAGTGCTCATTCCACACATCTCACTGCAGTGAATCTAGAAGGAAGGATGGCTATCCCTGACTTCACTTGGAACAAGTGGCAGAGCCTCTCACTCTCGCTTTAACCATAAGTTGGTAAACTACAAACACTAATGGCAGTCAATCCAATTGTGACAGTGATGGTTCATTGGCACTTTAAATAGCAAGTTTAAAACAATGGTGCCAGTTAGACTTTGTTGGTTGTAAGCAACAGAAATAGCTCTGGTTAACTTAAGCAAAAAATAAATAAATAAGCTTGAGGAATGACATGGAGTAGCTCCAAGCATCAACAGCAAAGTTGAATAGCCAAGCTCCAAGAGAGTCAATAAAGAGAGAAGCTTCCAGGCTCCAGACACCACTAGAAGGAGAAATCAGCTTCAATCATCTATTGTTTGCCCGTTTCCATTTCCTTTGTGTGTGTGTGTTGTGTTTTCTGCTTTCTATACCTCTACTCAAGAATCAAATTCTTGTAGGAGAGACTCTGACTGGTCAAACTTGAGGTTCATGCCAACCTTTGACAACTCTCCCAAATAGGAATCAAGGTGCTGTTGCCAGAAGGAAGTAGGATGGCTGGTGGGCAGGCAACTACAAACCCTGCCCACAATGGCAGTCGTTAGAGAATTTGTGGATGCAGGAGCCAAGAGAAATTCAAAGGGTAAGGTGGTGGATTATGCTCTCAAAAAATGGTTGCATCAACATTAATCCCATCACATATACTTTTCTTACGTGTGACACTCGTTCATCAACAAATGGCCCTATTCCTTCTCCCCTTAAACCTAGGCAGAAAGTAACTGCTTCAACCAATAAAATGTGGCAGCAGGGATGCTGTGTGATGCCCGAGACTGGGACATAAAAAGCTTCCCCCAGGGTCACTCACTCTCTCAGGATGCACATCTTTGGGAGCCCTGTGCTACCATGTAGGATAGGACGTGAAAACATTATGTGGAGAAAGAGAGGGAAGGCCAAGGAGCCTACATGAGTCTCCCTCGCCCCGACACCAGTCATCTGAGTGTGGAAACCTTTGAGATTGCTCTAACCTTAGCACTTCATCAGAAATCTCAAATCAGAACCATCCAGCTGAACTATTCCTGAATTCCTTACACATAGAAAGCGTGAGATATAAAAAGTGATTATTGTTTTAAGTGACTAATGGGCAACTTGGCGAGACCTCATCTCTACAATAAATCAAAAAATCAGCCGGGCGTGGTAGCGCGAACCTGTAGTTCCAGCTACTTGGAAGGCTGAGGCGGAAGGATAGCCGCAGCCCAGCAGGTTGAGGCTGCGGTGGCCGGGAGCGGCCACTGCACTCCAGTCTGGGTGACAGAGTGAGACTCCAACTCAAAAAAAAAAAAAAAAAGTTTGAGGTGACTTGTTACCCAATCACAGTAACTGTAACAGGCAGTGCTACTATGTTAACAGGGGTTAGCAGTTATGCTAGTTGATAATCCATTCATTAGTCAAACATTTTACAGTTCATGAAGCACTTTTACATTCATCCTTTCAATGGGCCCTCACAACACTGCACTCAAAAATGTTGGTTTCCCTGTCTTCTTTCAAATCCTCTTTCACCAACCATTCTCCACCACGTACATATTCTGAGTGCTTCCCAAGACCAGCCCTGGACCCTTTTTTCTCACCTCTGCACTCATTCTCTCCAGAACTCAAAGGGTCTAATTTCCAGTGTGAGACGGTGATGGCCTGAACCATGGTTGTGACAATGGGATCGAGAGACTTGGATCCATTTAAGAGATATGAATGAGGTAAACCCTCGCAGTATCTTCCGGTCCATTTGGGATCAGACTGCCCCACACATTAAGGAACATTGAACATCTCTGACTCCTGCCCATGAATTGCTGGTTTCACTCCCCAGTTTTGGTGACAGCCAGTGAAAGACCAAATGGCACCTTCGTGACAGCAATGCATCCCCCAAACAAAGAGTACTGCTAGGATGCTCAAGGTGTGCTGGGAAATTTGGATTAAGAGCTAGAAAATTCTCCCAAGGTTCTGATATAGACAGGTAGTGATGTTTCTTACTGAAACAGGACCAGGAGGATAATCACTTGCTGGGTCGGGTTAGCTTACACAGTGCTAGAACCACTCAGTACAGAGTTAGATAAATGGATCTGAATCATGAACCACTGATGCTGCCAGGACCTGGTAAATAGGACAGATAAGGCTTCTGTGCTCCCAAGTTGACCTCCTAGGGTGGGAGACAAGAAAGATTGCCGTCAAATCAATCAGCAAGGTAGATTACACAAAGCACTACAGAAAGGATAAAGTTTATAACAAGATGAAACCTCTTTGCAACAGAGAGGTCAGAGAAGGCCTCTTGGAGAAATGAAAGTTGGGCTTGAAAGGTGGGCCCAGTCACAGGAAGGGCTGGGGCAAAAGCATTCCAGGTTAAGGTACCAGCAAAAATGGGACCACATGGCCACAGATGTGGCTGAAAACTTTGGGGAGGGTGCCAGGAATGAGAAGAGGCATATAATAAAGGACTCTGGTAGCCACAAAGATAGTAACATTTCAAGAGGACAGAGGAAGAAGAATTCAATTAAGATGGAGTTGAGAAGCCAGAGAGGCAGGATAGAAACCAGAAGTGTGCAGAGTCACAGAAGCCAGAAGAAGAGAGCATCATGAGAAGACAGAGACAGTCATGAGAGTCGCATGCTGTGCATGGAGAGCTGAGGAAGAGGAGATGCTGAGATGTGTGTCTATTGGATTTGGCCACAACAGGGTCATGAGAGACCTTGGTCCAGCCACCTCAGGGAAGTAGTATAAATAACAAGGGATAAGAAGATAGACATTTGGTTTGGCCTGACTCCTTCCCTAATGGGTTCCCTCTCCTTTTCTGGATTTGGACTGCTATTTGGGGGATCCATTCTGACCATGCAGCCAATGATTCTAAAGACTTAGACTTGAGCATTTTGTTTATATTAACAAATCCCTCAAACAACAATCCTATTCGTGTACTTAGATATCAGCTGTACAACAGGCACAGTGATAGATGCCCTCGTGTATGGTTTAATGCTCGTAACAACACTGTGAGGTTAGGCGGCATTAGTTCCTTCTTGTAGGGAAAAAAAAAAGTTTCAGAAAGGATGAGATTTGCCAGGATTCATATCCGGGTCCCTCCTGACCCCAGAGTTCTTAAGTCTTTTCACCAGTAACTCTGCCTTTCTAATTCTCTGATGGTTCTTTCTGTTTTCTAAAATCACCCCAGTTATGTTGCCTAGTGGAATCAACTTGAGGTAGGCTGGGAAGGCCAGGGATCAGAACCCAGATCTGCCCTGAAATCACTGTGTGCCCTTGACCTCCCTCTGAGACGATTTAATCATCAAGAGGAACAGCAAGCCTGACACTGAGACCTGGCAGGGGTGGAGTGGGGATCAGATTTCCAGATATAAAAATGCTTTAAAAAGGGAAACCGTACAGCCAATATAACATGGTGCTTATCCTGTGTGCATCAGACCTTGCTGAGAGCAGAATTCTAAAACTATCTGAACTCTCTAAGCGTTCAGAACTTGGGGAGAGGAAGAACAAGGTGTGTAATTTTTTGTTGTCACTGCTTTAGAAGCTCAAAGAAGGATTGGGAAATCGTGACTTCTAAAGCCCACAGCTTTGAGTTTCTGTGGACAGCTGGGCCTGGAGATGATGTCATCTGGCATGAGTGAGAAAGCCTCCCATTAGAGAAAAGTGATTTGCAGGAAGGGAATTTCTGTACTCTGCGTGTGGGCAAGGGACGACCAAATGTTCCCTGGCATCGTGCTTGATTACCCGTAAAATGAGGCCCCATTCTCCATGTTCCCTGGGGTGAAAGGAATATCAAACCATAGGAGACCATGCTCACCTAACCCCAAAACTCAGATCCTGCATGTGAACACACTTTGAAAAATGGAATATAAGGAAATAATTTGAGAGATATATATGCAGATTTACAGGCATGCTTATCACACCATAGTTTACAGTAAAAAAAGTAAACAGAGCCTGAAACTTCTCAAGAGTGGGCTGATTAAACCAACTTTATGGTATATCTGTGTACTTGATTACGGCGATGCTCATTAAAAGGAAGTTTTCCTGGCTAACCATATGCAGAAGAATGAAATTGGACCCCTACCTATCACCATATACAAAAATTAGCTCAAAATGGATCAAGGACTTAAATATGAAACCTCAAACTATAGGAATCTTAGTAGAAAACTTAGGGAACACTCTTCTGGACATCGAAGTAGGCAAGGAATTCATGGCCAAGTCCTCAAAAGCAAATGCAGCGAAAGCTAAGATCGGTAGGTGGGATCTTATGAAACTAAAAAGTTTTTGCACAGTAAAAAAAAAAATCATCAAGAGAGTAAAGAGACAAACTCTGAAATGAGGAAAAAATATATCTACAAGCTTTGCATCCAACAAAGGTCTAATACCCAGGATCTACAAGGAACTCAAATGAATTGATAAGGGAGGAAAAAATCATTGAAAAGTAGGCAAAGGACGTGAACAGACACATCTCAAAGGAAAACATTCAAGCAGCCAACAAACATATGAAAAAATGTGCAGCCTCACTAACCATCAGAGAAATGCAAATCAGAACTACAGTGAGATAACACCTGACACCAATAGGTTTGGCTATCATTAAAAAGCAAAAAAACAACAGGTGTTGGTGAGGCTGCAGAGAAAAGAGAATGTTTTTATGCTGTCAGTGAAAATGTAAGCTAGTTCAACCTTTGTGGAAAGCAGTGTGGCATTGTCTCAAAGAACTAAAAATTGAGCTACCATATGATCCAGCAATCTCATTTCTGGGGATTTACCCAAAGGAACATACATCCCTTTACCAAAAAGACACCTGCACTTGTATGTTCACAGCAGCACTATTTGCAAGAGCAAAAACATGGAACCAAGTCAGATGTCCATTGAAAATGGATTGGATCAGCCAGGCTTGGTGGCTCAGCCTGTAATCCCAGCACTTAGGGAGGCCAAGGCAAGTGGATTGCCTGAGCCCGCGGGTTCGAGACCAGACCCAGCAACTGAGCAAGACTTCTTCTCTACAATAAATCAAACAATTAGCCGGGCGTGATAGCACACACCTGTAGTTCTGGCTACTTGGAAGGCTGAGGCAGAAGGATCACCGGAGCCCTGCAGGTCGATGCTGGGGTGGCTGTGAGTGTGCTACTGCACTCCAGCCTGAGTGACTGAGTAAGACTCCAACTCAAAAAAAAAAAAAAAAAGAAAATGGGTTGGATAAAGAAAATGTGGTACATATACAAGATGGAATTTTATGCAGCCATAAAGATGAACAGACTCATGGCTTTCACAGCTACATGGATGCAACTGAAGACATTGTTCTAAGAAGCAGTTTCTAAGTGAACTATCACAGAAACAGAAAACTGAATACCGCATGTTCTCACTCATAAACAGGCCCTGATAACTGGACACATGAGCACAAAGGTAGAAACAACAGAAGCTGGGCACTGCGAAAGAAGCGAGGGAGGAAAGAGGAAAAAGGGGCACACCGCCACACACCGGACACCAGGTCCACTACCAGGAGAAGAGAGGGCTCGTTAGAAACCCAAACTTCACCTGCACACAATTTACTTACAGAGTAAATCCTCACATGGACCCCACAACTCTAGAGTAAAACAAAATAAAACATAAAAGGATGTTTTCAAAGACTTTTTAATGGATTGAGGAAATGTTAATAATGTCAACGGTAACATCCAGGTACAAACCTGCCTGAACACAACAGCCAATCTCCAGAATGCACTCAACTGACTTTTGGGAAAGAGAAAGTGCATGGCCAGCAGGCAGGCTTAGGAAGGAGATGGACTTTTCATCGTTCATCTTTTTTTTTTTTTTTTTGAGTTGGAGTCCCACTCTATCGCCCAGGCTGGAGAGCAGTGGCAGGTTCATGGCCACCCCAGCATCAACCTGCTGGGCTCAGGTGATCCTTCCACCTCAGCCTTCCAAGTAGCCAGAACTACAGGCACATGCTACCATGCCCGGCTAATTTTTTGATTTATTGTAGAGTGGAGGCCTCGCCAAGTTGTCCAGGCTGTTCTCGAACCTGTGGGCTCAGGCAATCCCCTCACCTCGGCCTCCCAAAGTGCTGGGATTACAGGCTTGAGCCACCACATCCGGCCCATTCATCTTCTTAAACTTTTGAATCTTCAGATGGAAAAGAGCTATAAAAGCACAGTAAAGTAAATAGGACCCACGCTAAGACAAGGTATTATAAGATTCTACCAACTTCCAGATAGGAAAAAAGTCACATACAAAGAAACCAGAACCGGAATACTTTCTGATCATTTTTCAACTGAAGGATTAAAATAAAGACATTTCCAGCTATTTGCAGGCAAGAAGTGTTTCTCGGGAAGCTACCGGAAGTAATGCTACATCAATAATAAAAGATAAATCAAGAGGAATATGAATATCTAACACAGGCAAAGGAAAGCACTATACAAACCCATAAGATCCCTCCCTCCACTCTGGGAAGGGGCCAGAGAACTTCTGCCGGGCAGTCTCCAGGAAAAAACATGGATTGAGCACATTTGTGACATTAGGACACTTTAAGAAAGTAAATACTAGATCCTTAGAAAACTAAAGAAACGTTCTTAATTACAGGAGCATACACTATTTAACTCAGAGTTGGAATCTATCTGCAGAGTATCTGGATGCATGTGTTGGTTCAGATTCTCTAAGAAGCAGGTGTGGTAAGAGGTACAAGAGATTGCTTGGAGTAAACATTTGTGAAGGATAAAAAGGAGGGAGCCCTAAGACCATCATGCAGTTCTGACAATTGGGAAGGAGAGAAAGTTAACAAGAAAATCTTGGCCAGGCCGATGGGGAGTCCTTCCTTCAGCCAAAGTTCCTCATTAAAACAGTCTCAGATCTAGCAGAAAGAGACCTGAATGAGTACCTATATGGGCTAAGTCTATTGACTAAAGGTAGCCAAAAAGAAGTCTGATGTAGAGTAACTCCAAAAGGGTAGCAGCTTGGGGCCACAACAAGAGACCCAAATGGTATGTAGATACTGACTATTGATGGGAACAACGAACACTGAAATGAGAGGGAAAGGGAGAGGGAGAATGGGAGGAGGTGGTGTTGCAGAGATAAAAGCAATCGCAAGACTCCTTCAGTTGCCACTGTACATTTCTCAACCTCACAAGAAGTTAGGTTGAGGCTACTGAGTGGCACAGGACAACGGGAGATGAATAAAAGTGAGGTGTGTCCCTTTCAAGTGGAGGAGAACCGAGTGTGAGAGTTTGGTCCATCATGCTCTTACCCTGAGAAGTGAATTGTGAAGCCACGTGTTGTGACTGGTGACACAAGATGGAGTTAACCTAGGCCCTCGAGTCAGTCAACAGAGGACAGGCTTCCACCTAGACACACATCATCCTATCTACCTGCCTTCCCCAGGTGGCAACTTGGTCACTTACTCTAAGGAGAGTCCCGGTCACTGCCCTTCTTGCCTTGTTTCCTAACATCAAGTATCCTCAGCAGCCTCCATCCACCCTCTGCAGCAGTAGCCAAAGCCGCTGCTGTATTCAAATTCAACCAGAGCAGACCCGGGTTCTGGTCCTCCCACTCCAACCACTTCTAGATCCAGATGAAGGATTGTGCGGTGAGACGTGGGATCTGGTTTCTCCATCAGCTCCCAGAGCAGTTGGATATCACATCCAGAAAGTGCAGAGGAGTTAGTGCTTCTGGAGCAAACTTTGGCCAATGAGATGCAGGAGATGAGAAGGAGCTGGAAACTGTATTATGTCCCTTCTTCCCTGTGATAAATTGCTCCATGGTGTGTTGCACTAAAGACATCCTGCATGACAGAGTAACCAAATGCATTTTCTTGTGATGCCGTGGTATCTCAGTAGTGCATCTATGCCTTGGTTTTCTCTTCTGGTCTACCTTACTTTCTTCTACCCACTGTCTTGCTGCCCTGTGAGGCATTACACCTCACAACAAGCTCTAGCATGTAAGCTTTGCCTCAGGCTCTGTGTTCAGTGGCTAAGACACCTTTGGAGGTGACTCCTTGGGAAACAGAGAAGTTCAAGGGGAGAAGTGACTGAGGATACTTCTTCAAAGAGTCCTGCTGAGCCCTGTGTGCAGGAGACGAAAAGGGGAGCAAAAAAAATAATGACGGAGTTTCTGAACAGCTTAGAAAAAGAATCAAGAGCCACAAACCAAGAAAATGGCTGAGATAACATTGTTAGATGCTGAGAATTTGTTTCCCTACCTCTGTGATTTCTCTTCTACCTGACTCTTTTTTCACGAAGATTTGAAATAAAACCTGTAACGTGAAAAGAATGTTCAGACCCACATGCCAAAATAGCAGGGAAGGGAGAGACAGAAGCTACGGGGACTGTATCCCAAACAATAGTCCAGATGAGCTGTAGCATGCCCCATGACAGTGACTGAGGCACAAGGAAGGTTGAGGTCCCAGGCATGCAGAAATGCCATGCATGCCAATGATAATGACAAGAGCTGCACCACCTACGAAGGGTTTCACTGATACTCTGGTTCAAGAAATGTCATATTTCTGTGAATTTTTAAATTAAAATAAATCAGCAGGGCACAGTGGCTCATGCTTATAATCTCAGCACTTTTGGAGGCCGAGGAGAGAGGATTGTTTGAGGCCAGGAGTTCAAGAACAGCCTGAGCCATATAGCAAAACTCCAAATTTTTACAAAAAAATAAACAAATTAACCAGGTGTGGTGGCATGCATCTGCAGTCCTAGCTTCTCAGGAGGCTGAGGCAAAAGGCTCCCTTGAGCCCACGGAGTTGAGGCTGCAATGAGCACTGATCATGCCACTGCTCTCCAACCTAGACAACAGAGCAAGAGCCTGTCTCAAAACAAAGAATTCCATCTCAGCCTCATCAGCCAAGATTGGCAATGGAAGATAATGAATGGAAGAATTGGGGAAGTCTCCCATCTCCTGTAAGACTCTAAAATGATGCAAATAGTTAACATGTTATTGAGCACTTACTGTATGCCAAATGCTGGTCTACATACTTCATATGTATTAATTCATTTAATCCTCATGACAACATTTTTGCTAGATACTGTTAACATCTCCACGTGATTGATGAGGAAACTGACTCATTCGCCCAAGGTCAAGGGGGTAATGGAGAAAGAGTTCAACTCAACTCTTGGGCTCCTGAATTCCATGTTATTAACTGATACACTACAATGCATGTGATGTGAGACTTTTATAGTCAAAACAAGAGGAAGGGTGTCTGGTCCTTCCAAGGCCAGCTAAGGTAGCTCTTAGTCTTCCCTGTTAAGTACTGTGGGGTCCACTCAAAGGGATAGCTTTTATTGGAAACCACATGTCTTCTCACCCTGGAGGCCTTGGCCATGAGAAATCAGCTTCAGCTTATGACACAATGGATGGAGATTCAGCCTATCCAGGACCTTACCACTTTTTCCCATCTCAGGGTCTTGCTGTCTTGGCTCCTCCCTCATTCCTTCTTCTCAGAAAGTTCAATCCTCCTTTTCCAGAATTAATTAAGCCTGTGTCCTTTTCCCCTTTGTTGAATCAGTGTCCACTTCCAACCTCTACCAGTGAAAGACTGCGCTTACATCCACAGGTCAGTTCCACGCTGGTGCAAAGGAAGATGTGAGATGTTCCCTCTCCTGAAAGAAAAGGGAAAATATTTGTTTGTGTTTTCTGAAGAGATTCAGGGTCATGGGGAACTGTTGTAGAGATTTCACACTGTATGACTCTAGGAGGAACCATTCACGTTCATAGTCATCATATATTTAAATATCAAGACCATCTCTTGAAGACCAAAGCAGAGTACCTTGAGGAAGGGAAGGACTTTTTAAACTCATAGCAAGGAGTCTTGAGGGCCGGAGGTGGGGCTGGAAGGAGTCCATCGTAAAGCAAATGGGGAAAAGTCAAAACATCATTAACTTCTCAATAACTCATCCAGTTACCAAATTAACATTTACCAGGCACTCCCTATGTCTAGGCACTTTTCCAAAGACTTTATATTCATTGTGACAGTCTTCCAAACAATGAAGGAGGCAATATTGTAACCACCATTTTAAAGATGAGAAAACCAAGACGGTTATTTGTCCGTAACTCATAAGTGGAGAAGATGGAATTTGAACCCAACTTGTCAGCCTTGTCTGCCCAACTTGCCAGCCCTCGCTCTTACCTTGTTTGGATGAGAAAGCCACACCAGGACTCAGCCTTGGGGAAGGAGCAGCCAAGGGGGCCCATGACCACAAAAGCACGCAATTTTTTTTTAATTTTTATTTTTTATTTCAATAGTTTTAGGAAATACAGATAGTTTTCGGTTACATGTTTGCATTGGATAGTAAAGAGGAAGTCTGGGTTTTAAGTGAGCCCACTATCCCCAACGGTGCGCACTGTATCCGACTGGTGATTTTTCCTCTCTCTCCTTCTCCACCATCTGGGTCTCCAGTGTCCATTATTATTCTCTATGCATTTGCAGATCCTTAATTTGGCATCCACTTATAAATGACAATTGGAGCCAGGCTCGGTGGCTCAACCTGTAATTCCACGCTTTGGGAGGCTGAGGTGAGTGGATTACCTGAGCCCGTGGGTTCGAGACCTGCCTGGGCAACTTGGCGAGACCTCATCTCTACAATAAATCAGAAAAATGAGCCGGGTGTGGTAGTGTGCACCGGTAGTTCCACCTCCTTGGAAGGCTGAGGCGGAAGGATCACCGGAGCCCAGCAGGTCGAGGCCGCAGTGGCCGGCAGCGGCCACTGCACTCCAGTCTAGGTGACAGAGTGAGACTCCAACTCAAAAAAAATAAAAATAAAAATAAATGACAACTGGGGAGGTCTCCCATCTCCTTTAAGACTCTAAAATGAAGCAAAGAGTTAACATGTTATTGAGCACTTACTGTATGCCAAATGCTGTTCTACATACTTCATGTGTATTAATTCATTTAATCCTAACAACATTTTTGGTTAGGTTTTCTGTTCCTGGGTCAGTTCACTTAGGATGATGTTCTCCAGTTCCATCCAACTGGTTGCAAAAGATGTTATTTCATTCTTTTTGACAGCTGGATAGTATTCCGTGGTGCAGATATACCACATTCTCATTATCCACTGATCAGTTGATGGGCATTTAGGTCAATTCCACATCTTCGCAGTGTGAATTGTGCTACGGCAAACATGTGGGTGCAGGTATCTTTTTTATATAACAACCTCTATTCCTTTGGGTAGATACCTAGTAGTGTGAAGGCTGGATCAAATGGTAGATCTACTTTAAGTTCTTTGAGAAATCTCCATACTGCATTTAGTGACAATCCTACCAATGTCCCTTTTCATAGAGTTCCACAGTGGTGGAATCATCCCTGGGGAGGCTGCATGTTCAGACTTTTCACAGGCCAGCACCACTAACCGGCACACATGACTTTGCACAAATTGTTTAACATTTGAGAGTCTCAAACTATCTCCCTGTGAAATCAGGGTTAATGCTCATTGGCTTGCAGAGTGGGGAGGATTAAAGAATGCATCCCATATAAAGTGCCTAGAACATGGATATGTATGATTTTCCCTTACCATGACCAACTCTCCACCTTCCTCAACACCCTATCACTGAGTCTCTACAGAACCCACCTTTTCCGTTAAATTCCTGGAGTGAGCTTTTTGAAGAGACACTTAAGCTGGGTTGTATTATCTGATGCAGATAACTTTTCTGATGTGTATCAATCATTTTCATTTGTAAGGTGGGTGGATTTTATATATCTATATCTAGCTGCTGGGAGGAAAATTTTTAAAGCTTCAAGATGGGATTTTTAAGACATCTTTATTAAAAAAAAAAAGCAAAAGTTTAACCTTCAAGGCAAATAAAACAGAACATGAAGTTTATACTTGAATACACACAATATCAAAAAGATTAAAAAAAAGGCTAAGCCTGTGATTGCAGATGTACAACTTTGACTTCAATTGTTCAGACAGTATCAAAGGATTATTTTCATCTGCATGGGGAGTGGGCACAGCCCAATGCATCATTGTATGATTTCACAAAATCTGTCCTCATCCCCAACGCTGCACTCTAATAACCCCATTATTAGAGATGCCTTATTCATTCACTTTTTCTTTCTCTCTCACATCTGCTTTCTTCACTCATTCATCCATCCAAACATCTCTTCCCGAGTGGTTGCCAGGCATGTGTTCGCTGCTGAGAGAATAAAAATTATTGACAGATATTTGACAGATGAGCACAGATATCTGCTCTACAGACAGAGGCACAGGCATGTTTAGATGATCACGATAGAAAGTAGGTTTTACCTACGACATGTTACAAGATCAATAAGAACAGGGGAAAGAAAAAGACTTGATTCAAAGGCAAATACGTGAACAATATAATTTTTGTATTTTGCGGTGTCATGAGCAAACACGGAATCCAAAGAACTCCACATTACCTGGGGGTAGGCTCGGGGAGAGGGGAGCTCTGAGCTACGATAGGAACTCAGCAGCAAACCAGGAAACGAAAGTATCTTGGCATTTCTCTCCCCTGGTAAAAGATGAATTGCGCCAGAGGAATAAACCAGGTCATCCCAATCCCCCATTCCACTATTTGCTTCTGCAGTCTCCAGTTTACCTGATGATTTTCCAGGTCATGTCTGTGAAAGTATACAACCCAGGAACGGTTAAAGTGCAGGGTGGAAAAGACCTCAAGTATTGTTATGATCTGAACATTCGTGTCCCCCCAAAATTTCATGTGTTGAGGTTAAATCATCAATGTGACAGCATTAAGTGGTGTTGCCCTACACAAAGAGTACCTGGTACTTACTTGTACCCCACAACTCTATAATAAATACAAAATAGAATAACCTTAGAGAGAAAAAAAAGAGATGGTGTCTTTAGGAGCTGATTAAGCCATGAGGGCAGAGCCCCCATATAAACGGAATTAGTGACCTTATAAAAGAAGCACAAGGGAGCTCTTTGCCTCTGCTGCCACATAAGAACACAGCATGAGACCTCATCTGTGAGACAGAGGGGTAACCTACACCAGACACCGAATCTTCTGGTGCCTTGATCTTGGACTCCTCAAACTCCAGAACTGAGAAAAAGAAATGTATTTTGTTTTTTGAGTTGGAGTCTCACACCGTTGCCCAGGCTGGAGTGCAGTGGCATGTTCACGGCCACCCCAGCGTCGACCTGCTGGGCTCCGATGATCCTTGAGCCTCAGCCTTCCAAGTAGCCTGAACCACAGGCACGCGCTACCATGCCCAGATAATTTTTGACTTATTGTAGAGATGAGGTCTCGCCAAGTTGCCGGGGCTGGTCTCGAACCTGCAGGTTCATGCAATCTGCTCACCTCGACCTCCCAGAGTGCTGGGATAACAGGCTGAGCCACCGAGCCCGGCCAGAAATTTCTATTACTCATAAATTACGCAGTGAAGATATTTTGTTCTAGCAGCCCAAATAGACTAAGACAAGCGTCTGCTCTAACGCTGCCTTTTACAAATCAGAGACTTCGTGAACAATGCTGCGATAAACATACATGTGCAGGTATCTTTTTTATAGAGTGATTTGAGCTCTTCAGGGTATATTCCCAGGAGGGGGATTGCGGGGTCATATGGAAGGTTGATTTTTAGAGCTTTTAGGAATCGCCACACTGCTTTCCACAGAGGCTGCACTAGTTTACACTCCCACCAACCATGCTGTCTATCAAAAGAGGACTGGATTTTTTAAAATGTGGTACATATACACAATGGAATATTACACAGTCATAAAAAAGAACAAAATCATGAATTTCGCAGCAACCTGAATGGAACTAGAGTCTATAATACTGAGTGACCTTTCACAGAAACAAAGATCTGAGTATCACATGTTCTCACTCATAAGTTGACCTTGAACAACTATCGTAATACTATAAGAAAAGGATTGACAGTGGCAGGAAACTATGGGAGGGGGCAGGGAGGGGAAAGGAGGTGGGATTAACGGTAATCGATATCTGTCTGGGGACTGGGGGGGTGGCACACCTCATCAACAAGGGTACCTGCACAATGCATATTTGTATACCTAACCCTTAACTGTACCCCACAATTTTAAAATATAAAAATATGTAGTAAAATAAAAAATAAAAAAATCAGAGAACCCAGGCCAGGAGAGGTTAAGAGATTTGCCCAACGCCACAAAGCCCATTAAGACCTAGAACCTAGGCTTCCCCATCCCTCTCGAGGTCTCCCACTCAACACATGAAGAGCCAGCACATACAACACCGATAGAGCGACAATTAACGCCCCCATTTTCCAGAGAAGAACCAGCAGCCGCGCAACCCCGGTGTCCCAACCCGGACTCCAGAGCGCGTTCCATGAGGGCACACTGCCGCCTAGGGGCAAGGAAGGCAGGCTCGAGGCAGGTGGCCCGCAGGACCTGGGGTGGGAGGGAGACCGATGCCGGGCGCGGCCTTCCAGGCGACTTTCATCGACTTCTCGCCTAGCCAGGGGCGGCCACCATTCTGCCTCCCGCCGCTGCCCACGCGCTTAAAACTTCCCGCCCACACCCTCCAGGGAGACTCGTGTCGCTTCTACCGTCTCAGGTTGCCCAACGAAAACAGAGACTGGAAATAGGTGCCGCTTGCGCCAGAGGGATCATTTCTCATCCGCCTCATCATGCAGCATATGGAGCGAGGAAGACGTATCCCTCTGAAATCGCTGGCGGCCACCTGTGGGTTTTCACCAGGAATCTGTGCATCTTTCAGAGCGTGGGCAAGACGGCGCTCCGTCCTGCAGGTGCCATCCACGCAGCGCAGGTACAGGGGAGCGCGGGTGCAGCTCATCATCTGCCCCATCCCGTCCACTAGTGATCATTTTTGTGGGACATCATGCCCAGTCGGTCTAGCTGTGGAGAGCAGCCGCCCTTTTGAATAAGGCATCATCACGGAGCACGTGGAGGGCGCGGGGGCTCCTACTGCAGACCAACAGCACCGCCTAGTGGCGAACTCCGAGACAGACAACTTCGTCTTCCGTCGTCGCCGGTGCGTAGGACGCGCAACAGACAGCCCTCGTTTTAGGTGCGAAATCAGAATCTAGAGAAAGGGTCACTACCCAAGATGAGCAGTTCCGCCAACATCTTTTTAAGGTTTTAGTTTTAATTATTATGGATACATAGTAGTTGTGCATACTTATGAAACACATGTGATCTTTGAACACAAACATACGCTGTGCAATGATCAAATCCGGGTAATGGGGGTCTCTGGCCCTCAAGCATTTGTCATGTGTTTGTGTTAGGAACATTCCAGTTCTACTCTTCTAGTTATTTTGAAACAGACAATAAATGGTAGTTAACTATTGTCACTCTATTGTGCTGCCAAACACTCGTTCTTATTCCTTCTAACTATGGTTCTACTTTTTTTTTTTTTTTTTTGAGTCAGAGTCTCACTCTGTCGCCCAGTCTAGAGTGCAGTGGCACACTGCTCACGGCCGCCGCGGCCTTGACCTGCTGGCCTCAGATGATCCTTCCACCTCAGCCTTTCAAGTAGCTGAAACTACAGGCGTGAGCCACTACACCCAGCTTTTATTTATTTATTTATTTATTTATTTATTTATTTATTTATTATTTATTTATTGTAGAGATGTGGTCTTACCATATTGTCCAGGCTGGTCTTGAACCCCTTGGGCTCAGGCAATCCTCTCACCTCCACCTCCCAAAGTGCTGGGCTTACAGGTGAGAGCCACTGCACCCAGCTTTTTTTATTTATTTATTTATTGTAGAGATGTGGTCTTACCATATTGTCCAGGCTGGTCTTGAACCCCTTGGGCTCAGGCAATCCTCTCACCTCCACCTCCCAAAGTGCTGGGCTTACAGGTGAGAGCCACTGCACCCAGCATCCCTACTCATTAACCAACCCGTCTTTATCAAACACCCCCTTCACACACGTTTCCCAGTCTCTGATAGCCATCATTCTACTATTCCTCCGAGTTCTTTTTTTTTAGCTCCCATGTATGCTTGGGAACACGAGACACTTGTCTCTCTGTGCCTGAGTTACTTAATATACTGTGTCCTCCAGTTCTATGTTGTTGCAAATGACAAGTTTTTATTCTTTTTTATGACTGAATCATATTCTATTATGATTATTATTATTATCAATTTTTTTAGTCACGTTCTCACTCTCACCCAGGCTGGAGTGCAGTGACACAAGCATGGCTCACTGCCACCTTGACCTCCTGGGTTCAGGCGGTGCTTCTGCTTCAGCATCCTGAGTAGCTGGAACTATAAGCCTGCATCACCACACTCGACTAATTTTGTTTTTGTTGTTTTTTTTTTTTTTAGAGACAAAGTCTCCTTTTGCTGCCCAGACTGGCTTCCAACTCCTGGACTCAAGCAATCCTTCCCCCTTAGCCTCCCAAAAGGCTGGGATTACAGATACTGCACCCAACCTCCATTGTGTATTTATTCCACATTTTAAAAAATTCACTCATTTATTGAGAGACACTTCCATTAATTTCCTATCATGGCTATTGTGAATAAGCCTGCAAAAAACATGGGAGTGCAGGTATCTCTTCCACATTCTAATAGTCTTGTATGCACAGACACCGAGCCAGTCTTCAGAGTTAATCATGAACAGAACACAGCAAGAGATGAGATGAGAATGATCTGAATGGAATCTGATAGAGACCAGAAGAAAGAAGTCAAAGCACCTGGAATACTCAGCAGTTTGTAATCAAGTCAACAAATCTTTAGCAATTTTGCCGCCCCTTTTGGTCACTTGTGCAAAATAACTTCCTCTGACAATTCTAAAGAGCCAATTGGGTCAGAATAAGTTGCTTTTTAAATATATATTTCAATAGATTTAGGGGTACAAGTGATTTTTGATTACATGGATGAGTAGCATAGTGGTATTTTAAAAATTAAACATAGAAGACTAGGCTTTAAGTGTACCCATCACCCAAATAGTGCGCATTGGACCCGTTAGGTAACATTTCATTCCTCCTTCTCCCTTCCCACTTTTGAGTCTCCAACGTCCATTATAATCTTCTAGATGCATTTGCAGACCCACAGCTCAGCTCCCATTCATAAGTGAGAACATGAGGCTTTCTGTTTCTGAGCTGCTTCACTCAGGATAATGGCCTCTAGTTCCACAGGATTATTCTTGATATAGTTTTAATTGTCTAAAGCAGTTGTTCTTAGCTCTTCTGAAGTCACAAATCTTCTGAGAGTCTGGTGAAATCTGTGCTCTCACTCTCCCAGAAAATGCACCTAAGTTATATGTAGCAAGATTCTGCATATAATTTCAAAGATTTCCCAATTCTATGGTGCTCCTCCAAGTGTTTAGCTAAGAGTCCCTGTTCTAAGAATCTATTTCCCCTGGTCACTTGACGATCTATTCTTTAGGACAAAATGGTAACACTTTCCACTTTAAAGGACTATAGCATTGACTTAAAGATAAGTGCAATTCATTAATGAAATAAGAGGAATTCTCAAGCACCTGCAATATACTCAGAGCTACTCTACAAGTTGGCAAGGGATACAGAAATGTAACCTGCACCCCCTCGCATAGACGGTCTGGATAAGACAGATGTTTAGGGCCAGGCTGTGAGCTCACATTCTGGTTTCATCACCAGGGTGGTCACCTGACCTCTTTGAGACTTGGTTTTCTTACCTGCCTAATGGGAGTGATGATTGTACGTCCCTCACAAGGCTCTTCTGGAGATTAATGTAAATTGCAGTGTCTGGCAGAGACTAAGAGCTTAATCAACATTACAAGTAGAGTAAATTATTTAAGCCATCCAATGGCAATTTACCCATCACCCACTATTTGGCAAGTGACTAATACTAAGTGTTGGGAAACAGGTTTGGCCAGGTACCTGGTTGTAGAGTCGGACCCTGGCTTCCAAAGTTTGGTCCAAGGACAGGCAGCAAAGGTATCACCTCGGAGCTTGCATGCAGGGTCTCAGGCCCCTCCCCAGACCTACTGAAACAGAATTTCTATTTTAACAAGATCCCCAGGCAATTTTCAGACACTTTAAAGTTTGAGAAGTCCTGCTGTAGATTTTGAAGAAAGAGAGACTAACTCTGAAAATGTTGCCTTGCTTCCTGGTCTAGATGGATTCAGAACCAGCTTGAAGCAAATTCTCTTTGTTTTACAGATGGCCAGTTTTTAAAATTCATAATATTATTGAATGATGAATTGATGGATAAATGAATGCATAAAATAATGGTCATAATGATTAAGTGGAATAACAAATTAAAACATCTTCAAAAAGTGCTTGTCACAGAATACACACTCCAGAAAGTTAATGTCTTCCCTTTACTTTAGTTCAATAAGCATTCTTTGTGCCCCAAATATATGGAGACAGTGTATGAAGATGATAGATCTCTCAGGTTGACGATGGGAATTTGGGACATCAATTGGCAGGAACAAGCTAAAATAGTTATGAGGAAAAAGGAGGTAACTTATGTTAATTAATTCAATAGCTGGCCTTAGCCTTGATCTTTTAAATCAGATAAAATGAAGCATTATTATTTATGAGAAAGCTCAAAGATGGCTTTTGAATTTCTCTCTGTTCAGATTTACATTTCACTCTTTTTTTTTTTTTTTTTTTTTTTTTAGTCGGAGTCACACTCCATCACCCAGGCTGGAGTGCAGTGGCATGCTCACGGCCACCCCAGCGTCGACCTCCTGGGCTCCTTCCACCTCTGCCTTCCAAAATATCCAGAACTATAGGCACATGCTACTATGCTCGGCTAATTTTTTTTTTTTTTTTAATGTATTGTAAAGACGAGGGCTCACCAAGTTCCCCGGGCTGGTCTTGAACCCATGGGCTCAGGCAATCCACTCACTTCAACCTCCCAAAGTGCTAGGATTACAGGCTGCACTCTTTTTAAAATAGTTCTGAAGGTGAGACACTCTGCTTTCTGAGTAAAAATTTTATTTTGTATCTTGAAGATGCTCACTTTTGTGGCCCCTCTTTGTAATGTGCATGTATCCCTGGAGGAAGAAAGTAACAGGACTGGTTTGCGACGTTGCAAGAGGTGTCCCCCCAAGTGTCCCTCCTCTGTAGACAAGGCAGGGGAGAGACGCACATTCATCAAGAGGGACCAGAAATTTCCATATCTTCCTTTTGGAGAGCTGATATTATTGGAAACTCTCTGGTAAACTGAGGTGGTCACAGAGGGTTTCCTGGCAGGAAAGAGAACCACAGGGGAACACATCATAGAGGAAGAGCTGAGGCAACTCGTCTCAATCCCAAGACTGAGGGGAGGCTCTGGGCTGAGAAAGTTGGTGCTGGGATGGTGTCTGAAGGGGCCAGAGGTCTACCCTCCGACTGAGACAGGGTCTTTAAGAACAATGAGAGACAGTGGCCAAAGGCAGGTTAGAGAGAGTTCTAACTCAGTGCTCTACCTTGAGACATCCTCTGTCCCCACAGAGACATGGGTCCACAAAGAGATCCTTGCAAAAGTGTGCAGGGATATGTCAGACTGTGGGGCCCACTGGCAGAAGCAGTTCAGCCAAATGCCACGATGCTACCACGGGCTAATCAATCTCCAGTTCCCTTTCTACCTGGCATTTATGAGCAGGACACATTCCGTGGGAATAAATGAGCTTCTGGAATTGAACAAAACCAGTCTCTACCCTGCAGAGCTCAAAGTCTAGCAGAAAAGAGGTAGGCATGCAAATACAGAAATGAATCATTGTAGCAGGGGTCATTATCATCTTCTCCCACCAACGACCCTGTGGCCTGGATAAGGTTAAAGCATTTGAGGAAGGTCACAGAGAGGGTAGGTGGCAAAGCCAAGAGTCACATCCAAATCGAATCTCAAACTCTGCTCTTCTACAAACTATCCACCCACCACACAGAGTCTTTCTAGGGAGGCGGAAAACCACACAAACAACTTCTTTTTTAAGTACAAATTCATTTCTAAACAGAAAGACCATTGACATTCTTCAGGAATACACAAGAGAGGTCTAGTTTGATGAAGAGATGTCTGGGAAATAGTCCACTCTCTGAACCACACCTTGGAGAATTTGGGCAGCCAGGGAAGGTAGAGCTGCCAGGACACAGAAGGGGTTATAGGCTCAGGACAGCCTGCTCTAGCTGAAGCTTGAGGATGAAGTGACCATGAAGCTATAAAGGTAAGTGAAGACCAGGACCAAGCACAGTGGCTCATACCTGTAATACCAGCTCTTTGGGAGGTCGAAGCAGGAGGATTGCTTGAGCTCAAAAGTTTGAGACCATCCTGGGCAACATAGCGAGACCTCATCTCTCCCAAAAATAAAAAATAAATTAGCCAAGCATGGTGGCGTACACTTATAGTCCAAGTTAGTTGGAAGGCTAAGGTGGAAGAATTTCCTGAGCTCAGGAGGTCGAGGCTGTGGTAAGCTGTGATCATGCCACTGCACTCCAGCTTGAGTGATGGAGTGACACCCTGACCCAAAAAAAATATATAAGTAAATTAAAGACAGATCTCTGGGGGGCTTGAGGACTGCCTAAGAATTTGAACTTAGTTGGGTGATAGTAGGAAGCAACTGGGGCTTTGGAAGGGAGCCATACTTTGGCCTTTGTTTAAGAAGAATTTCCCTGGGACCACAGGAAAGATGGTTTGAGGCATGAGTGAGATTGGAGACAGGAGACTACTTAGTAAGATCTGTCACAGAAACAAAGAAGTATCACGTGTTCTCACTCATAAGAGGACCTTGAACAATAATTGTAATACTGTAAGAAAAGGATTGGTAGTCATGGGAAACTGCCAGGGGAAGGGGGAGCACACCTCATCATTAAGGAAGGGTACCTACATAATGAACATTTGTATACCTAGCCCTGACTTGTACCCTAATATTTAAAATAAATTTTTTTTTTAATGTGGAAATTCCTTGTCCCTTCTCCCATATCTGGCCCCAATCATCTTTTCACCCATCTCCTTCCTAATATCCTTAGCAATAAACTGGTTATTATAAGTAAAGTATTCTGAAGTCCTATGAGCCACTCTAGCAGATTAGTCAAACCTGAGGCGGGGGTCATGGGAATCCCAATGTATAGCTGGTCAATCTGAAGTACAGATAAAACTATATAGGCCTTTTTGATCGGCATGTGGGGAGGGGGCAGTTTTGTGGGGCTGGGTCCTCAACCTGTGGGATCAAACACTATCTCTAGGTAGATATTGTGAGAATTAAATTAGAGGATATCCAGCTGGGGACTTGCTTGCTTGAGTTGTACTCCACATCTTTAAAATAAAAAATTTTTTTAAAAAAAGAAATACGAAAAGAAGAGAAAAGAGGAAAAAAAGAAATATGAGAAGAAGAGAGAGAGAGAGAGAAAAAGAAGATAGTCCCGAAACCTGACCTAGACAATGGAGAAGGGGAGAAATCCTTGGAATTGGGGGGGGTGGGGAGGAGGAAAGCTGATGACCATGATTCCAAGATTTAAACCTTGTTAGGTTTGACACCAGTTGAAGAAAAGGAGCAGTTGGAAAAGAGGACTGGCAGCCTCTGGAGCTATCTGCCTGGTGACTTGCCTTCTCCTAGTGACCCAGCAAGAAAATGCTCTAAAACCTAAACAGTGCCCAGGAAGTTCTGAGAGCAGGCAAGGCCCCATTAGATATGTTCCATCAGCCTGAGACACAAGGGACCTTTTGCCAAGGTGCAGGAGATCAGAGAAAAATGTTTATGGAAACCCTAGGAAATGAATATACCCAGTATGTGGAGAGAGAACACCCACAGAACAAAGTCAAGAAAAGACATGGAAAAAAAGAGCTCTGAGTGATTCTTCTGAACCCTTGGTTCTAGCCATGTCTGAAGCCAGACTGTAGCTGGACTCTACAGATACAGAAATGTTTGGTTCCCCTGCTGCCCTAGCAATTCTCAGTAAGCTCTCTGCCATGGCAAGTCAAAGAGACCCAGTTATTCCTTCCTTTGCACCTACCAGTGATGCTATGGGGAGTTGAACTTACCACCAATTTGCCAAGAAGAGAAGCAATTTACCAAGCATCATGGCCAACCACACAAAGTTCCCACAGTGACGATACTGAGGTCTTTTGAAATTATGATCAGAGTCGACTTCTGTATATACTTAATTCATTCAGTGTATTAAACAAACTTAACCATCTCTACAAAGGGTAGATACTCATTTTCCTTAGCTCTTATGATGAAGGCTTGATTAAAATTAAAATTATACAAGCAGATGCCACAAATATTGTTCTTTAGTAGGAATCTTAATGAGAAGCTGTTAGCCCAAATCCTTTTGAGAATTTGAAGTGCTGGATTAACCTTTATCCTTAAAAAAAAAAAAAAAAAGGAAAAGAAAAAAAAGAAAGTGTGCAGATATTTACATAGCAATTATCAGATTTAAGTTAAATGTATACTTTTTCTGTGACTGAGTCATCAGATTACATTCCCACCTGTGACTATTTATCAAGGAAACTATTTCCAATAATATTATTTTAATGATTCCACGAGTCATTGACCTGTAACCTTGGGACTATAAATATTTGTTTTAAGAAATCTCATGTGCCAGAATGTTTAACTGTAGGGAAGCACATTCATTCACTTAAAGCTGTCGTCCGTGTTCGCCATAAATGGGCAATTTTCCTGATCAGCTTTGTGATAATTAACCAACTGCCTATGACCTCACTCTCTAGATCTAAATATCTCAGTAGAATAAAGATGAGGCAGATTTTACCAGAATTAGGAAAATATCTATAGGAATCTCTTCTTCTCAAAGTTATTTTCAAATATATATATATATATATATTTGAAATATATATATATATATTTGAAAATATATATATAATAAATGACTTAAAACAACTTTCAACCATGACGGAATTTGCAGGCAACATTCACCAGTGAATGCTAAAACTAGTGGTAAAAGTTGAAGAATAACAGAATATTGACATGCATTTCAAATAACCTCCCCAGAATAGTAATTTTGGAGCGGACAAACTTGGCAGAAATCGCTTCAGTCTGGCAGAAATCGCCTTAACCAAGTGATCAAAGTTAACATCCCCAATTACAGAAAAATTGACATCACATGCATAAAGCACAGTGAAGAATAAAACATCACTTCTGTGGTCTTTTCTGTCAGAAAGAAACCTAAATCTAACCACAAGGAAGCACCAGACAAATTGGGAAAAATCTACAAAATAATTGGCTT